>CM068710.1:32636113-35051113 GCA_035079005.1 Fraxinus americana | reverse complement strand
CCATTTAATGTAAGGGTTCTTATTATCCATTACCTCGAATTTCTCCATGTATTTCTCCAAACCAAATGCATAAAGGTAGAAAACCCACATTTTTTTCTCTTATATACATGCATTTAGATATATATATTCGAATATAATTTACTTTAAAAAGAAAAAAAAATAGAAAAATATGGCTGCCAAGAAAAATGCAGAAACTGCAATCTTCATATGTGCATTGGCTATCATTTTATGTGGGAGCATCGGCGGAGCAGAACCAGATATATGCATCGAGGGGTGCATGCCAACATGCATGAAGGTCGGTGGCGCTGTCATCTCTTCCTGTACAAGTGCGTGTGATAAATACTGCAAACAAATTCGTGGCGGCCATCTACTTAAGTTTGTTAAAGGCCATCGAGTTAGAACATAATTTTATGTAATTATAATTTTATTTTGATAATTTTAGTTTTGGGATGTAGTCGCTACACGGTTCTCGACAATTCATTCGTACATGATGATTTTATTTTGTAATTCTGTTGAATGCCATTCATTGCGGCAAGTTGAATATATCATTAAAATGTTGGAGCGATAGAGATTTATTTACTTATATTTATATATTTATCCCCTCCTTGACAATCATTATTTTGGAGAAAATAGAATTTTATACAGTGATTTTTAGGAGAATGTGTGGTTGAAAAGTAGAAAAAAAATTGAATTTACATATAGAATATTTTATTATATGATTGTGTGGTTGAAAACGAGTATATAGAAAAACAATTATTTTATATGTACAATGATAGTTGACAATATCTGTTGACAATCATGATTTGATATCATCACATTTATCAATTTAAAAAATTTAAAACACGATTTTTTAAATCAATTGTGCATATTTTGTAACATCAAACATTGTTAACTAACTTTGTCAACCATCATTGTCCATGTAGCATGATTGTTTCAAACTTTTTTTTCTCTACATACTCATTTTCAATCATAAATTCATATAACAAAATATTTTACACGCAAATCCAAATTTTTTTCCAACTTTTTAACCGCTCATTCTTCTAAAAATAACTGTTCAAAACAATATTTTGGCCAAAAAGTGGCCATCAAACAGGTGATTAATTATGAATATATTTATTTATTGCTTCTCTGAGTGGAAGGGTAATTTTGTCTTTTTACAACAACTTAATGGAGATTTTGGATGGAACGGTCATTAAAATGTATCTACTAATTCACAAATAATGTCAAGAATTAAAGTTTGAGGATGGAAGAAGTGTAAAGATGGATTTTCAGGTATCTTTTGTTGGCAGATTTTTGAAGACGATCTGGTATTCAACAAATAATTATTAGTGATCGAAAATGATGTAATAAAAACCATTTCGTCGAAATTGTATGAAAAGACGAACGACAACGTGGGAACAAAACGAAACCAGAAGCCTGCATCGATTACATGCATATATACGTGTAAGCAACGGAGACAATAATCAATTAACCATTGACCTTTCTTTCTTGCTTGAAACTCTTCTTTTCCAAATTTCCCAATCGCTATTTGTTCTTCTTCCGCTTCTACTTTTGCTCACAGTTTCTCATATTCGAAGCCAATGGCAATTGTGGGTAGTCAATGTTTTTATACTCACTCACTCAAATCTCATGTTTCAAGTTTCTGGAATTCCAGACTAAGTTTCAGCTCCAAGCTTTTGTCTCTTTCTATTGACAGAAAAATGCCCAGAACATTTTTTCAAGGTGAAGTCTTTAATTTTAGTATCAGCGTGCTCGTCTTCGTTTTTCCCCGGAAAATTTTTTTTTTTGGGGGGGGGGGGGGATTGTTTATGTTTATATTTTCAACAACGAAAAAATGATACTAGATTCATTTTCTTTATGTTACTGGGAAGGTAAATTTGTGATGAAAAGATGAGAAACATGCTAGATGTTATTCACTGTAACTAATACCCATTATGAGATCATAATGGTTAGTGGGACTGTACCGTATTACTCTCAGTTAACTGCTTACTGTGTTGGGCTTGAAATGGTTCGTATGTGACTGACATAGAACACTATGTTAATTGAAGATGATTGGTTAACATTCTTGCATAATTTAGGTATATACCGTAGATCCAAATGTTACCATAAAAAGTACAAATTAGAGAGCATACCTGTAATTGACTACCCTATACTGTCACTAAGGGTAAAATTCAGAGGTCAAAAATATGCTAACTTTTGGCCTGCTTCTGTATAACTCAACTAAACACTTCAGTTTTATTGCATTAGAAAGCAAACCGCTGAGTTTTTGTTCAGTCCACTTTGTGAGTTTCGGTTGTTCTGGAATATGAATGTTGATCTGCAAGAAGATTTTCTCATATAATAGCTGAGGGGTAATGCAACTTTATCAATTTAGTATATTCTTTTTATCAGTGAGATCAGTTGCTGCTCCATCTGAAGCTACTCCTGGCTTTGAGGAAATGGTCTTGGGAACTCAACGCAAGTATTACATGTTGGGTGGAAAGGGAGGGGTTGGAAAGACGAGTTGTGCTGCATCCCTTGCCGTAAAATTTGCAAACAACGGTCATCCGACTCTAGTGGTTTCAACTGATCCTGCACATTCTTTGAGTGATTCTTTTGCCCAGGTTGTGAATATTGATTATTTTACTTCCAATTTTGCCATCAATTTTTCAAACAATAATCTTTTATTGTCACAGAATTTATATGGCGTGCCTTCCTTCTAATGCTTCTCATGCAGGATTTAACTGGGGGAAAGCTAGTACCAGTTGACGGACCCTATTCTCCTCTGTTTGCTCTTGAGGTATGTAGAGAAATGTTAGTTTCTATTAGTGATAGACTTATTATCCAAATCGTGACTGTTTTATGATCTAAAGAAACAACCTTTATTGTGCCTCAAACAGCAACTTTGAAAATTTTACTGTGACAGATAAACCCTGAAAAAGCAAGGGAAGAATTTCGAAGTGTCAGTGGGGGAAGTGGAGTCAAAGACTTCATGGATGGCATGGGTCTTGGGATGCTTACAGAACAGGTAAACCTCGTCATGGTCAGGTTATACTTATAGTTTCTTTGAAATGAGAGTTCTAAATTCAACAAATAGTGGTGGTCATGCATAAAGAATGAAAATCTTGTTATTAAGATCGAATGCAGAGCACTGTACTAAGATTAGATACTTCATCCTTCACCAAGGTTGTGCCTCTGTTCTCTGCATTTCCTCGTGCAACCTATGCAAACACTTTTATATTTGTCTATTGATGATCTCCCATGAGAATGGACATGACATTGTAGAACTCGGAGGCATACATATCAGAGAAGAGGAGTGCACTTTTGTCCTATAATCTACTTTTAAACTTAAAATGAATGTAGTCACTTTTTTTCCTTGAATTGTTAATTCTAATATGACTTTAAAGATCTTCACTTATTCCCGCTCTGAAAATTGATTTACCTAACGTGTCAAATAACTTCAATAATGGCACAATACGACTACAGAGGGAAAACAATGCTGCAAAAGTTAGCTTGAGCAATGGTTCTTCGGACTTTAACTAATTTCGGGATTGCTATTGGAACACGGTTCCTATATTTATTATTTTTTTGGTGATTGAATCTTTGGTACTAGGAGAAAACTGAATAAGGGGAAAGGCACTGTTTGGCTTCTGGTATCCTTGTTGAAGTTATAGTACCCAGAAAGTTTTCTGTCTTCAGTCATCTGCCACTTGAAAATTCCTGGTCTTATAACATCTGGCTGTTAATGATTAGAAAGCAGAAACCGAGCCAACGAGTCTGCTAGGATACCAATTGATAGGATACCACTGGGATGAACAGATCAACTGAGAATAAGTTCCACTTTTATTCAAAAGCAAGAACGATTACAGTAAAGGAATTGATAACAAAGCCTATAGAAGGCTGTAAATAAAGCTAAACCACTCCAGACTCTCTCCAAATAATAGTCTCCATTTTACTCCCTATTTACTCTTATTTATAGGCTAGGAATAAGCTATCCTAACAGAAAGTTGTTACCCTATATTCCCCCCAACAGAATTTAACTCCTCTCCCTCCAAGTGCGAGATTCCCTTCTTACCCCTTCTAGAATATGTGAAATGGATCGGGGGTCTATCATTACCCCCGTTTTCCAAAGACACCTTGTCCTCAAGGTGGAAATTGGGAAAGTGTTGTATAATTGATGCAGCTAATTCCCAGGAAGCTTCGGATGAGGGCAGGCCCTTCCACTGCACAAGAACTTCTGGGGGTGTTCCAGAATTTTTGGGACGGATTTCCAGGATCCTTTCAGGCTCTACAACCCATTCCAGATTAGTGTCGAGGTGAGGGGGAAACTCCTGACTTGCTTCTTGTGTACCTAGTGCCTTTTTTAGTTGCGATATGTGGAATACGGGATGGATAGCCGTGGTTGGAGGTAACCTCAGTCGATATGCCACAGGCCCTATACGTTCGTCTACCTCAAACGGGCCAAAGTACTTAGGTCCCAGTTTCTCGTTTGGTTTCTTGGCGAGAGAACGGAGGCGATAGGGACGGAGCTTGACATATGCCAAATCCCCTACTTCCAACTGAATGTCACGCCTTCGACGGTCTGCAGTTTCCTTCATTCGTTCCTGGGCGTGGAGCAGGTGAGATTTGAGCTCATCCAGAATGTGATCCCTGGTCTGTAACTGCTGTTCCACTGATTGTAATGCTGTGGTTTGGTTGCCATAACGAATCAGTGGGGGGGGATCTCTTCCATATACTGCTCTGAATGGAGATGTGTTGGTAGAGGAGTGGAATGTGGTGTTATACCAGTATTCTGCCCACGGAATCCAACTGCTCCAGCTCCTGGGTTTATCTCCAACAAAACATCGCAGATAATTTTCAACGCACCTATTAACCACTTCTGTCTGCCCATCCGTCTGTGGATGGTAGGCCGTGCTCCGACGTAGGTAAGTTCCCTGTAAGCGGAACAGCTCTGACCAAAATCGGCTCAAAAATACCTTGTCACGGTCTGAGACAATAGAGTTTGGAACGCCATGGAGTCTGACTATTTCTTTGACAAAAAGTGTAGCCACTGATTCTGCCGTGAAGGGATGTTTCAGGGGTAGGAAATGAGCGTACTTGCTGAGACGATCAACCACCACCAACAAAGAGTTGTAACCTCCGGATTTTGGTAGACCCTCTATGAAATCCATTGAGATGTCTTCCCATATAAGACGGGGAATGGGCAAAGGTTGAAGGAGACCCGCTGGGGAAAGTGCAAGGTTCTTGCTTTGTTGGCATACTGGACACTCTTCTACGAACTTCTTGATGTCCCGCTTCATTCCTAGCCAGTAAAGTTTGCTGGACAAGCGCTTATAGGTTCTGAGAAAGCCAGAATGTCCCCCTGACGGGCTACTGTGAAATTCCCTCAGAATAGTTGCAATCAGTGGTGAGGACTGCGGTAGCGCCAGTCGTCCCTTGTACAGTAACCTTCCTTGCTCGACTGAAAAATGTGGGTGTGATTCTGGGTCTTCCTGTAGCCCTTTTCTGATTTTAGAAAGGTATGGGTCATTTTCCACCTGAAAATTCACTACCTGGCTGTCTACAAAACCTTGGCTGGAAATTGTTGTCAACTCAACAGGGGGAAGGAGGCGTGATAATGCATTTGCCGCCTTGTTCTCCAACCCCGGGCGGTACTGGATTTCCATGTCATACCCCATCAGTTTTGTCACCCACCTCTGGAACTCTTCCGGAATTACTCGTTGTTCTAATAGATATTTCAAACTCCGCTGATCAGTACGCACTACAAATCTCCTCCCCATTACATAGTGCCTCCATTTTTGGACGGCCAGGACAATTGCCATCAGTTCTCTCTCGTAAACGGACTTATGTTGAGACCTTCCAGATAGAACCTGGCTATAGTAGGCAATAGGGCGTTGCTCCTGCATAAGTACTGCACCCAACCCGTAGCCCGAGGCATCTGTCTCAATAACAAAGGGCTTTGAGAAGTCTGGTAGAGCCAATACTGGAACAGTTGTCATGATCAACTTAAGTTTCTGAAAAGCAGCCTCCGCTTCCTCATTCCACTTGAACACATCTTTTTTTAATTGTTGCGTAAGTGGCCAGGAAGTTGCCCCATATCCCGCCACAAACCTTCTGTAGTATCCCGTTAATCCCAGGAACCCTCGGAGCTCTCGAATGTTCCGGGGAGTTGGCCACTGTGCCATTGCAGCTATCTTACCCGGATCAGCTGCTACTCCTTCAGCAGAGACTATGTGTCCCAAATATTCTATTCGATACTTCCCAAACTGACATTTCTTTGCATTGGCATACAGTTGATTTGTTGACAGGACTGTCAAAACCTCCCTCAGGTGTCCTTTGTGTGCCTCCAAATCCCTGCTATAGACCAAGATGTCATCGAAGAAGACCAACACAAACTTCCTCAACTGTCTTCGAAAGATTTGATTCATGAGACATTGGAAAGTGGCTGGTGCGATAGAGAGTCCGAAAGGCATAACCAGGAACTCGTAGTGCCCTTCGTGAGTTCGGAATGCAGTCTTGTGCACATCCTCCTGTTTCACCCTAATCTGATGGTAGCCTGACCTCAAATCTAATTTCGAAAAAATTGTAGCACCGTGTAATTCGTCCAACAATTCATCGATGATTGGAATGGGGAACTTGTCTGGTATGGTGGCCTTGTTCAAAGCCCTGTAATCCACACAAAAACGCCAACTCCCATCCTTCTTCTTCACCAGTAAAACTGGACTAGAGAACGGGCTGACACTAGGTTGTATTATCCCAGCAGTCAACATCTCGTGCACCAACCTCTCAACCTCGTTTTTCTGAATGTGGGGGGTACCTGAACGGCCTGATGTTAACTGGGTCTGTTCCCTCCCGTAATGGGATGGCGTGATCAGTTTCACGGACCGGAGGTAGCCCAGATGGCTCACTAAATACTTGCTGGTGCTGTTGTAGAACTTCATGTATTTCTGCAGGTGGTATAGCCTCCGTCTCGCTCTTTTTTTCCTTCCCCTCCAGTCCCTTCCATTCCACCAAAATTCCATGGCCCTCTTGTTGTAAGGCCTTCACCATTACCTTCAAGGATACCCCTGATTTGTGAAGTCCAGGATCCCCAGTCAATGTTCTCACTGAGTCGCCCATTTTGAACCTCATCGTCAGGCGTTTCCAATTGACTTCCATATTTCCCAGAGTCCCCAGCCACTGCATCCCTAACACCACATCTGTACTACCTAACTCTAGAGGTAGAAAATCTTCAACCACAGTCAGTCCTTGTATCTCTAAAATCACTCCCCTACATATCCCCTTCCCTTGTACAGATTTCCCAGTCCCCATCACCACCCCGTAGTTAGTGGTGGCCGTTGTTGGTAATTCCAACTCCTGTACCCGCTGTAGAGAAATAAAATTGTGGGTTGCTCCACAATCTATCAACACCGCCACCCCGCATCCTGCTATCGCTCCCATTAACTTCATCGTCCCTGGCGTAGTCAATCCAACCACGGAGTTGAGGGACAGCTCGACGGGATCCCCCACCTCGATGGGATGCTCCTCACTCACCCAGATGTCTTCCCCCTCCTCTTCCACGCTATCCCCTTCCACTAGCAGCACCCTAAGCTCCCGATTCCGACACTGGTGTCCAACAACATACTTCTCATCGCACTTGAAACACAGCCCCTTTTCACGCCGGAGCTGCCACTCAGCATCGGTCAGCCTTTTCACTGGAAAAAAGCGCCGGACGGCGCCTGATTTCTCGCCGACGGTCACGATTCGGGTGGGGAAACCATCGAACCTCTTCGCGTCCGGTCGATTTGAGGAGGAAATGGGTCTGATTGGTTTATGACCCATAGGCCCTTGGATGTTTCTTAGAATCAGATTTTTGTCTTCTATTTTCTGGGCCACCTCCATAATTGGGCCTAACCCCTTTGGGCCCAATAACCTCACCTCAGCCCGAATTTCTGGCCTCAACCCATTCACGAAAGTACTTTCTAGCACCACATTGGAAACTTCCCTCAGAGGCGCAGCTAGCACCCGAACTCACGCCGGAACTCCGCCACTGTCCCCCTCTGCTTCACTGCCAGGAATTTTTCATAGAGATTTCCCTCTTGTGTGGGGCGAAATCGTATCAACAGCTGCTCCTGAAAGTGCTGCCAAGATCGAAAGGGTGTTCTGGCTTCTGTCCATTGAAGCCAAGATAACGCATCGCCATCCAAGCTGACCGCAATCGCTCCCAATTTCTCCCGTTCCGTCAGCCCATTAACCTCGAAGTATCTCCCTGCTCGATACAACCAGCCATCTGGATTCTCACCGCTGAAAATGGGCATCTCCAGTTTTCGCACTCTCCTCCAGCTTTCTTCCTCCTTGCCCTGTATTGTGTTGTTTATGGTTTTCCCATAGCTGGCTTCTCCCATCCCTTCCTTCCATTTCTCTGGCTAGACCGTACCGTGGGATTTTGTGAATTCTGGTTGTATTGGTCCTTCTGTCACACTAGTCTTACCTTCCCCCGAATTTTGGCAAAGCCCCCCCACGAGAGTGGAGAGAGCTGCAACAGTTTTCTTTGTCTCTTCCATCGACTGCACTACTATTGCCATGTTTTGGGTTAGTTGCTCCACTGATGTTCTCATCTCCCCCATATCCTTCTCCATGGTGTCGTCCCTGTTCTCTGCTTTCTTCTGCGCCATAGGAAAGAACTGCTCTGATACCAATTGATAAGGTACCACTGAGATGAACAGATCAAATGAGAATAAGTTCCACTTTTATTCAAAAGCAAGAACGATTACAGTAACGGAATTGATAATAAAGCCTATAGAAGGCTGTAAATAAAGCTAAACCACTCCAGACTCTCTCCAAATAATAGTCTCCATATTACTCCCTGATTACTCTTATTTATAGGCTATCCTAACAGAAAGTTGTTACACTATATTCCCCCCAACAGAATTTAACTCCTCTCCCTCCAAGTGCGAGATTCCCTTCTTACCCCTTCTAGAATATGTGAAATGGATCGGGGGTCTATCAGTCTTCAGTCATCTGCCACTTGAAAATTCCTGGTCTTATAACATCTGGCTGTTAATGATTAGAAAGCAGAAACCGAGCCAACGAGTCGCATGGACCCACTTTGCAAACAAACCTAACTCGTTTAAGAATTGCTATTTTCCACTTCCATTTGTTGATTTTGGTTGAAGAGGAAGTATTTCAATTCTTAGTAAAAACATCATTCTTCAAATTTGTGAAGAATATTATAAATTGTATATAATAAACTTAAATCTATTACAAAGCAGAAGACCCTATTTATAGGGTTACAAATAATTGTGAAAGGAAATAAACATAAAAAGAAATATTACGTAATCTACTACTAAGGAAAGTAAATATTATAATCGCAATATTTGACGATCTCTGTAATCTTATTTTATATCGTTGACATCCCCCCTCAAATTGATGCTGGTAAAAGTATCAATTTGCAATTATGAACTGACGACGACGACGATACTTGTCCACGAAGAAGAAATCCAAATCAAAGCAACCAACGACGAAAATTACTGACGACGAGAGACCAAGAACAACAGAGAACTACTCCAAAACGACGTCAAGAACACTCCAAAGAAACGACGAGAAACCACGAGAAACTACGAGAAGACGACGAGAACGCATACTCCCCAAGAAGAATTTCCAAAAGAAATTCACGACGTGCGCCGACACACGCCAAAATACCGGCCAAAAACTACGAGATGAGAAACTCAAATTTCGGATACTCCGAACCAACACCAAACCAAATTCCAGATAAACTGGACCAAATTCTAGATAACCTGGACAAAATTTCAGATGAACGGAACCAAATTCCAGATAACCTGGACGAAATTTCAGATAAACTGAACCAAATTTCCAGATAACCTGGACCAAATTTCAGATAAACTGAACCAAATTTCCAGATAACCTGGACGAAATTCCAGATACCTGGACGAAATTCCAGATGACCTGGACATATACTAAAAACTGAAGAAACTCCAAACTTTAGCCAAAAGATTGAAATAGTGGCCAACAATCCACTGAATCAAATCCAAAGAAAATAAACAAATTTCAACTGAACCCAAAGTCACACAGGGATCTCATAACTGAAGAGCGAGATCGAGGACTTCAACTCAACCTCCAAGAAGAATTTCCAAAACCACACGTCCTTTTTTTTTTTTTTTTTTTAGCATTGCAAACCCAAAATAATAAGCCCAAAATTCCGTAACCTAAACTATAGCAAACCTCAAAAAAACCAAAATAATAGCCCAATAATGAAAGGCCCAATTAATTTTGTTCCCAAAAGCAAATCAATTCCTAAAATTAACCTCACTAATGAGTAGCCCAATTCCAACAGCCACACAGCACCAATAATTTTCAGATTGTGGCCCAATTCCACACAACCCACGTTCACCTCCCAGAATCCACCTGTCCAGATTTACGCACCTGCCCCACACACGCAGATGCAGTGGTCGTCGCCACCTCTACAGACGCCGGCGAGTCACGTCCGTTCCCGTCGCCGGCTAACTACCTAGCAACCCCACACAAATTGACTTCATCATCTTCGAAATCCGACCAAAACCCGTCGCCTGTTCCCACCGATCAATAGCAGAAAATCAGGAAATCAAATAGAAGTTGACTGGACCAAACCAAATTTGAAATTCCAGCAAGAATAGAGACACTATGCATACACGCAGAAGTACCAAGAACACCAAGAACACAAGCCGGCAGAAAGAATCAAGGACCTAGGCGAGAACCAAATGATTACCCACTAGAAACTGGTCGAAACTGGACTTCCAAACTGCTAGGTAAACCAGCAGAAAACTCGAAACCGCTCAAACCTACCTGAATACCAGAAACTGCTCCACGAACACCACCCAGTCCTCAAAACTTGACTTGCTGTTTGTAGAAGTCAGCAGTTGCATCGGACAGTACCTTCTTTTTAAACCAGAAACTGCTCCTTCTTCCCTCCAGAGATGGACAGAGAACCTGTGAGATTCTCTTATGGCAATTAGGGTTCTCAGGTTATTGGACGAGAATGTCCAGTGCGTAGGAGATGGACGAGGGGGAAAATATGTAAGGGAAAGAGACAAACGAAAAGAAGAAGGAAAAAAATAATTGGCCGGGCGAGCAGCACAAGGCCGCTCGCCGGAAACGAAATTCAAGAGTTAATGCGTTTAGGATCGTAACGGCTCTGATACCATGTGAAGAATATTATAAATTGTATATAATAAACTTAAATCTATTACAAAGCAGAAGACCCTATTTATAGGGTTACAAATAACTGTGAAAGGAAATAAACATAAAAAGAAATATTACGTAATCTACTACTAAGGAAAGTAAATATTATAATCGCAATATTTGACGATCTCTGTAATCTTATTTTATATCCTTGACAAAATTCACTGCATACCCACGTGGATATGCATGTGTGAATAGAAGGGAAGGGAAAAACTCTTTTCCCTTGCTGACTCTTCTTGGGATGGGAAGGGAAGGGAAGGGAAGGGAACGGAAGGGAAAAACATCTTTCTTCAAATTCACTGCATACCCATTTGTAATATTTTTAAGGTTTTATGTCTTCCACTGGTCAGTTTTTTAGTTTCCATGTTATGCCTCTTTGTTTTACCTTTTACTTTCATGCACTTGCTTGTAGATATTAATTTGATCCAATGATATGTAAAGTGCTTCTTGCTGCTGTGGGTTGATTCACGAGAGTTATTGAATGAATTTGACTCCTGCATTTTATTTTATCCTTATTAACTGTAGCCGTCTTATCAATTTCCTTCTTTCTCCATGACAAATGTAATATCAGGAGTCCAAGCTTGTACTTAATAATGAAGAGGTAGTTATCTTAACTAGCCTCTCTCTAATGTTCTGTTATCTTTTGAATTTGTGTTGGCTAGCTTGGGGAACTAAAGCTGGGAGAATTGTTGAACTCATCTCCACCTGGTTTAGATGAAGCTATTGCTATTTCAAAGGCATGCATTCTGTTTAGTGCAAAAGGTTCTACTACATTTTGATGGCAAGAGAATTTAGTTCTGCATGCTTTTTTTACTGAATTCAAGTACTTCATTGACAGGTTATGAAATTCCTTGAATCACAAGAATACAATATGTTTACTAGAATAGTGTTTGATACTGCCCCCACGGTGAGGAAAGCAATAATTCTTTTGTATTTTATTTCATTGAAGAAAGTTCCTTGGCCTTGATAAGTGGAACTACAGGGTCACACATTACGGCTGTTATCCTTGCCCGACTTCTTGGATGCATCAATTGGGAAGATATTGAAGGTAACAATTTAGGTCTCTAATCCAGTTTTACAACGGCCGTTACTATATATAAACACAGTACTATGGTAGCCACACTTAATCAAACAAATAATTTTTTTTGCAAATTGTGAATAAGATGCACTTGAACACTTGCAAACACATGGACTTACTTTCGTTCTTAAATCTGGATCGTGGGTGTTTGAGTTTACATAGAATCTGGTCTCTCCTTGAATTATATCTTGCTTTCCTTGTTCTTCTTGTCTGTTAAACTTTTGCATAGCCACCAAAGTATCAGGAGATGCCCGATTCTTTTCTTTCTCGTATTATGAGAGCATTTTTTTTGCAGTAAACCAAATGGGATCTAGTTTTGATCAAACATGCCATCAAACAGAGATATGATAGATATTTGCATATCGTTCATCGAACTTGATGGAAACCAAAAATTTCTTCCCGTCTAGTTCTGTGGGAGTGCAAGATGCTTGCATGCATATGCATGTGAGAGAGAATTATATTATGGTGGTATAAAAGACATAAATAGATTGTTTAATTTAGTGTTTCTCCATCTCCATCCCCCTCTCTCTATTTCTCAGTTTTTCATTCATAATGCCTATTGCAGTTGAAGCAAAAGATATTTTCGGCTACTTCAGCCCTAAAATCTGTCTTCGGTCAGCAAGAAAACCAGCCAAATGCTGTAAGCTTCTTTCTTTAATACCAGAAACATTTTCTTTATTACCCAAATAAATTGAATTTCTGACTTTACTATTTCTTCTATTTTGTAGGCTGACAAATTAGAGAAACTAAGGGAGAGGATGATAAAAGTGAGGGAGCTCTTTCGTGACACAAACTCAACAGAATTTGTCATTGTAACAATCCCCACGGTAACGGCCATTTATAGATTCTCATTTTGTTTAGTAGCTATCATGTTCGATTGTAGTAATTAGCTGTGGCTATTGTCTGATTCAGGTTGAATGAAAGCATCATATCTTTTTGCATGAAAAATCCACCATATTGTTGTTTTCACACCTCATTCTGTCTTTGTCCTTGTGAGGAATATTTGAAAATGTTTTTCTTCTGTTGGTAAATGAATTACTGCAGATTTATTTGCAATTTAAAGCTGAAATAAAAATTTAGTCAAATTGGTTTGAAGTCATTGTTACTTGAGTTTTATGGACGAACCATATAAAATTGGATGATATTTACTCTTAAATCTTGTTGTTCAGGTGATGGCCATAAGTGAGTCATCAAGATTATGTTCTTCTCTTAAAAAGGATAATGTCCCTGTCAAGAGACTTGTAGTCAACCAAATTCTTCCTCCATCCACCTCTGATTGCAAGTTCTGTGCAATGAAGAGGAAGGTAAAATAGTCCCCCATCTTAAATTTGTATTAAGAGCATGATTGCCGAAGCGTGGGTTACATTAGTTTTTCTTACTTATTTTGACACTAATAGCAAAAACTTATGTCGAACTTTGATCCATAAAAAAATATTTATTTTAGACTTGCTCACATATTAGTGACTTTTTATGCTTAGCCAAACTTGCTCTTAAAGCTATTCAGGAGGAGTAAAATGAAGTCTACTATCATATATCAATGAAGGAATCTGGAAATGAGTTATGGTCATGGTCATTTTGAAGTTGCATTTGATTCACGTCTTTTACTTGTGCAGTTATGCTCATAGTTCACCTTCATATCCTTCCTTTATCTTGTGGAGTTGTCTAAGCTAATTCATAAATTTGTGAATTGTTTCTGGAGCCAGTCTACAAAAACGAATAAAAATGACAATCTGCCATCCTCCTTGTAAGTTTTTAAAGTGCGTGAAAAGCTCCCAATGGTCAAGCCCACAAACAGATTTAGCCCCTATTTGAGCTCCATTATAATTAATTTTTGAGAAAAAATGTATTTTGTAATAGTAACGTTTTGAAGAATGTGTGGTTTAAAAAAAGGAAAAGTTTTGGGATTACATGTAATATTATTTTATTGAAAAATGTGTGGTTGAAAAGAAGAGAGAGAATAACGTATTTTGAAATTAATGAGTCCAAACAGGGGCTTATTATAATGCGCTTTCACGAGGATCAAGCGAATTAGTTTCTCACTTATGGATGTAGCTTTGATGTTAATTATAGAAGAAAGTTGGAAACTGTGTTGATATATGCATGATTGTGCTATGCTAAAACTGTGACTTGGGTTACTAACTTCTTTCTTACAAGGAAAAGAAACTTATTTTGACAACAATACAAATGTTACTTTCTAATTACTTTCAAAATAAGTAACTTATTTTCAATTGTGACGAATAAAAGAAGTTATTTGTTTTGAAACTAATTTACTTATAGTGACGTAAGTATATGTTTTAAGCTTAGCTAAACATGCATATTATATATTTTAAAGTTTATTCGTCCTTTTTATCTAGACTCTGAGCAAAACTCATATATCTACTAAAACTTTTTAGATCCTCGGGGGGATAAAATGATGTTTGTGATTTTAGTTTTAATCTTGTTTCTGTTGAAAGAAGACGTGATATACCAACTCCTACCACCACAAATGTGATGAACATGAAGTGCACTTTTCTGTGTGATTTTTCAAATATTCTGTTTTGAGTGGAACTAAGCAAATAATTTATAGGCATGAATATGACGTATTGACACCTACTTGGACTTCCGGTATTTATTCTTATCATAATTGTATTGACTGCCTGCATTTTACAGGATCAAGCGCGTTCTATCAGCATGATCAAGAGTGATCCGGAGCTCTCCAGCTTGACGATGATCCAGGCACCTCTTGTTGATGTAGAAATCAGAGGCGTTCCTGCTCTTCAGTTTTTAGGGGACATCGTTTGGAAGTGAAAACTGGCACGTGGTATTAACAATGCGGGTAACGTTCTTTAAGTTTTTTATATTCCTTTTAATGACCCGGGATTTTATAAGGATTGAATCTCCTCGAAAAGTCATGCATGATAATATGGCTTTATGCTATAGCTTCTCCTGCAAAAATTGAATTATAGTGGCATTATTTTCTTCCCATTGTTTACCCGCTCTTTCCCCGCCACTTGCAATCTCTGCTCAAGCATCTATTGCTTATTGCTTATGGTGATTAATTGATTATATAAGTGCACGCTTGGGTAAGCTTGAAAAATTAACATTCAAGTTTAATTAAATTCTAAAATATTTTTATGCTGGTCAATATTTGTAATTGGTATTGAAATTAACCCTACGTAGCAGTGAAAACTAACCATTCAACGTATCCAAACATATTTCAAAACAAAAATTAAAAGTTGGACTTACTTTTAAGCTTCGCCTAACATGCTCTAAACAAAGAACAAGAAATTTCGTACCGGGCTTTTTCTTGCCTTATCTATATTTGTTCTGCTGCTAATATGAGAGATTGAACACGAATACCCTTGTAATTTGTAAAGCTGAAATCGAAGATCAATCTGATAATGACTCACTGTAATCCTCACCAGTTAAAGAGTCTAAATCATCAGATGCCCGGCAATTCCTTAAGCTGCAGTCTTTTCTTTTTCATGCATTTTCCTTTGTTTCTGAGGTAGATTTTAAGAATTTGCGTTCTTTCGTTGGACTAAAACAGGTTTTGCGCGCACTTATGGACATTGCACAGCCATCGACTGCATTTATCAAGCAAGTTTTTAACAGGCTAAAAACGTTCGTGTGCGGCTTAAGCTCAACCTCATGTTATTGTCTTTACTGAGATTACAGATGGCCTGAGCAACAGTTTTCGAAAATAATATATCCTGGGGAGGATGAAGTATTGTTGCTTGAAGGAAACCATATATACAAAGGAAAAAAAAAATGGGGGAAAAGTAAGAAAAAACAGAGTATGACCATTGATTGAATTTTCATGTGTAGTTGAATTTTATGCTGCACCTTTCGTTTTACTGCTAACAAGCAGATTGAGAATGTCAATGTGCTTAATTACAGGTTTAAAGATCGATAATCTTTTAAATATTTTTTACATTTTGTTAGTTTTGTTGTACAAAAGTTGAAACTGTCTGTAATTGCTAATCGACAATAAATTCTTTTGAGTTTTAAGAGACTCGTCTGGACATTAAACTAGAGAAAGTCGATGCTACGAGTCAAAGATTAAAGTATTCAACTTCGACTGGAGTAAAAAACAAAAAGGTGATACGATGAAACAGTAATTAAGATTTGTTTAGTCTCCAACTAAAGACATGATCTTGAAATAATTAAAAAGTAGTAAGAATCATTAAAGTTGGATAATCATTCAGATTAAAAGGTTCTGCAAGAGGAGCTGTCGCTTTAGTCAAGAAAAAGAAAGGCAGATACACATGTAATTAACTGTCCCATAAAGTCAAAATTGGACTGTCATACTTTGAAATTTGTTATGAGAACAGAGAACAACTCATCTAGCTTCCTTCCCACAAATAAACGTTTAGCTCATTTTGACAAACATTCTTTCAAAATTCATTTTCAATCACACATTTTTCAATAAAATAATATTTTTCATTACATCAATAATTTTTCTTTACTTTTTAACCATATATTTCCAATTATATCACTATTTAAAATATATTTTTTTCTCAATAATATCCATCAAACACAACTTTAATCTTTTTTCGCTTAGACAACATTTGAACGTGTTAGAAGAGAGTATAGTGCATTCAACTTAAAAATGAAATGAACGAAGTGATTTAAAAGTTCGTGTAGGTGTAGCTAGATATTAAACTCATGTTTGTTAATCGGTAAAACATTTTTTTCTCAAAATTCATATATTCTCGCAATAAAATACTGTACACGTAAACTTAAAATTTTTTTTTAGAAATTTTTTTTTACTTTTTAACCACGAATTCTAAAAAAAAAAAAAATTATTATTTTAAAACTCATTTTAATGATTGTCAAAACGGACTAAATTCGAATTGATTTGGCCTGACTCACTTTTGCGGGCCGATCCTATTCAAGCCTTAATAGGCCTCACATTCTTATGGCAGGCTGTCTTGCCAGGATATATGGATGGCGACCAGCCGAAAAGTAGATTGAGCTGAGTAGCATCCACTAGAAAATGTGGTTTTTAAGTGGTGGGAGGAGTTGAGCCTACTAGAAAATATTGATTGCACTCGCTTCAAAACTGGGTCAAGCTGAGTTGAGCCGCCTACTAAAAATATAGATTGTAAGCACTCGAGCCAGACTACATTTTTATCTTGGAGAAATAAATTAGCTAGCGAGGTAAGAACGTGAACTGTGCAGCAAGAGACAGGCTGCACACACACACACACACACACACTCTCTCTCTCTCTCACACACACACACACAGAGAGAAAAGGCTTTGATGGGGCTCTGTTCCCATTGCATCCAGTGCCAAAGTCTCTTCCTTTCTTCATCTTAAAATAAAAAAATAAATAAATAAATAAACAACTGCCCAAAACCCTAACCGAAAAAGTAACATTATTTTACACTGATATTTGTTTTTTTTCCCCTTCAAATAAATATGAAGCCACCACATTATTATATGCAATGCTGTTGTCTTTATATAAGCAACACATTTTTTTCTAAAATCTGCAACCTGAACTGTGCATTCAAGAAGCAATACATTTCTTTCATGGTTTAGGTTCTCTTGCAGTACAGAAGCAAAAACTAAGAAACAAGCAGGACCAGCACACTTCTACACCCCACCCCCACTCCAACGATGCTCCCAGAAACCTGCATTTTCTTGTTTTGCTTCTTGATTTGTGTTCCTTCTTTGATTAGAGCAGCTACAAGTTTGAATCTCACTCTACCAAATCAACACCCTAACCCTGAAGCTGTGGTTCAAGAAGTACAGAGGTATGCGTACATATATACATACAGTACTAGAGACATTGTGCAAAATATGGCTCAATACCCCATCTGGGTTTTGCTCATTACTGCATTTTCTCATGTTGGTTAGTGGGCATTTCTCTGTTTGTTTAGAAAGATATGAAAAAAGTTCTATTTGGGTTTTGCTTATTTCAGATCTTAAAGATTGGGTTTCTTCTCTTAACAGTTCATCCACAAAAATCCGCACCTGGGTTATGCTCATTGT
Organism: Fraxinus americana; assembly: GCA_035079005.1. NCBI lineage: Eukaryota > Viridiplantae > Streptophyta > Magnoliopsida > Lamiales > Oleaceae > Fraxinus > Fraxinus americana. The sequence goes on along the minus strand of CM068710.1, from coordinate 35,032,862 downwards.
TGCAATTTCACATTAGTGTGCCTTTTTTTCAGAGCATATAGTTTGACAAGAACATCTCTCTTCATGCCATTCTCTGTCCAACATGATTTTGAATCTATGTAATTGTATCTTGGTTTGATTTTTTTAATCATTTTTTATCTGGTAATCACTTACTTCATCAAGAAAGCTACTTTGATTGCTTACATTACCCTGTTTTCTCATGGTCTTTTACACATTTCCCCAATTAATGAAGAAATGCCTTCCAGCTGTAGTCCATTATCGCATCCCAAAAGTATTAATTTTGTTTTCTTCATTATTAGCAATTTACATTAATGACTTCCATTTTTTTACCCCAAAAATTGCAAATGTACAGTTCCCATATATTTCCAGCACAATCTGAATTATATTTTTGGTTTTCTCCTTTTATTTTTTATTTTTATGATGTTTTACAGGAGTGTCAATGTATCTCTATCAAGAAGGGATTTACTATCCACCTCAGTGAAGGGTCAGTCCCAATGTCTCACAGGCAATCCAATAGATGACTGTTGGAGGTGTGACTCCAACTGGGCCAACAACCGCCAACGCCTAGCGGACTGTGCCATTGGCTTTGGCCAGGGTGCATTGGGAGGCAAAGGCGGCCAAATTTACATAGTTAATGACTCCTCGGACCATGACACAGTCAACCCCACCCCAGGCACCCTCCGCCATGCAGTCATCCAAGATGAACCTCTATGGATAGTTTTCCAGTCAAACATGGTTATTAAGCTCAAACATGAGCTCATTATTAATAGTTACAAGACAATTGATGGCCGTGGTGCGAATGTGCAGATAACAGGCAATGGCTGCTTAACTTTGCAGTATATTAGCAATGTGATAATTCACAGTGTGCACATTTACGATTGTAGACCCTCAGGGAATACTAACATTAGGTCAAGTCCAACACATGTTGGATATAGAGGCAAATCGGATGGTGATGGGATATCCATTTTCGGGTCGAGGAATATTTGGATTGATCATTGTGCTTTGTCCCATTGTACTGATGGCTTGGTTGATGCCATCATGGGATCCACTGCTATAACCATTTCTAATAGCTATTTCTCTTACCATAATGAGGTCATGCTCTTGGGACATGACGACAAATACTTGCCTGACTCTGGAATGCAGGTTACAAAAACTATCCTTGTTAAATGTTATAATCAATCCCTAAACCCAAGATTTGACCACGAGATTTGGTTGCTCGCAAATGTTAGCTCCACTCTTGAACTAAATGTTCTTTTGTGCAGGTGACAATAGCTTTCAATTACTTTGGAGAAGGTTTGGTACAGAGGATGCCAAGATGTAGGAGAGGGTACATCCATGTGGTGAACAACGATATTACTGAATGGAAGATGTATGCTATTGGTGGAAGTGGTAATCCAACCATTAATAGTCAGGGGAATCGCTACACAGCACCATCTGATCCGAGTGCTAAGGAGGTAATTTACATTTTAACTCGACACTTTTTATTTCCTTTGCAAGATTTTATGGTCTTAGTAGAGAAAATGATTGGTTTGGTAATTGTTGCAAGATGGAAATATAACATAATCATTATATTCTTTTGACCCCGACCAAAGAAAAAGATATACTATGATCTTCAAGGATGTCATTGAATGCCCTAATCCACTTAATGTGGACCAAGTTTCATAGTTGCAAGTGATGAAACCTTTTAATTGTGTAAACACTTGTAGTTCATGGAAACTTGTGCACCAAATAGGTACATGTATTGATCCATAGGCATTCGATGTTACGTTATATGTTAGTCTTACTTGCTATAATCTTGTCTCTTAACAATTTCATGTTGATCATAATTTTATGAATTATGCTAGATGTACACCCGGTGGTTTACATAATGGATTTCATCCCCCTCACATGGAGGGGGACCCACGAATATTTTATTGTGTACGGGCCCCCCTCTATATGAGGGGGGTGTTATCCACTGTGTAACTCAATGTGTACATCTAGCATAACTCTAATTTTATTTCAACTTTTAAGCAATAGAGCGCCGTGAAAGTGTGTGCATGCTTAACTTTTGGATGTGTGGGTAGGCATCATTTATCATTCTATCCTAGTGATAATGAATGGAGTCTTGAAAACCAGCCCTGCTGTTTCGGCTAGGAAAATTGAGATATTGCTCGAAAACTTGTTCTGAAAACAGTTCTTAAAAACTGGGGGAAAAAAACAGTCCAGTGACTGTTAAACAGGGAGGGAACCAGATGAACCATAAGTTTTCTTGTTGCAATTTTTAAGAATAGAAAAGAACGATTCGGCCTTGACGCAATATATTTTTAGCATCTAAACACTGTTTGACAGGTGACCAAGCGATGCGACACGGACGAGGGTCAGTGGAGCAATTGGAATTGGCGATCAGACGGAGACACAATGGTAAATGGTGCATTCTTTGTGCCGTCCGGTGGAGGGTTCAGCACCCAATACGCGAAGGCGTCCAGTGTTGAGCCCAAATCCTCTGTCCTCGTTGACAGTCTTACGATGAACGCTGGTGTCCTTGGTGGGCCGAGGTACACACTCACCTGTTTGCTTTTACTTTATTACTACTGAAAAATACTAGTCACTTTAACTGTCAAAAAATAACGGTGTTTCTATCTTTTGCTTTATCCACCTTTACAAAATTCCTAATTTAAATTTTAAATTTTGCAAAAAAAAAAAAAGAAAAATAATACTTTTGTCCTTAACATATTGCATGGGTTATATAGCTATACAGTCAGCACTTCATGACCCGCTCACCCAGCTTCACATAGCTCCAGTTTGAGCTTCATTAAAATTTTCTTTCTCATTTTTCTATTCATTTTCAATCACACATTTTTCATCATATCAATGACTTTTCTTTCTTTTTCAACCACACGTTTTTCATTAATATACTATTCCAAAATAATATGGCTCAAACACACCAGTAATATATATATCAATTTTTTAGTCAATTATTACAAGAAAAAGGCTTGGAAATAGTAAATATCCGAGGCAGAAATGGGGTACATTGGTTCACGTGATCCTCTGCGCTTTAAGCGTCATCTGACCAATAGCATTACAATCTTGAGCTGTCCTAATTGACTATTAGGGTTTCCAAAAAGTACTTTTATATTGTGAACAGGCCAGAATATTCCTCTTAGTGGACCTATTAAAGCCCCAATTTGATACACTTCGTAAGGAAAGAATGCATTTTAAATGTCGATGTGATGAAAAATATATGATTAAATAAAAAAATTTTAAATTTGAGTGTAATATTATTTTATTGAAAATTGTGTGATTGAAAATGAGTATTGAAAAATTGCATTTTTTAAAGAATGTAGATCGAACAGGGCAAGTGTTACCAGATAAAGAGCACTTATTTTAAGTCGCCCAGAATTAAAATTAAAATATACTTCGCTATTTGTATCTAATTAGCAATGAACAAAAAAGTAGAATAGTGAAAAAAAATGATTTTCGGACTCGACTCTTTGTCAAGAATAACACTTATGGGTACAAGGATTCACATAATTGACCTCGACCGTCGTCGGAGTAAAGAAATGCATGGAATTATGTTTGAGCCATGTTCAAAAGCATGTTCGCCGAGGATATTGTTGGGGAATCGACATAGCATGTGTTATAGATTCTCTCTGCTCCATGGCCCATGAGAGTGGGACCCTCTATGAGAAATTGAAGATGTGGGCCCTACTATTTGTTGGATGTCCTGGAAAAAGGCTTTTCATTGTGCCCATCTGCTGGTACATGCACTCCTTTTTAATGCTTAATTACCACTCAAGCCCAAAATAATTAAACGTATAATTACAGATGATGACCCGCTACGCTGACATTGATAATTCCTATATAATGTCCCATCGGTGTTGGCAAGTTGACAGGGGTTTTGGCTCCTGTCATTTAAGATTATAAATTTTAGAAATTGAGTGATTGGAAAGGAAGAAAAAGTTTTTGATTTACGTGTAATATTATTTTATTAAATAATATATGGATGAAAAGGAAAAGAAAATTTATTAATATTTTAGTGGGAAATAAATTTAGATCCAGCTGTGAGCCACTTTCTTACATGGGATTTCTATTTGTACGTAAACTATTGAAATGGACAAGGTGTGTCTGTTTCTCAACATGCGAGGGTCGGTGGGTGGAGTGGGGTGGGACCATGAGAGGTGAGGGTCCATCCAACGTCTTTCTGTTATTTCAGACTACTACAATGAAAACAAGGTTTTCCTGTAGTATCATGTGACAGTAGGGCAGGGTGGAGGCGGGGTATTTTAATTATGCTTGTGTTTGAATCTAATTTTGAAGATAATAGAAATTTTGAAATAGTGATTGATGTGAAAATGTGTATTATTTTATTTGGAGAATGTGTAGTTTAAATAAAGAATGAGAAAGATAAATTAACGGGTGTCAAATGGATGCTTTGACTATGAATTTCTCTTGATAATGTCATGTTTGATGAGTGCCTCCAACAGAACCATTTCATCTCTAAAGGCCCTTTCTATTTATGATTTTGTTATAAAATCTCTTGCTCATATAAGTGTACTTACGGGTGCAGGGACAATAGTTTTATCATGCACGGTAGCAGCAGCACCACCACTGGCGGAAGCAGTAATGGCGGAAGCAGTAATGGTGGCGGAGATGGTGACTTCTTCGGAATGATGTTTGGGAGCGGTGGAGCCTCAACACGATCATATCCATCCGCCACCCTGTTTTTCTCTCTTCTAATTTTGTACCTTACCATCCACCATGGTGGTTTACAATAACTCCCATTATTATTTATATAAAATTGAAAGAAAAAGGTGGAACTTTCAAATTTGTTGTAGACTGAAGGCCCCAGTATTGTACATAATTGATAGGCTCCAACAACATCAAAGTATTATTAAACGTAAATTTTCCACTAGGCAAATAACGTTCAATTTTAGCACGATCCTTAAAACAAAGATGAACGACGAATATTGATAAGAAATTTTCGAAATTTACTAAAATGTGAATACGTCAAAAGTATAAACACCTTGTTATCTCTAGAACTGCAGAATTTCTAGTACCGGTCAAAGGAAGAAGGTCGTCCTCGCCTTGGGCGGTCATAAGGACCTGCTCTGTCCCTATAATTTCTTCCTTCATAACGAGCAGGCCCCCCGCCTCCATCTCTATCGTAGCCTCTATCTTTGCCATTTCCATTGGGATAACGATCGGAGTTCGCGTACCGATCAAATGCATATCTATCTCCAGCAGGAGGATAACTGCTTATAAATGAGAAATTATAATTAAAAATCACGTAATAGTTGACCACAGTTACGAAATATAGTTTATAGGCTTGCACTGTTACCAGCACCAGTTTCCTGGTGGTAACTCGTATAGACTAAAGATTCCAGAAAGCATGTTTTTAGCTAAGCTTAAGTAAATTTGGGTACAAGTAAATGTTAAGCATTAAAAAAAAGTGTTTCTTTTATTGGTCAATGCTGGAACTAAGTTGGTAAAATTACTTTTAAAGTAAACAACACTTTTTTTCTTGAATCCTGACGATTGGAAAAGAAGAACAAAAAAAAGTGACGACCTTGTTTAGCTTATCCATATATATACTCTTCCTCAAACTATTAAATAATCTCAGCCAAATATCTATTCGTTTTAGGTAAATGGGGAAGTGCTAACAGAAAATGACGATGTCTATGTAAATTATTAATTATATCTAAAGTACCTGTCTTTAACATACCGATCACGGCTCCCATATCGATCTTCATACCTATCGCTATCACCATAACGACCTCTGTCATATCTATCGTCTATGTATCTGTCACGATCAACTGCATAGCGATCCCCACGACTACCAGCCCCACCATACCCAGAACGCGGAGGCAAGAATGGACGAGCACCTCGGCCACCACTTGCTGAAGGACAATCTCGGGCCCAGTGACCTGGTCGACCACATTTGAAGCAATCATCCAGCCCCGATGAACGGTCTCCACCGTAGCTTCCCCTTCCCCTGCCGCCCCTGCCACCTGAATAACCTCCATAGCCATGTTCCGGATCTTCATCCCCTGATTTAGGCTGGGCCTTGTTCACAGAGATGACTCGATCGCCAAACTCCCTACCATGCATATCCCCTATCGCATCTTCCACTGCACGTCGGTCTGCGAAGGTCACAAATCCAAATCCACGGGGGCGGCCAGAATCTCTTTCCAGCATAATCTACATGAACATTCCAACACTTGAGAACCTCAAAACTACAGATGACATCCCATACAACAAAATGAATTCAATATTCAGAAAATATGATAAAAATCCAGCAGACTAGAGAATTTAAACTACTAGGGAATGAATACCATTAGAGTTGTCAATGCATACCATGGATTTTACCTTTCGAGCTATTAATAATACAAGGAAGATAACATGTTCAATAGCAAAGAACTCTTACATGAGTAGAAGAATCTGAACTGATTTCCATCATCTGATATTTTAAATTTTACTCAGGCCTCAAATTCCACATAACTGAACTTATTATACAACCACACAAATAGGTTCCTTACTGATGGCCACTTGACCTGATTCCCATTATTGTAATTCTTTCAAATTACTTAAAATCTTGCTGTAAACCAGTATACTTTGAGCAACAGTAGATACCAAAAAAAAAAACACAACAAATCTTACTCAGTTCAACATGCAGTCACATCAAAAGAACAACATGAAGGCATGCATTTCTCCAAGAATCGTCCAAGACAAACTTGGTCATTACAAGTCTTCATTTATCCAAAGCAATGAATTTGTGGAACAACGTATGCAGTATGCTAACTCAATTTGCATAATTGCACTGAGCATAGCCACTTGGTCTCATTACTGACACCACTATTTTGTTGAACGTTAGACAAGAAAGCACCTTTTCTCAACCAGATACATGATCACCATATGACAATCTACTCCAGCTGTTTTTTCGGTTCTGCAAACTGGATGATTATTTGTACAACTTAAACATTTCAACTGGAAGCTACTTGAACACAATTGGCAGCAAAAAAAGGCTCAAAGTGTTTAACCGAAACAGGATAAGCATTTCCACCGAAGAAGCTTCTTCACAAATATTGTTTCTTTTGTACAGCCCCAACAACAGTTCAAAACAGGTTCAATAAAGAGGACGAAAGTAGCAAGGCAAAGTGATTTCTAAAACTTGTACTGTAGTGTGATGCATGAAACACAGTGAAAACAGAATTCTGCTTCAAATCCTCACCATCTTCACCACTTGGTCACCTGTCAGAAAGACTTCGTGCACTCAACCAGAAAGAGTACTGAACCTATTCGTTGACCAAATATGAGGATATACATTCTCAAATTACAGTCTCTGCCAAGATTGACCAGTAGAAGTGACCCTCACCTAAAATCTTGCTTGGAACAAAAGCTCCTCCATAAACTGAATACTCACAAAAGTTAATACACAGTCAAATTTCCTGGACAAATTCTCTGGGTCACATCTAGCATTGCCTTTTAATTATATGTACTCATCTGAGCTAATATGCTGCTCAAAACAATGCAACTGTTGGAGGTGACAGAAGCTTCATGAACATCAGTCATTCAAAATGGAAAGACATAGCAGATAACTTTTGGAAACTGACTACAAACTAGACGTGTCAATATATCTAAGTGCTGAGTTTGTTCTCCAATGTACTTGCATCTTAGACTTAAAATCTGAACTCTATGGATTCAAGCATGGAAAACACGGATGAGTCTACCAAAAAAAACTCAAAATAAAACTGATTCAAGAAACTCTCTGGTAGCCACCTTATGCAGCTATTGATAGTAAGTGATATAGGTACAATCAACAAATTATAATAAACCATCCTTGAAGACTTTCACAAGTTATTAGAAAAAGTAAGTTGATATTAGTGAAACCTTTCGGACATCATAAAAGGGAGAAGCATGTTGTGATTGCTCAATGAGTTTAAACGAAGAATTTTTTCCCCAAAACCACACAAAAAACATGGCATACTCAAATCAAATGACACAAGTCTTAATCAAATAAGTTTTCCACAGAATCAGAAATGAATCTTATACGGTGCCAAAATCCAGGGACGGCGATAAGAATTAAAAAACTTCTCAATTATCCATCGATCTCAGAGTACCCATCATCATCTAACCTCTGAACCTCATTTTAAGTAAATTATGCATTATGGTCCATACGGATAAATAATCACCGACTAACTTTCTTAATGGGAATTGAATAGTGAAACACGATAATGCAGCCTTTTCCAAACAAACAGCAGCTATGCTTGACCCAGCAAAAGACTCGAGCATATCCCAACTAAAACTGGCAACATCCAGTAACACAGCTGTACATGAATGATTTTATAAACTCGTCAGAAACAACTGTGCGAATGGAATCCATGTAACACAACCTACCACACACTTCAGCAACTTGGCATATTCCAATGCAACCAAAAGCTCTCATAAGTAGCAAATCTTAAACTATCTTACAGATTTATTGCAAATCCTGTATCAAAACTTCAACTACTGTCTCCCTTTTGTGAAACTAAAAGCTTCGGAACAGTGAAAGAGTTCAATAACCAAAAGGGGCAGTTTTGACACCGAGGAATGGGAGGAATGGGAGAAATGTATGCAGGACTTGAGGGCCCAGAATTTGTACGTGAGATGAACACAACCAAGGTCTCTCATGTAAGAAGGTTGCACATTATTATCATGTCAGACTAAAGATGTCGATCGATCCGAATGATTGACAGTAAGACTGGCAAAAGATGGTGTTCGAGCATGTCTTTCACTCCAAAAAGATCAACTGCTTTGCCTTATACCATTACCATACAACTATTAGTTGAGCACATCAAGAACACTTTAATTAAGTTAATCCCTGAGTTCACAGAAGGAAACTCTATCTCAGCCGTTCTCAACCACCACCCGGAACCGCATAATCTGTCCAATGTCTCGTCAGTACAACACCCCACATTCAGGCAAAAGAAAAAATGCCTAATAACCAACATAAAAGAAGAAAAAAAGGGAGGTTAATATGATGGTGCAAACAAAATTAAGAACACTAAAAAACAAATTCACGTGTTTCTTCATAAATTTTGCAGCACGCCATTAACTTTCACAATGATATATTAATATTTCATATTATAGAATAATCAACACATAACGTTGCATATTCTGAGTGTTTGGTTGATGTAAAAAGGTAAAGATAAGTTAACTTTTCCATCTCGTGAATTCACTAAACCCAATACCAGCCTTAATTAATTAACAAAACCAAAACACAGAACCCATTCAGAGAGTTATATGAACCATGTGTCCCAAGTTATTCATCCATATCAGTAAACCTCTTTCTCTGATGTCACGATTCTCTTAAAATTTAATGCATTTTAGATAAACTTTTCAAAGACTTCTCCTTATGTCCTTTCATCATCAAAATCATCTTTTCCTATCCCATCCAGGTTGGTTGGAAACAAAAATTTCTTTCGAAAGTTTTTAAGAAAATTTAAGAAGTGGTTAAGCTATCAATTCTTTCTTGCACTCCAAAATTATGGACGAACTCAAATTGACGCTTCAATTTCTATCAATAATAGTTTGAAATCAGAAAAAAAAAAAATACATATATATATATATAACCCGTCCAGAGTACTCAATTTCCACTATATTTCCCTGGCAAATATAAATTAAACAGATATACATCCTCGAAGATAATTATTCTTAGGAAGTCGGGGGATAATTTCGAGGATAACTGTAAAATAACAAGAAATCCGAACCTGCGAGTCGATAATTTTTCCGAAACGGCTAAAAGCATCTTCCAGCTGACGCTCAGTGATGTCCCGCGATAAACCTCCTACAAATATACGGTTGTCTTGCTCCTTCCCTGCCATCTCTCTCCTCTTTCTCAAAAACCCTAAATCCAACACGAAGAATAAAAATTAAACCGAAAATACGTAAAACTTATAAATTAAACCCTAGAATTTTATAAATTGAGTGTTGTGTGTGAAATAGAGAGAATTAGGGTTACTGTGTTCGCGGTATAGTCGAAAAGTGAATATGAGATTGTTGAAGATTTCACTCGTGTTTAGGTAAGTTTATAAGAGTTACTTTTTAATCGGAAATGGTCCCGTCGTATTGCCTCTATGCGGATTCAAGACCTAACTATTTGAATTTTCACAATTATTTAAAAAAAAAAAAAAGACTTTCAGTGTATTTGTTAATTGCTTAATTTAAACGAAAATGAAAAAATCATCCCCAACCTCACCCCACGCAGCCACGCGAGACCCATTCCCCAACGGTCGATGACAATTTTTGTCAACCATCGTCGATTCGAATTGATCACAAGTCCTTACAATCTTTGGAGAATTTAAAAGTATCTTTTAAGGTATTCTTCTAACCTAGATTGCAAGAAAACAAAAATCAAACGCAAAATATAGTGGAAACGTTATATAAATTTAATATTTAACTTAACAACTATTTATTTATTAAGAAGCTGTCTGGTGTGGCTTCATTTTCAATTAACAGCAGAAATGCTACCGTTGGAGCCCAACAACGGTCACTTTTCCACAATTACGGCTAAGTTGTTGTGTCTAACGATCAAAAGTTAACTAGTGGAAAATCAATTGTGGAAGAAGGAAAATCCAAACTAAACAAGGCCTAAATAACGAAAGGAATATAATCAAACTAAACTATCTGGAATTTGGACATGTATCATTGTCATTTTAAAACAGTTGTTGATAATAAATCGATACTAAAACATTTTTGTATGGCATTGTCCATTAATATGGAAATCTCACCTATATCGATTTCAAAGTGAATGAGTTTTAATAATAAAATTGGGTGAAAATTAACTCGTGACTGTTTCACGAAATTGATAAACATACCAAGTACAACCAGCACGAGAACTAAAAAATCTATGTTTATGTTGGATTTTAGAACTATAATTTTATGAGAAAATTATATCCACACCTATTTTTAAATTATGGTAATTAGCACATAACTTCATACATTTCACTATTGTAGTGAAAAACGTCATTACCTTTCATATCTACCCTTTATTGTGCAAGAGGTCCTTTCATTTATTTTTTCAATTAAAAATTGTGAAATGACGAATATACTCTCCTGTTTAAATAAAATAAAAATAAAAATTTAATTACAATGATAGTCCCATATTTTTTAAAAAAGCGCAAATAAGTCATAAATAAATTATGAAAGGGGTAATAGCGCATAATATTTCTACTTTTCGCTATTATCGTCAAAAACGTTCATACTTTTCTTTCACATTTGATTGTGCAAACCTTCATTTCTATCTATTTGTATTCAATTTCTTAATGAAAAGCTGTGAAATTATGAATATACCATCGTATTTAAATAAAAAAAAAAAAAGCAAAGAATTAATTACAATCATAGTCCCAATTTTTAAAAAAAATGCAAACAAATCCCAAATAAATTATTAAAAATAGAAAATTATACTTAAAAAAAAATGAAAACGAGCCTCAAATAAATTATTAGAAAATTTGAAATTATTTTTTATTTTTTAAAAATATGATGATATATTCATTATTTCATGAGAAATTGGATAAAAATAATGATTTGCGCAATCAAATGTGTAATTAAGGGTGAAAATGTCAAAAAATGAAATGTATGGACGTTTTCCGATATAATAGTAAAATGTATGGACACTGTGTACTAATTACCCTTTTAATCTTTTATTTGAGACTCGTTACTCTTTTTTTTTAAAGGAGACTATGAATGCAATTATTATTTTTTCTTTTTGTTTTATTTAAAGAGAGTAGTGTATTCGTCAATTCTCCCTCTTCTCTTTCTAACAAAACTCGAGCATAACTCAATCATCTATATAATCTCTCCCTATAACTTCATCATCGATCACCAGCACCCCACTGCCTCACTTGCCATTGAAACTCGATGTCGCCAGTCATCACGACTTCGCCCGACCAAGGTTTTATCTTTGTCATCACTTGTACCACTGCCATGATCTGAGATTTCATGTCCATTCACATCTGAAATTTTATATTGAAAGTGGAGAAAATTCGAATGTGGTTTCGTTTACTATTTTTTATCTTAAATAGGCATTGAGTGGGGTTGTACATTAATCAGATTGGTCGATCTTTCGAATTTTTTCACACTGTTAGATTAGGTGTTGGAGATCTAAAATGTTATGAGATGTCGCTCGTTCTCCACTGATTTCGCGGTGGAGACTTGGAGGTGGGGTAAGAAGAAAGCGACGGAGAGGAGCGACTCTGGTGAATTATGTGAGAGTGAGGGGGTCTAAAGGGTGGTGATGGATGGTTTTGGCATGAAATGTGTACATTATGCTTATAAATTAGAAAGAAAAAAAAAGTGCGGTTGACGTGGCGATGGAGGTGATGAGAGATAAGGGTTTGGATGCCTGCCTGTCCACGGTTGCTGCTTGCCGTAGGGATGGGGGTGGGGTGTTTTAGTAGGTTGAGATAAATAGTGATTGTGACTCGTTAATTGGATTATTTGTGCATATAAAAATGTGCAGTTTGCAACTAAATTTGTAATTGTATTTTTATAATTATGATCTTGTTTGATTTGTGATTGATATATAATCAAGATCATTAATTGTGTGTGTACAGTGATAATGATCTGTTTAATTAATTAATTAATACGTCACAAAATTTTATTAGACGGTGACCAATCGATATTTGAAATATTTTCACAAGTTTCTTATTTTTGAAAATGCATTTTGAAATACTTGTAGTTATTTATTTTTCCTAATTCATTTAGTGTAATAAAACCCATTATATAAAGTTAGTCAAAGCCTGTAATTTAGAGCATGTTTGAGCCCTATTTTTTGGTTAAAAATGCATTTTGAAAAGGTAGATTGATGGAGAATGTGTTATTAAAAAATAAGAAATTTTTTTGAATTTACGTGTAATATTATTTTATTGATAAAATGAGAGAGAAAAATATATTTAAGAAATAATGTGGGTCAAACAATGGCTAACGTTTTTTTTTTTTTGCCAGGATATTTGAGATTTTTTGACGCAAAGGTCCATGGACTTTTCAAATTGCATTGAAAAAAGAAATCTTTTTTCTAATTTGTGAAACTAAACGTTGCATCTCATAAATTTCCATGCTTCATAACTTCAAACTATTTGAACAATTTGTAGACGCATGCACTTAAAATAAGAAGCATAGCCTTATGTTGTACTTAGAGATGGTTTTAGGCGATTAGAATATATTCTACCTGAATAAAAAAGGCTTTATATTTACAATAATGTTCACAACAAAAAACATAAAAATGAGCAGGTGGCAATACAAAAAGTTCACATAAGGATGCGATTGTCAAAATTCAAAGAATGAGTCCTTAATCTGCAGGGAGGCAATACAATAGGAACCACTTCTGCACAAAAAAAAAAGAGCCTAAGTAGGAATCATTTAAAATTAACTTTTCTCAAATTAATTTTCGACGACAAACTCTCTCAATAAAATAATTTTACCCTCGATCCGCAACTTTTTCGTACTTTTAATCACACGTTCTAAAAAAAAACAATTTTTACTAAATCGATTTTTAAACTTTTTACATCAAACAAACTCAAAATCGTATTATTTAACAAATGATTTTACTTTTTCCATGCTAAAGTTGGACGAATTGAATTTTTCCTCTTCTGGATAGCAAAAGATTTACTTCTATTTTTTACTAATAGAAAAACAATAGTTCTTTTTTACCTATTATTCTTCTACCAAAAAACCAAATTAAGTAATTAAATTGAAATGAAAAATAAAGTTGAGGGACTTTTCTGAAACAAAAACTAGATGGTTCCTAAACTTCGGTGAAAGTTTACCAACAGTGTTTTTAATCCAATCTTCCAGATATCTCCATTTGCATATCCACGAGTTAATTGTTTGAGTGGCCACTGAACTTTATCCATGGTCACGACTTATCCATTAAATTTTACATTGCTTCCCAATAGTCATTCATCTTATCTCCGTTTCACTAAAATGCCCACTGGATGGATTCCGTCCGTGAACCTGATGACGTGGAAGACGGGAAGCTGATTTGGCTGTTAAAATTACCAACCTCTTGCACACATGGAAAAAAAAACCCCAAACAGGCCCTTCAAATTGTCTGTAAGTCTCAAAACATTTCCCCGTTCATCCTCCTCAAACAATTAACTCAGAAATCAAAGCCCTAGGTCTTGCCCCAAATCTCTCCACCCAAATCGAAGGAAACCCAAGCAATAGTTGATACGCTCAAAATGAGGTACCAACTAATTTCCTTACTTAACTTTAAATGTGTCGTCTTAAATAGTAATATGGCAAGTAAGGGTCATTTCCCGCAGAGGATTGTTTCAATTTAATCAATTGCAAACTAGAAATTAAATTTAACAATTATATGCTAAAGTGATTAAATGGGGGGGGGGGGGGGGGGTTTGGTTTGTTGAACTAAGGAAAGCAATAAATTCAAAATAGAAAATACTTGAATTTGGAAATAAACAAAGTAGTTTTTAAATCAAAGATGTGAAGATGTGATTGGGGGGATATTTCGTTACCACGAGAATGATTTTCATATCAATTACACAAGATTTTCGTTCTCTAGATTAACAACAATTCGAGAATAATTACAAGCTCAATTATCTCAATCTCTTCTTACATGTTAGTTGAATAAAACAAGCTCTTTACTCAACCCTATTCATTAAACAACCTAGAGTAAGCTCTCTAAATTTAATTTAACAAAAGCATTACGACAAAAGAGATGAATTGAATTAAGGGCAAACTCACAAGCTCGATTTACTTACTTAAGTGTTAATCCACATACAATCAATTGAAAATTCATCATAATCTATTAAAATGTAATTGCCACTAGATTTTAGAATAAATAGCGATTACGTACTATAAATCCCAAAATAGCATTCATTGCAACAACTTAATCATTTAGTTGTACACCTAAACAATCAAGAATAACAAAATAAACATATAAATCAATGGATTAAACACATTAATTAAGAGAACTATAAGGCACAAATTAATTGAAAATCATAACTCGGGTTTGAAATTACCCCCAATCACAAATATGTTTAGTTATTCATTAAATACTCAAAAATACAAATAAATTCTTAGAACTCATTAATGGAAAATAAATTAGAGAAAAGAAAAACTTATTGATAAAGAGAAAATCAATGGGTCTTCTTCTCCAAGCTATTTCACTATGCCAAGCTCCAAGATTTGTCCAAAATGCCAAGAAGAAATTAAAGGAAGAAGAAAGAAAGTAAAAGAAAGAAAAAGAATTGAAAAAGAAGAAAAAACCAGCAGAAGCCGTTCTGCCCAGCCAGGAAAAAGAAGAAAAAGAAACGTCCAGCTACAGGTTTTTAAAACTAAAACCTAGCGAAATTGCACCCTTGGTCCCCGAAGTTTCAAAACAATGACAAAAAGGTCCTCGAAGTTCCAAAAAAATGTTAAAAATGTGCAGCACCCAGTTTCTGTCCAGCAAGCACGCCCAGAAGAACCCAGCTGCTGGTTTTAAAATTGAAACCTAGAAATTGCAGTCAAGGTCCCTAAAGTTTTGGAAAGTGACAAAATGGTCCCCGAACTTTGGAATTCTTGCATCTTTGGTTCTTTTTGCTCAATTCTCGCGTAAATTCCTTCTAATCATCATTCAAACTCGAGTTTTCACCTACAAAATAAAAATAACTAAATTAGGTAATAAATTGATAATAAAAACTCACAAATATCTAAATTAATGGTCCGAATAAGTGCAAAAACTCGCACTTATCAATAGTCGTTGCCCCAAATCCCTCCAACCCCTCCACCCGAACCTATTGTCCCTTGATTTAGTGGGTGGTTGTGTAAACGCAACCCAGTTCTCAAACCCAACCTGTAATCTCCAAATCAATTTCGAATAGTACAGTTGTTACAGATGGATGACGTGCACATGGATGACGAAATTGAAGGTAAATTATGCACAATGTACGTGTTTTTTGTTTCTTAGTTGCTGCAAATTGAGTTGTGGAGGTAAAGGGAAGATGGACATTTTTGAATTCACGTAATCCCTTGAAAATGTATGTGTTAAGGCAACCATACCTCTCCACTTTTCCAGTATTCAGCTGAAGTGAAAGATAGTTTGCTGATAGAGTTGTAATCTTTACTGAATGAGGAAATTGATGTTTTACAGTGGACTCGATGAAAACTCCTACTTTCAATGTCACTTGAATCGGCATTTTAGATGAATTTCTTACATCATGCTTGTTAAAATTTTTATTGTTAGAACACAGAGAGACCAAAAATTTTCAGAATGTTATTGATTTTGTTTATGCAATTGCTGTAGTTTTAGTTCTTTAGTGGACTCAATCGTTATTCCACATTCATTTTTTACATTTTGCTTATTACGTGACAGGTCATGATGACGATCCAAATTTCGTAGATTCTGATAATGATGTTGCATCTAATGAAGATGACATATTCTACGATAAAAATGTGACTGATGGGATTGAAGTGGGGTTGGATGGTTGTGAAAGGGTAGTAGAGGACGAATCGATAGAGGGTAATGATATTAAAGTAGATGATTTGGAATATCCATCATCGGAGGAGCTATTGTCCCAATGCTCATTAGCTCCTCCGATGATGAGAGTGGTTATCGATTTCCTGATTTTTTTTTTTATTCCGGTATGAAGAATCCACATTTTGAGGTCGTACAATTATTTAGTTCCGCAGTTGAGTTCCGAGAGGCAGTGAGAACATATGGTACGATGAATGAAGTTTAGGGTAAATGAGGATAGAAGAGTACAAACTACAAAGGGCTTGCAAAATAGGTTGTACATGGAGGACATGGGCATCTGCAGCTGATTCTTCGGAGCGAATACAGGTGAAATCCTACACAACGGAGCATACATGTAGTCGCGATCAATTTAATAGACAATGCAATTACGTTTTTGTAACAAAAGGGTATATTGAACAATTCAAGGCAGACCCCGATTGGAAGAAGGAACTTATTTTGGCTACGGCAAAAAAAGATTTTCGTACATATATTAGTCGAAATATGGCATGGAAGATGAGAAGATATGCCAAAGAGATGTTGGTAGGGACTATACAAGACCAGTTTAGGCTTTTGAGGTCCTACGCAGCTGAGGTGCTACGAACAAATGTTGGGTCTACTGTGATTATTGCATTGCAGCAACAGGTGTTTCAGGGGATCTACATTTGTTTTAGTTGCTGTAGGACACGGTTTAGGTATGGTTGGAGTTGATGGTTGTCACCTACGGGGTTGTTTTGGAGGAATATTGCTAACTGCAAATAAGGCAATTGAACGAAGATGCATACAAATGGTTGATGGAAAGGCATTCGCAAGAATTGAGTAGGTCTCATTTCTCCGTTCATGCCAAGAGCGACATCCTCTTAAATAATGTTTGCGAAGTGTTCAACAAGATATTGCTAAGTGATAGGGAGAAGATGATTATTACGATGCTTACTTCAATTCAATTAAGCTTCATGAATCGAATTCGTAAGCGTCGAGACAATATGATGTGATGTATTGGTCGTTTGTGCCCTAAGATCGTAAGAAAACTTCCTAAGATTGCAGAAAAATCTCGAGAATGTACATTGCACTTATTTAGGGGGCCTAGATGACAAGTTGATTGTAGCTACGGAACGTACGTTGTGGATCTTCAAGAACGAACACGTGCTTGTAGAGAATGTGAGTTGACTGGAATTCTGTGCATGCATGCAGTGTCCGTCATAAGAGAGTGTAGGAACGAACCAGAAGATTATGTTGACAACTGCTACACAATCGAGACATATATGAGATGTTACGAAAACATCTTGAACCCCATTAACAGGGTGAGGTTATGCCCATATTGCGAAATCATTGATATAATTCCCTCCTCGTGGGCTGTCCCACGAAAGGGAAAGTGCCAGATAAATAGGAAAAATGGGACAAATGAAGATGTAGTTGTGTTGTGCATTCACAAGGAAAATCATACATTCGAAAAAAGGGTTTGGTGAAAATGACACGTTCAACATACGGAGCTAGTGGTCACAATAAACGATATCATGATAGACCCGATACACTTATTGCCGATGTAAGCATAACATATGTTTTTTACAAGCAATTCTAGTTGTGTAAATGTGTTATGATTCATTTCTCTTGTAACAGGATTGGTTTGAAGGAGAGTTAGAACCCGTGGACGAATATGCCAATATAGTAGGTAACCAATAGGTAAATTTCTCATTTTTTTTTATACTAGGTTGTAGTGTTCCAATTACAAACATCCATCATATGATTGTAGTTGCTATGTTTTAATCTGAATTGTTTGTTGATGTATAAGAAAACATGGTCTCCAAAAGAATGCCACATAGGAAGGGATTACCATAAAGAGTGCCACATCTGGACCAGTTGCAATTCATGCCAACTCCTATGGCAGATAGGCAACTGCAAACCGAGAAACAAAAAACATTTGGACCAGCTGCAACCTTACTTGGTGTTAGTGTTCCTACCACCGAAGTTAATTTTGATGTGATCGTTGATGAATCACAAAGCATTGATGCAGATGAATCGTCGCGATTACGGACGAAAAAGGCATTGAAAAAAAGAAATGTGAAGGCCACATCCTAGCAAGTTAATGGTAGATGCGCTGTAGTTGAAGCTTCATCAGTTTTTTTTTTTTTAAGCAGTCAAAGGTTTTGTATAGATGTATCATCTGAACAAGTGAATATGTTTGCATTTCGTTGGCTGCTTTGTGTCTAGAAAAATTGTGCTTAATGTTTTTGTATTAAGGGCACACTTACGTTATGCATCCATAACCCAACTTTGGTTGAACATGTAGATCTTTTTGGAATGTTTAGCAATGTTACAGGTTACTGGAATGCTCAGGTGACCCATCTTTAGTAATGCTCACATGTGGTCTATTATTTATTTTTTGCTAAGGATTGTTTAATTCCATATATTCAATATTATTGCACAAGAAAAAACCCAATATTTTTGGAAACACATGCAATCGAGAAAAATAACTTTTTTACTACAACATCGCATTGAATTCTCGATGCCTTCATGTACTACAACTACTATTGCCGATGATGCAACATTAAGTTGGAAAACTACGATGATAAATCTTGCTTATTCATCTATTACATAGTCGGACGAAATTTATGGAACTCTTCCTTTTCCTTTCCCATTGTCCTCGGTAGCTCCTTTTCCTTTACAAATCGTTATACTGATAGATATCTCCAATTCTTCTTATATTAACTGAACGACTGTCTTCAGTATGGATGACAAATCTTCAATCGGATCTTTCGTCTTGGATTTAACACTGGACTCACCTTCAAATTGCAAAGGTGTTTCTTGCGACGACGATGGATCATCGGTCCACTTAAAATAACAACAGTCTCTAGTGCAACATAAGAATAAACGACCTATGTTTTTTGTCTTTTTTTCTACCTCCATACATTTCACAAAGCCTAATCCGCATTCTCGACATCGTGTCTTTGTTGGACATTCCGGCAATGCATGCCCGCGCATCCTATAGCTATGACAAATTCCCTTGTTTCTCCCTGCCATTTTGCAGTTGAATGTGTTTATAGAAAAAATGCATAGAGATGAAACCCTTTCCAAATTTCTCAAATGCCTTGTCACCAAAGACCTGCATGGATTTCGAAGGACAAATTATATTGCATGACAGATGGGCAACAAGAACAAACATTACCAAACCATTGAATCCTTTATATCAGAAGGCAAGAGTTAATTAAATCAAGCTCATAGAACGGTAGTATAAATGATTGCGAAATAGGAGAACACAATCGTGCAATCATTTGATGCATTTGTTAAAAAATGGCAACCATTTCAACATTGAGCCACTGTAAATAAATGTGGAATAACGATTGAGTCCACTGAATAACTAAAACTACAACAATTGCATAAACAAAATCAGCAACATTCTGAAAATTTTCGTGGGATTACATGAATTCAAAAATGCCCATCTTCCCTTTACCTCCACAACTCAATTTGCAGCAACTAAAAAACAAAAAACACGTACATTGTGCATAATTTACCTTCAATTTCGTCATCCATCTGCAGCAACTGTAATGTTCGAAATTGATTTGGAGATTACGGGGTGGATTTGATAACTGGGTTGCGTTTGCACAACCGCCCACTGAATCAAGGGACAATGGGTTCGGGTGGAGGGGTTGGAGGGATTTGGAGCAACGACTATTGCTTGGGTTTCCTTCGATTTGGGTGGAGAGATTTGGGGCAAGACCTAGGGCTTCAATTTTTGAGTTGATTGTTTGAGGAGGATGAATGGAAAAATGTTTTGAGACAAACGACAATTTCAAGGGCCTATTTGGGGTTTTTTTTTTCCACGTGTGTAAGAGGTTAGTAATTTTAACAGCCAAATCATCTTCCCGTCTTTCATGTCATCAAGTTCACGGACGGAATCCGTTCGGTGGGTATTTTAGTGAAACTGGGATAAGATGAATGACTATTGAGAAGCAATGTAAAGTTCAACAGGTAAGCCGTTACCATGAGTAAAATTCAGTGGCCTCAAACAATTAACTCCATATCCACTCTCTGTGTCTGTCTCCCCATGCCCAACTATCCCCCACTCCCCACTCGGTGGCTTCACTGTATGAAAATGAGGCGAAATTCTTCAACACCCGTTGCTCTTTTCATTCTATTTCTCATTTCACCTCTCTCTTCAGTTACTGCTTTGCTTCAGCTGCCTATTAGCCCATCGAATCAGGCTGAGAAATTTATCCGTGAGCTCAATTTGTTCCCGAAGGAATCAATCAATATCGTTGATGATCGTAGTTTCTCCGATAGACCCAAAATTGTGGAGAAGGAGTTCAAGTTCCCCAACTTGGTCGACACTGCTGGAGTTTCACTTCAAGACCTCGGCCACCATGCTGGATACTATCAGATTCAACACTCGCACGCTGCTAGGTACTGTTGTTGATCTTTTTGGTTCGGTAATTGATAGTCCATTTTCTGTTGTTGCTCTTTTTGGGGGCAAGTTTACTTTCTCTTTCATAATTATATTTCTAAATTTGCATTGCTTTCTCCCTTTCTTTTAGGGCAGGTTTACTATTCCCTTTTTTAATAATTAATGAGCATTTCAATGAGTAGTGTTTTTTTAAAATATTGTTTACTTCTTGAAAATTTGTCTGTTTAATCTTATTTGAGTACGAGGAATATCACTCGAGAAAATTTTATCTATCATAGTACTATTTTATGTTATGTTATTTATTGTTCGTACTACAGACTTTTCAAAGTTATAGTTTTTTTTTTTCAATTTGATAAATGTCAATTTGTTTGTTTGAACTCCAGATTTTTCGAATTATAGTTTTTTTCCAATTTGATAAATGTCAATTTGTTTGTTTCATATGTTAAGGAATATTAATCTGAGAAAAATGCGAAGTCAATGTTGACATGAAAGTTGGCCTAAATGATCTTTTCATTTGATTTTGTGAATTTGTGAGTTTTCTTACTTATAGATGTTGTGAAAGCCTACAGTCCAATATTTACTGAATTTCCTAGAGTATTATATTCTGATCTCCATGGTCTTAAGTAATTCTCCTGGATTTATTTTTTAAATTGTACTTGGTTTTCTAATGGGTTTGTGTCTGTTTTCTTAGCTCAAGCATTTCGTCATCCTGTTATTGTTGCATGTTTGAAGCTTAGTTTTTCCCTGCTGCATTCTCAGTATTTTAGTGAAAAAAAACTGCTACTTTTAGCAGGTTGCTCAGCGTTACATGTTCAGTTGCCGTCTCCCAGCTGATAAGAAAGAAAATTGGGAAGGAACACATTGTTTTGGATAATCTTCTTAGAGGCAAAATGAGTTGATTTCACTGGCAAATGAGGATTGATGATTTTCATTTTCTTTGCACATGGCAGCAGCCAATGCATATTATTGAATAAATGGTTGTGATCAATATGAACGTTTTAATTTAGCCCCTGTTTGGTGGATGTTCTTTAAAAATCATTTTTTGTCAAGCTCATTTTACATGTGGACTCGTAACCTTTCCCTACTTTTTATTCTCACGTTCTCCAAAGAACTTTTCACAATACATATTCTCAAAATATCTACACCAGACAGGCTCTTATTATACATATTGTCCCCCCCACCTCGAAATATTTAGTCTGCTTTTTCCTATTTGGTAGGTCCCATGTTCCTTCTTGAGTCTCACCCCCGCATTACACGGTGTATGGTTTGGGGCTAAGCTACTGTTAATGGTTGCAGAATGTTTTACTTTTTCTTCGAATCGCGCAACAGCAAGGAGGACCCTGTTGTTATCTGGTTGACTGGAGGGCCAGGCTGTAGCAGTGAGATGGCACTTTTCTATGAAAATGGACCTTTCAGTATTGCCAATAATTTGTCTCTTGTATGGAATGAGTATGGGTGGGACAAGGTGATTTATTTTTTCCTGCTGGAAATGAGCATTTATTTCTAAATACTATGAAATTAATAGACCAGAAGTTAGTGCCTGGATGGTCACGTGTATATGAGGTGTTCTTGTTACATATTCTTTCATTTTTTTGGTTTCCTTTCCCAGATTTTGATTAAAAGGTCTTTATACAGGCAAATAATATCTCTTTTTCTAATTTTATTTTTTATTTACTGTATTTATGCTTCTCATGTTGTTAGAAATGCATTCCATAATCATCACTGATGCACTTTTAACTTAAATGAGAATCGGCAGTACCAACTCCTAGCTGCCTTCATTCTTGATGTCTCTAAGGGATTGTCATAATGATATGTGAGTATGTTGCTTGATAATATAAGTTTAGACTTTATTCTCACTTCCTATGTTATGCTGTAAAGCCTCTGGAGAAAAAGGAGAAAAAAACAGGGAGTATTAGCTTATTACCTGTTTAGTCTTGTGTCCTTTTGAATCCAGTGTTTGTCCTTTGGAAAGTCTAGAATTAAAAATTACTTGGAAAAGTTAAAAGTATTATACATTGAGATAAGCTAGATGGCTTACCCTTGTTCATTTTGGCTGCTCATTTTACTTAAGATCAGATATGTGGTTTTATGAGTTAATTCAGTTTCTGTTCATATTAATAAAATTCTTCCGAATATTAAAATCAAAGGTTTGACTATATCTGATGATGTTTAAACTGCTGTAAAGTATGCAAATAAATAGGCTTTTTTATTTCATAATGCTATCTACTGGCAGAGGGTAGCACAATGGGCATAGTGGGTTCTTATAGTTATCTTTGGGAATGGAAAAATGACGTTTACTGATTGAAATGCAAAAATGATCAATTTAGAGAATAAAAGGATTAAGAGAGAGAATTTAAGAATCATGTCTCCTTTTTGCAAGGATTCTGTGGAACTTAGGAATGTAGCTAATACGGTAAATAATAGATAGATCGATAAGCTACTGAAAATTTCCGGTACCGGAACACTTAAAATTTAGGAACTCGGAATATTTGATGAGCTCCAACAATTGGTCTTATTAGGACTATATATTAGAACCAAACAATATTTCTTAACTATAACTAAGATAATGAATGATTGAAAGTGCATGGTTCTCGCGTACATTAATATCAAAATAAATGAATATAGAGATTCATTTGAACATAAACATTATAATTTATAACTAGTGTTCAAGATGTTTATTGTGAGCACGTGCATTTGTGTGTTTTCCTTTCCGTTGGTAGTTACCGTCCTTGCCGTGTTCTTATTTTCACCGTTTTTTGACTGATTATTTTCACTTCTCTTTTAGTGTGTCTTCCATGTTGAATACTAAGTCCCTGTTTGATGTCAATATTTTGAGAAAATAGAGTTTTGAATAGTGATTTTTTTAAGAGAGAAAGTGATTAAAAAGTAAGGAAAATTTTTTGGGTTTACACGCAAAATATTTTATTGTGTAAACGTGGTTGAAAATGAGTGAGAGAATTAAAGAGTTTTGAAATAATGGTTGTCAAATAGGATCTAATTTTGAAAAGTTTGACCTCATTTTTATGATATTATCATTGTAATTCTGACTATACTATATTATCATTGTTATTAAATGTGTTCATCAGGTGTTAAAACTAAAAATTACTAACAGTAATCTGACGTTCTTAACCTTTGGATTGGTGTTTGATTGCTTGATAGTTGCAGGACCTTCTAGTTTAAATTCTGAATCAGGTCCTTGGACGGTGGACCATTGATATGTTACTAATAAGATTAAACTTTAAACAATGGTTACTCTCATGATAACATTTTTCTTCGTGAAGAGAACTAATATCTTTCCTATGATTATTCTGTAGGTGTCAAATATTTTGTTTGTTGACCAGCCTATTGGGACTGGCTTTAGCTATAGCACCGACATACGTGACATTCGCTACAATGAAAAGGGTGTTAGCAATGATTTATATGATTTTCTACAGGTCAGTTTCATTATTTTCTTTTGTTTCCATCTGGTTCTCTGGTTTGAAGGAATTTAAAGTGCCTTGTTATTAGCAATAGAAACTATAAGAAGTAAATTCAAATTAACACAAGTAATGGGGGAGAAAATATTAGGTAAAGGAGTGAAGTATGCTGACCTCCCATGAGGATGTGATTGCAGACTTTTCCTTCATTAGATAACCAAATACTTTAAGATGTTGATATGACATTCTAATGGTTGCAATCTTTCCAATGTATAACACCATTTACCATTTTCATTCTGTCAAACTTCTTAGTTATTCATTTTAATCCTTCTTCAGCTGTTGGAAGCTTTCGAGTTTTGAGTAGCCTGCTCTGGCCTTAGTTATGTGATATAATTGTAGATATGCACTTCTCTGTCAGTCCCAAAGGACTGTCTGGTTTGAATTGGCATAGAGATTAAGGGTGCACAATCTATATAATTTCATCTCCTCCATTCTGTATATAAAAAATTGAAGTGCCATTAGTTGCTTTCTTTATTTTTCATGGGTTTTATGTAAGAATTCGGAATGGATGCTTGACCTCTTGACAATGGAAAGGTATTTTGGATCAATTAAAATTGGACCCAGTCAGTCTTTTTGGGATGGATGGAGTTGACATAGGATGCAACCAAGAAGAACAAGATCGAGAAAAGAAAGAGGAAGAGACTGTAGAAAGAGAAGAAGAGGGAGAGAAAAGAGATAGTTTAGAGGGAGAGTATCAATTTATTTTATAACAAAGTCGTGTGTATTACAATGCATAAGCCCCCTTTATATAGGGTCTAACTAGTACTAATTGAAGTAGAAAAAGACGAGGAAATCTATTAAATTAAACCTTAATTATGTTTTCTAAAATGAGCATCTAATTTGGAAACTAAATTAAATCCTATATCTACCAAGATTCTCATCATTTTTAAAACACAAGGCACATACAATTTCTACTTGGCCCATTATCCTTGCTGCATTCAACGTCTACTGCATCACAGTGCAAAAACCCCCCTCCCAGTTTCTTCCTGTTCATGGTTCGAGCCACAATAGACTCTTTTTCGTACTCTCAAAAGTCTAAACAAGCAAGTACATGTGAGAACATACATAACCCATCATCAAACCATCACATCCTCAATTAAGCACCTACTATTATTTCCCCATCTCCTAAAACAAACAATATCACTCCTGGTTGTTCTGAAGTGCTTTGTAATTGAATAAACATTGTCAGAGGAACTTGTTTGTAATTGAATGGTCATATGTCACGTGGAGGGAGGAAGGGTTGGTTAATGATTGAGCTCTAATCTTGTTCATCATATAAAGCATCAGTTAATGACTTGACGCATTGCAATTTTTGAAGAATAAAAAATAAACAAAATTGATAAGAGCTATGGGAAATGAGGAATGTTAATAGTAATTAAAGACTCTAGTCAACATGCTGCTGTCTTGGATTTTCTCATAGGAAAACCAAAAAGGTTATGTTTGCATATAAAAAATGGCAGGTTACGGAGCAGGCCTCTAATGTTTCATTGCAGAATACTTTCTGGAAACTGATTTCATTTATTCAATGCAACTTTATGGTGACGCTATAGAGATATTTTCACGTATTTTTTCTCCACGTCTTTTTCTATTCAAAGTGCGTTGGAAAATCAATGTTCTGGAAAAAATATTTAGAGGATTCCTCTTGCTGATTGTTTCTCTCATAATTGATCATACGTTTTTCATCCAAGAGAATGCTGACTGTGGCCTTTTTAATGTAGGCATTTTTTAAGGAGCACCCTGATCTTGCAAAAAATGATTTTTATATAACCGGAGAGTCATATGCTGGGCACTACATTCCGGCTTTTGCTGCTCGAGTTCACCAAGGGAACAAAGCAAAAGAAGGAATACGCGTAAATTTGAAGGTAGTTCCCTGAAGTGCTATGCGGTGGGAATTTATAATTGTGTTACTTTATCTTACATGAAGTGGTTGTACAGGGATTTGCTATGGGAAATGGATTAACTGATCCAGGAATCCAATATGCTGCTTATGCTGATTATGCACTGGACATGGGAATCATCACGCAGTCTGCTCATGATCGTATCAACAAGATCCTTCCATTGTGTGAATCAGCAATTAAGCTTTGTGGTAAGGCTGCATGTTATTTTTCTTATAATATTTTTGCTCATTCACCAGAGTCCACTTTTAAGATCTCCGTGTAGCTCATTTTTTCTCTGGAGCAGGACTTCTATATTTTGTAGTTGGAAATTTACATGCACGTTTAACCATTGTTGGTGGTAAATTAGTTGAAGGTCTTAATTACATTTTTGAGCACTATGAACTACTAGTTTTCAGTGCTGAAGCTACTGTTAGAATGCACATCATTTTTCTTGTTTCAGGCACTGACGGGACAATCTCTTGCTTGGCTGCCTATCTTGTTTGCAATACTATATTCATTTCTATCCTCGCACGTGTTGGCGATATGAACGTAAGTAGTAATACCTATGATTCCATTTATTTTGATGGTTGACGTTTGAATAAACGATGAGGTTGTTTGAGACCCCATTTGTTTCTCTGCTACTGGAACATAGTGAAGCATATACTTAAATAATAGTTACATGCTGCAGGTTAGCATCACTTCAATGATATTATGGAGTTTGCATTAAATAAATTCAGTGATGACATGATATAGTTTAGTATCATTGGGTCTCAAGCAAATGATGTATGAGTTGCATTTTAAACAAGAAATGGTGGTTTAAAGTCTTTCTGAATGCAGAAGATTGTGACAGGATTTAGTAAAGTTAATCTGTGGTTGATGTTTTCACTTGTAGTATTATGATATTAGAAAGAAGTGTGAAGGCAGCCTCTGCTATGACTTCTCAAACTTGGAGAAGTTTCTCAACCAGAAGTCTGTCAGGGATGCGCTCGGAGTCGGGGATATAGATTTTGTGTTGTGTAGTCCTATTGTGTACTTGGCCATGCTTGTGGACTGGATGAGAAATCTTGAAGTCGGTATTCCCACTCTTCTCGAGGATGGAGTCAAGTTGCTTGTATATGCTGGAGAATACGATCTTATATGTAATTGGCTTGGTAAGTTCTTTATTTATTTTTTAGACATTTTTTTTACTTGCATAGAATTTTGCTGCCTATTATATTATCTTGGATAGGGAAATTTGAAGTCTCGGCCTTCATGCTTTTCCAAATAAAGCACCCCAATTCATAATCAAATTTCTATGCCTTCTAAGTCCCCAAACCTTCATTTTCTGTTTATGTTGGTCTTCACTAATTAGACATCATCAAGTTCCGGTTAATTTGTAACAAGCTTTGCACCTGATAACTCATCTGAGGGTTGTTTTTGTCTAAACCCACTCATTTCCCTGAAGAACTTTTTAAAAAATGTGAAAAGAAAAGACTCAAAAACTTGAAAGGTCAACACTCCTATGCTTTTTCGCCACATTTGGCACGCCGGAGTGGGCCGTATAAAGAGTTTAATATAAAATTATAATGAATATCATACGATAGATGGCATTATAATGGATTAAGGTGTAAAGTAATCATTAATTTTTTGTTCAAAAGAATGTCATTTACTATGCCCTTGTTTGGCCGCCATGAAAATTTTAATACATTTTTCTATCTCTTCTTTTCAACCACACGTTCTCCAATAAAATAATACTACACGTAAATCAAAATATTTCCCTTTTTAACCACTCATTCTCCCAAAAATTACTGTTCTAAAATGCATTATTACAAAAATCTCATTATAATGAGGGCCAAACAAGGACTATATCTTCCTTTTACAGTTTAAAACCACCTCCAACCTTTGTATTATGTTATATAGCTGATAAATGACTACAATGAAAAATTAAAGAACAATATCCACCTTAATCCACTATAATACAGTTTACTATTACTATCAGTTATAATTTTATACTAAATTCCATATACTACCTAATCTGACGAGCCAAACGTGGTCCATCTGTGAAAGTTTATGGATCGTGGCTGCAAAATCCCACAGATATTGTATTGCATATACAACTTAATCCGGTGTGCGAAACATAGTCTATTTGTGAAAGTTTATGGACCGTGGATGCAAAATCCCTCTCAGATATTGTTCAATGTTCAACTTGTTGTCGAAAATTCGACTACCGCAATCAAAAGAACAAAGAAAATAATAGGAAATAAAAATAGAAGATGAAGCGAGGTATGCCAAGGCAAATCTCCTTAAGACAGATTTCGCCCCCTAACAACGTGCAAATGGGATTATGGACGTTTGTCTCCCAAGATACAACGCTTCTTCCAAAGTCAATATTGCACAATACCAACCTTGTCGGTCGAACCAAAGAATGAATGTATTCGAACGGAATAACAACGAAAATATCGTAGGAATTTATGCAGAATATGGAGAGAGAACGAATTTAAAAAATCAAGAATATATTAATTGATTTAGTGTACAAAAAACGAATCTGAAGGTCTCTATTTATAGAGATTGAAGTGTCTCATTGAATGGGTGTTTAATATTTCATGAACTAATGCACCACTTGGTCTGATATGTTCTAGCCATTGGATCGCACTGTTTCATGATCTGACGGTCTAGATTAAATCACGAAGTGTAGTGTCCATTTATCATGCCTATTCACCAATTTCTGAACAGTCACCAGCCATGCAGATGCCACGCGTACGTCCAACTGAACCAACTGCCATGCAGGACTAAGTGACGTGTGTGCCACCTAGGATGCCAACTCATCGAGCTTCCCGATGTCATGTCATCGAACCATGAGTCCATTTCTGAAAACTTTAAGGCTCCACAGCTCCTTGCGACGACGCGTACGTGCGAAGTGCACCTCTAAAGCGCCCAATGCGAACTTTGCGACGTGCGCGGGCCGAGGCCGGGACGGGGCGCGGTGCGAGTGGTGCAAAGCACCACTCTAGTGGTGGCTAGTTAGCTAGCCTTTGGCTAGCTAAAGTTAGCTAGGTTATAGATCACTTATTAAATTATAACTTGTACACACATTCCACTATATAAACAAGTCTTTTTTCTTGTAAACTTTCGATGTGAGATTACTACCATATATAAGACACTTAAAATTTGGCTTATTAACTTATGGGCCTATATTGGAGACTTTTCCAATTCACCCAAATTAATTACAATGGCCCACATAATTAAATATCACATTTAATTATTTAACACTTTATCAATTAATTCCAACACAACTTGCATTTGTTCGATGTTGTATTTAGCATATCATCTCCTGATAATGAAGCAGGTAACTCAAGATGGGTTCATGCTATGAAATGGAGTGGCAAGGAAGAGTTTGTAGCATCTTCCGAAGTTCCTTTTGAAGTTGATGGTTCCGAAGCAGGATTATTTAAAAGCCACGGGCCACTTAGTTTCTTGAAGGTATGTTTCTCTCTCGGCATTTCATTCATCTTTCCTAGCTCGATTAAGTGTTTGGAAAGCATGAATCACCGTGTTTGATGGCAAATAGGTCCACGATGCTGGACACATGGTTCCCATGGATCGACCCAAAGCTGCCCTTGAGATGTTGAAGAGATGGATGCAGGGCTCACTCTCTGAATCCAAATCCTCCGTCAACTCTGAAAATTTAGTTTCTTCAATGTGATCACAAAAGTTTAATTCTCTCTCTGAACCATTGTTGTAAATATGTAAAAAGCCCGAACATCGGATGAATGGCCAATTTGATGCTTTTCTACATCTGTTTGGCCGGCAGCTTTGACTAAATGTCTTTGGAAGTTGAGCTTGTGATGGGATGAATTTAGCTTGTGCTTGTAATTAGCTTTCAGAATGGAGATTGATTAGAAACCGCTTTTAACGACCATGCTTTTCAATTTTTTATTTTATTTAATGTTTTTACATACTCATTTTCAATCATACATTCGTACAATAAAATATTTTATATGCAGATTCAAAACTTTTTCTCTAATTTTTAAATACATTCTCCTTAAAATCACTATTCAAATTTTTTTTCTCGAAAGTATGATAGTTAGACACGGGTTTATCAGATCGAAATCTTTTGATTTACGAGAATAAATAAATAAAGGGTAATTATATTTGCAATGTAGATTTTGTTTATAGCACCACATTCTAAAAGCATTTAAATTCTTCAATGTTTGTTCTTTTATGTTCTTTTAACTTTTTTTGATTGTATTCTTATCACCAATCTTTTATTATTTAACATATTTTTTCATCGACGACGGTTTTTAGTCGAAATAACCTGTTAGCATGCTTTGAAATTTAGTAAAAATATTTTGTCGATTTTTTATTCATCTAAAAATATAATATATTTGTTTGGATGGAATCGTCATTAGAAAAATATGTGCTAATTAAGGAAAAGTTAATGATGAAAATATGAAAAAAAAAAATTGAGATATGCATACAACAATAAATAAAAGTTAGAGATATTTAATGCAATTAAATTGTGGTACAACAAATAAATGTTGTCACAACACGAGGATAAATATATTTACACAACATATTTTAATAATTAGATTATATTTTAGTTGCATGAAAGGTTCACGATCTTTATACATTATCATATTTATGTCTCGAAATTCTTTTCATTGCATTATTATTCTTAAATTAATATAAATTGTTTCTAATTGTGGTTTCTCTCAAAAAATTCTTTATGATAGTGTAAAAAGACTCATTTTCTCATTATATTTTTGAATAAGCAAAATAAAGGAGTGAAAAATACGATCAAATGTTTTAACTCTTATTTTAAATCACGTTAATGATATTTCTGGATGAAAATCATGATTGACGATGATTAATGAAAAATTAAAAATAAGAATGTGATGAAGAATATAAGTGTAGCCGTGAATAAAAAGTTAATGACATTTAATTTAATTAAAATGTGCTGCATTTATAAGTAGGGTGAATATACCCCCGTACAACAACTCTTACGTTATTTTTAAATCATATAATACCCTCCATCTCTACTGTCCTATTTAGGAATGGGCAAAACAAATTCAAATCATTATAGCCATCAATTCGGTTCTTTCAATTCTAACTTTGAAGTATATTTTCAAATAGTTTTTACCGAGTTGTTTGGAACGGTGCAATTCCATATATCGATTATTTAAATTCCAAAACTAATTTTTACTACTTTTGCTGGACGTATCTTTGAAAAATTTCTCTGTTTCCCCACCTTCGAATTTTTCTTTCACTTGTACCCTTTAGTTCTCTGTGCTTGATAAAATTTGTTTTCCTTCTAGAAAATTCAAAAATACATTCTTAAAATCACAAGAATATATTACATGCATAAAGTTCAACACCTTCGTGCATTTTCTTTTTAACCCTTGAATTGACCAAAAATAGAAAATAATTAAAAAAAATCTCATATATGCACAATGTACAACCCCTTAATGCACGATTTCCCAAATTGACCATTCTTTAATTCGAACCTCATTTCCAGCTCACCTGACCTTTTCTCCCCCCAAGTAATTAATCCCCCAAAATAACTAACTCATTAATTCAATCGTAAAATAAGTGTTCCGATCGGCTTCGATAAACTCAGAGCCTGACAGATCCAGTAAGTTCGTTCTCTCTCTCTCTCTCTCTCTCTCTTAATCGCATGTTTATATACACCAATCTGTATCTATATATGTAATCCCAACGATTATTCTCATGTATGGGATTATTCTAATGTAATCCTAGCTCCAACCATTAAAATTTGATTGCCCACTTTTTTTTCTTCTTCATAATTTACTTAATTGTCGTTGTGCAGGACTTTTGAATAAACTGATAGGATAGAGATGGGAATTTTTGATGGACTTCCCATTTCCCGAGATAAATCGGTGAGTTTTTTACTTTGTTTTCTGTTAACATTTAACTCTGGTTTCTTTTTTTTTTTTTCGTTGTTTAATGAGTGGAATGAAATTATAGTATGATAATTGATTAAAGAGTAAATAGTTTATGTAGAGTATGCAAGAGGGTAATGGCTAAATTTGGTTGGTGTTGAATTTTTGTTATATTTAAGGTTTCCTAATTAATACATTGTTATATATACAGCTTGGGTTTGATTTTTTTTTTCTACCCCAGGCTAATCTAAAGCAAGCCTCCTAATGCAAGCCACTCATGAGGCTTGAGAACTTAAGCTTGAAATTTATTTTTCTAAACAATCTAGTGTATGCATGCTAGTTGAACTTGGCGGTGTTTTCCATAATTTATTTAATATGCTCGGTGCTTTAAGGAAAGTTGTGATACAACTAATATGCTGGGGTACGTTGGGTGCTTAATGCTGTCTACTCAATTTACTGAAAATGAGTATATTTATTCAGCTTCATACCCTAGCTCAGGTTGGGTTCTGCTTTACTATACCAGGTTGATCTTGAGCAAGCTCCTATTGTGAGTAATTCATGAGACTTAAGAACTTAAGCTTTGTTAAGGGATATAATCCCACATCGAATAAAGATGAAAATATAAACCAATTTATAAAGTTTTTGACTACTCCTCTTAACAAGGTTAACCTTTTAAGATGGAACCTCAAATCTTAACATAGTATCAGAGCTCGTTAAGCTCTAACGAGCAATTCGATTCGGTTAAGACTCCAAAAGTGAGCATACGGATTTTAAGATTAGTCTGTTCAAACGAACCACCATCTTGCGGAGACATGTTAAGGGATAGAATCCCACATCGAATAAAGATGAAAACATAGACCAATTTATAAGGGTTTGGACCACTCCTCTTAACAAGAGTAGCCTTTTAAGATGGAACACCAAATCTTAACAAGCTTAAAATTGTGTTCTACATAATCTAGTGTCTAAATAAACGCACGCAAGTTGAGATTGGCAATATTCCGTAATCATTCGTGAGTTTACTGGATCTTCTCTTTTACTGTATTGAAATTCAACTTGAATGAACTAACATTTAGCTTGATTTACTATTAGTAGCATACATAATATCTTACTGTAGGTGACTTCTCTATAGTTGAGAGTCTGGAATACTGAATTGAAGTCATGAAGTACTTATTCCCCGTTTGTGTGTATAGAGAAACGAGAGAGAGAGAGAGAGAGAGAGAGAGAGAGAGAGAGAGAGGAATACAAAATTACAGAGCTATTCCTCTGCTGCTTTGTGCTGTGAAGTCAAGTCAAGGTGATGCCACGATAACTTGGTGCTTGAGCTTAGCTCAAATTTTGAGCTCTAAACTGAACCCCAATTTTCAGTTGCTTTCTCTCTTAATTGATTTTAAGAGAACCTGAATAGGACAGTAATGACCTGAAGTCATCTAGTTCTTTTGGTATGGCATTTTTTGGGAAAATGAACTGAAAGTCAATTAAGTGAAATTTACTTCTTTCTAAGTTGGCATTTTTATTCCCGAGTTGAACTCGATTGACTGCTTAGATTGATTGTGCATGAGTTCTTGTAGATAAAGTTTAGAGTGAAGGGGGGTTGTGTAGTGGACGAAGGCTTTGGCAAATATGCTCTTTAAATATAAGAATTAACATGCTCTCTATTTCAAAGAGTCAACTCTTAAAATTATACTTCAAGAGACTCTTTAAATGTTTGGCTCTCCAAATTTCACTCTCTATGATTAAATGCATTCAAATTATTTCAATTTTCAATGGAGAAAAATAATATAATAATTTGGAGGAAAGATAGTGAAAATAAAAAAATTGGAAAAAACAATAAATATTTTTTGGGAGTAACAAAATTAAGTATCAAATATAAAAAACCTGTTGGAGTACTTAAAAATTTATATTATCTAAATTTATAAATGCTATCTAAATTGTAGAAAATGCTCTTTAAAAATAAACAGTCTCTTGTCGATGCTCTTATTTGGGTTGTGGGGCAGGCATTGCCATAGAATGTTCAAAATGTGTGGAGATGGATTAGGAATGGAGGACTGAGTTTTGGGTAGTCAGCCTTCTGATGCAAGGACTTTAAATCATTGCTCCTTGATCGCGTAGTATGATAGTAATTAGTCATATGGCATGATTGTTTGCTATTTAGGACTTGAGATGGCCGATGGAAAATTGTGAATTAGTGATGGCAGGCTGTTATTTATCTGTGTACCTTGTAAAAGAGTTGGTTGCAGGATGTTTCAGTTGACTGCATACGGCTGTAGAAAGGAAAGACTAATCCTTTCAATGAATATTGTTGGCACTGATGGAGTGAATTTCTTCTCAGAATTTTATTTTTTGAAACTTGTCTGGGCCAACATCCCGTTAGATTCTTTTCAAAATTTTGGGAGCATGTGTTTTATTTTCTATCGTTCCTGGCATTTGATGCAAGTATACCTTGATAATAGCGTAATACACCCATTCGTTACTCACTTACTTTGTCGAAATTCCTCTGAACATAAATGTACTTGTTTTATTGTAAAAGTGGGTTAATGTTAATGTAAAAAACATGCTTCTAATGGCACTCTGTCATAATTGCAGTACTTAAGGGAAGAACTTTCCAAAATAGATGAAAGTTGGGCTGCTGCGCGTTTTGATTCTTTACCTCATGTTGTCCATATTTTGACATCAAAAGATCGTGAAGGAGACGTGCAGATCTTAAAGGAGCAGAGTGATATAATTGAGGAAGTTGTTGACGAAGTAGTTCATGCCTATCATGGTGGCTTCAACAAAGCAATCCAAAATTATTCTCAGGTTTCATAATAATACATTCTTTGTGTTGCCTTCCAGAAAGCATCATATATCTGACAAAGAAAATTTTCATTTTGGATCTGACCACATGATTAGAAATATTTTGCATTTTCTGTAGATATTCTTACTTATTTTGGCATGTGTTACTGACATGTGGATGGGTTACCTATACATTGAGGGACGACGGCTGTCTTCATGATTGGTATTCTTCAAGTAAATAATTATAAATAAAAACACGTGTCAATTGGCCAACGAACTAGATTTAACTATGCATTATAAACAACACCAGAAATGTATAGCCATAACTATATTTTTAGTCTTCAACAGGACATTTTTTTCCTTTCCAAATTCTTCTATTCTGGGACTTTTCTCTCTCTCTCAAGCAAAACACCAACACAATGTTATTGGGTTTTTAGGCTCCACCAAGGTAGGCTCTTGGGGGTTTGGATTCCTCAACCATATATATAAAATCAAAAAGCAAGTGAATATTGTTAACCTTTTAGAGCCCCACTTCCTCTGGTGAACAAGAGGAAGTGGGGCATAAATTTGACCTCCCAAAAGCAAAAAGATGCAAGATATGAAGTAAAGGAATAAGAGGGGAAGTAATATTTCCCATACAAAAAGAGCAAGTGAATCTGGTTAACCTTTTAGTGCTAGAATGAAGGGTTATCAATCTTAAAGTTTTGTCAATATTATCTTTAATGTCAACACATTTGTGGTTGTCTGATGGTAAAAATGTGAAGAATTACGGTGAGCTAAACCTGAAATCTTGAGTTCTTTTTTTATTAATTATTTGGGAACTAAATTATTCAGAGATTTTTTCCCCGTTTTCTTGTATAGAAATCAGATCAACCCATTTGTTTCTTTGTTTTTGTGTTAATGTATTTTTTCCTTCAGATTTTGCGGTTATTTAGTGAATCTGCTCAAGATATTGGGGTCTTAAAGGTTGATTTAGCGGAAGCGAAAAACCTTCTTGGAGCACGTAATAAGCAATTACATCAATTATGGTATCGATCTGTTACGTTGCGGCACATCATATCTTTGTTAGATCAAATTGAGGGCATAGCTAAGGTTGGTGGGTTTCTTTACATAAGTTTTATTCACATAGATACTTTGAATATTTTTCTGTACTTCTGTTTACAAGATAGGATTACTAATGCGTTTTAGACTGCTGTGGAGGTTGCATTTTGAGAAAAAATGAAAGATATTATATTTTTTGGTGATGTAGTATATAATCATGATTAATAGTTTCTTAATACAATTGTGATTTAACTTTTCTAGTTTTCTTTTCTAGTTCTAATAGGTTTTATCTTGTTATTCTTATTTATTGTTTATAAAATGATTTCTTTTCTTTATTGATTAAAATATGATTTGTAATTAGATTATGATTTTATTAGTTTCCTATTATTAGTAGAAATATGAAATATTTTTGCCTAAGTCATTGTACACTTTTTTGATAATATCAATTATTATTCAATAACATGCAAGCAAATTATTTTAATATTGTTCTTAATTACTACATAATTTTTATTACAAGAATTTCATAAACATTTCCATACCAAAATTGGTACCAGAGCAAGGAAATTACCTTATTCCAATGGCCGATGAAGGTCCTGGTGGCAGTCGAATTGTCAACGACAAACGGAAGCTTGATAAACTCGAACAACGAATTGATAGGATAGATGAACCCTTCATAACATCATGCAGATGCTGATTGCTTCGAGTCTTGAAAGGAATCGCAAGCTCAAGGAGAAGCAAGCTGACAAGAATTTGCAAACTTTAACTGTTATGGATGTTGGTTGTTTCAACAAGCATAGTACACGGCAATAGGTGGCGAGAGAATTTCCTCGAGTCCCAGCTTAATTTGAATATACACAAGTTATCAAGGATTCTACGACCGAGAAAATATAAGTCATATTTGAAATGCAACAAAATTTTTAGAATACGATACATCATCAATAACGAAGTATGCAAAGTGATAATAAATTATAAGAGTAGTGAGAACTTGGTGTCCAAAGCATTAGTGAAAACTTTAAATTTGAAGACTAAAAAATATTCATCTTGCTATCAAGTTTCACAAGGACAAGAAATTCAAAATATGGAAGTATGGAAAATTTCACTCTTTTAAAAAGTACTACAAAGATGGGATTATATGTAACGTAATAGAGATAAACGATTGTCATGTATTTTAGGGACAACCATAGTACTATGATGTAGATGCCACTTATATAGGTCGAGATAATAAATATGTGTTTAGATTGTATGATAAGAAGATTGTTTTTGTATCATGTGACGAGCAATTTGTAAGTACTAGTGCAAACAAAGAGAAAAAGATTCATAAGACAGAAGATGAGGTTAAAAAAGAAATAATTCGAGATAATCGGAATTTTACCTTCAATGATACTACAATAGAAAAAGAAAAGCACGTGTAAGTTGAAAACTCGAAACCTGCTGATCCCCTATACATGAAAGTCGACAATGAAAGGAAACGTAAAGGTGAAAAATGCTCTTGTGAAATTACAATTGAAAATCCCAAGATCGAGCTGCACTTCAAGGATGAACAAGTTGAAGATCAGAAGTATCCAACATGAGAGGAAGAAATTAAACTTTTCAATCATGAAGGAGTCAAATGTGAGATTGTCAAATTGAGAATAAAAAATTTATCGACCTTTTCTACAGCTTTAGCGTCAAAGAATTGTATAAGAATAAGGAAAATATGGACGATGAGGATTGGAGTCCGCGTACCAGTTCTTTTGTGTTGAAGAAAGTATCACTAAACATTATATCCGAAGATGAGAAGTAAGAAGAATTGAAAATAGCAACAGTGGCCTCTACCGAGAGTGAACTCAAAGATGAGAAATCGAATCATGCTTCATTTGTGAAGGAATATCACATAATTATTGTCTATGAAGAAAATATAAGTATGGTAGGACAAAGCTGACTTTGAAGAATGCAATTGAAGAATATAACAATGTTTATAAAGTACATCAAGAAATGATCATTTTTTCAATATCGGTATTTGCAGAAATTTTTGAGTGTTTTCCTTCTGATTGATTTGACTCTCTTTTCTTCAACCAAACTTGATGATGAAATTTTTTTTTTCAAGTGACAGAGATTGATGTAGTACATAATTATGATTAGTAATTTCTTACTACAATTGTAATTTATCTTTTCTAGTTTCCTTTTATAATTCTAATAGGTTTTATCTTTTTATTCTTATTTCTTGTTTAGAATGAGATTTATTTTCTTTATTGATTAGAATATGATTTCTAATTAGATTTTGATTTTATTAGTTTCCTATTATTAGTAGAAATATGAAATAGTTTTGCCTATAAATATTGAAGCATTGTACACTTTTTTGATAACATCAATTATTATTCAATAACATTCAAGCAAGTTATTCCAATATTGTTCTTAATTACTATATAATTTTTATTACAAGAGTTTCATAAACGTTTCCGCACCATTTGGGCTTTGACGAACTAAAACATTTTAAAAGCACTAATTGTGCCGCTAGTTTACCTAAAATGCAGGAATACGTTTTCTCCTAGTTTTCTAAATAAAATAATGACTGGTCCACTAATACCTATTAAGCCTGCGTGTTTCCCCTTTCTAGTTTTTGCAGTGTGCCGTGCTTGTAATATTGATCAAAAAATGTGGCACTCCTCGGTCTACAGAGACAACTCTCCGTTGATACGACATGCTATTTTTTTCAATATATTATGATTTCGAACTCATGAAAAATCGCTCAATGTCTCACATTTATATGCTCTCGTTTATTGACGGTGGATCTGTTGTGAGCTATGAATTTTATCAAGAAAGAGAGGCATCCTGCTAGCAGATGCCATTATCATCCTCTTCACAATGAAACTTTCAAGATGAAATAAGCCAGTCTGATTTACACTAAGATTTTTTTTGGTCTTTTAAACCTGTCTTTTGTCAACAAATAGAACCTTTTTTCATAAAGAGCATGCTAACTGTGCTTCTGATAGGCCTAGTTTATCCATTAGTCGTAAATACTAAATGGTGAAATTTAACTCAAGGGAGACTTGTAATTTTTTGTGGAAATTGTTTCTCCTAACAATGCCCCTGTTTGATGCCTATTAAAGAGTTTTTTTTGGCGAAAATAAGTTTTGGAATAGTGATTTTCCGGAGAATGTGGTTAAAAAGTGGGAAAAATTTTAGGTTTACGTGCAAAATATTTTATTGTGGAAATGTGTGGTTGAAAATGGGTTTTAGAAGAAAGAGTTTTTTTGGAGAATGGTAGACAAACAAGGTCTAAAACTGTTCAACTTTTCCACAATTCGACAATTTCCACGTTTCTTATTGTCATTTCTGCAACTACATGCTAACTGAAATTCTTACTCAAGCAGAGCTGTAAACAGAGTAACATTTCCGAGAAACCACAAGTTTTACTAGTATTCATTTTCATATGATAGACTTTTGACTGCTTGTTCTGTCTCATTTCTTTAACAATATTTCACTAATGCTACCTTTTTTCTTGTTTCTTGCTGTCTATTAGTTATTTATCTTTTCTCTTTCTAGTGTGCCTTGGGTTCTGGTCGTATTTATTGCTACCATTTTATCTCTACCTGCTGATGTTGTATTAGTTATTTATCTTGTTTCTTTCCAATGTGCCTTAGGTTCCAGGACGTATTGAAAAACTCATTGCTGAAAAGCAGTTTTATGCTGCAGTGCAGTTGTACATTCAATCAAGTTTGATGCTTGAGAGAGAGGGCCTCCAAATGGTTGGTTATTTTTTCTTTTTGTTCTTCTCAGTCTCTGAAGGTTGGTTTCTTCATGAAGAATCATGCAGATTTAGCCTTATTTAACCTGGTGACTTTCACCTTGATTCTTCAAACTCCACGATGTGGATTTCGATTGTTGATTTCGGACTTGTAATTAAGGATATTATACTAATGGAAGGTTGTTAAGTCACTGTGAGTACAAAATCAGTGATTGGAGGCTAGATTGGTTGAATATTTACATGACAAATTTTTTGCGAAAATCTCTCACGTCCACTTGACAAGAAGGCTTAGGAATGAAGTACTTCCTCTCAAACCATATTGCTACCTCTCTCTCAAGCTGCATCATTGGCAACAATACGAAAAAAATTAAAAAATAGTGCCATTAATTAGAGATCATAGAGGTACTTTCAAGTTCCCACACAAATTTAATGTCTATTTATATTTTATATACAAGGTATGTTGCGATGTTTTTCTCTCGTTCAATGGAAATTGCCTCCCTTTCCTATTCAAGTAACCTAGCCTCCACTTACTGATTTTAATATTCAAGTAATCTAGCCTCCAATCACTAATTATCATATCATCATTATGGAATAAAATAGGATATGAAAGAAATAATTTTACTTTTCAATGAGTGGATTTTATAAAACCACTCTTCAAACTCCATATTTTCTATCTCTATTTCAAGTTGAAAGGTATGAATGTGAATGTCTTTGACTGGCTCAGGTTGGTGCTCTTCAAGATGTCCGGTCTGAATTGACAAAATTGCGAGGAGTACTTTTCTATAAGGTTTTGGAGGATTTGCACTCCCATCTCTATAATAAGGGTGAATATAGGTATATAGTATTTCGCAAACCCTAACAAGCTGTCATCCCTGATTTATATTAAATTCTGTATCTATCAGTATTTTCTTCTGGGCGGTTGAAAATGTAGGTTGTCTAAATATTGTCTCCACATCTATGAAAGTGTTCTCGTTGAGGTTCAATTTGACTGCATGACTTTCCATTATAGTCTTTGAAGTATATGACTGAGGGATTTACCTCATTCACTGTCATTGAAAAAATCACACTATGTTTCTGTGTTTGGAGGACTCTTAAAATTTTTGTTTTTTATTTTCATTCAGAGATATTCTTTCCTTTGCTATCTTGGACAAGCTTCTTTCTTGGAAGCATTATTATTCTTATCATTTCTTTGTTGAGCTGATCATTCTCCCCTCCCCTCCCCATTCTCTTGTTGCAGCTCAGTGGTCTCGAGTATAAATGAAATTGACGAGGCAATGCCAACTACCACAGCTATTGCATTTTCTATGAACAATTCACAGCGTCTCTCTCGAAGAACCAGGTCGCTGAAAGGAGACAATCAGCTTGTAACATATGGTGCTGGAGATAGATTCTACAGACCTAGTTCTGTTGATGACGGGTTAGATACAACCCTATTTCTCAATGCAACTCTGTATTTTTCCCTTCGGTGACTGTTTGTCTTCCATTTTTGGACCTTCACTTCCAGATTTCTTTTTCATGCTTTTCATACTATGCATATGCATGCTACCTTAAATTCTTCAAAAATATGTATTTGGTGATTGGCTTCAACTTGGTTATGATAATTCATTTATTACTGCTTATTGCCAGCATTAGTGTTTGCTTTATACGAGGCTGAAAAGCTTCACAAAGTTTTAGATGCATGCTGTTATTAGATTTGAGAATAACAGCCTGTACCTCCAGATCAATTTCTTTCAATATTCTCTCTGATTTTATCTTGATTGTTTCTTCAAAAATGGACGGAAAGTGGATTGCACTTTGGCTTGGGGAAATGAGCAGGTCATCATATGCAAATATGTTACTGAAGACCTGGCTTTGGCACATCATTAAGAGTTCAAGAAGTTCCTGCCACCCGTGTTGGGATCTCTT
Source organism: Fraxinus americana (assembly GCA_035079005.1). Taxonomy (NCBI): domain Eukaryota; kingdom Viridiplantae; phylum Streptophyta; class Magnoliopsida; order Lamiales; family Oleaceae; genus Fraxinus; species Fraxinus americana. Next base: position 34,991,318 of record CM068710.1, on the reverse strand, counting down.
TTGTTGGTTTAGGTGCACAACCATTTGAAATTTTGAACGAGCATAAACGAATGTATTTTCCAGTACAGGAGACTCAAAATGATAGTTCCAGTTTGTCATGTATCACATGGATGCAGAACTACAGATCTTTGTTTCTAAACGCCTTTTCTCAGTCTAAATGTTCTTGCAGGTCGTCATTTGATGGCCAAGACGAGGATGGTACTACGGATGTGCAAGATGATGCTACATCTGATGGATATACTATTATGAGGGTCAACGGTGGTGATACTGTTTCAAGGGATGGAAAAATTGTTTCTCGTCAAATACCCACATGGCTTTCAGATTCTACTCCTGATGAATTTGTTGTATGATCCTGTAAAACTATACAATTACGTCAAACTTAATAGAGTAGGTTTATCTTATCTAATGGGCTGAATTCATACGTATATTTAAATGTAGGAAGCAATGAGAAAGAGTGATGCTCCACTGCATGTCAAGTATTTGCAGACCATGGTTGAGTGCCTCTGCATGCTTGGAAAAGTTGCTGCTGCTGGTGCCATGATATCGTATGTCATCAAGTTCAAGCTTATTTGGTTAATTCGAAACTTGTTGCATGGCAATAAAATGCACATTACTTCAACTATTAAGAAAGAATTTTTCATTAAAAATTTCCAATTTGATATAAAACTGTGATCAGGAAATTGGTCAGTTCACTTCAAACTAAGTTACTAAGTTTGATCTAATGATATTTCTTTTGCCAAACTTCCGGAAACCTATCTGGGCATTGGATGCTTTCGTGATTGAAGTGAATTATGTTCTATTAATTATGAAGATTTTTTAAGTTTGTACGTTCTCTCTTTTCCTTGTCCAAATGGGCTGGAGTAACAAAACATGTTCCTATTGTACAAGCTATAATTATATATATCTTTGGTCTAACAAAGAAGTTTTATGGAATATATTCTGTTTTCCTGGTTATTTTTCTCTTTTTTATAGTTGTAGACATTATTCTGAATTCGTTATGTTTTGTTCTTAACAGCCAAAGATTGCGGCCTACAATTCATGAGATAATGATTACCAAGATCAAAGCTCAGGCAGATCGCGTTAACGGATCTAGGCCTGGCATCGGCCAAGCTGCCTCAACTATGCTTACAGGTCTCCACTATCTAAAGGGGCAACTGGAGAGTCACCGATTGCCTAAACAAAAGCGTCAGAATGGGATAACATTGGCTGGAACTTTATTAGCAGTCAGCCCGGTCTCCCCAGTAATGTCTCCTGCTGGAACAGCACAAACTGCAGCAAAGGAACTCCTTGATTTAATTCTGGAAACTGTTGTTCGGATATTCGGTTAGATATTATGATTATGTTATGGAAGTTCATGTATTTTTTATACAGGTCTTTACGATATCGTGACGCCTTTAACTGCAATGATTTTTCAGAAAACCATATTATTGTTGGAGAACTTCTTGAATTGAAGTCTTCGCAACTAGTTGACTTGAACACACCAAAAGTAATGGCTGCAGATATTAACTGGAATCCTGATTCTGATGCATCTCATGAAACTGGCGGCTACACACTTGGATTTTCCTTAACTGTGTTGCAGGTAGGTCTTTTTCTGTTTGCTATTTCCTTTTCAACGCAGAAAAACAGTTCCTTAATCACATGTTTTGTTATGGTGGTAGTGTGCATGTAAAGACATGTTATTGTAATTTTATTCCTCTATATACATGATAGAGTGAGTGTCAACAACTCATATGCGAGATCTTACGAGCGACTCCTGAAGCTGCATCTGCAGATGCTGCTGTACAAACTGCTAGACTTGCAAGCAAAGCCCCCTCAAAGGACAAGAGGCAAGTAAATTAAGACCCGATTGCCGTGTCTTAAATTTTCCTTCATCTTCCTACTTTTTCTATTTTTGGAAGTTTCCCATTTTTTCTTCTCTTCTTTTATTTGTACAGTTACATTTTTTCTTCACCTGTTTTCACGTACATTAGTTATTTATTACCATTGTTGATGTCAAAGTTCGGAAACTATCCATATATGCTTGAATCTCCTTATTATGCTTTGTGATCTCGTATTAATGACAGAACGCTAAAACAATTCATCTGGTAGACAGCACTAATCTTATAATCAAAGGCTCTCCAATGCTCTAGTCAGTCAAGGAAATAGATGGAGAGAAAATGGAACATCTCTGTGTAGGAATTGCTAGGTCAATCACTTGCAGTCTATATGCAGAATATTGGTTATGTTATCAGATTATAATACCTGCTTCCATGGGATGGAGGGTGCGAAGGTTTATACACTTGAACATTAGTTTGATAGGATGTGGACATCCATATTTTGTAACTGGGATTCGTGGTTTCTGTTGATCTAGGAGTCTTGAATATTCTTTAATAGTTCCCCGACTTCTAGATAGATGTCCAAAGAGATTCCTATTTTAGCTAGGTTTGGATTTCATCCCCAACAATTATTATTATCATCAACAATTATTACCATCATGTATCTAATTTTTTTTTGGAGGGCGGAAGGGTGGTTTTTCTCGTATTCCTGCTTGTAATTCAATTGCTTTTTCTTGCATCCTTTTATTGAGACATTGTTCCTTGAGCTTTTTCCGTGTACGAAATCAGGTTCCATGAAATGTTAACTAAATAGGACTGTAGAGATGATATTTTCAGTCAACTGAACTTGCAATGCTGAACTAATGGTGGTCAAAAAATGCAGTTGACAAAAAATGACAATTTGATTATTAACTCAGTATCAAGATTGGAGTAGTAGGATGCCCAGTTCTTTGGTTGATTTTTATAGGTTCCCTATTTGTTTCGAGTGTCTGTGGATTGTTGTGGGAGGTTTTTTGGGTGGGGGTGGGGGTGAGATTCACCTTGTTTCCTTTTTTCATGGTTGCGGGGGTGTAAAGCATTTCTCAGTTTGAATATTAATCTTTCCCCGCATCATTGTAAACTATGTTTTTGGTATGTTGCAAATTTAGTTTCTTTATTAATCAATCAATAATTACTTATCGATATTTATGACTTACAGGTCAGAAGATCGTCTTACCTTTGCATTTCGCTTCACAGATGCTACTATACCGACTCCTAATCAGGGTATGGGATGAATGTACTGATGCCATTTTTTTATAGTTGTTTTGATTGCTTTGATACCATAGATTGCCCTATTAATGTATTTTTCCGAGTTACCAAAAGGATACATTGATGGCTTCAGTTTTTTTTTTTTTTTTTGATAGGTAATCACGTAAATTTTATAAATCAAAAACAAAAAATAATATACAAGGAGTGTATTATCAGTTTAAACAAGATAGAAACGATAAAAAATTCGGCAACTCTTCTATCGGACTAATGGTTGCAGCCTTAAACCAACTATATAAAGTCAAGTAAAACAATTCTCTAAATTGCTCTGTCGTCCGTATTTGGTCTTCAAAGCATATGTTGTTTCTTTTTCTCCACACACACCAAACGATGCATCCTGGAATGAGATCCCAAATAAGCTTGCTATTCTTATCTCGAAACTTTTTCTTCCATGCCCACACCACTTCCTTGATACACCTTGACAACTCCCAACTCATATGTTGCGAAGCCAGAATATCATTCCACCGATGGCTTCAGTTATTTGGTGGTTTAGTTATTATACATGTGTGATTTCTCTATTAATAGCTTACAAAAGAAAGAGATTATTATTACACGTTCTTCCATGAAAAAGGTACTTATTTACGATACAGGTGAGATCACTTAACAGCGTACGTAATGTTACGGAAAACGTACAATTTATTTATTTATTTATTTTGGTACAAATGGTAAAAGTACAATAGTGCAGGAAGATGTGGGCATATGTTCTTAAACAACCTGGTCAGCTATGAATGTGTATTTTTTTTGTCTGTTTGGTTTAATGTGATAGTTTATAACAAATACAAAGGAAAGTGATGTAGATGAGTAAAATAAAACCCAATTGTTTTCCAAAGTGATTCGCATAATAACATAAGAAAGTCCTGTTTGTTTAAATATCTGGAAACTGGATGGTGAAGAATCAGCTTGATGTGAGAAACCAGTGTGGCTTGGCAAGGTCCACTAACGAACATATTTTCCTAGATTTGGTTCTTTTGTTGTGCTTTTTTTTTTTTTGCCTTGAAAATACTTAGGGCCTGTCTGGCACAACTTCTTTCCCAATTTGAGCAATTAATTGACCGTTGCTGCCTGCAAAATGGGTCCCAGTGTAGCAACAAAATTTGACTGTTTAAAAATGAAGTATCTAAAATGGGTTTCTTTCACGCAAACACGAATTAAAGAGCCTAGTTAAAATGGTCATTCTGCCATAAATTTAAAAACATCGCGGCTGATGTGTCAGATATTCTGCAAAAAGAGTGATTTTTGTGAAAAGTAACGGTCCAAACTTTAATTATCAACGGTCCAAATTGTGATTTAAAGTGCGTCCAGACAGGCCCTCAGTCTTGGAGGAGGTTAAAAAGTGGAATAATAATTCTTTTCGACGATATGGAAATAGTTCAGTACATGAAAAATGTGAATGTATCCTGGATTAGTCGAAGGCCATTTGGCTATAATCTTGAGTCCTTTCTGTGTATTATAGTCCCTATTATATTTTAGTTTTGAGACTGAGCTTCTTTAATATGAACTTGCAATGGTGCTTATTAATTCAAAGCATCACGATTATACATTTTCCTGCAAAATAAACTTTTCCTTAGGCGTGATTTATCTCGTCTAATGCAAAAAGTTCTGTGTATACGGTACCAGAAGTTGGAATAAATATCGTGATAATTGTATCCGTTGTTCAACTGTGCTCATGAAGTGCTTCTCTCCTGAAGTTACAATTGTGGAAAAAGGAATAGAAAAAAGTGAAATCAGCTGTTATTTCAGAATATTTAATAATCAGAGAAGCTGCAAATTGCATCAGGATATCCCTGTTTAAACTTTTTTTTTCTCGGTATAAAACTGATTTGCTCCAGTAATTTATTAAATCTGTTCAGGGGCTGACCTAATCCGCCAAGGATGGAGTAGAAGGGGACCAAATGTACTCCAAGAAGGTTATGGGACTGCAGCAGTGTTACCTGAACAAGGCATATATTTAGCTGCATCTGTGTACAGGCCTGTTGTTCAGGTATGGACTAGAGAATGGAAAGAGATGGTCTTTCCTGGTAACTTTTTATCTACAGAAAGACATTTTCTAATTGTCCCATTTTTCCCTCTCTGCATCTGCAGTTTACAAATAAAGTTGCATCAATGCTTCCTGAAAAGTTTTCTCAACTTGGGTGAGTACCTCACACACATTTCTTACACTTGGCAATGCACATTTTTATCATTTTTGTGCAATATTGCAGTAATCAAGTATATATGTTGATGTTACAAGTTATTTTTATCTCTTAAAGATCTGTGCATATCATGTATAATACAGATGAAATTTTACTTTCTGAGGTATTAGGAATGAAATGTTTTTATGTTTTACCTGTTCAAGTTTTCTTCATCTAAATTTTGTTATTCTTGTGACTAGTTTGACTTTTCACAGACAACCTCGAACCAGAGAAATGCTTAGCAGCATTGCTGCAACATAAACTTGCATATCAGAATTAATGTAGTTACGTCATCCTGATTATAAGTGATTTTTGTGGAAGATTTGATTGAGATAATATTATAGGATTTACAAAGGGAAGATTGGGTCAATCTTTATCAGAATAATCAGATTTCTTGAAATTGTAAGGCCTGCAGGATTTTATCTAAATGGAAATGATAATGATTCTAGATTGTTGACTTATTTCGGGTTGAAATTATGAACGGATTAGGGGCTAATTTGTTTCTTTGAGTGGCGTCAGAAATATAAAAATATCTTTCGAGAAAAAAGAGACAAGGATATGATTTTTGCATCACCTGCTCAAGGGCTTGGAGAAAAGACACGTGTTTATCATCATCCCGTACATTTTGTAGACAGCTTGTTTTATGACTTGATCCGCATCAAGTCTTCTTTGTAGGTTTTAAATTTTGCTTCCAGGATAATTCAGATTTTCTAGAGTTGAACTCGTACCTGATTGAGAATGTGACCTATTTCTGCGAAAACCTGCAAGACACCATAATTATTGAAAGAGCTAGGGCATTCTTAATCAAAATCAGTATGACAGTGTTACAACACTTACAGTAGCGGCATGCTTTATGAAATAGGACTGAATAATTTAGAAATGAAACCCTATTAAATGATTTGTGCGGAATTGAAATTGGTAATTTTTTTTTTCTTTTCAATTTTGGAGTTAAGATATATAATATGTCAAGAATATAAAAACTGAAATGACAAAATTTTGAGATGGCAGAAGTATCACATGTAGGATATTAACTGAGAAAATTGTATAATGAGTTTATGAGGTGATAATAACTTTGTTACAACTAGTGGCGTCACTAGGAAAGTCAAAAGTTTCAGTAAAATATAACAGCTTGTAGTTCAACCAAACAAGGTCTTTCATGGAATGAACGAACAGAATAAGAGAAACGATGAAAGTTGAAGTAATTGTCTCAATCCTGAAACTTTCATCCCTCTAGGAGTTGAAAATAAAATGATCTTTATATTGCTCTTGGTGTCTGGATCTGGGATTGGGGAAAATATAGTCAGCTGCTTTTGCATTCTGTTTTACCTGGAAACTTGTTTTCGCCACTAAATTCTCTCTCCTTTTCTATTTTCCTTTTAGTATGAGATTTGATTTTACTGCTTCATTGATCAAATCCAACCAAAACTTGGGGGTGTGGCTGATCTTAATTCGTTTCCTTTATTCCTTGTAACCATTATACATATGTAATTGAGTTTCATGAATTTCATTTGTTTATTTTTGTTTCACTTAATTTTGCAGGAATGATGGATTGCTAACATTTGTGGAGAACTTTGTGAAGGATCACTTTTTACCTACAATGTTCGTAGATTACCGGAAAGGCGTACAACAAGCTATATCAAGCAAGTCTTGTATCTTTTTGGCTAGTTGATATTGCATCCTTGTGTTTCATTCTTTTCTTTAGACTATTTTTATGATTTCACTAGGCATTTGATGTTGCAAGTTTGAGTGCAATTCTTCCTTACTACTATAAATTCATAATTGTGTCATCTTCCTGGAAGCTTCATGATGATATATAATGGATTCTCCAGTTTTTATGGTACACGGGTGTCTAGATATGATATCCGCACTTGTTTCAAACCTGTAGAACCGCCTCCGATAACTGTAAATATTGGCATGTCCTGCCGGTAGCTGCTTAATTTACATGGATTCTTCAGTTTTTTCCAGGTGGCAATAATTTTGAAAACTTCAATATAGGTTACTTAAGAATAGATGTGCTATAGTTCATTAAAGGGCAATGATGCTCGCATAAGGGTTCTCTTTCTGAAGGGATAAGAGATTAAAATCGGTTTTGTGTAACTTCAGACGTTGAAAGGAAGGCACAGATCAATTAGATTTATATGACAAACAAAGATTTCAAGTTATAGGGACTAGATTTGTGACAGAAAGTATGAGAAATATAAAAATGTAAGCATGCACAATGAAAAGATACATGCTGAAGCACCATTTAATTTGTTTATCCTTCTTAAATAAAAGGGAATTTTGTGCCTTCTTATTTAGATCATGGTGAAGATGTTAAAAGTCATCTGGAGACTGCAGGAAGTTTCTAAAAAAATGGTGTATATATTTCAATGTGAATAGAGATGCAAGAGTAGGACTTAATATGCCTTTCTTGTATTCTACATGAGTTTTGAATTATTGTGTACGTTGCATTAGACAACCGTGACCATGATAAGCAATGGGTACAAGACACAGAGCAGAAGCATGTGTGTATTAACTGGTTGAAATTTACCCAAAATGCATGATTAAAAAAAACTTAATTGAATTTTGGCAAAAGAGAGTGATAGTTAAATAATTAGCAAATAGAACGATAAATCCTATACAATCATCTATCAGGATTTTAGGAATTTTTTTATAGCTTCTAAATCTTTTTTTCTCGTTCACCTTGTGACTCCCTCAGATAATTCGATTTCTCTGCTCAGACTATTACTGTGTTCTGGGCAAATGCAAATGTTCATGCCCAATTTTATCTTTTTAATTTATTTTCTGAAACTAATTTGCCGTGTCCCTCCGACAGATGTTCGAACATCTGTTTTGTAAGTTATAGATGATTGTGTGAAAATAGAGAATGCAAGGCTGATGCCTCTTCTCCATCCTTTCGCTATTCGTATAAAATGTTAGATTTTTTAAAATGACATCTTTCAAATTTTAACAGTCTGCTTTAGAGTATTTATGTAATGTCCCTAATGCACCATCAATGTGTTACAAATAAATTAGGGCACTTTTTTGCATGTCTGGACATGTCCATTGCTTACCTGCGTAACATTCCTTCCAGTTTTTATTTTCCAGTGTAAGTAGAAAGCATCAATTTCATGTTGGCTGGTTTTTGTACACCAGAGCAACGTGACACCTGTTATTCAGGATGCCATCTAGAGTGAGATATGGAATTTAAAGGGGCATCATTTTGCCAATTTATATTATGAGAATGACTGCAGTTCACCTGAATTGTTGTCAGGACAAACATTTAATTATGTAAAGGCGAAGAGGAATTGTATGCTTGGTTGAATAATTCTCTGTAAGAGATTAGTATTGGAGATTGATAATCATGAAGAACTGCCCTCTTTACGTGATGTAACTGATGTATCATAACAATTTCTGATTTTGTTTTCTGTTTAAAATTGTGAATAGGTCCAGCAGCCTTTCGCCCACGAGCACACGCGGCTGCTTCTTATACTCCATTAATTGAGAAGGGACGGCCAGTTTTACAAGGATTATTGGCAATAGATTTGTTAGCAAAAGAGGTATTCTTGATTTCAGATCCTAGACATTTTTGGTTTTCATGATCATAGGAAGAGTATAAAGTTTTTTCATTTCTAACTAGTCTTTTTCAAACTAAACTCCCTTTCACCTAGGTACTTGGATGGGCTCAAGCAATGCCTAAATTTGCTGGTGATCTCATCAACTATGTGCAAACTTTTCTGGAAAGAACATATGAAAGATGCCGAACATCATACATGGAGGCATGGATGCTTCCTATATTCATTCATTTTTTTTTTTAATTTGAACCATTCTTCGCATATTTGATCTTACAAGCAAAAAGCATGTGCGTTACGCTCTTTCCTTCTTTTCAATCTGCCTCCTTGCATAATTTTTGTGGGATAGAACTTATGGCCATCAGGTTCTGGGTCCTACTTTACTAATAAATGTTCAGCACCTTGTTTTTCTTGGGAAATGAATTTGAAGAAAAGCTGGGAAAATCAAAATATAGCTTCTCAGGCTGATTAAGAGGATATTCTCCAAGACATAATGCTAGGTGGACTATATTTATCTGTATTAAACTAGGTCCATGTTCTAAACATAAACATGTTACGAGAATATAAAAATGTTCTTTTAAAAGTTTCTGGGATAAGCAAATGTATGGACATGTAGATAATCACAGTTTTTTAAGAAGTGTCTATGTGTTCTTCTTTTATTGTGACGTTCTGATACTATCTTCAATTACTCATTATTTTTCTGTTCTTTTCCTTCTAATCTATTAGTTTGTTTCTGCTCGATATATCAGGCTGTCCTTGAGAAGCAAAGCTATATGCTCATTGGAAGACATGATGTTGAAAATCTGATGCGACTCGATCCAGCCAGTGCATGTTTCCAGAATTCACTTGACCAGGGAATTCCAAAAACCAATGCTTCTGATGCCGTGACCACTGAGGTTGAAATGGAATTAAGTGATATATTATTGAATTTAAGGCCAATTAAGCAGGTATCAACATTCTCAAAGGCTATTATATATTCTTACCTCTTAGGACCCTTTATTACCTTGGGAGAAGGCTACTAAAAATTAAAGTGTCTAAAATGAAATATGACGTGTTAAGTTTAAACATCTGACAGTGACATGGTCTTTATACTACTGCTATATAAATTCTATTCTCCTTTGCCTGAAAAACCTTTTGTTTTTTTTTTTTTTGGCAGGAGAACTTGATTCGTGATGATAACAAACTTATTTTATTGGCATCCTTGAGCGATTCATTGGAGTATGTTGCAGAGTCAATAGAAAGGCAAGTTCTTCCATCTTGCACTTGTAAGCTTCAGCTAGGCTCACTGAAATGAACAGTATCTAAACTTTAAATATGTTTGTGGGTGGGTGGGTGGGGAGGGGGGGGAGGAGGTGGTGTTAGGAAGAAAACTAAAGTGATGATCTCGAGGTTCGAAATATCTTTTTTATCTGTTAAACTGTATTTATGTTATTTTGATTGGTAGATGCCACAAGTTATATGAGTGGTCAATTGGAACAGAAAGACTCGCTCTCTCTCTCTCTACCTATTATGCTGGCCTTAAAAGGTTTTTGGAAGAATTTGATCATATTAACAGTCTCAGTATCACCCAGTAGGTTCAGCAGATGCTATAAATTTAAAATAATGTCGAGGCATTGCGTTCTTGAAGTCCTAAATTACTCGAACAATATTTTTGAAGCTTACTTGAACGAGATTGATGAAGCCTAAAGTGCTAGTGCTGGCTAAGGATCATTTCCCACCTAGTCAAGTCAAGTGAATTATTACATACAGCGAGAGGATATTAGGGAAAATCCAATGCTGATTTTAGGTGATAGTTCTGTTATGATTTCTTTTGAAAAGGATAATCAAGGTAGTGATAATAGGAACAAAGTAAGTGGTCTATGGGGAAATGAAGAGTAATTGTGGTCTGCAAATATTGGAAAATCATGACACACACAAGAACTTGTCACGCTCTACAATTTGCAGCCTCGACCTAATTTTGCTCCAGAGTCCTCTCAACCTCATTAGTCATTAGCCAGCAAGTACTTGCAACAAGGAGAAGGTGCACGTACATTATCGGTAGTTACGAATAATGCCTCGTATTTGTCCCTCATAGACAACTCAACTACTCAAGTTCTCCCATCTTACAGATTCGTGAAAAAATGCGAAAATAGTGAGGAATTATATTTGATAACAATGAATGAGCATAACTTATAGTCCTGTTGAGCATGATGGTACGAAACATTTGGCGTTAGATGACACTCTATCAAAGAGAATGATGGGATTGTTTGTTCCCCTTTTGGTTGCGTCTTATGGAAGTTAGCCATGCATGGCATTTTTCGAGATAGGTGTCACCCAAATATAAAGCTGTATCAATTGCGCGATTTTCAACTTCTTAACTTACAAGAATTTAAAAATTCGTCGAAAGAGTTCATTAGAGTCAGTTCTGTCATGATCCTCTACCAAGCACCACAAAAGAATGCTTGTAGTACTACTGTATTCCCTCTCTCTCTCTCTCTTGTTTTTTATTGCTTCTACGTATAACAATTAGTATTTCACAATGTGAAAACTTGAACAAATATGAGCAGACTTTTTAGTACAATTTCTGAGGCATATTGTTGTGTTTTGTGCAACAATAGTGATGAACAATATGGAATCAACAAAGAGAAAACAAGGAAAGAAGAACACAAATTTATGTGGTTCGACAGTAGGCCTACGTTCACGGGAAAACCCAAAAAATACCCCTCTATTGTACAGTGGGGAGTACCATCCCTGCACTTCCAACCTATTAAGCGTTCCTGACAACAAACAGTAAATTACAAGCCCGAAAGATCTATGCCGTCGTTTCGCTCCCCTCATTCCACTCCAGCATCGGCCTATTTTTCCACTCTGTGTGAGCCACATATTACAACACATTGATTTGGCAAGGGGGGATTCATTAGTTTTGCATCTGTAATGGAGATTTTTTAACTTTTCCTTTTTGTGCTTTTCTTTTTGCTGGGGGAGGGGAGGGGATTGGGGTTGCTTTCAATTGTACACGGGGGTTGGTGGCAAGGAGTGAATAATTGCAGAAAGGTACAAAAAATGAACTTGATCATACCTGCAGCTGCCATAATGGGTAACATGATGTTGTGGTGGAAGATTTGTGTTAGAAGCCCATAGTTTGTAACACCCACACTCTCTCCTTTGTTCTTTTGCCCCTATTACTGGTTAGCCGTTTTAAGATCTTTTTCTTTTATCATTTCTTGATAACTCCTGAGATCAGAAATAACGCTCATGGTTTTAAACACTGAGGACTTTTGCCCATTAAAGTAGATGGTACAAGTCTTGTAAATATTAGCAAACCACCCGAGTTTTAAGGTGAACATGCCATTGGGATGTGCGAAACAAAAATTGTGGAGGAAAAGTTTGGGACGGAGGAAGTAGGTTGGCTGTATTCTGATAAACTAGTTAAACATTTAGAACATTTACACTCAGTTTCTGGATTTGGTGATATTACTGTTAGTCCAGTCCTGATATATGTCTCTTGTATCTTATCTTATATTGAAGTTCCTGTTTATCTCTTCTAATGCATTTTGGTACCTCACATTTTCATTGATGTCCTATATTTAACTTCTTATTCACCAATAGGCTTGGGAAATCGTCCTTGAAAGATCGTGATCAGCTAGAAGAGAAGCGGAGCCAGAAACCCCCGCATCATTCTCGTACGAGTAGTGCACCTTCTAAGGATCTTGGATCATTTGCTGTCGAGTATAGAAAATTGTCAATCGATTGCCTAAAGGTTCTACGTATAGAGATGCAACTGGAGACTATTTTCCATATGCAGGTACTGATATTTTTTATCTACATTTAGGTCAGTCAGGAATCCCATTCATAAAAGTTATAATATTAGCAACCACACCTTTGAACTCGTATAGGAAATGACAAATAGGGAATATTTGGATGACCAAGATGCGGAGGAGCCTGATGATTTTGTTATTTCATTAACTTCCCAGGTGAGTTGCCAATTACTGGTACCTGACAAGTTATTGTCTCTGGATACATTTTTTACATTTTAAGAATATGGCATTCTTCAAATTCCTTGAAGTCGTTGATGTACTTTCTATTTCAGAAGGAAAAATGGAAATATCTCGGTTTCAGTTAATGTAGTGTGTTATTTTTTCCTCTCAGGTTGATTTCATAAAACATAATTACTTAACATCCCTCGAATATTTTATTTGATTCCAAAATCCCTTATTCTAACTTCTTTTCCTGGAATACGCAAGCGCCATAAATACCAATTTGAGTTATGTTAGAAAAGATGTTTGTCTGAGGAGGTTTTTGCTAACTTTGTGCAGTTGGCAGCCAAATTCAGAGCACATAGTGTGCAGAAATGCTCTATCGTCGGTTTGCGGTTGCTTTCAATCTGTCAGCAGATTATGGCTGTCAAAAATATTGTGGATAGAAGAGTTCTTTGGAACTCCTTTCTAATTTTGTACCAATGAAGCCGGAAGAATAAAAATTGGAATGGATATTTGTTTTTAAAAAACTCAATAAATGGAATCCCATGTCACTCGCCTCATTAATGTATTCAGAAATTGTTTCTAGCTTTCAAACAAATTCATGAGCATATGGGTCCAATTAGATTTGTTTGATACCTGCAGAGTTGAGCCATTACGTAATGCAAGTCTTCTTGTTTATTTCCTTAATTGTGAGTAGTCTTCTGTCGGCTTTTCTGGGAGAGGCAAAATGTTATCTGTGAATTTTTTTATAAGAATTCCTTGCTAAACTTTCCTCCATCAGTACCAATAAAAAAAAAAATCCTACAAGTTTCCCTGTGTCGCGCATCTTGTTATTTTTTAGTTGTAATGTATTTTAACCTTTCAAACAGATTGTTCTGAGAGATGCCTGTTGCCCATCTATAAAATAATTTTACGCATACACCCAAAACTTTTCCTATTTTTTAACCACATGTTCTCCAAAAAATCACTATTCCAAAAACACATTGCCTCCAAAAAAATGGGGCTCAAACAGGTGCCCATTTTGAATTATAATTTTTTAGCATGTTTAAACCTTTCAAAGAAATAGTTCTGAAAGATGCTTGTTGCCCATCTATAAACTTGAGGATCGTAATGACTGACCTGAGTAACTTAACTATAACTCGCATTACTTTTTGTTGGCTACATCCCTTTCATTTTGTATGGTTTCATTTTTGAATGCTCTTAATCAATTTTTAAGGGAAGCAAGATGCAACTAGTTTTGAATTATACTTCCATTTCTGTCTGAAAAATCTATCTTGACCATTTTGAAGCAAGGTTTTCAACTTTTCTGTTCACGTAATGTAGATAACCCGTCGAGATGAGGAAATGGCGCCCTTTGTTGCAGGAGAGAAACGAAATTACATATTTGGGGGAATATGCAGTATTGCAGCAAATGCATTTATGAAGGTTTGTCTGGCACGATCTACTTTTCTTAAATCAAAATGTTTCAGTCCTCCAAAGTACCTTCTTTGTAATCTTCACTGACAAAAGACTTAATTATTTCTTATTAGGCTTTGGTTGATATAAAATCTATCAACCTTTTTGGGGTTCAGCAGATATGCCGTAATTCAATTGCGCTGGAACAGGTCAGTTTCAATCTCCCCTACTCTCTCCCTGCTGTAGTTGATCTGCATTAAGTAAAGTAGAAACTATTATAAACCTTATGCTCTGATTTGGTACTCCTAAGTCCAGCCTCAGCATCCATTCTATCAATAGAAGAAAAAGGATCATGAATCTGATTATCAGAAATGATAGAAGGAATCCATGTGACAGTCCAACTCAATTCAATTTATTCAACGAAGCACATATTAAACGTAGATGTACGGATTGGAGCTTCACTTTTTGTCATTGAAATGAAATAATGGGCTGGAACTTTTTAGTGACTTGTTCGGCAGCTCATACTATTAATGACAGCCTGGCAGGAACTTTTTTCATAAACTCACAGATAGCCTCCAACACAACCCACACACACACACACCCAAAAAAAGAGAGAGAAAATATGGACAAGAAAGAAATCAGATTTGTCTAACAACCAGCTACAGGATCAAGCTTTGAGGAAAGAGAGTGAAATGAAAATAATTGGAACTCCCATCTTAGTCAGATACTGTACATCTTTTTGGCCACGGTTGCAATACCTATTTTTTTAGTTTTTGGAGAAATGAAATATAAATTATGTCATATCCTTTTCATTTTTGTATTCATTATGGTTAATAATTCTTCTGGTCTTTTCTAGGCTTTGGCTGCTATCTCTTCAATTGATAATGAAGCTATACAGTTGAGATTAGATCACATCCGAACTTACTATGAATTGCTAAACATGCCCTTTGAGGTAAATCTGAGAATACCATTTCTATCGCTTTAAATTTAATTTCTCCACTCGCTCACTCTCTCCCCCTCAATTCCTTGCTCGTTTTATGAAAGATGGAACATTCAGATTCTCATCAACAATAACAATTGGATTTTCTTTTACCAGGCATTGCTTGCATTCATTGCAGAGCACGAGAACCTATTCACGTCTGCAGAGTGAGAGTTATTCAAACAGCATGCAACTGAATTTGGGAAAGTTAATTTTAACCATCGTCACTAAACTATCATTTTTATTAACAGGTATACAAATCTTCTTAAGGTCCAGGTTCCCGGGAGAGAAATTCCATCTGATGCTGAGGACCGAGTGGCTGAGGTTTTACCCCGCTAAGATTGCAACAGCCATATTGATGTTTTTCTACAGTAGAGTTCGGGTTAAAATGTGATTTCAGTTTAAATTTTAATAGCAGTATTATGGAGGTTCTGAATGAAAATGGAAGCCCGAAGATGGTCAAATTCTACTGAGATGGCCAAGTGGGTATATTTTTGTGAGTATTTGTTCCTGGAGATGACAATTATTGCTTGCATTGCAGTTGTTTACTTTGTTTTTATCGTAGGATCAATTTTGTGGCCGAGGCTTTTGTTAGCGATAAATGAGGGTGTTAGTACAGTGTAGATCTCGAATGATTGATTACTTGTAAATTAGTATTGTTAATATTGTTTATAATAATAAATACTTTGTTATTAGTTTGGGAATAGATATTAAAAAAAATGGCAGGATGAATCCGACCACAAGAGTATGGAGTCTTGGAGTTCATCTTAAAAGGCTAACCTTTTTTCTATTCTAGTCTAGCAATTCGACTGAAATCAAATATTCAGACAATTTTCAAATTGAGTCTACTCGAGTTGACTTCTCAACTCGGGTTAGATGACTCGAATGCTGCGTAACTCCAGCTTGAGCGATTACAATGTGTTTTGTGAAAACATTTAGAAAAATTACAAATTTATCATAATCGCATGCTCTATGATATGTTGTTCCATTAGTAACTGATGGAAATTTTAAGGTATTTATTTATTTAACAATTAAACTTAGTAATGTATCTTTTTTCTGTGATAAATGATATATTAAATTTCCACTTTTAGTAAGATTGAATGTACATACGCCACTACTAGAATTTTAGTTAATTAATAAGAATGTTGGCCTAGTGATGAAACACTCGAACAATTCACCAGACTCGATTTTAATTACTCGAGAGTCGGAGTTTGGTTCTGAATGTCATGCTCGAAACTCTTTATGGGTAAATGGTGATGATGAGAAGCATATTGAGATTGAATGAGATGTAGTTTTTGTACTCATCGGGCTCTTGTTCCTTTCATGACGATATAAATTATCACAATATTTTCGATTGACTAGAATTGAAGTCATATGCCTCCTCATGGTGTTAGCTCGGATTTTAATAGATTTTAAAAATTCATGAAAAATTTATTTCTCGTTTTCAAGACAAAAATTCCACCATCGTGGTTCTGAGAGTAAAAAAGAGAAGGGGAACGCCAAAATTTCAAGACAAATTGAAGTCAAATGAATATTTTTTGAGCTCGATTCTTATGACATATTTAGCTGTGTGATATGGCTATATAGCTAGTATGAAAATATCACCTTTTTTTTTGGAATGTGTGGGCCCCATTAGCCAATAAAATTTGTAATACAATTCAAGAATTATGCTACTTCTATGACACAATGTGGCACGTCTCTGCCAACAAGTCAAAGAGTTTAGCGAAAATGGCCTCGTGCAAACGAAATTGTGACGAGGATAATTCTGTCTTTTCAAAATATAAAGCAAGGGCAAAAATGAAATTACAAATAGAGGGAAAAGGGCCCGAATAACTTCAAAAGAATATAGGGAAAAATTTCAAGTAAGAGGATAAGTATCCCCTATTTCAAAATTAAGAAAACAAGTTTGGAATTTCAAAAATCAAATTTTTATTAAATTTTATTATGATTTAATTAATTAATTAATTAATTAATTAATTATAATGATGTCATAATTATACAATTAATGGTCACAGGTACATAATTAATTGGTCACGGATTATTTTTTAGGTCACAAATCAAAAATTTTATAGGTCACGAATTATTTCGAATAAAAAATTTTATAAGTCACGAATTATTTCGAGGTCACAGTTCAAAACGTTTATAGGTCACAGTTTATTTATCGGTCACAGTCCAAATTTTTGAAGGTCACGAATTAGTTCGTGATCACAAATCAACAATTTTATAAGTCACAGATTATTTTATTGGTCACATATCAAAAAATTACAGGTCACAAGTTAATTTTTAATCACAAATTATCGAATTTTAAGGTCACATGTTAATTTTTAGTCACAACTTGTAGAATTTTAAGGTCACATATGGTCCATCATCACCGGCATCCTCCTAGCCACCCTCCAGTCAAGCCTCCAACACCACCAGTCAAGCTTCCAACTCACACTTCACCACCAATCAAGCCTCCAACACTCACAGCTAGTCAAGCCTCCAACTCCACCAGTCGAACCACACCAAATCGACCATCACAATGCCTCGCCGGAAGGTTAAAATCACCACCCGACTGCACACACTGCCCCACTACTCAACCAGCGAACCACACCAAATCGACCATCACAAATCACACACAACTCCACAGATCTGTGCGAAGAAATCAAATTAAGGAAAAAAAAATTCGCTCCGCCTCCGTCGTGAACCAGCACCACCACCCCTTCTGCTACTCGATCTGCAGCCCCGGAGACGACGGGCGCTTGTGGCGTAGTGTCGGCCAGAGCAGCTCCATCGCCATGACAACTTCCTCGTCGTGGCTGCCGGTGGGTAAGGAAGGAGAGAGAGGAGCTCCATCGCCGTGACACTGTACCCAACTGCCGGATAGAGAGAGAGTCCGGTGGAGGAGCTTCTGCAGTGGTTGAATCCTTTGAGAGAGAGAGAGTCCTCATCGTCGCCGCCTTCTTCGTTGTGGAGATGGTAGAGAGAGAGAGGCGTGGAGATGGTAGAGAGAGGCGGCGGGGTTGGGATAGAAATGGAGAGAGAGGGGGGTTGGGGTTGGTAAATATAATTATTTTATAAAAATATTAATTAAAATAAAACTTCTGATTTTTGAAAGAAAAAGTATCTCACCTGATTTTAGAATTGATATCTCCAAAGATAGGATGGGGTGTAATTTCCACAAGAATATAAAACACAAACTAATTCATCCTAGGATTGGATAAAACTCTAGAACCAAATTAGATCGAACCAGACCTGAATCGAACTGAACCGAACCAAATCGAGCGGTTCTTCTTAAATTAAATAATATAACCAAATAAGAATCGAATCTTCTTAATTTTTAATTTTTTTTATCTTAAATAAGTCAAATTATTTTATTTTTTTCTACATGAATTTGCTAACTAATTAATTTATCTCAAACCTAAAATATGATTTTACTATTTTCAATTTTCAACCAAATCCAACTTAATTAAATTGATCTAAATTTTACCCGAATCTCTTATTCTACCACAGTATCTTTTCTGCCATTCTATTATCGTTGTTTTCCTCTTCTTGTGATTTTAAAGTTATATCTATGAAGAACTCGACAAAAAAATGTGCAAAAGATATCACTAGATTAAACTACGTTATTTTGTAAGAGTTAAAATTGAACATGTTACAGTCGAATTAATATAGCGTTGTTGTAAATTTAAAAAAATTAATTATTGTACGGAATCTAGGAACCAAATAGAACTGAACTGAACCGAATGGAATCGAATCCGAAATGTTCCATAATTAAATTTGGACATGACGGTTCCATTTACTAAATACCCGAAAATTTCGATTCGGTTAGATTCGATTCGGAACTGAATCAAACCGGACCATGTCCAACCCTAATTCATCCTGTGCGCATAGCCACCGAAACAATGGACTTAAACGTATTGTCTTAGCCAAATTTCGAATGAACCATTAGATATTTCTACAGGTTCTTTCAAGCCGCCACTGGATACAAAATCCTTAGCATTATCCTCTGCAAGAACCATTTAAGTTACATAACACTATGTTTTAACTTCTAAATGCACATAATGTTTGTGCATAATATTCTGAGAGCAAATGCTGATTCATCGTATTTAAAATCTTCACTGGAACGAAACTTGGTTTACCATTTTGTGCTAGATGGCAAATAGCAAGTTCAATGTGGCGTCGTGTTGAAGTAGAACTAGTATTGCCGTTGGCAACCAACCAATGAAGACAGAAACAAACACAGAGAATCCTATACTATCAAGAAACAGAGATAAAGCCAATGAAGAAAAACTCACCATATGTACTCAGCAATAATCTTTTCTGTAGAATCAGAGAGATTAATATTAATGAGATCTAAAAGCAATGACATTATTATTGATACATAATAGGCGACGCCATTCTCATCGACGTTATGTTTCTTTGTGAGATCCATGAATGAAATTAGGGATTGGAAATAAAACCTAGCGAAACTACCCTAAATAGTCACTAAACTTTTCCAAAACTACCATAATTAGTCACTCAACTTTACAAAAAATTCCTAGGAGGTCACTAAATCATTGATGTATGGCAGTAAGGGGTCACAATTTGCTAAGTTTGATGACCTCCTAGGAAGTTTTAGCAAAGTTCAGTGACTATGTAGGGTAGTTTTGAAGTTAAGTGACCTCCTAGAAACTTTTTGCAAAGTTCAGTGACTAATTAGGGAAGTTTTGAAGTTCGGTGACCTCCTGTAAACTTTTGGCAAAGTTCGGTGACCATTTAGGGTATTAACTCACAATAAACCAATTGAAACAAATCAAATGAAGAATTAAATTTTTTGTTTCCATAATCTCGAACTCTTGTTTCAAACCATGTATAAACTTTAAATGCCAAATTATGAATAGGTCCCCTATCATCTACATGAAGTTCGACTTTACGTCCCCTTTTTCGAACTTCTTACTTTATTGTTATAAAGTTAAGACTTTACGTCCCTTTCTTAAACTTTGTACTTAGTCTTCTTCGATCCCTTCAAAGGCCCATGCATATTTTTGACGATACTTTTCCTCTTCCTCTTGAGTAAAATCATTCTCGATACCAAAAAGCCTCCGTGTAAACTCGACGCTCTTGTTCTCTATCTTATTTGCAACCTTAGTGGAACATACATCAAGTAAAGACTTGATGTCAAGATAATTTGCGGCCAACATGTATTCAAAAAGGAGTGGGAAATCTTCATCCACAAATTTTTCATCAAATTGGTTCTTGTCTTTTTCATCAAGTGATGAATCTCCATGTATGTTGAGATAGGTTATGACTTTAGACAGGATTTGGGATTCAACTTGCACTGGGATTACACTAGAAGCACAATCATCTTCAATGATGTTCTTCAGTGTTACGCATTGCTCTGCTCTACTATCTTCAATCTCAAATTCTTCATTATCAGAACTCCTCAATTTTACCATCTTCTTCTTCTTTTTTTTCTTTGTAATTTGGAGTTGTTTCTCAGAGATAAGAATCTGAATAATTTGGAGAGGTACGGTTGCTCGTGTATATATACATATATAGAGGGAGGTGGGGGTGGTGGGATTTAATGGTTTGAATTTTGGATTGTCATGCGATACATTAAATTGAGATTAAAATGGATATTTACATTGATTAAAATATCCTGGAATAAACGAAATAAGGATTCAATCGTTAGCATGTTTAAATATATTTGCAAATAAAAGTTTAATTGCAAATAGATAGACAATTCGAAGTTGAACCGCAAAAAACCGGCTTGAACCGATCGGGTTTTATTAAAAATCAGGTGAACCTGTTTTGGTAAAACATGCCAGCCACTTTGAAAATCACAAAATGTGACTCCAAGATTCTAACTTGGACTTCATGGAAGCTAACGAGGCCTATTGCCACCAGGCTGCCTTAAATATTATAGATAAAATGATAGTCAAACTCGTAATTATATATATTTTAGGTATATATAATTACCTAAAATATATAAAACAAAAATGGAGTGAAAAAACATGCCAACCACTTTTCCATAGGTATCTTAGTTTTTTATGTCGCAGGTGAAAGACAAAAGTCAACTAAAATACAAGTTATTCTATAATATATTTTAGAAATTTTTATACGTACATTCTAATGTAGAAGCATGTTTTAAATAGAATAAGTCTAATGTTGCTATTAAAGTATAAAGCGTCATCGTAAGATGTCCTTCAAAGTAAGGCCCAAATGGAGTGGACTTAAGGTAGACCTCCAAACTTGATTTTGGATGATATAGAATGGTTTGTACCTCCCCCATAAGCTATTGCCTTGGGCAGGGGTAGGCCTACTTGAGGATCAGTGGGGGGCCGTCGCACCCACTTGATTTTCAAATTTCCTAATTTTTCTTCAGATTTTTTTAGTTTTTTTGTCCAGTATTTTTTATGTTTTTAGATTTTTTCCAAGGTTTTTTAGTTTCACCCTCATTGAACTTCCTTCCTAGGTCCGTCCCTGACCTTAGGGCATGGAAATCATAGGTTCGAGCTCTAGCTAGAATCCTCGACATTTTATTTGTATGGCACCTAGATCCCGATCAACGACTTCACCATCATCGTTGATGAAGAAGTCGGATTTCTGTTAAGAACACAATCTTAACCTTATGTTAATGAAATAACAAATTAATTAATTGCAAAAAATTTCCGATCTTGTACTAGGGTGATATACAATGTCACCCATTAGCATAGAAGATATGAATATCAGAGGCTTCCCACTCCTTGAAACGCATATAAACATAATTGACATCAATTTAGTAACTTGTTGCCTCTTGTGAAACAGAAGCAGCACCAATCAAACAGGTTCAGATTTCACAATATAACTATGCATTTATAACGAAATTTTTTAGTACAATATTTGAATATAATACACTTGTACAATGGGATGTAAACACACATCCTAAGTTTTGAAAAATCATGATAGAACTCCAACAGAACCACTGATAAAATTGCAATCCTGGAAAAACATCAAATATTATACATTATAATACAAGCACATCCAGCAATCTCTAGCTCACAATTTAATTCTCAAACGTTTCAAAATCAGGAAGAGGCCGGGCGAGGGAGTCTCTTGGCTATTTCCTGTCAAATCAAATCATCCGAAAAGAGAGACATCAGCCTCCATCATGAAACCATATACCAGTCAAGAAACTGACAATTATTCTAGTAAGAAGCTAAATATTCCGTAGTCATCATTCAATTGATGCCCAAAACAAGATGTCGTGGGAAATATAGATTTGTGCGGAGAAAAGCTTGGGGTATAAGCTCATACTGCAAAGAAAACGTAGTTTTAGATCTCCTAAAACATGGGATTTCTGACCTCCCACTTATTGTCAATTACTGGATTTGCTTACACAGTGGGATGAGTCTAGAGCAATCCAGGGATAGCTTCACCTGTTGAGAAATTTGATCTGTGGGCTTGCTTTATTTAATAACAAACTTTTCGCACCAGTGTACAATCCTGATTTATTTGCGAGTTCAATAAAACCTTCTTGTTCAAACTAAAAAGATTAAATAAAACAATTGTAGTCTATTTCCTGGTGGTTTTCTAGATACTAGACATCAGACTACAATTCTGGACCATTCTCTATTTCAGATAACATTTTTGGTTATTACATGAATCACAACAACTATAAGCAACAATGAGAACGATGTTTCTAAGTGCAGTTGTTTACTGAGAATTTTACAGCCGGCTACAAGTAAATGGACGTGATTACTCTCTCAAGTCAATATAATTTTAGGTGAAAAAGGCTCTAAAATGTACCTCAAACAGCTGGTTTATATTATCTGCTGTCTTGGCAGATGTCTCGATAAAGAACATCCCATTCTTTTCAGCACAGTCTATTCCATCCTTTGAAAGACAAAAGGAAATGTGTTACTGTTGAATAAATTGGCTAAGGTTTTGCAATGAGAGAAAGCATTACATAACAAATTGCTCACTTGAACTGGTACTTCTCGTTTTTCATGAAGATCAGCTTTATTACCGACCAAAGCCATGACTATCTCAGGGCTCCCATGTTTACGTAATTCCTGTCATTATGAATAGTGACTTCAGCAATAAAAAGATAAACTAACATAAAAGGCAATATTTTGGTATACATATGTAACATTCATGTTTACGAGATCTGATACTAGGAATGCCCATTGGGAATATAACCAGGTCTCATTGGGAATATAACCAGGTTCTCATAGCCAGCTATTAATGCGTCATTCGCATTCTTCCCTATGACATTGATAACATCAGTTTTGATGCTTAACAATAGTTACAACGATATGTTGCATCTTGCTAACTACAAGTTTCAGCCTTGAATGAAATTGAAGAGGTATTACTGTGGTCCTTCGAATATACCTTGATCCAATACTGTGCTTTGGAAAATGATTCAGGATTAGTTATATCATACACAACAATTGCAACTGCAGCTCCTCGATAATATAGTGGTGCCAGTGCTGCATACCTATGAAAAAATACAGGATTCTTTATCATGGGTAGTCTTCATCAAACAAACAGAGATTTATGGGTGGATTTTGGCAAAGAAATTCCATCCACGTAATTGGGAAAGATTGAAATGAGCCAAATGACTCTTGGAATCTTCACCACTAATTAATTACCTTTCTTGTCCAGCTGTGTCCCATATTTCAAACTTCACTGTAGTTGAATCCTGCAAGGCAATTGTCTGAGACAAGAAAGAAGCCCCAACAGTTACCTGAAAGCATCAAAGAGTGCAATTATCAATAAATTTATCATCAACTTCATGTAGGATACTTTGGAGAAGTGAGATTCTACATTCAATAATAGACTGGTGACAGACACGTAAATTGTTTTACTTTCTGGATACAAGATGTTATTCGAACGCTATATTGAGCATTTGTAGCTTAGCTTAAAAGACTTAATTATAGGCAAGTTTACCTGTAAGTAAAATAAGTATGTGAACTTTTCTAATTATGTAGCTTTTAAACATTGTGCTAAGTAATTTTATGCTTGACAAAAACTAACAAGTAGAGTTGGAAGTGTCAAAAGATCGGAAAGAACATTATGCTTGTTTTAAGAATAAAGTAACAGAATGCTATTTGAGCCCAGATTCTGATGAAAATATTTCTGAATGTATGGAATAAACATTATTTCAGCACAAATAGAACACTATTTCATCCCAAAATTCAGATGAAAATATGTTTGAATGTATTGAATTAATAATGAATTTGGTAATTAATATCATATACTAGTTTAAAACCATATTAATTTTAAAAGGTCCACTACGTGACAATGGCCAAGAGTAACAACAAGAAGAAGAACAAGAGCAATTAAACCTTATTTTCATTAACTTTGAGGCTGGCTACATAAATGCTCATTGTCATATCCTCGTTACCTTGGATGTCGGATCAAACTGTCCACGAACAAAACGGAGTACAATACAGCTTTTCCCAACCCCAGAACTACCTAACACCACAAGCTGCACAAATTGATAGAACAAAATGATTAGTGCACATAAAAAAAATCTCTCTCTCTCTATTTTTATTTTGAGGGTTGCAAAGAATAATAAAGAGAAGGAAAGATTGAAATCCTATGTTTTGATTGGGAAATAAAAATGATCACTCCATGTTGTACAAACAATCTAAGGCACTGGAAAGCATTAAACATAATAAAAGGTGTCAAATAATATCCCACTATAAAGGGCTTTGTCAACATTGTGATTACACCACACAACTTCTGAAGCAAAAATCTTGTATGTTGAGCTCGACATCCAGCCCATCAGGGCCTCGTAAAGGGCTCGGCATATTAAACAGTCACCTTGTGAGCTTGTGCTCATGAGCCCCTAGACATCCATGCTATCCTATAAGTGGATATGATGCAGCATGATTGGGGTAGTACACAACACTGTGCAGAAACTTGCACAATTCACTTCCAGGACATTCCCTTCAATATTGATGTTCATGAGCCTGGTAAGAATCCTTGATATAATGTTTCCAATTAAAGAAAATGATTAGTCAATGGCCTCCTGCTCAAGTACTGCACCCTCCATTGGTCATGCTTACTGTACCATCGATCTCTCTCTCTCTAAATGCACAAACTGGGCTTGTTTCTTTCATCTTTCCATGTGATAATCAGCTCACAAGCAATAGAACAGATAGAGATTTTAAAAACAGCAGTTAAAATAACCTAGTTTATAACTTCCTAATTACATTGAAGGCAAAACATATAACTCTTCAATATGGCGAAGCTCCTTAAGATGCAACTCTAGAAAGAATGACAGTCATATGAAATAAGTTGTCTTAAACCATGACAGCGCACCCTTGACAATAAAAAGATAGGTTCAGGTTAAATGAGAGCTCAACCTCTAAATCCCAAGAAGAAAACTATATACCACTTGCATTTAGAGGCTTCTTTTTACCAATCCTATCACGTTAATTGTCTTTTTCTCTTCGATTTAGACCCCATCTTTTATCCAAATATTGAGACCTCTATGATTTAAAAAAAAAAAAAAAGAAATCCTTTTTTACTCATTTTGCTGGAGATAATATTTTTCTTGAAATTCTAGCTGTCAGTGAGCGTAATGTATTTGAAACACGGCATGCCTCAAAAGTCAAAACTCTGATATTACATTTGATGATATTCCAAGTCTTTCCTATTCTGTTTTAACTCATATGCCAACAATAAAATACTCCTTTAATCCTATATTATTTTGCTTGATTTTGAGAAACCACTTGCTATATAAAGGGTATGATAATGCATAATGCATTTGAATTGCTTTTTTGTATTAGCTCATATGTTAGATTCAGAATTACAAACATTTAATTCAAGAACGAATTTGTTCATATCAAACTGCTTTTAAAGTATTGACCCCGAGGAGTTGATTATTAGTTTTACTAGAGTCAAGCCTTGAGGGCATTGTTTTCCTGATAGTAGTTAGTAATACTTCTGTGGGGTTTCTAGTTATGAATTGTATCATGGTAAAAGTAAATAATAATAGAGGATTAACCAGGATAGAATGAGAGGAATCAAAAAGAAAATCAAAATCCAGTTTGCTGAAAGTCTCACTTTGCAATTCAACATTTAAAGTCAGCAGTGGTGAAAAAAGTTGCACTATTATGAATCTTTGGTGGGTTACAACAGCAAACAGAAAACCCAGGATATAGGCAATAGGAAAATATACTATACACATCTGCCCAGTGAAGAAGATTTTTCGAAAGAAAAAAGGAAAGGGATCCATCTACGGTCTGCCTCCAATGTTAAATCACTGAATAGTTTCGAAACATCTATAAGCACTAGGAATCCAGTTTTACGGAAGATCAAAGTTTAAAAAGGCGAAACTAAGTATTAAGGTGGTTTTTCTTTATGAGGCGAGGCGTAAGTCTCGAGACGGATTGAGGCGTAAGCCTCACAAAAAACAAAAAATCTAAGTAAAAGAATTATAAAATAATACAAAAAATAAAAGTTGGAGCATATAGTAAATAAGATATATAGTCATTAGCATATAGAGATATAATCCACCTAAAGAAAGAAAATGTTTATAAAAAAAAAAGCATTACAAAGAAGATGTTTAATTTTCTAGGTATTTTGTTGTTTTGTTTGGGACCAAAATGTCTTTTTAAATGGGTCATTTTCTTTTTTAAAAAGGGCACTTTCTTATTTGTATTAATAAAGTTGAAAAATCAAATTTTAAGGGAAGCGTGTGCCTCATGCTCCATGAGGCGCGTGCCTTGAGGCGTGCGCCTCAGACTTAGAGGCGTCTGCCTTATATTTTTAGCCTCAAATATACCGCCTCGAGGCGAAATACATGCGCCTACGGTGGTGCGCCTCACTACCGCCTTTTTAAACCATGCGGAAGATAGACCATATCTCCTTCCTTTGAGGCCCAATTCAAGTAATATATGTGCATATTATCAACACCCTAATTGTAAGGATTGTAAATACCAAATGTTCAAAAAATCCCATAGTAGGTATTAAAAACGGTTGTGCTACATGTACATAATGGTTTACATGCACATGATGTGGTGAAAGGCGAAATACATGCGCCTTACGGTGGCGCGCCTCACTATCGCCTTTTTAAACCATGCGGAAGATAGACCATATCTCCTTCCTTTGAGGCCCAATTCAAGTAATATATGTGCATATTATCAACACCCTAATTGTAAGGATTGTAAATACCAAATGTTCAAAAAATCCCATAGTAGGTATTAAAAACGGTTGTGCTACATGTACATAATGGTTTACATGCACATGATGTGGTGAAATATAATTGGGTCAGAACTCAAAATTTCTTCAACCAAATTAAAAAAAAAAAAAACTTCCTCACTCTCTTTTTGACACTTCATCTGTATGTAAACTATTATGTAACTCTTTATGTAATAGCATTATTCTTTCAAAAAAAGCTTAGATTAAGTCTATTCTCATTAGACATAGAAATAGAGAGTCCAGAAATTCAAAATGTGAAATCAATGTGGACTAAAGAATAAAGTACTCAGGATAATAAGACTGTAAATAACATGGACTTTCGAGCTTAATGCCTACTGTAGATGGGAATTATGCAATATGCTGATGAATTTGTGAATCGTAACACATTCTGAAGTAATTCATATGCGGTTGACCTAAGAGGATAAATAGGAAGCTTGCACCAACAAAACTTAATACAAAAATCTAGTAGTTACAGGAAAAGGGAGAAAAGCAATGAAGATTTGCATAGCTAAAGCACTGCAATGTGTAACTCATAATGTCCATGAGAGAATTTATAAAACAGACAAGCACAAAGCAGTCAAACAATTTATAATAAACTAAATTTAACAATTACCTATGTTTCTCTATCTCATCTGCACGTGCACTCAAAAATGTTTTTTTTCGTACACGCAGAATGTTTCTGTTTGCAGTGCGCATAATTTAATTAACATAAAATTGTTCAGAAATGCAGCAAGTTTCAGCACAATAACACGATAAAAACAGTGCAGAAATGTACCTTCACACGCAGGTTCTTAGCATCATTTGACCCTCCATTCTCCGGATTAAGCCCGCCTATCGGCCCTACATTTCTATCTGCACATAGAAATTGAACAGAAAACAAAAATTAAAAAATAAACCAAACCTTCATCAAATTATCAACAATTCCCAAAAGGATCCACAAGTCAAATCTTATTAGATCAAAAGCAACCTCAATTAAGATCGATCCACTATATGTATCAGAGATTCAAGTTAAAAGGGGTTATTAACCATTACAATAAATAAATAAACCATAAAACGTTAAAATTTACCAGGAACTGATGCGGAGCAACCCATGTGTGTATCTAAATCTACTGGTTAGGGTTTAGAGTAAAGAAGAGCGTAAACAAGAAAGAGGAAGAAGGGGAATTTTTCTTGATTCGAAACCGAGTCGTCAAGGACGATTTGTTTTGTGAGAAAAATAAAATAAAAACTTAATTATCCATTTTAACAGAATAACTAACTTAAACAGCCAATCATGGTTACATTTAACGGGTGTTATATTGTGTTGACAATTTTTATTAATATACCACATTTTAATTACAATTTAATCTTTTCAATCTTTGTTCATTATAACAATTATTTTCTTAATATATTTCTTTCGAATTCTTATTTTTAACCCTTCATTAATTAATTTGTCCGTCCTTGATGGTTATTTATATCAAAAGATTTTATTTTCTTACTTTGAAATGAGGGAAAAATATATTTTTTGCACATTTTATTTATTTACTAAAAAAATGATGAAAAAATAAATTTTTTTTACGCCATTTCAACAAATTTTTGGACAGAAAACCGTTATCAAATACAAAATGTGTGTTAATTAAGGAAAAGTTTAAGAATAATAATGACATGAAAAACTATTAGGTATATAAGTGCTATAAACATTAAGAACCTTAAGTGCTATTAAATATTAGTACAAGAAATAAAAAATGTATTGTGAATGTAATTACTCATCTTTCTATATATAAAAAGTGCATATTTAATGGAATTTGTTGGTTTAACGGAAAAACTAACGGAATTTATTGTTTTAACGGATTATGTAACGGAATTTCTTGTTTTAAACAGGCAGCTGCACCTTCTTTCAGTGTTTTTATCATAACTTTGTATTCCGATGTTCGATTGAGGCGATTCAAAATGCGTTGGAAAGATAACTCATCTGGCTACAACTTTGATTCATACATCATTCTCCAATTCGATCACTTTCTATGCCAAAAATATGTCTCAATATAACGGACTATGTAACGGAATTTTTTGTTTTAAACAGGCAGCTGCACATTTTTTCAATGTTTTTATCATAACTTTGTATTTCGATATCCGATTGAGGCGATTCAAAATGAGTTGGAAAGCTAACTCATCTGGCTACAACTTTGATTCAGACATCATTCTCCAATTAGATCATTTTTTATACCAAAAATAGGTCTCAATATAATGGACTATATAACGAAATTTCTTGTTTTAAACAGGCAGACGCACCTTCTTTCAATGTTTCTATTATAACTTTGTATTATGATGTCCGATTGAGGCGATTCAAAATGAGTTGGAAAGCTAACGCATCTGGCTACAATTTTGATTCAGACATCATTCTCCAATTCGATCAATTTCTATGCCAAAAATATGTCTCAATATAACGGATTATGTAATAGAATTTCTTATTTTAAACAGGCAGCTGCACTTTCTTTCAGTGTTTTTATCATAACTTTGTATGCCAATATCCGATTGAGGCAATTCAAAATGCGTTGGAAATATAACTCATTTGGTTACAACTTTGGTTCAGGAATCATTCTCCAATTCGATCGCTTTATATGCCAAAAATAGGTCTCAATATAACGGACTATGTAACGGAATTTCTTGTTTCAAACAAGCAGCTACACCTTCTTTCAGTATTTTTATCATAACTTTATATTCTGATATCCTATTGAGGCGATGAAAAATGCGTTGGAAAGATAACTCATCTGGCTACAACTTTAATTCAGACATCATTCTCCAATTCGATCACTTCCTATGCCAAAAATAGGTCTCAATATGAGACTAAAACACTGGAGCATAACTTTTCGGTTGGAAATTGATTTGTGATCATCTTTTGACTAAATTTGATCCCCTTGACATCTTCCTTTATCCAATTGACTCCGAACACTCTCAAGTCTTCATCGTGAGATTCGGCACAACTTTTAAATATTTACATTTTAGCCCCCGAACTTTGGATCCCTTACAATTTAGCATTTTTCTCCAAATTTGTCTACTTTTGCTTATTTTCTTCAATCTCACCAACTTACATTACAATATCAAAATCGCACATCTAATTATTTATCAATTACATAAACATTACATCATTAATTATTTATAGGGTGTCTGTTTCTGCTTTTCAGCAGAAATCAAGCCGTTGGCAACACAATTCATGCCGTTGGGAGCCACAATTTTGGACCAATTCTCTCACTGTAGGGCTGTAGGTTTGAAAAAAAAATGGTAACATAATCAATTTTCCTTCCTCCTTGCAGTAGCGCTTGACACGCCCTTAATTAACCGAAAAAAATTACATCTTTATTAATAACAAATTAATTATTAAACAAAAATATTAAATATAAACTAAGCAAACGTGCATTGCACGTTGCTTGCACCTAGTATTCAAATAAGTAAGTAACATTTTGGTTATTAAAGTTAAAATAAGTGAATTAATTATATTATTTTGACTTGATTACGCTCAAAATAAATAAATAAATGTAACTTATTCGAACATATTATTTGAATAGACTTTAATAAGAAGGTTATTTGCAACTTTTGAGTTTATATATATATATATATTTGGTATCGATTAAAATTTAAATCAAAGTTAACAATTAATTTTAATAACATATTTCATGGAATCCATAATTAAATTTTATATGTAATATGACATAAAAAAATTTTGAAATTTTACATCTGAAAAAGTCATATCCCGTGTAAATTTTCGAATGCAAGATTATATGGGGTATGATTTTTTTGAACGTAAATTTTCGATAGTAAAATTTCTCTCAATTCTTTACAAGTTCGATTGTGCCCCCCAACTTTTAAGTTCTGCATCCGCCCCTGCGTGAGTTCAATCTTATTTCTTCCAACTCGAGAATTCCTAGTTTTAAATCAATTAGTATAATAGAATTATATAACATTTTCAAGTAGAACAGAGCCCCCGACTCTTAGGCGATAATTTTTTTGGAACTTTTTCAAGAATAATATTTCTAACTAAAAAAATTAAATAACCTACTATAATAAAAATGTCAATTTTGGGTTACTGTAGATGCAACAGTAACCCAATGAGATGTTACTGTTGATTTCCCACATCTTCACACCTTCAGTCCTCCAATTTTATACCGCATCTTTTTTCCCCAATTTGCTATAAAAACAATGTCGGTGCATTTTCAGACCAACACAAATCTCAATTGCCCTAAGATCATGAACTCAACTTTCCAACAATGAGCACTTTCAAACCAACAAAAATCGTAATTGCCCTAAGATCAGGAACTTAGCTTTCCAACCATAAAAGCATTAAACTTTTGCCAAATATTTAAGATGAAGTAGATAATACGGGGAGAAAATAAATGAACATACTATTCCATTGAATAACACTAAAATTTTTAGAAATTCATAACAGAAGAATAGCAATTCTAACTATGCCAAGAATGAGCATTAAAATTAATAGATAATGGCATCTGATTATCCATGCTATTGAGAAGATTAAGGCACAAAAAGGAAAATGTAAATTCAATTTCATCATGAAAGGAAAAAAAAAAATCTCCGGTGTCTCCGCGCACCGCGGAGACTCTGCATGGAGTGAAAGGAAAAAAATAAAAAATAAAAATTTCTCCGGTGCGCAGAGACACCATGTCTCCGCACGAAAAAAAAAAATTTCTCCAGTGCACGGAGAGGAGACAATTTTTTTTTCTTTTTTTTAAACTCTCGATGATTTTGGATACAAGTCTTCCTTTTTTTTTCCCCTAATTGACTTCTTGTTATTAAATTTAGACGATAACATGTGCTTACATTTTACACAGACTAAATACAATTTCATTTTTAATAATTTGATATGTACTGTTTGTATTTATATTAAAATATGTTGAAATTTAAGTTAGATTTATTTATAAATTAATTATATCTTTTCAACACATACATGAAAACCAACGAGGGGCTTCGAACTTTATTGTTATAAACTTCTTTGTCGTTTAGGTTGTGGTGCTGAAGCTATATTTTCTTTTGGCCTATTTTGTCCATTCCTTCGCTATGAGAATATTAAGCAGGGTTTATGTAGTTGTTTCGTGAATCGGGTATTTCTGCCATTGGGTATTCGTTTTTCTCTATCCCTTCTTTGGGGTTTGATTTACAAATGTTATATGCATTGTAGCTCTTTGGCCCATTATTTGATTATTTGGTTTGGTAAATGGATTTGATGAGGCCTTAGCTAATGGAGAATAAATTATCTACTTCCTTGGACACGAGAATGAAACTTGGCGTAAATTTCCTCTATTTATATAAGGATTGTTCGCTGAAAAGCTTGCCTTATTGATGCTTACTGGAATATTAATTTCAGAATAACTGTGTAAGTTTTTCTATTTATCTTCAATTATTTAAATGGATTGTTTGCAAAGATTTGGGTAACTTTGTTTTGATTTTCCGTCAAGGTGTTTCCTTATCCCTTTTCCAGACTCCATGACAAAAACCATAGTTTATTGGCTATGTTCAGATTTGGAATCTGTGATATGCCAATTACCAATTTCTTCATTTTTTGATACGAAAATTGTGGTGCTACAAAAATTGTGTTGATATCAAGATAATCCCATCTTGGGATTTGCTTCCCAAAAAAATGCTACTATCGATCACAATTATAACACTCAAATTATTCCAACGTGGCATTAGTTTTTTGGAGGGAAGCTAGGCAAATGTGGACTACAAAACTTATTTCCTAAATTATTTTCTATTTTTTCCACCGTTTTCCTTGTAGATGAAAAATCACACAGTCCCAAATTCTTCACTCTTTTTCACTCTCCACGTTGAGGTGTTAATAGTATAATTGTGATTGGAAAATGAGTATATTTTATTTCATTAAAAAAAGCTCTACTGTCTTTAGAAACATATTTGATTTTGTTTTGGTTATCATCAACTTGAACTCAATGTTGTGTGGGTACACGGGTAGCATGTCAATTTACTTGCCTCTTCATTCTTTTACTATTTATTACTAATTCTTCTCTTATGACTGAGCAATGCAATGCATAGCGAAGAAATTTAGAAGAACGTATTTATTCATACATGTTCTCATCTTTAGAATTGTTCAACTCTTCTGATTATACATTTTTAGGATAGTTTTTTCTTTTCTCCATTCTTGTTTTCTCTTTGTGTTACGTAATTAAGTGTGACGGGATTCAGGGAGTCAATTTGTTTTAGCTGTAGAGTTTTGCTGGACATCATTAGACTTTCTTGTTTATTTTTGCATTCACATCTGATTAAGGTGACTTTTATTTTTCAAAATGTAATATTCACTCATCATGAATCATGATTGGATAAACTGTTGGTGAAGGCAACCTTTCATCTAGGAGATGGTCGACCCCTTGGTGGTTTAGATTGCGGCAACAATAAATAACTTTCTCTCTATTGCGTTGTTTTTATATCTGGCTCTATATTAAGAGGGTGTCTGGGCGCCATTTATTTTTACCAAACAATTGATTATTGTACCCTTTTTTTCAAACCTACAGTGCCACTGTGAGAGAACTAGTCCACATTTGCGGCTCCCAACGGGTTGAATTTTGTTGGCAACAGATAGATTTTTGCTGAAAAGCTTAAACAGACAGGCCCTAATTGTGATTTCCAAAATAGGGGGTATGTTATTTTTTGTTACAGTAAAACAATCTTGATACACCATATGATTATCATAATTTTGTGTACTGCCTACATTGAATATTTTTACTATACCATTGCGAAGTTCACTAACTAGATGCATTTGTATAACTCAGAATGTAGCTGCTATCATTTATGGCTACTTGTTTTCTTCATTTTTTACTCTATTTTATTTGTCAGGGTTATTAATAGGGAGAGATTGCTTGTTGTCAAGCATTTGAAAAATGAGGCCTGACCATTTGATTATTAATTCATTTCTTCATGTTGCCGATGCTTTCTATTATATTGCACCATTGGCGCTCAGTGTTCTGCAAAAGTTTAACATTGTAACATAAATGTTTAATCTTTGGTTCCAAATGTTGGAACAGACTAAAAAAAGTGGAGTGCATGCTAATTTTAAGAGGCATGCACTTGTTTAGGTTTCTTTCTATTTTCCCTCCACCTTCTGCCAAAGAGATTTGCTTAAGGATTCATATCACGTTAATCTTGCAGGGAACAAGATAAAAAAAAAAAGGTATGCTGCTTGGGCTTAACGTCATTCATCCCTCTCTCTGCCGATCAGTTGTCGGGAGAGGCGTTGGAATTTGGATGCATGATGAAATTATCTGTTCGATTTTCATATGTTTTTGTTGTTGCAAAGTTTATTTATATTTTTGTGCCTGGCTACATAGTTGAAATTAATGGCATATTTGTCTTTTCATAAAAGAGACTATTTAGGCACTAAAATACATAGGTTAAGGATGTATGTGTCAGGAAACAAATATTAAGGACTATTTAAGGCAAAGATTATGAACAATTCAAATTCCCATAAATTTTGGAGAAACTACAAACAATTTTGTCAGGACATTGAAAGACAAAGCTCAACGTGATACCAAAAAGGGGGAATCGAATTCGAGATCGGACTAAAAAAAATTTAAACCGAACAAAAATGCTTTTAAAAAAAATTAAACGCAAAATAAAAAAATATTTACTTAATAAAAAAAAGATTACCCTTGAAAAATTTAAATGGGTCGGGGGACTGGGCTGAAGCCCAACCTATTCCCTTCTAAATCTAGTCCAACCCACACAGCACCAGAGAGTTTTATTTCGTAGAGTAAATTATAAAAGGGAACAATACATAAATAAGGTATTTAAGTATCACCATTTCAAAATTAAGGTTTTAAGTTTTAAATTTCAAAAATCAGGTTTTCATTAAAATTTATTTATAATTTAATTATGAAATAATAATTATTAAATTAATTTATTATTAATATTTAATTCTACTATAAAATAATTAATCCACCCCCACCTCCATCACCCCCACAACTCCGGGGATATTCCGGCGACCTTTTCGGTCATCACTCTTCTCCAACGACCTTTCCGACGATTGATCCGATTCCAGCGAATATGTTAAGGTCACAGATCTATACAATTTGGTCACAATTCAAAAAATTTTAGGTCACAATTCAAAATTTTCATAGGTCACAATTTGTTCATCGGTCATAACTTAAAAATTTGAAAGTAACAATTTTTTCATCGGTCACAAATCACAAAATTTGCAAGTCACAATACTTATTTACAGTCACAAACATCCCATTAATTGAACATATGTTATATTTTAGGTCACAATTTATCAAATTACTGGTCACAAATTAATAATTTCTAGGTCACAAAGCATTTATTGGTCGTCGTTTATCTAATTCATTGGTCACATATTATTTACTGGTCACAAACTAACCAAATTCTTGGTCACAAACAACCTAATCATTTGTGACTACCCCCGATTCATTTGTGACCACCAGTTCACCATGACCACGACAACCACCTCCAAAACCACCACCACCACAGTACACCACAATTGTACCGCCGCCTCACGCACCTCCACCGTTACACCAAACCGTCCCACCACCACCTTCACTGCGCCGTCCATCACCAAATCTAACATACCGCAGCTACCCAAACACCACCACCACCACCCACAGTCCCCATTCACAACTGAAAACACAGCCCAAAAACCCAATCAACACCGCCGCACGACGCACGCACACACAACCTTCACACCGCAACCACAAAAACAGTGACACCGCCCAGCACCGCCCCCACCACAAACACTCAGTAACCACCACCGTTGTTTACGCCGCCACAACACCACAACAACCACTGTTACACCGCCTGCACCACAACCATAGCCAACACTCCGCACCCACCTATCAATCATTGAAGTTCTGCCACCAACAAACATAGCCAACACTTCGCAACCAAACCCCGCCATCGTCACTGCCATCAACGCGACCACCAGATCCGCCACCACCGCGACCGTCCCTCACCGCAACCAATCATCGAAGTTCTGCCACCAACAAACATAGCCAACACTTCGCAACCAGACCCCGCCACCGTCACTACCATCAACGCGACCACCAGATCCGCCACCACCGCGACCGTCCCTCACCGCGACCGTCATCTTGGGGGTTCCTGCAGCGGCACCTCACTTCGACCAGGTGACGGCGGCGACAACCTTCGATGGATTTGAAAAGAGAATGGAGGGGAGGGGAGGGGAGGGGAGGGAGAGTGGAGGGGAGAGACGGTTTGGTTGAATGGAGGGGAGGGATTTGGTTTGTAATTTAATTTTAGGGCTTGGATGTATTAATTTATAATATTTAAATATTAATTATTAATCAAAACCTGATTTTTGTATTATTAAACTTGATTCATGATTTATGAAAATGTAAATTTAAAATCCTGTCTAGCTGTAATTTCCTCATTATAAAATCCTTGAAACTATGACAATATCATAGATACTTTGGGGTGTGTTTGTTTCCCATTATTGGGAGAAAAATAGAGTAATGAATATTATTTTTTGGAGAATGTGTGGTTGAAAAGTAAAGTAATTTTATTGGTAGGAGTATTTTATTGGGTGAATGTGTGGTGGAGAATTTTACCGTAACAAACAATTTTTTGGAATAATAATAATAGACAAACAGGGCTTAGTCTTTTCCAAAATTTTCAAAACCTCCACTCTTCTCTTAAATTTTTCATTTTGCCACCTTTCTTTGTGCTCTATATGTGAATATATTCGTTTTCTTAATTGTGTTTTTCCCCCCTTATATTTTAATTTAGAAAGAAGACTTTCAATTTTTTATTTTTTATTTTTTAATCTTTTTGTACAAAATGATTTCCTCTTAATCATAGTTTTGTGAATTTTGATTTCTCATTGAAAAAGACAAACTAATTAAAAACTGATCTATAATATTTCTACAAAATTGGACTGAAAAGAAATAAAATCTATAAGCTTGTGAAGCCTTTTTTTTTTTTTTGCATATCTAAAAGTATGACAATTTTATTTTAATTTTTAAATATTAATATAGTATATTATGCCCCATTTTTGTGGAGATTAAAATCAAATTCAAGGGCATAAAAAATAAAATTTAGAGAAAATGCTATTAAAATTTGCAATAAAAATATTTGAAGAGTTTTCAATTACCGTTACTAAATTATTCTAAAACATTTATTTATGTCGATTTGATAATTATTGTCAATTATATTTTCTTGAAAATCATTTTTTTATAATTATTCAATTTTGTTGACATCGAAAAATGGCTCGACACGTGGTCAACAGAAAATGTATTCAAGTCAGCTCTTCCTGTACACGTGGCACGTCGTTAATCACTTGTGGCCTTTCCCGGAGGAGTTGGGAGCGGCCGCAAGCACTCCAAATGTCAAGTCAGTTTAAAGTTCAACCGAAGAAGAGTTCACCGACGATGGAACACTCGCGGGAAGTGATTGACAAAGTGTATATCGAAAAATATTAATATTCAAGGGAAGAGAATACTTAATTTCACAATGTAGTGATAGTTTTGAGTGTGTTGGGTTACAATCCTTCTTCAGGCACAAGGATGGGGTATTTATACTAAGGATGGGAAGATGAGACCCGTTGGATGAGGAGACACATGTTGCCAGATCCTCAGGGCTCATCCCATCCTAGGCGTCAATCTGTCCCCTCCGTAGGTTGGCTAGCATTGAATGTTTCTGACAGAAGCAGCTGATTTAACCGTTTGGGTCCTGCCACACGTTTCATCGATCAGTGGTTTGATTTTGGAAATATCTTTGTACAAGAGATCTTCAATGAGGCGTGGCGAGGTAGGCGAGGTGTTGTAGAAACAGAGTACGGGCCTTTGCATCCGCGATATATTTGTGGATAAGTCCGGTTCGTTCGCTGACGCCTATTCAGTTTGTTCCTTTGGGATCACTTCGGCATATGCAGCCAGCTTGTCCCATGAGCAATCACCTCGTCCGACATGTGGCTTTGTGTGGGTCACCTCTGATGACATGTAGAGGGTGAGGTGGCGGGTCTGACACAGACCCGTAACAAATTTTATAATAATATAAATAATGGCATTTTCTTAACTAAAAAGACATCTTCTAAATCAAAAGTATGAAAAAAATTTATCTTAAAAATTAATAAGAAAGACAAATATATAATTTAAATATAATAAAATAAAAATTTCAAAACAATATAGAGGTGTATAATAGAAAATAAATATTTACCTATTCCTGACGTTGAAAATATGGTACCAAAATAAATTTAGGAGACATTTAGCCTTTGTTTAAGCCTCATTTTGGGAGAAAAAAAATGCATTTCTGAATAACAATTTTTGGAGAATGAACGTTTAAAAATGAAGAATTTTTTTTTTGATTTACATGTAATATTATTTTATTATAGAATGTGTGGTTGAAAATACGTTTTGAAAAAATGAGGCTCAAACAAGGGTTTAGAGTCTGTTTGACACACATTGATTTATTTTATAATAACCACACATTCACACAATAAAATATTCTACGCATATATCAAATTTTTTCCCTACTTTTTAATTACATATTCTCCTAAAAATACTATTCAAATTTTTTTTTATTTTTTTTCCCAATGAGAATCAAAGGCGCTCTTAAGTAATTTGCTCTATTTTGTATCATCCGGAGGTAACATGACATGTTCCCTTTGTATACTAATTTATCATGTCACT
This sequence comes from Fraxinus americana, assembly GCA_035079005.1. Classification (NCBI taxonomy): domain Eukaryota; kingdom Viridiplantae; phylum Streptophyta; class Magnoliopsida; order Lamiales; family Oleaceae; genus Fraxinus; species Fraxinus americana. Next base: position 34,952,337 of record CM068710.1, on the reverse strand, counting down.
GTATCAGATTATCAGGGTATGGTACAATGCCAAACCTCCTACTAGTCAAGTGAGTAGGCATAATAATTGGGTGGATTTTACTACGAGTGACTATGCTGAAAAATGACTTTTTTTTTTTTTAAACAAAGGCTCGTACCAACAATTAGCCTAGAGAGCCATCCCAATACGACGCGATCCATTGTGAGTTAGGCCAAACTATTCATCAGCAGCAAAACCGTCTGTCCCCACCCATGCGTACCCACCCGACAAAACGAACACTTAGTTTCAAGCGAAATGGACTGGGGAGCGACTGGGGTGCTTCAAATTTGTGAAGTGGCAAAAGTTTTGAGATGGAGACAAGATTCTACAGGGAAAAAGTTTCTATCTTACTTGGATTTTGGTAAAATCCGAAAATGCAGTTTCATGATTGCCCATGTGCAATCAAACTATACATTTGGATATGTTCTTATCCTTGAATTCTGCTATAGGGCCCGGCTCAATGATCGGAATTGAGTCGAGTCTAAATACAGGTCAGCCCCTCCTCCAATAACAAGACGCCACCTCGGCGCCCTGTCATTTGTCCCGATCATTGAGCCAGGACAAATGGCATAATTCTCTTATCTTTTCATCTCTCATTATTTGATTGAGACATTTGACCGTCGACGAGATTTTTGAAAAGTTAAAAATTATTTTTATGATTAAGAAATTGTTTTTAAAATCGTTTGAATAATTTTCTGAAAGTGTTTTATTTAGCTATAAATTTTTTTATGAAAATTGTCATATGGTAGATGAAATTCTTTACAAGAAACAAAAATCCTGTCAAACGGGTCCATAGATAATCTCAATTTATAAAGCATATATCCAAAAAAAAGGTTCATACATGGAGCTTTTTAAGTATCGACTTGTAATCCGATCCTGAATCCGTTTCTGAATATAAATGAAATACAATTGCAGATATAACAATCATTTCTTACGTCTCAACGAGTATAAATTTATATATGATTTTTTCAAGTAAGATATAAGTGTGATCCGATCACATCAACTTTTAAAATGGCACATGTCTTCTATTGATATTGTGAATTTTCTAGTTCAATAATTCATCCTCCTATCTTGGTATGAATCTATCGTGTCATAGTTATTCAAGTGATCGAACTGAAACATTATTCTTCACTCAAGTCGACTTCCAAATGTTCATTTGCCACGTCTATTAAGTGGGGTCGTGAAGCAACTAAATTTATTTTGTTTAATGGAAAATTCTTTTGAACATATCTAAATCATTATTGAATTATGCCATAAACGTGTAATCCACCAAAAAATGTCGAAATATGAAAGGACTTCTTATCTTCATGGGCTTAATTAAAAGATTGTTCGACAAAACTTTTACTTATTTTTAATAAAAAAATGATGAAATATACAGTTAAAAAGTTAATAAAAATTGTGAGTCACACGAATGTCTGTTTAAAATTAATTATTAACTTTAACCACAAACAAACAGTAATCCTTTCATTTCATATTGTCTAATATCTATTTTTGCCAATTTAGTTTTTATTCAAGCAAAACTAATTTTATTTTCAGTAATGTCAAGAAATGACGTGTAAAAATTTTATAAGCTTCATGGAATGTCTACTCTATGGAAATTTGATAAAAAATTATTAGATAGAACAATGAAGGTATTGCTCTTAAGACTATCTTCAATACAATAATGTGAAATGTTATACACGTGGCAAGTAAAATAAGCTAAGTGTATATAGAGCTTGTTTGGTACAGCTCAAAATTCAATTCAAATTGAAAATATAATCGTTATTGGGTCTCACTTGTCTAATAAAAGTCAACAATAACGGCTAATTTTTCAATTTTAATCCGATTTTAATCTCTACTGAACACGTCCATAATAAATGTACACTATGATTGACACAATGTGAAGTGACACACATCCTGTCGTTGATGTGTAAATGTCAAATTTGAATTAAAGGTTTGAATGAATGCCACGTGTAATTATGTAGACCATCTCCAGTAAATTATGAAATAAATTAATTGTGGATCACATGTACAAGAGATGATGTAGACAAATAAATTAATAAATTTATTTTAGTGGGAAAATTGCGACTACTGCCCTAACCTTTGATTCTATTCGCACTTATATCCACTGCCTTTAATTCTTAGCATCCATGACCTCGATGTTAGACAAAATTAGCAGCTACGGCAATTTTTTATGGATTCCATCCAAAATTGATGTTAATACAATGTAAAAAGACAATTAATGCAACACTTCGAGTCTAAACAATTTTAAATTTATGAGTATTAGCGTTTATTTTCACTTAAGAAGTAAATACAGCAAAATAGATAGAATAAAATACCATCAATTAAACTCGATTCATATCATAATTTGTGGTTTTATTAAAATCCTAGACAACTGCGTAAAGAAAATAACATATTCCGAAATGATTTATTTATTTAAATTTCAAAAGGGTTCAAATAAATATTATTAGATTAGAATTTGAACGTTTAACTCGAACAATATTGAATGTCTCGCCTCAAGTGGTCACCTCGCATCTTCTAGCTTTCATCATCTGAAAATAGGGGGAGAATGAGCTAATGTTTAGTAAACAGACCTCATTCATATGATGTACGCTTATGATATGCATATGCATTACTTGGAAATAAAAAAACTTTCTATTATGTAACCCATTTTCTTAAAAAACATTAACGTTAACATTGTAAGCTCAATTTAGTGTATCGCCTAATCAATCAGAATGTAGTGTGCAATTATTATTTGGACCCTAATTCATTCTACCAGTAGTACCGCAAAACAGTTAACATTAATATTGAACATTGGTCGGGTGCACCGGTCCCCCACGTCCCATTTCTCATTCACACTTTTCATGGTATAGACATGCACCTCGTAATAAAAACATTCCTTAATCCATTAACATTTGAAAACTTTTTACCTCATGAAGCTTCATACATGTTTATGAATGCGTTGTCATTAACAAAAAAATATGTTATAAGAAACATAATAATCATATATCATGTTCACATAAGAGCAATTTAAATAATAAGTTATTACATTTAATCATGTGACGTGCGCATGAAAATAAGGTGAGGTTTACTTACCTCGAATCCTAGCAATTTACTTCTCGAATGACAAGTGAAGATGTCCCCAATAACCCACGAAATCAACATGCCAAAATCCTAATTCATGTCAATTATTTAGGAATTTCATCAAAATCCACTTTTTAAAGTAAAAGAAAATTATTGAGTACCTCACAATAAATTCTTCAAATTCAACATAGAGGGAGTGCTTTTGATATGACTGGGTAAATTCTTATATGCAAGGGGTGAGTAAATAATGGTAACTAATTAGGCATAATTTCTACTAATAAACTAATGAGATCCGTTCTTTATTCTTATTAACTTATTTAAACTCTAATTTAATGCTATTACTTTACTAATTCCTATTATATCATCCAATTATTCATTTATTTATTTTTATTTTAACTAATTTGCCCAAATATACTTTTTAAGAAGGAAATCTTTCAACTCTAAAAGCAAGATAAATTAGAAGCATATAGTAAAATATATTTTATAATTTAAATCTAATATTAATAAAATTATAACCATATCAAACTTAATTAATGGCTCGTTGATCGTCTGAATGTCTAGGACACATTCCACTGAAAAAAATTATAATTAGTCACGACAAAGTATCCACATTTATTAAACAATAAATATAGTATTAATAATCAAGACAAAAATGGTAATAACGAAAAGTAAGCATGTGATGTTACAATTAACCTTTGATTTAGATAATAAAAAAGCAATAGAAAATAATGAAATTACTACTTTCATTCTTCCCCAGCCTCTCCTCCCTCACTCCCTACTTGCCCAAATACACATTGCAACCATCCTTGTCATCGACAAGATCCCAATCGGCCAAACCCCACCCATCACTACAATTTCAAACACCATCGTGCCCCCTAAAACTCCTCATTTAGTGGGTGTTTGGTGGAGATTAAAATTAGATTTTTAGTAAATTATGATAGAGTTTTTGAAATGTGCAGTTGAAAAGTTGTGGGACACATGAAAGATGTGATTAGTATTGATTGTTTGACTTTAATTTAAATTAAAATCTGATTTTAATTAGAAACAAATAGGGTAATAAACAAATAACACTCATACACTCAATTATCCAAAAATCTTCGTTGTCCTATTTTTCAGGTATAGTTTTCTTTGATCACAGATTGATGGCGATCCGTCCTTTCTCCCATTTCATCTTATGGCGTGGTGTGACTTTGAGAAAAATCATTCACGTGTTTAGGTCCCTACTAAGTAGAATTCATTAACTATGCAAAGACTATCAAGAAAATCTTCGACAATAAAGAGGAGTGAAATAATTGTACTTCGCGGAGAAATGACCAATTGTGTGTGGGTAAAAAAAGGGTTACTGAAGAACTTGCAAATCTTCAATAAAACTTTATTTTCTTGGCTCGAATAGATTTTGAAAGGAGGTAAAGTTAAAAAAAAGAAAAGAAAAACGAAAGAGGAAGAACTCAACACAATCTCCACTTATCTTTTCATTCAAATCGAACATAAATCATATTAACTAAGACCCGATTCTCAACAAATGATCATTTTATATTATTGATTTTTTATTCTTTGATCTTGGTTGTAGAAGTGTTGTGTAGCGATTTTTTCATGTGGCATTGATTGAAAAATCTAACACGTAAATGTGAAAATTGACAAGTGTTCGTCATTTTTTTGTTATTTTTATTTATTTAAACTGAGGAGTAGTTGTGTCTTTTCACACTGTATTAACAGCGATTTTGGATGGAATCCATTCGAGATGGCAACAACTACTAATTTTGTGAAACATTGAGGTCGTAGATGTTAAGGACTAAAGGTTGGGGATATAAGTATAAATGGAGTCAAAGATTGAGATCACTAGCCACAATTTACCCTATTTTATTTTAATAACATATTGAAACATTGATTTGGCATGGTCCCAAAAGTTTATAAGAAATCTCATATAGAGCCTGTTTGGTACAAATTTTCATTTTTTTACAGTAAATCAATTTTCATTTTCAACCACACATTCTTTAATAAAATAATATTTTTCATCACATCAATACTTTTTTCTTTTTTTTTACCATACATTTCACATCATATCACTATTCAAAAATCAATTCTTCCCCCAAAAATTCCTACCAAACACACTCATAATTTCTTGGATTTAGAAACTCTCTTAATTTATCTGTTTGTTTCGGATTAAAATCAGATTTTAATTTAAGTCAAAGTCAAACAATCAATATTAATCACATTTTTTATGAATTCCACAACTTTTCAACCACACATTTCAAAAACTTATATCATAATTTACTAAAAATTTAATTTTAAACCCCACAAAACACTCACTAATAATGTTAAGATGGCCAATATCTTTTTTTTCCTCGCAGTCATTGAATTTTACCCTTACTTGCAATAAGGCCACTAAACTTTTAATTCTAAGCAATCGCACCATTGTACTTTAATTGCAAGCAATTAGACGTATCCGTCAGGCTTTTGTTCAACCACTTAATAGAACTGATGATGTGAGAAGTAATGAAATCTGCACATGTTCTACCAAGTCAGAAAGTAAATTTCACCCTTGGTCACCGAACTTTAACCAATGAAGTTATCTTTAATCCGAGGTAGTCACACCACTGAACTTTAATTCCAAGGTTTTAAAAAGGTTTTTTGCAATTTATAATACTATTTTATGATATTAAATAAATAAAACAATATATACCAACTAATTAAAATCACAAATACTATGATCGTTAATCATTTCCAAAACTAAAGCATGTTCTCTTTACCATTTTCAAATTGTTTTTTATTTTCAATTTTCCAAAACAATAAAAACGCGTTCTCTTTTCTATTTTCGAAAAAGCGTTTTTGAAAAAAAGTCGAAATTTTACAAAGAAATGTCGTTTTGAGTGTTTTCATTTATAATCCAGCCAAAATTTTCAAAGCGTGTTTTGGATGTTTCAAAACAATTTTTCAAAATAACAAAAAGAACATATTTTTCAACAATATTAAAATGGACACTCAAATTTAGTTGCAATTAATTTTTATCAAGTTATTTTTGTCTATAAATATTAGTAATAAGTGACGTTCTGTCTATATATATAATTAATTTTTATTAAGTTATTTTTGTCCATATATAAATAATTAGTGATTTTTTGTACATATATATCAATTAAAAAGTAATTTTTGTCTATATATAATTAGTAAGTGATTTTTTTGTCTATATATATTTTATAACAAAAAATTAATGGCAACCAAATTTTTAATAAGTGATTTTTGTCTATTAATTTTGAAATAACATTTTTTGTGACCGTAGATGAAATTTACTTTGCTGGCTTGACAGAAACACACTCGGAGATTACGTTATTTTTAATGTTCATGTCGATTCTATACATGGTTGTTTGCAAATTAAAGTACAGATTATTTGATCCAAATTGAAGTCGGTGACCATGGGCGGAATTTACCCTCAATGCAACATGATAAACATTTGCATGTCGTAAATCAATGGGAAAAAAACAAGATTGTCTGAAGCAGAAAAAGAAAAGGAATGACACATATGACAGAAGATATTTCTGTCATAATTCATATAATTAATTCGGTCACAATCTTGTACCATACGAGCTGCCCTTTGAGGACTACTACAAGTGAATTTTGTAGAGAGCTGTGAGCAAGCATGCACAAAACAAGATCATTAGCAGTTTTTCAGTGTGTTTGTGTACGGATGAGAGTGAGCGTGAGAGAGACTTTTGTAGGAAGAAAGTGAAGATTTTGGGGGAGTCCTTTCGAAAAACAGAATCTTCTTCAGTTTAATACGAAAAAGGGAAGGTGTGGACCTTTTTGGACAGAATCCCATAAACAAAACCCGACATTTTTCTACCTTCGGGAGCTCCTAGAAAAAGTAAGAAACTCTCTCTCTCTCTCTCTCTCTCTCTCTCTCTCTCTCTCTGTATATGTGTGAGTGGAGAAATGCTTAAACTGATGAATCTAGAATTTTGACTATTGAGTCTAATTATAGAATTGGATTTGCAGACACTATGAATTCTTATTTTCTTCAAAAAAAATTCTAGTTAAGGTAATAGGATCATTTCCATTGTCCATGTTTAAATACTATGTTAAGCTACAAATCAAGCCCATATTTTCAGGCAATCAATTTAATCTTTTATTTCTGAATTTAGTTGGGTTTCAAGTTTAAGAAAATAATTGGTTTTAGGCAAAGTTTCTTCTTTCTACTTTCAAACATTTTTCCATCTTTGTGCTAAATCTATTGATTATACCTATCTGTTCAATGGAATTCATATTTTGGCTGCATTAATTAGAAGTCTTGAAATTTCCATGTGTGAGAGATTTGATTGGTGAGTTTATGCTCTAAATCTATATGTTAAATACAGATACACTTGAAGCTCTGAATTGAGAATAAAATGAAGAATTCGATATCAGAACAGAGTTTTTACATAGAGAGTGAGGAAGAAGATGAGGAGAAAGCATTTGACAACAGTGAAGATGGGAATGCCTCGGATTCTTCCAAGTACTCCGATGATAATGATAATGATAACGACAATGCCCAACGAAGTAAACCGAATTCATACAATACCCCTTGGCCTCAGAGTTATAGGTATATATAGTATATGCATCTCTATAAGCATTTTTGTTAGTATGTGTTTCAGTTATTGATTTTCGTAACTTGTTTTACAATTTTTCAGTTGTTAATTGGATTTTACTTGATATCGGGTTTTAGGCTATTCTTGAATTATTATTTGTTAGTTTTCTCGCGAATGCTATATTTTCATGAATAGATTCAGTAGTCACTTGCCTGTGTTGATGAAAATTATTGATTGAAGGTCCATTTTCTACTCCTCGAAGTTGGATGAATCTACTATGGTTTGGATTTTCTATAAGAACAATCCTTTAGTTTGGAGGAACAGTAGGACTCATTTTGTAAAAGAAAAAAAAGCTCGAACTCAAATCTGGCCACGGTTGTTCCTAATTAGTAAACTGGATTAGCCAGGGTCGTGATCTATCAAAACAAAATTTAAGCTCAGCATAACCAGCTTCGGCAGTTCTGCCCTGCAGGAGAGGACTTTAACTCATGCCAATGGCCCCTAGATGATAATAAGAATGGGGAAGTTGTATCTCCCATAAAAAGTCCAATAAACAAGGTTACAGGACTGTTGATGATGAGCCTATTTAAGAAGTCTTAAGGAACAGGTAATACTGTGCCGGATGCGAAAATGAGAGCACAGATAGAATGGGTAAACAGCAGGCCACCGTTTAAAGATTTGTAGGCCCGAGGAAAATTATCTAAGGGCTGCTGACAATACCTAATTGAAATTTCTGCCTTGGGGTTGTCATTGATTCATCATCAATCGGTTACAATAAGTTTCTTACCTCAGATTAAGACCTATCAATTGCTCATTACAGAAGCTGTCTTGCAAGTGGCTTTGAGCTGTCTTAATCACCATCTACCATCTCAACTGATTAATTATATTATTCAATCGTTTCCAGTTACAGAGTTGCACTTAAAAAATGTATTATGCTGGTGTTTGAAGTATGATTTCAATAGACAATTAAATAGAGTCTTCAAATTTCATTGATTGCACTGCCAGATGGCAGTATATTCACCTGGTAAGGAAATCAATAAAGAGAGAAAAAGAAGATGGTAAAGATGAAAAGTACATACAGAAATGTATCAGTTGAAATGGACTTAGATATGCTTATTTGTGAACAAACTCTGTATTCTGATTATTTACTGAAGGGATGTCAAATGGTTTATCCGTAACCTATAGTTGGGAGTAATCAGGACACTTCAATGGAATAATAAAATTTGTATTAATGTGTGAATTTGATGTTATTTTTATCCTAATGCACACACGTAACATGGATAGTGAATTAACTCGAAGCTTAGTCTGACACTTATTAGATTAGACTTTCGGAGTGTGATAGCCGCCTTTGTCGCCCTTGCCCCTTGTGGGGAGAGGAATTATATGTAATATGATTTCAAATTATAATATTTTAGTTTGCATTGTTTCATATCAAGCTTCACATTCCATTGATGATACTTGTTACAGGCAATCAATTGATTTATACGGCAGTGTCTCATCTCCAAGTCTTAACTTTATGGGGACGCCAACATTGTCACGCTTTGGCAGCTCATTTCTTTCCACGTCACTTACTCGGAGACATACTCCTGAAATATTACCTTCTTTGAACGAACCCCTCGTACCTGCAGCAGAGGATGAGAAGATGCCCCAACAAAGACGTAGTTCCCGTTCTCTGCTTCCACCGTTGAGGAAGCCGACCGGCATAAAGAAAGTAACTCCCGATGAAAAAGCCTCCAAGGTTTCACATGAACTCCCAATTTCTCGACAGAGCTCATATGGCCAAGCAGTGGTAAATGGTATGCTAGTTCAACCTGGTATTGTTACTTTAGTTAAATGTGTAGATAGTTAAAATCATCTAGTCATAAATGATCGTGTTTTTCATCATAATCATAATTGTATATAATACCATCGCATGGCATGACAAGTCATATGAATTATGAATATATTACTTTCATTGTAGTTGAATCTTTACTTGAAGAGGAGAAAGAATTGAAAATATAATGACATCAATGGTCTCCCACAGCCTCAATAAGTCAAAAACTTGTTAAACTCAATTGCATTTCCATCAGATTTTGATCACATTTCTGTAAAGCCCTTCTGAAATTTACTTCTACTTATTCTTTTCCACATTTATTTCGTTTGAGCTTAATAATCATCCTGAACCCTTGTTAAAGGCCTTAAATTTCGTATGATAAGTCTTTAACATCATCGAAACAAAGTTCATGACTTCGAGCACGTAAATCTTACATATGGGGTTGAAGGTGGTTGAGTGCCGACCATGCCAACATATGTGCTAGAATATCGATGTTAAGACTTAACTGGCACAAGCGTATGCAGGGCTAGGTTCTTGTGGCTTTTCTCCAGTCACTTTCAGACTCTTAATTAACATCTTCAAGAAGATATGGCATTTAATAGGCTAGGATTGCTCTTATTGAATTATTCCAAGAATTTGCGATCTTGACAGTAAAAAAATTAGAAAATTGTACCTCCTATATTCTGAGAAGGACCAATGTGAAATTAAACAATAAGTAAAGATTGTTCTACATTCTTTAAGTAATCAGGAATAGAATATTCTTTCACCTTTGGTATAGCTGGCTGATTACAATTATTAATCCTCTTTTTGATCACATAAACACCTTAAGTGTAATCATAATTGTTTTCTATATCGGCTTTATACAGGCATGAATGTTCTGTGTGGAGTAGGAATCCTTTCTACACCTTATGCTGTCAAAGAAGGAGGATGGGTGGGGCTTTCTATACTGTTGATATTTGCTGTCCTTTCTTACTACACTGGGATTCTGCTACGTTACTGCTTGGACAGCCGACCTGGGCTTGAAACTTACCCGGATATTGGCCAAGCTGCTTTCGGTACATTGGGGCGTATTGCCATATCCGTAAGTTCTATTATTCCCACTTATCTTCTGTTGTTTGAAATTCTATTAATGTCGGAAAGTAGAAAAGTTGTTTGACTTGCCCATGTATGCAAAATAATTATTAGCCTCTGTTAATTGTCAAATTCCTATGACACATGAATTTGAAAGGATATAATAAAAACAAGCTACTAAGTATATGGCATTTCATGTGATGGTCTGCAACCTATTAAGTTTACAATTGTTGTTCTTTGATAGATTTTTCCTGCTTTTCTCCTTTTTACGAGCTTAATTTCATCTTTAATGCTTCAAAGAACATTCTTTCAATATCTAACTCATCAACATTAAATATGCTGCTTTTTATACTTTATTTAAGCTCTTCGTGCTTCATTATTCTCATTACTGAATTTTTTTCGGCAAAGGAATTTAAGATTAATATATATGAATTATCACAATCTCCAATTGCGCTGCACACTTACAACATAAAGTAATGAAAATTTGTGGATATATATTTTGTGTCAGAAAAAGTTTTAATAAATCAAAGTTCATTACTTCTTTATGGTCTACACATACAAAACATTCACAAAAGTATTTGGTAAGTTTGTTCAGTGTTTATTGAATTAAGGGCAAATCCATATACAAGAACTGATTGCTGACACTGATCTTTCTTCTGTTGTGTTTTGTGAATGCAGATAGTTTTATACGTGGAGTTGTATGTAAGTAATCCAACAACTAAATGGTTTTATTTTCCTTGCTTCAATATACAACATTGGACTGATTAAACTACTTTGGATTTGGTATTCACGTTTCTAATGAAAGATGCCACTCATATAAACATAAATTTATGTTTATATGAGTGGCATCGTTATTTATATCATGCTCAATCTACATTTTGGAGGAACCTACCCCACAAGTGTTTCTGGCTAATTTATCAGTCTTATAATGAAGGGAAGAGTATAACTTTAGTCCTCGTCTCTCTCTAGCCCCATCAAATTATTCATCCATCCCATGACTCACACTGTGGCGTGATTGGTATGGTTGACAGGACTGGACAGCACCAAGAACAAGATTTTTAGTTTTTTTTTCTCTTCAATACTGTCCAGATCTATCCAGTCCTCCATATCAAACATGTTATATAACTATATTTGTTGATTATCACATGGCTTTTGAGTTCCACATGTTTCACATCTAACCACATCCTGTATTTCATAGTCCCCGTTTGGGCCACCTTATTTTCTCATTAAAATGAAAAATATGACTGTTATCCATCACATCAACATTTAAATTTTCTATATCTTGTGTTGGCCCTAATAACGGTTATATTTTTCATTTTCATTCTATAAAAAGGTGGCTCAAAAAAGGCCATAATTCATGAGTATGGTATATGTTCATGTAGAGCTGAATCTTCTCTTTGCTTGCCCTCTTGCAGGCTTGTTGTGTTGAATATATTATTTTGGAGAGCGATAACTTATCATCTCTATTTCCAAATGCACATTTAAGCTTGGGAGCATTTGAATTAAACTCTCACCATCTTTTTGCATTGCTGACCACCCTTGCTATTCTTCCTACTGTTTGGTTGCGAGACCTGAGCATTCTTAGCTATATTTCTGGTGAGTCTGTTAACCATTTCACCATAGATTTTGGAGTTCTAATCAGAACAGAAAATGACTTAAAAATATAGCAAACATGAAGTTTGTCAATTCTGTGGATTTTATCGCTTTCTGTTCATATCATTCAGCACTTGTTTTAGGTCCTTTATTAGCCCATAACATTATGTTATACCTATAAACAAGAAATTCCTTGTCAATATATCTGATAGTTGAGGTAATTTGAAAGGCAGAACTATTTTGAATATCATTATCCAGTGGATAAGTTGATGTCACTCGCGTGAGCATCGTAGTTTGATAGTCTGTTTTCTAACTTTCTTCATGCAAAAACCAAATGAACAAATAAGTTAATATCCACTAAGTCGATGAGGACCGTGTTACTAAATAAAAAGAGCATAGAATCCTTGACGAAGCTGCTTTATGAATTTTGTACCAGTAGGTCAAATTTGGAGATCCGGATCTAAATAGAGCACAATAATATGTTCAGTTTCAGGGAGGAAAAGAGCAAAAAAGAAATCTTTCAAATATATTTTTCCAAAAAAAATTAGAGTACCAGTTTTGCACGTGTTTGGATAAATACAATTGCATGATCCTTAATGCAATATCTGCATTTTTTTTTGGGCTTGCTATATTTTCAGCCGGTGGAGTTGTTGCATCAGTCTTGGTGGTTGCTTGCTTGTTTTGGGTTGGCTTAGTGGATCAAGTTGGATTTCAGACGAAAGGGACAACACTGAACCTTTCGACTCTTCCCGTTGCTATTGGTCTCTATGGTTATTGCTACTCGGGACATGCCGTGTTTCCCAATATCTATACATCAATGGAAAAACCTAGCCAATATCCTGCTGTCCTCCTAACAAGGTATAGCTCTTTATATAATTTGTAGCACTAATAAATACTCCTTGTGCTGGTTTGACTAAAAAACAAGAAGCAACTCCATATACACAAATGCAATTAATTTGCTATTTTTGAATTTCTGAATCAACAATGATGCAGTTTCGGTATCTGTACTTTGATGTATGCTGGAGTTGCTGTGCTAGGATACATGATGTTCGGAGAATCTACACAATCACAGTTTACCCTCAACATGCCCCAAGATTTAGTTGCTTCTAAAATTGCTGTTTGGACTACAGTACGTTGATCAATTGAAGATATTCTTTTTCGATCACTCAGTAACTTAAAACTCCATGTTTGTAATTGTCTCTGAATGTTCTTTGCAGGTAGTCAATCCGTTTACTAAATATCCTTTTTCGATTCAGTAGGCTGTAGTTAGAATTTTGCCAGTTTTTCAATTCATTAGAACAGATTAGTCCTTTAAGCTTTTATGATAAAAGAAAAAGAACCAGGCTTTTCCTTAATGTGAGACACGTATGCGTTAACCATCTCTCCAGTGGCAATGAGTCTCGAGGAATTGATACCATCAAACTGCGCCAAATCTCATATCTATGCAATCCTCATACGAACAGCATTGGTGATATCTACATTGCTTGTCGGTCTTAGCATCCCATTCTTTGGTACGTTTTCATGTTCCGACTATACCTTCCAAGATAATGCTAGAATTGGGTTTTTATAGACAATCCGGTTTACCATCATTTGATATGTTTTCTGTTGTACAGGTCTCGTGATGGCGTTGATTGGCTCTTTACTCACAATGCTAGTTGTAAGTAGTTTAACGTCCATTGATTTTAATCTAAGTCGAAGTCAAACAATCAAGTTTAATCACATCTTTCATGGGTCCCACGGCTTTTCAACCACATATTTCAAAATTTTTTATTACAATCTACTAAAAATCTAATTTTAATCCCCATCGAACACCCCCTTAATACTATCGAATATTTCGTTGTACTGACTGAATTTCTTTTCCAGACTTTGATTCTTCCATGTGCTTGTTACCTCAGCATCTTAAGGGGAAGAATAGGCTTCTTTCAGGTAAATCTCAGTTTCGTTCTTCTCTATAACTAAACACGGCGAGTCGAATAAGTGCGTAATAGTGTTATCGCCCTTACGAACAAGCAAGTCTCACGATAGATTTATGGTGTTGGTGAATTAGACGTTTTCTGCTCAACTTAAAAGGATATGTGAAATCGGCTCAAATTTATCAAGAATAAGGCTTGGTTCCACGTCGGAAATCTTCACAAAATTGATATTCTTCTCTTGTAATTCATTTGCAGGGCTCAATTTGTTTAGTGATCATCGTCGTAGGCATCATATCATCAGTATTTGGAACATACTCTGCCCTCTCTCGAATCATTGAGAATTTGAGCTAATTATCTTCTTTATTTTAAAAGAGTGTTTATATTCCAAAGAATGTCTCTTTGTTCAGGTTTATTGACTGAGACTATGTAGTTTGATATTGTATTTACGATGTGTCCATGTCAATTCAATTTATTATAGACTTGAGCTGCACGTAAAATAAAATAATTCTCCTGTTTAATAAAGAGTTGCACGGAAAATTTTGAATCCCATTTAAAAAAATATTTTTCCCTCAAACTCATTTCAATTATACGCTTTATCAATAAAGAGTCATGCTTGATGTACACTCTTGCATGGCATTCCTCTCACAAAGGTGGGGGTCCGCAATTCAAAAAATGATGGGCTCCACACACTTTTGTGAGATGAGTGTCAAAGTTAATGTACACAAAAGTGTACAAATGGCTTTTTCCATCAATAAAATAGTTTCACACATGAACCCAAAATTTTTCACTACTTTTTAACCAAATATTTCTCTAAAAAAATATGTTTATACATTTTTCAATAAAATAATATTACATGAAATTCAAAAACGTTTCCTTATTTTTAACCACACGTTTTCTATCACTTTATTGTTTCAAAGCACTTCTATATTTTATTTTTTATATTAAAAAATATGATAAATAAATAAATCTCATTACTGATAAATGATTTTCTGTATGGAAATCAACAAAAAACAACGCAATCAGGCTACATTTACCCCCTTCGTTACACTCTTCAAGGGTCAATATCTACACTCTTGATTTGAATACATCCATCACATTACTGCACAAATTTCCTCCACATAGAAGAGAATACCAACAATGATGTCATGCAAGGTATACATATAGTATTATTTAAAAAAATGTTATAATTAAAAATTAAGTTTAGCGTTGGTTTGGCTTTCATCTCATCTGTAGAAATTTTTTTTACCGTTGCACAATGAACAATTCTTTTCTTATTCAAAATTTCTGACATTGACTTGACAAAAGTCTATCAAAGCTATTACACTCTTTTGTGTTTTGCCTATTTTACCCATCAATCCAACTACCCCGTTTTCAAAAAATGCACCGTGATTTCTTTGTCATTAAAGGGGCATAATTGAAAAACATAGACAACCTACAGCAAATACAAAAGTCATGAAACGGTGGGCCAGGAATGATGTAACTGGAAAATGAATTCTATCAAATTAAAATGGCTCCCAAACGGTGGCTTGGTGTACAAGTTTGACGCTCCATCACATGTCAAAATCTAGGCATTAGTTGTTTAGAGCTTGTTTGGGAAGGATTAAAATCAGATTAAAATTGAAAATATAAACGTTAGAGTTGACTTTTATTAAACGAGTGGGACCCAATAACGACTATATTTTCAATTTTAATTAGATTTTAATCCTTCCCAAACAAGCTCTTAAAGTGTTGTTAAAATATTATTCATAGTAAAGACTATCGGTAGTCTTCACACATGACATATATGTTACGGTTTTTAATTTGATGCACAAATCAATAAAAAACTACAACATTCATAAATCGCCACACATATGCCACGAACGAAGACTATCGACGGTTTTCACTGCGAATACTATTATTCTAAGATTAATGTATATAGTGTCAAATTTGATGTCAACCTTAACGTGCATATAACAAGATTGTATAATTAATGGAATGCTAAGAATAAAAATACAATGAAAAAATAAAATGAAAATAAAAAGTAAGCAAGGAATACAATTAAAAAGTGTCGAATTCAACCCTCTTATTTTCGCGCTGTGATTGTCAAATTTCCTCCAAAAGATTACACAAGGTAATCGAATTTACACGAGTGTTGAAACTCTCACAACCAATGGCTTCTCTGTTCTTCCAAGTCCACTTCCATTAAGCTGGAAGATAAATAAAAAATTCTCAAATTTTCATCAATCGAAACTCATTCTGATTAATTTCTTTGATTTTTCTTTTGTGAAATGGATTCTACACCCAATAAATCAGAATCGCCGTCGACTATGCTGGCACCGGGTTTCCGATTCCATCCGACGGACGAGGAACTGGTGCGTTACTATTTGCGGCGAAAAGTCTGCGGGAAGTCTTTCCGTTTCGATGCTATATCTGATATCGATATTTACAAGGCCGAACCCTGGGATCTCCCTAGTAAGCCATGCCGTTCTAGAATCTTCTTTTTATTTTTGTTAAGAATTTTTTTATTGTTTTTGTAGTTAGAATTTGGAACTCTTTGGTTTATTGGAACCTAGGTTCTTTTCTTGAAATATTTGACTGTAATTTTTGTGTGGGTAGTGTAGGTTTATTAAAAAGTTTTTTTATGTTTAGGGTGTATTCTGTAGATATGGTAAACGAATTTGACCGATATGTTTCTCGGAATTAAATATATATTTGATTTCGGAATAAGGTTTGATTTATGAACTAACTACTAACTGGCCTTTGTTTTGCCTCCATTGGAAAGAATTTTTAAATGGTTTAAATTAATTTGTTAATAGAGAGGAATTAGTGTTGTATAAGTGGATAGCTTGCGGATTCATTATGGAATATGTGGTTGAATATGAAGTTTAATCAATTTATACATGATTTATAAATTTGCCGAATGGAGGTTAATCATCGAATAATTTTAGGTTTTGTCTGATATTGGTCCAACTTAATGATGGATAGAAGTAACTCTATCTTGAAATTTGCAGGACTATAATTTCTCTCACCTTTTCTCCCGTACCAACATGAAATAGTTTATAATTTTTTGAGCACATGATTGGAAAATGGAAGCAAAATGATGTGTAAATTTCAGATTTAACTCTTAATCATGTTTGTTTACCCTAACTTGATTCGTTTCCATTGAACCAAACACATGAAAATAAGAGTTCCTCCATTTCCTTCCCGTTTCCCACTAAAATGCACTATCCACATGGAGGCTTAGTGAATTTTCAAGTATCATGTCAAATGATTTCTTTTAGTTAACTTCATGTTTGTATCAAGATCACCCATCTCTCCATGCAAATACATAGCATATATTCTACCTTCATCGATGCCTTCTACACCACTAACATAGCATTTGCATATCTTATCTTCTGATGTTTGAAAATTCTTAATTAATTGTATCATAAATATGGTTGGTATTAGGTATGTCAAGGCTAAGGACTAGAGATTTGGAGTGGTATTTTTTCAGCATTCTGGACAAGAAGTATGGGAATGGATCAAAGACCAACCGGGCAACTGAAAAAGGATATTGGAAGACGACAGGGAAGGACAGGGCTGTCTACCATAAATCAGAGATTGTTGGGATGAAGAAAACTCTTGTTTATCATAGCGGCCGGGCTCCAAAGGGTCTGAGGACTAACTGGGTTATGCATGAGTACAGGCTTGTTGATCTGGAGTTGGAGAGAGCTGGAATTGTTCAGGTGGGGACAAGTGATTATGTATCTCGATTCTTAATTATTCTCACGCTTTGACTTAAAGATGTATTTTCTGTTGACAGAAGTAGTATGCATTATTGAATGTTCAATAAACCTGAAGAAAACACATGATGGGTGTGGTCTGAAGGAAAAAATAAAGGAAATGTATGTGATAAGTGATTTTCTGAGGATTTGGATGTCGGAGTAAGTTTAAACCAACTGCAAATGAAAAAAAGGCAGAGTTTGAGTCGTTCTGAAATAAGATCGTAAAATATTAAACTTGGGAAGATATCACAATCTTATAGTCGTTATTACTATGCTACTAGCATAATAACGGAAAAACAAAAACAAGGCGGAATTTAGCCTGTTTGAATTGAGAAGCATGGAACTTGAGATGAAATTGCCACTTTTATATTCATCATTATTATTATAGTACTTGGATTGTTATCATTTTTACTAGAATAACGAACATTAGTTTCTCATCATGGTACATTCGAAGAGAACTTAATCCTTCAAGGTTCATTTCTTTTTTGAAATTCTTGACTGATTTCTTTATTTAATTTTATAATCTCTGTATATTTTGGTGGAGAAGGATGCATTTGTACTGTGCCGAGTATTTCAAAAGAGTGGTTCTGGGCCGAAGAATGGCGAAAAGTATGGGGCACCATTTGTGGAGGAGGAGTGGGAGGACGATGAGGTGGAAATGGCTACCAAGGAAGAGGCTGCAGAGGAAGTGGATTTTGGCAATGATGTCTATTTGGACGGACATGACCTTGAGCAGGTTTGTACTTGTTTACCATTGTGGATTGTTTCCAAATAAGTTCCTTATTCCTCACACGTGAAGAAAATCCCATACAATGGAACCATTTCAAGGGTTTGCCTACATGCAAATGATGGAATTTTTGGAGAATTTAGCAATTACAGTGAATGAATTAAAACAAGCAAGCATCCAAGTAAAATATGCCCAGTGATCCTCGAATTCGTTTTGCCCTAAAAGGTAGAGCCATTAATTTGGAGTTTTATGCTAATTTTTCTGATGTTAAGAAGTTGAAATAGTCAAGTATCCAAGTGAAATATGATAAAGGAGCTCCATATGCATTTCCTTGAAAAGGGGATCTGCAGAATTTGTACACTGATATTTTTATCAAGTTTGGATCTGAAAGACAGTGGAGATATAACGGACAATTGAATTGAGAAGAATAGCTGACGAGTTAAAGATTCTTGCACAAGCTTTTGTTCATGAAACACAGTATTTTTGTATTGCAATTGTTGAATCCATATTAGCCAATGGTGGAAGTGTTTTTTTGTGCGTTCTTCGGTTATGCACTTGTGGTTTTGTTTCTTCGTCACCTTGCATAAAATCCATCCCTGTTGTTGGTAGAAATATATATGGGTTAAAGTTTGTATCATTTGGTTATGTAAATTGTATTGTCACCATCCCTCAAACTACAGCTAAAAAAAAAAAATCAGTGAGGAATAGTGGAGACCAAAAACTGCACCTTTATTTTCTCTCGCCTATTAGTTCCCTCAATAAAGAAAGTCATTGAGCTAGAATAGATTTATTATTGAGTTTGTACTCCAGTTTAGGTCATTGTCTTTTAGTTATCCTAGAGCATTAATTGTAGTGACACATGGTCTTGTTCTGCAATTTTTTAGGAACTTAATTAAATTTATCATTTAGGCTGTATTTGACCAATCTCACCCCAGAGAAACCTCTGAGTCTACAATAAGCTTTATGATCTTTAAATGATAGAATGCTTCTTTTTGCCAGATTCTTCTTGGAACAGACATTACATCAGATGTTACTACCCTTCCATTGAATTTCTACTCTGTGGAAGATGGCAGCAATGGAAAGGAATCCACCGCAGTTGACTCCCAAAAGCTCTTGTTGGGTGTCCCCGAACATCAATGTGAGCCTGAGCAGTCTGATGATAAGAGGTTATGTGACATGCCTGATTCACATGATATCGATGGAAAACCACTCAAGCGTGAATACATTGGAGAATCAAGCAAGACTGGGAATTCTGAGGTAGATTACTTGCTGGACGAATCCTGGCTGGATACTTTTGATAACGTTCAGTCTGGGGATGGAGGATTTATTGAAACTAATGATCTCTCTAATTATGTTGGAGATGATACCTCTACTTTTGACATGCTCGAGGAGTACCTTACATTCTTTGATGCTGAAGATGGCAATTTCGCTTATGATCCTTCAAAGATGATGGGAAGTGAGGACCTTGTTTCTGATGAAGCATTCCTTGTTCAGAAGGTGATTCTACACTTGGAATTTATTTTTTCAATGTTCACTTTGCTATATTGGTACGGAGTTTTAACTTGCCCATATGTGCCAGAACATAAATGAACCAACTCAGCAAGATACTACATCTAGCAGACAAATCCTTGACAGTAACAATGACTATGATGCTGAACCATCCTCTAAGAATCAATCTGCGAAATTTGAATCAGGTAAGAAAGATCATTCTAATTAGAAGTAGCAGTCTTGCACCTGGAATTTCATCAAAGTTTGTCTCTCCTGCCGTGCTAGTCGATAATTTTATGAATTACTTTCTTTTTTATTCAATTTGGGTATACTTTATAATTGTGCAGATTTTCAGCATCCACTCAAGAAGCAGGCAAGTCGCATGTTGGGCAGCATCTCTGCTCCTCCAGCATTCGCTTCAGAGATTTATCCAAAAGATGCTGCTCTTCGTTTCAATTCTGTATATCAGCCTTCCAGTTCGGCACATATTACTGCCGGCATGATTCAATTACAAAATTTAACCATGGGTGGAAATGGGGCAGACAATTCATTTGGCAAACATGGGAACTTTAACATTGTTCTTTCTTTTGGTCTGTCACAAGGTTCTGATGGTTCTGCGAGCTTGGAATCGAGTGTTTTACTTCCTGGAAAGACCATTTCAGCAATTTCTAGGGGCTGGTTCTACTTTATTTTCCTCTGGGTCCTAATTTTCTCCATGAGCTTCAAAATTGGGTCCTATATATGTGCGAGGTAAAGTGTTACAAGTAGGAAATATGTCAAAGATCCATAAACCGTAAAGTGGGTGAAAACTTGGAGGTAGACTTGGTAGATATTCTCCTCAAATTGATACCAAGCTACATAAATGCATGATTATTTATTCTGTATCTTATATTGCTATAGAAGCTACTAAAATTATTAGGATTTGATTCTTGTACAAGTGTGTTGAATACTTTCCTTCTGTAGGTTGACACTGTTTTGTTCTCCAATGTCAGACTAAGCTTCTATTCCAGAAGCATACCGATTTTCATAATCTGTATTTCCACTTTAAAAATTGGTTACATCTTTGACTGGATTTTGGTTTGCTGCTAAATTTTTAAGGAAGCATATATATTGATTCTTTTGTTCTTGTAGTAGATAAACTTGATCTCAATGCGAGTCCAATGTGAGTTGATTCGTCAAAGGCTGATATAATTGGTATTTCTAGGGAATGCCTCGCACACTTACCGTGAACCACTACAAATTGTGTGTTTGCTTTGTTCGTTTTTCTAGTTATTTTTCTGTTTATAATTGCTTTCAAAATAGCGATTTGGACTTAATTTACAATAGCGTGAAGTTGTATTGGAATGTTGGGATGAACTAGAAAAGTTTTGATAAATTATTGGGGTACTGCTTACTCTTCTATATAATCAAAAGATTCATTTCCGTCGAGTGAAGCCAGGAGCTCTTTGTGGTACCTTGAAGACGCCTTGTCTGGTGGCTTCACATTTCTCCTGGGAGCATTGTATCGCCAGGAAGATCACATACAGCAATACCCTACGAATAAGAGAGCCATTAATATGGCTTCTACAATGTCAACAGCAGAATACTAGTACTGGAAAATTTAATTCTTACCTCGCCTGTAAGATGGGCTACACATCTCTTCTCAGCCAGCAGTTCGGCTTCTGTCTGCAAAATAATCCATGCAAGATTATCAAAGTTCAAATTTACCTAAAAGGCCATGGCACGGGGCTGTTTAAAAGTATTGTATAAGATCCATGCTTTGAATTACAGCATATATGCCTAAATTCATTTTGATATTTCGAGGCAATGACTTGCCATCTATCCTTCTTTGAATAAAAATTTAGACTCCTGCTGCATGTTTGGTTAAGCTTAAAAAGATAATAAATTTATTTCTTGCAACAGTTGCAAGGATTTAATGTCAAAAAAGTTAAATTAAATTTTATCTGAAAATAAAAGGAAATTATGAAACATACGAAAAGGAAGGACAACTTAGTTGGCTGGACATGTCTTGTGTATAAAGAAGTTCATGAGAGAGTGAGAGTGATGTGATCTTAGTAGAATATGTCAAAAGTGGAAGAGTCGGACATAAATTAACAAGGTAGGTTACAGTTGTAAATTATCTAGTTGTGTCGATATTTCAGTGGATCTAGCAGTAATAAGAATTTGAAATAAGATTTAGTATATATTTCACATAGAGTATTAGACTATAATCAAGAATAAAGATTAAAAGGCTGGTATATAATACCCAATATCAAATGATAAGACGTACCTTTTTAATTCGGCTGCGAAGGAAGTCGTCGATAATTATGTCCTTGACAAGTTCATAATCACCATCTCCCTAAGAATGTAGTTATTAAAAGTTAGATGAAATCTTAGACGAAAGCTTGAGCAGAGAAATGATACTAGAAAGGAATTCTTTTGGAGATGCTTACTTTTGACCTGCATGGCATACTGAAAACAATATCCTCTGCTATTCCATAAGGATTTCCGGAAGTGTATACCTTAAATTTTATTTGAAATTAAGAAAATAAAGATATTAACAAACATCAACAGCCATTCTATTCTGCATGGAGAATCGCGAGCGCTAAATGCTAAAAAGATGTTCGAATGCAATAGTACTGGCAAAAAAATTCTTGAAAAAAAAAAGTTCCAATATTAATTGAGAACTTTCATACTGATATGTAAAATTGAACATTGCATTCAAGTTTACGAACTTACTCCAGAAGAAAACCAATCTCCCTCAGGAGTAGGAGTTACAAGAGACCTTATTGCATCCAGAATTGACACTGCAGTTGATGCAGCAGAAGATCGTCCCCATTTCTTAATAAGAACACCACCTCTCTGAAAATCAAATTTGATTATAATCAACTATCGCCTTCAGCATATTTTAAATAAAACGCTGAAACAAGAAACTTTAGTTTGAGATCTCACCTTCTGAACCATTTCTGTGAACTCTTCTTCTAACCATTTAGTATCTTTGATAACCTCTTTGACGGGTACGCCGTTAATTTTAGCATTTAAGAAGTCTGGAACCTGTTAATATAAGCCACGAATAGTTTAACGAGACTTTAGGGTGTGTTGGAACGCCTCATCTAAAAAGCTTAAAAGCTGAAGTTGTTAGAGAAGGAAAGTTAATTATTTATTTAAATTATGTCTTTGACATGCCCCTTCATGTGCACGTCAGATTCATTTTTTATATAAAAAACATGACACGTGTACAATTTTCATAAATGGATAGTGCTACATTGATATTTAAATTATGTTTTCAAAAAGATGTTCTACGACGGAGTTCGAAGAATTACCTGAGTGGTCGAGTGGTTCCCCCAAATTGTTACATTGGATACTTTATCATAGAAAACTCCTGCTCTTAGAGCCAGCTGCACAAACCATAAAACATGAGTAGAAGTTCAATCGTTGCCTTGATCGAGACGGAAGGTAAATAAGAATACGAATTATCTCAACACGGTTGGCTGACCTGACATTTTGCTCTATTTTCATCTAATCTAGTCAAAGCGTGGAAATTTTTTGCAGGAATATCTGGAGCATTTTTCAAACAGATCAATGCACTTCAAAGGACAGAAAATAAATTAGTAAGGCATCAGTGGAAGTAAAAAAAAAACTTGGTATCAAGCAAAAGAGTAATATTGCATTACTTTGTATTGCATGGATTCCCCACCACTATAACTTTGACATTCCGGGACGCAACAGCATTGAGAGCTTTTCCCTGTATCAAAGTATAACTATTTGTTTACATTTACGAGGATTCTTAAGCATGAAAATGCCCAACTTATGTTGATTTTTTAAGAATAAGAAGACACCTGCTCTGCAAAAATTTGCCCATTTATGTCTAGTAAACCAGCCCGTTCCATTCCAGGGCCACGAGGTTTCGCTCCAATCAGAAGTGCCCAATCTGCATCTTGGAACACTTCATAAGCATCGATGCTGATACTCACTTCCCTCAACAAAGGAAACAAGGAATCCTCAAGTTCCATTGCAACCCCTGAAATATTTTGGTACAATATTAATTAGCAAATAAATACAGTAATTTCAATCTTGAAAAAACTTAAAATTTCATGTCTAGCAGAAGTGCAGTCAGCTTCCAGCATTCATGTATAACATTGCAGGTGGAAAATTTTATAAGATCGTATGAAGTTTGAAGAAATTGGTATCAACTTAAGATTATAATATATATCTCCCTCTAATCAATTTACACGACAATTGTCTTGAAAAATGGGCATACTTCAACTATGTAAAAAACTACCTGTATTTGTTGCTCGATGGTTTATATTCGCAATCATTTTGGATTTTGGAAGGGACAGTGACAGTATCTACTTAATTTACCTTCGAGAGCTTGGAATGATCGCTCTGATCCCAATAGTTTTAACGCAATAGGTTGATCTTGCCCAAACACCTCACCAGAAGCTAACTGCGATAATAGAACAAGTTCTAATCATCAAGTAAACGTCGCAGAAAAATACGGAGTTTTGTGTCATAATGATGTCTCATTACTGTGTTAATCATCAGAATGACTCGCTTATTCATGGATAGTAGGTAATTTTTCTTTAGATACAAGAAGGCTTCATGTATTATCATTCCATTATATCATAAGCAGCAAAGGACAGACGCTGCAGGATAAAAGCATCTATATGTTGAATTTGGCAATTTCATGGATATAAGTGCATGTTTGTCTATTATGTAATTTCACTTTTTAAGTAAATAATTATTTTTTATTGATCACAGTTGGAAATTATTAAGTTACTTATTTTAAAAGTAACTTTAACCTTACTATCAAAACAAGTAACGCTGTTTACTTTTAAGTAAGAAAAAAGTTGCATATTCAAAAATGTTTGGAAACAATTTTGACTCACTTTTAAGCTTAGCCAAACATTATGCTTAACGTAAGAAGAACAAATATAGATGCTAACATTGTTAGGATGATCCAACTCAACAAAGAATTAAAGAAAAACATTTTTTTACCTTGAAAAGGAGATGATTGGAAATCATTCCGGCTGCACCAGAGACAGCAATATTAATCAGTTTCTTCCAAGACTTTGTCTCCTCTTCCTGTGTATACGTTAAAGCAGAAAAAATTGCATTAACACATTAATTAAAAGGCACGCTTGCCCCTTCCAAAATTTAATGGGCACAAGTTCATTCTTTCTCGGCTTCTTTCTCCCTTTTAGTATATAAAATATCACTTAACATTGAACAGATGCTACATGTAACTGTCATTTTCAGAAATTTTTGGGATTAATATCCTAATATAATCTATACTATGGACTACGCAGTGAAAGATTAATAATTCCAAGGCAGAGATATTCTACCTGCTTATCCAGTTCTGCTATTGTTACAAACACAATATGAATACAAATTTTTCGTGTATAGTATGAATAAAAGTTCTCAACATCAAGTTAGAATAAGATTTGGATATTAAACATAAGTCACGTGCATCTAAGAATAACTTGCAGCTACAATTCGAGCACGAGCTGTAAAAGTCCTATATGGCACAAATGGCTAATACTTCATAAACTTTGATTAAAAGAAAAAAATTCTCATACCCCAAAGTTCTCAAGAGTGTAGCTATAATAGTTGCCAAAAAACCAAGACTAAGAAATATTTGCAAATAGTCAGGCATAATAATTAATATGAAATGAATTCTCAAAAGATTTTGGGCCCCTTGATGTATAATTTTGTTGCAAAAGGTACTTTACAAAAGGGTTCTTTCGAAAATGACCTTGAGAAAAGACTTTATTTTAAGAATTTTAGTGTTTGGCAAATGCAAGTTTCAAGAAATACTTTGCAGCAAGATTATAGTCTCTGCTACCAGATTTCTTCATATGCTCTGTTGTCCCTCCAAACCGTAATTTACTTTCCTAGACTTGCCCCTAATCATCCATCGAGAAACAGCATTTGGAAGAGACGATAGGAGCTTCAACATAGATTAATGCAATGCAACATGTTGACCCCAAAAAATGAATCAACAGATGTCGGTCCCACTCACGTCAAGTCAAGTACGATTCCGAAGCGTTCCTACCGAAATGATGTCGGTAGCACGAAGAAGATGGACGCGGGAGGTACTTGGCGGCGAGAGATAATATTGTTCAAACTCTGGCGGGTGGAACGAAAGCAATCGCGTTAACAACGATCACCCGATCGAAAGTAAACTAATCTATGTAATGACAAATAAGAATATGTAGAAGAAGGATAGATGAAATGTTCATATATTTTTTTCAAGAGTTCAAGTGTATATTTTGAATATATGATTGTCCATTTTTCCATCAATGATCCAACCTCCCTGTTTAATTACAAAGAGAACCTATTTATAATGCATTGGCCGACGTGGTGATCGTTGGATCGGAACCACGTGGCCTCATCTCCCTAACTAAGGCTTCACATCACTGTCTATTCATACAATTAATATATTGATAAACGGTCAAGCCCTATACAATAGACTGACATACTGACAAACTTTATTACAAGTGTTACATCAATCACTTCTAATAGATCTTCAAATCTATTACAAGAGACAGCGTCGGCTTCATGAGCTTCGGACGAGTTTGAGAACCTCGGAGAGATCTTTTGAGGTGGTTCTCTAAGTGGAGAGTTTCAACTCCTTTCTTTGCTTCTTTAGGCAGTGCGTCGGCAAGCACTCTTGTAGAGCAAGGACTTTGGTTTCGATGTCCGCTTCAACAAGCACTTCGGCTTGTAGAGCAAGGACTTCAGTTTTGAGGTCCACTTCAGCAAGCACTTTGGCTTGTAGTGCAAGGACCTCGATTTTTGACCTCGTGGGTCTTTGTTTGACTTTTTTGTTGACTTTTTGTCTACGTGGCTTGTCACAAGGCACTTTTTCTTTGAGCCTCGAAGGCGAGGCGTAACACAACATATTGCAGTTACAATTTAGGTAGTGTTCTTTTCCTTAATTTGTTTCCTTTATCAAAACAAGGAAGAAATAAAGCTTGACCTTTTATTAATACCAAAAGTATAGATCCACTTATTTCAATCAAATAAAGTCTAAATAATCAGTTCTAATGACTTCAACAAAATGCACTTTTTTCCCTCCGTCCCCCGCCTTCCTCCTTTCCCTCCAGCTGCACAAAAATCCCTCTCAGTTCTTGTACCTTACACTACTACATCACAATTCAACCAAGTTTACCTCAGGAAACAGCACTTATGTCTACAAAAACAAGTTACAAAAACAAGTAGACCACAAGTACTACTGTACTCCTGATAAGACTCATAAAAACTATCTCATAGTTTTAGCAAAGCTTCTCTCACCCGTTTTTCGTCAATTAGCCAAGGCTTACTTACTACAAGTCAAAAGTTCAAACAGAATGAATACAATCCCAAAATAAGTAAAATAAAGCCCATATAGTATTGGAAAACTTACAGCCATGAGATCATAAGTAAGACAGAAGACTCCATAGCAATCAGGTTTCTTCTTGGGGCCCTCAGTGTTTACAGCCACAGGTGCTTGAACTTCCCTGAAAAATCCATCACCAAGAATTTTCGAAAAAAAAAAAATCACCAAAACAATACCAAAAATCCACCACATAACCATACCAACAGTCAAACACTTGTTATACATTTATATACAAAAGAATCCAAAAGTGAAAAAAAAAAAGTAGTTTACTTGGAGGTTACAGAACAGCATATTCTCGAATTATGGGGCTGGGGGAGCGGCCGCCTAAGACTGATACGGCGGCTATAAGAAAGCCGGGTTGACACATAGGAGAGCGGTGAAGAATACTGAAGGTTAATTTTGGTGTGTAAATCTGCCACCGCCATTAAATTGTGGAAGCAAAGAAACGAAGAGTTGCAAAGTTGATAGAAGGTGAAAATTTTAAGTCGAAAGAGGAGAAGTGAGCGTTTGTGGAATGGAGGGAGATAGTTAAACAGAGGAAAGAGGAGCGAATGTAGTTTATAAGGCCATGAATAAGACACTTGTCGATGCAATATCTATGTATCTAATTATCTCATCTCTAATTGTAAGGTCCAGTGTAAAGAAAATGAATTTCAGGGAATTGAATTGTTTAGAAATTATTTTATTGGGAATTATAATTAATTGGTATAATTTTCCACTTGAAAAATGTTAAAAGTTTGGTGTCCGTTTGACTTTTTTTTTTTATGAAAATTGTCCATTAAAGTGATAATTTCTTTTACCATTGGGTCTAAAATTTGTTTCAATTGCCAAAAAAAAAATTTAATTTTTTTTAAAATTACCATACCGAATACCATTCGTTTGGCTTTGTTTTGGATGGAAATTGTCAATAAAAGTGATAATTTTTTTTACCATTGGATCTAGAATTTTTCCCAATTACTAAAAAAAACACTGGAAAATGAAAACTCACCTAAAAGGTGAGAAAGCAATTTCCACAAAATTAAGGAAAATGTGCACGTGTGAGAGAGTGAGAAAATTTTCCATGAAAAATTTCTACTATCAAACAAGACAAAAGCTAGAAAATGGAAAAGAATTCCTAGTTCTAGGGAAAATTAAGGGTATCAAATAGGCTCTAAAGTCTTCTAATGTTTGGATCTATGTCACAATTGAATAAAATGAAATGGAAAAGTCTACATGTACATAATATTGTCCATAATGTGATGTGGACAAAATATTGTTGTCGATGCGAAAGTGTGAGATTTGAATTAATGATTGGATCTAGTGTCACGTGTAACTATGAACACTATTATGTATATATTTATGTACAAGTAGCAATTCTCAAATGAAATAATGCTCTGATACTTTGCTTCTTGCTAGTTGATCACTAGTGGCATGGACTTATTGTAGTGTTCAACCAAGAGTTAAGCCTGTTGGAGTGGGCATAGGGGCAGGAAACAGTCCCGCCAAAATCAAGAATGGGTTGAAATTTGGTTGCTAAAGAATTTTAATTTAGCCCCTGTTTGTTTTCAATTTTAATGAAAATTTGTGTCGTTGCAATGGGAAGCAACCGCTTTTGTTGATCTGTTTGTCTCACGGTAGGACCCCTTTGTTTGAAAAAATTGGTCAAAAAATTCATTTTTCTGTTAAAATAATGGGAAACAGACGGGGCTTTAGTTAAGGTTTTGGTTGCAATTTTGTCCCTCAACTCCTCAAAAATTACTAAACTAGCCAAAAAAAATTCCAGCGACCAATGAACCTGATCAGCATTAATCACACTTATAAAATCGTATACTAAGCATAAAATATTTTTCGCTAAATAATCGAAATACATCAATACTGGATTCCAAAGTTGCATTGATGCCAGAATTTACATTTTCACTTTCTACAGGTCTTTATGGATCGTTGTTTCTAGTTTCTTTGCAGCACATTGATACTGAAAATAACGACCTTACCAAAATTAATAATATTAAAATAATTGTTTAGTAAAAAATGAAACTAATCGAAAATCAAAGGGCTTACATTACAATTTAACAATTTCACCATTAGATCATCCAACCATTACACCTTAATCCGAAAATCCATAATGAACTATGCATAATTATAATAATAATGGCTAGTTGAGCCGTACCAAGTCAACTAATGGCACTCTTAGCAATGACGTGAAAACATCATTTAATTTTGGTATTCAATGCAAGCATAACAGAATAGAGATAAAATTGCGATTTCGGAACAAGAAATTAGTACAACCCGACGAATCTAGTCTCGATCTGCTTCTTCAATTTCTTCATCCTCCGGAACTCCACGAAGATAGAGAACATTGTTACATCTGCAGAAGAAATACACAGAAGATAGGTTGCTCCTCATGTAAAACTATTTAACTAAGGTAGTCAAGGATCCAACTTTTAAGAGCATGTTTAGCTAAAGCTCACAAGGTTTACTTACAAGTAAATAATCAAGTGTTAGAATTAATAATTTTTTATCGGTCAAAGTTGAAAATAAGTTACTTATTTTGACAATAAGGAACTAGCATGGAAGAAAATGCAAGGTTGTGCAATCCATTATATGAAAAGTCACATAAATGCACGTCTGTGCCTATGGGACTTAATTTATAGACAGCACTAAGGTATATAATATATATGCAGCAGATTCACATAAGTGAGTGGCAGGCAAGGTTTCCTTCTACTTCCTTACCCTTCTATTTTCTCTTCCTATCAAACGCTATACAAACTCTCTTCCCAATTAACACCTCCAGTTCTACCCAACCAATACTTGTTCGTATCAAATATGGCATAGTTGCTTGGTGTTCAACGAGATAAAAAAATGCAATGACACAAAATTTCAGATTATTTTTCTTCCTTAGTACTGTTGAGTATTCTCCCTACAAAACATGTTATTTATGTCAGATTATTCTTCATTTCACCAAATGATACTAAGCTAAAGCAAATCATAGTTCTGTAATGAAGACCAGAATATTACAAGTCCCATTTAACATCTTTGCCTTTTGAAGTATCAGGAACAAGACCTTCCAACATGTAAACTCCGAAAGAATGCATGGCGACAGCATTTCTCTCCTTTTGTTCTGAGGAGTTTACCTCCCATTGAAACAATCTCACTCACTCAGAAAGATCTACCACCATAATCTCTCTCTAACTCCTAGTAATGTTATCTTATCAATTACCAGGCTACGTCCTTTAACAACACCCACCCCAAACGACCACAAGAAAACGTTTCAGAATAGATCACAAAACAAATGCCAAAAAAAGTAATTGCATGGCATGATCTGACTGCACTGGGAGTAACAGAAAGAACTTCATCTAATGAGTGCTTAAGAAATTTAATAATTCTGAAAGCAACCATGTCCAAATCATTTTTATTTTTATTTTATCAATCTTTTTTAGAAAAGATGGAACAGCAGTTTAAGGGTATCACTCCAACAATTTTCTTTGAATGTTTAAACCACAGACAAGTATGTTAAATATTTACAAGGACAAGTCAATTTATGATAATTCTGATAAAGGAATACTAAGCTCGCGATATTCAGGAATGATGGTATTGGTAATAGAAAAAAAATGAATGGTATTATCTGATTGAGAGTACCTGATTAAGATTTCTCCAAGACTTCCACTGAATTGTCCATCAATATATTCTTCAGCATTTGCCAGCTGCCAAAAATAGTTTACATCAATCACAAAATAGGCCATAACTAATATGTACTGAACAAGGAGTACAAAACCTCCCTTGACGTAGTCACAGTCCAACTCATTTTTATTATATACATGTTAAACATCTTTTCTTTTCATTTATTTTTACGCTCTGATGCTCAGTCCAGTCTCCATAGCATTATAAAATCGCCAAATTTAATATTGGCAAATAACTGTACATAGATATTCAAGAGCACGTTTGGGTGCGCTTAAAAAGACCCTTAAGAGGGGCTTTTTTGCAGCATGCTACAAATTTCATATATTACAGCATCAAAATGAAAAGTATCATTGCAAATATTATAAAAGTTTATTACAAACATTTTACAGCATGAAAATGCGTAAAAAATGATTGATTTAAGTTACACAAGTTCATATTCCAAATTGGACTGAGCATGGTGGCTCAATAGTTGCAAACTAGCCCCCTAATGTGAGAGTAATTTATTTTACCCGCTATATACATACTTGATGTCAGAGACATTAAAATTTGAATAACAGGGGAGATAACTTAATCAATTTGAGGTTAGTTCCCATTAGGTTACAATGAAATAACACTGTTTCCACGTAAACCAAAGATAAATTTAAGCTTAGATATATGAATATTTAGCCATATCTGCGTATTCTCAAATTATATACACTTCAAAACCAACTGCCCTGCACAAGTCCGCAAGCACCATATAGGGATGATCCAAGGTCGAAAAGTAAAATGCAAATGAACCTCTTAAAGTGATGAAAGAATGTCATTGTCGATTTTTACATCAAGTGACAAACGAAGGGTAATATTTTTCAAATTGGGGGATTCTATTTTTGCGGTTTTCTTTTGTTGATAAGTTCTTAATTCAAAGTGAAATTCAACCCAAGTGTACAGTAGCCTAACCTACTTAATTTATTAAAAATGAACTACAAAGTCCATAAGATAAAACAAATTGAGGATCGTTAGGATAGTTAGAATCTCTAGGATCGTTAGAAAATAACAAGAAGATCATGACATTTTACAAAATTTAAGATCCTACAGTAGGATCGGATCTTTTTTTTTTTTTTTCATTTTAGGATCGTGAAATCATAGCATCGTAAGAGCAGGATCAGGAGTTCAACAACTAGGGCATGACCTAATAAGCATAAATTTAAATGCATATGAATTCAAAGTGAACAGAAATACCTGCAAGTTCATGTATGAATCCACAGAGACAAGAAAACCTGAAAGTAAAATTCAAATGGAAAAAAATAATCTTGATATCACATTAATTGGAAAACAATCATGAATATTAGGTAGCCACGAGTACTGAATAAAAAAAAAAAAATTTTAAATAAATTGAAAATGGTGTGTGGAACAATACCTTTGTATTCCATCCCCCACTTGAGTTTTACCATGACAGGCTTCCCAGTCAGATTGTTCAAGAAAGGTTTGGGATTAACAGGAACAGTCTACAAGTATAAAAAATAAAGAATTTTCATAACACTACAAGCTATACTTTTAGATGGAACTAAGAAAATCAGATCATAATGCACTAATCAAAAAGATATGCAATAAAATCTTTAATTAGTAATAATTAAGAAAAATGTTCTGATTTTGATGCAGCAACTTTCAGCTGTGATAGTATACCATATCTCATCCCAGGAATGAATATAACTATTAGAAATGACAAATTCTAATCTACAAAATGAAAGAATTGTCAGGAACACAATACTCCTGTGAATTTTGTGATTTAAAAGCAACAGCATACGCTAGAGACATCCTTCTCTTGTCAGCTACAATATGTTTTTTTTTTTGCAAGAACAAGTTAAAGGATTATAAATATGTATGAAAAATAAATAGTTCTTCCTCTGATACTTCCTTACATCAATGTCAGATTCACCTCTAGCCATAAGTAGCTGACCTGACCCAGTTTTGTTTGTGAGGTTTTAAGACTCGAATAAATTTAGAGAACGCGTCCATAAATGATCTTGTTTTATACTCCAAATACAGGATGAAAGGAAGTGGTATGAACCCCCATCCCCAACACCCAAAAAAAAAAGAAGAAGAAGAAGAAGAAGAATGACCACAAGAAATTATGGGATTAAAAAACCTATATTATCGGACAGGAATCCATCCATTATTACCATACATAAAATAACAAACTGACTTTCTGTCAAGTTGACCTAATAATAAGACAAGTGCTCCTAATTTTTAGATGGCTATAATACCAAAGTTTCAACCATTGTCTGATACAGCCTTCTTAAGTAGCAGAACGAACGTGTTCATAGAAAACATGGAGTAGAAAATTATGTGATCTCCCTACATCCTGGAAGAATAGGGCTCAAGTCCTAGAAGTCCCCATTCCAACCCTTTTGAAGGATGTAATGGACTTTTAAGAAAATCTACTGAGCTATGCCCCCAGATCCTAGAACACAGATGCACCAATGCCATTATCACTCACGCTGTACAGAGCTACCAAATCAGCTTGATCTTTTGAGGCTTTAGATTAAGTGAAGTGATTGCAAAGACGACCAAATAATTCCAAACTGCAAAAGGTCGTAATTTATCATATATTACTAAAATAGGCAGAATCCCGAAAAAGTCTCCATTCACTAAAATACAAGAATTCATACAAAAATAGTACTAAGAAACAAATTTAAACATCGTTCTTTTTTATTTTTATATTATTTTGGAAGTCAATATTTGAACATCGTTAAACATCAGTAGCTACAGATCAAACATCAAGCCCATACTCATGACAAGAATCGAAATTGAGTAAATGCGGAGGATTAACGAATACTTACAGCCATTGGAGTGGATTCTGATGGAGAGGAGAGGAGACGAGACGAGACGCTAGGTTTCTGTTTGCGAGTTTTGCAGTTTCGCGTTGGTGTAGGGTTTTGGAGGGAGTAAATTGGTGCTTTATTATTGGTTTATTTCATATATTTTGGTATGTCAAATAATCTAGTTAAAATTAAATTTTAATTATACATTTAATAGAAAACTTTTGAACTACATATTTGATATTTCATTAATCTTTATCAAATCTGCTAAAAATTTAATTTTAGTATCTACCAAACTTGGGCATACGAGAAGATTGGAGTGACTTTTCCTACCTTTTTCCTTTAACAATGGCTTTTTGTGTAACGATGAAAGTTACAATTTTATTATAAAATATAAATTTGATTCCGTGGTTAACAAAATTCATTTTCTATTTTAAAATGTTAAAATAAAAAGTTTCTTAAAACCTAACTTTAACGTTTGACGAAAAAAAGTCTTCACTTTTGAAGAGCCCAGAGATGCTTACGTGATAAAAATCGACATTATGAAAATTTAAGTTGCACACAAATTTTCCGTTAAAGAATGATATTAAGGCCTTGTATGGGAGGGATTAAAATCAGATTAAAATTGAAAATATAGCCGTTATTGTTGACTTTTATTAGACGGGTGGGACCCAATAACGGCCATATTTTCAATTTTAATTGGATTTTAATCACTCCCGAACGGGGCCTAAACACCACGTGATGGTGAACCACTTAAATTTAAAATAATATTATCTAGCATCAATAGTACTACCAAGACTAATCTAGATAGTACTAAGTCGTAAAGATAATTAAGCCCTTGTTTCAACCCCATCTTAAGTGAAAAATGAGTTTAGTAATAATAATTTTTTGAAGAATATATATGGTTAAAAAGTACTAAAATTTTTGAACTTACATTCAAAATATTATTTTATTGAAAAAATATATAATTGAAAATTAGTTTGAAAATGTCTTCAAAATACACAAGCCGAGTGTATTTACATCTTCCACATTCTAAGCATGTCGAGTCAACATAAAACTAAGTTTTTAAAAAATGGTACTCAAACTGAGGCCATATGTAGAAATTTAAGCCCAAAAATTTTAGTTTCACTTGATATCATGTAGACCGGAATTTTTTTTTAACACTCATTGGAGCGAAATAGCTATATTCTTAATTCATCGTCTATCGCAACACAACTTCATTGGACAACAAATTAAGAGATGCATTACCATTTAGACCGATGGTGATATCAAGAGAAGGAATCTTTCAAGAGCACGAATTTGATAATTAAGTAGCAAGGCGCAAAAACGCTCTTCCAATTTTGTTATTGCTATTTATCCAACTCCACTGAAAAATAAACAAAATAAAATCAGTGGGCTAATATTTCACACATGCTATTATTTAGATGTAGGAAAAAATTTATGGATCAGGTATTATCTATTATAAAATAAAAAATCAGGCCCCAAGTTTTAAAATTGCAAAAATCGGGTTTTCCATAAATTATTATTGATTAGTATATTTCACAATTATTATACCCACCCCACCCCCACCTATCTTGCTGCTCCAGCCACTGTTATCCAGCCCCATATCAAAAATTTTGTAGGTCAGAGATTATTTCAAGGTCACAGATAAAAAAATTTGTAGGTCATATATTATTTCGAGGTCACAGATTTTTAAATTAGTTGGTCACGGTCTATTTTTGAGTCACATATTTTTAAATTTTTAGGTCACAAATTACCAAATATTTGGTCACAGAGTACCGCCACTACCAGTATGGCCACTTTCGAACACCCTTACCACGCCGCCACCGCCACAACAGCACCAACAAAATCACTGACAACCACCTCCACCACCAATCACTTGCATATTACCTATTTTATAGGTCACAAATGTCAAACATCTCCAACAGAAACCGCGCCCACACCTCCACCTCCACCATCACCTCCACCTCCGCCACTGCCCCAACCACCTCATTTCCATCCCCCAGCCCAATTCAGAGTCACCACTGCCAACACCATCGCCCCACGTCCTACCTAGATCCACCGCATCACCATCACCACACAACCTCACCAATACCACCCAAATCACTACCTTACAGATTTCGAAGGGACCATCAGCAGCGTCGACGCTGCTGTGAATCGGTAGAGAGTAGGAGGTAGGGAGGGAGAGAGGAGGAAAATGTAGGAAGGAGGAGAAGGGGAGGAGGCGGCGGAGAGAAACGAAGGGGAGAGAGAGAAATGATGGGGGAGGGTGGGGTTTTAAAGGATTAATTATTTAATTAAAATGATAAAAAACCTGATAAATGAAAAAAAAAAAGTGAAAACCTGATTTTTTAAAAGGGCAAAGTTAATGCCTGATTTTTGGTAAATTTCCCTTAGATGTATCAGCATGGAACCCAAAACAAATAAGGTAATTGGATTTGGATCCAATATCACCAAGGACGTATACACTGTCGGTAAAGAATAAATGCTCAGATATTTGTGCCATGTCTAAATAGTGACAAAAGAATTTCAATCAAAATTTGGTTCACCTCAAAAGAGCATCTGTTATGAGATGTTCGAAAAATCAGCGCACAATGCCTTCACAAGTGTTGGCTCTAGTCATATATCCGCATTTCTCTGCCTCGTGTCCCCTTATATGTACTTCTCAAGTCAGAGTAATGTACGTTGAAAGTATGTCGATGCTGTTACAAAGAATCAAGCCATGGGTTTCTTCCAATAAACTGTAGGAAAATTGTTTCAATATTGGATACCGGATTCGCAGTAGCAGATTCAATAACCTTGAATACAATGGATTCAAATATACACAACCGATTTAATACAGTAGCAGATTCGACAATATATGTTAAATTGCAGTAAAGTGTAACAGTTGATTTAAGCAGAACTACAAACGCAAATTTGCATAAACGAGTGACAAACAAATAATCGCAGAAGTTAAATGAAAGGAAACTTTTAACCCGAAGCCTGTGTTCCACACAGTTTCCTTAAAACAGATTCACTCCCCACCGTCTGTGCTTGAGGTTTAACAGAGCGTCCGTTTCCCAGGATACAACGGCGTAACAGTATAATCTGAGTACCACAGATTGTACTCCGGCAAACTGAACCAGTGCCCGAACAATATCACCAAACCAAATAGGAACATAAAGTAAAAACGAAAACATACTCCAACTGTGACCAGATGAATGTGCAGATGAATTTTCGTTGAAGACGAAGAGTTTTCGACATAATTAGGTCATCTCCAGTGTTGCACCAAAATTTGCACCAAATCTTACACCAAACTAAAATTCATCTCCAACCATTACACCAAACAAACGGTGTTTAATCATTTTCTTCTATTTTTTTATTCTTAGAGTGTGTTTGATGCACATTAAAATGGAAAGAATGAATTTTTTTGTGATGTGATGGTGAATATATGATTGAAAAAGAAGGAAAAGTTATTGATGTGATGAAAAATATTATTTTATTGAAGAATGTGTGGTTAAAAATGAGTAGAAAAATGAAAATGAAAATGAGAATGTAGCTCAAACAAGGGCTTAGTAATTTATTTATTTATTTTAGAAATACACAAATTACTAAATAAATAATTACGTTAAATTAAGGAAAATATTAAATTCATTAATAAATATATTATTAAAGCATAGCACAATTAGTAAAATCACTTCAAAAATGAAAAATATTAAATCAAGCCATTAATTCAGTAATTATTATTTTCAACGTTTAAAATTTATTTTAAATACAAATAATAATAATAATTGTATTAAAATTTATATAACACAAATATTCTCCAACAATTCTTTGACAAATGAAAAAAGGGTGCAAATTGGACTTTGCAATTTGGTGCCACATTGAAGTACTTTTGCACCAAATGTTGGTGAAGTTTGATGTTTTGGTGTCTAGATTGGAGATGCCCTTACAGAAATGTGGAGGCGGAGTCAGATAATGACGAGAAGGATGAAGAGTTTTACTTTCAAATGATTGTAAAATTAAATGGAGGGCTCTATTGAGACTTGATCAACTTCCAGCATAGTTATTAAACCATGCATGGACATCGATCTGATCGAGTTACCGTGTCATCTGGTTAGTGGTTGAACCGGTTGGTCATTGCTTAATATTATTTTTTAAAAAAATTCTACATAAACTTTTCTCTTTTAGATAGAATTAAAGTTTTAAAGTAATTTGTCATTAATTATATTTATATCTTTAAATTATTGATTTATTGAACTGATAATGATTACGTGCTGATATCATAATTTTGTATATTATATTTACAAAAAATATATTATTTAATCCTTTTCAATTGAAATATTTTTAGAAAACATTATGTATTCATGAATTATATGCATATGGAAAAAGATAACAAAGCGTTGTTGGTTCAATTGGTTTACCTCTTGCTTTCTTGGTTGAAGGTTAAATTCCTTTCAACCCACAATTTAAGTTCAACATTTTGAAGCCCGATCAATCGGTCCGGGTTTTAATTCAAAAATGTTGTTGTCGGACTTTGTAGGTCCAACTGCATTTGGATGATATGATCCAACGTGGCTTGTTCTACGGACTGGCTCACCGATTGACTTGGACTTTGACTAGTCCAACTGCATTTGGATGATACGATTCAATTTGGCTCGTTCAATGGACCAGGTCACCAGTTGCACGGGTTGATCGTTCGGGGCCGGGCCGATTTTCATAATAATGGCTTCCAAAAGGGCTTTTATAGTTGTAGAGGTGGAAGATTTTAATGGGTCTACTTAAAATTCTCTGTCCACTTTTTGGGAAAGGATGGATTGGATCATATGAAAGAGAGAGAGAGAGAGTGTGTGTATGCATGTATAAGATGGAGGTTTGAGGGTAAGGTGGGCATGGGGGATGGAGGTAGGATTGAGAAAGAAAATAAAATTTTAAATGTTTGAGAATGTGAATGGTTCAAATAAATAATTTGCAAAAAGAATACAAAGTTTGAGATCACACTTGCAATTATTTCATTTAATTTTTGATCATTTATACTGTTTTTAATGCCTAATTTAATGAAATTGAACGATAGGAGGTGGATCGCACTTAAAAAATGGCACATGAGGGTAGTCTGCACCTAAAATATTATCTCCCGTAGCTCAAGTTTCATACCGAGATATTTTTCGTCAATTCCAAATAATGGATGATATTGCACAATGAATCTCAAAGATAAAGTATTGCATCAATAAGCCCCTATTTGAACCACATTAAAATTTTCATTCTCATTTTTCTACTAATTTTTAATCACACATTCTTTAATTAAGTAATATTCACGTTAATAAATTTTTCTTTTTTTTCAACCACACATTTTTCGTCAATCTACTATTTCAAAATACATTCTTCTAAAATAACTTGGTTCAAACACACCCTGAACCTAAAAAAAATTTATAGTTGAATTTTATTATAATCAATGCTACAGTCTAGTGCCTGCACATGTTCACATCCTTAAAAAGCGTTCATTTTCAAGCCCATTTGACACACATTCTTTTAAAATATATTATTTCAAAACTTATTTTTAACCAAACATTTTTCAATAAAATAATATTTTCTATCACATCAATAATTTTTTCTTACTTTTTAACCACATATTTTTTATTATATCACTATTTAAAATATATTATTTTTCTCAATAATATCTATCAAACAGAATTTAGAGCTTGTATGGGAGGGATTTTAATCTAATTAAAATTGAAAATATGGTCGTTATTGGGTCTCACTCGTCTAATAAAAGTCAACAATAACGGCTAGTTTTTCAATTTTAATCCGATTTTAATCTCTACCAAACAAGCTCTCAAACTCCTCACGATTCGATCTAATCTGTACCATTCATATGTCACGTAATCAACGGCTGCTATTCAAGATCCACGTCACTTAGAACTCGCCAATTAGACCCCATTCCCAACTCCTATATAAAGAAGCCAGCCTCCACTCCCTTCTCATCCACAATCCAATTTGGAGTGAAAACAGTTTCATTCAACACTTATTTTTACGAAAAAATGGCCCCGAAGGCAGAGAAAAAGCCAGCTGAGAAGAAACCAGCCGCCGAGAAGGCTCCGGCAGAGAAAAAGCCGAAAGCAGGAAAGAAGTTGCCGAAAGAAGGCGGTGCAGCGGCGGGAGACAAGAAGAAGAAGCGGGTGAAGAAGAACGTTGAGACCTACAAGATCTACATCTTCAAGGTGCTGAAACAGGTTCACCCTGATATTGGGATTTCCAGCAAGGCCATGGGTATCATGAACAGCTTCATCAATGATATCTTTGAGAAACTGGCTCAGGAGGCCTCTAGGCTAGCCAGGTACAACAAGAAACCGACCATTACGTCACGAGAGATTCAGACTGCTGTGAGATTAGTTCTTCCTGGAGAATTGGCCAAGCATGCTGTTTCTGAGGGTACAAAGGCTGTTACTAAGTTCACCAGCTCTTGAGTGGATGATGAATTAGGGTTTTTTTACTGCTGCTCGTTTTTAATTGCCTTTTAATGGTATTCACATCCTAATTTTAGTGTTCATGAGGATCTAGATGTAAAAAAACTTTAGGTTTCTGTTGAATAGAGATTCCATTGTTGGTTGCTAGGAATTTAATGGAAGAAATTTCTGTCCCCATCTTATATTGTTCCGTTTCTTGAACGGTACTTTTATTTGATATGCCTGTGCGAACGCTTTTGCTCAGTGGGGTTTTTTTTTTCTCTCGATAAGTAATTTCTTCAATTTTTCGTGCTAAAATTTACCTTTTGGCCTTTAATCATATAAGAATAAACTTGCAATATCAATAATTTCTATTTTAAGCAGGGGTTGAAAATGTTGGCTACGAGTGCTGATTTTTGCAGTTTTTCCAACCCCAATATTTGTGATATTCCAGTTCTTGGGTAATTGTTTGTGTTTTAAACTCGTCCATATCACATGAAGTGGAACACACTCAATTCTGCTATTTTGAGATTGCCTTCAGTTGGCTGCACTTTGGATCTCACCTATGATCTTTTGCCGATCTGCTTTGACAATACATGTGAGCATCTCTTGCTCTTCGTTCAGTCTAACAAAGCTTGATGTTGCATAGTTTAGCAACTGCAGCACCCTCTAGGGAATCAAATTTAATTCTACATTCAAAGTTTCTACTCATCGGCAATTACATTGTTTTCTTTGTCAGTTGGCTGCAAACCAAGCCACTAACACCTGCCTGTTAATTTAAATTTTAACAGCTAACTCTTTTGATGTCTTAATTTTTTTGTTCATTTTGTGTACGTATCACAGTCATATGTTTGTTGGATGATATTTATCAATGGATTGTTCTGACCATATTAAAAATCTCAAAACCTTGTCCTGTCAAACGTATTACTGACTAGGTTGTTATCCCATGTGTTGTCCTAATTTTGGAGGTTTTCTCGCTTTTGTTATTCAGTCAAAATCTGTTTGATGTTTCCCTGTGTATATCTTTTGTGAACCTAACATTGTTTCCGGGCATCGAAAAAACCAGTGTATATTACTTTAGTCAGGGGTCATTATAGTTTATGAAAATTTAGCTCTCTGAAGTTATACATTATGAGTGCAACTTGAAATTCTATTCATTCCTGATTGATATTTACATTCTTGAGGAAGGGTTCTATCTTCTTCTGATACGTACTTTTATTTTTGAACTATCGAATTATCACATCCTTGTTTGAAGAAAATATTTGGAAGTGGTCAGTTAAGGTAATTGCAGTTGTCTTCTATTATTTCTCATGATATTTGATGTTATTTAATGTTTCTAACGAATCAACCAGAGCATTTAAGTTTAACTGCATTATATTCTGTGGCTGATAGGTATTGGTCAATTCCCTTATTCGGAATGAAGCTTGTTCCCATAACTAGTTACAGTTCTGAAAATTTTCTGAATTGTAGACAAGGTGGATCGTTATTAATTCCATTTATATTGATTTTGCGTGTGTTATGAAGCAGTTGCCTGTTTTCAGTTCTTTTCGCAAGCCCTTTGACACTGATTAGGTTTTGGCTATGGTTCACTTGTGCAGTTGCTAACTTTATAGCGGTCAGCGAGGTAGGCAGTACATATAAAATTTGACTGTGCTCACAACAACTTTTGATGGTGGGATGAAGCGTGCAGCCACACATTTGAGTCGTTCCGTAGAACGAAATGGACTTTGTGTCCTAGAATATGCACTAAAGATCATACTTGATCTATCTTGCAGGTAAGTGAACTTGGTTGTCTCCTGTGATGATTATGTATCATGCGTGATGTTTTCTCTCAAGTGATTTGGTTTGCATCTATGCCGAATTTTAAGGCTTGTTTAGTACGGCTTAAAATCCAATTAAAATTGAAAATATAGCCGTTATTGGGTCCCACTCATCTAATAAAAGTCAACAATAACGGCTAGTTTTTCAATTTCAATTCGATTTTAATCTCTACCAAACACTCTCTTAAGATTTTTATTTTAAAGTTGCATTTGGCTGAGGTACTTGTTTGTTAATCATTCCTTCGTCAGTACATATAAAATATGGCTGTGCTTGAAACTTTGGATGGTTGCATGCAGTGTGCAGATTTACAATGAAATTCCTTCTGCACGTAGAGGAAATTTGAGCCTAAACCAGGAAAGAAATGGGCTTTGGGTCCTAGAAATAATTGCGCTAATGATCATGCTTCTTTAATTTATCATGCAGGTAAGTGGGCTTGGCGGTCTCCTTTGATGTTTATGTACGTGTTTGATATTTTCTACGAAGTTGTTTTAAAGTTGCATTAATGCATTTCGCTTGGTATTCATTTGCTTTATAATTCCTTCATTAGTTGGGGAAATATTGATCTCGACTTTGAAGTATGGTAAATTAAAAAAAAATCTAAGAAACATTGAAAAATTTCAATGAATTATGTTTCCCCCTCCCCACCCTGGGGCATACGCGCCTGGTTTCTTTTGGTTCTCTTCTGAGAGATTTGGTCCATTAAGGAACCTCGATAACCTGTAGTAACCTGGCAAACTAGGTAAGAACTCGCTTGAGGTACTCCATCTGGAACATTGGTTGAAGTTGAGACTCGTGTGTCGTTTGTATAGTGCTCTTCTCATATTGCCTATCCTTTGATTTCTTATATGAGCTTCACTATCTATGTCCAATTGTGTGATTTCATACTTAATGGCAAATTCTTGAGTTTATCAAGTTGACACTTGGTTCACTACGTTGCCTTGTCCTAAATACGTTTTATGCTTTGATTGTGTTGATTCTATGCTATGAAAAATTTTATATTCTTCAAATAGATCTGTCAATGAACC
The DNA here is from genome assembly GCA_035079005.1 of Fraxinus americana. Lineage (NCBI taxonomy): Eukaryota > Viridiplantae > Streptophyta > Magnoliopsida > Lamiales > Oleaceae > Fraxinus > Fraxinus americana. The sequence goes on along the minus strand of CM068710.1, from coordinate 34,909,266 downwards.
GTATGGAGTTTATCTTCTGTGTTGTTGAGGAGAATGATTCATGTAGTCGACTCCAAATTTATGGCAAATAAGGCATAGTTTGTTGTTTTTGCCACTGCTTTGGAATCCCATATTGATGGACATACTCTCTTTTGTCTAGTCCTAGGGTCTCAATATGTTTTTGCCCCATCTTATTGTGGTTAGCAAAGTTTTCTTCTCATATATTTCTCTCATATTGTTTTCTTTGTGATACAGATGAATACTTTGAAGATTATGTAAGCACGCATTAGCCCCCATCAAGAAAAGGTGTGTTCACGACTCTTGCCAAATTCTTATATGGCGCAACAACAAATCATGTCTTGTTCTTGATAAATTTGGGTTTGGTTACATCCATCCTTTGCTTTTACTTCATTTAGTTCATTGTTAGATCTAGTAGAACCTGGAAGATCTAAAGCAACAAATGAAGTTAGTTTTCTATTCTTTTCCTCTTCCAACGTGAGATAGTGTTGTAACATAAAATAAAGTTTCAACCTTTCAAAATTAAAACCTTTTTAATTTTCAGTTTTAACATAAAATTAAAACACCATAATACATATTGTAACTTATGTTTTAATCGTATAAATGTGGGGGTTTGAAAATTTACCTATAAAAGATGATTAAATTTCATTGTTGTATATATATTAAAAACCACAACTTGAAATAATATTTTATATACATTTATATTTTTATACTTTTGGTAATACGATAGAGACTTGTTCTTTATTTCTCTGTGGTCGTGCTCATAGTAGGAGAATCAGTTGTGAGCCACATGAGTTTTATCTTGAAGTCGTGTAGTGTTGAAAGTACTCGTACGAATGGGAGACAACACGATTTTAGGACAGTGACCTTGACACGACTTCCTAAGGCTTGCTTTTTAACTCTCTTTATGTTATTGTTGAATTATATGTTTATTGATAAACAATAATTCAACAATAATCATATAACTCAACAGGGAAAACGAGCCTGACGGAGCCACATCAAGAACGCTATTATAAAGTTGTGTTGCCCTTCTTCGTGCCGATATTTTTGGCACTATACGGGTCCAAGATAAAATCCGTATGGCTCATAGCTGGTTCTACTTCTACGGGCACGACCATAGGAAGATAACGAGCCTTGGGTTATCAAAAATATAAAAATATAATATGAAAGGTATACTGGAGAATAATTCTTTAACTTGTGTTTTCTAGTTGTATGGAAAATATAAAATCTCCTCACTTTTATAGTGCAAAACTTGACCCTACAATAATGAGAATTATTCCAATTAAAATATAAGTTACACAATGAAATTACGAGTTTTAATTATGTATTAAATGAAAACTGAAAATAAAAATGGTCTTAATTTTTTTTTTTTTATAACCGTGGATGTCTGGGCTAGATTGCGCGCACATCGACTAATTTCATGGGACCCTGAAGTTTATTGTTGGATACTCACCTTAGTGGTCCTAAGAGGACTCGAACTAGTGACCATTGTGAATCAAATTTAAGGCCTAATCAATTGAGCAACCCCTCAAGGTTCAAAAAATGATATTAATTTTGAAATTTAAAACTTTTAAATTTATGTTACAACAAATATAGTATCATTCTTATAAATGGAGCATATTCATTTAGAATCTGAACCCCAGATGAGTACACTCTTTCGATCCAAAAAAAATAGAGGAGAATTGTCTTTGAAGCAATATATTTTGAGTAAATTGTTACTTGTGCAAATAGCATCTATTTATTGAAATGAAGTGGTTTGTAATGCAATATCTTCAATGTCAAATGGTTATCGTGGTATTTGTCAGTAATAGGCTATCGGTGCATATTCGTGGACCGTTCAATACATCCGTCTTCAAAATGCTGATTGTGGCACTTGTCAGTAATAGGCTATCCATTAAAACTCGGGACATTTTTAATAAATTTAAAATCTATAGTATTAATTATTTTTGCCATTCTATTTGATTCATTATTATATCTATAGGGTTCATCGCTAGGGTTCATGATTTTGATTTTTTTTTTTCTAAAAAGAGCTATTCTCGGCGAGTAGATGATTATATTATTTTGATCAAGACAAATGAGCATCGACATGATAACGTGCAATGTTCGAACATCAGGTCCAGTTGAAACATTCAAACATGTTAAGGTAACTTAATATAAGTTGATTACTACGAGCTAGAGACCAACTTACTCAAGTGATGGATAATAATACTTGGTTTTAGATGATGTAAGATTTGAACAATAATAGGTTGCTAGACTGTAAAATTATTTTTATGTACGGAGTTATATACCGATGTACATTTATATAGTAAGAAAAAGATAATAAAAAGTAAAAAGAATCTTCTTTTTTTGAAATAATGAAATATGTTTTTTTGACATAGGTCTCCATTTTGGGAGAAGAAATAGAGTTTTGAATAGTATTTTTTCGAGAATGTGTGAATCTAAAGTAAAATAATTTTATTTGTTTGTGTGTATAATATTTTATTTAGTGAATATGTGGTGGAGATTGTTTACTGTAGCAAACAATTTTTGACAAAATGGATGACAAACAAGGGCAGAGATTAGTAAGACTTGATATTTCATTTTAAAATATTAACTTTATAGAGGAGTAGTTCAAGTTCTTATATATGTTGATTTTTATTCGGTATGTGATTGCTTGTCTGAGGAGAAAAATCTTAAAATTCGTGTTTCATTTGGGTTTTAATTGGATCGATTTGTTTATTTGTTTCGAGATTAATGAATTTCAATATTATATTAAATTTTGGGATTCCATATTAAAATAATAATCTGTAGAAATTTATGGGTCTAACTCATCTCACAAAACCGGTTCAGTCAGAGAGGTTTGTCACATTGTTTATAAGTTGGCCCAAGATATTGTCCACAGGCGATGTGGGATTTATTTCCAACACCCTCCCTCACGTGCAGGTCAGTAATTTTTTCCTGGTCCTTGTCACGGGGTAAGTAGTGTGGGCCCACATCAATCCTGTGGTAGACTCTGATACCATGTAGAAATTTATGGACCTAACTCATCTCACAAAACTGGTTCAGCAAGAGAGGTTTGACACATTGTTTATAAGTTGGCCCAAGATATTTTAAAATGAATGGTTCAAATCCTTATATATTTATAGTTATTTGATGTGGATTTAATTGTTTAGCATCGATTATGTATATGGTAAAAAGGAATATATGATATGTTGTCGTTAAATATTGAAAGAATGTAGTATATTATATTATGAAAGATAGTTTTTTTTTTTTATATAGGTAATCACATAATTTTATAAATGAAAATCAAAAGATAATACTCAAAAAGTGCATTATTAGTTTAAACAAGATAGAAACGATAAAAAATTCGGCAACCCTTCTATCGAACTAATTGTTACTGCCTTAAACCAATTATATAAAGCCACGTAAAACAATTCCCCAAATTGCTCCGTTGTCCGTATTTGGTCTTCAAAACATCTGTCGTTTCGTTCTCTCCACACACCAAATGATACATCTTGAAATGAGATCCCAAATAAACTTGCTATTCTTATCTCGAAACTTTCTCTTCCATGCCCACACCACCTCTTTGATACACCTTGGCAACACCCAACTCATATGTCGCGAAGCTAGAATATCATTTCACATCCAACGAAACACCGTCACAATGAATGAACAAATGATCGATTGTCTCGCCATCCCTAGCACCACTCCGTAATACAATAGCCCTTTTTCCGAAGATTATTCGCCGTTAACACCTGTCCCCTCACCACTGTTCCACAGTAAAAAGGCCACCATTGGAGGTAATTTACTTTGCCAGACCCTTTGTCAGAGGAATGAGTTTTCCACAGGTTCCAATAGAGATCTGAAATAAGTACGAACAGAAAACAAACAATTCCGTGTCGCCCTCCACCTGCTATAGTCATCTTCTCCTACCTGAATGTGCACATTATACAGAGATGCCAAAAACAATGCATAGTCATCCAGTTCCCAATCATGTAAGCCCCTCCTGAAAGCAATGTTTCAGTTAGGATTCTCATTAGATATATCAATAGCATCACTCACCATAATTGAAGGCTCCAAGGCAATGTGACGTAAAGAAGGAAACCGCACTTTTAATGTTTGATCCCCACATCAACAATCGTCCTAAAATCCGACATTCGTCCCTTTCCCCACCACAAAAGTCAATCTATTATGAAAGTCGCTCAATCCTTTCCTGATATACTTCCACATATTATGCAAGATAGTTATGCCCCTTTCGTCACAATTTGAGTTTTATTTACTCCTTGTGTAGTTAATTTTTTGAGAAGTATTTTTGTATAAAATGAATTTTTTTAGTATATATTTTTGAAAATGAGAGAGAAAAAAATATTTCAAACACTGGCTAATGTTAGATCAATTGATTTATGTTTAGGTTGATGGTATTTGGATTAGATCGGTTGATCCGATTTTATTCCAAAAACTATCCCTACACCTATTGATATATGATAATATTTGATTTATATCATAACGAAATTATAATTTTGTACTTACATTGGAAATAAAAGTGCTATCTAAAAGTCTATTAATTTAAAGTCAAAAATACATTTCTTTAATTTATATCAATTTTCAATACTATTTTTTTAATAATTATTAAAAATACAATTTTAATTAAATCAAACCAGGTTAAGTATCAGAGTGAAGTGAACTATAAATTCATGAAATTTATACTGTACGTTCATGATAACTTCAACGAACGATAACTTCTTGTACGCTGTGTTTTATGCTGCTCATTTGGTACGATTGAATAGATTTTTTCGAGACGGGCCACTTTGGGTTGACATAGGGGTCGACTCGCGTCGTCGCCCAAAAACGAGGCTTTTTAAGGTACCAGAGTTTATAATCTGTTGGCCGTACTCGGTCCAAAGCATTTAACACCACACAGGAGTGTTCTCCTGCCCCCAGTGGGCAGGAGAAAACTCTACCCACCGCTGATGTGGCACCGCCACATCAGCGGTGTAATAATTGTTTTTTGACTTCCCCCCACCCCTTTTAACCCACCAAACACCCCCCGCCCCAATTTCCACCTCACCCCCACCCCTTTAATATATATAATATAAATAATTTTCTTTATTCTTTGTCTATATTTTCGAGATTATTACAAAATCGAAATATTTTATTTTTAATACAATTTCAAAGTACTCACGATCTAGTTTCCTCCATCTCTAACGACGTGTGAAACGGTCAATCGTAGCAAAAGTTAGCACTCGTCGAAGTAAGACGTTTCATAATATATAAATAATTTTTCTTATTTTTATTTCAATTTTCGAGGTTCCTATTTTGACGAGTCGTAACTTTTGCTACGATTGGCCGTTTCGCACGCCGTTAAAGATGGTGGAAACTAGGTTGTGAGCACTTCGATATAATATTAAAAATATAATATTTCGATTTCGTTTGATATCCCGTAACGACCTCGAAAATTGAGATAAAAATAAGAAAAATCATCTATATATTTTGGAACGTCTTACTTCGACGAGTGCTAACTTTTACTACGGTTGGTCGTTTCGCACGCCGTTAGAGATGGGAAAAATTAGGTTGTGAGCACTTCGATATAATTTTAAAAATATAATATTTCGACTTCGTTTGATATCTCGTAACGACATCGAAAATTGAGATAAAAATAAGAAAAAATCATTTATATATTTTGAAACATCTAACTTCGACGAGTGCTAACTTTTACTAGAAATATTATATTTTTAAAATTATATCGAAGTGCTCACAACCTAGTTTTTCCCATCTTTAACGGCGTGCGAAACGGCCAACCGTAGTAAAAGTTAGCACTCGTCGAAGTTAGACGTTTCAAAATATATAAATGATTTTTTCTTATTTTTATCTCAATTTTCGAGGTCGTTACGGGATATCAAATGAAGTCGAAATATTATATTTTTAAAATTATATCGAAGTGCTCACAACCTAGTTTTTCCCATCTTTAACGGCGTGCGAAACGGCCAACCGTAGTAAAAGTTAGCACTCGTCGAAGTAAGACGTTTCAAAATATATAGATGATTTTTCTTATTTTTATCTCAATTTTCGAGGTCGTTACGGGATATCAAACGAAGTCGAAATATTATATTTTTAATATTATATCGAAGTGCTCACAACCTAGTTTTTCCCATCTCTAACGGCGTGCGAAACGATCAATCGTAGTAAAAGTTAGCACTCGTCGAAGTAAGACGTTTCAAAATATATAGATGATTTTTCTTATTTTTATCTCAATTTTCGAGGTCGTTACGGGATATCAAACGAAGTCGAAATATTATATTTTTAATATTATATCGAAGTGCTCACAACCTAGTTTCCACCATCTCTAACGGCGTGCGAAACGGCCAATCGTAGCAAAAGTTACGACTCGTCAAAATAGGAACCTCGAAAATTGAAATAAAAATAAGAAAAATTATTTATATATTATGAAACGTCTTACTTCGACTAGTGCTAACTTTTGCTACGATTGACCGTTTCACACGTCGTTAGAGATGGAGGAAACTAGATCGTGAGTACTTTGAAATGGTATTAAAAATGAAATATTTCGATTTTGTAGTAATCTCGAAAACAGAGACAAAGAATAAAGAAAATTATTTATATTATATATATTAAAGGAGTGGGGGTGAGGTGAAAATTGGGGCGGGGGGTGTTTGGTGGGTTAAAAGGGGTGGGGGGAAGTCAAAAAACAATTATTACACCGCTGATGTGGCACCGCCACATCAGCGGTGGGTAGAGTTTTCTCCTGCCCACTGGGGGCAGGAGAACACTCCTGTAACACCACAATCTCCAGCGTTGCATATACTGACTAATCAACGGATATGATCCGCGATCCGCGTCTCTTCAAACCCACCAATTACCATAAAGTAGAAAATTTCTATATAAGCAACACCTTGCCCTGCCCCTAATGATAGCATTCATTCAACACGAGATCCCTAATCTTCAAAGTAAGAAAGAGAAGAAATGGCACCAAAGGCGGAGAAGAAACCAGCTGAGAAGAAGCCTGCCTCCGAGAAGGCTCCGGCAGCTGAGAAGGCTCCGGCGGAGAAAAAGCCAAAGGCCGGAAAGAAATTGCCCAAAGAAAGTGGCGCCGCGGCAGGAGACAAGAAGAAGAAGCGGGTGAAGAAGAGTGTTGAGACCTACAAGATCTATATCTTCAAGGTGCTGAAACAGGTCCATCCTGATATCGGGATTTCCAGCAAGGCTATGGGGATCATGAACAGCTTCATCAATGATATTTTTGAGAAATTGGCTCAGGAGGCTTCCAGGCTCGCCAGGTATAACAAGAAGCCCACCATCACTTCTCGGGAGATCCAGACTGCTGTGAGATTGGTTCTGCCTGGAGAGTTGGCTAAGCACGCTGTTTCTGAAGGGACTAAGGCGGTGACTAAATTCACTAGCTCTTGAATGAATTTTTGGGTTTCTTGTCACAGTTTAGAAATTAGGTCAATTGGTTTAGTTTGCGTTTATTTTAGTGTTGTAGAGAAGGTTTGTTTACTTTTCTTGAACTGCAGGTTCTGTAATTTTTCAAGTACAGTGATTTGTCAATGAAATTTCAATTCTGTGGCTATTTTATGCGTTTGGTTTATGACTTGTTAGAGCATTTTTCTTCTTTTAAAACCAGTATCAGTAGAAATTATAGCAGATTCAATAATCCAAATATTGATAGAATTCGAGCGTTTGGTATGTGTTGGTCTAGCAACTTTAACACACTACGAAATTCTTATTCAATTATACGAAATTAGTACATTAGTATGCGTTTATATTGACAATTTGTCTTCATTTGACTTTTTTTTAGTTCTTGTCTGTGAAGACTGTAAGAGGTTGGTGCTTGTGGACGTGCCCTGTTTTTGTCTTGCAAGCACACCTGCAGCTGTTTATATGTGCCATTATGTTTCAAGTTTCAAGCTTTTACGAGCCTGAGTGGGTCATTAAAAAGCATAAAACATGGCTAAGGGAGAAGGTCATGTTCTGCGGGCGATTTTTTAAGAACACTGATTTTGAAGGCTACATATACAATCAGTTTCAACTTGAGAGCTCGCAAATTATTATTTTCCCGAATGACAAAATTGCATCGGTAAGCTTCCTCTGATGAGGATTTGTTTGAACTTTGAGATGCTAATGATATGTTCTGATGCAATGGACTCTTGCTGTGCAAACTTACGACCATAATTCAAATGAATCCTCTTAATTTTCCATGCAACTTGTTCAAAATGGCTCATTTTGCAATGTGGCAGATTTGTGGACTTTACTAAACGAATTTAGCTCTTGGTTTTGATCGAGATGATCCGAGTAATATAGCCTTTGCTTCTTGTTATTATTCCATAGTTTGAAGGTACATATATAGATGATGCTTGAAGCATTGTGAACATTTTACTTATAATTGTTTCGTGATGAACCCAATCAAGACAACGAAATTATGTTGTTACAATTCTACATCAATGTGAAATATAATACTCCCAAAACTTTTGTCGCTCCATCCCTGCATGGGCGGAGAATCCATCAATGCCTCGGATCTGCTACCGGAAACATTCTGTTTGCGTGTCCTTTTACTCCTTTATAGGATTTTTGGTTGCAGTTAGGTGTTGGTCTACGGGATGGTAACACAGTTCATTATTGACGGGCATCTAAGGAGTCACTAGTAGAATAAAACATGTCTTCACAATTTCTTTTCCCAATATATTTTTCCACTCTGGAAAAGGAATTGTCTCCTTGAGAAACAAACATATGTAGATGGTTTAAAAAAGAATCTACTTTTGGTTAGATATCAATACTTCATAGATTATGTGCAACTGAGAGTAGATCCAGTCATCAAATTGTTGTAGGAAAAATGAGCATATGGCTGCCCTGGCCAATCATGCATATTCTTGTACCCAAAAAGATGGAAACAAATACTAAGGGTATGTTCTCTTTATCATTCTCAAGTCGTTTTCTGTTTTCGATTTTTCAAAACAGTGAAAACGAGTTCTGTTTCTTGTTTTCGAAAACGCGTTTTTGAAAATAAGTTAAAACCCAAAATGAATTCAATACTCAGAACACAAAGTTGAAACACAAAGAAAAGAGCCCCTTATATAATGGAAAGAGCCACAACCACTTGGTGGATATGGTCCATCATTAATAGTCACCTATATGTGGTCTGGTGATTGAGGTTCTTGTCTAGTGGCTTTCATTTGTTCTGCTCTTAATATCTCCGTGCTACGGTTTCTAATGCATAGAGATTATAAGGTATCTTCAACGGCAAGGTTGGATTTATCTTTTCTAGTGACAGAACACCCCTACAAGGCTTGTGGTAATGCTTCCATTATAGAGTAAGAATGTTAAGGTAGGTACAGTCTTTTCCATCCAAATGGTTGGGAATTGCTGTTTCAGAGGCAGAATTTGAGCAAGTCGAGAGATTATGTAGTTTACTTGTTTAACAGCTTGTGAATACAATTGTACGTTTAGAATTCCAGTAATATGCTATCAGTCAAATTCGGTTGTAAAACTTGATGTCTTTATGGTTCTAACTCAAACGGTGACTAGCATTAGTTAGTAACGGGCTATTAGTGCAAATGTCGAGTACAGAACATGTGCCCTAATAATTCATTATAAACTTTTATCAAAATCTAATAGAATTTCATTCGGTCGTAAAACATGATGTCGTTCTGGTTCTAAATCAGAATTAGAATTTACTTTTCAAATTAGGTACTTATTCCAATACCTGATTTGAAAAGTAAATTAAATGATACGTTCACTGGATTCTCATCATTGGGTGAATCAAAATCGAATTAGGTTATTCTTTTTACAAGAAGAATATATTTAGGCACCGTTCGGGAGGGATTAAAATTGAAAATATGGCCGTTATTGGGTTCCACTCGTCTAATAAAAGTCAACAATAACGGCTATATTTTCAATTTTAATCTGATTTTAATCCCTCCCAAACAAGCTCTTAATGTTTTGTATATGATCATTTGATTTCCCGCAAGTGAATGAGATTGTGAACAAATAATAAAGTGATGAATAGAGTGTCGAACCCACGAGAACTAAGTATTCAATTGGGTTCAAATTAATATTAACCTTAATCGAATAGTAAATATATTTTGATTTTTCTATACTAGTCACTAAATTATCAATTAAACTTATAAAAGTAAGTAAATTTGTGTTACAAATACGTGAGATACATTGCTAAGATGTCGAATCTCCATTTCTATTCCATTTTTAGTTTAACAATCAAAGTGCCAATTTGAAATCATTCATATTGGTCAATGTTCCTAATCTAATTGAAAGTCTATCTCAATAGCGATCAAATCTATTCCCATCATGTGACCCTCCTATATCTCGATGAAAAATGCAAACATGATAAATACATTAACAAACACTATAACACCTATTGAAACCATATAAAGCATAAAAGTATATCTCTAAAATCATGCTACATGTACAACATTGGTTGACAACATCCTATTTGACATCATCATATCCATCCATTTTAAAAAATTATTTTCTATATCACATGTTAGGATTTTGACAACACATGGTTGTCAACCATTGTTGTCAACCAATGTTCTACACTTAGATTTATTCATATCTATATTCTCTATCGAATTTTACAATATTTATTATAATGTGCTTCATTATTATTGTCTTTCTCGATAACAATAAAATCCATTAACAATTCAATTGGTGATCAATCAATTGAAAAGAACGATAAAACAATAATAAACATCCACAAATCAAATCAAATCAAAGTCAAAATAATTAATTAAAAACTAAAAATATCATAACAATGGTTCATCTCATCCTAAAAATATATAAAATTACCATAACATATTGAAATTACAAGAAATCATATTTAAATGAAAAGATATCACCCGGAATTTTGATAAATTGAAAAGATGAAAATGAATCTTAAAATCTTGAATCTCTTCAATGGTTTCTTAATGAATATCCACTTGCGCCTTCTCTTCTTTGCCTGAAAATTAGGTTTGACCCTTCACTTGATTAAATTCTTGCAACTCTTCTTCAATTCTCTCACAAAAACTATGAAATATTCTCATTTGATGATAATAATTGATGAATAATTGAATATAATATGTACATCAGAGGTCTCCAATATGTATTATGTTGTTATATATTTGTAGTTGTCAAAAATTGGTTGAAAATCACGTTCAAATTGACTTCCAAAAGAGTTCCAATCGAATAAGGAAAGTTATCTTTGTACACGGATTTTTTGTTTCTACACATCATTCAGTATTTTGATCATAATTTTCTCTCATGATATCGGATTGATGCAATTCAAAATGATTTGGAAATATAATTCAAAGGCCTACAAGTTTGATAAAAATAGAGTTTTCCCAATTAGGACATGTACTATGCCAAAAAAGGGTATCACTCCTCGACTAAAAATCTGGAATACAACTTGTGCGATTGGAAATTTGTTTTAATCATATTCCATTCATTTTTGAATTCGAATTCCATCCAATTATCTCCTAGCAATATTCAAAATATTATCTTGTGGTCCAAATCAACTATTAAATTTTCAATTTGATCCTCAAACTTTGGATTTTGCCATTTTTTTTTACCATTTTTAGCTTCTTTCTTTCGATTCCTTGTTCAACCATTGAGTTTTACCTATATAACATAAAATACAACAATTTAGGATATATTTTGTTAAAAGAACTACCAAATATTGATATTTTAGGACCCCAAATAAATGTATAAAATACACTTATCAGTATACATAAAGCATCTCCAATGCATTTAATTGATTGTTCTTTAGGTAATATGTGAATAAAAAGAATATCAATTTAAGCGACGATGATATATCTAATAAATAGACGATACGTTCAAATTTCATCTTTAATGATTTCGCTTAAATATCATATGTAATGTTATTTAGCGTCCGTTTGATTTTGTTGAAGATCAAAATTCTATTAAATTTTGATAAAAGTTGATAAAATGTGTGATTGAAAAATTAAAAAAAAAAATTGTCGAAATGTGTTATTAAATTATTATAGACTAATATTTAAACTTTTATCTACTTTATCTAAGCCAATTATGGATTTAAAATGAGAGAAATAATATACAAGGGAGAAAAATAAGAAACAAGAGAGAGAGAATGAGAGTGAAATATACGACATGTTGGCTGTTGCAACTAATGAAGCTTTTTGTAAAAATTATCTATTTTAACTCATTTAACTTCAACTATTTGATCTTTGACCTTTTAGGCATTTTCACCTTTTTAGGATGGGACGTGTCTGAGCCACATTATTTTAGAAAAATGTATTTTGGAATAGTAGATTAATGAAAAATGTGTGGTTGAAAAATAAAGAAAAGTATTGATGTGATGAAAAATATTATTTTATTGAAAAATACGTGGTTGAAAATGAATAGAAAAACGAAAATGAAAATTTTAATGTGGCTCAAACAAGGGCCAAATATACAATCTTGCTACATTGTAGACAATTTTGTCACATTTCTTGACAGAATGTCACATGACATTTAGTGATGGCAATGGGTCGAGCCGAGCTCGTGGCTCGTTTGCTCGTGGGCGAGCTCGGCCCACGAGCTCGTGATTCACGAGCCCGGCTCAGCTCGGCTCGGCTCGTGGCTCATCAATTTTTATTTTTTTTTAGTTTTTCTTAGTTTTTTTTTTTTTTAATGTTTTTCACGAGCCCACGAGCTCGGCTCGTGCCCCATAAGAGCTCGTCTCTTAACGAGCCGAGCCGAGCTCGGCTCGTCTATGAACGGGTCCGCTCGGCTCGTGCTCGTCTTTTGACGAGCCCGAGCGGCTCGTGGATCGCTATAGTACGAGCTGAGCGGCCGAGCCGACGAGCTGCTCGACTCGATTGCCATCACTAATGACATTGTATCATTGGCCAATTTAAAAAATAATTAATAATGTCATTCAACCACTTATTGTCACACCTCATACTGTCATTCAAAATGTTAAAATCACCTTACCTAGATTAATTTTCAAAGATCAAAATAGTACCATAATAACAACTTGAGAGGAGTTCTAAAAGCTTAGCTTACGCTTCAAACCCACCTCTTTCTTCCCATTTTGCGCTGCTCTTTCAACACCTAAATCTCACTTCCTCCATCTATAGTCTACTGAGGTAGATAAAACGTCATTACCTTTCATTTTTTTTTTGGCATTTTCACCATTATTTTCACATTTCGTTACACAAAATGTCATTTTTATCCATTTCTCAACTAAAAATTGTGAAATGATAAAAATACCATTCCCTTTAAATAAAACAAAAGGAAAAGGAAAAAAAAAACTAATTGCAAACACAGTCCTAACTTTTTTGAAAAGTAAAAACGAGTCTCAAATAAATTATTAAAAGGGTAATTAATACATAATGTCTCTACTTTTCACTATTATTGCAAAAAAATGTCCCTATTTTTTTGACATTTTTCCCTTAATTATACATTTATAGTGCAAACTATCATTTCTATCAATTTTCATTAATTTTCTCAATAAAAAATAGTGAAATGACGAATATACCAGTCTATTTAAATAAAAAATCTAAAAAAATAATTGTAATTATAGTCCCAATTTTTTAAAAAAGTGCAAATGAGTCCCCAATAAATTATTAAAAAATTAATTTTTTTTTTTATCAAAAGTGCAAACGAGTCTCAATCAAATTTATCTAAAAATTTTAAAAATAAAAAAAAAATTCAAAAGTGCAAACGAATCTCAAATAAATTATTAACGAATTATAAATTTAAAAAATATATTTTTTATTTAAACATGATGGTATATTCATTATTTCACAATTCTTTATTGAGAAATTGGACAACAATTGATGAAAATGTTGGTTTGTACAATCAAATGTGTAATTAAGTGTGCAAATAAAAAAAAAAATCGAAAGTTAGGAGCTTTTTCATAATAAAGGTAAAAGATAAGAACATTATGTACTAATTACCTTTTTAATAATTTATTTGAGATTCATTTGCGCTTTTCAAAAAAATTGGAACTGTGATTGCAATTAATTTTTTCTTTTTTTTCATTTTGTTCTATTTAAAGGAAATGATATTTTCATCATTTCAAAATTTTTAATTCAGAAAATGGATGAAAATGACCTTTTGCGAAATGAAAGGTTGATGCCCTGTTTGGTACACATTATTTTTTTCATTCTCATTCTTCTACTAATTTTCAACCATTCATTCTTCATTAAAATAATATTTTCCATCGCATCAATAACTTTTCCTTCATTTTTAACAACACATTCTCCATCAATTTACTATTCAATAATACATTTTTTCAAAAGAATGTGTCTCAAACACACTCTGAAATTGGTTAATTAGCACAAAACGTCCCTACCTTTGTGGTTGATTTTGGAAACCGCCCATAGCTTTCATTTCTTGGCATTTATTCCCTTACATATCACTTTTCGTGCGCTTAACGTCCTTTTCACCATATTTTGACAATTTTACCCTCCATTTAATTGAAACAAAAAAGAAAAGAAAAATAATTGAACAAATTGCAACTATTGGCCTAAACATTTTAAAAAGTGCAAATAACCCACCAAACTTCACATTCTTCCTGAAACTCGCCCCCACCCTATCGTCGCCTGTCGGCCATTTTCAGGTCACAGTAGCCATCGGATTTTTGCACCAACACTATCTCCTCATCAACCCCTAACACTTCTACACAAATTTCAGCCCCAAAAAATAACAAAATCAAACCAAAATTAGGCTAAAAACACCTACACCAAATACAACGCAAGCCTTCCATTTTTCCCCGCGTAGCTGCCGCTGTCTGGCCATGGATTTCTCACGGATCCCCTAAAAATACACCACACTCACTATGTTATTCGAATTGTTGTTGGTCGAATTGAAGATTTGGAGTAGAATTGATTCATCTAGTTCATCCATTTCGAATTTTTTGCACAAGGCTCCGCAACATCCACAAATTGATGAGCCCTGGTTGAAATTGAAAAAGACTCATGGCTAGGCTGCCTGGGCAAGGTGAACTAGGCGGGGGTAAACCAAGCCCAGGTGGTCCGCCACAATGGGTGCAACGAATGAAGCCGAAATTTGGATTTATCAAAGGCGGGATAGCGAGCTTCGTGATTGGGCAGTTTTGAAAATCAAACTCAGCTTGCTTGAGAGTCGTTTATGATGAATTACCACCATGGATGGGGTCGTCTGGGTGTGGAGAACTGACCAGTGGTAGCCCACGATCATGGGGTTGGCCGGACGGTAAGATTCCAACAGATTTGGAATTTGCAGGCAACCAGGTTTTAAGGCCGATTTCTACTAAAGCCTTAGGTGTTATGGCTGGATTTTGAGTGGTAATCAAAGAGGGTGTTGAGAGCTTTACAATGGTATCCATATTCGGTGGTCTTGGTGCCTGGAAGTTGCCGGAAATATGGTTCATTTTTGGTAGTGGGAAGGGGCAAAACTCGCCCCTTAGGTAGAGAGAAGTTGCTGGAAATATGGTCCATTTTTCATAAATTTTAGTTCGATTTTGTTTTTTTTTGGGCTGAAATATGTGTAGGAATGTTAGAGGTTGATGAGGAGATGATGTTGGTGCAAAAATCCAGTGGTTACGGTGGCCTGAAAATGGCCGGCAGGTGACGATAGGGTGGGGCCGAGTTTCGAGAAGAATGTGAAGTTTGGTGGATTATTTGCACTTTTTAAAAACGTTCAGGTCAATAGTTGCAATTTGTTCAATTATTTTTCTTTCATTTCTTTTTGTTTCAATTGAATTGAGGTAAAATGATCAAAATACAGTGAAAATGACGTTCATCGCATGAAAAGTGATAGGTAAGGGTATAAATGTCAAAAAATGAAAGGTAGAGACGGTTTTCAAAATTAACCCGACGTTTTGTGCTAATTAGCCGTTGAAATAAGAATGAAAATGCTAAAAAATGAAAGGTATGGACGTTTTCCATAATAACAATAAAATGTGGGGACGTTATGTGCTAATTACCCTATTTTGATGTATAACCTCAATTTGGCAACGTTATAATTATAATACATTTTTTTTTTCTCAATCTAAATTACATATCATTTTAATAAAATAATATTATATATAAATAAAAAATTTCTTCTTCATTCTGGAAAAAAAAAATACTATTCCAAAAATTGAGTACATTTGGTAGAGATTAAAATCGGATTAAAATTGAAAAATTAATCATTATTATTGACTTTTACTTGACGAGTGGATGAAATAACCTTTATATTTTCAATTTTAATTCAATTTTGATCCATACCAAACAAACTATATTAACTCGCCATAAATATATACATTATCTCACAGCACAGCACATTTTCAACTTCCAATCTCTCTCTTTAGATTTCGAATGCTCTGATTATCTAATCTATATATACATATACACAATTGTATACATATACAAGCACGGCAATGGAAGGGACTGAATCTCTACACAACGGGTCGTCATCGGAGGTTCAGCACAACCAATCTTCGCCTCGCACATCTGCGACTCCTTCAGGTCTCTCTATATAAATTTATACGTATGTATAAACGTATCTGTTTCAGTGTGTGTGAAGATCTGTGGTTTTAGATCCATTTTCTTGAAGAATTACGGTTTAACGTGGGAACTGCATTTATATTAGTTCGTTTTTAGCTTAGAATAGTGATGAAATTACAGTGTTAACTTGCACAATGATGTCTTTTTCCTTTTATAATTGTTTCTGATTGGAACCCTAGCAAATTAGCAATATACATTATTAGATTTTGTGGGGATTTTCTTTAATTCTGATAGTGTTATTTCCCTGAAAATTTATATTAGCACTTGAGTTGGAAGTGCTTTTTAACTTTGCCTGACGTGTCTAAATTTGCAGATTAGTAACGGAGCCTGTTGGCCCTTTTATCGACTAGATAAAATGCTGCTTAAATGAATGATAGAATGTTGCTTTAAGAGAAGCCCATGGTTTCACCCAGTGTTGGCTTTCACCTGAAAACAGGACTAAACTTCTGGTTTTCCCATTTTCACAAATATATGAAGGCTAGTGTATGGGCACTTACTGATTTGTCACCAAAGCGTTACATAAATGGATGACATCATGTTTTATGCAGTTATTTATGATGTATTATTTGATAAGTAATGTTGGTATCATCATTTCACTCAACTCAAAGGCTTCATTATAATTATAGCGATTGCACTTGAAGCATGTAGGCAATAAGATGCACACTTCTACTGCATATCGAGAACTAAGAATATATAATTCTCATGAGCTCTTTCCTTTTAGTGTATGCAGGCATGCAACATTCTTGATTATTTTCTCTGATTTTTTGTTTTTGTTTCGCAACATCTAACACGTTCTTATATCTTTATTTTGTCATTTATTGCACAGGAAACGAGGAGAGGACAACTCATCTTAGGTTCCTTTTATCAAATGCTGAAGCTGGCTCTATTATTGGAAGAGGTGGCTCCACTGTTAATGATTTCCAGTCACAATCTGGAGCACGCATTCAGTTGTCACGCAATTTTGAGTATTTTCCGGGAACATCTGATAGAATCGTCATGGTGTCTGGAACAGTTGACGACACACTGAAGGCAATTGATCTCATTCTTTCTAAATTGCTGGATGAGGTACGTTAAATGATATGTACCATATTTCTTAAGAAGGTTTTAAAAATATTATTTAAGAGAGATGTAATTTCATTTTGGGCTAGTTTTATGTGGAAGATGGCGCTGATGTTGAGCTACAATCCAAAATTAAACTGATAGTGCCGAACAGCTCATGTGGTGGAATAATTGGAAAGGGTGGATCCATCATAAAGTAAGAGTCCTACTTATTGCATAAATATTTAATAGTCAATGTTTTCACTTTTGAGTAGTAATTGCAGTCAACATTTCCTTAACATGTTACGTTACTTTAGAGTTTTAGAGAATTTATTTGATGTGATAGGGAGGATAAGGTCTAGTAGAGGTGAGCGGTTACTTTGTTCGCTTGGAAGAAATGAACTGCGAGGAATTTTAAGAATGAGTCAAGCATGTCCATTTGTTATCGTACCTGGTAATCTATATGGCTTCACTGTGTCTAAAGTCTTGGAGGGCTTTTCATTGATTGCTTCGACAAATTTGTATCACAGTGGAGTACCTTTTTCCTTGATTTAATTTGTATTATAAAATTCCTGTTGTTCAAACTTTCGTGCGTTGCTTGTCCCCTAATCATGCACACCAGTTGCCTGAAATAAAGAGAATTGAAGCTTGCCTCCAAACTGATTGCGGAGATCATATGATTGGAGCTGATTTTTTGACACCCAAAACCAGAGTTTTCGAAACTGCACACCTCTGAGAAGAAAACCAATCAGAACTTTTTTCGGTGTTTAATACCTGTATATAAAAATTTATGAAAAAATAACTCTTTAATCATTTTCCAATAAAAAAATTAGAATCTTGACATTACAAAGATTGGCAGAGCAGTGAATCCTCCATCCATAATAACTCTCAAATTTTGCTTCTTTAACTGTTGTGCTCATCCTCTACAAAGTTACTAGCTCCCCATTAGAGAAGCACCTGCTATCATCTCACTGTCCTTTATTGTCCACATATTTCATTTGTCATCTTGCTGATGTTAAATATTTTCAAATCTCAATGGTCTAGTGTCATGTTCTTTTCTGTTTTAGTGATTATTTTTGGTTCCTTTAGTCATAAGAGGAGAATGTAGCATAACATAAAAGAAGATCAAACAAATGCCTTCTAATGGTAGCAAGGAGTTATTTAGGTGCTGGAAGTTCAATTCTTAAGAGTGAAAAGCAAGTTCTATGATTCTATCATATTGTCTTTCTTAATGATACATTAATATATGAAAATTAGACTTGATAGGTTGTCGCATCACATGCATAGTCATCAGACTAGTTATTAAATGTCAAATTAATTTTAAGACTTTCTTTTGTTCCTTATTTCTTCCGAATTATTTGGAAATTACTTCATGACCAATTAACTTCTGAAAGTATTAATTGATTTACTGTACCTTTAGACATTATACTAAATACACTTTTGATTCTTGTAAAAAAATCAGTAATTTCTAAAAAAGGGTCCTTTTTTGGGCCTGTTAGATAAATAGCATGTCTAATGGAGCATTTTCACCTTTTGTAGAAAAAATGTCTATTTTTAAAAAGAATTTCCCTTCTTCATGTGTGTGTGTGTGTGTGTATATATATATATATATATATATATATATATATATATATATATATTTATTTATTTATTTATTTTTATCTATTGGATATTATTAAATCAGCTTGATTGATGTTCTGCTATTTACACACTTGAACACTGAAAATCACTTTTAATCAGAAAGCTGTAAATTATTTCTTGATATGTCAGTAAGGGTCATTTTTGTTAAATATTATGGAGGCTAATTTTGGCAGTGACTTTCTAGGCTTAGCCTTCATTATATGCATTGGAGGACAACCTGCAAGCTCAGGTTGTCAAAAATATCTTGCATAGCAGGCCTTATTTTTCTACATCTGTGCATTTTCACGAATGTGCATATCCTCTGTGTGTGTGTCTATATATGTGTGGTTTTGAGATACAGGCGCATGTTGATGGATGCCGTAAAGTTATAATCATATTTTTGACCTATAGGAGGGATGTATTTGATTTACTATCTTTCTTTTTTCTGGACCTTTTTCTGTCTTGGTTTTAAGTTTTCAACATGTTTGATAGAAAATTATAGGTCTTTAAAGGTGCAATTTGCTACTACTTCTTCCAGAAGCATCATGTACTTCAGTGATTTCTATTTAGAAGTGCTGCCTTGGCTTCCAACAGTTGGTGGCCACAATATTTTCTCGAATTCCTTGGTGGAGCTGGGGGTGTCAACGAGTTGAGCCGCGAACCGAAACTTTTTTTCTCGGGCTTGGCTCGAGTAAAAATAGTTCGAGCTTTTTTTGGCCGAGCAAAAAATTTAGGTTCGACCCGAGCTTTCGGCTCAAGTCTTAGAGAAAAAAATTACAGCCAAATTAAAAGGAAAAAAAAAAAGTAGTGGCAAGCAAGTTTTCTTTTGTAGGTTCACAGGCCGGCCCGCGTGGCTTGACTAGCCACACGGGCCAGCCCTGCTCGAACCGATGCCCAAAAATGGGGCTCCGCCCGAGCAGCCATGCTTTTTCCGGGCCAAGCCCGAGACGGTGAGCCATTTTGCCATCCTTAGGTGGAGCTTTCATCAAGTCGCTTGAGCTTTAACACAGAAGATGGGGCTGCCTCTTGTTAACACATGGAAGTTCTTTAAAAAAATTTCTGAACTTTTGCTTGAGTGATTGTCAATGCACGTGTTATTCTTCTGTCTTTTATAACCCAGGCACACTTAATGCCTCTGTTAGCCCTTGCATGTAATATTGGAAACAAATGGGTTTTTGTCCCTTACTTTGTTACCAGTTTATGGTTTTGGAATCAGTGATCTCCATGTCATATAAGTTGATGTTATAGGATATTCAAATTGGTTTTTGTTCATACATTGAATGAGCCTCATTAGTAATGGACCAGTTTGGAGAGTTTTTTTATGTTTAAATGCATATGGTTCTTAAATAGAATGGCCTAATTTTTTGTAAAATTGGTGTCCTAAGTGTTTTCAACTTCAACTTTCTTTGTTTTGTCTCAGAGTCATTATAACTCTTTTCTTTTATAGTTGGAGGTGAAACTTCTCCTCTTAATTTATATAATAGCAAACCCAAGCATCATTTGAATTTCAGATCTTTAAGGGTGCATCACGCTGGCATTTCTAAATGTAACTATAATTGCATAACAAAATTAGCTTTTGCTATCGATCTTTTTCAATAAGAAAAGAAAGATGGACGATCACGTCATTTCTTGCTCCGTAATGCATTTAGTAAGTCCAAATTTTGGAATAAACTGTTGGGTTTGCTCTCCAATGGTCACCAGTTCGAGTCTCCTCAAGGTCACTGAGGTGAGTACCCGACAATAAGTTTCAGGGTCTAGTGGGATTAGTCGAGATGAGCGCAAGCTGGCTTGGATATCCACGGTTATCAATTTTTTTTTTTGGAAGGATTGTATGTATCTTAAGTAGTGTGATAACTTATTTCCTCATGATTATTGTTCTAAGTTCTAACTTGAATTTAATTGTTGGAACAGGTCATTGATCGAGGACTCTCAAGCTGGCATAAAGATATCTCCCCAGGATGATTTTCACCCTGGGTTGCATGATAGATTAGTAACAGTAACTGGTACTTTAGGAGGCCAAATGCGGGCCATCGAGCTTATCTTTCTGAAATTGGTAGAAGACCCATATTATCAACAGTCTGCCAGTGCTCCATTCTCTTACACAGGTATTAATTTCTAGTCAGTAATCATTCCTATTAGCTCCCATACCCTATTGTTGGAGCAATGGCATGCTCTCATGCACGCTTTACTTACATGCCTTCTCTTTGTCAGTAAATAATTTCTGACTGTTCATTCTTTTAAAGTTTCACATAGTTTTTGCTCTTAACAAAGTTGATGAAAATTGGGGATTGTAGTGAGAAAAATCCTTCTCATATATTTTCTGACTCCAAATGCTTGGTGATAAAATGCCTTTTACTGAAGGAGGGACTATTCTCATTCATAAAATGCGAAAATGAGATGATCTTAAATTATAGATAATTGCAGAGATTGGTGAATTCATTAATTTATGAGCACATTAGATTTTTTTCTTTCAACTTAGCATATAAATTTTTGCGGAAGTTTTGAACGTTATGCTGGAGTTATTTCGTTGATATTTATGCTTCATAGTTTTTGCAATTACAAAGGTGTTTATAAGAAAATGTACTGGAAAGTGCATGCTTCGTTTTCGATTTAAGTTGCTTCTTTACAGTAATGAACTCAGTGATTCACTGACCATTTCCAGCAGTGGCATACAATGGGATGAACTATGGACCAAATGGAGTTGAAGGGAATTACCAGAACAATCGGGTTCAGAACGAGGTCTATAATGATCTTCACACATTTTGACTATGCTATTTTCTAGTTGTGTTGCGGCCAAAATGTTGGTTTGGAATTTTATTCTTTAAACAAAAGCCTTACTCATGCATTGTTTGTTGGCATATCTGGTGTCTGAACTTAATTACAAAATATTCTTGTCATTTACTAAGATGTAGGCTATGTGACTCTAAACATACCTCTTTTCACCACTGCTCCAAATTTAACAGGTTTTTGAGATGAGCCTTTTGGTTCTCATTCCATCTTGTATTCATAGTAGTTAATATAATTATCATTTTGGAAGGTAATAATATTCCATTGTAAAGTGAACAAGGATTGGTATAAAATTGTATTAATAATTTAAATTTTTTGTATGAATATGTGCATACGTTTAACTGAAGGTACATGGTATTGTAGGAAGATAGAAATAGTTCTGTGACTATTGGTGTTGCAGACGAGCATATAGGACTAGTTGTTGGCCGTGGTGGAAGGACTCTCACGGAGATCAGCCAGGTTTGTTGGCAGGTTTCATTTCTTGTGGAAGACTAAATTTAACTAAATAAATGTCCCTCTCTAACAGCTCAAGCTTTTAGAGAGGTGCTTCAACATGATATATTCAACTCGTGGCACCTTTTATGAAAATTGTGCACGTGTCCAACCTTTCATAAAAAGATGAATTTATGCATCATGTGAGGGGCATGCTAAAGGCTAAATTTAAATAAATAAATGTGTTATTCATTAAAATATTAAGCTTTTACACGAGGTGGTTGAGAAACCTTTTTTTATTGGCTTGATTCCAACCTTATGCTTCTTTACTTGCAGCTTAGTGGGGCTAGGATAAAGATATCTGATAGGGGTGATTTCATGGCTGGGACATCAGATAGGTATGAGAATTTTTTTTGAGCAGAACGAGATACCAAAAAAATCTTGTCTTGAAACCTTTGTTTCCTTTTGTAGGAAAGTTACAATCACAGGGCCCCAAAGAGCCATCCATGTAGCCGAGTCCATGATATCTCGGAAAGTTGCTTCAGTTTCTGAGAGGTGATGGAATGGTTTTCACCGTTCTTATCTAGTCTTTTATCAATTTCTTTATGTATTTGGACAACTGTTGGAACTTATCTATATCTCTTATTATGATCAATTTGTGAAAATTCATACAATGGAGGGCTAGAATTAAGTTTCACCAAAGAAAGCACTGCATCAAGATGGCATGAAATCTTTTTGAAATAAGATTGTGGGGATAGGCCATCATATAGGTTCTATTGACCAAATGTAAGAAATCATTCCATTGGTTGGAATTTGGTGTGCTAAGCATATTTGTGAAATCTTAGGATTGAGAACGGAATTTTGAGAATTCTTCAAATGTTGCAATCGTTTCTATCAAGCTACGATGAATAAAATTATTGTTTTCTATTTTACCAGTACATGTGTTATAAGTCTGAATTTCACGTTGCTTGTTAACAGCTTTGCCCTAGTTAGCTGTCATGAAAACCTCTACAGAAATAAGTCGTGATACGTAACATACATGTATAGAAGTCATCACTCCTTCCAGTTCCTTATTTATTGTCATTGCTCCTTCCAATTTTGCTGAGGAAGTTGCCTTCTTCTTTGAGGGACTCTTTCTAGTAGTCTGTTAATGCCATACTGATTTTTGCATGGAATAACTTGTGAAATCGGGTTTCTGAGATAAGAGAATGACTTTTACCAAATGATTGGAATGCATCGATGTTTAATTGTGAATATTTGATTTGTTTTTTTAATGTATGCAATGACTACAGCAAGCCGGCTTGTACTCGTCTCTTTTCTTTGGCAAATAAAAGTACATTTACTAAGCTTGAGTAGACATGTCGAAGGACCAACATCTCATATGCATCCCAAATATCTAATGAATTATAATTGATTCATGTAAATTTTGATGGTATATTGCCAGATTTTTTTATTTTTTTTTATCCCAGCAGCAGCTATACAGCTACAGCTTCTTGTACATTTGACTTATTCTTGATTTTTCATTCTTAATATATTCCAGAAATTAGAATTGCCCATGATTGAATAGTGTAAATGAAAAATGTTTTACTGCATTGGTTCTCCTTGAGCCAATGAGAACTTCATTTTCAGAAGTGCTTCCCAATCTATAACCCGAGCCACCCCCTCCTTTGCCACCTCCACCCTTTCCAAAATTACCACCCATATCCGTAGCCACTCCCAGATCTGTCCCCAGCCATAACCTGAACCCGAGCCAAGGTTTGATCAACCTTCTCCTTTACCTCGAGCCATTTCCCCCTACCTAGCAACAAAGACAAGGTCCATGAACAACAAAACCAAGAATTCAGCACCGATCACCTTGGATTGAGCCATTTCCAAATCTAACAGAAAATAGCGAACAAAGTATATAACCCCTTGACGATAATATGTTTAGAGTGAAGAGATAAGACAATCCTCATGACTTACGTCCAACATTTTGAATATTTGGACGTTGTGAACAAAAACTTTTCCAAAGTTGCAAGTGCTTCTTTTACTAGAATTTTAGATGGATTTTTGTATATTTGATGTTGTCGTCAAGTGCTTATAAGTCGTGAATCTTACTAAATGTGTGAATAATAAGTTATTCCGTGAAAAATATGTTTGACCGACTTAAATTATAATTTAAGCTTTGTCAAACACGAATGAATGTGCTAATTGACATAGGGGCGTTGGATTGGGATGCGGGGTTATCATGGATGTAGAACCAAATAAGGGTTTGTTTGGAAGATATTTTTCAAAATTATTTTGCAATCACAAGTTATATGGAATTCATAATTTTTCCACAGGATTGTGTTGTGTATAGGGCCAAAACTCTGCCCATAATTTCAATCGTATAACTTATATTCTTTAGTGTTGTGTTGTATATGGTGCAAAACTTTGTCGAAATGAATTATAAGATTATCTTCAAGAAACTATTATATGGATAATCTTATATATAATAGAGCATCTTTAAATTTACACTCAACAAAATTCTATATTTTGGATTTTCATTTTGTTTACTTTTAAGAAATATTTATTAATATCTCTTTATATTTTATTTAACATATTTTTTAAGCTTTTTACACTCTTTCAACGATTGTGTCAATGGATGATTATTTGTTTGCTTTGTTAGGAGGATTTTGTGACATTTCAATTAAGATTCCAAAGTGGTCTTGGTGCACATTGTTGAGCAGGTGCTGATGATAGGCGGGTTGTTTTACTTTTTGTATTTCTTATTATTTTTTAATGAAAATTAATTAATATGCGTATATCCATTTTTGTCCTTCTAGAAACTCGCATGCGAGACACGAGTATTTTAAACGAATTTTGTAACTGAGGACCGCAGTGCTGTAGAAATGATAGATTGGGACTTGAATATAAAAAAATAAAAATAGAATGAAGATTGTTTAATAGTAAGTGAATAGGTTAGGGACTAATATTGCAATTTTTTCAAAATGTATTGGCCCAAACTTTAGGAATTGTAAATCAATTTCTCAAAAGATCCACCCTGCAAGTTAGGAATTGTACCCGGAAAATGTTGGGGGAATGAGTTCAAATGTCCGATCCTCACAAACATTTTGTGTAAATGCCCTTTGACTAAAGTGAACAAAAGAAAAGTAATTTTAATTATTTAAAACTGTTAAAAGATTCATTTACCCTCCATTGAATAATCAAATAAATAAAGAATTTTGGGTATCTAAATTTTTTTTTGAAGGTTTAAGGTTTCGAACCTTCGACCTCTAGGAAAAAAGAAGCTCCTCACACCGCTAGGACATTGAAAGATATTATTTATTTTATTTCAGTAACCTATATATATATCTTGACAAATTATATTCAAATTTACAAGGTGCAAGGATTTGAACCTTCAACCTTTAAGAAAAAAATTATTATAATGTTATCCTCACCACTAGGACATTGAACATTGTTGTTTACTTTGTTGCAATAACTTACATATATCTTGAAAAATTATAGTCAAATTTTCAATATCCAAATATTTAAACAGTCAACTTCTAATAAAAATGATGTTTCTCTCACCACTAAGACATCGAACAGTATTTTTTTTTTGTTTTTAATGCAATAACATATATATAACCCTATAATTCTGAATATCTTAAAAAATTATAGTTAAATATTTCATTTTAATTTATATACGTATTATGTATTGAAAGATTAATTTTAATTAAGATGAATTGAATGTCTACAAAATTTATGATTTCGAAATATATAAATAATTAGTGACAATTGAATTAAAATCTTCAATTTTATTTCAAATAATTTTTTTTATATTTTTAAGTAATCGTCCACCGGTCCAACCATTAATTTTTTTTATTTTTCCCCTTCACCCGCACGTAAACTTTTTACGACGTGCAAGATATACTTTTGTCATTTAATTAAAATTGAAACGATAACAATATAATTATCGTTTTATATAAACTAAAACTTATCGTTCTAGTTATGATTTAAACTGAAACGATATCAATGTCGTCAAAATTGTACTGAAACGATATGGATATCGTTATGTATCAAATCCACAAAATAACATAACGACGTCCATATCGTTTCAGTACAAATTTGACGAGTTTGAAATCGTTTCAATTCAAATAATAACTATAACGATATATATATCGTTTCTTTTCATGAAAAACGATAATTATATCATTTTGGCTAAAAATAACGATTTTACGCATAACGAAATCCATGTCATTCTATGTGAACTGAAACGACATAGATGTCGTTTTAGCGTATGTTTAAATCCAGTAAGTTTAGCCAAATCCGGTAAGTTGAAATCCGATAATTTCAATATCCGGTAAGTGAAGGAAAAATTCGATAAGTTGAATGGAAACGACATCTATATCGTTTTAAGACACATGAACGATATCAATGTCGTTATGAAAATCAGGGAAGCAGTGTGTATTTTACGCTGAAACGATATTCAAATCGTTTTCCTTTTTAAGGAACGATATCAATATCGTTTCAATAATCCGTGCAATTTTTGAATGTTGTATATAGTCATGAGACTACAAATATTCCCATAGTTTCTTTTGAGTGGGATCGAACTCACTTGATGACCTATTTCGATCATCCTACATATGTCGAATGCATGTCGAGTTGTCGTGGACAGTTGAATCGTCGTTTTTAGCAAAAACGATATAATTATCGTTTTATATAAACTAAAACGATATATGTATCGTTCTAGTTATGATTTAAACTGAAACGATATCAATGTCGTCAAGATTGTACCGAAACGATATGGATATCGTTATGTATCAAATCCACAAAATAACATAACGACGTCTATATCGTTTCAGTACAAATTTGACAAGTTTGAAATCGTTCCAGTTCAAATAATAACTATAATAATATAGATATCGTTTCTTTTCATGAAAAACGATAATTATATCGTTTTGGCTAAAAATAACGATTCGATCGTCCACAACCACCCAACATGCTTTCAACATACGTAGGACGATCGAAAAGGTCATCAAGTGGGTTGATGCCACTCGAATGACTTAGAAAGAACGAACGAATATACTCTTTCTATTGGAATAATTCGAATGTTGTATATAGTCATGAGAACACAAATATTCCCATAGTTTCTTTTGAGTGGGATCGAACTCACTTGATGACCTATTTCGATCATCCTACACATGTCCAATGCATATCGAGTTGTCGTGGACAGTTGAATTGTCGTTTTTAGCAAAAACGATATAATTATCGTTTTATATAAACTAAAACGATATATGTATCGTTCTAGTTATGATTTAAACTGAAACGATATCAATGTCGTCAAGATTGTACCGAAACGATATGGATATCGTTATGTATCAAATCCACAAAATAACATAACGACGTCCATATCGTTTCAGTACAAATTTGACGAGTTTGAAATCTTTCCAGTTCAAATAATAACTATAACGATATATATATCGTTTCTTTTCATGAAAAACGATAATTATATCGTTTTGACTAAAAATAACGATTCGATCGTCCACAACCACCCAACATGCTTTCAACATACGTAGGACGATCGAAAAGGTCATCAAGTGGGTTGATGACACTCGAATGACTTAGAAAGAACGAACGAATATACTCTTTCTATTGGAATAGTTCGAATGTTGTATATAGTCATGAGAACACAAATATTCCCATAGTTTCTTTTGAGTGGGATCGAACTCACTTGATGACCTATTTCGATCATCCTACATATGTCGAATGCATGTCGAGTTGTCGTGGACAGTTGAATCGTCGTTTTTAGCAAAAACGATATAATTATCGTTTTATATAAACTAAAACGATATATGTATCGTTCTAGTTATGATTTAAACTGAAACGATATCAATGTCGTCAAGATTGTACTGAAACGATATGGATATCGTTATGTATCAAATCCACAAAATAACATAACGACGTCTGTATCGTTTCAGTACAAATTTGACGAGTTTGAAATCTTTCCAGTTCAAATAATAATTATAACGTTATAGATATCGTTTCTTTTCATGAAAAAAAATAATTATATCGTTTTGGCTAAAGATAACGATTTTACGCATAACGACATTCATGTCGTTCTATGTGAACTGAAACGACATAGATGTCGTTTTAGCGTATGTTTAAATCCAGTAAGTTTAGCCAAATCCGGTAAGTTGAAATCCGATAATTTCAATATCCGGTAAGTGAAGGGAAAATTCGATAAGTTGAATGGAAACGACATCTATATCGTTTTAAGACACATGAACGATATCAATGTCGTTATGAAAATCAGGGAAGCAGTGTGTATTTTACGCTGAAACGATATTCAAATCGTTTTCTTTTTTAAGGAACGATATCAATATCGTTTCAATAATCCGTGCAATTTTTGAATGGAAACGACGTCGATATCGCTTTTCGACACAGGAACGATATCAATGTCGTTATAGTTTGTTCGCGGAAGCAGTGTGTATTTTACGTTGAAACGATATTCAAATCGTTTTTTTATTTCAAGAACGACTTCAATATCGTTATGCTATCGAGTGCAATTTTTGTATCGAAACGACATCGATATCGTTTTATAACATAGGAACGATATCAATGTCGTTGTAGTTTTTAGGGAAGCGATGTGTGCTGAAACGATATCGAAATCGTTTAGTGTTCAGGAAGGCTTTTAATATCATTTTTCGAATGAGTACATTTTTGTACTTGAACGACATGAAATACTCTATGCCACTGGAACGAAAGATATGTAAATTTCAATTTTATCAATACCCTGAACGAGTGCAATATGTAAACTTGAAAGATATGTAAATTCCAATTATATTCAACATCCATAATCATTACAATTATAAAAATGCACTAACTAGTAGTTAGGTAACATCTATGTTGCTATTAAAATCTGTAAAACATTTTGTGTTTCCAATAAGTACAAAATAATAAATCTACAAGTCACGATAATATTACAACTTCAAGTTTCACTACCAATTGTTTGGCCCTTGCAAGTGGAGCGAACATGATCGTTTTTCTTACAGTTGGAGCCTTAGACATTATAGGAACAACAATTGACATCTCCATTTCGTATAGTATTGTATCGACCTTCAACGTCTCTCTAGCTTTATTATACAAATTCACACAAGAAATTGTTTTCGAAATACGAATAAGCGCTGTTTTCCCTTTGTCATTCGCTGCATATTTCCATTTCTAATCTCCTTCAACTGATTACTCATATTCAACTAGATAACAAACTGAATCCATAACATATCCATAGTGTCCATAACTGCAATTCAACAAAAAAAATTTTAAATTTCATCAAATATCAAACTTTGTACATTATTGATAACACGATGTATGTCGTTATGAGTTGCAAAAAATGATATATAAGTCGTTCTAGACAGAAAAAATGAAATGCATGTCAGTAGAACAATAAATGGAATAGTCAAACATGTGTTTACCAACATATTCACCTAAAAAATAAGGGGTAATAAATAAAATTGAAAACCAACTCATATAAAAACTTAGTGTGTGTTTGACACCCATTATAATGGGTTGAAAATTTTTGAAATAATGATTGATGGGAGAATGTGTGGTGGAAAAGTGACGAAAATATTTAGATTTATGTGTAATATTATTTTATTTGGAAATTGTGTGGTTGAAATAAAGAAAGAAAATGAGAAAGAGAGAGAGAATGGGTGCCAAACAGGGGCTTAATTCAACGATAAAATGAATTCAAAGTCATATTAACTAATGAACACCATAAACATACATTAAAAAAATGATTCAGAAAAATTGAAAAAGAAAGTAGCCCAAATATGGAAATTTAACATTTTTTTGGCAAACATACCCAATGATTTTATAATTCAATAATACATGTTAATATTCATGAAATGAATTAATTCTCCAGAATTTTGGTATGACATATTATTATTTCATCGGTAACTTATAAGAATCTATCTTCGAGTTAGCAAGTAAAGTCTTTAATGAAATCAATAAAGCAATGTTGTGGATTTGGATAAGGCTTTTAAGCCTCATAGATAGAACTAGAAGGATCTTTGTCAATACCTCTTGAGTTCCATCCATATCATGAAGTTGAATTTTGTCACGTGGATTGAAATAGACTAGAGACACGCTTTTGTAATACTATCTTCCCAGCAATCCTAGGACTTAGTGTTCGACATGTTTGATTCCATAGATGGAGGTTCTTCCTTGTTTTCTTGAATCCGGAGGTTAGAGGCATAAATAAGTTTTTCCTCTTTTTGAGGCAATTCATCAAACACATTTATGATGCAATTCATCAAACGCATTTTTGGCATATAATTCAACAATTCTACCCAAAGATTTTTGGAAACAAGTAAATACATACTACATTCTCATTCCTTAGAAGACCAATAAAATCGAAATAGATATTGAAATTTAATATTACCTTCTCTTCTTTTACAAATGTTCAACAAGAATATTGTAAGAATTGGTTTCCCACTTCAACCAAATTAGTGTTCAAGAGAATGACAATAGATTTTAGAGTTTTAAAATGAGAGAAGTTGATGATAAGAAAAGGAGAAGAATAATTGCAGGGAGGTTAAATCGCGAATGTGGAAGAAATGATTTGAATTAGGGCTAAATGGAAATTGAGTGGGGAAATAGGGTTTTATGTCTTTTTACATACAAGGATATTTTAGTAATTTGTGAATTATTTTTTATTTTCTTTGTAACTTTGGGCTATCTAACTAAAAAAGATAGATGATAGGGTATATAAATAAATGTTTCCTTTGATTGGGGCATTTAAATGAACTCCCCGAAAATGTTAGTATGGGAAATTTTTATTGTCCGACATGACTCACAGATCAAGTACATAGCGACCAATCTCAATTTTGTAATAAATTTAGAGAGAACCCTTAGAGGCTTAGACTGCCAATTTAGAGAGAAACCTTTAGAGAGAAGTTTTTGCAGTAGCAGATCATTTTTTTCTATCCAAAATTAACTAGTTAGCTTTAAATTTGTCACTTTCAACATGTTTTGGCAAAGAAATGGTAAATAACCTAATTAAATGTCCCATCACTTTCATTTTTATTCTTTGAAACTCATTTTTCACCATATATTTTTTTAATAAAATAATTTTATACTCGAATCCATAACTTTTTCAACTTTTTAATCACAAATTTTTCAAGGGAAGATTTCACATTCAAGAGAATAAGTTTAGCCTATTTCAAAAATAAGAAAACAAGTTTGAAATTTCCAAAATCAGATTTTTATTAAAAAATTTTAAATTTTTATTTATGAAATAAATTAATTTATTATTAAATATTTAATTCTAATTAACCCATTCCACCTTCACAACCCCTACCTCTCCGACGACCGTTCCGATCACCGTCCTACTCCGATAAACTTTCCGAATACCGTTCTGACGATTACTCCGATTCCGGTGATCGTTCCGGCGACTGCTCCGATTCTGATGACTCAGGATACAAGTCGCAGCCCAAGTCACAACTCAGGTCACAACCTAGGTCACAACTCAGGTCACAGTCCAATTCACAAGTCACAACCCATGTCGCAAGTCACAGTTCAGGTCACAACTCAGGTCACAGGTCACGACTCAAGTCACAACTCATGATTTTGTTCATAGTCACCGATTATTTTCAAATGATCATAGCATATGTTACAATTTTTTTGCACATGGCTCAGATTAATATTTAGTCATAATTAGTCCATTATGCGGTCCCAATTGGTCAAAAAACACAACACATATTCAAACAACCACCGCACCTCACAACCACAACCACAACCACCAGACCATCGCCTGTATCGTACCATTGCCATTAAAAAAAAAAAAAACCACCTCAACTGCTTGCAAGTCGGTACCACCTCACCGTCAAACTGCCATCATTTACAAACCACCACTAACTACCGTACGACCACACAAACACCATTAAAATCACAAATTCACATGGAGGAAATGAAATTCACACTCAAACGATGCTATCCGGAGGAGGAAAGAGCTGCAATCGAACGAAATCAAAAATTGACGTTGACAAAAACCAGGGCAGCGTCGAATTCTTTGAAGGACACACACCTTACACGAGCAGGTCATCAACCCAAACCCCTACGCCACCCACAACAATCCTTACTCAATAGCTGCTGAACAGTTCACTCCCACAAAAACTCAGCGTTTCAATTTCCTTCTCTCTTTCTTCCCCATCTCCCTGATCGAAAATCAGCTTCATGAATCTCACCTCCTAACTAAAAGCATCCATCCATATTCATGAATGGCATCCTCCGACGCCGGCAGCAGCTTCGCGACGCTGCTGCGAATTAGGGCAGCAGTAGAAGGGGAGGAAGGTGGAGGAGAAGGGAAGAGAGAGAGAGAGAGAGAGAGAGAGAGAGAGAGAGAGGAGGAAGGGGGGTGAGGGATTTACAATGAAAAAATTAGCGATTTTATGGTGGTGTAACATGTGTATTGCAGGATAAATATTTAGTAAAAATATTTACTTTATAAAAATTTAATTAAAATAAAATATCTGATTTTGGAATTAATAAAATGTGGATCTGATTTTGGAAGTTGGATCTTAAAACATAAGGTTTGGTGTAATTACCACAATTTTCAAATACATTATTTTTTACAAAATTTATTCTCAACTCTCCAATTTTCGTACGAGACCATGCAACATGAGATCCAACCCCATCGGAAAAGGTAGGCTGGAGGCCCAGTTCTAATACGAGTTTAGTTCAAAACACAGCCCAGTAACTCAGGCTCTGCCCCACTAGAAAACAGAGGCAGGAGGCCCAATTCCACACTTATAATAAGAGCCCTTACAATATTCCACGCACACTCGAACACTGGTAACTCCATTTCCCCTTTCCTTAAGTCGGTTTACAGAGAGGGAATTTCTTGGCCGCCATACTCATCTTCAAATTTCCACAGGATATATGCATCTGTAAGTATAACTTGATTTATGTACTGTAAGTCTTTAATTTGCATAATTTTCCATTTTGTGTTGCATTTAGGTTCAATAGTCTACTTGTTCTTATTAGCGATTCGATTATAAGAACCCTAGAGAAGAGTCTATTATCGTTCTTAACTTTAATTGAGTGCCACCCAAATTGCAAACAGAATAGAGATTAAGCGACTCCCGTCTATTTATATAAAAAACTTTTATGTTTCTTTCATTAGCGACAATCAATCAGTTAAACATAATCGTATTCGTGCGTTAGTATATATTTTTGGCTGGGATTTTCAGCTTTTTGTTTTCCTTCGGTTCTTCA
This sequence comes from Fraxinus americana, assembly GCA_035079005.1. Lineage (NCBI taxonomy): Eukaryota > Viridiplantae > Streptophyta > Magnoliopsida > Lamiales > Oleaceae > Fraxinus > Fraxinus americana. The sequence goes on along the minus strand of CM068710.1, from coordinate 34,875,679 downwards.
CGCCGGACCATTTTTTCTTTTTCTTTTTTAATGGAGTTTTTTTTTTTTTAAATCACTGACCCTTTAAAGTTTGGAACTGAACTATAATTTCTGTATGGTCTATGTTATTACTTATTAGGATATATTTTTAAACTTTTTCTGATTAATCTGAATATCAGGAAAATACTTATTTTTTGTTATCTTCTAGTGGTTTTCTGCTGCTTTTTCTTCTATCTTTTTTATTTTTGAAGTTCTATTGACATTAGTCTGTATATAAGTAACTACGCCTGGATATGAATAAAAAATTGTTTATTTGGTGATAAATCTCTATGAATAAGATAGAAGGATAAACTAATAGAAACATGTGAAGTTAGATTGATTTATAAATTGATTCTTCCAGCTTCTCTTGCATTACACTGTTAGGATTACAAGACTCATTTCAGGACTGGAGTTCTTAGCTTTAGACTGATTATTGGGGTTATTTTGCTTGTTGTGATTCAGGGTTTTGGCTAACTTCTGATTGAAGATGTCTCATCCGGGTGGTGGCAATCAGAAGTCTGGTGGTGGTGCGGAGGCCCATGCCCGATTCAAACAATATGAATATCGGGCAAACTCGAGCCTTGTTTTGACTACCGACTCTCGCCCCCGCGACACCCATGAGCCCACCGGGGAGCCAGAGTCTCTTTGGGGGAAAATAGACCCTAAATCCTTCGGTGATCGGGCTTACAGGGATAAACCTCCTGAATTAGAGGAGAAACTCAAGAAGTCCAAAAAGAAAAAGGACCGTGAACCAGTTTTTGAAACTGCTGCCCCTAAGAGCAAGAGGAGACGCCTTCAAGAGGAAAGTGTTCTCACTTCTACGGAGGAAGGGGTTTATCAACCTAAGACTAAAGAGACCAGGGCTGCGTACGAGGCCATGCTCAGTGTTATTCAACAGCAGCTGGGTGGGCAGCCTCTGAATATTGTCAGTGGGGCTGCTGATGAGATCTTAGCAGTTCTAAAAAATGAGAGCATCAAGACTTCTGACAAGAAGAAGGAAATTGAAAAGCTTTTGAACCCCATCCAAAACCATATATTTGATCAGTTAGTGTCCATTGGTAGGCTCATTACTGATTATCAAGATGGCGGTGATGGAGGCGATGCTGCTGTTAACGGTGATGATGCCCTTGATGATGATGTTGGAGTTGCTGTTGAGTTTGAGGAGAACGAAGAGGAGGAGGAAGAGAGTGATCTGGATATGGTACCAGAGGATGATGAGGAGGAAGATGACGTGATGGAAGCAGATGGTGCTGGTGGTATGCAGATGGGCGGTGGGATTGATGATGATGAGGGAAATGAAGCTAAAGAGGGAATGACCTTAAATGTTCAGGACATTGATGCTTATTGGCTTCAAAGGAAGATTTCACAGGCCTATGATCAGCAGATTGATCCGCAGCAGAGTCAGAGGCTTGCAGAAGAGGTTCTTAAAATTCTTGCTGAAGGTGATGATCGTGAAGTCGAGACCAAGCTGTTGGTGCATCTGCAATTCGATAAGTTTAGTCTCATCAAGTATTTGTTGCGAAACCGATTGAAGGTTGTTTGGTGTACCCGCTTGGCTAGGGCAGAAGATCAAGAGGAGAGGAAGAAGATTGAAGAGGAAATGATTGGGTTGGGACCAGATCATGCTGCAATTCTGGAGCAGTTGCATGCTACTAGGGCGACTGCGAAAGAGAGGCAGAAGAACTTGGAAAAAAGCATTAGGGAAGAGGCTCGACGGCTGAAAGATGAGACTGGTGAAGATGGTGTCCGAGAACGCAGGGGGTTTGCTGATAGAGATGCTGATGGTGCTTGGTTGAAAGGGCAGGGGCAAATACTTGATCTTGACAGCCTTGCATTTCACCAAGGTGGTTTGCTAATGGCAAATAGGAAGTGTGAGCTGCCAGTGGGATCTTATAGAAATCATAAGAAAGGTTACGAAGAAGTTCATGTACCTGCTTTGAAGCCAAAGCCATTGGCTGCGGGTGAAAAACTTGTAAAGATATCTGAAATGCCGGACTGGGCACAAGCAGCTTTTGAAGGGATGAGAGAGTTGAACAGGGTCCAAAGTAAAGTTTATGAAACTGCTCTCTTCAGTGCAGAAAATGTCTTATTATGTGCACCTACTGGGTCAGGAAAGACCAATGTTGCCATGCTCACCATACTTCAGCAGCTTGCATTGAATATGAATGAAGATGGGACTATTGATCATAGTAAATATAAGATTGTCTATGTGGCACCAATGAAGGCACTGGTCGCTGAAGTGGTAGGCAATCTTTCTAATCGGCTACAAAAATATGGTGTCCAGGTTAAAGAGCTGAGTGGAGACCAAACACTGACTCGTCAACAAATTGAAGAAACTCAGATTATAGTGACAACCCCTGAGAAGTGGGATATTATCACCAGAAAATCAGGTGATCGCACCTATACCCAGCTTGTGAAGCTTCTCATCATTGACGAGATTCATCTTCTGCATGATAATAGAGGTCCTGTGCTGGAAAGTATTGTTGCGAGAACTGTTCGACAAGTTGAAACCACAAAGGAGCATATTCGTCTGGTTGGATTATCAGCTACACTCCCTAATTATGAAGACGTGGCTATATTTTTACGAGTTAACTTAGATAAAGGGCTCTTCCATTTTGACAATAGCTACAGACCTGTCCCTCTGGCTCAGCAGTATATAGGGATCACAGTTAAGAAGCCACTACAGAGGTTTCAACTGATGAATGATGTGTGCTATGAAAAGGTGATCAGTGTTGCTGGAAAGCATCAGGTGCTCATATTTGTGCACTCGAGAAAGGAGACAGCCAAAACAGCTCGTGCAATTAGAGATGCTGCCCTTGCTAATGACACTCTTGCAAAATTCTTGAAAGAGGATAGTGCCAGCCGTGAGCTTCTTCAGAATCAAATGGAACTAGTGAAGAACAGCGATCTTAAGGACCTATTGCCATATGGATTTGCAATACATCATGCTGGGATGGTTAGAACTGATCGTGAAATTGTTGAGGACTTGTTTACTGATAACCACATACAAGTGTTGGTTTCTACTGCAACTCTAGCTTGGGGTGTCAATTTGCCAGCTCACGTTGTAATTATTAAAGGCACTCAAATTTACAATCCTGAGAAAGGAGCCTGGACTGAATTGAGCCCTCTAGATGTTATGCAGATGCTTGGTCGTGCTGGAAGGCCTCAATATGACACCTATGGGGAAGGAATTATTATAACTGGACATAGTGAACTACAGTATTATCTTTCTTTGATGAATCAGCAGCTTCCCATCGAAAGTCAGTTTGTGTCTAAATTGGCTGATCAGTTGAATGCAGAAATCGTTCTGGGAACTGTGCAGAATGCTAGGGAAGCATGCAAATGGCTTGTATATACTTATCTTTGTGTTCGCATGCTACGCAATCCTACTCTTTATGGTTTGGCACCTGATGTTGTGGCCAGAGATCCAACCTTGGAGGAAAGGAGAGCTGATCTCGTAAGCATCATGCACATTCTATTTGCTTCTATGTTTTTCCTGTTCTTTGTTGCCTTGTTGAAGTTCTTTTTACACCAAAACAGAATACAGAAGCTATGACTCGAATTCTTTTAACTTGACTTCTACGTATTTCCCTTTTTGGTACCTGATGCTTTTTGCATGAACAGCTCCTCCCCCCAGCACCATGATATGACCTCCGTTCCCCCTTAGAAAACAGAAGCTCAATGGTTGCCTTAGTTATTGCTCTGTTTCAATGATCTCGATTTGAAGTGCGTTCGTGAACTTATGTGCTAAATTAATTTAGCCCCTGTGTGGCCCCCATCAAAATTTTAATATATTTTTCTCTCTTCTTTTCAACCACACATTCTCCAATAAAATAATATTACACGTAAATAAAAAACTTTTCCTTCTTTTTTAACCCCACATTCTCCCAAAAATTACTATTCCCAAATACATTATTCCAAAAATCTCTTTATAATGGGGACCAAACAAGGGCTTCAGAATTTTAATTCTAGTTGCATAAAATATTATCAATTTTTTTTATTTAATGAATACTTTGTTAATTCCTTTTGCAGATTCATTCAGCTGCGATTTTACTGGACAAGAATAATCTGGTAAAGTATGACAGGAAAAGTGGATATTTCCAAGTTACTGATTTGGGACGCATTGCCAGCTACTACTATATAACCCACGGAACAATATCTACGTACAATGAGCATTTGAAGCCAACCATGGGTGATATTGAACTCTGTCGTCTCTTCTCCCTCAGTGAAGAGTTCAAATATGTAACTGTGAGACAGGATGAGAAGATGGAGCTAGCAAAGCTTTTAGACCGCGTTCCCATACCGATCAAAGAGAGTCTCGAGGAGCCTAGTGCCAAGATTAATGTTTTACTCCAAGCTTATATTTCACAGTTGAAGCTCGAAGGACTGTCTTTGACATCTGACATGGTATTCATTACTCAGGTTCGTCTATAGCAATGGCAATCATCTACTTGAGTTCCCTACTTCATTTGTTGAATTTTAGATACTTTCTCATAGTCGAAGGCATGGCAATGTATGTTCTCACTGTTGACATTTGTGTTCTTTTTGCAGAGTGCTGGACGTCTGATGAGAGCACTATTTGAGATTGTTCTAAAACGAGGATGGGCCCAGTTGGCTGAGAAGGCTTTAAAATTGTGCAAAATGATAGGCAAGAGGATGTGGAGTGTGCAGACACCTCTACGTCAATTCCGTGGAATTCCAAACGAAATTTTGATGAAGTTGGAGAAGAAAGATCTAGCTTGGGAAAGGTATTATGATCTCTCTTCACAGGAGATTGGGGAATTGATTCGTTTTCCTAAGATGGGAAGAACACTTCACAAGTTTATTCATCAGTTTCCGAAGCTTAACCTGGCAGCACATGTTCAACCAATTACTCGCTCGGTTTTGAGAGTTGAACTAACCATTACACCGGATTTCCAGTGGGATGACAAGGTCCATGGGTATGTGGAGCCCTTTTGGGTTATTGTGGAGGACAATGATGGGGAATTTATTCTTCATCATGAATATTTCATGTTGAAGAAACAGTACATTGATGAAGATCACACTTTGATTTTCACTGTTCCCATATATGAGCCACTGCCTCCTCAGTACTTCATTCATGTTGTGTCAGATAGATGGCTGGGGTCACAGACAGTTTTGCCTGTTTCTTTTAGGCATCTTATTTTACCAGAAAAGTATCCTCCTCCCACAGAGCTATTGGATTTGCAACCCCTTCCTGTGACCGCATTAAGAAACCCAGCATTTGAAGCCCTTTACCAACAGTTTAAACATTTTAATCCTGTACAGACCCAGGTTTTTACCATCTTGTACAACTCAGATGACAATGTCTTGGTTGCAGCACCAACTGGCAGTGGGAAGACCATATGTGCAGAATTTGCCATTCTAAGGAATTATCAGAAAGGACCTGAAAGTGTCATGCGTGCTGTCTATATTGCTCCTATTGAAGCTCTTGCAAAGGAACGGTACCAAGATTGGAAGAGAAAGTTTGGAGAGGGTCTTGGGATTAGAGTGGTCGAGTTAACCGGAGAAACAGCAACAGATATGAAACTTCTTGAGAAAGGTCAAATTATTGTCAGCACTCCCGAAAAATGGGATGCTTTATCTCGTCGATGGAAACAGCGAAAGCATGTTCAGCAGGTCAGTCTCTTCATTGTTGACGAGCTCCATCTGATTGAGGGGCAAGGTGGTCCTGTCTTGGAGGTCATAGTCTCTAGGATGAGATACATTGCCAGTCAGCAAGAAAACAAAATTCGTATTGTCGCTTTGTCAACTTCTCTTGCAAATGCCAAGGATTTGGGGGAATGGATTGGTGCCACGTCACATGGTCTTTTTAATTTTCATCCTACCGTGAGGCCCGTGCCTCTTGAAATTCACATCCTGGGTGTTGATATTGCTAATTTTGAAGCAAGGATGCAAGCCATGACAAAGCCTACGTATACTGCAATTGTTCAACATGCCAAGAACGGGAAACCTGCAATAGTATTTGTTCCTACCAGGAAGCATGCACGCCTCACTGCTGTGGATCTCATGTCCTACTCGAGTGTGGACAGTGAAGAAAAACCAATGTTCTTATTACAGTCTGAAGAGCTGGAGCCTTTTGTTGCCCGGATCAAGGAACCTATGTTGAAGGAGACAATACAATTTGGTGTAGGTTATTTGCACGAGGGATTGACCAGTACAGATCAAGATATAGTGAAGACACTGTTTGAAACTGGATGGATTCAAGTATGTGTTATGAGCAGTTCAATGTGTTGGGGAGTGCCTCTGTCTGCACATCTGGTTGTGGTTATGGGAACACAATACTATGATGGCAGGGAAAATGCTCACACTGATTACTCAGTCACTGATTTATTGCAAATGATGGGTCATGCCAGTCGACCGCTTGTTGATAACTGTGGAAAGTGTGTCATCCTTTGCCATGCACCACGTAAGGATTACTATAGAAAGTTCTTGGATGAAGCATTTCCAGTTGAAAGCCATTTGCATCATTATCTGCATGATAATCTAAATGCGGAGGCGGTTGTGGGAGTTATTCAGAACAAGCAAGATGCTGTGGACTACCTTACTTGGACATTTTTATATCGAAGGCTCACTCAGAATCCAAACTACTATAATCTTCAGGGTGTTAGTCACAGACATCTCTCTGATCATCTCTCAGAACTCGTGGAGAACACACTGAGTGATCTGGAAGCAAGTAAATGTGTTGCCATTGAAGATGACTATTTGCTTTCACCTTTGAATCTTGGCATGATAGCATCTTATTATTATATCAGCTACACAACAATTGAACGTTTCAGTTCATCTCTGACATCTAAAACAAAGTTGAAGGGTCTGCTGGAAATTTTGGCTTCAGCTTCAGAGTATGAACTTCTCCCTATTCGACCTGGTGAAGAAGAGCTGATAAGAAGGTTAATCAATCACCAGCGATTCTCCTTTGAGAACCCGAAGTTCAGTGATCCACATGTGAAGGCAAATGCTCTTTTACAAGCTCATTTCTCCAGGCAACTAATTGGTGGAAATCTGGCTTCTGACCAGCAAGAGGTACTCATTTCTTCTAGCAGGTTGCTTCAAGCCATGGTTGATGTTATTTCTAGTAGTGGATGGCTTAGCCTCGCCCTTCTTGCCATGGAAGTAAGCCAGATGGTAACCCAGGGAATGTGGGAGCGTGATTCTATGCTTCTTCAGCTTCCACATTTCACAAAAGAGTTAGCCAAGAAGTGTCAGGAGAATCCAGGTAAGAGAATCGAGACTGTCTTTGATCTGGTGGAAATGGAGGATGATGAAAGGCGGGAGCTATTACAAATGCCAGACACACAGTTGATAGATATTGCTAGGTTTTGTAACCGTTTTCCAAACATTGACCTGAATTATGATGTGCTGGATAGTGATAATGTGAGAGTTGGAGAAGAAGTTAGTGTGCATGTAACCCTTGAACGAGATCTTGAAGGGAGGACAGAGGTCGGGCCTGTTGATTCTCCTAGATACCCCAAAGCCAAAGAAGAAGGGTGGTGGCTTGTGGTTGGTGATACTAAAACTAATCAGTTGCTTGCCATCAAAAGGGTTACACTCCAGAGGAGGTCCAGAGTCAAACTTGATTTTACTGCTCCTGCAGAAGCTGGAAAGAAGACGTACACACTATATTTTATGTGTGATTCTTATTTGGGGTGTGACCAGGAGTACAGCTTCACAGTTGATGTTAAAGAAGCGGCGGATTCCGAAGATGACGGTGGAAGAGAATGATTGAGCTTATTGCATTCAAACTTGTCGCAGTGGTTGAGTATTAATGTAAGTTTTGGTGTTACTCATTCTAACTAATGTTTGTTTACCGATTTTTAATATTTTTATAATGTTTATGATCTATAATTTTAAACATATTTCTACAATGATGATTTATCCCGTCCTTAATGTTTTACTCATAGTCTATTCTCAAGCACTACCATAGATTGGATGGATTAATCCAGTGAAACTTAGTCTCCCCCTTGTGCAAAATGAAACATGTGGAAATGTCTCTGTATAATAAGAATAGAAAAGGGCATACGAATTGCTGGAGGTCTAAAGCCTTTCCTGCAGCCTTCTAACTTGTAGTGACCGTGACCTTACACAATGGAGCAACCTTACCATTGTGCCAAGGCCTACCTTCAATGATAAGAAGAATGCCAAAAAGGAGTCTCAATTAAGAGTTCAATTTTTGGTTTGTATTCAGGAGAGTTCAATTTTTGGTTTGTATTCAGGAGCGGTTATACTGTGTTTGGTAGCCTAATAGGAAAAATGAAAGTCAAATTGAAGTGTTATGAGCTCTGGTTTATATAATCCCTTATTCAAAGTATATGATTGGGTTCTGAGCGCTGCTCCCATGTCAAACTTATTTATGAATAAACTATGTACGCTGTAGATATCCTTGTACTAAATGTTACTGGTCCAACAGTGGTTTACTGCTTTATATGTTGGCCAGATATCTGAATGAACTGTGCAAGATCTTTGACATCCTTCATCAATATCACTGTTTTCGTCTTCTTTGTTGTCGTCTTTATGGTGCATTTCACAATGTTTTTTATCTTTGGAGATGTTATTTTGTATATGCTAGTAGTTGAAGGCTTAGATTTTGATTAAGTATGCTATTCGTCTGAATGTAAACCGTCTCAATGTTTATAGTGCTTCTAATGTGCTTACAGGTTGGAAGCTCAAGGTTGTGAGCTACTGTGCGCCTGCTGTCAAGGTTTGGCGTCTTGCTCATCTGTTTGGACTGATGATGTAGGACTCTATTGTTTGTCTTGAGAGCTGTTCTATGTTTCTCTTGTAATAACTCTCATATGTAGTTTACTATTTACCTACTATGCTGAATGATTAATGTCTATTTCTTGTAATAACTATCCGAGCACTCATTACATCAGCGACTTCTCCTCATCTGTGCACCCATGATCTTCATCATTTGAAAACGAGTCCCACTCCTTGAAGTCGTGTTCATCTTGATCTCGATCTCGATCTTGTTAATTTTGCCATTAGCCTATCTGAAACATCGGTATGTCTTCAAATGCAGAGCCATAAAAAATGTAGAGCGCCCATTATAAAGCTTTGGGCCTTTGGCTTTAATGGGGAAATAACATAATTGTAGTGGTTTGGTAAAATTTCCCATGTCAAATGCAATTTGTTAAAAAGGAACTTGTGCTGAAGTCCCCAACCTATTAGGAAACTGAGATTTCGTAGCGATTGTGAAATGAATCGGTACAACTTTTGAACCAGGCGAAAACATATTTATTTTATTTTTGTCATTTTGTACAACGTTATACTCTTTAAAGAAACATCTGAGTATATCAAGAATGCTTTTTTAATATACATGTTTTTATTTTCCTTTTTGCGACCAAGAGTCGAGTAACAATTTTGTTACTCAGCTGGTGGATAACTTTTTTTTTTTTTTTTTCAAATCCAATAGACTACGAGCTTGTTGGGTAGAAATTAAAATTGAAAAATTAGCCGTTATTGTTGACTTTTATTAGACGAGTGAGACTCAATAACGGCTATATTTTCAATTTTAATTGGATTTTAATTGCTACCAAACAAGCTCTACGTCTCTTTGCTCCGAAAGAGTAGTTTTTAAGCCTCTTTTAGAACTCTTTTTTCCTACATATTTATTTGTGGTAATTATGCCCTTGTTTGTCCCCCATTATATCACATTCCATTACATTAATTTTTTCTCTCTCTTCATCTCAACCATCCATTCATCAAATAAAATAATAATACACACAAATCAAAAACTTTTCAACCACACATCTCCCATCAATCACTATTCTAAAAATTATCTACCCCCCAAATATTTAAATTAATGGGGGGCAAACAGGGGCTATACTAAATCAGGTGTTTAGTTTTAACTTTCTAAAAATCAGGTTTAAACATTTTTTAATCAAAAATCAGGTTTTAATTTCACAATTAATTTTGATAATGATATTTTAAATTAAATTAATTTATATATCCACACATACCCCCACCCCCACCCCCACCCCAAATTTCACAAAATTCCCAAACCTCCTCCCGTCTCCTCCATCCTCCTCCCCTCCCTCCTCCCGTCTCCACCCAAAATAGTGGCAGTAGACACAGCAGCGACGCTACTACGACAAAGTAGTGTTGCATAGCAGCGCGATGCTGCTGTGCGACACGCTGCTGTGTCGCACAGCAGCGTCAACGCTGCTGCCAGCCTTTTGGGTGGGTGGACGAGGAAATTGGGCGATGGATCTGTGGGTGTGGATCTGTTGCAGGTGGGCGTGTGGCTCAGCGATGCATTTATGGGTGTGTGGATCTGTTGCAGGTGGGCGTGTGGATCTGTTGCAGGTGGATTAGCGATGCATCTATGGGTGTGGGGGCAGAGTGGCGGATCTGTTGGTGGTGGTTTGGGCTGATATTGTTGGTGGGTGGTTTAGGGATTAGGGTTGGCGGCGGATCTGACGAAGTGTGTGACCAACTATTTGGTCGTTCTGTGATCAGGTATTGTTAACTATTTGGTCGTTCTGTGACCTGTGACCAAGTATTATTGGTGTATTGTGATTGGGAGACGGGTACGGCGGATGGGTCGAAGTGTCTGTGACTATCTATTTGGTCGATCTGTGACCTGTGACAAAGTGTGGTAATGTACTGGGATGTGGGAAGGGTGTTTGGGTGACTGTGACCATCTGTATGGTAACTATGACCTTAAAAGTCGTTGCTTTGTGACCTTAAGATATAACATGTGACTTATAATTTTTTTATCAGTGACCCATAAAGTCAACTGTGACCTATAAATTTTTTTGATATGTGACCTCGAAATAACTGTGACTTTAACAATTGTCGAAATCGGAGCAGTCGCCGGAATTAAGTGCTACCGGAGTAGTCGTCGGTCGCCGGAGTAGTAGTCGGAGCAATGGGGGTGGTGGAGGTGGGGTGGGGTGGGTTAATTTTATTATATTACAGTTATATATTTAATTTAATATAATAATTCTGAAATGTAATTAATTAATTCAAGAAAAACCTGATTTTTGCAATTTTAAACTTTGGGGTCTGATTTTTAATTTTGGAATAGATAATCCCCGAGCTGTGAATTTTTCCCTATTTATTTTCAATCACAAATTCACACAATAAAATATTATGTATGTAAATCTAAAAATTTTCCATACTTTTTATCCGTATGTTCTCTTAAAAATCACTATTTAATTATTTTTTTTTTCAAATAACACATCTCGTGCTTGACCTTAGTAATTATTAGCAAGAAATTTTAAGGGGAAAAAAATGACATTTTAACTATTGGTAATAGAACGAAAATTTGTCTTTCGATTAACCAAACAAAATATTTTTCTTTTAGGTAATTGCCTTAAAAGTCAAAGTTGGAGGACTTTTACTGCAAATAATATTAGGTCATTGGTCATCCTATAAATAGTTGAGTTAGTCTATTATTTTAGGGGGTGGCCAGAGACAAAAGAAAAAGGAGGTGGCGGACTGCTGTGAAGATATATTATATATACGCTGAAATATATATATATCTCTTCCAAGAATCGGTGGCTGCAGTATATCTGTTAAAGAAGAAAATAGCTGCACAATTCCAAGGTCAAATACGGTGGCTGGCTGCTGGATATATATATTTATTATATACAACAGAAAGTGCAGCAAAGGGAAAGAATTGTGTTTCACGCATATTGAGGCAGCCAAAAGGTTGGGTATAGCTAGAGCCTATTTTTCTTTTGTAATATTTTGGGATTAGGTTTGGTGAGTGAGAAATTCTATATGATTCTATCAATTTATCATATAGTGAAAAAGTTTTGACGGTCCATTTAAATTTGTGCGTTATATTCTTTATTTTTCTTGTTTGCTATTGTTCTCCTGAACAACAAAAGATCTTACGGGTTAAGTAGAAAAGGGAAATTGGTGTGAAATTTTCCAACATTTTCATCACGTTTTTATTTCAACCTTCTATTGATTAACATATCTATTATTCCTGATGATAAGTTACATCCAAAATTTCTGTTAACGTGATCTGAAATAGGGGCGATTATACTTGCACTTCGATCAATCATTTATCCAACCTTTGTGCTATTTCCATCATTTTGCTTATCTGAGTATGACGGGAATGGGTAGCAACTTGACACATTGGTCCATTACACCAAGTTCATAACTAGTCGCACGTGTGAAGCCCATCCCCCACCGCCGCCGCACTTTCCCCGACCACCAACCCCGCTGTTCGTGTTTGCATCTGGGACCATATTACCCTTTTAAGTTTTAAACTCCAAACAAAATAAGGAAACACTGCACAACCTATTTCCTCAATAACAAATTGGTCATCCACCTTAGAACATGTTTGGCAAAGTTTAAATCTTTTTTAAGTTGATGAAATATATTTTTTATCTATACATTTTGTAGGATTCGTAGCATATAAATACTTAAAAGAATAACCACACAAGCACTAAAATAATTTAATTCAATCTTTCAATACACTAAGGATTTCGAACTTTTACTTTTTGTAAAAGAGCTTATTCAATTGGTCAGGCCTTGAGTTTGCTCCCCAATGGTCACCAATTCGAGTCCCCTCAGGGCCACTGAGGTGAGTATCCGGCCGTAAACTTCAGGGCCCCGTGGAATTAGTCGAGGTGCGCGCAAGTTGGCCCGAACATCCACGGTTATCAAAAAAAAAAAAAGAGCTTATTGAGAAGTTATATCAGCTTTATCTAAAGGCTCTCTTTAATTAAGTACAATACTTTCAAAAAATTATTAAAACACATTCAAAAGTATTTTCTGAATCTTAAAAGTAACTTTTGACTCTTAAAAGCCTTGCCAAATAGACATTTACATTTCGGTTTCCAATGATTGGAATCACCAAATGTTCAATAAAATGTCAAATGTCGTTCTAAACTACGTGTTACGCCAAATTGGCCGAAGCACAATTGACCAAAGCCGAAGCCAAATTGTCTGAAGAGCACATCTTGCCGAAGTAAAAATAAATAAATAACAAAACCCGTCCTCCGAAGCCCCTATGCAGGAGCGATACATAAGGCCTACTAAAGAGAAATCCAAAGCTCAAATAATGATCAATGTTTGAAGATCTAATTTATATGTCACATTATAAATAGATCCCCTTAGTGCCATTAGAGGGGGATGCGAATTATTATTTACTACTCATGTACTCCATCTTTATAAATATATGGTCTTTCAAAAGTTCATGGGGTGATTTTAATCTTAAACTTAATTTTTTATCGATCGTTCATTATTGTATGCTTGTGTTTATATATTTATTGGAGTCTGAACATATTTCTTGTGTCGAAAATCTTCTTCCACGTTCAAACTCGTAACATGTTTGACTAGTAACCAGAATTAGCTTGTAAGGACGCGAGTGAGTCCGGTATCTGTTAGCGAATTTTTTGTGGTCAACAGTACGAGTAAAACATGATTTCATAAAATTACGCATAGATTTTGGGCGTGTTCGGTAGAGATTAAAATCGAATTAAAATTGAAAAATTAGTCGTTATTGTTGACTTTTATTAGACGAGTAAGATCCAATAACGGCTATATTTTCAATTTTAATTGGATTTTAAGTACGACCGAACACGCCATTTGCACAATTCCAACATATGGATTTATTTTGCAACTATAATGGACGGTTTAGAGTTCATTTGCTATATTTTAAAGATTTAGGTCTAACTTCCTACTATAAAAATTGGTTGGTAGCCAGCGGGAAACTTTCCAAACACAATAATACCCCCAAACTAAAAACTAAAAGAAAAGAGAACCCTCTCTTCTCTCCCTCTCTGATTGCAGTAAAGAAAGTGTTTGAAGGTGAAATTCAGCGGGTTATTGATCCATGGCGTTGTCGAGGCTTCGACATCCGGTGATCTCCCGAGCCCCTTCGCTGCTCAGGGCTCGTTTTGTATATTTTTCTTCCACTCATCCATCATTCTATCGGTACTTTTTGTTTCTCTCTCTCGTCTGTTTTTGTAAATCTTTTGTATTTTTTTCTGCATCTGGATCAATACAATTCGTTGATTGAGAAAGAAGTATTCATTTCGATTTACGGGAAAAAAAAATTTGAAAAGAGATCGAATGGTTGGTGAAAATGGTCAAAGGCAAGCCGCATAAATGAGTACTGAAAAATGTTCAATTATAATTTTCAACTCAGGAAAAAACGATTCTTATTGGATATACACTAATAAAAGTCGTATATGGAATTAAAATAATTAAATTCGTTCTTTAAGTTGTAATTTGTATTTAAGGGATGACTATGCGTGTGTATATTTTTGGAACTAAATACTAGATTAAATTAGTTCTTTTAAGTTTTTTTGAAGGATGTGTACACATTGCTAATATTCATGTACATCACATGCAGAAAAGATTACACTGATTAAATTTTGATTGAGAGAAGAGTCACTCAGGACCTGCTTGATTTCCATTCTCATTTTCCGAGATTTATTACAGTTAATAAATTCTCTAACCTATCAGAACTAAGTTGCCCTTGCTTCTTTCAAACACCAGTGTTTGTTACTCAAAAGGCTGCTGTTTTTTTCCACTTAACATATTGTCCTGGGAATTTCTTCAATACAGTAGCTTTTAAAGAATGTGAACATATATATTGCACTTATTGCAGGTTAAATTAACACTACATTACCGATTATGAGAAACTTATGTGATCAGTAAGACACTTTTTTTTTTTTTGAAGGTTGTCTACATTACATCAGTAAATTGATAAATACTTAAGAAATTGTAACCCAGGGGGTGTCTTTGATATTATCTCTCTAGAAAATCTGGATGGGAAAAGGGAATCTTCAAAAATCATAAGGTTATTATCCTTCTGACTGGAAAAAGTTACACCAGACATGCAAATTGCTTCTGTTGTACTAGGAAGCTCTGAACTGTATGGAAAGTAGATGTTCCACTTCACCATCTCGTAATACATCTAGAGTTTTTCTCTGCTGAATTCTGGATTTGGAGATACCAACTTGTATCATCAAGTCATGGAATCCTTTTCTTGTAATGGATTGGTAAAGGCAAATGATTGGGGTACTAAGCAGTTGATTTGGTAGAGAGAATTTAGCATATAATTTACTATACAAGTTTAAGTCAATTGATTGTTCAGTTCTCATTTCAATTATAAGTCTGGAATGACAAAAATTTTGATCTTAAGATAGATAGAGAGAGCAGATTACCTTATGCAATAAATACGATCCACTCATGAAGTCGAACAGTCCATTACCTATGTCTTCTGCCTTAAAATTAGGCATTTTCAGGCATGGGGCAAAACATTCCTTGCTAGTCACATACAGTTCTTGTAATATACTTTTTGATAAGAAAATCTTTTCATTTGCACGCAATTCTATTTTGTTTTCACTGAAGACCATGTGTAATCTCCATCACCACCTTCTTAACATCTGTCATGCCTTTTAAATTGCATAAAGATCTTTAACTTTCTCATATAATATCTTATTGTCAAATTATTGATGCTGTAGTTCCAGGATGCTGATCTCTGATGCTGATGTTGAGGTCACTTTGTTAAGGTTTGAATCTTCACGCTTTTTATCTACCGCCCATTTCTTTGCTTCTGTTTATCTTGGTCATGCAGCTCAAAAGTGAGACAATATAAATTTTACTTAAAATTTCATTTCTGATGTTGAATTTTTTGCGTGAGTATTTTGAGTTTCTGATGCTGTTCTTTACTGATCCATTGCCATATAATCACAAACAACTTTTTATCTTTAACCTGGGACCATACCCTGTTTATACCTACCTCATTTGGCAGTAAAACTGTGGAATTTACTCTGTACATGGCATCAGATTGGTTGTTTGGAGACTGCATATCTAATTAACCGGACTTGTAATTTTCTGTTTTTTTCCGGTCCTCTGATTTATTAACGATGCAATTTTATCAGGCCTACTCTTTTTCCAATGGTCAATGGAGTTCACAACATTTCTTCTAAGCTGAAGGTTAGTGGTGAAAATACGTTGGAGATTTACCTTGCACAAATGCGTTCTTTTTCTAACTGTGATTATGTGAATTTGACAGTGGCAGAGCGGTGTCCGAAATTATTCATCTTCAGGTATACCTTTTCTAAGTTCAGTATTGCAACTACTCGAGCAAATTTGTCTCTCTCAGAAATTTTCCAGTCTTTAAAGGAAAGAATCCTGAGAAAAATGAACAAGGACTCAAAAGGAAACATCTAGAATAATGTGAAAGAAAAGAGTGAATTTATTGGTAGTAGTTCTCCCGTCATTGGCAACTTCTTGCTGAAAACCAGTCATTATACTGCAGAGGGCATACCTCTTCAATTGTTCTCTTGTCTAATTTCCAATTCTATTAAATGCCCCAAAAATTAAAACATTCTCTATTAAGAAAAAACCAACACAAAAAGCTGAGGCCAATAACAAAAAGCCCAGAATTGCCAAGACAAAGGAGCACACATGTGGATGCCCTAGGCTTATTTTATGAGGGGTGCTCCTTAGAAAGTCGAGATGTGAGCTTGAAGTGTAAGCTTAAAGGCTCTTCATGCATGCCTCTCGCGAGACCTTCGAAAATTAATCCTCGGGCTCTTTTGAAAACAATGCCTACAATAAAACAAACTAGTTCTGAGATTAATAATCTACTTAAATGTTAAACTTGATATTTCTATTCAAATGGGGGACATACGAGTGCTTCCCTATGTATGCCTCTTTTCGTGTGGGGGTTTCTTCGACCATTTCTCTTTCTGTAAGTCTGGTTGTGTTAGTATGCACTTGGACTAATTGTTATGTACAATTATTTAAATTTGACTGTCAATTTATAGATGTCCAAGTTCATGACCTTTATTCATCCAAGTCAAAGGTTTTAATGAAGTAATTTTCTACTTTTTAAATCTACTCATAGCATAATGTGCTTGAGATAGTGAAAGTGAGATGTTCTGACTGTATGAGGGCGTATGTAATTGTTAGAAATAATATTTATGGGAAATTAGAGAGAGAGATAGTAATAGATGGGGTAGTTTGATTCTGAGCTCAACTTTTTGAGTTGAGTAATGTTATCCATCCCCACTGGTGTTAAACACTAGTTTAGATGGCAATTACGTGACATTAAATGATAGATTCATTTAAATGTAAAGTCATTTTTTTTAAAGGTAATCAAATATTTTATTAATACAAGGGAAGTGTATTATCAATTTAAACCAGAAATGAACAACATGAAATTGAGCAGCCCGTCTATATGCCTAATAGTCGCAACATGAAACCAAGTATACAATGTCAAATAAAATTATTCTTTAATCTGCTCCGTTGTCCTTATTTGATCATCAAAACAACGGCTGTTTATTTCTCTCCACACACCATATGATGCAACTCGAAATAAGGTCCCATACAAGCTTACTATCCTTATCGCGAAACTTTCTCCTCCATGCCTTTAACACGCCTTCCATACGCCTCGGCAACACCCAATCCATGTGTTGAGATGCCAGAATATCATTCCACAGCAAATTAGCAACATTACAATGAAAGAAAAAGTGGTCAATCATCTCCCTATCCCTCCTACACATATAGCACTACTCTGTAACATAAAAATCTCTTGTTCGAAGATTATCCACCATTAACACTTATCCTCTAACTATCATCCGTAGTAAAAATGTCACTCGTGGAGGCAGTTTACATTTCCATACCATTTTAAGGGGAACAAATTTTCTACAGATCCCAATAAGGATCTAAAATAAGTGCCAATTGAAAAGATACCATCCCGTGTCAATCTCCACCTACGACAATCACCATCTCCTACTCTGATGTGCACTTCATGCAAAGATGTCAAAAGCAGCGCATAATCATCCAATTCTCAGTCCTGCAAACCCCGCCTAAAAACAATGTTCCAACTGAGACTCCCGTTATGTATATCTAAGGCATCTTTCATTATAGCGGACGGCACCAACGCAATACGATACAAAGAAGGAAATCTCACCCCTAGCGGTTGATCTCCACACCAACAATTATCCCAAAATTAATAGTATTACCATTTCCCACCACAAAAGTCAATCTATTCCAATAATCGCTCCACCCTTGTCGGATATGCCGCCACAAATTCACCCCATAAGAACCACGACTCTCGATTGAGCACCATCCTTCTCCATAACACCATATTTTGCCCCCATAATTTCTCTCCAAAAACTCTTTCCACTCTGAATCGCTACAATCACTTACCCAATAATGCCTTATTCAAGAATGCGAGGCTTCTGAGTCCGAGACTCCCCAACCTTATGGGAGAACAAATTACACCCCAGTTAACCAAATGTAATTTCCTCTCCTCTCCTAATCCTCCCCAAAGAAACTCCCTTTGAATCATCTCTAATCTTTTTGCCACTACAATAGGAATATGAAACAATAACAAAAAATAAGTAGGGAGGTTCGACAGTATGAACTCATTTAAATGCAAAGTCATATGACTCATTTAATTAAACAAATAAAATATAGCTACCGAGACTAGTGCTCTAGCACCAATAGGGATGAATAGCATTATTCTTTTGAGTTTAGTTTGTTGATTGGGCCTGAGAGCCCAAATCTACCTGAATGACTTTTTTCTATTAGACTTAACTAGGCCCTGCTGACCTAAATGACTTTGGTTCTGTAAGACCTTCCTACCCAATTTCTTGGTTTTGCTTGACCTTCTACGGAATTGAATTGTTTGTTTGTT
Source organism: Fraxinus americana (assembly GCA_035079005.1). Classification (NCBI taxonomy): domain Eukaryota; kingdom Viridiplantae; phylum Streptophyta; class Magnoliopsida; order Lamiales; family Oleaceae; genus Fraxinus; species Fraxinus americana. The sequence goes on along the minus strand of CM068710.1, from coordinate 34,857,021 downwards.
TATTTGATCTCTGTGAGGCCGATTGAGTTCTTCTCAACTTTCTTTTAATGATTTCCAAGTGAAAGCGGTTAGCCCTTGAAACTTTAGTATCGATATACTAACTCAGTAAATTGAGAAATGACAGATACACATTCTAACATTTTATTTGACTTAACCTATTGAGCTTATCATAAAATGTGATGTTATTGCAGAACCACCTCATTTAGTGATTCAGATGCCAGCTTTGTCTCCCACAATGGTAAGAAAATATGAACATTAATCTGGAAACATATTGGGACCTTTTACAGGACAACATTCCATTGGCACCATGATTAAAAACTTTCACGTGCCTGTTCATTTCCTTGCAGACTCAAGGTAACATTGCAAAGTGGTGGAAGAAAGAGGGAGATAAGGTCAGTTGCATTAAGTAGTTATTTTTGAATGGGGACAGGATGACTTTTTATCTTTACATATGATGCCATTTAAACATAACTGCGAAAAAGTATTTGTCTACTTGGAAGAAAGATACCCAAATTTTGATGATTTCTAATTTGTGTGGACTTTTATTGGATCTAACAGATAGAAGTGGGGGATGTGATATGTGAAATAGAGACGGACAAAGCTACCCTTGAGTTTGAATGTCTTGAAGAAGGGTAAATTCTATTTTTGAGTCTGCTTTAGAATGGGCTCAGCTGTGATTTCCATGAGAAAATTGCAATGATCATTAGATTAAGATACAGTCAAGAATATCATGTTTAAAATTTTACTGCCTCGACAATAGGGACATTTCCTTGAGTAAGCACTACATTGCTTAGATTCTTCTTCTGTTTTTATGCTATTATATTAGTACATATTCTCGTACGTTAAGTCATCGTTCCATGCACAAATTTAGTCTCTAATCTCCCTATTTATGTAGCTTTATCCACCCAATCAAATGCACATTTTAAATCACCATGATTTTTAATAGTTTTGATGTGATGCTTTGTGGGAGCATATCCACAGGTTTCTGGCTAAGATACTAGTGCCTGAAGGTTCAAAGGATGTGCCTGTGGGACAGCCTATAGCAATTACGGTATATGTGCAATATACCTCAAGTATTAGTATCTTTATTCTTTTTGTTATGCCCATGTCTTGTGTACAGTAACACTCGTACCATTTTTCACACAATCATACTACATTTTCAAATACGAAGCTATAGATTAAAGGAAAGCTTCTCATTATTAGATGTATAGAGTTCCTATTTTTACTCTACTCTAAATCATTACATTAATTATCATCAGATTCCCCCCTCCCCTTCCCCCAAAATTATTACATTAATTATTGCCACATTTTTAGTCATCCTTTGATTGATTTGATTCAGTTAGATGTTATGAGCATCATCTTGTAATTTGATTTCGACTGGTTTAATTAGGTCGAGGATTCAGATGATATAGCTAATGTTCCTGCTGCTGTTAGTGGATCAGAAGTTAAAGATAATAAACAAAATATCAAACAAGAAGACGGTGGACAGGAATCAAGTTCTGTGAACATTAAGACATCTGAACTTCCTTCTCACATTGTTCTCAACATGCCAGCACTATCCCCAACCATGGTCTGAACAAACTGCAACCGACTTGAGATAAATGTTATGCTGTCATATTTTTCTTCACTGTACTACTTGCTGCTCAAGAGTGTTGCTCTTTGTTTGCCTGCAGAATCAGGGTAATATTGCCAAATGGAGGAAAAAGGAAGGCGATAAGGTTGGTTCCGAATTTTACGCGGATGTAAATTTGTCAGTGGGATATTTCTCATGTGTGCTGCTTTATGGTGATTATTTCTTTGTTCTTCTCAACTTTTTTTACTTGTTGCAGATTGAGGTGGGTGATGTTATTTGTGAAATAGAAACAGACAAAGCTACCCTTGAATTTGAAAGCCTTGAAGAGGGGTAATATTTTTCTTTCTAACTTTGAAATGCATGTTATTGAATGATTTCATATACAGTCAAGATCTCCACAATACTCATATTTTTTACCATGTCACGTGATGATGCTGTGACTAACAGGAGGACCGTAAATAGTAACATAGAAAACATTGAAACTAATAATATTATGATCTTGATTCTGTCTTGTAGCCTTGGGTGTTAACCTTTTTGATAATTATGGTGCATTTCATTAGAAAGTTATTAGAATTAGTTCAGTTTTGCCTTTTAGGACCAACTGTTGGGTGCGATTATGTAATTGGTATATTGGGTGCAGGTTCTTGGCCAAAATAATAGCTCCTGAAGGCTCAAAGGAGGTAGCTGTGGGACAGCCCATTGCAATAACTGTAAGTTTTGATGTTTGAACTTGTACCAGCCATTCCTTCTCTTTTCTCGATAATTGAAGGTTCAATCTTCCATGTTGGGTTAGGGAATACTCGTAGTTCTTTCATTTCTGGAAGTTAGAAGGTGCAATTTCTATATTGCTGATTATTGCTAGTTCTTTTATGCCTGAAAGTTATATTGTATTCTTATAATTATTTTTAGTGTTTTAATCTCTTCTTCTGGGGCGAACTAATGTAATCTATTCCGCAAGGTTGAGGATCCTAATGACATCGAAGCTGTAAAAACATCTGTTAGTGGTGGTATGGGTGTCAAAGAAGAAAAACCTATCCAACGTAGTACTACCAAGGAAATAAAAACTCAAACGAGTTTCACTCGAATTAGTCCAGCTGCAAAGTTACTAATCACAGAACATGGGCTGGATGCATCATCTATAATAGCATCTGGTCCTCGCGGAACTTTGTTGAAGGGGGATGTTTTATCTGCAATAAAGTCTGGCAAAGGATCCGCCAGAATCTCTGAACCTGAGAAGAAAATTTCTCCATTATCTTCACCCCAGCTGTCGACTTCTTCCTCGATGTCATTAGGATCAAAATCTGATGTACAACGGACAGAGGCTCATGAAGATTTGCCTAATACTCAAATCCGAAAGGTATTTTTTATTTGTTGAATAAGTTGCTATGACTTCTTTTTTATTCTCCCTCATAATTCTTTTATGGACGGTTGGATGAATAATTGGTGTCAAATACATTAGTGCCTTCTTAAAAAGTAGCTTTCTTATTAAAACTGTATATTGATTTGTATAATTATCTATAAAATGCTTGTATGAAAGTAACAACTCCTCCAAAGTATATTTGCATTGTATTGTGAAGATGGATGAATTGCAAGCAAAAATGAGAGTATAGCTAGGTCATTGAGTTGTGGTAACTTTACAGTAGATGAGGAAAAAAATAGAAAACAAGTGGTCATGTGAGTTGAAGATGAGAGGACATTGTAGAAATGACCTTGCTTGAATTGAATGCAATATATGGTAACAGTGAAGCCCGTGGGTAAATGTGGGTATGATGAACAAAGGCATGGATTTATCAAAACATTGTCAAAGACACTCCTGTAATCTTCTTATGCGAACGGATTCCAGTTGTAAAATGATCTGAAAAGATCCACTTTGTGGCTGTATTATGCTACACAGCTGCAAGGAAAAAAGGAAGACAATGAAATGTCTAAATGTGATCTTTATGTCTGTTTGGGTATTATCTATATCACTCAGCTTTTCCATGCACTTTTCATATATTCAATTGAAACAGAAAGCGATTCTAATATATATATGCTAGAACTTTTCAATAAGAAATAGAAGATGCCAACAAACATCCAAACCCTTATACGCGTACCTAGAGTTCATGATTTCATTAACATTTCACACTTTCAGAGGATAGGCTTTAGATTCACCCGTGGGCGGATAAAATCGAGCTTTTAGGAATTTTAATTATACATGTTCTTTACGATGATCCTAACAGAAGATAACTCTCAGAAGTTGAGTGTTACTAGTGCTTCTATATGTCAAACCTATTACCATTTGCACCTCATTCACTCAATCAGCGTATATTTATTTGCCATAATTGATATCATACAGCACAACTATGCTATGACCTTGTGGAAGATTTCTTTTGGTTTTTGAAATAATACACAATTCAAAGCACCTCTTGACAAAAACAATTATTTAAAACTACAATGCTGTTTAATGATTATTTTCATCAATTTCTTGTTTTCCTGTGAATCAGGAAGCATCATTTACAGTTAGTGGCTATAAACCTTCATCATTTGGTAAATTTGCAGTTTATGTGCACTTTTCTTGTTTCAAATCCCCTTGATTTCTTTTATAGGCTTCTTCTAATCATTTCTGTAGATCCTTCAATTCAGTTTCTTCAAATGAAGCTATGTAAAAACCCAATGGCATCCACCATGAGAACTTCATCCCCCATTAGTTTGTTTGTTCATCCATGTGTAATACATACTTCTAATGATTAACATTGTGTCTGTTTATCAATTTTTTTTATTTTTTTTTTGAAAAAAGTAATCAAATATTTTATAAATCAAAACTCAATACACGGGGTGTGTGTCATCAATACAAATCAGAAAGAAACAACATGAAATTAGGCAGCCCATCTATCTGTCTAGAAGCCACAGCATTAAACCAAATGTACAATGTCAAGTAAAACAATTCCTTAAGCTGCTCTGTTGTCCGTGTTTGGTCTTCAAAACAGGATATCACACTTGATTCTAACTTGGGAAGCTAAGTGATCTACGCCTGATTCTTGATTTATGTCTATGTTTTCGAGGCTTTTCTTTGTCTTTGATATATATGTTTGTATTATGATCAGGTTTTATAGATATGCATATCACTGTTTGTGATGATTTTCGTTGGTAGTCTTATCGTCTACTAAAATGTTTAACATAAGACACATATTTGGTAACTGTTTTCCAGGTGATAGCAACACGGTTGTTGGAATCAAAACAATCTATACCTCATTTATATTTGTCCACAGGTCTTAAACTTCCCAAGATTTTTGTACTTTTAGCACTCTAAATCTAATTACCTGTCTATACTCATGTTAACGGTTTCTATTCAGATGTTATACTGGATCCTCTTCTCTCCTTTAGGAAGGAGCTTAAAGGTATGTGATTTTATCTCTAATTTATTACCTTCCTCTCCTCAAAGCACTAATATAAGTTCAATCACATTTTTTTCCCCAGCAAAATATGATCTTAAAGTCTCAGTGAATGACATTGTCATCAAAGCTGTTGCTATTGCATTGAGAAATGTACCAGAAGCAAATGGTAAGATGCATTGATTTTTGATATACTGGACCAAATATTGATCAACTGTAAAATGATTTGCAACATGAAACTGAGTTATATTAAATAATTGTTGGGGCATGACTAAAAATTTTCGGATTTCTTTCTGTTGGAACTGTTTACAGCTAAGATCTACTAGGTTCTACGTTAAAAATCTAGGAAGATTTTGGGTTTCCCAACGAACAATTCTAATTACCAAGTGATACTGCAAGCTTGTTAACCTCCTGCCCTCTAAGCTAAAAGATCTAATAATAGTCAAATATTGGGAACTGCCTGGATAAGAGTTAGAAACAGGAAGAAAGAGAAGCGAGAACCACTTAAAATGGAGGATTTGATTGTATTTCATCCTTCGTTCCCCATGTTCACTGGGGATTGAATAGCACTGAATTTGATGAATTATTAAGCCCTTGTTTGAGCCCCTTTTTTTGGGCCAAAATGCATTTTTGAATAGTATTTTGTTGGGGAATGTGTGGTTAAAAAATAAGGAAAAGATTTGGATTTGCGTGTAAAATTATTTTATTGGAGAATGTGTGGTTGAAAATGAGTTTTGAAAAAATGAGTTTTTGGAAAAATGGGGGCCAAACATAGGCTAAGATGCGAACAACATGAGAGATTGTTTTGCTGGAATTTCTTGAGCGGCTCTTCTTCTTCTGAGTCATGCCATTATTGAATCTGAATTATGCTATGCCCTATAAAGTTTAATTATGCTTCAGAGCTGCTTTCACCCATATATTCTTGCTAATTTGACGATTGGACTCCTAAAAGTGTCAATACAATATCTGAATTATAGCATGCAAAGAATGAACCCTCAACTGCTTACTGGTTACACCTGCCCTGCTATAATTTAGAGCTTAAACAATGACTGCTTTATTCATCAAGAACCATTACTATCAGAACACCTGTGTTAATTCTGTAGTTCACATTTATGTATCTGCTCTTAGACTCCAAATTTTTCCTGTCATCAGATGTAGAGTTGTTACTATGCTGTGTGGAATTCAGCTTGCTGAATTTATATTTCTCATTTTTTTTTATGCAACAGCTTTTACGGAGTTTATAAATATGAGTATAGACGATTCATCTGTTGAGTGTTAATGATGCTTCGACTTTTGCTCCTCTTTTTATATGCCGTGCTGAACAAAGTTGACTAAAATATGCAGCTTACTGGGATGCTGCAAAGGGCGAAATAATTTTAAGTGATTCAGTTGACATATCCATAGCAGTTGCTACTGAGAAGGTATTTCATGAGATTTATATTCTGTTTCTTAATATTATAACTGGCATTGATCTCATTATCTTCTCTGAAATTCAGGGCTTGATGACTCCAATTATCAGGAATGCAGATCAGAAATCCATATCATCAATTTCCCTAGAGGTGCGCAAAGACAAAGTTTGAAGTGCTTTTAGTTTCATTTTGAATGTCGTGACCTTTTTTGTACCCCTTTTCATAGTTTAAATATCTTGCCCTTTGAACTAAACTCATATGTTCCGTAACATGGTTCAACCCCGGCTTTTCATGAATATTGAACCCCATCCACTAGAGTTATGATCTAATTTGCACTTTGATCTTTTCTTCTGTGTTTATCTGTTCTCTAAAGGTCAAGGAACTTGCTGAAAAGGCACGGGTGGGAAAGCTTAAGCCAAATGAGTTTCAAGGTGGCACTTTCAGGTGACAACATCTACCGGGTGATTTCAGTATGTATCATCGATTAGCCATTTTTTCCTAACGTATCATAGTTACTTTTGTCCTTGTGCAGCATTTCAAACTTGGGGATGTTTCCTGTGGATCATTTTTGTGCAATTATAAACCCTCCACAGGTTCTCTCTCTCTCTCTCTCTCTCACACAGACACACACACAAAGATAACTGGAAGTTGTAACCTTAACCTTACCGGACCCTGGTTTTCACAGAACCAAGTTATCAGATCTTTCCCTATATATTTTCCCTCAATGGAGGGATGTAACTTACTAATATTTTGTAAGCATCATATAACTTGGTCCATTTCTTTCTTGAAGGCTGGTATTCTTGCCGTCGGCAGGGGTAATCAAGTTGTTGAACCAGTTGTTGGCAATGATGGTATAATGTCATCGTCCATTATCAAGTGCAAGTATTTTACTATCTTTTGATTTTTTTAACTTAGTTCTCTTCTTTCTAGGGGTCGAGATGCCTGGTGTCGTCACAAAAATGAATTTAACATTATCTGCTGACCATCGCGTTTTTGATGGAAAAGTTGGAGGTATGTAGCACCACAAGATTTAGTCACATAATTTTTTGCCAAACGGAGGCTTAATTTTCTTTTTAGATGGGTTACTTACCAGAAAAAAATATAAATATATAAATTAATTATTTTTCTTTTCTAAATTATTCTCATAAAAAGTAACATGGTGCATATGATATTGTTGTTATCATTATTTTTACATTTTCTTGTGTTGGGTAGTTGACCATTTCATGGAGGCTAAACCTGTTAAATCTCTATGTGATACCCAATGTTGGAACAAATCTTGTTTTGCAGGCAACTTCTTTGCATCATTAAGTTCAAACTTCAGCGATATTCGAAGACTTCTTTTGTGAATGGCGCTTAAGTTATCCCCATATCCACGGATAGACTGTCCTAGAAAACAATCTGCTGCAGAATTTTTGCTGTAGGAGAATATCATTCGGATCCTTCCAGGAAATTTTCAATGCTTATGATAATTCATTTCCCAGGTATCTGCAATGATACTTTTGATGTGCTGTTTTTATTTCAAAGAAAAGATTTTGTTTGAATCATAAGGTCCGATTTTGGGAGTTCACCAATATTTGTGCACCAATTGTTCTGAAATGTTCTGTTCAGGACAAAGATCAATCGGGCAGATTGCCTCGTAGAGAAATAATGTACATGAGGGGTATTTATCCATGTTGTTGCTAATAAATTGTTATGTTCACTTTGATTTTATTGTTTGCTCTTATCATTGTACATTTACAGTCGGATATCTCATATATATGACTTGTTTGGTGAAGTGGACTGTTTAGTAATTTCTATTTGGAAGAATCTACTAAATTTTTCCTCGAAATGTTTAGTGTGTAGTTGTAAAGAAAGTTGATTGTAATAAGATTTTTGTTAGATGCTTGATTAAGATGAGAAAACTAATTAATGTCCAAGCTACTAAAGATAACATGCAAACATCCTCTGGCCAGTGTACGCCCGAGGGCGTCCCAGGATCAAGATACTGTTAATCTATTTAAATCGCTATTATTCTTCTCCTTGACAGTTACATTATCTTGATCAAATGTGAAATACATCACAATGCAATAACTTGCGGTGATAATATAAAATTAACATCATATGCTAAAATAAATTTCGGTTTAGTTAGGAATGTATAAAGAACAAAATATATGTACTTGGGGCTTGTTTGGCTTTTGCTTTTGCTGCTTGTAGAAAAGCTCCCTGAGAAGGTACTTTAAATCAACTTTTTTCTAGAACTTATAGACATGTATAACATTTTTCAAAAAAATATTTGAACGAGTACAAAATATATGTTCTTAGGGCTCGTTTGGTTTATGCTTTTACTTTTGTTGCTTATAGATAAGCTTCTTAAGAAGTTACTTTAGATCAACTTTTTCTAGAACTTGTAGACATAAAGCATTTTGAGAAAAATATTTGAACGTGTTGAAAAGCAGCCATAGAAACAGTTTTTTAACTTTACAAAAATTCTTACCAATTGGATCCTTAAAACACTTAGGAGTACACTGTAACAATATTATATTACAATCTAGGAGTTATATGAATGAGTAATGCTATTCATTCCCATTGGGGATGGAAACACAGTCTAGGTGGCGTTAATGTGGCATTAAATGATAGGTGAAATTAAATAAGTTATTTAATTTCACCTTTCATTTAACCTATCATTTAAATACATGTAGACTGTTTTCATCCCCATTGGAGATGAATAACATTACTCTATATGAATCGTGTATAATTATGCTGCTTTACCATGGCCAATGTGGCCCTGACGAAGTAGCAAAACTCAATCGTGCAAGCACGGATATATATTGGCATCTTTATTTTTCCTGTCCTAGTACTTAATAGATTTTCGAGTAAGAAATAGCTGACTATTACAACCTAATCCCATGGACTTGTTATAAGTTTTAATTATTCACGATGTTAGGTATTGCAAAAATCTCCAACTAGATGTCTGCAGTCGATGAAGATATACAGATTTTTGTGCCTCAACCTTTAACAACAAAACCTCGAGGATTCCATATGAATTTCTAATAATGTGTAATACATCCATTTTTAGTACATTAGTTGAATTGCCCAACAAAACCTCGAGTATTCCGTATGAATTTCCTGGAATTGCCTAACAAATATCAACACCCTTGGTTTGTTCTCGAGTTATTAACATTTTTCTTTGATCCACTCAACTTGAGATATATTTCTAATTATTCAATACTTCTAAATTACGAAAATTCAGAAAGGCTCTGTAGATTGAGTAACGTGTTCTTCTATAAATGGCATGTCATCTTGCATTTAAAAAGTCATTTAAGACTTGGTAAATCTAATAGACATAATAAAGGGACCAATGTCGCCAATACAGGGAAACTATAGAGGCACAGGTAATCTAAGTTGATAAGATTAAGCCCGTTTGTTTTCATTACTTTCAAAACTCTTTTTTCTATATACTCATTTTCAACCACACATTCACAAAATAAAATATTCTACACATAAACCCAATATTTTTCCTTATTTTTTAACACCACCTTCTCCAAAAATTCACTATTAAAAACAATGTTTTTCCAAAAAAAAAACCGCCAAACAGGGTTAAGAAATTACCAAATTCTCAACTTAGGGAGAGGAGACTTGATATTATAAAGTTGGAAGCGCACACTACATTCCAGTGTCCTTACATTACCACTCGGGCAGATGTCGATGCCAAATCCCAACTAGATAGAAGTCGCTTTATTATAAAGAAAATACAAAAACTGCAGAGGTAAAAAGCATTCACAAAGCATATTCCTGTCCTGATACGTACAAGAAAACATGCTATACACACCATTCCATGAGTTTGGGGTAGAGAGAACTGTTTCGAGAGGCTGCATACTTGAGGTTTTCTGAACGAACAACATATGACCAGCAAAGGATTCGGTAATGTCTAGTCTTCAAGTTCAATGATTTTCACCACGGATGCATCGCCAACTTTCTGGCATACCACAACTCGATCATGTGGCTTTATAACACCAGACGCCTTGCCATGATCCAGAGCAACCTTCAATACTGACTCATTTGTTGCATTTGTGGACTCAGCCTGCAGAAATAAAGCATAGAATCAATGAGTCGCAATAAAAAAAGCTCACAATTAGAAACGTGATTTTCAGGAGACTGGGGACCTAAAACTCTAATCAAAATTGGTGCAGACAAACATCTGTTCAGCTTATTTTGAAAAAATAATAAACTGGATTGTTTTGCAGCGGAGCTGACCTCCCCTTAGACCAAGATCCTCAAGGAGGATTTGACTCAAAGCTTGCTTTTCAGTTGCATGGAGACTAAGCCCCTGTTTGGTGGCCATAAAATTTTAAAACCATAGTTTTGGCAGTATTTTTTGAGAATGTGTCGTTAAAAAGTAAGGAAAAGTTATGGGTTTACGTGTAAAATATTTTGTTGTGTGAATGTGTGGTTGAAAAATGATCATGTAGCAAAAATTAAATTAAATTAAAGTCGTCAAACAGGGGCTAACAAACATGTTAAAATTTTGATTATCTCAAGCTTCACTTAAAGCCACCATGCTTGTAATTCTATTACTTTACATGCATTGTCCCTTCTGAAGGTAACTTCTGTTTCTTCCAAAAAATTTTTTTCGAAAGATCTGTTTTTCCCAAATTTTTAAGATCCAAGTTTAACATTGACAGATTACAATAGGATAAAAAACAAAAAAAAATGATGTTGATCTAAAAATCAAGGTGGACTACAATAGCACATGCAGTAGACATTTAACTGAATAACATCTGAATACTAACCACTGCTGTTTTCACAACAATTTCTTAGCATTGATGAATCGTGCATAGTCAAGGGAATATAAAGCATGTAGAAGTAGAATTGTAGTATATATGTATGCTTTACAGATACAATAACTCAATCTGAAAAAGTCTCATCAATAGCCATTGAAACATTGAGTTTGATGCATAGTAGTTCTAATTTTTCCCAGTGTACACATTTAGAAAAAGTAATCATCAAAATGCAGAATACGGGGATGGTCTAAGTGGCTCACTTTTCTAGTAAACAATAAATATAAACAAGGAAGATATCTTACAGGATGTCGAGGATCTGCAAGCATTGGGAAAAGGCCTCGGACTATCAGAGATTGCCTTGCCTGCCAATAAGATCACTTCACAGTGTAAAATAAAAAAATCGTGATTGCCAAAAAATAAATTCAGTTGCTAGAAGGGGGAACGAAAAGAAGAAAATGAATTTTGCATGAATTAGATTAAACACCACATAATACAGTTGCTTCTTAAATGGAAATTTAACATAGATAAAAGTAACAAATTTAACATACAAAAATGACAGCACAAACATGAAAAGGAAGCAGCCACTTTGGATTAACAAATTGAAATACCGTTTATTTCCTCTAGCACACAATCAGGTGAAGATAAATGTTGAACCACTTGATCTAAAAACTTGAGCTATTAGAGAGAGCTACATGTACATTATTTAAAAATTGTCTTCAACAACGCTGCTCACGTGTAGGCGTGGTTCAAATTTTCCCCATCAAAGCCCAACGTGCAAAGTTTTCATTAAAAGGAGGACGGTGAGACTTGAACCCATGCCGACGTTCACTTGATCTAAAACCATGTAAACCACTTGATCTAAAAGCTTAAACTATTAAAGAGGGCTACATATATATCATTTAATTATTGTCTTCAATAGAAATTATGTTTGTTAGTTGCTAAATTCATTTCTAATATACCTTAGCAGAGTTGATATATAACTGGATAGTTTTGATCAGTGCTTAGCATACATAAAATTTGGATAGCTATCCTGTAGTACAAGTCTCCTTACAGGTATTACTAACCGTCTTGAAGATACTAACAACTGGAATATGGAATAGGCAATACGTGGCAACCCAAACTCTGTTCTTCGGACATCATAGGAGGCTAAACACATCATGTAACAGTTCTTAAAAGGTAGAAAGGGAGACAGATCAAGAATAATCAAGTTGAACATAATCCCATATCAAGGAAATGAGTAAATTCTCCAAGCAGTGCATCATTTCATTAAACTTATCATTCACAAATAAAAACAATGCACCAGCTAAAACTGTTTTCTTCATATCATGGACAAAAAAATTTTAAGTGGTCTAGCAATCAATGCAAAGGGTTCATAATAAAAGCAGAATGGGATATGTTTTCAACTTAATATCTAAAATGTAACATAAGATACCTCAAAAGCACCACTAAAAGTCCAGTGGAGTTGATTTGTCTTTAGGCGAGGAATGACAACAGATAATACAGGCATTGTAGGCCTGTACTTGGCTATTAATCTGCATTGTGGAAATTAAAATTAGGAATTGTATTGCTACATATGTGAATGACAGAAACAATTTCACAGCCCTACGGGAATAAATACAGAAACAAAATCCAATTTCTTGATGACGTGCAAAGGCTGGACTACTCATTTTGAAATAGTTACTTTTAACCACAAAACCTCACATTGCTGACCAACACGCACATGCATCTCTCTCTCTCTCTCTCTCTCTCTCACACACACACACACAGAGATAGAGGGAGAGACCTTGCAGCTCTTCCCGATGACGTGAAGCAGATTATTACAGATGCTTTCACCTTGATGGCAGCTCGTACCTATACAAACAAAAGCAGTCTATGGTGATTTCAAGTGAAAAGCCACTTACTGAAGTAAAGCAGGTTGTATTACAGAGTATAGAGACAAAACTCCTTGAGTAAAGAGCAAAGAAGTGCAACTCTTGAGCAACTTACTGCAGAGGCAGCAATTGATTCTAAGTGGGTCATAGGTTCGCCAACATATTTAACAGTCTTCTTGAAATAGTGATCATGATTATAAACCTTTTCTGCCTGCAGAAGAAAGCACATTGAGAAATTTATTCAAGGCAAACAAATTGGTTCTTCAAATTTCCACATTCTGCCATTTCGCGGTTTGACAGCAAAGTCAGGAAGAAAACTGGGGAAGACCTCTAATCAAAAATCACCCATAGACGTGATATACAAGCCAAACAACATCTTTCTACTTCTTAAACAGGAGAGACATTAATTATTTTCTGGGTTGGAGGTGTTGGAGGGGTGAGAGAGATGTATTGAATTTAATTCTGTGCTGATTAGCTACGACGGTTAAAATCAAATAAACTTCACCTCAGCACAAATTTTACCGACGACTGAAATAGTATCAACAGGGTACAATCCTCGAAGGGTCTCCGCACCTAAAAGAATGGCGTCACTGCCTGAAACAATGGAAAAGGATAGAAGATAAGTTTTCAAGTTGTTATTGTAATAGCTATCGTAGAAAATGTATGCACGCAGACAAAATGATCTCTCATAGTTGCAAACATAAGTACAGGTGTGAACTTTCTGCAAACACTATGAAACTAATCAAACAATCGAGATCTATTCTGAGAACTGTACCATCCAAGACAGCATTGGCAACATCAGTTGCCTCAGCACGAGTAGGTCTCAAGTTATCAGTCATACTGTCTACAACACGAGTGATGACAGCAGGTTTCCCAGCCATATTACACTTGTGAACGGCTGCCTTTTGAAATAAAAATACCTGATTACATTAAAAGTTGTCAGAAACGGGTGATAAATGGTCCACCAACAGTGATTGTGTGAAGAATGCAGACATCAATAGGAAACCCTAAGGGATTGCCACGAGGAAGCCCCAAAATAACAGAAAGGGAAAGGAATATGTTGAAATAATTGAAAAGGGAATTGTTCCAAGTCTTTATTGTTTCAGAGACCTTGATCTTATAGCCATTATCCACAATTCTACATTTATTAATTGCACTTTAATGTAAAAACTTCCTACTCATTTTCATCATATCTTTCTTTTTATGTTTAACAGGGCGTGAAGGGACACTGATGGGGCAAATGAGCATCTATTCACCAAGCATCAATATATCAAGTTAGCATATCCAAATTCAAAATGGACCTTCTCAGGGGGGAGATCTATCCCTAGATTTCCACGAGAGAGGATGATGCCATCTGCTTCTTGGAGGATCTCATCAAAATGGATCAATCCCTGCAAAAGAATGTAAGGAAAATAAAAACGAGATACAATTTCTGATCAAGATTAACATGAAGCTTCTTTTAAGATCATTCGAAAAAATCAAACAGGAATCTAACCTCTACATTTTCAATCTTCGCAAAAATCTGGGTTCGACTGAGATCACCCAAGTTAGAAAGAAACTCACGAGCCTGAAGACCGGTAACAAAGCCCACCACTTATTAGACACCGAAATGGAATAATCATAAATAGGTAATTCTCTAATGCCTAAATTATTTTGCGCCTGATAGTCAATAAAATATAAAATGAAAATGAAGAGTACGTTGTAGAGAGAAATAATTAAAAAGACAATAATATAAACAAAAAACACTCCTTACATGTCTAACATCCTCTGCATGTCGCGTATATGAAAGTGAGAGAAAGTCTATGTTGTTCCGAACTCCCCAAGTGCTTATGACCTAAAGTTGTTACACAGATCATGTAAACTCTAGATTAAAACCGAAATTGTTTAGAGACAATTTCAAAAGCAAAGTCAAGCGAAGTGAGAATGTAGTTATCACCAAGAGCTGCACATCACTAAAAATTGGAACAGATGTAAAATCTTAGGTGTTGAAAGATCTTAAATAAGTTCTCAATTGGTCATAGGATCAACAAGGGGACATGGCAAAAGCCTACCTCCTTATCTTTATCAGTGAGGGTAGGACGATCAATGCGAATCTGAGACACATGTAGTGTGTACAATGGCCCATCCAAGGTGGCAGAATTCTTAATCAGACAAACTACGTCACCCTCTTTCACCTCAGTTACCTGCACAGTAGGAAATCCATTATGCATCAACGCGTGTATATAAAATCACATTGCAATCCTTCATTGACATTCACAATCAGTAGCTGATGTTTACTCATCCACAAGTTTAGCCTAGGTTCAACAAAAATGAATAAAACTAGATCCTAGGCCAATCTACATCCACCACAGTAACATAATGGATCTGCAACCAGTAATAATGGACTTAGGAAATCAAACATTCCTGTAAATCGACAAGAGACAAATATTGACCAGGTGGCGTACTATTTTAATGTTTCCATACCTCCAGCCATACAGAAGTTGTTTCATTTCCACTGAACAAGTATTGACCAATGAAAATACTATCTCCCGGCTTTACTGCCTGCAAGGTCAAAAGGCTCCAGTTAGATTTTAACAGAAGTTCAAGATGGTGATCGTCTGTGCGCAAGGACAGAAGCTCGCATTTCAGGTGTCAGAATACATGATTCATCTGAAAGTTGCGACTTGCGATCTTAAGCAAAAATGAGAAATCCACATTCTAGCACAGACACTGTCAGGGGTGACAACTATAAAAGATATATCTTCTATACCGAGTCGTTTCAAACACAACAGGAAGATATAAAGCTACTATTAGAGAAAACTCGAGCCAAATGTACCAAAATATATAGTATTGTGCTAGGACGCATGAGATAATTGTACATCAAGCATGACTTCTAATTTTGTCCTTGCTATTTCAGCCAAGGATTCACTCTGGAACATTGCTCCATTAATTTACAAAAGCATCATCACAATCAATTATATCTTGCCACCTATTTTTAGGACTTATTACTAAATGCGCAAGCACAAAATTTGGTTTATATAAGAATTTGCAACAGACTTTTCACATCTATATTATCACCTTTGATAACCCACTAAAATTAATGGGCAGAAAGTTTGAAGTAGCTTCTTTGTCCTGATCAGGTACTAGAACAACAAAGGAATCCGCCTGAAGTGAAATAGGATGTTCAGTTTTGTTGATGACTTGAAGCTCTGGACCTACAGTGTCCAGCATAACCTGATAACAAAATAAAAATTCCTGGCTCACATCACACTACCTGGAAGATAATTCTTAAATTACAAGCACCAAAAATGAAAAAACATGTAGTACAGGAAATTTCAAGCATACCGCACAGAGCTTTTTTGTGCTCTTGATGGCCGCTTTCAAATTCTCTATAGTCTCTTGGTGAAATTCAGTATCACCCCATGAAAAATCAAACTGTGCCACTGTTAATTAAAAAAGCATATCACAATAAGTCAGTAGAGTAAAAATTCAATTCTTATATTACCTTAAATTTAGCCATTAAGCTCGTGTTAAATTAATACTAAGCTTTAGATGGAAAGAAAATGGAAATGATTACATTTGCACTCTTAATGCACAATAAATGAAGCTTTCAGTCCCAAACTGTTAAACTAATGCTCGCATCTTGGTCTTTTTAGTAAATTTTACAATTACGGATGCTTCTCTTTTCAATCTCATTAAAAAAAATGTGGGAAGAAAGATCGAAAATCTATAATTTGTACTCTCGTTGCTCAAAACTTTTATAGCTCGCTAAATAACCAAACAGAACTCAAATCAGTTTCATTTATAACTATTAATCCTAGTAGGAAATAAACAGAATTACCGGACATTCCGGCCTTAAGGCATCCTGAAATAATTTCAACGGACCGAGATTTTGGCCCCAGCGTCCCTACTGTCTTCGTCATTGCAGGAAAGAAATTCTGCAGATAAATTTCCATTTCCACTTAAGAATAAAAGAAACATATAAAATTTTACAAGCTAAAAAAACAGAAATCAAACAAAAAATTAAGGCGCGGAAAATTTGGGAAAACTGACAGGCTTGGATGACTCGAGGATTGAAGCCATCCGTATAGGCTCTTCGAGGAGCAAGTGACTTGACACCATTTTTTCCGATCAGTGAATAAGCGATCGCCGAAGTGTTAGTATGAGAGAGAGAGAGAGAGAGAGAGAGAGAGAGAGAGAGAATTGTCGGTGATTGTGGCCGTTAGCGAGGAATGACGAGATATTCGTCGAATCTGTGATGTGTAGTACAGTGGGCGGTCAGTGGAGAAATGGCTATTACAGTGGGCGGTCAGTGGAGAAATGGCGGTCAGTGAAGAAATGGCTATTTCCTCATTTCGGTGGGCGGTCAGTGAAGAAATGGCTATTTTGTTTTTCGTCGAGTGTATAATTTTTAATTTTCTAATATATTCCTATACTTTTATTTTGTATTTCGTCGAGTGTATAATTTTTAATTTTCTAATATATTCCTATACTTTTATTTTGTATTTCATCGACTGTATAATTAATTATTCTTTTAATTTTCTAATATATCCCTATTTAAATTACTATTTAATGTATGAGTATATTAAAAAATAGAAAAATTATGTTTTCAACTCTAATAATTATTCTCTCCGTTCTATAAAAATGGGTTTGCTTTTGCCTTTTGCTTTTTTTTGTCTGTCTCAAATTATATGTCACTTTTCTTGTTGAAAGTATAATTGTTTTCTTAATTTTCTAATATATCCATATTTGATATATCTTGTTATCAACAAATATGAAAGATTCCTATTTAAATTATTATTTAATATAGAAATATATTTAAAAATATATAAGAACAAATTATATTTTCAACTGTATTAGTCCTTATTTGGTTCACATTATTTTCAAAATACATTTTACACTGTCTTATTTTCAACTACACATTCTTCGATAAAATTGTATTACAAGCAAATCCAAAAAAAATCTTTATTTTTTTAACAACACATGCTGCATCAAAATATTATTTCATATGCGAGTATTATTTTCCAACTTGCACCTTTATAAATTCATGTATAAAATTAAGTCTTGTTTGTATATTACAATCAGATTTTTAATAGATTTCGATAAAAGTTTATGAAATATATGGTTGATAAGTTGTGGATCATATAAAATGCATATTTACAATTAATTGTTGATTTCGACTTGAAATAACAATCACAATTTAATCTATATCAAGCATGTGGTAAAAATATATATACCACGACCTCCTTGTGGTTGTCAATTTGTAAATAGTTTATAAATTCAATCAAAGTCAACATTAATTTAATCGCACGTTCATAATTATTATTTATTTATTTATAAGTAATTTATAAATTCAATTTCGATCAAATATTAATTTCAATTACACATTTCCGATGGAGACAAATGAGTGCAACTCTTTTTGTGGGCTGTGACAGTCAACAAGTGAAGGTTACCCAACACCAATTGCCCACATTGGTAAAACAAGCAAGCAATGTTTGTGGCCCCTTATGGTCCTAATCAGGTATTGCTTCAGAATGTTTATTATGTCCCGGGCATGAAGAAAAATGTATTGAATAATGTTAAAAATCGCTGCTACATAAACCGGCGATCATCTCTACTCGAAATGAATAACATTAGATGGCACACGCCGCACACCATGTTTTGTTTTGCCCAAATGATGTTAAGGTGTGACGCGCAGACTCTAGCTTGTTTGTTAAAGCTCGAGAAGGAAAGTTCGCAATAGTACTAGTATACGTAGACGATTTGATCATCACTAGAAATGATGTAAAAGAACTTACCACTCGAGCACTTTCTTGAGCCACAGGTCGATCACTTGGAAGAATTTTTTCTTTTTGTCAATAAAATTAAGCAAGCTGAGGAATTATAGAATGTAAACAATTCGTCTTTCAATCACACCCATAAATCTTCGCAGATTCTTCAAGATCAAGGTCGAGCACAAATTAGCCTGTCGTGTCCCAAGCAGATCGAGCTATCTAGTGTAAGAGTTTAAATTCAACGATGACGACAAATAGAAAATATTAAACAACATGAACCCAATTTTTCTTGTTTAGAACATAATATTAGATAACAACATAGCCTGAACCAGATTTATATGTGCAGATAATCAAAATACTCAATTCCAAGCAAATAACTTCAGAAGTATAAGATCACTAATTACTTAAAAAGTACAAGACATACTAGCATTGAAGCAAAGCACCAAGCAGCCTCATATCCCTGATATTGTCCGGCAAAATAATGCTCACTAACAGATGAAACTGAGAAAGTTAGTCTGAATGGGAAGTCCAAAGGTCCCAACTTCCGACATAATGAAGAAGATTTTTAACTTCTTTTCCTTTTTTAGTACCATCTTGTGCTATTGAATCCTCCCTACCAAACATGCTATAAAAGTTTTGGGTAGTAACTATATATTGACAACGGAATGACAACTTAGATATATATAAAATATGGAATCTGGACGCTGATTGTTACAACCAAATCCTGGGCCAAAGGGAAGGTCATCGTCTGACTGACCTAAAAGTACGCTTTGACGCTCAAACTGCAGGAAGCGTGAACACTTAGAGCCAAGTATCCAGCAAAGAGCGAAGGTCCCAGATTTCCATCAAAAATATAATAAACCACTACTTGTGAATATGTATAAAAGCGCCATGAACGAGGCAGGTGATCAACTCCTTCCTCCAATATGACTCCTGAATGGAGCTGAATAGAAATCTCAATAATTAAGAAAGCCCATTTTTCCAAAGGGTAAACACCAGCCACCAGGATCAAAATGCTGCTACCCATCCAAGTACTCGTCGAAGGTTCTACCACTGGTACACTCCACATAGGATTTAGCATTGATTTCTCTACCAAATCTCCATACATAGTTTAGACCGACGAGAAGCTCAGTAATTGTTGCTTCTGTCTTCTCTTGATTTGCTAAATAAAGGGTTTGTACAAGAAGCACGTTTGGTCTAGACACTAAGTTCTGGTGCTCGACGCTCCGCTCAGACTGCCATCTTATCATGTTATGAGCAAGTGGAGCTAACCATTCCAAAATTCCCGACAATGTCCCGTTCCATTCTCCAGCAAGAACTGTATCATAAACTGATGAAGTTAAGCTCTTGGCGTGTGGCTTAAGTTTGTCTCGGAGGGCCGTTCTAATGCTAGCTGGCAACATGTTGTACAGGTCATCTCTTGCATCGTTACCAATCAAGTGAGGAGTGGCCACTAACTTCTCGATTACAATGATGACATTTGCATAATGCAATGCTAAGGCAGCAGCGCCGAGGGTTTCTGGAGGTGCATTCAACAGCCTGTTCTTAGATTTAACGGTGGATGGATTGCCATGACTTGAGCGACCATGTGCATGTAGTTCCATGCTGGCATTTCTATTTCCATCCAGATCTCCTGAACAAACAACATTTGAATTCAAAATCCAATTGCTCAGAGGAGAACTGCTTCCACCTATCATGTGCCCTGTAAAAGGCCCTGACGTGGTTAGTCGATTATGTTCTGAAAGCGGGAATTTCTCTTTCGAATTTGAAGATTTGTCACTAGATCGCCACAATTTCCAAGTGCTTTTGCTTGTTCTTGGAAGTGGACCAGATTTGGTCATTGACCTCCCAAGGGGACCAGAGTAAAAGTTCTTAGCATCATGTCTTCCAGAGATTGGGCTTGTTGTAAGTGAACTTCTAAGAGGGCCAGAATGGAAATTGCTCCTTGAGACTGGACCAGATTTAGTAATCAACTTCCCTAATGGACCGGAAGAAAACCTAGGAATGCTATTTTCGGACAGGTTCACTGACGATTGGGTAAAAATGATCGAGTGGCTGTGACAGCTATAATCAGAATCCAGAACTCCAAAATCTTTCAATTCCATACCGATCATGTGATTAAATCCAAAAACATGCCCAATCCTACTATATATAGTAAATATAGATCTCGCCAAAAGACGAATTGTGTAATCATAGGTCTGATTCCAAAGAGAAGTCTCCTTCAAGTGCTTCACTTCCTGCTGTTTCCATGCAATCTTCTTTTCATATGGAACGACACTAGTGCTATCTGTGTCATCATTACTCTTCATTCGCTTCAGGGTTTGTTCAAGATCTGCAAGTATTTCCATTTCTTGATACAAATTTGCATTGGCAACAATGAACCGTTCCATGTTCTTAGCTTTCCGGTCCATCTTCTTCCACGTGAACCGCCACTCATAAGTGTCGGTACCAATCTTGATTAAATCTTTAAATGCTTGCTCAAAACTCTTTAACAAGGGATCACTGCATTTCTTGGATAGCCTAGACACAGCTCTTGCCACGTGTACCAAGTTCTCCATCATTTCTAAACCTATCCACCGCACCATGTAATCCTCATCCTCAGACACAAGCTTTTTAATACCCGTGGAATTCATTATTTCCTCCCTCAATTTTGCCACCTGCTTATCAGCCAGCGACTGCCATAGGTTAAGCAGCTTAGACATCAAGCTGACAACTTCAAAAGCCAATACGCCAATCTGTGCCTTTTCGGAATCAAACTCATGCTTCCTTGATGTTTTCCACAGACTACGAAACCAAGACTCAGCGACCATCTCTAATATCAAAAACAATTAACAAAATGATCCTCAAGAAAAGCTCAGTACTGATGAGCTTGATCCTGAATTAAAAGAATAAAATAGGCTGTTAAAGACGTGTAATACCGTTACTACCAAAAACGTTCAAGAAAATGAACGAATGATGACAGAGTTAGCTCAACAGCACAAGCGAAATGGGGGAGGGGACTCATTTCCCAATATACTCTACTAGATTGAGGGAGTAAATGAATGCTACATGGGTCAGAATTCAAGATATAAAAATTTAAAACAAAACCAGAGACTTTCATACAATCTTGCACTATTTTTTACTTGGATAAGCAATTTTATACGAATAAAAATATCGATAAAATTGTGTCAGTATTTCTTCTATTTCCTTCCTAAGATTCCTTCTTTATTTTGCACATTATGCTTCACATATTATCGATTGATTTCCTCCCTTTGTCAGCAATAAGCCACATAGTATTCCCAAAAAAAGGGTAGAGAATGCTAAACACCGGTACACCAGGACAAGAATAACTGCAGAAAACCCCCCAAAAATTGATCCAACATAAAACCCCGATGCAAATTTTAAAAAAAACAAAAACAAAAACAAAAATCCCAAGTAGTATATAAATTTAGAAAAAAAAAATCACAAAAATGACAATTTTGCAGCTAAAAAAGTAGCATTAACATCACGAGGAGTACTTCAAAATTACAAAAACAGACTATGTTCTTTTGCTTGTTCTCCCTCTTGAACAATTAAAAACAGTACAAAACTACATAATTTTCCGCCACATAAAAGCAACAAAAAAGAATTAAAACAATTGTAAAATCAGAGCCACCGAATAAAAAGGAAAAACTTGAAACTCACTAATATTCTGACGAAGAAAAAACTAGACCACTTTTGAAGCTTCTTAGAATCAACACTTAGGTCAATCTTAGGTATTTTAGAGAGAGAGGAGAAGAAAAGATGAGAGAGAACCGAAAGAGAGTGGGAGGAGTGGAGAACAGAAGGAAAGGCCACATGCAGGAAAGTCGAAATTGTAGAATGTGAGAAACCGAGTGAAATTTATTGAAACATTTATTATTTTGCACAACAAACCCCCTTCTTGTTCTTTCTTCTTCTATTTTTTTTTAAAATTATTATTGTTATTATTTTTTGAAATTGCCTTGCTCACATTTATTTATTTATTTATTGTTCTAGTAGTGCATTTTGCTTCGATAAACTAGGTTTAAGCTTCTTTTTTTTTTTTTTTTTTATGGTGTTCATTAACATCTTATTTACCTTATCAAATATACCAATTATGGAACTTTTGACATTAATTTCTTGTTTTAAAATATTATCTTTCTACTATTATTTTTCATCTTCGAGGATAATAAGCTACGCACAATAACTACGAGGAAAATATGAAAGTTGAAAATTATCTATATACTACAAAGCATAAGTAGATTTTTGGAATTTGTCAATTGAAAGTTTTACACGTTATAACATTGCCCCTTTCAAGGTTGCAATTGAGAGTCCAAACTTTGTCGGTCACGACGAATTCAATAAATACGTCAATTTATTTCTCCATTTTTTTATGAAAGGGGGACATGAATCATCATTTCATTCCTTACGGGGATCTTTCTTTTCGTTTTGGATTTCAACGTTCCCTATGAGAGGTCATCCGCAGCATGTCGAATATGCTTATAGCTCTTGTGCTTTCAAAAAGCCCTCAACTACATTTCAACCTCCCTTTGGTCAATCGAGAGCTTGTCTCTAGGCCTTACGATTTTTTGAGTATATTTGTAGATAAAGTTAAAACTTTATTGTTTCAACAGATTATCAAAGACTTTATTAATGTTAAAAAGGTTGCATCTCGTCATGTCGTCTATTAAAGATGGCGTTCAAAGAAAATATTAATAGAGTATAAAGAAAATAAAATCGTCAATGGTACTATCTCGAGAATGATTCTGAAATCCGTCCAAGAGTTATTTTAAGTAAGATGGTTATGACTCAATTATAGATCGATTCATAGTTTCGTTAAGGGAAAATCTCAGAACGATGAATGATGACGAGAATTTACAAAGTTAAACATAACATGTAGTTTTCGATTATTAGATATTTGGTAAGTAGCTCGATCCGTGCAACTTCTTGACTAAAGTCGTCGATTGAGGACTCAAAATGTTTGTAAAGTATATTAAAATTGGGATACGACGAAAAATATTTAAAGGACCCATAATTTTTCCGAACTAATACACGGGGGACACGAACTCTATTGGTGTGACGTGATTTGACATTGATTCTTAACAAATTTGACCATTTTGGGAATTTTAACTTGATATTAAGAATAAAATTAAAGTGATTAAAAAAATCAAGCATTATTCGGCACGCTAAAAAGAATGTGACAATCATTATTGGTGACCACGCGGAGGAATTCTATTTTACAAATTTGACCCCAACCTCAATTTGCCGGTTCAAATGGGGCAAGAGCGGCCCACAGACGGTCCACCCGGGTTCATTATCTGTTGACTGACCGTTTGAGCTGGAGGCTAATATTGTTAGTTTACTCGTACAATTTTATTTGATAATTCACACTTGACAACATCACATTCATTTATTTAAAAAATTATTTTTAAAATTAATCGTTCGAATTTTGACGACATTAAAAGTTGTAAAAAAGATTATACAAATAAATTAATTATTCTTTATATTCCTAATAATTAATATAGTAATCAATGATTGGTTACAGCTGTCAATTTTTTCATAAAAAAGTCGATGCATCCATGAATTTGTCATTCTTAAATTACTCAAAATGTAAGTTGTACCCACCTTTCAAGAATTATAAAGATTCATAAATTCAGAGTGTTCTTTTGTTTAATATCTATGATTTTTTTGTTCAAATTAATAAATAAGAAATTATGGTTCAAATGAAAATCGAGAAAGTTTTAGACTTAAATTGTTTAGTATAAATTAAATACTTTCTCAACGTAAATTAAGGTCTCACATAAAAGTGTCATCTATGATGAATAAAGCGACTTAATGTAAAGAAACATTTATTTTTTGACGGTGAGAAGTCAATTTAAACATAACTAAATTGTGTGTGTGTGTGTGAGAGAGAGAGAGAGAGAGATTACATTAAGGGTGTGTTTGTCTCCCATTATTGAAAGAAAAATAGAGTAATGAATAATATTTTTTGGAGAATGCGTGGTTGAAAAGTAAACTAGTTTTATTGGTTTGTGTGTAGAATATTTTATTTGGTGAATGTGTGGTGGAAAATCTTACTGTAGAAAATAATTTTTTGTAATAATAGTAGACAAACAGGGGCTAATTTTCACCTCCCATGTGTCGCATATATGAATATTTTCAAATTTCAATGGAGAAAAAGGAAAAATAAAATAAAAGCATAATTTGAGAAGAAAATATGAAAAGTCAATATTACAAAAACAATATATTAATAATAAAAATATGTGTAGAGAACTTTGGGTGCTACAAATATGATTATAGCAAGTGAAATTCCTTCAAGTTTTCTGAAATAATTCCTCTCGTAGTTGATGTTCGGGATTTTACTTGTGATTTTCGAAGATTTGTGGCGAAATTCATAAATTGAGTCCCTAATATTATAATTTATTTGTATCACTATCAATTGCAAAAACACTTTCGTCAATAAACTAAATTTACTTTTGATACATTTTTAGTACTTTAATCAGAACAACAATATTTTTATGGAAACGAAACAATCGTTAAAAAAAATTATGAAGAGGGTCGTTATATCTTTCAGTACTTGACTTGTTAAGGTTAGAATGCAAAATAGTAGTGTCGCCATTGAAAGTTATAAAATCGTGTTATTATTGTCGATTACTCAAGGCATAACACTATATGCACTTGAGGTCTTTCTTAATTTCGCAAGGCTCTTTTGAGAAACCTTTTAATCAAGTGTTGCAACTTTAGGAGCTCCAAAGTTGGTGAATACACAATAAATAAGGGCACGATACGTCAAATTAGCTTAACTTTTGTGTGAAATATAAGATGAAAATTGCCATCATTTTGTCAAAATAACCTTTTTATTACTTAAGGATTGACAAAAATATCAATTTTATTCTTATTAAAAGTAACCATCCAATCCCATCATCGCTCAAGGCTAGCCCTGCTCAACCACGTTGAGTATCCAAACCCATGGATGCATGAATAATTGTTTTGGACACACTTTAAAAAAATGAAAGCATCGGAAATTCTTCATTTTTAAACAAAAGAGAGAACATCTTTCAAATTTTCACGAGGTAATTATGGACTAGTGACACGTAGATTTCATAGGAAGTTGATCTCAAATATTTCATTATAGTTACACAATTACTTCTACAATGATAGAAATAACTTGAATCTCTCTTAAGCAATGACACGACTCTCAATTTTTGTCCATCTAACTTTACGAAGTTTTATTTTCCAACTCGGGCAAGTCCTATTTTCTGACTTTGATTTATTCGGTAATACGATGTGGTGCATGTTTCAATAAGCCACCTGATAATTGAAGAAAGATTTAGCCTCTGTTTGGGCTACGTTTCTCATTCTTCTACTTATTTTCAACCATACATTTTTCAATAAAATAATATTTTTCATCATATCAATAATTTTTCTTTCTTTTTCAACCACACATTCTCCATCAATCTACTATTCCAAAATAACGTGGCTCAAACACACTCTTAGATGACATTCGCACTTGCTGCTATAATAATACAAGATTACTTTAGTGCAAATATTGAAAAATGTGCTTTTAACTCAAAAAATAATAAATTCATGCAATGGTGTAAAAAAGATCGTTAATTGCTACGAAACCAAACTGGGTTTCATATGAAGTTTTAACTAAATTGCGATTTTAAAAGGAACTACGCAAATTTTCTGATTTTGACAAACTTGCTTCTTTATAAAGGTTGAGAACTAATTTGAGACAAAAGGTTGGGGACCAATAATACAAATTTTCCCCTCATATCTGCGTGTGTACACTAATCACTTGTTCATTAGACATGCCACTTGAAGCGCCCTTACGAAGAAATCCATTGGTTCCACATCTCACTAATGGATGTCTATCTTGTTCATGTCCAAGTTGTTTCAAAGAATACTCCTTTTCTTAGGATTATGCAGTCCAACACACTCTCTCAGGTGTAGACGCGCACAAAAACTAACACGTATGCAACAAGAGCATATAGGCAAAGCACACGCACGACACCAAGACAAAGACATCTAGAGAGAGAGAGAGAGAGAGAGCAAACAATTAATCTATCAGGAGCAAGGTAGAAGGCAAGAGGTACAGGGAAATAAGTAAAACAAGGAAAATATTATGGGGTAGGGATTTGTAGGACGGTAGAAGACCCTCGATCTTAAGGGTAAATCTGATATAATTGGGTCAGACAGCTCCAAACAGTAACTAACAGGTAGATGCTCCCTATATGCAACATTTTAGCTTCATAAACAAGACTATCTTATACGACCAATATCCGTTAAAGGGTGTTCTGTACGCAGTAATGCAAAAGACAATGAACAAGTTTTTAACATATTTTTCTTCCTTGAGTCATATTTTGTTCAGCATTCCGAACATGTCATAAGAGGGACACTATCTTAGAAAGCAAATACCTTACCATTAATCAGTAAAGGTTAGCTTGTAATTCACAGCAGAATCTTATTGAATTGCATTCCATCCTGCCACAAATATATCGGTCCACTTCAAGTACATTTGAACCGGAAACATATGCTAAAGAATTTACTGGAGTAAATTGTTTGAACACTCACTGAATTTTAACATGGTCACGACTTACTCACTGAACTTCAAAAAGCCTCTAAATGGTCACTGAACTCGATTTCAATTGCCCACCCCACTGCCATCTGAGTGTTGGATGTGGTGCAATTAATGAAAGTTCAGTGACCATTTAGAGGCAATTTGAATTTCAGTTAGTAAGTCGTGACCATGTTAAAATTCAGTGACTGTTCAAACAATTTACTCAATTTACTGAGATATTTTGTTGATCGGAATGGACAGAATCGGAGCCTACAAAATTTTAAAAAGCCTATTGATTAAGCTAATAAGGTCATTTGAGCAAACTGTGAAAACAGAGAGAAACGGGTTTTCCTGGATCCAAAGAACTACTTCATCTCATCTCTTACCGAAGCTGCTACACATTTATTTTCTGACAACTTGGATCAGTGATGGACTCCAAAATGTCATAGTGGCCATATCCATGAAACAAAACATTGATAGGAATTTCCTCCTCCTTACTAAACTCTTTGCCATAATTCGCTATCTTCACTAAACTACCCGAGCTCCTCTCAATCATGAAGACAGATATTGGTGTCCTGTGATCAAAAGAACCAAATTATAATGATAAAATGATTCATATATTTGAATTGTAAAGTTCAAGTTATAGTTGTTACAACAGTAGCATCTTTATACATCGATATGAAAAGATAATACTTTCAAATAAATGCTCGTCTTTGTTATATCTGTACCTATTGAAAAATATCTAGTCACCGCATATAGACAAACAGATTATTCTACTTGAACATTAAGGATTACATTAACATTAAAGAAACTAAGTACAACTGCGTAAGTAGTATTCATGGATCGGTATGTAAATTGATATTCTTGATTTTCTTGTCTTATTACTGAAATATTCTGTATATGAACTATTAAGACATGAATCCCTGAAAATAAGTTCAAATAAGATGAAAGAAACTATTTGGTTTCTAAGAAAACATTTTATTAGTGCACACTAACTTTGTGACGACCAAACATGTATTTGTTACCGCATCCCATCCACTGTTGTGTTGATCCACCTTTTCAATGCTAATATAAAAACGTATTGGACAGCAGAGTGAAAACACTCAATTTTAATTGTACGTAGATGAAATACCTTACCGTAATATAATTTTTTACTTCAAATACTTACACGTGTGTGTACCTTTCTCAAAGCTATATATATATATATATATATATATATAGGAATGTTAAAATTAGGAACCACTTAATAATTTTCTTTTCAGAATGTCCTTAATACTTGAATCAATAACATATAAATAAAATGCAGATTATAACAATCATTGGTGTGTATGATGTATGGACATTTTGCACAGTCGTACAATTCTTGTGAATAGGGTTGTTGAACTAAATATGAACAAAAAAATAAGAATCATGTCCAAAACCACAGTAAATAATCACTCAAAACGAATTCTGAGTATCTTTTGAAATGTTAAGGTCAAGTCTGATAATTTGATCTTAATTTTGAGCAAATGGAACTGACCTAAGAACAAGAGAAGCCATCAGCAACTCTGGTTCTCCACCCCATACATAAGGTTGCTGAATTCTTTTGACATAAGCATCAAAATCTTCATCAATAAACCTGTCCAAATATTACATAAATATAAGAACATAAGAAAACTAACATTCAAGAAAGCGATTAAAAGATAACTTGATAAGCATGTTTGGTACGCACTAATGGACTGAATATGATGGTATAATATACAAGATTTTATCTTCTTCTTTTTTTCCTTTAATATTATCCTACAATCCAACTACCAAACAAGCCATTAAAGGAAAAAACAGAGGAGTACCATTCGACTTCTTTTCGTCTCTTCAAAAGCTCTTCTACAACCTGAAAATTTCCATTCCATTATAAAAATCAATTACTCCAGAATACAGAATTTTAATAAACTCCAAATGTAAAGCACGAGTATATATGTTTCCAGGCAAACACACGAATATACGCAAGTAGAAAGAACAGTATATTATTTACTTGAGCTCTTAATTGATCAGCAAGCTCTGTCTGACGATTCTGATCAGGAGCCTTTTCACCATTTCTCAAACATGCCATGTGTGCAATTGCTCTAAACAAACACCTCCCATCAGCAGGAACCCCTTTACACACGAAATTAAAGAATTTCAACTTTCGTAAATCATTTAAATTACTATTCAAGCACAATTAATAATGAAGAATCAATTAAACCTGTGACCCTGTAATTAGGTAAACGACAATCAGCTGCATCCGAGGCTACAACTTTAGTGCTAAATCCATCGGCTTTATCATCAGCGGATGGAGAAACCTCGGAATTTAAATCGGAGTAATCGGGCAGCGGCAAGGTTAAACAGGCGAACACGCTATAAAGGAGCCAAGCCGAATCAGGATGATGGAGCCAGCGAGCCGGCCTGGCATCCCATGCCACGTTCCATGATCCCTCACCAGCCGCCCTCTTCGTCACTGCAGTTCGCCGCCCCACCGGCAGGATCACCTTCCATATTGAACCATCTCCGCCGCTACACCTCGCGGTGCAATTGACGGATTCTCCTCCGCCGGCAACAACTGGACTCCTTCGGTCAAAATACGACGCCCGAGAACAGTAGGCGTAGGACAATGACAGCGACGGGAGCAGCCAAGGCTTCGGACGTGAGCCGCAGAATATACCGAGCATCACCGGAATTATTCTTGTCCTACCGTACGCAGTGAGCGAAAAATTAAAACAACGCATCCATTGGGCACTGAAACCAAAAACGAAAGCAATAAAACATTGCTTTTTGATTAGTTTGGTGAGTTGGTGGTGACAGCGAAAGTCGGTACAATCAGTGGGGCCCACCCAGCGGTAGCTCCGTAGTCCGGTGTAAGTCGATACTTTCAATTAGGCTAAGTCGCAAAATGATATTTTTGGTAGGTTTTAATAAAAATAATAAAATGTGTAATTGAAAAGTTAATAAAAATTATGAATTTTATTAATATGATTAATAGCGTAAAATCTCTTAGAAACGTTCTCTCGTACGAGATACTCCATACTCATTAAAAATTCCAGAAACCTCCATATTTAAAATTTTTTGTATGAAATATAACATTTTTTGTGTGAAAAACCTCTTATCGTCCAATTCCATTAGTTTAACTGTTAAAAATAGTAAATATTGCCAAAGTAAAAAATGAATAATTGCAGTTGTAGTTCCAAACTTTTTTTTTTTGCAAATTACAACAATTTTTTTTATTCGTATCACCCACAGTCCCAAACTTTTAAAACATTATTTTCTTTACATTCCATATTACTCTTTGGCCATTCTCATTGTCCAATATTTTCATCTTCTCTTCGTCATTAATAACTACATCGATCGTATCAGGATTAATACCCTAAATAGTCACTAAACTTTGTTAAAAGTTCCCAGGGGGTCACTGAATTTCAAAACTTTCCTAATTGGTTACTGAACTTCGTAAAAAATTCCTAGGAGGTCACTGAACTTCAAAACTATCCTAAATAGTCACTAAACTTTTCTAAAATACCCTAATTAGTCACTCAACTTTTGCAAAAAATGCCTAGGGGATCATTAAATCATTGATGTATGGGTCACAATTTGCAAAGTTCGGTGATATCTTGAGAAGTTTTAGTAAAGTTCAGTGACTATTTAGGGTAGTTTTGAAGTTTAGTGACCTCCTAGGAACTTTTTACAAAGTTCAGTGACTAATTAGGGAAGTTTTGAAATTCGGTGACCTCACTGAGAACTTTTGGCAATGTTCGGTGATTATTTAGGGTATTAAATCATCGTATCACTATTGTTAGTTCCTTTGTTGTCCAAAAATTCAATATATTCTAATTTCTTGGCCTCTTCTCCTCCCAATTTTTCTTCTATATCATTTTTTCTTCTCTTCACATAAGACCCCATTCCTTCTTTTCCAATTTTATCACCAGTCTTGACAACACATTTGTTGCAATCACCACTAATCTGGGACCTTGTCACTCTCCTTTGTCCCGAAGAAACCATCTATATTTTCGCCTGTGCCTTCATCATCATCGCAAAACTCCCTTTTCATCCCAACCTGAATTGATGACACCACAATTTCATCTAAATCTATATCCTTTGCCATTGCAGCAAAAAAAAAAATCCCAAAAAAAAAAAAAAATCAATCACAGATCTAATTCATATAATTTTAATAGGCAAACTCATTGCCATAGAAAACAACTTAATAGATTTACCATTTACCGACCAATCACTATCATACCAAATTTAGTTGCAATTAGTAATGTCGGAAATAGCAATTGTAACTACAATTTCAAACTCCGAACCCCGTTAGTTGTTAATCACAATCCAGTACAAAATACATATTAAATTCAAATGGGCGTCCAAGATTGCTCTAGAAAATCAATTCCAACCGAAAAAGAGTATGGCTCTCTAAATTCTTGGATCAATTTGAGACGTACAAGAACCCAATACAATGCATTGATTAGTATAATTAACTATAAACTGTGATTACCAAATAACAAAGATGAGTGGATGATCTACTTTAAAGAATATGTGAAGGGCTGTGAAGAAATAGAGCTTGCAGAAATTGTAGGTGAAATTGAAAGAAGAGCCATGCTATGTGTACATAGATGTACACATAGGGGTTCACAACTTCACATAATGTGAGTGGGGTAGGGCCCATGCTATAGTATCGTGGGCCCCACCCCACTTACATTATGTGAACCTATATGTGTACATTAATTACATCGACTTATATACTATTTTTGCCATAATTACTACATCACTATCTTAGGCGATGTAAGGAATTGATCCTTGAAGAAGTAGAATTAGACAACCTTAGCAAATCAGAAAATCCGTTGCAACTGGAGCTTTCTGTTTTACCGTTTTCTGTTGTGTTGGTTGGAATCTTTCAACCAACTTGAGCCTTAGTTGTTAGGTGGTAGTTAATAACTGAAATGATTCTTATTGTGTCTTTAAATAGCCTGGTTAGACGATAGAAAAACAGCTCTCGAGAGTGAAAAAGGAGAAGAGAAAGTGAGATAGATTAGATGGTTGAACTCTTGTAAATCTGGCATTAAAACTTTCTGATGATTTCTGGTTTTGTAATCATGTTAGTCTTGAATTAATAAAGGCTGAGGAAGAGTATTTCTTCCTGTTCAAAAATCATTCTCGGTGTTTAATTCTTGCCGTGTTGATTTCTACTTCTGCTGGTTATAATTCTGTTGGTTTTCATCTGTTCTTCCTGCTGTTTTTCATAGCTGGTTGCTTCCCATGCTGGTGCATCTCTGATTACTGGAGTTCTTGATCAATTCCAAAGTTAAGGTTGTCTTCAAAAACCCAACAATTGGTATCAGAGCTTGAACATTCCTTGGCCTGATTTCTGTCCCTTTTAATTTGGCCGAACACATCTCTTGTGGAAGAAAGATTCCTGGCCAGAATCTTGATCACAATATGTCAACATCCAACTATGAAGTGGAGAAATTCAATGGCAAGAATGACTTCAACTTATGGAGGGAGAAGATGATGGCACATCTTGGTAACCTTGGATTGGAAGAAGCCTTGAAAGAAAAATCTGGAACTGAGGCTTCAAACCAGATTGACATCTTGAAGAAGGCAAGGAATACCATCATTCTTGGCCTCTCTAATACAGTGCTAAGGAAGATAATCAAGGAGAAGACGGCCTTTGAAATGTGGAACAAATTACAAGAGTTCTACTTGACCAAAGCTTTGCCTAATCGGATCTACTTGAAGCACAAGTTCTACAGCTTCAAGGTGGGTGAATCAAAGTCAATTGATGAGAACATTTATGAGTTTACAAAGATGGTCTCTGATCTGGAAATCAAGATAGATGAGGAAGATCAAGTCATTTTCTTGTTGAACTCTTTACCACCAGCCTTTGATCATTTAAGGGATACCATCAAATATAGCAAGGAATCCTTGACTCTCAAAGAAGTTGCTGCAGCATCCTACTCGAAGGAACTAGATCTGAAGCTAAATGGTAATCTGGCAAAGAGGATTGGAGAAGTAATGTATGTGCAACGAAGAAAGGAAAGGAAAATGTGTTGGATTTGTCATCAAGAATGGCACTTCAAGAAGAATTGTCCACAAAGAAACAAGAGGTGGATGAAACAAGAAAACAAAAAGCGAGAAGGAGAGTGTGCAAATGCCTTTACAGACTTTGAAGTTGGCGAAGTTCTTGCTGTAACAAGTGCAAGACACAACAATATCTGGATTATGGATATAGGTTTCTCATTTCATATGATGCCAAGGAAGGAATTTCTCATTGAATACAAACCGATGGCCGAAAGTAAAGTGCTGATGGCTGATAATAACACTTGTGAAGTGGCTGGTGTGGGCTCTGTCAAGCTGAAATTGTGGGATGGTTCTTCAAAGGTCCTAGGAGGAGTAAGGCATGTGCCATGCCTGGAAGGAATCTGATCTCACTGGGAGCACTGGACAAAATTGGTTATGTGTACAAAGCTCAAGGTGGAGTGTTAAAGGTGTTTGAAAATTCAATGGTGATCATGCAAGGAATCCTGCAACAAGGCATCTACATTTTGAAAGGAAATGAAGCTGAAGTTCAGTTGCAGTATGTCTGAAAACTCTCCTCAAGAATCAAGGTGGAGATTGTAAGGAATTGATTCTTGAAGAAGTAAAATTAGACAACCTTAGCAAATCAAAAAATCTGTTGCAACTGGAGCCTTCCGTTTTACCCTTTTTTGTTGTGTTGGTTGGAATCTTTCAACCAACTGGAGCCTTAGTTGTTATGTGGTAGTTAATAATTGAAATGATTCTTGTTTTGTGTCTATAAATAGCTTGGTTAGATCATAGAAAAACAGCTCTCGAGAGTGAAAATGGAGAAGAGAAAGTGAGATAGATTAGAGGGTTGAACTCTTGTAAATCTGGCATTAAAACTTTCTGATGATTTCTGGTTTTGTAATCATGTTAGTCTTGGATTAATAAAGGTTGAGGAAGAGTATTTCTTCTTGTTCAAAAATCATTATCGGTGTTTAATTCTTGCCGTGTTGATTTCTACTTCTGCTGGTTATAATTCTGCTGGTTTTCATATGTTCTTCCTGCTGTTTTTCATAGCTGGTTGCTTCCTCTGCTGGTGCATCTCTGATTACTGGAGTTCTTGATCAATTCCAAAGTTAAGGTTGTCTTCAAAAACCCAACATGCGAAAATTAGAAAATAGAAATATTGTTAAAATGGATTCAGTAGAAATTTGTCACGTGTGTCCACGTTCAAAAAGATAATTCAAGAAGAATGATTCCCTATGGAATTATTCACAGAAACCATACATGTGATGTGTTGGCTGCATCTATATGGTGCATTTTCTGCCATTACTGGGTCTAAAATCAATGAAAATTTGTTAAATGTTATTCTATAAAAACTCGGTCAATTTTTGTTGTTGTACCTATAGCATAATCGATTAAAAAATGCCCCTCCACATGATCTAGAAAAGAGAAACACGCGTATATACATGTATGTGTGGACTAGTGTGGGCCATCATTGTCTTCTATTTATACTCGAGCGCTCAATAGTAAATCAAGATAATCTAGCTCAATAATATATATGGACACTTGTTATTCGAGAGGGTTTTCAAAAGAATTTCATTGTCCAAGTATTGCACTTGCATGCAGTAGTGTCAACTCGTGATGAATAAGAACTAAGAGGTGTTTGATTATCAATATTTGTCACCTAATTTTCTATTTTTGTGCTGTTTGATTGACAATTTTTTTCACAAAAAATATTTTCTTGTTTTTGGTCACGTGACTATATTTTCCTTGAAAATAAGGAAAATATTTTTTTTAGGGATATCTGATTTTTATTTTCCATGTAATTAACTCTCTCTCGTCTATCTCTCTCTTATTTATTCACCAATAAAAAATGGACAAGTATAATATTTTTTATGTTAAAAATTAAATCAATACACATTTAAATAATAATTTCTATACAAATATTTTTTGGCAATTGAATTACTTAAAATTTATTTTCTTTCCATACAAATTCTATACTCGCAATCAAATACACGCTTACAAAAAATGAATTTTTGTTGTGTTTGAAAAAATAATTCCTTTCTTGAAGATGGAGTATATACAACTAAACCTCATATTAAAGACCGAAATTCTCATATATCATTCGAGGTAATGGAAAATACTTATTGTATATAACTGTTTATATAATGTTTTATACAATAATGATGTGTCAAAATGTAAAGGGGGAAGTTATTTGACTGATGAGATTTTGATCCAATTAAATCTCACCACGTCATTTGTTGGTAAACAATTATGTTACTTGTTATGTACGTGTAGCACAACCGCGAGAGAATTGATGAAAAAGAGAATGTCGACTTTGATTCAACTCCAATAATTACAAGGATTTGCTTGGTTGTCCTTCTCCTCCTTCTCGGTAGCAGTCTAGCAGATATAAGCGCGTGTTTTGCAGATTTTCTTCGGCGTTGGGAGATCGGGTTTACACCCTACACATTACATACATATAATAACCTATATAGGCTAAAGGAAAGAATCCCTACGAACTTGAAATTTAGAATTCAAAAATCAGTCACCAAATTGATATTTGTCCCATTTCATGGCATCATATCCAAAATGAAATTTTGACTGACTTGAAGGTTCACTTTCAACTTCGATAGAGACATTAGATATCTTAGTAAAGTTGCATTTAATAGGGACTCTTTGTTAAAACACCTAGTCAAACAAAGTAATTGGAAAAAAGACACATCCTCAATGTTTATTGGTCATATGGCCTCCATTAAAAAATATAATAAATAAACATGGAAAAATGTCTAAAATACCCTCAACAAGTAAAAGACCTATACACCCTTTTCATCCAATCAAATTCACCATTTCACCTCTATCAAAATCAACGTGCTCTTCTACCAGTGAAAAAAAAACGCTCTTCGTCTCCAATGTTTGTCACTTTCTAAAATCTTGTTACTGGTTATATTCCTCACCTATCTTCTCCAACATTTTGAGCATTTGAACAAGAATTTTACCTTCTATATTATCTACATTGAAATCTCCATTAAATTTGAAGAAAAGAAATGGTATTTTTATAAATCTCATGTACATTTGGTCCTTTTATTGTTGAATATAATATGAAATGATATTGTAGTTGATTTTTTTTACTGCTGGTGTATTTCCACAACTACTGGACGATTTGTAGTACAGAACGACAGTCCAGCCATTTTACGTAGTGTAGAACGACACTACAGTCGTTATCGTCCATATAAAATGACAATACAAACAATATCTGTTATGGTCTGTCCGTTCTTGATAATACAATGTGGTTACTTTGATAATTTAAATATGATAGCTATTTTCATATTACTTTGATATATATTTGAGTAAACTATTTAACTTTTTTATTTTATTTGCAACTATGGATTCTGTAGAAATGATATGGGTACAAGTATGCTATTTTGTTGAGTTTAAAAAGACTAAAGAAGGCAAATGGACATGAAGTTATGTAGGGAATGGTGAAAAAAATGTGGATATTCTTTATGTTCCAACTAACATTTCGTATATAGAATTGTAAACAAAGTGCAAGAACTTGTTAACGTGGATTCAAAGTTGTATGAAATTGAGATGATGTCTCTTAACTCTGGTATGTCAAAGTTTTCAGTTCCACCACAAAGGATTAATTGTGACAGGAAAGTGAAGTGTTTTCTTTCTATATGTAAAAAGCATCCTCTTTGCGTGACTATTTCAACCAAAGTTGCAGATGAATGTGATAGTGCAAGGGATTTGAAAGAGATGTTGGAGTAGAAACCAATGGTGAAATAGAAAAGGGAGATGTGGTCAGTAACGGCACTAGTGGCGTTCTCGTTGAATTTTTTTCACACAGCAAAACGACACTTGTGCCGTTCTAGTAGACATTATATTATAAGTAACGGCACAAGTTTTTCTCATTATCGTTATACTTGTAAATATAACGATAGTCATACCATTCTAATAAATAATATATTCCCATTCGGAACGACAGTTGTGCCGTTTTAAAAAACAGTAACGGCAGTTGTGTCTTTTTGTTTTTCATTTCGATTAAGTATTCAGCATATCTCCCATATGTTCTAAGAGGAATGTCCATCCTACAACTTAAATGAGTACGTATAATGATTTCATCGTGCTTCGGACGGGTCGTGGAGCTCTATACGATTGTTTCCAGGCAGAACGACACTTGTGTCGTTACACGACAGTTGTGTCGTTCTGTTGATTTCTTCAATATTTTTCAACTTTTCCAGTCGAACGACCTCCACAGTTGGACCCCCTAACTTTTTTAGGCTGGACGTGTTGTAATGGTGACAAGTAACGGTGGAATTGATGTAGAACATATGGTTTTGAACGGTGAAAACCATCAAGTCTACAATAATTTTGTTTGAAAGTATAAGTGTTGAGCATATTTCCCTACGTTCTAAGAGGGATGTCCATCCTACAACTTAAATGAGTACGTATAACGATTTCATCGTGCCTCAGACGGGTCATGGAGCTCTGTACGACTGTTTCAAGGCAGAACGACACTTGTGCCGTTACACGACAGTTGTGTCGTTCTATTGATTTTTTCAATATTTTTCAACTTTTCCAGTCGAAAGACCTCCACAATTGGACCTCCTAAATTTTTTAGGCTGGACATGTTGATTAGGTGACAAGTAACGGTGGAATTGATGTGAAATATATGGTATTGAACGGTGAAAATCATCAAGTCTACAATGATTTTGTTTGAAAGTATAAGTGTTGAGCATATCTCCCCTACGTTCTAAGAGTGATGTCTATCCTACAACTTAAATGAGTACGTATAACGATTTCATCGTGCCTCAGACGGGTCGTGGAGCTCTGTACGACTGTTTCAAGGCAGAACGACACTTGTGCCGTTACACGACAGTTGTGTCGTTCTGTTGATTTCTTCAATATTTTTCAACTTTTCCAGTCGAAAGACCTCCACAATTGGACCCCCTAAATTTTTTAGGCTGGACATGTTGATTAGGTGACAAGTAACGGTGGAATTGATGTAAAATATATGGTTTTGAACGGTGAAAACCATCAAGTCTACAATGATTTTGTTTGAAAGTATAAGTGTTGAGCATATCTCCCATACGTTCTAAGAGGGATGTCCATCCTACAACTTAAATGAGTACGTATAACGATTTCATCGTGCCCCGGACGGGTCGTGGAGCTCTGTACATTTGTTTCGAGCGAAACGACACTTTTGTCGTTACACGACAGGTTGTGTCGTTTTATTGATTTCTTCAATATTTTTCAACTTTTCGATCGAACGACCTCCATGATTGGACCCCCTAACTTTTTTAGGCTGGACCTGCTGATTAGGTGACAAGTAACGGTGGAATATATGATTTTCCTTCAAGAACGACACAAGTGTCATTTCAGGACAGTAACGGCACTACTGCCGTTACGGTGGAATTTCGTTCACAGAGCATAACGACACTTGACTCGTTCTGATATTTGTAACGACACATGTGTCGTTTTGCTCATTGCTTTAATCAATTTGCTTCGATTTTCAGCACTCAAAATTTCATCAAGTGTCTTTCTCATTATCGTTACGTTTAAACAAGTAAATTTTATCTTCCCAGGCAGAACGACACAAGTGTCGTTCTATGGACAGTAATGGCACTAGTGCCTTTCTCGTTGAATTTCGACCAGGCAGGATAACGACACTTGTGTCGTTCTGATATCAGTAACGGCACAAGTGTCGTTTTGCTCATTTCTTTCATCAATTTGCATTGATTTTCACCACTCGACATTTCATCAAGTCTCTCTCTCATTATCGTTATAGTTAAACAAGTAAATTTTATCTTCCCAATCAGAACGACACAAGTGTCGTTTTCAGGACAGTAACGGCACTAGTGCCGTTCTCGTTGAATTTCAACCAGGCAGGATAACGACACTTGTGTCGTTCTGATATCAGTAACGGCACAAGTGTCGTTTTGCTCATTTCTTTCATCAATTTCCATTGATTTTCACCACTCAACATTTCATCAAGTCTCTCTCATTATCGTTATAGTTAAACAAGTAAATTTTATCTTCCCAATCAGAACGACACAAGTGTCGTTTTCAGGACAGTAACGGCACTAGTGCCGTTCTCGTTGAATTTCATTCAACTTAAATGAGTTCAACTCATCATTATCGTGGTTTGGATGGGTCGCGGCTCGTCAAAATCGATTTTAGAACCAGAACGACACTTTTGCCGTTTTCAAAACAGTAACGACAGTTGTGTCGTTTTCTTTTTTCCTCTTGATTAATTAATGAGCATAAATTTCGAATGTTGTAAGCGGCGCGTTCAGCCTGCAACTTAAATGAGTTCAACTCATCATTATCGTGGTTTGGATGGGTCACGGCTCGCCAAAATCGATTTTAGAATCAGAACGACACTTTTGCCGTTTTCAAAACAGTAACGACAGTTGTGTCGTTTTCTTTTTTCCCCTTAATTAAGTAATGAGCATAAATTTCGAATGTTGTAAGCGGCGCGTTCAGCCTGCAACTTAAATGAGTTCAATTTATCATTATCGTGGTTTGGATGGGTCGCGGCTCTTCAAAATCGATTTTAGAGCCAGAACGACACTTGTGCCGTTTTCAAAACAGAACGGCAGTTATGTCGTTTTCTTTTTTCCTCTTGATTAAGTAATGATCATAAATTTCGAATGTTGTAAGCGGAGTGTTCAGCTTGCAACTTAAATGAGTTCAACTCATCATTATCGTGGTTTGGACGGGTCGCGGCTCTTCAAAATCAATTTTAGATGCAGAACGACAATTCTGTCGTTCTAGTAGACGTTCTCAAAGCAGTAACGACACTTTTGTCGTTCTGTTGATTTCTCCAATATTTTGCTACTTTTCTAGTAACGACTTGTTCTTTCATTATCTCGATAAATATAAAAGTTATGTCATTTCAATCGTTTTTTGTAGCTTGTCAATCTTTTTGTGTTATACATGTTAATAAGTTATTAGAGGTCGTTTCGTTGAAAAAATCAAATTACAGCAGATAACGACTGTAGTGTCGTTTTACATCGCGACTGCGGACCTTTTTGAGCAACAACAGATCGTATTGGTACATTATTGGTCGATGTTAAGTCATGGTGTGCCGACCATGGGTGTCGCCGGAGGTAAGTTTTCCGGCAGAAGAAGAGTGGGCGAGAACTAGTTTTTTGGGTTGGTTTGTTGCTAATTCTGATGGTTTCATGGATAATGGTTGGTTAGAGGTTGTAGATGGGAGTGAGACGAGGTTAGGGGTGGTGGAGTCCGATGGTTTGGGTGACCGAAAAGTGGTGGAATGGGGCTCCTTATGTGGCTGCTGAAAATGGGTGAAAATGAAGAAGAAAGAAGAAGGTGAAATGAAAGAAGTTGGGTAAATAATTTGATATAAATTGAAGGACAATTTTGTCATTTTACCATTAAAACATTTTCATTTTTTATATTCTATTTCATTGTTGGTCAAAGGCCATTTATCCAAAATCATTGTTGAGGGGGGTTATTTGGCCAAATTTCCCCATTTAATATGGATTTAGTTTTATTTAGAGAATAATGATATCTAAAACCAGTTCAGATGATCAAATTTAATATGTTCAATTAAATTAATCCCATGATTTACATTTAAGTTAATTTATCATTTAGTGTCACGTAGTTGTCATCTAGACGGGTGCATGATATAGTAGTTTCGAATATCATTACTCTTTTTAAAATTTCAGATTCGAGTGACAATTTATCTTCACGCTTTGACATAACGGTCACATGAGACTAATACTGTGGAAGTGTTTTGAGCAGAGGATCATCACCTGTAGGAGAGACACATTAGAAAGATCCCCTTTCATTGAGCAATTGCCCTTATTTGAGTCGTAGTCGACTTGCAGCAGATTTGGTTTTCGTTTCAGTGTACTCACACGCATTAAAATATGCAACATCCAATTTTCCATAAATATGTATTTCTTTTTTATATAACATCTTTAAATAGCTGATGTCATTTTTACTATTATTATTCATCGAGTAATTATTTAATTTTTCACCGTCACGTTTTGCAAATATGTCGTTTTTGGCTATTGTTGTTAGTTAAGCAACTAATATTTTTTATCGATTACGCTGTGCCACGTCTTTAATTAGCCCATGTTTGGGCCACATTATTTTTTTCATTCTCATTCTTCTACTCATTTTCAACCACACATTCTTCAATAAAATAATATTTGAGGAAATTACACAATTCCAGGTGTTTAAAGTTTCAAATTCAAAAATCAGGGACCAAATTTCATTTTTCAGAAATCAGGTGATATATAAAAACGGTAACCCTAATTTTTTCACTCTCCACCCCCTTTCCCTCTCTCTCTCCCCTCCCCTCTCCTCCCCTCCTCTCTCGCCTCCCCTCTCCTCTGTAATTAGCCCCTCCCCCTCCACTTCCACTTCCACTTCCACTTCCCCCTCCCCATCCCCCCCTCAGCTGCTGCGAATCGCGATGCGCAACAGCGTTTCTCCTCAGCTGCTGCGAATCGCGATTCGCAACAGCGTTACGACATTGCGATTCGCGGCGGCCCGTAAACGCCGCTTATTTCTTGCGATCGCAACACGGCGGGGCCGCTTCTTGTGCGATGGACGCTATCCACCATCCCCCCTCAGCTGCTGCGATTCGCAGCTGCTGCTGCGAATCTTGATTCGCAGCAGCGGTTCTGGGTGTTGCGATTCGCAGACGACGGCGGCGCCGTGCATTGATCTTCTATTTGAGGGGTTGGTGGTTTGCAGATGAAGGTTGGTGGTTTGCAGATGGCGATTGCAGGTGGTGGTGTTGTTTTTAGTTTGTAAATGGTTGTGTTTTAGTGGTGGTGAGGGGTGGTAGGTGTTGGTGGTTGTTCAGTGGTGGTGGCTGTGGCGGTGATGTCCGTGGCGGTGTGTCTCTCTGTTGGTGCGATACGGTGGCGGGTCATCTGTGACCAAGTATTTGGCCGGCGCCCTACGGTGTGTGGGTTGGTGTTTTGCATTGGTGATTGCAGGTGGTGGTGTTGTTTTCAGTTTGTAAATGGTTGTGTTTTAGTGGTGGTGATGGGTGGTGGTGTTGGTGGTTGTTCAGTGGTGGTGGCTGTGGCGGTGATGTGTCTCTCTGTTGGTGCGTATTGGCCGACGGGTTATCTGTGACCAAGTATTGGCCGGCGGGTTATCTGTGACCAAGTATTTGGCCACCTGTGACCAAGAATTTAAATGTGACCTAAAATTTTTGACAATATGTGACTGAAAAATAATATGTGACCAACAAATTTGAATATATGTGACCAAAGAAATTAAATGTGACTTGTAAATTTTTGATCTGTGACCTCGAAATAATATGTGACCAAAAAATTTGACGATATGTGACTAGTAAATAAATCTGTAACTTATAATTATGAATATGTGACCATTAATCACAAACTGTGACTTTATTATTTTTATTTAGTAAATATTTTTAATTAATTAAATCCATACCTGATTTTTGAATTTTCAAACTATTTACCTTACTTTTGAATTGAGGTAAAGAATACACCTTAGATATGAATTTTTCCCATAATATTTTCCATCACATCAATAACTTTTCCTTCTTTTTCAACCACACATTCTCCATCATATCACTTCAAAAAAATGCATTCTCTCATTTTAATGTGTACCAAACGGGCTCTTAGTTATTTTTGGCTATTGCTGTTCATCATATAACTGCTAATTTTTCCAATTAATGTTCATCTTTATATGACTAATGTCATATCTCGATATGAAAAATTCATTTTTCACATTTCTCCCTCTTTGAAAAATATGTCAAATGACTCAAATGTCATTTTTGTAAGTAAAAGATTGAAAATGATGGATAACAAAATTTTACTACTTTTAAGCCACAAGGACAACTTTCAACAATGTAATATTGTTAATAAAAGGTCACCACACGTCATAAAATCAACCCCCTATTATTATTTATAATTTTTTCCTTTTTTTTGGTCATCAATCAATATTATCTCGCGCAAACACCACTACCTATTTGATTTTTATCCATTTTAT
Organism: Fraxinus americana; assembly: GCA_035079005.1. Lineage (NCBI taxonomy): Eukaryota > Viridiplantae > Streptophyta > Magnoliopsida > Lamiales > Oleaceae > Fraxinus > Fraxinus americana. Next base: position 34,813,728 of record CM068710.1, on the reverse strand, counting down.
TAAGTAATATGACTTTGTCATCGTTGTCAACTTTAACTATAAATCGATAAAAACATCTATAACATTCATAAGAGATAAAATTTATATGCATTGATTATAATTATTCTATAATACGATAAATGTAATATTCTTCCATCTATAGGTAGAATTATCTATCTATAACTTTCCAAAAAATAAAAAAGAAAGAAAGAGGAATTGAAATCAAAGAGAAGATTAGTAGCAAACGTTTAAGACTACAAAGTAGATACACGACTTAGCTATTGTCTCCACGAAGAGGTTAATGAATATTTTTTAGGAGGTGCTATTTATATTATATTTTTAATCTTATATAAATTTACCTAAATAGACATATATAGAATTAAATAAAAATATATCGTTCTAAATTCATTCACTAATTTTATTTTCATTTAATTCTTTTTACATTCTTTTATAATTTGTATTTAACTAAAACTCTATTAATCATTAAATATCATCTTTAACCAAAATCACAAAACTCTAATAATAATAAAATATAATCTTTAACTAAAATCATAAAATCCCAATAATCATAAAATATCATCTTCAACTGAAATCAAAACAACAATGGAAGAATTACCATTAGAGAAAATATATGAAGACATAGCAATATACGAAGAAGAATTTGAAAAAGTAAAGATTACTTTTTATTTGAATTTGATAAACAAATTTTATTATTGTTTTTAAAAGAACAAAATTTTATAAGAAGATGGGAGTCTTGCCTTCCCTATTAATGGCTTTTAGCTCTACACAGAAGTATTGACTTTTCAGTTATTTTACATTACATTTTGGACGAATACAGTGATCATTTAAAATTTTAAAATTGTAATAGGGATGTTTCAAAGCGCAATGAATATATAAAATTTGTGTGGATCTACTGTGTTTAAATGAATAAATTTAGAGATTGTTTGGGAGAGATTTTTGGGGGAAAGAATTGATTTTGAATAGTGATATGATGGGAAATGTGTGGTTGAAAAAGAAGAAAAAATTATTGATGTGATGACAAATATTATTTTATTGAAAAATGCGTGGTTGAAAATGAGAATTGATTTACTGTAGAAAAATTTAATCCCTCCCAAGGCGTTAATAAGTAGAAATAGTAAGTTTTTAAAATTTTAACAGGATATATAGTGACTAGTGTGAGATGAATATAACAATATGGCACCCGCTATTTTTCTTTTTTACCATTCTGTAAATGGGATTTTAAAATTTTCTTTTATAAATATTGAAGTCTTCGAAGAAAGTTTTCTTCTGATGGATTCTTATTGCCAAAAAATTGAAACATACCTAACAATGCAGATTTCTGTGCATGCTTTATTGCCTCCACCCTTCCCACCCCACCGTGATTTTAACGAAGCTGAGTTGGCTCAGCGGTATAGACTCGTCCCGATTATGCCAGGTAGAGTGCTTGGTGAGTTTGAAGCTGTAAATTTCTTTCCAAGATTTTAAATTATGCATTTATAACTCAATTAACATGCTTTTAATTTGGCTAAAAACCACAATTAAGCACGCGATTGCATTTTCATATAGAATCGCATAAGAGAATCTCTGTACAGATTTTTTTGTGGGTTTTGTTTATTCTGTTTACAATTTCAATCTCACACGTTCAAATTTGGAATTGAGTCCTCAATTTTTATCCTTTTAGTATTCTTTTAGGTGCTTTTGCTAATATACACACACACATACACATACACAGAGAGGGAATGATAATTGGTTTTTGGAATTGGATTTTCTGGAATTAATTGCATGGATGTTGTCCTATTATGTAAACAGCAGAAAATACATTTTTTTCACGTGTATTTGACAATTTTAGTATCAGGCAGGTTAGTTTAGTGATAATTGTTTTTGGGAGTTTTACATGATCAGTTGATATAAAAGAAATTTGGTATAGAAAAGTTTATTTACTGACAATTATAAGTGAAGTTTGTTGCACAAGAACACAGCCGAAGTGCATATAAAATAAAAATTTGAATATTTGTGAGGTTACTTGAATTCGAAACACACTCGGGGAGGCAATTTTTGTTCCTCGAGAGAAGGGAGTGATGCAGAAAAGGAATCAACGGATTCATGTGATACCGGAGAAGCCACTTCTGCAGAGGTCTAGTGGCACTGGCACTCCAGCTGAATTGTTAGGGAATCAGGTGGAAACGACAAATTGGCAGGAATTACTTGGAATTTACTCTGGGTTGTTACAAGATGAGACGACCTGTAATGGGCATCAGAATGTCAGTCCAATTCGATTCGTGGATCTAAATAACGAGGAGCATGACCACCAAGATGTTGATGCAGTTGAGAGGTTCATTGGCTTTAATCATAGCGCTGGAAACTTTGGCTCCAGTGTGCAGAATTTGCACAATGATAGCCTTGTTTGGAATGTTAATCCTTTAACAGAATTACCTGGGATGAGGAATGCTCTATATGCTTCTGCCATAAATGATGCACCAATGGAAAAAACTCGTGTTGTGGATAAGCCTACAATTCTCCATCCAGATTCTCGAGTTGAAAGGAACTGGATGGGGCACAAAGCTACCAGTTTGATACTTCAGCAAAATCATGCCTTGCACTCAAACCAAGATATCAGTGGTTACAACCGACTAAATCTGCCAAATGGTAAGCAAATCAACTTTTGAATAATATATTTACGACATGTTTTGTAAGGTGAATTGAATAGTACCGACAATATTAAAGTAGAAAAAAATAGTTAAAATGTATTATATTGCACGGTGTAGTAATTACAAGTCCATAGCTTAAGGAACAAAACAATTCGTTTGAACTTTTCATATGTATTAAGAAAAGAATACATTCATTTCAACTTATATACTAGTCCGTATTCAGGACTTGACATTCTTTCAGGCTAAAAACATTGTTAGTTACTCAACTAATAGCAAAACTTCATGTTAGTCAGCAAACTTTATTTTGTACTAAAAATGGTTACCAAAATGTTCTTTTTGTTCAGTTTGGTTACGTAGTTAAAATCTATTATTCATGCCTTAGACAAAGGTGAATAAGTGTTAGTTGCCGAACAACTGGTTATGATCCTTCATGGGGCATATGATTGTCATGGGATTAACCCGACCCCCTCCATGGTTGAGATAATGATAGGTGAAAGTTAAGTGTTGTTAACAGAATGTCCAACGAGAAAGACTTGACGTGGCATTAACATGGAGGTCTTCCACATCAGGGATTCTGTTAGAAAAACTAAACAGATTTCAGTTGAGTAAGTAAACTAAACTGAAAAAAAAATAAAAAACTCCAGTGACCATTTTTGGAACAAAATAAAGTTTGGTGACTAACATGAAACTTCCCTCAAAGTTGGTGACTGACAGTGTTCTTTACCTCAATTATCATATTTGCAGAAAATATGAACATCAACAAATTTTCACATAGAATATAATTGGAATTTAATCCCAAATTGATATATTGGATGCTGTGTGTTAACAGATTTTTTTTCAGTCCCCTGGCGGCTCAATTATAACCTGAATTTACCCCCAAGATCAGAAGCTGGTGAATCCTCAAGTGCACCCAGCTCCTTCAAATCAGCGCCAGGAACACCAGATGAGCAAAAGCAGTTGAAGAGCTCGCAGCTAGCTGGAGTACCACATTTTTTAGTAGACAAAATCTCGAGCCCTGAAAAAGATAAGCAAGAGAATGTCAAAATATCTCAGCCACCCAGAGATGTTTTTCCTGAGGTAGCGGCAGTACCACATTTGTTGATAGGCACAATCTCAAGCCCGGAAAGAGACAAGCAGGAAAATGTCCAAATATCTCAACTACCTGAAGATGTTCAGGAAAAACATGATGAACATTTGAACAGACTAGACTCATCATCTGCAGCCATTACAACATCACTTCAGGAGAAGAACATTTCTGATGACAAAAATTATGGGGGAATTGATCTGAACAAGACACCACAGAAGAAACCGCCCAAAAGAAGAAAACACCGGCCAAAGGTAATTGTGGAACGGAAACCCCAAAGGACTCCAAAACCTGCTCCTATGAACAATAATACTCCGAAAGGAAATACTTCGGGAAAAAGGAAATATAAACCCAAAAAGGACATCAAGACCTCTACTCAACTGACTGATGCAAAAAATAAGGTCAAAGTTGTTAATCTTAGCTCTGCAGCAAAACCATGTAGGAGAGTGTTAAATTTTGAATTGGAAAATGGAGTTGAAAAGGAAAGCAAGGAAGGAACAGGTGGTAACCAGGCAGAGACCAATAATGAAAATAAGTTGCCTTTCAATTTGAATTTAGAGAAACCTGAAACGGAGAATTTATATTCTTCCATCCGCTCTGTAGATCAAATCCAGGCACAAGTGTCATTACCTCTTGCATCTGTAGTGCCACCAACTACAGCGAAGGACAGGACTTTGAATGTGATAGCAAGGATTTTGAATATGCGAAATGGCAAAACAAACCAGAGAGGCAGCCAGAGTGGGTACAAACAGGTAAATCAATGCATCAGTGGAGGAGTAGCCCAGCTTGTTATCCAAGCAAATGCCACTAAAGCAAAGCTTGATAGAGAAAGGCAATTGATGCTACAGAGTAGGTCTCAACTTCTAGAAGATTTGGTGGATATAACTGAGGAACGAGGATCAAAGAGAGAATATTCCGACACTCAGCCGACAAATCCTGAAATTTTCAAGACAGGCTCTCAACCATTGTGCCATAGAGTTTCTAAGACAGGCCAGCATAGCAGTGATAGCTGCAACTTATGGCAATTAAGTTCAGAAATTTATAAGAAAAAGAAGGTCGAGGGTAAATTTGATGGAACCTCACCCAGCTTGCCCTCATGTATTACAGCTCTTAAAGATTGCTCAAGGCGGGTTGAAGGAAGAGGCACTGACAGTGTCCATGAAAATAGTTCAATATCACACCTGAATTATGGATTACAAAAACCTGAGCTTGAACGAAAAAACATCGACAAAAAGTCAAACAATGTAGTCGGCAAGGTCACAAGTGAGATTCAGCAGCAAAATACTTTATCTCAAGTGCATTATACAGAACAAATTGCACATAAGAAATTCCATCAAACCACTGAAGCAAAAAATGTCAACAACCAGACTGCTAATTGGAATCTGAAGGATCCATCCCAGAGAGACCCTATATCAAATCAAGAAAATCAAAGTATAACTTCTCCTGCTCCTTTGTCTGTGAAAAAAAAGACCACTGGACCAGCATTCTCCGGCCAAGCATTCAGTATGGACAAAGTGTTAAAGCAAGAAGGCAAGAGTGCACGAGGCTACCAATATTCCACCAAAGAAATTTCCGGTAGCTATATGTTGCGAAGCTATACATTTAGCATCAACCTGAATGGCTCTTATACAAATTTATTATTTGAAATAGTAAAGCAGATTTTCTATTTTTGTGCAGGCTCATCAGAGGAACAGAGACATATAACTTCAATTGATGAAATTACAGATCGTTTTGAAGATCTACACATCGCTAATAATGGCAAGGAAATTGTAGGGGCAGAGCACAGTGCACTTGTACCATACAAAAGAGACGGTGTGATTGTTCCACATGCGGAATTCAATCCACTCAGGAAACACAAGCCACGGCCAAAAGTGGATCTCGACCCTGAGACTAACAGATTGTGGAACCTTTTGATGGGGAAGGAAGGAAGTGAAAGCACAGAAACGATGGATGAGGAAAGAGAAAAAAGGTGGGAAGGGGAAAGGAAAGTGTTCCATGGACGAGTAGACTCATTCATTGCACGGATGCATCTTGTTCAAGGTATTTGCATGCAGAACTCTGAAATTTAATATAATTACTGTTATCATGCTTATGCTAGTTAATTATATTTTATACCACGATTCTCTAATCCAACAAATACTTGCGGTTTTTACTTTCTACACAGCATGTTAGATACCCAATTAGTGAATTGTTTAATAAAAATCAAACCTGGAATACAACATAAAGGAATGAAAATTTTATTTATTTATGTATATGCAATAAAACTGCGAAATCTTCGTCAGTAGTTATTATTATAAGAAACAAATAGTAACATTGCTGCCTATTGCTGACGATTGAGATTGCATCTGGTGAACAAACGCATCTTTGGTCTGATAACCTGCTCGATTTCATCATATTAAGATTGCCTTGAATCAATGATTGTAAGATTTAGTAGAACCTCTATTGCACTTTGCACCAATTCGTCGTGCGTCGTGCATAATGTGCCACTACCATAGCCACAGTCTCACTTCCCACTCCATGCTTGCTTATAGGCAATGCATTCTCGTATTTCTATAATTGCCACTTTAATATTTTAAACTATTTTCAGCCCAATCCCTTATAAATTGGATTTGTGGGCTTATCTTTTCTCAATGTAGGATTCTTATCCCTTGGAGTCCTGATATACTTCTAGAATTTTCTATTATTTTCTCTTTCTTCAATATGGGATTCTTACCCCTTTGGATCCTTTTTAATTTTGCCAACTAACCATTTGATGGTTTTCCAATGTGGGAACAAATTAAATAATTTTTTTTTGAAAAATATTATTCAACAATCTGCAACCATTTTACCAAATGAACTAAATTTTTTACATCTATCTTTTGGCTTCAAAACATATGCCTAGATACTGGTTGTCTTTTGGACTTGAAACTTCACTCATTTGAAAACTTTCGAGGTTAATCATCGTGACATGATAGAGGGAGACAAAGTTCTAACCGTTAACTGAAAAAATGACGCACGATTTTTCATATTCTCGCATGTTCACATGCTTGATATGTGAATTAGCCACATGTCTAATGTCCTGGTTTTTCCATGGGTTTAAGTAACTAGCCAAGCCACATAGGAGACAATGCCATCCCCGACTCTCATGTAGGGAGAATTATAAAGAATATTAATTTAATTACGTCCTCCATAAAAACGTATTATAAGTCTATTAAAAGAATAGTAGTTTATCACTTTACTTGTTACATGCCTCAAGCCTTTTTCTTTAGGGATGTGTACAGTGCGTGCAACCACTAATGCAATGTACGTTACTCATTGACATGAGATCTTTCATGTTTCAAGCGTTGTGTTGAGTTTCCATCATTGGAAATTATTTGTTGGCTTTAATCCCATCTAGTTTGAAGTGTCCAAACTAGATGTGTTGCATGGCCTTTCACCAATGAATCTGTCAAGTTTTGACTAGACTTAATAAAATCATGGTTATTACATCATGAGCTGGCAATTCTCATGCTGAATTATGTTTTCGTCCAATATTTCTAGGTGAACATTAAGCTCTGTACTATAGATAATATTGCTTCACTCGCTATGTAAAGATGTAGGTGGCATTGACTTTGCCTTAATAAGAATTTTATTAATGAATACCTAAACCATTCAACTTTTTTATTGGGAAAAGAGAGTTCTACAAATAAATTTGTCCTAGTGGAGTCTACTATTCATGTTCTCTTCTTAGAGCCCCAATTTATAGCTCCACCAAATGTGAATATTCACCCACTAGTTAACGTGCTATAATCTCTATGACCGATCCAACTAGCATAGGTGAATCCTTCTAAGGCCATATAATAAATTACTCATTCTAAGTGTTTAATAATCTATATAGGCCTTGCCACTACATCTTACTAGTAACATGCTCAATTTTCTTGACTTCAAAAGCTTTGTAGGATCTAGTTGACATTAGAGTATACATTAACATCCATTAAATTGAGCATATTCTTGCAACGATAATGATTTTCTCATTAGATTTTCAATTTAGTAAGATTAGGCATGATACCATGTTCTTTCCCAAAAATTTTGGTATCCGACATCACGTCTAAAACACATAATAGATGACAATAATGGCTTAGCATCTTTAACGTTTTCTTTTTTAGTTCCAAAGATTAGATTTTGTCCTCGGACAGTTATAACATTTTTATTGTCATGAAATTTGCTTTTTGCATGTGAATCAATCCTGAAATCACTTTAATAATACTTGATCATTTTTTTTGCTATCTTTTTGGAGCCCATTTAAGTCCATGTCGTGACTTAAATTTGCACTTTGTACTTTTATCTAGTATAATGATTCTTTCGATTTTATATACATTTCTTCATCTAACTCTCTATCCAGGAACACTTTGTATTTCAAATTTATACATTGATACTAGAGCAATTAACATTCTTACAGTAGTTTGTGTACGAGATATTAGTATTTCGTCCATAGACAGATATAAAACCTTTATTGTCACGAAATTCGCTTTTTGCACATGCTACTTGTAATAATATTTGATCAATTTTTTTGTGCTATTTTTTGGAGCCCATTTGAACTCCATATTGCAACTTAAATTTGCACTTTATACTCTTGTCAAGTATAAAAAATTCCTTTAGTTCAATATAAATTTCTTCATCTGGCTCTCTATCTAGGAACACTACTTTTACATCTATTTGATGTATTTCAAATTTATATATTGATACTAGAGAAATTATTATTCTTATAGTAGTTCTTGTAACTTGTACAACATATAAAACCTAACTACTAGTCTCGCTTTAAACTATTCCGAAGGTTATCAACTTGCATCTTATTTTTGAAGATCAATTTGCAGCCAATAGGTTTCGATCCTGGTGGAAGATCAATTGATCTCAATGTGTTTTTACTCATTATGAAGTCCAATTTATCATTAATTACCTTTTCCATGAGGTAACGTGACTTTTTACCTCCTCATATGTTAGGGTATCAAACTAAATGGCCTGTATAATAATAGATTGTTTTACATTTGAGTCCGTGGTACCTTCTACTTGTTTGGAAAATCTCTCAAACAAGTAATGAATGCAGCAGAAATAAAAACGAAAAATGGGCAAGAAAGAGAAAATTATGAATTAAACGTTGTTCAACAAACTATCGAGAAAATGAAATCAATTAACGCAATAAATCTCATAATCATAGAGCTTCCTTACTATATCAACCTCTCTCTACAAAAAATTAAAATACTCAATTTACACCGCACACATATTATCTGATGCATGGAAAGGCCAGAGTGTCGGACATCGACACATATTGGACATGACTAGATATGTGTTATATTCGCCACTTGGCATGTCCCATTTTTTCTTATTCACTCAAGTCGTCAACATATAGCCGACACTTTTTGTATGAAAAAAGAGGAAAAATTGCAAAGAAACTAAGAGACAACAATGGATCAACAAACAAAATGCCAGCCAACACTTGGTAAAGCAAGAAATGGGATAGGAAGAGACAGTTCTGTGTAGATCTGTTAAGTTGGGAAACGGAGATCAATTTTGAATGTAGATAACTTGAATGCGAATTGGGGAAGAGAATTTCATTGTATCATATGTTTTTCTTTTAGTGCTAAAGTGATATTGGGCTTTTGCTTTTTTAAAACTTATGTTCAACAAGGTCTTATTAATTCAAAATGAGTTAGATTGTGAGAAGGTTTGACTCATTGCAAAGGACCCTTGTAATATTAACATGCTCTTTGGATTTTAACTTCAATTACCAAAATTACCTATCGGTAGGCTTGGGCATCGAGTGGGTCGATCCGGTATTTCAATACCAAGAACATCTATTGAGCTTTTAGTATTTCGTAAATAAAGTCAATTTGGTCCACATAATTAATGGAATTGAACCCGAACTGTCAATTCTGGTTCGGGTTTTGTTCCATCCATAATTTTTTTTAAAATTATGAACCGACAATACAAAATAAATTCCTAATAACTAGCAAAAGAAATATAACATGTTTTCAAATACATATTTAAACACTTTTTTAATCCACTGCAAATATTCCACCCAATAACATCCAATATCCAGCCTAAAGTATCCAATTCTGACCGTGGCTTTGTTGCGACGCCTCAAAAAGATTTTGTAGGACAAGCAACATGTAAGTGCGATCATGAGTGGCGACAAGCATGAGTGATATAATTCAATTATTTAAATGAATGAATCTGATTGATTAGTGTACTTACTACTAGGACCTTACAAACTTGCTATTTGTTGGGTGAGGTCATCCTGTCAGAGTGAATAAATTGTAAAAAATAAAAAACTTATAAAAATGACAAATTCAATTCCAAAGCCGGATACCCACGGTTCTAGTTTAAGAATCAAGAATCATTTAGGACCCGATCAGTTCTCGACTCCGATTAGGAAGGTTGGGTACCGATTAAAATGCTAACCCTTACCCGTCTGCATGTTCGTGTTGGTGCATCCTAGACATTCACACATGTACCTCACTCTAATTTTTATCTTTTTAACACTTTTCTCTATATGCGCACTCACCTTTGCTGCATGGTTCCTTCTCCCTTTGTACTGCGTATTCTTTTTGTACAATTAAGTAAGTTAACCGTTGATGATCAATTAACACATAAATCTAATCGCAGATATTGTTTTGGCCAAAATACACATCCTTTGATCTAATCTACCACATGATTTTGTCATCTTCTGATCACCTCAAATCAACGACTGAAAAGATTTAACAGAACCTTAAGCACACCTAACAAGCTTTATATATATTAATATAAACCATGTGTATGACTGATTGTATAGTGGACCATTGATAGTTACGGTGATTAAATCACTTGATCGTTGATGATCAACTAACGCTTTAATCTAACCATTGAGATTGCACGTTACCAACACGCACATCCTTTGATCCAATTAGCAAGCTGGATTTCATCACATTCTAATCGCTTTAAATCAACGACTGAAAAGACTTAGCACCACGTCAAGTGCACCTCACACTATTGTTGAGTGCAGAATGCACCACTAGAGCGGCCAAACGCACTCAATTGTACCTTGCCATATTCTACACTTGCTACTATAATAAGTTTAAACCATATACTATCCAAACCCTTATAATATGTTTATGGGCTTATCTTTTTTCGCCGTGGGATTCGTATAATACTTGTACAGTATATGTTCTTTTCATCATTCTCAAATGTGGGATTCTTATCCCCTTGGAACCTATTAAATTTCTCCGACAAACCATTCTATTGATGGTTTTACAGTTAGGCCATGTTTGATTGCAACGAATTCCATGGAAAATGTCACATCCGAGGAAAACGAATTCCACTTTCGCCATTTGATTGCAACGTGGCAATGAAAATCGAATTCCAAAGTACAACCACTTTAAACTGTATTTTCTTTGTTTTCATGGAAAATGAATTCCTATGGGTTTGGTGAGTTTTTATTTTCCAACTAACATGGAATTGGAATTCCTTTTCACCTTTGCCTTTCAAACAGACCTTTAGTGAACAAATTATTCTATTGAAGATACTCTCTCACATAACTGATCCAGTTCATAGTCCATCATGTGAAGATTCACATGTAAACATGGGATATAAGTTGTAACATCAAGTTTCTTGCAGCTTTAACGTTGAAAGTTGCGAGTGTTCTTTTAGCCACATCACTTTTAAATATGGAAAGGAAGACATTGATGAGCTAAAGCTTTTTAACTACTCTATTTACCAATTTTTTCTTTTCATGTTTACCATATAAATGCATAAACCGTACTAAATATTAACTAAAAAGAAATAATCTTGATTTACCTGAACAAAATGCATCAAAATGCATGAAGTAATGGTTGATAACTTGAAACAAGATTGGAATATTTGCAGGAGATAGAAGGTTCTCCAAATGGAAAGGATCCGTAGTAGACTCAGTAATAGGAGTGTTTCTCACACAGAATGTGTCGGATCATCTTTCAAGGTAAAATCAATGTTATTGGCAGGATTCTTAGGGGCAAAACAAGATTAACAACAGGAGCTAATTATCACTATATTTTCTCTTCCCTTGCATGCAGCTCCGCCTACATGTCTCTTGCAGCCAAGTTCCCTCTCCAAACGACAACCATCAGGCCAACATGCTACCAAAATGGTGGAAGTCCATTGGTTGAAGGACAGGTTCAAATAAAGTATCCTGGCCGAAACAAAATTTATGACCACAGAATGATAAGGCACCCAGTATACAACTTCAGCTCCGTAACATCCAGGCAATCACGTGAACACGGGGCAGAAAATGACAAGACGGGAACAACGAGATTTTTAACCAACGTACATGACAGAAGAAAAGAAGAAGATGGCATGTCATCACAAAGTTCTACGGAAACCTTCTTTTTTCTAGCCACTGATTCAGAATTTGAAGATCAAATAAATGGATGCAATTTCAGAAAAAAATATAGTGCTAATTCTTTCCAACAGGCTGAAAGAATCACAGCATTCCAGGAATATCAGTATCGAGTGACGGGAAGTTCATTTCCAGATAAGAGACCCTTGCTTGGTAATCAGCAATTAGAAAATCCAGTGACTTATGGGCAAAATCTGAAACTGGATATTGGTAGTGTACCACATGCTTATCCTTTCACTGCTGACGCGATGCATCATCAGACACTTGTTCCTCTGTCCAGTAATTATCAGTTCAGCACGACTACAGACTTGGAAGAATGGGAAGCACGCTTCCTTGGACTTTCAGAGAAAGAAACCATGTCTTCTATGACTTCAACAGCTTTTGAAATAACCCCGGAAACCAGTGCAGGACATACACAGGATTGTGTAGGACCACGTGCAGACAGTAGTTTCATCACCCAGCAGACCAGAATACCAACATTTCAAGAATCAAGAGTGGATCATACAATTTCAAGCATGCACCAGGAACAGCAAATTAGTTTACCAGCAGGGTCCCATACCATAAAGGGTCGACGTTCCATCGACTCTAACCAAGAACAGAGGAATGAGACATTTCAGCCAGGAAGAATCTTTGTGACAGAACCCAATAGACATGCTGAAGTGCTCAGTGAAAAGCCAAGCGGTAATGTACGGCAAGACCTTCACTCCTCTAGTTTAGCAGTACAAAGTTTTGATGTCCAAGTGAAAACTATTGCAGATAATCTGAAACACCTGGCAAATGGAACTAAAGCAAAAGGATTCGAGCAAGTCTCTTCTTTGAGTGAACCATCCAATCAGATAGGTACCAGAACCTCAAATGTAAGAAAGAGAAAGGTTGAAAAGGAAAAGATGGAAGCATTTAATTGGGATAGCTTGAGAAAGCAGGTTGAATTGAATATTGGACAACAAGAAAGAAGCAAGGACGCAATGGATTCTCTGGACTATGTAGCATTAAGAAATGCTAATGTTCGTGAGATTTCTGAAACAATAAAGGAAAGGGGAATGAACAACATGCTAGCAGAGCGAATTAAGGTATAAAGAATAATTTTAATAATACTCCACTAGAAGTATCTACTTTTTGAAACACAAAAATCCAAGGCAACGTTGGTTGCATATTTCTGTAGGATTTTCTGGATCGACTGGTTCGAGAACATGGAAGAATCGACCTAGAATGGTTAAGATGTGTTCCACCAGACAAATCCAAGTAAGCTTTCTCAAAGAAACTAATCTGATCATGTATTAATCAAAATATTTATCCATCTCCAAAAATCACTTTCCGATTTCAATGAAAAACAATGTCTTGTAGAGATTACCTATTAAGCATACGAGGACTGGGGCTAAAGAGTGTGGAATGTGTACGCCTCTTAACACTTCATCATCTTGCTTTCCCAGTAAGGACAATTACCAGTTATGGATCTCTTATAACTGACAAGGAAAATAAATTGTTGCACTAACTGTTCAGTTTGTTAGGTTGACACAAATGTTGGACGAATTGCTGTGCGACTTGGATGGGTTCCTCTCCAACCACTTCCTGAATCACTTCAATTGCATCTCCTTGAACTGTGAGTATATATTTTTCGTAATCAAAATTTTTTTTTTACCAACCATTCCTGATATTAATCGTGTTTCCAAGCAGATATCCAGTGCTGGAATCGATACAGAAATATCTTTGGCCCAGACTCTGTAACCTGGATCAGAAAACCTTGTAATTTACTTGTGCAGAACGACTCTGTTAATTAGAATCACATTTTACTCTTATCATAAGAATTCCATGTGAAAGACTGTCATGACATACCCTTAGATGTTTCACTGAATAATATACAATGGAACTACAGGTATGAACTACACTATCAAATGATAACATTTGGGAAGGTATGACCTCACATTCCTTAGAGCTCATTTTTACTTTATTAGAATCATTTATTTTATTTTTTTCTCTTTTGGTACATATTAGAAATCATTTACACTGACCACATGGAAAGGACTTTTTAACAGGTAATATTTTTTTATACCAAATACAGGTTTTCTGCACAAAAAGAGAGCCAAATTGTAATGTGTGCCCAATGAGAGGAGAATGCCGACACTTTGCCAGCGCTTTTGCAAGGTTAGACATCGGTCTCAATAATCATGTACACTTGTAAATGACAACAACTTAAAGCTCATCAGAAATTGACTGTACTTAAATTCAAGACATACATGCCAATATGATGAATACATACATTTGGTGCAGTGCACGACTTGCTCTTCCAGGACCAGAAGAGGGACGTATAGTGAGTTCAGCTGCACCTACAACCGCAGATAAAAACTCTTGTATAACATTAAGGCCTTTCCCACTACCTCCATTGGAGGATAACTTAAACAGAGGAACAGGTTTAAGTATGGGATCACGTGATCCTATTATTGAAGAACCAACAACACCAGAACAATTTACAGAAGTATCAGAAAGTGATATTGAAGATGCATTCTACGAGGATCCCGATGAAATACCTACCATTGAACTCAATATAGAACAATTCACTACAAATTTGCAAAGCTTTATGCAAGAACACAGCATGGAAATGCAAAAAGGAGATATGTCCAAGGCCCTGGTTGCTTTGAGTCCAGCACTTGCTTCTATTCCAATGCCCAAACTGAAGAATGTGAATCGATTACGGACAGAGCACCGAGTGTAAGTATTAGAACTCATTAAGTATGAAATTCTACAAGAATTAAGTGGGACCAGACAAATGTTCAAATTAGGCCCTGTTTGGTACACATTATTTTTTTCATTCTCATTCTTCTACTCATTTTCAACCACACATTCTTCAATAAAATAATATTTTCCATCACATCAATAACTTTTCCTTCATTTTCAACCACACATTCTCCATCAATCTACTATTCAATAATACATTCTTTCAAAAGAATGTGTCCCAAACACACTCTTACATTTAGTAAAGCAAAAATGTATACAATGCACATGCAATTCAAGTTGCTATCTTTGGAAGTTCTGTTTTGGAACAAAACATGTAAGCCACTACACTGGCCAAGCATCAATTTAATACATAACTATTTACCTGACCGTTAAGCTATTATGCCCCTGTTTGTCTATCATTCTCCAAAAACTCATTTTCAACCACACATTCTCACAAATAATATATTTTGCACGTAAACCCAAAAATTTTCCCTAGCTTCTGCATATTCTCCAAAAAATCACTGTTCCAAAACTCATTTTTCCCAAAAAAAATCCTTTTAACGGGCATCAAACAGGGGCAATTTATTTTTGCTAGTCAGAAAGAATGTATTCACTCTACAAAAGCTAGAAAATTGATTCTACTCAATCACCAGACATTATTGTAGAAACCTGTTACACCTCCCACAACCTTTTGCATGATAACCACTCTAAGTAATGAACTTCGCCGCCACCTAAATAAACCTATTTCTGCCGATACTTGACCAATTATTTTAAAAATCAAGTCTGATATTGATAATCATTTTCTGGAACCTTAATTTGCTGCAGGTACGAACTCCAAGATTCACATTCTCTTCTGAAAGGGGTTAGTAATTTTTTCTCTGTTTTTAACTCTTACATTTTTGCTTATATGCAAATTAATTCCCACTGACCATGAAATTTGTTAACCTTAGCTGGACCGACGAGAGCTTGATGATCCTAGTCCGTACCTTCTTGCTATATGGACACCCGGTAAGCACTAGAGTTACAGGGTGCTGAATCACTTCTATACACCCCAAATGTCCACATAATAACAAAAACAGTATCTCATGGTGAAAGAAGGCTGAAACCCTTCGATACTCTGTTTTAAATCGAATGTATTTGTTGACAATTTTTAGAGCCACTGTAGGTTTGGGTTTAAAATCTCCAAAACTTCTTATTTGGTTTGAATTATTAATGTTAGATAGAATAGCTTTGTCAATAATTAAATAAGGTGTTAAGAAGTTTAATTCGAGTGGAAAGAAACAGATTTTCAAGAGACGGGGACAAAAATATAGTTAGTTGTCATGCTCTCTTATTTGCATACCATTTGACCCAATTTGGCATCATCTGAACCAGGTGAAACCGCAGATTCAATTCAACCTCCTGAAAGTAAATGCAATTCTCAGGATTTAGGGGGACTGTGCGATAAGAAGACGTGCCTTTCATGCAACAGTGTAAGAGAAACACAATCACAAACTGTGAGAGGCACACTTCTGGTGAGCAGCACGAGAATGATATACCTAATGAGAATTATCACCAATAAAAGCAAAACCATAGACATAGATGACCTTTTTAGCTAAATTACTTATCGTGTTGCAGATACCGTGCAGAACAGCAATGAGAGGTAGCTTCCCACTCAATGGCACATACTTCCAAGTCAATGAGGTAAATCTAATTCTTATTATTGGATAATTTCTCTCTAATAAGTCAATGATTAAAGTTACCATGATTCAGTAAAAGGGAGTATCTTGTCCACTGTATAAGGAGAGGATTATGTTCTCATCTTTATGAATCAATAAGTGGAGATTATGACGCACAATTAACGCTTTTGCAGGTATTCGCTGATCATGAATCCAGTCTTAATC
Source organism: Fraxinus americana (assembly GCA_035079005.1). Taxonomy (NCBI): domain Eukaryota; kingdom Viridiplantae; phylum Streptophyta; class Magnoliopsida; order Lamiales; family Oleaceae; genus Fraxinus; species Fraxinus americana. The sequence continues at coordinate 34,797,057 of CM068710.1, read as the reverse complement.
CTATTGATGTTCCAAGAAATTTGTTATGGAACCTGCCAAGGCGAACAGTTTTCTTCGGAACCTCTGTCTCGACCATTTTCAAAGGTACATATAGTGATTAATTTATAGCTTGATATAATGCAAAAGTGGCTTAAGGAAAGAATATTGGTGTTTGCCAGGCTTGTCAGCTGAAGATATTCAATACTGCTTTTGGAAAGGTATGAACTGTCTCTTACGTGACAATCATGTAAAATAATTCACATTTGATAAGATGAAAAGACCTAGAATTTCAATAAACTAATGAACTATTTAACCTTAGATTATAGAGGAAAGTAGGGAGAGAAGCTTGTAGATCAACAGTGTAATAGAAGTCTAAGATACGAACATCTTAAAGATGCTACGACATAGACAGAATGTGCCCCTGCTTTCAAGTTCTTAATAATTGACATTAAATGCACGTTTAATAATTTTGTTTATTATATTGTCTAGTCGCACTTAATGTCATTAAAATCTTATTGCAGGATTTGTTTGTGTCAGAGGTTTTGACCGGAAATTGCGGGCACCTAGACCTCTAATGGCTCGATTGCATTTTCCTGCAAGTAAGATGGCTAAGAAAAATGAACATAAGATAAAAGGAAGAAATTCTGCTGAGCAAAACCGAAACCAAAAAGGGGAGGGGCCTCCTCAGCGCTGATGAAGACAACAAACGAGTTCTCCATAATAAGGGTTTTTCTCCTCAAGAGTGTGAATGGAGAAAGTAGCCGTAGAGGAAATATAATTTTTGGAATGTAATATTGAGTGTGTATCAATCAAATATGGTACTCGGAAATGATACGTTCACATGCAGGTCCACGTGTATTTTAGAGCAATATTTGGTTATACATCCTTTCTAGAAAAAAAGTATTTTTATTAGTATAATTTGTTAAAAGTATTGTATTTAAAATATAAGTAACTTAAAAAAGTTCTTTTAAGCACAATATAGCATGCTCTTAATATAATTTAAAATATGAGTGATGCTATATGTACACAATGGTGTACACACGACTTTACACCCCCCTCACATGGAGGGGGGGCCACACACAGTAAAATATTCGTGGGCCCCCCTTCATGTGAGGGAGGTGTAAAGCTATGTGTACACCATGTACACATAGCATTTTTCTTAAAATATTTGGTATGAAGTATTTTACTTAAGAGGTGTCAAAATTGTGTTTTCCGACTGAGGCCAAAGAATAGCTTTTACCATTGTTATCGTAATGGTTAGATAAATTTGAGTTCTACATACTACAAATTCGAATAATTACATTTTTCATATTTTAACAAACATGAAGTTACTTTGGTAGAAATTTGTGGGGGCAAAAATGAAATATCTACGATCACATTTTGATTTGTGAACACACGTAATGTAAATATAAAAATAATTTTGAATTTAAAAAATCAAATAATTTTTTTTTTCCTAATTATATACATTTGTTCCTTAAAGGTCAATACAAAATTATTTTTCCAATTTTCCCTGATTCAGCTTTTGAAAATATAAACAAGAAAACTAGAATAGCCAACTCGAACTCGTCAACTTTAGAGGTTACCACTTGTATTTTGTCGGTCTGACACCTAAGAGGCATTGAGAACGAATTGGCAACAAATTGGAATGTAATGAGGTCCACTTATTCAAATAATTTTATTTATTTATTGGTTTTTGGTTATTATTAAAAATAAATAAAACAGGTTGCTTGTGGCCCGATCTGGCCCACTCAAGGAACATCGATGCCAGGACGGGCTGGCCAGGTGAAGCCCATATTTGCATGCATCCCTAAAGGGAAAAGTTTATAGGTCAGGTGTTTACTATTCCAAAATTAAAAATCAGGCCCGACAGTTTAAAATTACAAAAATCAGATTTTTCTTAAATTAATTAATTACATTTCATAATTATAATTAAATATTTAACTGTAATATAATAAAATCACCCCACCCCACCTCACCCCACCTATACCACCACCATTGCTCCGGTTACTACTCCGGCGATCGGTGACTGTTCCGATCCGACGACTTTTTCAAGGTCACAGATCAAGAAATTTGTAGGTCACGGGTTATTTCGAGGTCACAGATAAAAAAATTTGTAGATCGCAGATTATTTCGAGGTCACAGATTTAAAATTTTATAGGTCACAGATTATTTCGAGGTCACAGATGAAAAAAATTAAGGTCACAGATTCCTTTTTTAAGTTACAAATTATCAATTTCAAAGTCACAAGTCAATAATAAGGTCACAGACACCAAAAAGAACCACAATAGCTAGGTCACAGTCACCTAAACACCCTTCCCCCATCACAGATTGAAAAAAATCAAAACGTTTACTTGTCGCAACTCTATTTCAACGAGTCACAGTTACAATTCCTAGGTCACAGACACCCACGATCGCCGCCGCCACCACAGTCGACCCGTCACAACAACACACAACCATCGCCACAACCGTTCCAATACCACCAAAACGTAAAAATAATCACCACAACTCCAACAACCAAAAAAAATCCCAACTAAAAACACGAAACCACCGTCGGCAGGGTGAGAAGGAAGGGGAGGGGGAGGGGGAGGGGTTGGGGGAAGGTCGCCGTCGCACTGTTGCAAATCGCAGCAGCGTCACAGCGACGCTGCTGCTATTCGCAGCAGCGTGACGGCGACGTTGCTGCCGAACGGCAGCAGCGTCTCTCACCAGAGGAACGGCAGCAGCTCTCGCACCGGGTGTGGAGGGAGGGGGATGGGGAGGGAGAGGAGAAGGGAAGTGGCGGGCGGCAGCGGCGGCGGTTGAGAGAAAGGTTGAGAGAAATGGAATGAGGTTTAATGGATTAGATTAGGGTTTTATTAGTGGGGTAGGTAGTAGGGTGGGTATAATATATTATTTTTATTTTATAACATTATTATTAATTAAAAATAATAAAACCTGATTTTTGACTAAAAAAAGTCAAAACCTGATTATTAAAAAGTTAAAAATCCTTGTTTATGGTAATTTTCTCATGGGAAATTATAATAATTCAGGTGTTTAAAGATTGGAATTCAAAATTCAGGGACCAAATTTTATTATTCAAAAATCAGGTGATATAAAAACTCTTAACCCTAATTTTCACTCCTTCCCCTTCCTTCCCCTCTTCCCCTCTGTTTCTCTTTTCCCTTCCCTCGCCGGTGGCTCGCCTCCCCTCTCTCTTCCCTCCACGGCTCCACCTCCCCACCCCCTCTTTCTTTGCGAATCGCGGCGCGATGCTTCTGCTGTCAGCGCTACGGTCGACGATGGGTCGTCGCAGCCGACCGTTCGCAATGACGACGCTCGCCTTCGCAATGACGACGTCTGCTGCGACCCCACAGCAGCGTCGCGACGCTGCTGTGGGTGGTTGTTTGCGGTGGAGCGTTGGGTGGTTGGTCTATTGTTGTTGGGGTTGGTGGATCTATTGTTGTTGGCCGGCGGTGGTGGTTGTGGTTAGCCGTTGGTGGTGGTGGATCTATTGTTGGCTGGTGGTGGTGGTTGGCTGTTGGTCTATTTTTGTTCGGGTTGGTGGATCTATTGTTGTTGGCTGGCGGTGGTGGTTGTGGTTGGCTGTTGGTGGTGGTGGATCTATTGTTGGCTGGTGGTTGTGGTTGGTTGTTAGCTAGAGGTGATGGTTGTGGTTAGCTTTTGGTGGTGGTGGATCAATCGATGTTGGGGTTCAGTCGTGTGTTTTGTGGCTGGGTAGTCTGTGTTGGTCGATCTGTGACCTGTGACCAAGTATCGGCAATCTGTGACCAAATTTTGTCAATCTGTGACCAAAATTTTGTCAATCTGTGACCAATTATTCAAATGTGACCTAAAAATTTAATAATCCGTGACATCGAAATAATATGTGACCAATTAATTTAAAAATCTGTGACCTCGAAATAATTTGTGGCGTACAAATTTTTTGATATGTGACCTCGAAATAATTTGCGATCAAAAAATTTGACGATATGTGACCAGTAAATAAATCTGTAACTTAAAATTATGAATATGTGACCATTAATCACAAAATATGACTTTATTATCTTTATTTAATAAATATTTTTAATTAATTAAATAAATACCTGATCTTTGAATTTTTAAACAATTTACCTTATTTTTGAATTGAGGTAAAGAAAACACAATTTTTTCCCTTTTCTCATCCCTAAATTGGTTAGGAATAAGTAAAGCCCATTTAAAAGCCCTTACCCTTTTGTCTGCAACTCGCTTAGGGTTTTTGAGCATATCCTCTCTCTCTCTCAATTTCCCCCAACTTCCGAATCTCTCTGAAAATCTCTCCCGCTTGAACGCCAGGTAAATCTCTAATTTCTTTCCTTATCCTTTTTGCTTTAAGATGAAAATTTTGTTTCACTCGTTTTATAGGAAAAATTTCTGATATATATGTATGTGTTTTTATATAGTGTTATATAGAGATGGGGACCAAAGCAAAAAAGAAATCAATTGTGAAGAATTTGAAGAAGGCGTCTGCGCAATTCTCCACTCCCAAAGACGACAGTCCTGATTTTGTGGTATGCTCTATTTTTCCTTTTTGTGCGTGTTTATGTTGAATCTACAATCTCACTAGTTTTCTTTGTTTATTTTCATGTTTTTACTATTTTTCTAATATACATTTTTACTATTATGTCTGCTTGGTTTGTTGGTCTGCTTATTTGTACTGAAAACTAATAGCCGTTGGAGGGTGGTCCGGCGCGGAAGACCCCGAAGATCGAAGAGAGAGAGAATAAAGCAACTGTGTTGTATATTGGAAGAATCCCACATGGATTTTATGAGAATGAAATGGAAGGTTTGGTGTTTTTTTTTTTTCAAAATTAATTTACACTTCTTTACTATATGCAGGTATGGCGGTTATAAGATTCACTTTTGCAGGTTTCTTTAAGCAATTTGGTACAATCAAGAGACTCCGAATAGCAAGGAATAGGAAGGTTTGTTCTTTTGACTTCAGTAGTTATGTATTCATCTTTGTGTTGGTTTTGCTCAAGTATGATAATTGTCAATATAAAGCAAGGATTTTGAATGGCTATGTTCCATTTCTTGTTTAATGAACAAGGCCCCCTTGCATCTCTCTATTGCACCAAAGAAACATGGCTTAATTTCGAATTTGTGATATTGTAAAATAAAACGTGTTTACTCTAATTCTAAGTTTATTCACTATCAACCCCTGTTTGGTACAAATTAAAATTCAGATTTCAATCCAAGTCAAAGTCAACATTTTATTTTAACCACATATTTCATGGGTTCCACTACTTTTAAACCACACATTTCATTAGTTTTTTTCAAAATCTACAAAAAAAATCTGATTTTAATCCCACCAAACAGGGCTTAATGTAGAAGAGAGATGGATAATATGTGGAAAGAGTAGCTTGGAGTTGGTAGCTTAGACAGACGGTAGATGGCAGCTAAACAATAGTATGGAAAGGATTAGAGGAAGGATGGGTTATAGTTTCTCTGTCAGCTATGATAGCAGTAGATAATGTATTTGTGCTCAATCCTCAGCATAAAAATTTAGGTATTTTAACAATAATATTAGGAATGATGGAAAAATACGGGATTGGATTTGTATTCTAAACAAAAGCATTTGAGTTACTTCCAAGTCTAGAACTCACACTTCCGACCTTTCATTCATCGTAGTTTACTGCCTTTAAAATATGTTTTGCAGCTCTTCAGTTTTTCCATTACTTCCATTTAGAGAATTGATGAGTAAAAATAATTTGCAAGAAAAGTTGGTCAGTGTATTATTCTATGAACAAATAATTCATTAGACCCTTTCTCGAAAATCTAGCATTTGTTCAATTTACCTGTGCCTCATGCAGAAAGCATCTTGGAGTAGAGCATTCCGTTGAATACGTTGTACCTGTCTGAGGGAGTGGATTGTAGTTAAACTCGCTCCAGTGTCTCACATTGCACAACTGTTTTTGCCTTTGATTTCGATGTAATTGTTTTCCATATGTTATCCATATTCAGATTCTCTGCCTAAAATTTTGAATCCAGTCATTTGGCTGGGCTTCATATTCCAATTTCTCGTGCTGTAACATATGCCATATTGTTTTCCCGACAACCTGTATAAACCTAAACCCAATATCTTACAATATGAATGTATAAGTGTGACTGTATTTGTACTGGTACTTCACTTGTCTTACTCCACCAAAAGCTTCTTGATGCTCGCATAGACAAATTATCATTACGTCCTGATGACAAATGCCACACTTGCCTTATAATTCTTCTATTACAAATTTTGATGTGGGACAATTTCTTTTTAAACTTTTATTTTGTGAAGCAGCAAAGATTGTTTTGTTGGTAAATATAGATTTAATTTGGTTCTAATATACATATGATGCCGATGAAATGTTTTGATTGGATTGTTTCCGACATCAAAATTAATCCTTATTTGCATACCAGTGGGTGGTGCCATGGTGATCTTCCAGTCACTTTCTTTTGGAAAGGAAGAAATGTTCTTTGACATATTAGCATGTCGTGATGGGCGTGTATTTGCTATTGTTCAATTCTTCTGATGGTACTAATTTGTTTGGTTTTTATTTGACAGACGGGGAAATCCAGGCATTTTGGATTCATTGAATTTGAGTCTCCCGAGGTAGTACTTGTGCATATTGATCAAGTTGATGTATTCAGGAATGTTTGTCTTAACATGTTCTGCTTTCTTTTTACTTTGTTTTCAAAATTGCAGGTTGCAAAAGTTGTTTCGGAATGCATGCATAACTATCTATTGTTTGAGCATCTGTTGCAAGTTCATCTTGTTCCTCCTGAGCGTGTTCATCCAAAACTGTAAGCATTATTCTATTGTCTGTAATCAAATTTTAATGACCACTGAAATTTTATTGTGTTTAAATAAAATGTTTGGAATTGATTGGTAATATCTGTTTAGGCTAAAGGAAATAAAATATCAACTTCTATAAACCGTGGATGATAACCTTCAAACTGAAATGATTGAAGACTGTTGTCCCAGAAGGGAAGAAGTCTTTCAAGGACTCGGCTTCATATTAGAACTGACGGGTTGATACCTTAAACATGCATAATTTATTCTCTTGATTTCGTAGATAATCAGTTCAATAATAATAGTCCATAAGACGTATGGCTGGGATGGTAGCTTGTGCATGTTTGTGCAAGGTAATGATTTTATAACAAAGAAGGAAGTTCGGAGGTTACGTCCTTCCAGAAGTTGACATTCCAGTTTCGGAATACCAGAATATATATTGCTTACTCTTAGGTAATTTATTATCTTACCATGTGGTTTTATGGATGTTTTATAAGAAGGCTTTCCTATCTCGCTTCTAGACCCTAGGGCTGTCCATGGGTCGGTTCGGTTTGGTTCTGAAGATACCCGAACCGATCCAAAACTTTCGGGTATTTAATAAATGGACCCGTCGGGTCCAAATATAATTATGGAACCGTTCGGGTTCGGTTCCGTTCGGTTCGGTTCGGGTCGGTTCGGTTCCGTTCGGTTCCGTACCATAATTAAATTTTTTAATATTTTCAACAACACTACATAAATACAATTAATAACATTTCATTCGTAACTTTTACAAATTAACGTAGCACAATTCAAAAAAATATACAAAACTAGCCGTCCAATAAGATTAATTCAATACATACAAATACCAAAAAGTAGATATTAATATTACAGCAAAACTACATAAAGTATATTCATTTGTTTCAAATTAAAATGGGCTAATAGATTTTAAAATGATTTGGGCTTAAAAATTAAAATTATAAAATAATCTAATTTATTCAATTAATTTGCTAATTTGTATAGGAAAAAAATAAAATAATTTAATTAATTCAATATAAAAAATAAAAAAAATTATTTAGTTTCGGTTCTTGTTCGGTTCTTCGGTTCTTGGTCTAGACCCGAGACCCGACCCAAACCCATCGGTTCTCGATTCGGGTACCGGTTCGGGTATTTAATTTATGAAGAACCGCTCGGTTCGGTTCGGTTCTGTTCGGGTTCGGTTCGGTCCGGTTCGGTTCGGGACTTTTGGACACCCCTACTAGACCCGGTTTCTGCCTTACAACAAAGAAGGAAAAAAGAAGCAATATTATATAAAAAAAGATGGAAAATAAAGGGGAAAATAATAATATACACTATAGGATAAGTTTTATAAATATCGTCCATGTCTCATGTAGAAAAAGCTTATGGTTCTATTTCTTATTTTTAGATGGAAAGGTGTGACTCGCCGGTACAAGCCCATGGATTGGGTTAAAATTGAAAGGAAGCATCATGACAAGGTATGATACATGGTATATAAACTATATGATTCTTACTTTTGTTGAAAAAGCAATATGAACAATACCCGTGACTTGAAATTAAATCGACCAGGGCTGCTTATTTTAATACGATCTCATTGAATTGCTATACAAAACATCTAGGAAAGGACCTTGGAAGAGCACAAGGAATTGGTAGAAAGAATTATGAAAAGGGACCGGAGAAGGCGGAAGAGGATTGAGGCCTCTGGTATCGATTACGATTGCCCAGAAATTGTAAGAATATTCTCATTCCTTTCATTTTATTTTTCTTTCATTGCTTGGTGATATCTAATCCTGACTTCAAAATTACTTGTATGGAGACACTTCATTTTTTGAAGGCCTGTTAAACGCACAAGTTCTTATGTTGTGTTCTTGTATTTAAAAACTCTGATCTATTCATTTTATCTTTGCGGATTTCATATTCCATGACTCGATCAGATTGATTTGACGTCATGAAAAAATTAGTGGGGGATCAGGAAAATAGATAAAGAAACTGTATTTACTGTCTTACAGTTCAGTTTTATATCTTTTGCAGGTTGGATGCAACCAGCCCACCTCAAAGAAGATCAGGTTTGATGCAGAGTAGGCTTGCATGGGAAACCAGAATTATGCCCTTCTGACAGAATATTTGTCTTTTTGCTACTGGTTTCCTCTTCGAGTGCATGTTTAGTAAGTACTAGATTGTATTTGAAGTATTATGAACAAGATTTTAGCTTCTTTTTCCCTTAATACTTCCATTACTTGTGATCTCAAAACCAACCATGCCACAAGTGTAGAGTAGCCAAGATTAGCCAAATAGGTGGCTCTTTAAGTATTCAGAAGCTTATATCAATGTTAGGGTACTCCCCAGTTTGGTTAATGTTGCGAACTTCATTTGCTTTTTATCTTTGTATGAATTGATTGGATTTAGAAGATATTCAATTTAAACCGTTGGATGCAGCTATACTTGATAGTTTAGTACTTTTGACAACATGATTTTAGACTTTTTTTAGTAAATTCCATGCAGTAGCAATGTCCTATTATGGGAGGCCAACGTCGATGTTACTAATGGGAATTCTCTGTTTGTTATTACTGGTACGCATCAAAATAATTGTACTATAGAGTGGTGCTTTTTCAGTTTGTTTCATGATCTATTAATGATTAATCATGCATCATTGATCTCTTTTTATCTGATGCACAACGATTTTTTTATTGGTCGTAGCCCCCTTCTTGTGAGGGGGCTGTACAACGGGGTTTCAAACCCAGTGTACAAATAGCATATCCCATTGTATAAAGAGAAGATACAGATGATCTGTTTGCTCAGGCGTTTTAGACAAATCTGTAGCCCTTACTGGTAAGGTGGGAATTCTGATGTCAATCCATTGCCAATTTGTGCAAAGATTCTGAATGGTTTTCAGAGTTTGGATCTCGGGAATGGAGTTTGAGGCTGTGGAGGGAATAATATAGGAAAGAAATCTGGATATTAATTTATATAGTGGGAGTGTAGGTGCGGAGAGAGAGAGCGATGAACACTAAGGATCCGTTTGATTGCAAGTGTGGAAAATGGGTGGAAAGAAAATGAATTTCAGGGAAAGTAATTGTATAAAAATTGTTTTGCAGAGAATTGTTAATTAAGTGTGTTTGATTGGTATAATTTTTTACCCGAGAAATTTTTAAATTTTGAATCTTTTTGTGTTCGTTTGGTTTTGTTATACAAGGAAATTGTCCATTAAAGTGATAATTTTTTCCACAATTAGTTATGAAATTTGTTTCTATTGTCAAAAAGTCAAAAAAAAAAAAAAAATATTGACAAAAAAATCATTTTTTTGTCAAAGTTTAGTGTTCGTTTGGCTTTGTTTTACATGGAAATTATCTATTAAAATGAATTTTTTTTTTTACAATTGGTTATAAAATTTGTCTCAATTGCAAAAAAAAAAAAGGGTGTGAAAATCAATTCAAGCAAAAATGGGAAAATGTGTAGTGTGAGGTGTTTGTGGAAAATCATTTCCATGGAAATTTATTGCCATCAAACACTACTAAAGATGGAAAATCCATGGTATCAAACAGGATCTAACATCAATTTCAAATTTTCAATGCCTTCTGATGAAATATAGAATTGGGGGAAATGAGTTAATAGGGATGGCAACGGGGCGGGGCACCCCTATCCCGCCCCGTCTAAGACGGGGCGGGGCGGGTTGCAGGACCGTTTCCCTGTCCCGTTTATTTTTTTTTGGCTATAAAAAATTTCCAATTATACGGTTAAGGAAAAATATAACTCTACTTCCAAAAAAAATTGTTCATCAAATTTAAGAACATAAATCCATAACTCTACTTCCAAAAAATATTTGTTCATCATGTATTCTACCAGAGAATACATGGATACTTTTTTTTAAACAGTTCACGGGCGCAAGTTTGGGGCAGGGCATCTCCGCCCAGCCAACCCGCTCGGGGCGGTTTTTTTCGCCCCATTCGGGGCGGGGCACCGTCGCGTCGGGTCGGGGCGGGTCGAGGCGGTTTTTTTTGCCATTTCTATGAGTTAACTAGTTATTTTCACTCTCGTTTTATTGCTTAAGGTACAATAAGTCTTGCATATGGTACTATATTCTACCAACAAGTTTACATTTAGCCCCTATTCGATGATTATTTTTTTCAAACCTATTTTTTTACATACTCATTTTCAACCACATTCATATAATAAAATATTCTGTACATAAATTCAAATTTTTTTTAACCATACATTTGAGAACTCTATTTTCCTCGAATAATGATTGTCAAATAAGGGCTTAATTTTATTTTTGCTCGAAAGGCTCTCACATTCCACGGTTTATCATCTTCTCCACTCATTTCATGTCTTTGGAGGAACTCTTTAAAAATCTCTGAAGCTCTCAAGTTATTGAGTATGAGTCTCCCAACTAGTTTCCAAATCCTATTGAGTTCCCAAGTTGTTGAATAACAACTCGAGTCCTTCCAAGTAGCTTTCATATAGTAGGAAGAACTTGGATGGTCCTAAAAGAAAAATGGACATAGCAAAGACAATGAAAGAATACAAGTGTATACTGTCAACTTGATAGGGAGACGGAGTGGAAACAACGTAGACGAAGGAGAGAATAAAATAATTAAAGATCGGGATGATATACTTGTAAAGAAGATGACCTACTTTTAATTTTTTCTTTCTACTTAGAAATTTCATTGCATAAAATGTTAAAAAGTAAATTAAACTTACTCCGAAAATAAATAACACGATTGGTGGGTGGTTAAGCTTGTTGAGTGTCAGTTAAATTGGCTGCAAAACAAAGTTATTAACCAATCAGGGAAAAAAAGAATCGACCACAGTGGGAGTCGAACCCACGACCTTTTGATCCGAAGTCAAACGCGCTAATCCACTGCGCTATGCGGTCAGTTCATGCGATAGCTTTGCAATATAAATATAAAAATATAAACTTGAAGATTCTAATGTTTATATTTCATACATAATACAAAATCTTATACTAATTATAAAATAATAAAATCAAAAGGGAAATACTCTAAAAATTCTATAGCTGTTGAATATATTACAATTTTTATTAATCCTATGAACTGTAATTTAATTTATTAAATGTGAAATATACCTATTATTTTAAAAAATATATATATATGAATTATGAGGAATAATTTTCTCGTCAAGCATAATTCCTAACTGTCACGTCTTCAACCGTTTTAGTCGGCCCAATTTAAATGCATGGCTGACAGTGTATACGCAAATAAAATAAAACAAAAGAAAAAGGAAAAATTCTAGGAATTTTCCGTTTGTACAAAAATGGAATTGTCAGAATACTCACATGGGGGTGGACCTCATGTGAGTAAAATATTTCAGAAAAAAAAAAAAGGACCCCACCTGTGTATGTGTATTTTCTGTACACACGGCATCTTTCAAAAATCCATGGCCTTTTAAAATTATTTTCCATTTCATTAATAGTACCACATTAAATAGGTGCACCGTAGAGGGACAAAAATCACGATGCAAAGGTCAAAGTGGTAAAAGGAATGAGTAATGCTATGTAACTCCACTGGGGTTATAACCTCAGTTTAGGTGGCGTTAACGTAACATTAAATGATAAGTGAAATTAAATAAATCATTTCATTTTAAATAAGTCATTTTATTTAATATTTCATTTAATCTATCATTTTAAGTCACCTAAACTTGAGTTGTAATCCCAATGTTTGTAAACCTTTGTGATAACATCCAAGATCCAACCAACCATACTCTCCTTACCTACACACATTAAATTCTCACCTTGTTTTCTCAAACTTTTGATTGCATTTATTGAACTTTGTGCCTCACCCTCTTTTTTTTTTTTCTTTTTTGCCTTTCATTTTGTGTAAAATTATCTCAAACATTTTGAAGTATGTGATTAATCTTATATGTGAATTTTGCTTAAAATGTAACAATTAAAACTTTACTTAAATTTGAGAGATTTACACAAATTACTAAATTGAATTATAGTTAGAGGTGTACGTCAAAATATACGAGTCAAGCTCGAACGATTCACTTATGTTCGCATCCAATTTCGACGTGGCTCGCTAGAAGAGCTTGTTGGAGGTTGGTTGGTGGAATTTAATTTAATTTTATTCTATTTTTATTTTTATAAACTTAATTTTGTATTAAATATTAATTTTCAGAAAATCAAGAAAATTGGCCTCTACTAATTCGAAGAAAACACCACACCGCCTTCGAGTTGTTCTGGATACGTGTAAATGCTACAGCTATGTGTCTATTTTCTCTAACTTTTCGTCTCCGAATTTAATGGAGAGAGAGATGTAAATGCTAAAGGGATTGTTTGATAGAGGTTTTGAATGAAAAATTTAATAGATATTTTTATTTTTTAACAAAAGTTGATGATATATACGGTAAATATATTTATAAAAGTTATAAATCTTATGAAATATGATTCAATTAATTGTTGATTATTTCACTATTTTTGCCTATCTAACACCCCTCATCTCCTTGCACTAATTTGCAATTTGGATCTTGTTACATGTACGTTAAGATTTACATAATGGATTGAGTAGAGCACCACTGGTGTTTAACATCAGTTTAGTTGGCAGCGTTAGTGTCATTAAATGACAAATTCAATTAAATGAATTACATAATTTCACTTTTAATCATTGTCATTTTAAAACACAAACAACTTTTTCATCCAATATCTTCACTTTTCACTATATTATGTAATTCATTATGTACAATTTTTTATGTACAAGTAGAAACATCCTTGCAAGGATTATGCTATTTTGCACAAGTTTTTATCCTTTGAAAATTTCACTTTTGGTCACCTAACTTGTAGCTTTATTTCACGTCGATCATTCAATATTTGTTCAGTTTTAGTTTGACTATTCTATTTATAGTCGTGAAGAAAGCTATTTACTACTCATTTCGACGATTCCATCCCATTTATATATGCTGAATTTTCCTTATTCTTTTGTCTCAATTACATAGTCTAATTTCTTTATTGAAAATATTTTATTTTATTCGTTTACTAATATACTTTTATTTAATTTGCTTAATTGAAATCAATTTATTATTATTCTTTGATAATTAAATAATTTTTGAAAAAAATTATCTTTTCAATAACATTAAATAAGATTTCGTAATTTATGTAGGAAACAAAATTAACTTATATAAATGAGACAAAAAAAAAAAAAAAATCAGTAATTTTTGTCAAAAATGAATTCAATTATTGTACACACCATCTTTGTCGTGAATCTGTAGATAGGGAATTGAGGAAAAACATCCCATCAAGGTAATGATAGAATGAAATGAAAAAAAAAATTAAAAGACATAAAAAGTTGATTAATAAATAAAAGTAAAGAACATTTAGGCCACGTTTGGCACGTCACATTAGATCGAAAAATTCACAAAAAATTGTTTACAGAATTTATACAATTGTCTCCATGTATACATTCTGTAAACAAATTTCTGTACGTCTAGTGCTTCTCCATTAGATCGGTTTAAAATCAGTCTGTATTGATTTTGTTATAAAAAAAATGTCATTTTCTATGTGATAGGAAAAATTAAAGAATACAATTTATCTTAATTCATCGTAATACTATCTAACTATAATGTTAATTATAATTTTGTATTAAATTCTATAAACGACTTAATCCAATATAACAAATTTAGCGTTAATACAATTAAAATGTAAGTACATTTAATTAATTAATTAATTAATTATGTGGTGTTAACCAGCAGTAGTGAAAAATTTGCTTGTAATCTACCCAAACACCCAGTACAGTTTTGTTTTGTTGAGAATTTCAATAGCTTTAATTACCTTACCTGTAATTTCAAGCAATTTTTCATTCATATACAACTCTCTGCAACTTTCCCTTCATCATTATCCTCAAGCAATGGAGTATTCCCTTTCATCTTCTCCCCTTTCTCCTTATTATCACATCATTTTCACAGCCTTAGCATTCATTTTATCAGGCTTAATCTTCTTGTTTACTCGTAAGTCTAAGGCCAAAAGCCTCCATCTGCCGCCGGGGCCACCGGGGTGGCCGGTGGTGGGCAACCTCTTCCAAGTTGCACGCTCTGGCAAACCATTCTTTGAGTACGTGAGAGAAGAACTTATACCCAAATATGGCCAAATTTTGACACTCAAAATGGGCACAAGAACTATGATTATAATCAGCAGTGCAGATTTAGCCTATGAAGCACTGATTGAGAAGGGCCAGGTTTTCGCCTCCCGGCCGAGAGAAAACCCGACCAGAACCATCTTCAGCTGCAATAAATTTACAGTAAATGCTGCCCTGTATGGCCCCGTGTGGCGGTCCTTGCGGCGGAACATGGTGCAAAACGCGCTCAGTGCAAGTAAACTCAGAGAATTCCGTCGAGCCAGAGAGACAGCAATGGATAAACTGATCGAGAGGCTGAAGGTCGAGGCCGAGGCTGAGAACGGTGTTGTTTCAGTGCTGAAAAATGCCAGATTTGCTGCTTTCTGCATACTTTTAGCCATGTGTTTTGGTGTCGAAATGGATGAAAAAATGATTGATACAATCGATCAGATGATGAAAACTGTCCTCATTGTTCTTGATCCAAGATTGGATGATTATCTTCCAATTCTAAGCCCATTTTTCTCCAAACAAAGAAAGAGAGTTCATGTAGTTAGAAAAGAACAGATCGAATCTTTAGTCCCTTTGATTGAAAAACGTCGAAATGCAATAAAAAACCCTGGATCTGATCCAACTGCAGCTTCATTTTCATACCTCGACACACTTTTTGATTTAAAGATTGAGGGCAGAAAATCTTCACCTTCGAACCCTGAAATTGTTACTCTCTGCTCTGAGTTCTTGAATGGAGGGACTGATACAACAGGCACAGCAATCGAATGGGCCATAGGAAGAATGATCGAAAATCCAGAGATTCAATCAAGATTATACGATGAGATCAAATCAACGGTGGGTGATCGAAAAGTTGATGAAAAGGATGTAGAGAAAATGCCATATTTAGGCGCTGTGGTAAAAGAATTGCTGCGTAAACACCCTCCTACGTACTTTTCATTGACGCATGCAGTAACTGAGCCAGCCAAGTTAGGAGGGTATGACATTCCGACAGACACAAATGTCGAGATTTTCTTGCCGGGTATTTCGGAGGATCCGAAAATCTGGTCCAACCCTGAAAAGTTCGACCCGGACAGATTCTTCACCGGACGGGAAGACGCGGATATCACCGGAGTAACCGGAGTGAAAATGATACCGTTTGGGATTGGGAGGAGGATTTGTCCAGGACTAAACATGGCCACAGTTCATGCGCATTTGATGGTTGCAAGAATGGTTCAAGAATTCAAATGGTCCGCTTACCCGGAAAATAGCAAAGTCGATTTCAGTGAGAAACTGGAGTTTACGGTGGTGATGAAAAACCCTCTAAGAGCCAAGATCAAGCCACGGACATAGATGATGAATTGATGATGGTTTGCTATAAGGTATAATTTATTAGGTCTTTATAGATAATAAAATTAATTTTTCTTGTTTTTGTTTTGCTTAAAGTTGTTATTATTATTATTTTTGAACTTTTTTGGGATAATATGCTGTTATATTTGTTTCTTGATGATTGCCAGTTTGATTTATTGAGGAACTTCTTGAAGTTGAATTTGGCTTACCAATATTTGAGATTATAATTAACCAGAAGCATAAAAATGGATGTTTATGGAAGGTTGAAGTGTCCTTTTTATAAAAAAAATAATGTTATTGTAATTGTTCATTATCGTAATCTCCCTACATGGCATACATGTGACGATTAGTGATTTCATGCATTATATCACTAACCGTCACATGTATGTCATGTAGAACGACTACGATAACAAGCGACTGCAAATAGAATTACTTTATATAAAAAAAAAAGCCTCCGCTCCACCACCTCAACCTGTCGTTGGCCAATTTAGCTTTCATTTCATAAATTTTCAAGTCAGTCCCACAATGAAAAATGTGAAATTAAATTAATGATTGATTTTGACTGAATTTATAAGTCATTTATAAATGAATTGTGCTACATGTACAATCTATTTTGACAATATTGGTTGATAACTCACACTTGACGACATAACATTTATTAATTTCAAAAATTATTTTTCCGGAAAGGGGGGAACTCGATAGCATCGTACAGCGTGCCTCGTTACAAATTCCCCATCTCATTGGGGGCGGAAAACGAAGTAGTCTCAAATAAGGCGTGCAAGCCTACCCCTTTTTGTAGTAGGTGATTCACTACCGAAGCGAAAAATCTCATGTACGTTTCTGTAAAGTGGCAATAAGGGTGACTTGTTTGTCAACTTTTTCACTATCACCCATAGGGCAAGGGAAGTGCTTCAGCCCAAATGGCATGGGTAGTCCTCTTCATGAGTTGATCCAGTGAGAATGTTGGGCAGAATAATCTTGCGCGCGAACCCGACAAGTTATGGATACAGATAGTGGTTCACATTCCATCTCTGGATTAGGTTGATGGAACCGGGTCTCCGTTAGTTTGATGACTTGTGGTGGCAACTCAAATTGAAAACACCAACATTATTAACCATTATTGTGGAGTATGAGTGTACAAATAACGTAACTGTTTATAAATTACAAGACAAACTGTGTCTGCACAACTATCGTCCATTGGGACTACTAGTGAAGAACACTCAGGTTGAGCTCATCGGGTCCTTGATTTCTTCATTCCAGTATGCTATATCAGTGTGACCCGATTCCTCTAGTTCTAGAGAACCAAATGGGTAATGAAGTTGCTACAATTGCTTTTATCGAGAGTTGCTCTTAGTATTGAAAACGTCATTAGTTCCTCGATTCATTATGCGGCGCTAAATTGCTATATCTATTAGATTGATCTTCTTTATCTCTTTCCTTTCTTTCGTGAGCAAGTCGGGGAAGCGAAGTGTTCCTTTTCAATGGGTGAGACCAACATGCTACATAGGTTATGGGGTGAGGACCAACACTACAACGTCAACGTTTGAACAATTTCTTTGCACTCCTCAGTTTTCACATGCAAATAATTAATGCAAAAGTTGTGTAGTAATATAATTCATGGTTATGCGCCTCCTTTATGCTTTGGAGACCACTGCCTTATTCTCGAGTGAGCTTTCGGTTGAGCATTAATTGAATATGGTTGTTGATATAGCCCATTGTACTTCGCATGTGGTTGGGTAGAACCTTCACATGAGGTATTGCATAAGCATAATTAATGGTATGTAGTTGTTAGATTGAATCTTGAACAGAACGATGTTATTCAATATTTGTTGTAATTGAATTGTTTCTAGATTATAACTAGAACCCCCTTTTCTGGATCCACCTCACATCAATAACCCGGCCCCACCCAATTCCTATATTGCATTTGCGGGTGAAAGAGTAATTGATTTGTGTACAATGTTTAGTTGACAATGTATTTGACAATCAATGTTAATTCAAATTCGAATGGGCGGGAAAGTGTGTGGTGTTTAAAAACTGGCCAATCAACCTTCAACATGTGGCACATTGTCAAACTTGTTGTCAAAAAAATTGTACTTGTAGCATGGTTGTTGAATAAAACAGCACTAATGAAATACCGCATTTAGAAGCCCATTTACTCTGCAATTTCGACAAAAATGGAATTGTGATGAAATCGAATGGATTCAATCTTATACATAAGTGAGGAAGGTAATCAAAAAAGAAAAGAAGATGAGTTCATATTTCTTTTATCACTTAGGAGCCGTGTGTATGACAAGTTCAGATTTTAATTGAACAATGACTCATGCGGCTTATTATTATATTATATATGTTAAGGGTCAGTAGATGGAAGCGACACGTGGCACCGTATTTTAGCGATGGGACCAGTTTAATCAAATCAGGACATATTTTTCTAACTTCAGACGTGGGTTCCGAGGCCCTCACTATTATTTCGAGGCTATTGCTGCTAACATTAGGCCACGGTTCGGTAAGCATACGTCGTCCGAGGCTCCTTAGCAGCCATTGAAGGCCCACATGCGAAGATCCGCTTATGATGGAGATCCTTTGTGAATGATTGACGTGACTCTTATGTAAAGTTTATTTGTGTCTTGTCTTGTCAATGTAAGAGCATTTAATGTTTTGTAAAATTAGGAGAGTCAATTTGATTGCTAGGATTTCACGTTTTGGCCGAGGAGATGAAGTCACGTGTAAATTGATCCAAAGGTCACCATTTGAGTTGTAACACTATAAATACCCCTACCCTGTAACACAAAAGGGACGAATGCAAGATGGAAGAGCAAACTGAATATTTTGGAGCAACGTTTCTCTCGCTTTAACAGTGATTTTTACAACAGATTTATACTACAAATCGTCATTTATCGATTGGTTTTCTTATACAATCGCATTAAATTTTCTTGCCGGTGGCCTGAACGGAAACGTCTCGTGCCTTTTAGCCACTCCCACGCCCCTTTCCCGGAGCCATCTTGACCGTTGATCAGCACTAGCGTGTTGGATCAAGCTTGCGTGTGCACGAGTGGGCCCAGCATCTGTTGGCAACATTTTCTGGGGTCAACAATATACATCGATGATGATCACTGTAAAGATAAAGAGTATTGCTCTTGAAATTTGGAAAAGAAAGACAAAAATGAATGAATAATGTTACTCTTCGTTACTTGTGATCATCAGTCATCCTTCTTGATTTGGGATACATGCATTCAAAAATAAATCAAGACGGCTCATTGCCACCTGATCCATGAAGATCACAACTATTGATAAATACTCGGAAGGAATATTTGGTTTCAAATTAGCATAATTTGGATCAATTTGGTCAAGCTTAAAAAGTATATTCATGAATATAGAAATAAATGTTGGAATTGATTAGGTATAAAATCATGAAAAAGTAACTTTCGTGTCAATTTCGATCAAATATTCGGACTTGATCTAATAGTCAATTTATGAAAATAAATAGATTAACTTATTTTTATCCATCGAGTAGATCGTTATGGTATATTTGAAATCTCAAAATCAAATTCGTATGAATGGGAAATTGCGGCCCAAAGCTGAAAAGAAAAGTGGAAAAAATTGTTTAACTCTAGCGCACGAGAGGTGAAACTATTGTTCAAGCGATAGGCGAGCGACAAACTCTCTGCTTTTGGCGCTCGAGCGACGCACGAGTGATAGCAAAGACTGCGATCCTTGGCAAATGCTGCTGAATTTTGAGGCTTGTCTATTCACTCACAATCTCTCCTCCTTTATAAATAAGACACTTCGAATGTCTTATAACCCATTCCAGTGATATGCACTCGTGGCATAATATAAAAATCATATTTCCTTAGCTAAAATTCTGCGTAAAAATCTATTTTCATTTTATTTGAAATGAATGCAAAAGCTATATTTTTGATTCGCTATTCTTGTATTTTGAAGTGCTACAATCATAAGAAGGCAGTAGTTATATTTTGGGAGTTGATTGCCATCATCCATAGGTACATTTGCGGGGCAATATCGACATAAGAACAAAGAGTCCAACTCTTGCTTGGACTTTGCATTAATTTCTTTGGTGTTACTTTGTCCAAATTTTGGGTGTGTTTATTATTCAAATTTTAAAAATTTGAAAATTGTGTAATTGATTAATTGTATGAATTATTAAGTAAATATAATATTTTATAATTTCAGATATTTGGTATATATTATTTTAATTATTAAATAAATTTTAAATTGATTAAAAATTTAAAATAATATTAAAAATAAGAAAAAAAATTACGTCTAGACCTCGCTTAGGTTCGTAAAGCTTGAAATTTGACAATTACGCTAGTCACGCTTTATACTTTTTAAAATACTAATTTTATGGGAACAACAATTTTTCAATCTCGGTTCATTAACTTTTATCAAAATTTACTAAAAAATTGATTTTTAACAAAATCATACAAGGTCTACGATGGAAAAAATGTCCCAACATACCATTATGTGATAAGGAATATGAGCATACAAAGAGGAGTGCATATCGAGTCTTCCTTGCACTAGTCTTTTTCTTTTGCTAACATCACTGATTGTAACTAATTTTTCCTTGCACTGAAAAATGTTTATAACCTCATCTATCAAATTGGAGTTCCGCTATGTGTACATAAAAAGTTCTGCCAGAATTTTTGCAGATAACACTTGACGATTCTCCATTGAAAAATGTCAAAAAAAAAGGACCATATGTTGCAATTTTGACAGCGATTCCGTTGTACAAAAGTAAGAGAAATTGCCGATCAAATTGCAGGGTTGAGACGAGTACTTCTATCCTCGCCAGATGCTCTGAAAATGATTGTATACTTGTAAAACTTTAGTTTAGTTTTCTTCGTTAGCGTGCGTTTTTGTTTCCTTATAAATTACTTATAAAAAAAGTTAAAGTCAAATTTTGATTTTAACAAGTCATATTACTGTAATAACTTTTATGTGTTATCAAACAAAATATAAATAAATGCAAGAAAAGAAACCAAATACTTCTCATGCTTGTATGCATGTACTTCATTCCAGAAAATAGATTAGGAGGAAAAGAAAAAAAAAAGTGAACCATGCTACACGAATATAGGGTATGACCGAACACACACACTTCGGGTGTCGAAGATTATTTTATTAATGTGGGATTCACGTGCAATGTGAGGGTCAGTCACCAAAAGTCTCAACTATTTTCAGATAAAGTGACTTTACTAAAAAAAAAAAAAGTATACTTTAAACTCCTGACTAGAAAAGTTAGAAAAAGGTGGCTTCTAAGTGTACCAAATCCCAAATAAGGCCATCTATATCCACTCAATTTGCTCTATTATTGACATGGACCATAACTTAAAAGTAATATATCAGTACGCTTAGTTGGATATGATTGATACTTCAATATATAAATTTTATTCGATTAACTTTTAAGTATTGAAGTTACAGGTGGAGGAACACATATCATTACTTTTTTCATATACGTGTCTCTCTTTTTACACTGTATTTGATTTTAGTGTCCGTTTGATTGCAATGGTGGAAAAAAAATGAATTTTAGGGAAAATAATTATCTAAAAATTATTTTACAAGGAATTGTTAATTAAGTGTGTTTGATTGGTATAATTTTTCACCGGGAAAATTTTCAAATTTTGCGTTTTTTTGACTTTGTTTTACATAGAAATTGTCCATTAAAGTGATATTTTTTTTTCCTCAATTTGTTATAAAATTTGTTTCCATTGCCAAAAAGTTTTAAAAAAAAAATCCTAGGAAAAAGTGGCATATCAAACATTGCCTTATAGTTTTATCACCTGTTTGATCCGTAAAATGTATTATGTAATAATGATTTTTTTAAGAATGTATTGTTAAAAAGTAAAGAATTTTTTTGAAATACGTATAGTGGAAATTACACACAACCCTATGTTTCAAGATCCAAATTCAAAAATCAGGTGGAAGGTTTCATTGTACAAAAATCAGATGTTTTATTAAATATTTTTTTTGAAAAGTATTAAATATTAAACATTAATTATACCATTTTTCCTAATTTTAATTTCATCCCAGCAAACCCGTCACTTCATCTCCATTATTCTCTCTCTCTCTCTACCTTCCCCAAGCCCTAGCTCATCCGGCCCTGCACCCACTCCTCGTCCGGCACCGGAGCCACCACCCAATCAGCGGCTCAAGGCGGCAGACGCAGCAGAGACATACCGTCTTCTCCTCTCCATCTCCCTCTCTCTCCTGTCCTCTACCTTCCCCAACCCTAGCTATTTCGGCGCCGCACCCAACCCCTCATTCTGCACCAGAACCACCATCATTCAGCGACGCAAGGCGGCGCCTCATCAACAGATCCATTCTTCTTTTTTTTTTTTTTTAGTGGTGATTGACGGACGGTGCGGTGGAGGTGTGCGATGGTTGGAACGGATATCTCTGTGCGGTGGTGGTTGGGTGAGTGGATATGGTTGTTGTCTGCTGATGGTGGATCTAGATTTGGTGGCTGTGCTGTGGAGATGAGGTGGTGGCGGAGATGGTGGATCTGGTTGCGATTTTTGTGTAGTGGTGCAGGTGGATGTGTTGATGATGGTGGCGGCATCACTGGTTGTGGTTGGCGGTGGTGGGGTGCTTTGGAGTAGCAAGATGAGGCTGCAGTTGTTTGTCGTCGCTCTGTCATCGTCCACCAGTGGTGGGTGCAGTTTGGTGATGATGGTGGCTAGGAGGCTTTACTGGGGTGAAATGGGAGGTTTAACTGGAGGGTGGCGTGGGGTGGTGGTGGTGATGGTGTGTAGTCGGTAGTGGTGATTAGGTGCTGCGGTGGTGAGATGCCGGTGATGGTGGACTATCTGTGACCTTTAAATTCTACAATTTGTGACTAAAAATTAATCTGTGACTTTAAAATTCGACAATTTGTGACTAAAAATTAATCCGTGACTTGTAATTTTTTGATCCGTGACCAATAAAATAATCTGTGACCTGTAAAATTGTTGATTTGTGACCACGAAATAATCCGTGACCTCCACAATAAAAATGTGAGACGTGAGCCTTATTGTGTTATCAATTATTATAAACAAAAAATCATGTGTTGTGACCTGTGACCTTGGCTGTGACCTGGACTGTGACTTGTGACTTGGGCTGTGACCTGGACTGTGACTTGTGACCTGGGCTGTGACCGTACAAAAAATTCATGTCATCGGAATAGTCGTCGGAATCGGAGCAGTCGCCGGAATCGGAGTGGTCGCCGGAGAAGTCGTCGGAATCGGAGACGTCGCCGGAGTGGTCGCCGGAGCAGTCGCCGGCGTGGTGGGGTGGTGGTGCTGGGGGTGGGTTAATTTTATATATATATTATTTATTTATTTATTTATTTATATCTTTTTATATATTTAAATAAATAAATAAATATTTATAAATATATGTATATATAGGTCAAAAAATCTGATTTTTGAAATGTAAAAGTTGTTTTGTTATTTTTGAAATATGGTAAAGATAAAGTAGGGAAAGTGAATTTTTCCCATACGTATATAATTATTTTATAAGAGAATATGCGATTGAAAATGAATTTTGAAAAAATGAGGCCCAAACATAGGGGCTCACTTTCTCATGCAAAGCCCTAATTTTGATTTGGATTTTTTAAATAGTTTCACTTTTTTTTTTGGTATTAAGAATAGGAAATAGAGAGGTTAATAATGGAAGTTTATAGAAATTCTTCAATTTATGTTTGAGTATTTTGTAAATAGAATTATTCGATTTTATGTACTTTTTTCAACTGCACTGAAACCTTCGGTCTAGTCTGAATTTGGTTCTACCATAGCATTTTTTTAATAAGAAAAACCATAAGAATCCAAAAAAATCAACTGGTTATATTATTAAACAAAAAAGGTAAAGAAAGAGAAATTATATATGAATTTTCCATTGATTTTCAGAAGTAGTTTCATTTCTAGTTTTTCTAGGTCTCCTTCAGCAAGTTGTTCGTGGAAAGTGTGGTATCATGGTGGTGACATCGTAATTTGGCATTTGCGATCTCTGTCTTTGGGTGGGAATCTATTCTCTAACGATGCCTAGATTAGGATGTGCTGGGAATGGACGGTGATTAAACCTATAAACTTTAAAAATTGAAACCATAAGGTTCCAATTAATTTCTAAAGTCGGCTCGAGAGGCTTAAAATGTACACCCCTTGTCCCTTGATATCACAACTAAAACAAAATGGGTCATGCAAATCAATGTTTTTTTTTTATTCTTCTTTTTTTCTCTAGAATTATAGTTTTGAATTATTACCAAAAAAAAAAATTAAAATTAAAATAAGGTCTAGTTTTCACTCTCTCTTTACTTTGGTCCTTTTTAAAAAAAAATTATTCTTATGTACTTCCCTTCCATCTATAAATACCGCTCTCAATAACCAAAATGTCATCTAGCATTAATTCATATGTTGACTCACCTTCAAAGTTTACTGTTGATTTCAGTTCAATAAATATTCACCATGTCTCAGGTATTTTGTCCCTTTGTTTTTCTGGAAATTAATTCTATTTTGTCACTACTATTATGTTGAATATTATTGGTGTAAGTGTTATGCCCTAGACCCAATCGATTTAGGTTATAAACACTTTTCATATGTTTAATGCATTTAATTATGGCAAGATCTATTATTTATTTATATTGTTTTTCTATTGTGTTAATTATATTAAATAATAGAATCCGTAGATTTAAGTCTTTTCAATTTGTTAATCACAAGGAGTTGTGATTGTGAGGTACAAATTACAATATGACTGAATCTTAAATTATCCATGGTCGAAGTGATAACGAGACACGGATATCGTTATTGCGGATAGACCATCGCGTGTGGCATTCTTACTTGTGAAGTAAGTAGCTGATCTCACAAGCTAAAGTGTGGTGACACTTGAGTGAACACGCGGATGCTTTGTTATAGAACAAAACATTGGAGACCACGGGAGATTCCACATGGATAACTATCCGAGTGTTAGTGGTTAATCTCTAACGTTAAGTGAAATTGATCCTTTGACTTGAGGTCATTATAGTACCTTATATGAGGACGGTCATACTTTGGTGGTGTTGGATGTTACTCGTCAAGGGTCGCTAATACAAAGATCATTCGGGTATGTCAAGAATCATATGAAGGTTGTGAATGATCAATAGAGAATTCGTCACTCTTAGATAGTAAGAGAATATGATCTACATTTTATCCAGCTTAAGTTGATTATGAAATCCTTGGCCAAGGTGAACTCATAAGTCGAAAAGGAGTTTTCGATTACATTGACTAAACGAGGATAAAAGATATGATCGATAATCGAGATTGACACATATCCATATCTCATAATTGATTGGATCATATTGACGAACGGATTATAATTTCACGGTAAACGAACAAGTTTTGGTTTGTCACATCACATGACATTTCCCATCACATGTATTGCCTTGACACATTGCTAGATGTCAATCTGGGACGACGAATCTGAATGAGTGATAAATTAAAAGGGGTGTTTTAATTTATCGATATTTTGATTAGATCAAAATAATAATTCAGACGTTAGACATCGTGATCGGGAACCTAATGGGTCACACACAAAAGAGAACCAGAAGAATGAGATTTACCAATTAATTAATTAACAAGTGTTGGGTAATTAATTAATTGGTTTGCTTATTAATATACCAAAATTAATTAATTGGATTAATTAATTTATGGACCGGGTTTTAATTAATATGATTAATAAAGTATCGGACCGGGTTTAGTTTCAAGAGGGGCCGAACCCACTGGGACTAATATTAATATCATACTAGGGTTTGAAAACTGTAGAGATTTTATTTTTATTCTTGCTAGCACGAGAAAAGAAACCCTAGCCACCATTCTTGTTCTCTGTGTGGATCACCCTTGGAGGCTGGACAATTGGACAGCTTGGATTGCAGATCGTGATCATTGGAGTTCGTGAATCAACAAAGGGTTTTACAGAATTCATCAAGGTATAATTCTAATCACAGTTTCCATCTAAACACATTGCAGATCCTTGGTGGGAATTGAAAATTGTTATAATTCCGCTGTGCATGATTAAGTAGATTCCCAACAGTGGTATCAGAGCCTACTTTGTGTTTGTTAGAAACTGTTTTATATCTTGAATAATCAAAAGTTGATTAATTATGTGGTTTTTCTTGAATCTAGCAATTTAGAAAAATGATTTTTCATCTTCAAAATCTGTTTTGGAAAAAAAAAAAAAAAAACATTTTTTTTGGATCTGAAAAAACCAAGGCGGGAGGGGGCGGCGGCACGACTCGCGCCGCCACGAGCCGGGCGCAGCAGCACCTGGCTGCTGCGCTCCCGTCGGAGACGGGACCAAAAATAAAAATAAAAAAAAAAAAATTTTTTTTTAGGGTTTACTGTAGCAATCGGGTTTTGGAGGCGGGGGCCTCTGATGCAATTTTTGAAATTGTAGGCCCCCGCCTGCAATTAATCTTCAGGGGCCAATTTTGCAATTTTAGATGGAGGGCTTGCCATGTAATTTGATTAATTGGAGGCTATGTTTGTAATTTCAAACTTGGGTCAATCTGCAAATTTTATAAAATGAGTTTTTGAATTTAAGTTTAAAAATGATTTGAATTTGACGTTAAAATTTTAATTTTGACCTAAATTTAAATTTTATTTAAAATTGACGACTTTTATATTTTCGTTAAAAATTGTTTTTAACTTAAATAAATAAACTTGGCCCTAAATTGATTTTTATTTTATTTAGGAGTTTTATCCTAAATTAAAATATTAATTCAATTATAATTAGAGTTGGACTCTAATTTGATTTTTAATTAAAATTTGATTTTAAATTAAATTATCCCGCCCTAATATTTTAATGAATTGGAGTTGGACTCCGTTTTAGTATTTAATTAAAATTTGATTTTAGTTAAATTGTTTCGCCCTAAAATAATGGAATTAGAGTTAGACTCTAATTTAATATTTAATTAAAATTTTGATTTTAATTAAAATTGACCCGCTAATTAATTTAATTGATTAATTTGATTAATTGATTAATTAATTATTTTCGATCCATTTGATTAAATGTTTTTAAACGATCACTATTGCTAGATTCTTGAAACATATATGCATATAGTATTAGATATTATATAGGATTGCATTTATATGATAAATGCTTAATTAGTGGATGATTATGGACTCGACCATGTGGATGCGTTGAATGGTTAATTTTATTCTTGTTGTTTTATGGGCCTGCGAGCTCTAAATTTATTTTGGACCTGCGAGTCCGTTATTATTATTATTATAATTTTGGGCCTGCGCGTCCAATGTTATTCGAACTGCGTGCCAACTAGTATATGATACAAAGTTGTGACTGGATTGATTGAAGATGCAAGAGAAAAGGAGGAAACCATGGAGATGGTGCATTGATATTAATTCAATGCAATACCCCCTAGGAATTGACCAACTAGTTTTCCTTTTGGCTCGGGAAGACTAGATAGAATTTGTCCATAATCATTCACTCTTATATGTATATTTATTTGCATGCTTGATGCTTACTTAAATATGTACATATATACATGATTGAATTGATGAGACCTTTGCATAATAAATCCCTCACTGAAATATTGAGTCAAAATTTTTGTTTGCCTTCCATCATTATAGTGAAAAACGAGAGTCCTAAATCGACCTCAACTTGTTGAGTACACTCAAGGCTGATCCATTAGGGATATGTTTGACACTATTAAATATTTGATATTTTTGAATGATGGGTTTGACTTAACTAAAATTTATCTTTTGTTGAGTACACTCAAGAAGATAAATTCTAGAGGCGTATTAAGCTAACACATAAGATGTGTGAAGACAAAGAGTTGTCAGCTTAATGATCTGGGAGTTGTATGGAGATACAATTGATAATAGTATCTACTCAAATATTTTATTAAGGCTTGTTGAGTACACTCAAGGTCTTAACATAATAGATGGGATCCCAGCCCACTGGGAATCGATTTTGGATTCTGTTAATTTATGTATGAGGGTCATAAATTTATTTTAAACAGTGGGAACATATTTAATTTAATTAAAGTCCATATTAAATTTATGCAATGCATTTTAATACATATTAATTCTTTATTTTTCGTCATTTACAGTTTTTGAATCATGAGTAACCATATGAATTTGAGAGGCATACTGGATGCCAACAAACTGACCGGGCCGAATTTTCTCGATTGGCACCGCAATTTGAGAATTGTTCTCAAGCATGAGAAAATTGGTTATGTCCTGGAGCACCCCCTTCCTGAGGTACCTACTGAGGACTCAACTGTGGAAGAGGTGGCTGCTTACAATAAACACAGTGATGACGATAACACTGCATCATGTGTGATGCTTGCAGCTATGTCACCTGAGTTGCAAAAGCAACATGATGGTATGGATGCTTACACTATGATTTTTCATCTCAAGGAGTTGTATGATGAACAGTCACGTGTGGAAAGATATGAGACTTCCAAGCATCTGTATTGGTGCAAAATGGGAGAAGGATCTTCAGTCAGTGCTCATGTACTGAAGATGATTGGCTATATTGAGAAGTTGGCTCAATTGGGTTCGATAATGGACCATGAACTAAGTGTTGACTTGGTTCTTCAATCTCTGCCAGATAGTTATTCACAATTCATCATGAATTTCAATATGAATAAAATCGAATGCTCACTCCCTGAGTTGCTAAACATGTTTAAGACTGTGGAGCCCAATGTCAAAGTTAGTAGTGGGCATGTCTTAGCCATTCAATCCTCCAAGGGCACTAAAAGGAAGATTAAAGGAAGTTTTAAGAAAACATCCAAGAAGGCTAAGAACAATTTCAAAACAGTTAAAGCAAACAAGGACAATACCAAATCTGATGATCCGTGTTTTCACTGTGGAGTGAAAGGTCATTGGAAAAGGAACTGCAAGGCTTACCTCGCAGGCTTGAAGGGAAAGAAGTCTTCTGAAGCTTCATCTTCAGGTATACTTGTTATCGAGGTTAATATGTCTACTTCATTAGCTTCTTGGATATTAGAGATCTCATATTTGTATAAATATGCAGGGACTAAAGAAAAGTAGACCACTGCAGAAAAGAGAAGTTGACCTACGCGTGGGGAATGGAGCAAGAGTTGCTGCATTAGCTGTAGGAACATACTTTTTACCATTGCCTTCGGGCTTAGTATTAGAATTAGAGAATTGCTATTTTGTTCCCGCCATTACTAAGAACATTATTTCTATTTCATGTTTGGACATGAGTGGTTTTTCAATTAATGTTAAGAACAATCGTTGTTCCCTTTATCGAGATGAGATCTTTTATGGTTGTGGTGTTTTACAAAATGGCATTTATATTCTTGATACTGAGTCGTCTATCATGAGTATAGAAAATAAGAGGCATAAGAATGATAGTCTAAACAATACCTATCTTTGGCATTGCAGACTTGGTCATATAAATGAAAAACGCATATCCAAGTTACATAGAGATGGATACTTGGGATCAAAAGATTTTGAATCATTTGACAAATGCGAATCATGCCTGCTAGGCAAGATGACCAAATTTCCTTTTACTGGAAAAGGAGAAAGAGCTGCACATTTATTGGGCCTAATACATACTGATGTATGTGGACCCATGTCAATCACTGCTAGAGGCGGTTTCTCTTACTTCATCACATTTACTGATGATCATTCTAGATATGGTTATATTTATTTGATGAAGTTCAAGCATGAAGCACTTGAAAAGTTCAAGGAATTTAGACTTGAAGTAGAGAAACAAACAGGTAAAAGTATTCTCACATTGAGATCAGATCGAGGTGGAGAATATTTGAAAGGAGAATTTTTAGATTATATGAAAGAGAATGAGATTCTCTCGCAGTGGACTCCGCCATATACACCGCAACATAATGGTGTGTCTGAACGGAGGAATCGCACTTTATTAGATATGGTGCGATCAATGATGAGCCATGCAAACCTTCCAAAATCGTTTTGGGGTCATGCACTAGTTGCTGCGTGCTACACACTAAATCGTGTCCCATCTAAATCGGTTGACAAAACTCCATACGAGTTATGGAAGGGTAAAAGGCCCAACTTATCTCATATGAAAGTTTGGGGCTGTGATGCTTATGTGAAGCGTATTGAATCGGATAAGCTCGAGACTAAATCCAATAAATGTGTATTTGTGGGCTATCCAAAAGAGACTATTGGATATCAATTCTAT
Source organism: Fraxinus americana (assembly GCA_035079005.1). Classification (NCBI taxonomy): domain Eukaryota; kingdom Viridiplantae; phylum Streptophyta; class Magnoliopsida; order Lamiales; family Oleaceae; genus Fraxinus; species Fraxinus americana. The sequence goes on along the minus strand of CM068710.1, from coordinate 34,766,733 downwards.
AATCCCATTGAGAAGAAGGTGTTCATCTCAAGACATGCCATATTCCTAGAGAAAGAGTTCATTTTAGGAGAGGGCAGTGGGAGCAAATTAGAACTTGAAGAAGTTCTTGAATCCACAGATATTGTTGACCAATTAGATGCACCTGAGTCTGATCCCACACCTGTTGAGGGACAAACTCTTGATCAGGACATAGAAACTCCTGAGGACACTCCAGCTCAGCGTAAGTCAAGTAGGATCATTCGACCTCCTAAGAGGTACGAATTCACGATTACTAATCAAGTATTATTAATCGAGGATGATGAACCTACTAATTACGTAGAAGCAAAGTCAAGTGTTGACTCAAGGAGATGGCAAGAGGCCATGGAATCCGAAATGAACTCAATGTATGAAAACAAGGTATGGACCTTGGTTGACCCTTTGATGGGATAAAACCCATAGGTTGTAAATGGGTTTACAAGAAAAAGGTTGACGCTGATGGAAACATCCATACATACAAGGCAAGGCTAGTAGCAAAAGGCTATAAACAAAGGCAAGGTGTTGACTTTGATGAAACCTTTTCTCATGTAGCCATGTTAAAGTCCATTCGGATTCTGCTTGCAATAGCTGCATATCATGATTATGAAATATGGCAAATGGATGTCAAACCGCTTTCCTTAACAGGAACTTACAAGAGAAAGTGTGCGTGACACAACCAGAAGGTTTTGAATCCAATGAAGCCAACAAAGTATACAAGCTTAATCGATTCATTTATGGATTAAAGCAAGCCTCTATGAGATGGAATCTTCAATTTGATGAGACAATCAAAATGTTTGTTTTTATCAAAAATGAAGACGAACTATATGTTTACAAGAAGATAGTGGGAGCGCTATCGTATTCCTGATTTTATATGTTGATGACATATTATTAATGGGAAACGACATCCCAATGCTTCAATCAAGAAAATTGTGGTTGTCAAAGAATTTCTCCATGAAAGACATGGGAGAAGCAGCATATATCTTAGGAATTAAGATCTATAGAGATAGATCTAAAAGATTGCTTGGCTTATCCCAGTCTTCGTACATAGATAAAATCTTGAGAAGATTTAACATGGAAGAATCCAAAAGAGGATTATGTCCCATGTCACATGGGATCCATCTCTCAAAAGACATGTGTCCTAAAACACATGATGAGAGGAATCGCATGGATAAGATCCCTTATGCATCAGCAATAGGATCTATCATGTATGCGATGCTATGTACGAGACCAGATGTTTCATATGCTCTAAGTGTTACGAGCAGGTTTCAAGCAAACCCTGGTGAGAAACATTGGATAGCAGTTAAGAACATTCTCAAATACTTAAGAAGGACTAAAGACATGTTCTTGATATATGGAGGAAATGAATTGAGAATTCATGGATATACTGATGCTAGCTTCCAAACTGATAAGGATGATAGCAAGTCTCAATCTGGATATGTGTTTACTCTCAACAATGGAGCGGTTAGTTGGAAGAGTTCCAAACAAGAGACTACGCGATTCAACAATGCCGAGTATATTGTCGCTCAAGCAAAGAAAGGAAGCCGTCTGGATCAAGAAGTTCATTAGTGAACTTGGAGTTGTTCCTAATAGTGTTGATCCTATACTTTTGTACTGTGATAACAATGGAGCCATCGCGCAAGCGAAGGAACCAAGGTCTCATCAACGGTCCAAACATGTGCTGAGGCGGTACCATCTCATTAGGGAGATTGTACAAAGAAATGACGTAAAGATAGAGCGAGTTCCCACAGATGATAATATTGCAGATCCATTGACAAAGCCGTTGTCGCAGTGTAAACATGATCGTCATGTAGACTCTTATGGTATTAGATACATAAGTGATTGGATCTAGTGCAAGTGGGAGTTTGTAAGTGTTATGCCCTAGACCCAATCGATTTAGGTTATAAACACTTTTCATATGTTTAATGCATTTAATTATGGCAAGATCTATTATTTATTTATATTGTTTTTCTATTGTGTTAATTATATTAAATAATAGAATCCGTAGATTTAAGTCTTTTCAATTTGTTAATCACAAGGAGTTGTGATTGTGAGGTACAAATTACAATATGACTGAATCTTAAATTATCCATGGTCGAAGTGATAACGAGACACGGATATCGTTATTGCGGATAGACCATCGCGTGTGGCATTCTTACTTGTGAAGTAAGTAGCTGATCTCACAAGCTAAAGTGTGGTGACACTTGAGTGAACACGCGGATGCTTTGTTATAGAACAAAACATTGGAGACCCGCTGGGAGATTCCACATGGATAACTATCTGAGTGTTAGTGGTTAATCTCTAATGTTCGGCAGTGAAATTGATCCTTTGACTTGAGGTCATTATAGTACCTTATATGAGGACGGTCATACTTTGGTGGTGTTGGATGTTACTCTGTCAAGGGTCGCTAATACAGCATCATTCGGGTATGTCAAGAATCATATGAAGGTTGTGAATGATCAATAGAGAATTCGTCACTCTTAGATAGTAAGAGAATATGATCTACATTTTATCCAGTTAAGTTGATTATGAAATCCTTGGCCAAGGTGAACTCATAAGTCGAAAAGGAGTTTTCAATTACATTGACTAAACAGTAGGATAAAAGATATGATCGATAATCGAGATTGACATATATCCATATCTCATAATTGATTGGATCATATTGACGAACGGATTATAATTTCACGGTAAACGAACAAGTTTTGGTTTGTCACATCACATGACATTTCCCATCACATGTATTGCCTTGACACATTGCTAGATGTCAATCTGGGACGACGAATCTGAATGAGTGATAAATTAAAAGGGGTGTTTTAATTTATCGATATTTTGATTAGATCAAAATAATAATTCAGACGTTAGACATCGTGATCGGGAACCTAATGGGTCACACACAAAAGAGAACCAGAAGAATGAGATTTACCAATTAATTAATTAACAAGTGTTGGGTAATTAATTAATTGGTTTGCTTATTAATATACCAAAATTAATTAATTGGATTAATTAATTTATGGACCGGGTTTTAATTAATATGATTAATAAAGTATCGGACCGGGTTTAGTTTCAAGAGGGGCCGAGCCCACTTGGACTAATATTAATATCATACTAGGGTTTGAAAACTGTAGAGATTTTATTTTTATTCTTGCTAGCACAAGAAAAGAAACCCTAGCCACCATTCTTGTTCTCTGTGTGGATCACCATTGGAGGCTGGACAATTGGACAGCTTGGATTGCAGATCGTGATCATTGGAGTTCGTGAATCAACAAAGGGTTTTACAGAATTCATCAAGGTATAATTCTAATCACAGTTTCCATCTAAACACATTGCAGATCCTTGGTGGGAATTGAAAATTGTTATAATTCCGCTGTGCATGATTAAGTAGATTCCCAACAGTTGGATCAATTATGCTACTCGTACAAAGGTGGTTTACAAAAGTGTGTTGACAAAATGACGTGTCAAGATCTAGGTCATTGATTTCAAAAACTGTTTTTTAAATCATTGGTCAAGATGTTGCCAACACGCATTCTGTAAACCAATTTTGTAACTTAACTTTGGATTACCCACCTGCTATTACTACACGAACGATTTTTCGATTCTTAATGGGAAGGGGGAAAGCCTTATTGAACTTCGCGGTGTGTTACTTTGATTGCAGACTGTTGTCTTGAAAGTTGGCATGTCATGCCAAGGCTGCGTGGGAGCTGTGAAAAGGGTTTTAGGCAAAATGGAAGGTTTGTCAGCTCTTCTCGATGTCGACTATATAATTTTTTTTTTCTAGTATGTACGAGGTTCCGACCATTAACGATCATTGGAGTAATGAATCTTGAGTATCTCTATCCATTTCACATAATTTTTTGTTGCTTTCAGTATATCAGCGTTTTGGTTGATCCTGCCGCTATAATTTCTTGTTAAATTCCTACATTTACATATGCATGCAAATCTTTTATATGAAGTCTTATATCCTTGAACACAACTTAAGACTGGAAGTTGGGAAAGCATTTTGAAGACTCTAATCTTTTATATGAAATCCTATATCCTCGTACACAACTTAACATGTACGTTTTTTTAATTTATTTTTTTTTTAAGTTAAAAAGGTTATATATTTTGAAAGTAAATCTTATAGACTCGTTACACGATCTTGTACAGGTGTTGAATCTTTTGACATTAATATTGAGCAGCAAAAAGTAACAGTGAAAGGCAGCGTCCAACCAGAAGCTGTTCTGCAAACCGTTTCAAAAACTGGGAAGGCAACTTCTTTCTGGGAAGCGGTGGAAGCACCAGCCGCACCAGAATCAAAGTCTGCTGAAACACTAGCTGCACTAGAATCAAAGCCTACTGAAACACCCACTGAACCAGAATCAAAGCATGCAGAAGCTCCGGCTGAGCCAGAATCAAAGCCTGCTGAAACACCAATTGAACCAGAATCAAAGTGTGCAGAAGCACCTGCTGAGCCAGAATCAAAGCCTGCTGAAACACCAATTGAACCAAAATCAAAGCCTACTGAAGCACCAGAGCCAGAATCGAAGCATGCTGAAGCTGTTGGTGTTGCTTAATATGTTTATTTAGTCTTTTAACTCTCTAGGAATGGAATTGTGTTGCGTTGTGGAGTTTTTTCAAGTTTGTATGAATATATCCCATAAAATTAACTTCTTAAATGCTCTTTTATTTTATTGATATTCTACAAAGTGTACTGGGACGCCACTTTGCTTCTATCCTACCTTTGTACTGTCACGGGATTTATTTTCGTTGTCGGCATTAACTCGTCTCTTACCGGCTTTTCCCATGATTATGCTTCGGATTTAGAAGCTTTTAATTCTTCTCATACTCGAGTTGAAGTGTACTTAACTGTACAATTTTTAATTTTTTCATCTCAAATCTCTTCTTACTCGTTTGGCTTCAAATTCTCCATTTCCATTTCTTCCAGAGCTTTATACCATGGTTGGTTTCTTACACACTCCGTGTCTAAGTGCGTGTTTTTGTAAGGAAGAAGAGAGAAGAATAGTTGAAAGGCATTTGAAGTGTGTAAAAGGCATTTAAAATTCTGTTAATCATTGTTTGATTAGAAGAATTTTTCATTAAAGTTGGAAATTATTTTTCATTTTCTACCTTCTAGGCCGTTTGATAAAAAATTGCAGATAATTTATTTTCCAACTTATACCTCACGTGACCCTATTTTCCACATTTTCCTTGAATTGGTTTTTCCATGAGTTTTGTGGTTTTTGGTTTTTTGGGCAATTTTTTTTTTTTTGGGCAATTGAAACAAATTTTATCCTCAATTGTAACAAATTCTATCATTTAAATGAACAATTTTCATGGAAAACAAAGCCAAATGAACACCAAAAGATCCAAAATTTCAATATTTTTCAGGTAAAAAATTATACCTATTAAACACAATTAATTGACAATTCTCAGCAAAACAAGTTCTAGACAATTCAATTCCCTAAAATTCATTTTATTTCCACATAAATTTCATTCTCGCAATCAAACGGACTCTTAAATTTTTTAGTTTTTTTTTTCCTATTTTTCGGGCAAAATATATTGCCCGACCGACAATTTTCGTCTAATTCCCCCAAGATAATGGTTTGTTTTCAAAAACATTTTCTTACAAGTGAAGTAATGTGTGATTCTTTAAAATAACTTAGTATGCAAATTCCACACGCGCTTCTTCCTTGGCTCTAAATGATGATCTTTGCGTAATAATTGATAGTAAACGTTATATTTTTAAGAATAGACGGAGTTTCTTCTAAAAGAAGTTATTTAAGTCGATGCTTATAAAACATTTCCCATATTACTAAAGTAAAAAAAGTGTAATCCATTGGTCACTTAACTACTCACATTGTTACTCGTCTATTATTAACTACGGCCACCTATAATTAAGACACAAAAAAATTATGATCATTATATTTTTTTTCCTTGTTACTACTTATTGAACTAAAAACGTAACTCATTGGTAACCCAATTATTCCATCCATCCATAACTTGTTTAAATCTATTACTCTCACCTGACAAAAATATTCACATGGAATATGAAATTCATACAGAATTATGCTATAGGGCCCGACTCAATGACAGCGCCCAAATACAGGACGTCGAGGTGGCCCCGATGCAGCGTCCTGTCATTTGTCCCGGTCATTGAGCCGGGACAAACATCAAAATCCATTCATATAAGATGCCTTTACCTCATTAATTACAACGCATCAAATTAAAACGTATCTTTGCTTTTGAAGATTAGGCCCACGGACAGTTTATCATTGGACTTTAATCTTGATTCTTAAGCTAGAGGCTTCGCCCGGTTTATAGAAACCACCAGAACCCTAACCGGTCCAAACCCAGCCTACAGATTAGTTTAAACGTAGGATTTACGTTGACTTTGGAAAATCACCCCAAGTCTCTCTGTCGTCAGTAATCGAGCAAAAAATGGCAACGAGATCTCTCGTTTTACGTGGTGGATTGAGTCGCTTAATGGAAATCAACTGTCGATCGTCGGCATCCGGCCTTCGCTACTTGAGCGATAGTAGCGGCCGTGTGCTCAGTGAAGAAGAACGCGCTAAGGAAACAGTTTACATTCAGGTTTCACCGATTTTCCTTTCTGCAATTATATTGATTAATTATACAGTTGTCGTTTTTTATAGTGCTTTATTTGATTGAGTATTGATTTTTTATTTTGATTTGGGTGGGGGATTTGAAGAAAATGGAGCGGGAGAAACTGGAGAAGCAGAAGAAGAAGGAGGCGAAAGAGAAAGCTGAAAAAGTAAGCACTTTTAAGAGCTTATTGTATGTTTATTAATTTTTATTTCTTGGTTTGTGTTAAAGTAGGAAGGGCAACCTTTAGAACTATTTCTGAAGTTATACAAATTCTACTAATCTGGAATGATTTGAAGATAGCATATCACTTATAAGTAAATAAGTAAAACTTTTACTGATCAAGGTTGAAAAGGCAACTTCCATGAAATTGCCCTTTTCTATTTTTTTGCCAACTTTTCTTGATTATCACCTTATGCTTTTTTATCCTTCACTTATAAGTAAATAAGTAAAACTTTTACTGATCAAGGTTGAAAAGGCAACTTCCATGAAATTGCCCTTTTCTATTTTTTTGCCAACTTTTCTTGATTACCACCTTATGTTTTTTTATCCTTCTTTGTTTATCAGAAGGCTGAAAAAGAGACTCATCAGAGCTGAAGTGGTTTGTTAAGGTGCGCTGACTTTTGAACGCATGCTATCTTGGACTTATGAGAAATAAATGTATGTCACACCGGGTTATTCTTAATGAGGCTCGGTCATTGTATAGTGTTTGATGACTGTATCTTGAATGGTATTGGTACGAGTTGTGTTGTCAAAATATGCTTGTAAAACTTTTCAAGTTTCTTGGGTGTTCTCTTTTATACTTAATTGTGCTTATGATTTATTTTGTTTTGCATTGAGTGTAAATTATAGGTCGAATTCGTACTTCTAAACTCAACCTATTCAAAGATATTTAGGGGCAGCTTTGCTTGGTGTACATCAATGGTTGGCACTTTTGTGATATTATGTGATGTGACACACAGTTTTGTCACTGATTTTAAGAACACTCGAAACAATCAATAGCCTCTATTTTTACACTTGACACAATGTCAACCATGATGTACACAAGAATGTATAAGTAGAATAATTCATTTAGGGGAATGGTATTATTCTTTTGTCATGCATAATTCATAAAGAATGTAGCATAAAGTTCAAGAATAATGCTCCTTGGACAAGGGCAATGACAGGGATGGGGTAACAGGGTGGCGTGGCAGACAATGATCGAGTGTTGTGATTTTTTTTTTCAAACTGTCTAATTATGTATTGACATGTGTTCCCTCTTTCATTGAACCCGTAACCGTAGCAAGATTGAAAGTTCTAAACCTTAGAAGCAGATGCGTGATGACTGAGTGAAATTTACTGCGTTGCCAATTGAGTTGGATGTTTCAGTATGCTATTGAAACCTTACATCCAAGTGATAGTACTCTTAGTCATTTAAACACCCGTAGCTCCATTTAGTAAAATACGATTTTTCCTTCCTACTTGAACCCTTTTGTCGTCTCTTTTTAATCTTGTGTCCCAGTCCAAATCAAAACAATACCCTTGGCGGTTCCCTCCTGGCGTCTAGATTGATAAAGTTTAAACTAGCATCATCAATAACTGATGGTTCAATGCAGAATAGAACGTTTTGGGTGATGAGCTTACTACAGCTACATATTTACAATACCAGATAAGAGTTGTGATTATACACATTAAAGACGCTAAGAACAGGGGCGACTGTATAAAATGGAATGAACAGAACCAATATGGTCATCAAACATGTCAAACAGCTAATGATAGGATTCTCAGTCAAGCAATTTGGAATCGAACTTCAATGACATTCTGTACGGTGTACCGGGGCATTGTTAGAAAGAATTGCTAGCAATTTCTTGTCACGTGTCTATCTTTTCTTAATCTTGTCTAATCTGGTATGTTTAGGTGGATTGTCATACAATTTATATCTACACTCTTTTTATGCAACATAATATCCCTATAGCAACCGGACAAGGCTATGAAACAACATTTAGGTACCTTTCTCCACTCTTCGTCTTGTCATCAGAAATTAGAAATTTTGTTGGCCTCCTTGACTGAGAAAATTGGTAGGAGACGGCTTCTTTTCACCACCATTGACAGCGTCTGTTGGGTTGTTGCTCCCTTGATTGAGAAGATTGGTAAGCGAGGGCTGGATTGCACCATTATTGACATCGTCTGTTGGGTTGTTGCCTCCTTGACTGGGAAGATTTGTAGGCGGGGGATTCATTGCACCACTATCAACAGTGTCTGTTGGCTTGTTGCCTTCTTTACTGGGAAGATTTGTAGGTATTGCACCATTATTGACGGCATCTGTTGGGGTTTTGCCTTCTTGACTGGGAAGATTGGTAGGCAAGGAATCCATTGCACCACCAGCGTTGGAGGCCGTCATTTTGCAGCGACCACGACGAGGAACTCTGATGGGCTGAAGCGTTATTGCACCACAATTAATGTTGAGACGCTTGTAATATCTGTGAGCATGACTACCAACCTGTGTTGGGGTTCTTGACCGGACAACATATTTTGCGATGGCCGTCAATTGACCTTTGCCGTATTCATTGAGCCCTTTCAAAAATAACCTGAAGAAAAGACCGCTTGTTGATGTTAGTAATGCCATTGTCCTCTATAGTCGATCATAATAAAATTTTATCCATTGTCCTCTATAGTAATATTTTGATTACACACTAAACAAATCGATCATACCATCATTTGTAAAATATAAGATCATGCAAATATAATTCCAACCAAATAGGAAAAGTTTTAACAAAATAAATAAAAGAAACAAGTACCAAAAATAATATTAAAAATTAAAATCAAGAAATGATAGAAAATAAAGAAAGCAGTTATTTTGCGTAACAATAGAAATTTACATCAAGAAATGATATTAAAGGAAATCAATCATTCTATAAAAATCAAGAAGCCAATACAAAACATATATTGATGAACGCACACAGATGTATGTGCGTGCTTGCTTGCTTGTATGTACATAATACCTGTGTTCTCCTTCGGTCCAACGGGGCCCGTCCTCGTCGACAACTCCACCGAAGTGAGTCGAAGTCTCAATTGACTCATTGTGGTTAATCGGATTATTGATCGGGTCCGCATTCGCTTCTTTATCAGGAAAATCAAAGACAGAGATTAAAGAATCCACGAATAAAGCATTGTAATGGGCCTTGATATCTTCTGGCGACTTCCCCGGCACCCGACTGGCGATCTTTTCCCAGCGATTCTCAACCTCTTCCGGGAACTCTTTTAGCGCATCCTCATAAAGCTTGTCATCGTCTACACTCCATTTCATCTTCGGCGCTGGATTCCCTCTCGGATTATCCATCACTTCACAATTTGATCAGTTTTGATTCAATGCGCTTTTGTTTCTCTTTGTTTTGATTTTGGGTAATTTTCCAAGAAGGTTTTGAGAGAATTTCAGAGGGTTTTCATTCATAGGTAAAACTTGCAATGGAAAGAGGTTTTAGTAGAGGGAAATAAACTCTCTCTCTCTCTCTCTCTCTCTTTTTTTTTTAAGTTTAATTTCTCTTGTAAATAAGTCTTAAATATTTGTTCATTTACATTTTCATAACTGGTTTGATTTTAGTGTTAAGTAAATTTAATCAATTGATTACGTGAGTTTATTTATTCCAAAAGAAAGAGGGGGAAGAGAAGAAAAGAATATATATTTACATACGCGCGATTTCATGCCAATTTAAACCGTGAATGAGGTTGGTCGAGTATGAGGTTAATTTGAGGCTAAAATCATAGTTATTAAATCTGGCCGAGTCATTGACTCAGCTGAAGTATTGGGTCAATATTATGGTCATGTTTGTTTCGAATAAAAATCTGATTTTAATCCAAGTCAAAGTCAAACAATCAATATTAACAACATTTTTCATGAATCCCACAACTTTTCAATCACACATTTCAAAAATTTCTATCACAATCTACTAAAAATCTAATTTTAATTCCCACCAAACACCCTCTATATAACTGACAGCGAGAGTATACATGGTTACCAATAAAATCCTCTAAAAAATTTTGGGTTTAAATCCTCGTTGGAGCCTCGTTCTCTAAAAATTGCAAACTCATTTTCTTTTCTCCAAAAAATGTGGCTCAAACAAAGCCTAAATGCTATGTACGAGAGGCTACAAATTTATGAGGATGACAACCCGATTCTCGACTTGGAAAGGAATTAGACGAGTTATATATGAGAAAGAGGAAGTCTGCTGGGCACATAAGAGGTAGGGCAGATTGGTTAGCTCTTGTGACCAGAATAGTCAATACTGCCTTTTTTCATCTTAAAAGCAGCTGGCAGCAAGGCGAAAAATACAATATTGGGTCTGGTGGATGAGGATGGAGTATGCCGTGAGAGCAAGCAGGAAATGGCAGCATTGGTTAAATCATTTTTCTCTGAGCTGTTTACATCTTCTCAGCCAAACATGAGCTCTTTCTTGCAGCAAGGTAGTACAGGAAGGCCAACTTTATCGGATGACGAATCCCATACTTCGGATGCTCCTTTCATAGAAATCATAGTTACAAAAGCCATTTCAACGTGGCCAGATGGGTTCCATACCAATGCAATTGGGAGATGGACGGAGGTGGTAAATTTTGCCTGAGTATTCTTAGTAGGGATCGCCCATAGATGTAATTGACACATATATGGTACTTATTCCGAAGGTTAATAGCTCGAGAAGTATCGGGAGTTTCCACCAAGAATAATGCTATGTGTACACAAACTTTCACACAATCTTTTACACCCCCCTCACATGGAGGGGGGTCCACACATAATAAAATAATCGTGGGCCCCCCTCCATGTGAGGGGGGTGTAAAAGATTGTGTGAAAGTTTGTGGGTACATGTAGCATCACCCTTCCACCAATTGGCTTGTGCAATTGGGTTTTCAGCGCACTGAAGGCATTTCGTAGAAGAATATTTAACAATGCTTTCTTCCTCTTTCCTAAGTTTATTTGAAAACTCTTTTTTCTACATATTCATTTTCAACTATGCATTCACACAGTAAAATATTCTGCACATAAACTCAATTTTTTTTTCTACTTTTTAATCACATTCTTCTAAAAAATTTCAATTCAAAATTTTGTTTTCGTCAAATAATGATCATCAAACATGTGCTTTTAATAAGGGAGTACCTAGGGGCTGAGTCATGGGCCATACAATAGGGTTGCCACTAGAGGAAATTACACCCACCCCTACTTTTAAATTACCATTTTCAAAAATCATGAATCAAGTTTCATACTACAAAAATCAGGTTTTAATTAATAAAATAAAAACATTTTTTTTATTTTTATTTTTATATCTATTTACAATAAATTAATTTAGATATACTCCCCCCACCCCTATCTACTCCAAACCCTAAAATCAATTAACTTATACTCTCTCTCTCTCTCTCTCTCTCTCTCTAAATGGATGTCCACTCCCCCGCCTCCTCTCCCCTCCCTTCCTCTCTCTCCGTCGCCGGTCCGACAACGTAGCGTCGGCGTCGCGCTCCACCTTTCTCCTCTCCTCCCCTCCCACCCTTCTCCACCCTTCTCCTCCCCCTCTATAGCAGTGTCGACGCTACTGCCGGCAGGAGCGATGCGGACGAAATGTTGCTGGTGGAGGTGGCGACTGCCAGTTTTCTGAGACATTTTCTCGCAGTGGTGGATCTGATGGGGTTTCGTGGTGTTGAGGCATGGTGTTGGATCTGGCGGGTGAGTCTGGTTTCGTGGTGTTGAGGCATGGTGTTTGTTGTTGTTGGCGGTGCGGTGTAGGCGATGGTGTGGTGGTCACAAATAATTTGAGGAGGTGCAGATCTGTTCTGTGTACGGTTGGCGGCGCGTGCGGTTGGTCGTGTGTGTTCTGTTGTTGTAGTTGGGGGGTTTTTGAATTGTTGAAATCGCCCATTTTGTGGTGAGATCGTGGTTTTTGTCGTCGTTGGAGTGGTAGTGGCGGCCGTGGTACCGTGTTTGGGTGGTGTTGGCGGTGGTTGTGTGATTTGTGACTTGGTGGTGGTCACAAACGAGTGGTCACAAATAATTTGATTGTTTGTGACCATTTTGGTGGTTCCGTGTTTGGGTGGGGTTGGCGGTGGTTGTGTGTTCTGCATGTGATTTGTGACTTGGTGGTGGTCACAAACGATTTTGGTGGTGGTCACAAATAATTTGATTGTTTGTGACCATTAATTATTAATTGTGACCAAAAAATTATTAATTGTGGCCTAAAAATTATTAATTGTGACCAATTAATTGATAAATTGTGACCGTAAATAAGTATTGTGACTTACAAATTTTGTGATTTGTGACCGATGAAAAAATTGTGATTTTTAAATTTTTAAGTTGTGACCGATGAACAAATTGTGACCTATGAAATTTTTGAATTGTGACCTAAAAAAATTCGAATTGTGACCAAATTGTATAAATATGTGACCGTTATATATTTATTAATAAAACATATAATTAATTAATTAATTCATAAATAAATTTAAATAAAAACCTGATTTTTGAAATTTAAAATATCTAACCTTAATTTTGAAATGTGTATAAGTAAAAGTAGGATTTATGTATTCTTCCCTTACCACTATCTCTTTACTTTTTTCTACCATGCACAAAAGGTTTACCAGATTGTTACGCAGAGCAGAAAATTGATATGCAAATTCAAGATTTAACTATAGTCTAAAGGGCCCGAGGTTGGTCACCTATTTTTTGCCTATGATAGTTTGATTTTCAGCAAGACTTTGCCAAGTGATTGACGAAATTCGAAAGACGTTATTGAGGTGCCTGCTCAAAAGGTTAATACCATGAAATCAATGATCTCATTTAAAATAACGTTCCCCTTATGTGGGAGGAATTCGTGCATTGATGGGAATAGTGGGAGGAAAATCAATGATACAAATCACGTCATACAGAAGAGTGTAAATCAAGGTATAAGTGTGTAACCCACAATGTACTTGTAGCCGGATTGTCTCATTTAGCCCAAACACTCTTAACAACGCGCAAAGGCTGATTCTTGAATTTTTTTTGAGCGGAACATATACAACCACATGGTAAATAAAAATATAATTTTGCTACATTGGAAGGTTCAACGACAAGGTCAATGATAAAAAGGACATGTGTCAATACATTATTGATAAAAATATATGGCAGTACTATCTACGGACCAAGGCCTACTTAAATGGTATATAGAGCTTGTTTGGGAGAGATTTTTGGGAGAAAAATTGATTTTGAATAGTGATATGATGGGAAATGTATGGTTGAAAAAGAAGAAAAAATTATTAATGTGATGAAAAATATTATTTTATTGAAGAATATATGGTTGAAAATGAAAATTGATTTATTGTAGAAAAATTTAATCCCAGAGCCATAGCCTATTTTGTGAATTCACTACTGCCTAGATCAGTCTTAACCATCATTAGTGAAGAGGTCGCAGTCTGTCTGGTGGCATGGTGACTCGGACAAAAGCAAGCAAGAACAATGACATGAATCATGATTGATTGATTTCGTGCATGAAAATCGAAAAACAACCAATAATTCAAACAAAAGCTCCAAGTATTTTATTTAAATAAAAAAACAACCAATTGATAATAATGTTTAGAAAAAAAAAAAAAACTAATTAAGGACGAAGACGCTCTTACTTAATGTAGAACATTAGAAGTAAGATAAAATATTAAACTAGGGAAAATAAAATTTTAAATTTGATTATGAGGATATTTCAACTCCATCATTCTCCGCTAGCTAAAGAAAATTCGTCATCGAATCTTGCATAGTGCTTTCATCTCGTGTCTCGTAACGACATTATTCGATTCAATGAGTCAACGGTTGCATAAGCCCCTGTTTGGCCCCCATTTTCTGGGGTTGAAAATTTGTAGAATAGTGATTGATGGGAAAATGTGTGGTGGAAAAGTTTTAGATTTGTGTGTAATATTATTTTATTTGAGAATGTGTGGTTAAGATGAAGAGAGATAAAAAATTAATGTAATGGAATGAGAAAAAATAGGGCTTAGAGTTTCAACTCTAAAATTTCCCTTCTCTCACAAAAATCAGATTGCAGCAACGAAAAGCAAAACTCTGTGGTATCAAAGCACTTGATACTATGCTTTCAAGGCTCCTTGTCAGTTTTGAATCATTTAGGCCTTCCTTCCACAAAAATATAGTGAAAAAAAAAGTTGGAGATATAAGTGTAAAATTGAGCAAAATTTGAGGACTTCAATAACAATTAAAAATTCGTGCATTTAACAAAAGTTACCCTATTGTTTATCTTGAGTCCCCATTAAATACATTTACATTTAAGAACGTGTTCGGTAGAGATTAAAATTGGATTAAAATTGAAAAATTAGTCGTTATTATTGCCTTTTATTAGACGAGTGAGACCTAATAATGACTATAGTTTCAATTTTAATTGAATTTTAAGTTAGACCGAACAAGCCCTAAATAACTGGTTCAATTTTAGAAACAAGTAAACTTGAAATGTCAAGTTGTTCGAGTATGAGTTTACTTTGAGGTCAAAATCATTATTATGAAATTCAATTTTATCATTGACTCAACTAATGAATCGATAAATAGTATAATCGACATATATTTATTTGAGCAACACTATAAATAATTTTTTTAAAAGAAAAAAAATAATACGGAGAAATTTCAAGTATCGAAGTTTTTTGTTAAATGCTTGACTTGAACGCGAATAGGAAAAATCAGCACGACCCCTGCGCTCTCAATGAAAGGTTCAGGATCATTTGTACTTTTTGAAAATATATGAGGGACATATGCAGAAAACCGAAATTTCCGTATATAAGCATATCCCATATAAACGTTAAACCCTGTTAAGAACCCTACATACAACAATCAACCCCCCACCTTCACTTCGGACGCCGGTATTCCTCTGTGCGAGCGAAATTTAAAAAAAAAAAATTAAAAAAAAACAGATTTTCACATAGTTTTACAATCGATCAGGTAAAAATACGCAGATTCATGTATTATAATTCTTCTGTTGGATGTAATTTTTTTGCCCTTGCTATTTAAGGAGTGAAACTAGGTTTGGCATAAACGACATGGACAACATCAGATTCAATACCAACTTGCTGCGGTCGCTGCTGAAGGAGTATGTACCAGATGAGAAGCACCCATTTCGTAGCCCTTCGAAGCTCTCGTCTGTTGTTTCTTCAATCAAAACTCATAAATTACTCTCAGAATGGGCCCCAGAATCCACCAACAAAAATGTGATAGATGAATTGAAATCTGCCGTGGATTCCTGGGTCAAACGCGTGTTCACTCTTGCCTCTAGTAACATGGTAAACCATCTTCAGAACCTCATTTTTATGTTATATAATCCAAATATGTTCAAGAAATGCATTGGTATGTATTTATGTAAGATAGGTTTTAAATTGATGGGAATAACTTTGGTTTTCCTTTTGGTTAAGTATGTTGTGAATTTTCAGTAATCTGTATACATGATTTCACTCACAAATAATGAATATTAGATATTTCCGCGCATGAGTTATCAGGAAATGAGTCAAAAAAAAAAAACTTTTAGGTTTTGAGCAGAACTACAAGTGCAGCTAAATACATGAATTTGTACCTTTTTACAGAGAGTAATGAACTTGCTTTTTTTCTTTGAGTGGGGAGCGGAGGGGAGCGTGGTACCAATCCTCAAACTGGCTTTATAGATTCTACTACATGCTGGATTTTAATCAACATACGTACTTGCGCCCCTAAAATTTTGAATAAGACAGATTTGTGTTACCTCTTTAACTACATCCCTTGTGTGTGTGAATGCTAACAGTTCACATTTGGGTGTTTGCACTCTGCATGTATGCACAAACTGTAACTGGGAATGAAAACTTATTGCAATAGGCATATTTAATTACTCTCAGAGAATAATGGAATGTACACTAATGTGTTTAATTATTTACAAATGTGATTTAGCCGGACAAGTGTTGGGCTGGAATATGTTTACTTGGGCTGACGTGTCAGGAATGCAGTTCAGAGCGCTTCTTAGCTTCTTACTCAGTTTGGTTTAGTAAGCTACTTTCACTCATTCAGGTACTCCGAATAATCTCCGTTGTATCTACATATAGTTTTTGAAGTCCGGGAGATGTACTAATGTCCCCCCAAATTTGTGTTATCCCTTGAATATATTGTAATTTTGTCTAGTGACCCTCTTCTATAATTTAAGTAATTGCACGAAGTGCATATTCTTTATGACATCGATGTCTCTTGTTGGAGGTCTAACTGATATATTATGTTTAGAAATTGTAGGATTACTGTGTCAATCACAAATTTGAACTGATTTTTTAAATAACTGCCGGTTTGAAATACTTCTGCTGTTTCTGCTGTCTTTGCTTCTTCATAGACTCCAGCTGATTCTCATTTTGTGAAGGCGGCTTCTTGTGCCTCCACATCAGATCTTCTCATAAGGTTTGTGTATTTGGCTCCAACTGTACAGTTGAGTTATCATGTTATCTTTTAATTATTTGGTAGTAGCAATGAAAATATGGACCTCTGAGCCTCTGCTCTGTGAAATGTGTCAAATGTATTGTTGTGTAGATAAGTGAACAACAATGTTATTAGAATGGTGTCTGACAACGATTCCTTCTGCTGGTGGCAAATAATTGTAAATTCACATTCATGAACATAGAGCTGGAAAAACTGCTGTTTACATAGTGTCACTATATATTCTGCTGCAGCTTTCAGAAAGTGTAGAGTAACACTATCCGTTAGATACTGCAAAAATGTGGTACTCAAAGTGATCTTCTTTGAATTGCCATTTTGATGTATTGCATGGAAGTTTATGCAACCGATTTTTCTGAGTATTGAAGAATTATTGCAAATCAAATAATTGAGGAAACTAAATAGTTAAAAACATTAGGTGGAGTATGCTAAAATACTTTAATTTTCAGAAAGACAAATTTACCCTTGGTGCGAATAGAAGCAACCGAACCCCTGATAGAATCTTGGTTATAAACTTCTAGTCTTGTAGTTTGATAACTTTTATCCAGCCTTTGGTCTAATAACTGTTACCCTGCGATGTTCTATACTATTTCAGGAAGCAATGAAGGTTGAATGGGCACACCATCAATTTCTTTCATCTTTCGATTAAGTAGCTCGACATTTTTTGATAGACATAGTAGTTTAGCTTGGATTCAACGTGGTACTTGATAGGGCCGGCTTATTTTCAACCCTCTACACATTTCTTCATGCATATTACTTTTCCATATTGTACCAAGAGATTAGCACTCTGCTAGCTGTTAACTGTATCTTCATTTTTAACCTTGAGGGGTTGCTCAATTGGTTAGGCTTTGGGTCTACTCCCCAATAGTCACCAATTCGAGTCTTCTCAGGATCACTGAGGTGAGTATCCGGCCGTAAACTTTAGAGTCCCGTGGAATTAGTCGAGGTGTGCGCAAGCTGACCCGAACATCTACGGTTATCAAAAAAAAAAAACTGTATCCTCGTTTCATGTTATCAAACCTCTAAACAGTTTTGGTCTTCTTTAATCTGAACTAGGCTGAGTGGATTTCCAAATACAAAAAAGGACGGAACTTCACAGGCTACAAAACTTATTCAGCCAGTTTTGAAGCTGTTGGATGAGGATAGCTCTGCTGTCTTTTGGGTTGGTACAATAAACTAATTTGTTTGGCATGTTAATTAGTTGTTTTAGTTGGCTTTCTACATCTATCTCCCTATCTATCTAAATACAAAGATTCAACTGTACTAAAAGTTAAAAGTGCCAATACACTATCCTAAATGTTTATGTTATAAATGTTGGTGTACCATAACTGTGCCTTACTTGCATATGCAAAAGAAAGATCTTAAAATATGTTGTCAGCCTGTTGGTGATCAACGTAATTAGAATAATCAAATCAACATTTTAGAGGTCAACTCAAGAAGATCTGGCCACATTTTAGTTACCCCCACCCCATGCATCTCCACTGTAACACTGACAAATTGAAAGAAACGATAAGGGAAATAGTAAAATCAGCTTATGACATAAAACTGGGAGGGTAGATTATAACTATTCCATGGTATATCATCTACAACCCTTTGCTTTCTGGGTTACATATGTATCAAACTTTTCTATGATTTGTTCGTGCCAGTGTTAGGTTCCATTAGCCTTCATCTATAATGTGAAGATCTCTTTCAGTTAAGTTTCTGGTCTCCAAATTTTTACTTGTTTACTTGGTGATTAACTGCACAGCAAGAAGCTCTTTTTCTATTATGCACCATCATGAATTGCTTTCCGCATTCTGTTCATCGGAATCATGACAGCGTAAGTTCTCCCATCTGAGCTTTATGATATTTTCAATTTTAAAAACCATACAATGCCGCCAAGATAAAATTGAACTATTTTTAGAGATTAAAAACGAAATGTATTAACTATTGGCAGATTGAAGCTGCTATTCTTTCAAAGCTCATGTCAGGAAAATGCAGTGCTAGTGTTTTGAAGGTGAGAGTATTTTCATAAGTATTGACCTGGTAATATGTTGGCATTTAGTAGCCAAACCAGACTACAAGATAGATTAATTTGATTTTAATTTGCAGAAGCTTGGTAATGCCTTGTGTTTGCTTCCAAAGTCAAAGGGCGATGAGGATAGCTGGTCTTCACTGATGCAGAAGATTTTGCTATCAATAAACAATCAGTTGAATGATGTTTTTCAAGGTCTAGAAGAAGGTAATAGCTGGATATTTTGCAATTTCATTGCTGACTTGCTGGGAACTAAAAGTTATCTGTTGTCTTGCACTTTGCAGAGGCTAGAAGTAATGAGACAGTGAGAATATTGCTTCCCCCAGGGAAAGAAGCCCCTCAGCCCCTTGGAGGTCAAGCACTATCACAAGAAACCTCAGATTTTTCTATGAGGAGGCCTGAGCAGCTGTTGGTATCCAGAATCTCTACTCTCATGTACTGTTGTTGTACAATGCTCTCTGACTCTTACCAGGTTCAGGTAACGTCTCATGTCTGTATTTATTATCACTTATATGGGTGACATATATACAGAGCCACTTTACAGTTGATAGGAACTAAATACAGTTCATGTATAGGTTCCTGTGCCTGTTCGTGCAGTAGTATCCCTTGCTGGGAGGGTGCTGATGGTCGATGGCTCCTTGTCACAAGCCCCGTATTCTTCCATGTTCGCCTTGAAACAGGAATTAATTTGTTCAGAACTTCCACTTCTGCAACTGCATAGTTTGGAAATGCTTTCTGCAATTATTAAGGGGTTGCGCAGGTGAATAAGTTTTTGCTTTCATGTTCTTTTATTGTTGACAAATCAGGATTCTAATTGAGAATCAACATATTACTCTGGCAAATAATGAATTTGGAATAAATTGTAAGTACGGATTTCAATCAAACATAATAAATGACATTTTTCTATGTAAAAGAACAAGTATGGAAGAATCATTCATATCGAAAAACATTAAATGGTCATGCAGCCAGAAAGACGGACTTTACGTTGAGAGACCTGGATCTGAATCCCATCAAACTTTGAATTAAGAGTCCAAGTCTCTAAGTTAAACATGAAAATATGTGAACACCAACTTTTCAATTACAGAAGAAAAAAAACTAAAAGTAAAAGTGGATTCATTTAAAGAGGGAGGAATTATTAGATATGGAATTCCTATGATGTAAGTACCAGAGCACTAACAAAAATGAAAAGAAAATAAATATATAATATATTAAGCCCCTATTTGGTACACATTTTTTAGCCAAGACTGCATTTTTTTATGTGATGGAGAATATGTGGTTAAAAAAGAAGGAAACGTTATCGACGTAATGGAAAATATTATTTTATTGAAGAATGCGTTGAAAATGAGTAGAAGAATGAGAATGAAAAAAATAATGTAGCTCAAACAGGACTTAAATATCAATCAAGTGAGAATCATTTTTTTGACAATTCTAACCCTATTATAATTCAATTGTTTGAATAATACCTTACTTTTCGTTTTTCAATATATATTTAATTTATTTTACCATTTAGTTACCATTGATGTACATGTACATTTGACAAATTCATTTCAACGGTGTACTTTCATTAATGTATGAATTCTCTTTCATTAATTCTCAGTTAATTAACATTCACATTCGTTTAATTAATATTCATTTTCATTTATGTACTTTTGTGTTATTTATTCTAATTATAAGTCAATTAGAATTTCACATTTAATAATGCATTTCATCATTCACGTCCATGCATGCTAATTAACATCTAATTTTACTTAATTAGAAATAAAATAAATGATTTTAACATTTATTGTCACATATATATATTCTCTGATATTAATTCTAAATTAATTAACATTCGTGCATATTCAAATATTACTTTTACAACACTTATTAAGCACGTTCAACATTGACTAGTTATGATAATGCAAGTGAGCGAAGCTTTTGAACTTGGAAAAAAAGTTAATTTTATCTTACAGAAAGTTCTTCAAATCCAAATGTTCTCTACATTCTACTTAAATATTCTAATTAAAGCTGACCTTATTTAAATGTAAAAGTGTAGGACCACCACAGCAGAAAATCATAGGAAATAAGAATTTGCATAAAGAATTAATGAAGGCCAAAGTCTGAGAGTGTGGATCTACAGTGTAAAATCGTGGAAAAAACAGAATGAAGCTTAAAAGATTATGAAAGTTTTATCAAAATACATCAAAAATTTGCCTATACCTGGCTTGCAACTCCTATCGGACTTCAATATTTAGATTGTGGCTGTTTTTGCTGGTAGAGCAGTGGTTTACTCTGCCGAAAGACAGGTTAACTAAATAGGAGTTTACTTAAGTAGGACCAAATTGGAGAGAGAACAAAAGTGGGACTCCTTTGCTAATTTTATGTAGACAGGCTACTTTAAATGATTTTCAAGGATACGATGCTTCTTCCTTTTGAAAGCTGGATATTTATGCAGACTTTGAGAATTGATATTTTCACTAAATGTGCAAGAGGACTCTCACAGCATCCTTGATGGCCAGTCTGAGGCTCCTTCAAATTCAGTGCAGCACAGCCTCCCAAGATCCACTCCATTCCTTAGCTCCTTGTTGTAGTGCCCCTAGTATAAAGCGCCTGTGGAGGAAACCAAGTTGGGGCAAATTTATTTGGGTTGCCTACTGTGGATCTACTTTCCTTATCTGGGACACCAGCTTAGGAGCTACTCCTGAGCTGCTGAGCACAATATTCGGTAGGTCGGGACTAGCTGCAGAGTGCATGGGCGAGGAATTACTCACAATTTAAGATGTGGAACTGAGTTTGTTAGAAGTGTAGCTTGAGAAGGGCTGTAGTGCGTGAAAGAATTTTGGTTCCTCAGCAATGAAGAGGACCTAAAGCATGTAGGGATATTTATGATGGAAAACTGAGGACACGAACACAAAGTTAAATCCAGGCTTATGTTTATTATACTCATAGATGTAGAAAATTTCTTTAATTAGTAAATAACAGGCCTTTAATCAGTGGATAGCAAGATATGCTTGTTGACAGCATCTCCTAGTTGATCCTGAGGTTTCTGAAATTCCATCCACTGGACCACTGCTACTGAGGCAGACAGTAGTTTGAAACCTTTGGAGTGACAAGGGAGTACACTGTTTCCTTTTCCTCCTGGAGTAGATCTGGCCTGCTATTCTATGGGAACTTCTTGCCTACCTTAATTACAAGCACCAAAGAAAAGACCTTTCTTAATGGGGTAAAATTGACATTTTCTCACATAACAAGGACTTTTTAATTAAAAAAAAGTGAAATAAAGACCTTTTACATTGACCATGAAAAAGGCCTCTGTAAAAGAAGTTGCCTTGACTAAATGCCATTTGTTGCCAATTACACTAACTCAACTTCCTTTCAATGTACACTTGTTTATTTTTGTTTAAATTTCCTTATTGCATAGAATTTGATCGCCATATCTTCAAATGGAATTGTTGTTCAATTAGGGCAGTGTTTTATTTTTGTTGCAGTCAACTATCTCCACACGTTGCAGATATCATTCAATTGCTGGCTGAATACTTTGGGAGATGCAGATTACCCATGCTTAGAGGAAAAACTTACGCCATTCTGAAAGTTCTTCTGTCGTCTATGGGTGTCGGTAAGGAGCTAATCATTCCAAAAATTATTATATGTTATTTGCTTATTTTTCTCAGTTGTTGCTTGACATTTGATGCCTGCTTCCTTTGTGCATAGTCTACCTAGTCTAGTTCATGTCATTAAAAAAGAGTCGGAGCCTAATTTTCACCTTTGGTTATGTTCTTTTAAAACTTGATTCTGTAGTGTAAAATCTCAAATATGCACAATATTCTATCTCATATTATAATGCATGTTATTTTTTATGTCCATATGCATTCACAGGTATGTCCACATATATGTAGACAATTATATATAATTATCTATTTCTGTAATTAATATGACCTTGCCTAGTTGAACTGACGTTAAATATTAACCTGTAAAATGAACAAATGAAACGGAAGTCAGTCCTCAAGATGTCCTGTTAGCATGGTGCTGGTTTATTCATATGGAACGACGTGTCCATATTTCAATAGAGGCTGGGATAGTATGATAATTATAAGTTCAGCAGATATCCATTACCAATTATTGCTTTGAAGGGCATATGAGCTTTAGAGTGTTTCTTATAGCTTGTTTCCCTGAAGATGTTTGAAGCAGTCTCTTGTCTCTCCTTATCCTTCCTTTGACAATAAAAGCTTCATTAATGTGAGAGTCTGCTATGTTTCTTGCACCTGATGGGTACCAGTTAAGTTAATATGATCTGGGATTGCTTTTATTAATCGGGATTCTAACTGTGAATTTGTAAAATTATAATCAGGAGGTTAATTTTCTCACTATTGATTGCTTTGAACAGGGGTTGCGATACATCTGAGCCAGGATGTTGTTACCAATGCATTTATTGATTTGGAATCTTTTGGTGATGAGAGGAAAGGCACAAGTTTTGGTGTGCATGCTAATGCCTCTGGGGAGACATTGCCACAATCTCGCCGGAGAAAAAGGAAGCAGGCAAGTATGACAGAATCCCTTCAGGAACAACTTGATAGAGATAATTTGGAAGTGGCCATACCCCAAAATCCAGCCGAATTATCTGTGAAGGTGGCTGCATTGGAGGCATTAGAAGCTCTTCTAACTGTGGTAAGTTTCCGTTGTAATATCTGTTGTAATCATCGTTGCATCTATTGGGTGGTGAGATTGGAAACATTTTTTTGATTCACTTTTCTGTCAACTTTTGCATAAATTGATATCATCACTACAAATTTCTGGAAAACTGGATAAGCTTTTAGTTGCTATCCCTGTGTTCAATTGGTATCAGGGTCAGCGTTTGTCATTCATTCATTTTGCCTCACCTGTTATTTCTTATCTAACTAATCACCATGAATAATCTGTCGCCACCATCTTTCAGGATAGACTGGAAGCTTCTTCTTGTTTTTCGTTCCCAGTTATACTCTATTTTGATAGCAAGAAATCCCATATACTTTTATGTATTGATTGCCACTAATTTTGAGATGTCAACTTTGGGATCATTTTCTGATCACAGTACTTTATTTTTTGACTGGTGAATTACCTTCAATAACAAAATTTTGAATATCCTCCTACATATGGTTCTTGCTTTCATCTGACATCAGAGCATAGCTTCATAATTGATGTTTTTGAATCTAAATGATCATACTTACGAATCAGTCCTGGTTTCCGCAACTGTTATTCTTTCTTCGGTCCACTATTTCCTCTTCGTCATTTATAATCTTGATTTGACAGCATTAATGTCTTTAAAGTTAATAGCTATGCTTTGAATCAGTTGTACTTCCTACAATATATTAATGATGTTGCCCATTTCGGAAATTGGTTTTTCCTCTTAATCTAAAATATGTTTTGTAAAGGAGTTGTTTCATTTTTATTCTCTCCTTTTCGTTTTATTTTAATCTTGATACGCACAAGAACATAACCATTATTAATAGGGTGGTTCATTGAGATCCAAGAGCTGGCGAGCAAATGTGGATCATCTTCTTATTAATGTTGCTACAAATGCCTGTAAAGGAGGATGGGCCAAGGAGGAAAGAAGTATTTTTCTATGTGATGAACCTACTCCACTCTGGGCAGACTTTCAACTGGCGTCCTTGCGTGCACTTTTAGCATCTCTTCTTTCGCCAGGTCGTGTTCGGCCACCGTATTTATCCCTTGGTCTAGAACTTTTTTGTAGAGGTAATTATTGTTCTTTTTTATATACGTTATTCTTTTTAGTTTCTAGAAAAATGAAAAAAAAGCATTAGACAACTGCAGAGCATATCTCTTGTAGATTCAGTGGTAATCAAGTATTAACAAATTAATGTTAGAAATTAGCTTTTGGAACTTTGCTCCTGCAGAATTTGATAAAGCATTGCAGATTATTGTGATCGTTTGACTGAAGCTTGGTTCTTTATGACATGAAACTATCTTTGATGTCCATTAGTCTGTATAACCCAAAATTGTTGTGAGATATCTTGACTATGTGCTTGTTATTTCTTTTTAATTTACAGGCATGCAAGAAGCAGGATCTCGCCTTTCTCAATATTGTAGACATGCCCTTCTGGCCCTTGAAGTGCTCATACATCCTCGGGCCCTTCCATTGGTAGATTTAGCTTCCACCATTGATAACTATGAAGGTCTGAGCGGCAAGGTTCCAGAGAATGTTACATTTCAGGCCACGGCACTTGGGAAAGGTATCGTTGAGCCTGAATCAGACGATGAACTATATAAAAATTGGCTTGGAAGCGATGATGAAATGGAAGAAGTTCCAGTTACTAAAAGGAACACAAATTATACCGCAGAACCCTCTGCAACTGCAAGATCTCTTTCACCAGTGAATCTTCCCAACAAAAGTGGGGTGTCGTCATCTGGTGCCACTGAGAGAATTGTGGTCGATAGGGACGATGTTATGGTTGAATTACAAGAAACAAATAGTACTGGTGGTGACAAACTCGGAGAACATGTGCCAAGTACGGTGGCTGGAGATTATCCTGACGGTCATACTCGTAGGATAGTATCCAATAGTGATGCATTAGATCTAATGAACACTAAGATGGCTCCGGTTCCTAATGATACTGCAATGATGAGCGATATTGTAATCACTGCAGTACATGAAGAAAATGCCGAAAAGAATGTGTTGGGAACCAAAGATGGTGGATTCAATACTATAATGGAAAAAATATCTGCTACCATATCCAATTCAGAGAAAAGCAAAGGATTGACAGGTGAATCTGATAATGAATTGTCATTGGATTCAATTCCTGATATCATTGATGGGGATCCAGATTCGGACTAAATGTTAGTTTCTTGCATGTAAGAGGATGTAACAGCAAATTCTCAATGCCAAGTTTTGACCCCTGTAGTTTTTAAAGTCAATTTAATTTGTTACTCTTTTACCCATACCATGATTTCCATTTAGTTGGTGCTTAGTGACACTTTCTTGGGCATGTTGCATTGTAAAATAAAGATCTTTAAATTTAAAAACGATTTTGATTTACTAGAAATTGATCTATATAGTTTATGAATAGATGATATCAATTTGCTATATTTCAAGGACATGGACATGGTTGCTTGTTACTGCCTCTTGGGCTCTGGCCACTTATAGGCGTAACTTGGACCATACTGAATTGGCATGGCCCAATTTTTTGATAGCCATTGTTGTCCAACTTGCCTAATTCTTTGAGACTGTAAGTTCCAATTACTGGGAACGACTTGTCTCTATGGACAGGTTGGCTTATGGCATGGTTCGTGCTGTACGGTGACAGTGCAGTGC
This sequence comes from Fraxinus americana, assembly GCA_035079005.1. Classification (NCBI taxonomy): domain Eukaryota; kingdom Viridiplantae; phylum Streptophyta; class Magnoliopsida; order Lamiales; family Oleaceae; genus Fraxinus; species Fraxinus americana. Next base: position 34,740,426 of record CM068710.1, on the reverse strand, counting down.
TTGAGCTAAACTTCGTAATGTTACAATTTTGAAGCTAGTTATGAACCATCTTGCAGTTACTTCTCTTGCTGATTTAAACGTCATGTATTGTATCATTTTCTAAAAGTTTAGTTCACTAGCTGCAAGTACTTAGACATTGATTTCTCATTAGTGATATGGGACCTGACAGCAGGAGTAATTTAAGGTCCCATTGATTAGCTATGCCTATAATGTAACTGTTTTTGTTGGCAACTTTAGTACAATAGTAATGGTTTTCATTTCTTCAACTAATGTCATCAAATGGGAAATTGGTTTTACTTTTGGATGGTAAGCCGTTCTAATAACAATGTCATCTATTGTAGTCACAAGATAGTCAGGACCACTTAGTCATTGTAACATACAAGTGCTTACAGAAAGCAAAGTAATTGAGTCATGATGGTTCATTGGTTACGTATTTAAAATTAATGACATTTACTATTGCACACTTAAAACAAACAATACAATTTCAATACAATTTAGTACTGTAAACATAGAAAATGTGAATGAAATAAAACTTACAATTTAGTACTATATTGACTGGCTGAATGGAATTGAAATATCCTTTTGGGTTTGGTGAAAAAAGAGCACACCCTTTCGCCCTATTCCGAGAGTGTGTGCTACGAACTTCTTTGGTGCTTAATTTTTAAATAAGAAATACAGTATCCGAAAAGTAGTGCAATTTTGACAAAATAAGTTATAAGATAGGTAACTATATAAAATTAATTTTCATGTTTTAGTCAATCGATCAAATCACGTTCAACAAAGAACCATTAGAAAAATGAATTAGAGTCGGGTTCGCAAAAAGTGAACATTTAGGTGCCAAACTTCTCCGGAGATGAGACTCAGTGTGAACTCTTATGGAAGTTCAATAGACTATTTATCATAGTCCTTCTACTCGGCACAGTCGAAACGCAAGCAATATTAATTTTATTTTTTTAATGTTGTAATTTTCATGCAAAATTGGACCCACACCTTCCTAAGTTTCAACTAAAACAAACTTTTCGTTCAACAATGGAGGTTGCTCTCTATGACCATTCATGAGTCTACACACACACTTACGCATATGCATATATAGAAAACTGTATATACGTACACATCATATATAGAGAGAGCGATCCCCATTCACTTGTGCAGTGAGATCTGATTCTACACACAGTTGTTTCTCTCTCTCTCTCTCTATCATCGGAATTCACGCAATTTATTGAAGTGGAAAATGGCGGAGAAGTGGGTTTTGACGGTGACGGCGCAAACGCCGACGAATATAGCGGTGATAAAGTACTGGGGAAAGAGGGACGAGAATTTGATACTGCCTATTAATGATAGCATCAGTGTCACTCTCGATCCGCAGCACCTTTGCACCACCACCTCCGTTGCCGTCAGCCCGGCTTTCACCCACGACCGCATGTGGCTCAATGGAAAGGTATATTATTAATTCTATCATCCATTTTGTATGTATTTGTTTGTTTATTATTTATGATTGTATAATTGTTGTTGTTTTGCCAGTATATCAGCTAATTAATCCATGAGACTTCTCAATTTTTCAGCCTGGTGATTCTGTACAATAAATTTATCTAGGTCAAAAAATTTCGAAAATTTTCAGGACTGTAGTCTTTCTGGTTATTTTGTCTAGTAGCTGATTTATTTGAAATAGAGAAAGCAAAAAACTTGTTGAGAAAATTAAGAAAAATGGAAAAGAGGAAACAGATTGATTGGGTGGGCCTTCTATTGGTATGAGATTGTGGAGAAGTCTTTAGCTTTACTATTGGAATGAATACAACTCTAGTTTTTTTCCTCGTGGGTGTTTTGAATTTTCATTTTTTCCCTTTGTGTGGTCGTGTATTTGTTGTTATGCTGTGAGTGTAAATGTATGAATGGAATTTGACAGTTACTACTATATTCCAATTGCAATAGAAGCAGTTACTGATTACTTTCTTGTAGAAAGTGAGAATTTATCTATCAAACACTCTATTCTCCCTTTTAAATTTACTCTATTTAATTCAATTGCCTTTTCCAATTTTTAGGGGATAGAGGTTTGGTGAGAGGGGGAAGAGTGGATGATTTTAAATAATTGGAATGGAAAAGCATAGCATAAGAATTATTTGACTAGAAATTACAGGTTCTTTTAATTTGCTTTGAGTTGGCATCTTGTATGGTTTCTACCTCATTTTAAGTTCAAGTGGATTTTATTGTTGACCAGTGAAACCATTATTTAATAGAGGTGAATTATATGAAAGTGACAAAAAGATGAATGAATATTCAATAGAATGATATGCTTTTATTCTCATGTATTCATAAGCTGAATCAGCCTCCAATTCCAATGTTATTGTTTCTTAGTTTAATTAGATTATAAATTGATACGTGGCATGTTACATTAATGATAAAGAAAGAAAAAATAAACCAGATATATAGCTTAGCTTCTAATAAATGTCAATTCATTTGATTTATTGTTTAATGTTGATTTACAATACTAGATTGGTTACCTTATTGACGTTATTTTTCATTTTTCAAACTTTTCTGTTAAATTTTATCGAAACCTTTTCTATTTCTCACTTAAAAAACAGGAAATAGTAATGTTTAAGTGACAGTAAATTTTGGATCTGTCTTTCATCCTTGTATAATTTTGTTTGGTTTTGACATGCTATGTAGGTTTCTCTTCCTTGAGATTTTCAGAAATAACAAGGTAAAATATAAGAGATTCTGATATCAGGTTTTATGTATGAATTCCTGTTAGTGTAGGAAATATCCCTTTCCGGAGGTAGATACCAAAATTGTTTGAGGGAACTTCGGGCTCGTGCTAGTGATGTTGAGGATGAGGAGAAGGGTATTAAGATTGCAAAGAAGGATTGGGAGAAACTGCACTTGCACATTGCTTCCTATAACAATTTCCCTACTGCTGCTGGTTTGGCTTCATCAGCGGCAGGTTTTGCTTGTTTAGGTAATATTAACCCACTCAGTTGTTCCTGTATAAATAACGTAGCATTATACTTGTTTTCTATATTGTATGGTTGATCTTCTAACAGCTTTTAATAGTGAGCATTCCAAGACATGAATCTTGAAATGAAATTTTCAGTCATTTAGATATTCAAAGTAAAATCTTCTTCATCTTAGGGAGAAATAACATCAAATAAGTAAAAACAAGTCGTGTTAACTTGACTTGATCTCATTCCAGTGATCTATGTACAAACTCTTTAAAAGTGGGAAGAAGAAATGGTGGACAATTAATCTGAGATTCTGGTTACTGCCCACTTCACACCAATGATCTGGATCTTATTGCAAAAAATTTTGACTCATCGCCTTTGCATCTGATTTTGGGCTCTTAAGCCTTTCACTTTTAATGGTCTTTAATTTTTTCTTAGCTATTGTGTCTTCGAGGCCTTCCCTTGGTATTCTTAGGCTCCCTTCCTAAATTGGACTTTATTTTTATGCATAAATATATACCACATCCTTGTGGTGGTTTGACGGAAAAAGAAAAGAAAATACTATACTTTGTAGAGTACTTAGTTGATTTTACATGATTTTCCTCATTCTATTTGACTCCCAGTGTAAGCTTTGGTGATTTTTAAATGGTTTACAACTTTTATTTTACTCAATAATGTAATAGTTGTCCTTATTCTTCAAATTACTACTAGTGTGTTTCTCCAACAAGTTATTAAAATTTTCACTTGTTACTAGGTTATGATGCGTATAAACCCCCCAAATTAGACAGTATAGAGCATGCCTTGAATGGATAATACCTTCAGGTAATTAGGGAATGGAAAATAACCTTGGTGAGAGCAAAAGAAGGTTATGTAATGAACTTGTTTGATTCGCCATTAAATGGGAAGTGTAAGGAATAGAGATTTTCATTTGTTTGCTTAAAATTAATTGCTGAATCAGACTAGGAATGAAGACAGATTGGTTGTGATATGCAATCATCAAATAGTAATTGAAAGCCAAGTGTTATTTATTTTTGCTTGAGCCAATTATAGGAATTGTATTCCATTCCGAATTATTTAGCCCCTATTTGTCTCCCTTTAAAATAGAACTCTTTAATTCTCATATTTATTTTCAATCACACATTCACAAATAAAATATTTTGCATGTAAACCCAAAACTTTTTCTTACTTTTTAATCACACATTCTCCAAATAATCACTAGTCAAAACATCATTTTTTTTTTCAAAATAATGGCCATCAAACAGGGCTTAGATAGCAAATGTAAATCAAAGCACCTAATCTCTGTATTTTACTCCTTACAGTTTTTTCCCTTGCTAAGTTGATGAAAGTGAAAGAAGATCACAGTAAACTTTCTGCTATAGCAAGGTAAATGCTTATCCTTATGTAAACTTCTTTTAGTCCATTGCAGTATTATACTTGTCTTAATTTTAGTTGAAAAGGAGAACTAACCTATCTGGATTCATCTATCATTTCTGAGCATATAAGCTAAGTTTTATGGGACATAGGCAAATTTTATTGTCTACCACAAACCCATATGTTGTGTTTTCTCCCCCTATGATTTAATGTCGAGTATTAAATTCTCATAGAAGACAACTAAAATTTTTTACTTGGAATTCATGAGAAAATGATAGTTTGTGTATTAACTTCCAGGCAAGGTTCAGGAAGTGCTTGTCGCAGCTTGTATGGTGGATTTGTCAAGTGGATCATGGGAAAAGTACAATCAGTTTCTATATTCCATCTTGGTGGATTTCTTTATATATAGCATGCTTCCCTTTGATGTTATTTTTCTAATTTCTTTTTCCTTGATCTCTGCAGGAGGAAAATGGAAGTGACAGCATTGCTGTTCAACTTGCAGATGAGAAGCACTGGGACGATCTTGTGATTATCATTGCTGTTGTATGGTCCCTCTCTCCATTGCGAATCATTTTATCATCTTTAAGCACACCATTCTGCTAGCTGTAAAAGATCGTAATTATAGATAGTCTTTTATGTTTTTAGTTTTTCTCTTCCTCTCAAAACAGTAATTTTCAGAAACTTCCTGTAGCAAGCAATTGAGCTTCTTTGCTCTTAGATAATTAAAGTCCAAAAAGTAAATTTAGTTTCACCGGTTATGAATTTACTATATTTGTCCTCATTATGTTCTAGTCCAAACAATATTTCCTTCGTAGGTATTGTGGAACATTGAGTAACTATTACATATGAAAAAACTGTCTGTCAATTTAATTGTTTGGGCTGCAGTTCTATTTTTTTGACAAAAAAAGGGTGAGAGTTATAGGGTACAGATGATTTAAAGATATTAAGCAGACAGCTTAACTCGAGCATTTCATGTTTTTCTTTTGTTGAGCTTTGATTTAGTAATTGCTCATTTAGCAGTAGTATGCGTTGATGACTAAACCATTGACTTGATACAAAAATTGGTTTATAATGTTCTTATATTACTTTTTGATAAATCAAAATTCTGTTGATATTTTGGCAAAAAGTGGGAGGGCCAAACTCCAATGTTTTTTCCAATATAAGCACTTCCACTATTTCTCTTCGTCCACCATAGTTTACTAAGCTCTCCAACCTCATAACTTCTTGTTCATACTTTTCATTGTAGCCTCCTCAATATTGTTCTCATCGACAGTCTCCACTCTTTCTACCATCTTCTTTGAGTGCCTAACAGTAATGCTGTTTCGCCTTCCTCCATTTGGCCAAAAGGCACATCTAGGAACTCGCTTAAACCTTTCAATTCCACCCAGTTGAAAATTAAGGCAGCTATACCTGTCCTCTTAAGACCAGCTCTCTACAGTTCTAGTGGATATTGCTCAACATCCCATGATTGGTATTTATGATAGCGTGATGAATATCCAAAACCTGTTGCTGGCAAGTAAACACTTCCTACCACCCTTAGTGAAGCTCAATATTTCCCCTTCTGGTTCTTCATCTTAGCGGTTGTCATACTTGAGATTGTATATTACTTTAATTTTGACTTGGGCTATATCAGTCTCTTTTGAAGAAGTAATGCCACTGTGCAAAGCATTTCCGTTTTTTGACTTTTCCATATTCAGCCTTCCACTCTTAAAGCCACGTTATCCCTGCTCAGTCGTGGATGCTCACTGAAGGCTGAAACATATTTCTTTCTTGAACAATGTTGTAGCCCTTCGTTTAAATTCAGAACAGAAAGTGGCCAACAGCTCCCTCTGGGCTCCTGAATTTTATTCAGCGAGCTGCTTCTTTTATCTCACCAGTGTCGGGTGTGAATATGCTACGCTCGCACGTCCCAGATGTGTGATTTGAATTTTGTAGTAATTTTTGTTAATGACATTTACTTTTATATTCGAACTGTAACTCTGAAGTAACAAACCATATGGTATATTATTTAGTTGTTTTGCTATTCAAGCTGAAGAGTAATTGCAATTACCCCCTAAAAATAAATTTCTCTCTGCTTTCCTAACTCAGACACCCGAAAAAAAGAAAACAGGGTTCTTTCTTTTGAGATAAAAAAAATTTGCTCATACTTTGTTCCCTATGATAATTATTCTAAAAAATCCTCTTTAATTTGAAATTATTTCTCTTGATTTCAGGTTAGTTCTCGTCAGAAGGAAACTAGTAGCACCTCAGGGATGCGTGAGACCGTTGAAACCAGTATGCTTATAGAACATAGAGCGAAGGTGAAATAATGGTCCTCCCTAGAATTTTAATGCTTGGTGAATGCTTTGTCTTGTCCTCAAAATTTCTTTATTCTTCCTTAGCCTTTTTTATGGGCTTTTAAAATTTGCTTTATCCTCCTGAGTTCTGATCTTTGAATTGATGAGACCTAGAATGGCCACCTTGCTCATTTAACTACTGAACTGTTACAGGAAGTAGTACCAAGACGCATAATTCAAATGGAGGAAGCCATAAAAGATCGCGATTTTCCATCTTTTGCTCGTCTGGCTTGTTCCGACAGTAATCAGTTTCATGCAGTCTGCCTGGATACTTCGCCCCCAATATTCTATATGAATGACACATCTCATAGGTGAGCACTCTTTCCCAATTCAGATTTAAATTAACCTGAGGGTGGCTTATAGCTAATCTATCCTTTTCAAGTAGCATTGTTATAAATTGTAAACTAAATTTTTTGAGTACATTAACTTTTCAGGATAATCAGTTGTATTGAGAAATGGAATCGCTTCGAAGGAACACCACAGGTTGGTGATTACTTTCCTATGCAAGTTTTGGGTTATATTTAAACATATAATGTGCTCACAAGATGCTCATGAATTGCTATCCTTAATAAGTTTAAAAAATGAAACAGAATAATATAAGTGATTAATGTACCAGCCACAATTGCTTATAAACTTGTTTGCAGAGGAATAGTTTATTTAATTCTTTTTCGGTGTACGAGAGTATCCACATTTACATTCCCTTGTCTTCCTTGTGTCTGTTCCTGATGCATTTGGCTGCCATGGTTGTTTTGACAACATAATCTGCTTCTAACTATTACTTGATGCAGGAAACAGTTTCAACAAATAGATTATGGAACACAAATATATAGTGCAAATAAGACCGCCTTATTGCTAAAACTAAAGTGATTATAGAAACTCGACTGTTGATGATTTACTGAACAATTTCTGAACATGGCTCTGATGGGACCAAATTACTGCAATAGATATTAAATATTTATGTGGTATCTTATCACCAGGATTTAGAATTCTCGACTGTATGTTTGAGTTAGTAACAAGTACTTTAATATTGCCAAGCTAGTGTTTCAACTAATTTTCTACAATAAAATCATTTGCTTGTTAAATTTAATGGGGAATAAGCTTGTGATTTAGAAATATGCATATTACAAATTGTATGGGTTTTAAGGTGACATATGCGACTTCAGCATGTTTGAGGGGGTTATGGTGTGTAAATAGGACAAGCACAGGGTTTTAAATTTCTACATGTTACCCTTAAACGGCTAATTCCATTGGTGCGAACATTGGTCTTTTCTTAGAAACTTTATATCATTTGACAAGAGTAATGTCAGAATGTAACCTTAACAATGTGATAAAACGACCCCTTTTCCTCTTTAGGTTCACTTTTGAAGAAATTGGCCATTAAACATTGGTTTTTTCATTTCTCCTCTTGATATAGTTTATGGATTACTTGTTCAATTAGAGTGCATGCTCGTTTTCACTACCTTAAGAGAGTCATAGTTACTCGTGTCGTTTACCCGTGCTTGTTTGAATTTCTTCACTTTGACGTTGGGAGCACTGGACATAATTCAGATTGCATGAGAATCAACAGGGACCACCATATCAATGTTTTATTTTAATTAAACAGTTGTATACACTTTGTCTGTACTAGTTCTTAATTAACTCTTCGACTCTTGGGGAAGGCCCCCTCAAAGGAGCGGTTGCCAGTCCTGCCCCTGGCCGGCGTGAGGCACTTTCATAATATTCAAACCATTTCATACGTTGGCTTGATGATATGATAAGCAATTGCAGTGATGTATTGTTTCGTATGATGAAAATATGTTAATAACTGGAACATATTCAACAGGTGGCTTATACTTTTGATGCTGGTCCAAACGCAGTTCTGATTGCGCATAACAGAAATGCTGCTACACTTCTGCTACAGAGGCTACTTTTTTATTTCCCTCCCCAATCTGATACTGATTTGAACAGGTAGTTCCTGCAGTCCCTTAGTTTTATCATGCAAAATTGTTGATTTTATGGTTGGAAATGAGTAAATTTTAATTCCCTGAAACGTTCTTTCCCATTATGCCTCCTTTTCTCTAGTTATGTTATTGGGGACAAGTCGATATTACAAGATGCTGGGATTCACAGCATGAAGGACATTGAAGCTTTGGCTTCACCTCCAGAGGTTAAAGATAGTACTCCGGCACAGAAATACAAGGGGGATGTTAGTTACTTCATATGCACGAGACCTGGGAGAGGTCCAGTATTGCTAACTGATGAAACGCAAGCACTTCTAAATGCTGAAACTGGACTGCCAAAGTAAATTAAGAACTTGAGTTTTGTGGTTGTGATCAAGGCCAGTGTGCTGGAACTATTGCATTTACTTTCCTTTCGTTTAGAATGTACTGTTGGACATGATTCAGTACTCTATACAATTTGTAATTTGAATCGCATTCCCTTGCTAAGAGCATGTTGGGCTAAACAATTTCTTGTTTGTAAACATGTTGAGGTGACTTGTTCTTCTCTTACTTTTATAATAAAAAAGCTACTAATTCAATAATTATTCTTACTATTAAAATAACTACCTCAATCTACAGAAATACAAATTTCATCTTTAGCTGGATATATTTGATGAAGCATAGTAAGTCTGACAAAAAAAATCCAAAATCCAAATCGAAAAATAATTCAAAACAGCGAAAACTGCCAAGATAGATAGCCAAATCCTTCATTTAAAAATGGAGGTAGAATGTAACGGATGGAGAATTACTTGTACTCTACATTACCCCGTCAGCGTCTAGCAATAATAAATTGAGCTCAAGAACACAGTAAAAATGAGAGGAGGGGGGGGGGGGGGGGTTGAAAAAAAAGGAGAGGAAGGGGCAATTACCAAAGAGTTCAAAAAGACAACTATCCAACAAAAAATTTGAATTCTAAAATGCCCAATCAGCATTGCCCTTCACAGCTTAAGGATTTAGAGGGAAATGAAGAGGGAGAAAAAAAAACCATTTAATTATCCATAATAAAACAAATTATCAAAAAATTAAAAAATCTAACTTGCAAACAAAGGTTGGATGGAATGATACATCTGGATAAATTACATAGATATTTACCCTTATGTTTGATAAAGTTTAAGTTTGTTTTGATTGTTTGCAATGAAGGTAGAGTAACTCCAAGCTATATTTCCATCGATTTAGTTCTCTCCTCTTAATGTAAAGGTTTCGTGTTCTCCTCTGGTGTTTTTCCTTGATTATTAATCTACATGTAGTGGTACTATCCAAACCCCCCTCCCAACCAACCGTCAAGTAGGACAGAGAAAAAAAAACAAGAATTCTCCTGTACCATCACTACTAATAGGATTCTTAAGGAATCATTGATATTTTTTATTCTCCAATCACCCTCCCCATTGGTATCAGATTTTTCTCATTCTATATCATCATCCTCTAATAGCCTCAAAGAGCATTATATGAAAGTCTCATGCGAGGTGAAACTCGAGGCATATGCCTCATATAGTTTTTGAACAATGAAGCATAACATTTTGGATTTGGCGGAGAGTAAATTCTCATCTGTTGGCCTTTGCAGGGTTCTCAAAATCTTTAGAGGTCCTCTGGAATTAATTTTTTTTCCTAGATTTCTTTCATATCTTTCCCAAATAGAAAACAAACACAATAGATATCTTCCTGCTACACAAATGCACTCGTTTTTAACTTTATGTAAATTTAAATCTTGGCAATGACTACAATGAAAGCTTATGCGTCCATTTTCACAATGCACTCGTTTTTAACTTTCTGTAAATTTAAATCTTGGCAATGACTACAATGAAAGCTTATGCGTCCATTTTCACTGAAAATTCTGGCAGCTATTACATGGAGAAAATCATGATGTTCACAAATAATTAACAAAGAATCTAATCAACCATGAGCATAGATGCTAAAGATTGCCGATATTTCTAATCATTTTGATTTCATCAACTAAAAAGTAGCACTCATTTAATAATCACCATTCAAAATAAGATGATTAAACCATGTCTTAAAGTGCAAAAATCAAAATCTCGGAGGTGTAGCACATTATCTGCCACATTAAAATCATTTGAAAGCCAAAACAAGAAGATTCAGTGTCCAACCCTACTATGATTTGGCTTCTACTCCACTTAAAGCCTCTGAATACTAACAACCAATACCCAGCTTGACGAGATGCAACTCAATTTGATAATAGTGATTCGATCAGAAAATCACAAGCAGAGAGAAGAGCATGTAAATTAAGAAGCAAGCATACGCAATAAGGCCTCGGTGCTCATCCCCATAGGATGCCAGCTCAACAAATAGGCGTGTGCAAACTCGTGTTGACCATATCACACACAGTCCCATCAACACCATTATCACCATCCCACCCTGGGGCACAAACAACGACACAGCCGAAAGTATCACAATCGGCAGGATACAGTATCCGATCAGGCTAAGACACCTGTATAAATCAAGATTCCCATTATTGGCCGCTAACATTTTTAAAACAACGTATAGAAACAATGATGCCATAGTAACCCAGCCGAGGATTATCCCGAAATGGAACTTTCCAGCAAGGAGTTGGAAGAGTCCAAATGCCATTAGGAAAAGGAAAGGGCCGGAGAGATCTGCATCTTCATGGAGACGGGCATTGATTCTATACGGATTGAGGATAGAAATTGTTTTCTGGTATATTTGCTTAGTGTTAATGCCAAGCTCCTCCAGGAGTGGTGGTTCGTCCTCGAATCCGGTGGCGCCGCCGGCGGATATTGTGGGGGGGAATTGAGGAGTTGAAAACGAAGCCGAAGCAGCAGCAGAATTGACATCAAATGACATGAATGGAATGCTAGGGTTAGAGGATCGTGGGGGTTGGAAGGGGGCGGTAGGCAGGTGGCGTTGTTGGGGGCCAGCGGCGCCGCCAGCAGGGTTTCCACCGGAGGGAAATCTCACTGGAGGCACGTTGAATTCTCTCGCCATCAATCCGAGAAATATAAGGATTTCTTTCAAAGATTAATATCGAATTAAAATCAAAACTAAAAGCACGTGGATTTAAAGGATCTAGAAATCTGGAGGATTGTGAATAGAAAGGATGCAAATCAAGCGAAATTAGGGTTTTTATTGGGAGGAATTTGGAGAGAAATTTTACGCGCTTGTTCTACGAAGGCTATGGTACCGCATCCCAAGGATTAAAGTATATTTTTGGGGGAAAAAGTGGAATAAACTATGAGCGTGTTTGGGAGCAATTTTTGTGGGATTTTAATCAAAATTATAGCCGTTATAGTCAACTTGTGGGCCCCACCTATGAGAGGGAAAGTAAAAAATGGTGGCTGATTTGATAGTTAACGGCTAGAATTTTAATTAAAATTTTGATTAAAATTTCTCCCAATCAGGGCCTATATGTACTACAGTTTTAACTAATAGAGTGCTGCCACCTGGCCACGTAGGATGCCGTCACTTGACCATGTAGCACTCCATGCACTACGTGTAGCATTTTCCAAAAAAAATTAGGTGTCTAGTGTATTTGATAGAGATTAAAATCGGATTAAAATTGAAAAACTAGCCGTTATTGTTGACTTTTATTAGACGGGTGAGACACAATAACGACTATATTTTCAATTTTAATTGGATTTTTAGTGTTACCAAACAAGCCCTAAAAAAACTTACCTTAAGAAAAAATATTTAAAAGAAAAAGTTGGGGACTAACATTAATAAATGTTCAAAGTTTGGTGGCAAACTGAGTTCTTGACAAAGTCCCAACATTAAAGTCGAGTTTGAGGTTACTGGAATAGAAATGGCGGCTATGGCTCGGTTTCAACTCCACCACCCATACTCATTCATCAAACCCTCCATTATCATGTCAAAATCCCCTCCCTCCTCCACACCAATCTTCACACTCAACGCTAATTATTGCAATTATCATCTCTCCGGCTACACCTCTCGCCGCCGTAAGCTCTCCACCACTTCAGCTGTCGCCTCCAACTCCGAGGTATTCCTCACTTTTGCGCTCTATAATTATATACATGTAGTATAATTATTAATTTTTATTTATGTGTATGTGGAAATAGACTATTTTTATGCTTAAAAATGTGTTACTTTTTTTATTATTTATTTTTTTTAAATGCAGAGCAGTAGTACGAATGCCGAATCTAGCTATTCGATTGTTGGTGATCTTCTTGACTATCTAAATGAGTCTTGGACGCATTTTCACGCCACAGGTATCGCATTTTCCTTTTTCTTTACCATATGTGTGATAAAACTAAATGCAATATTGCATGTGGGATGGGAGTACAGATTTTGGAGGTTAATCAATTGTCTACTTCATTTTGTTAGAATTTAATTACTTTGTCAGCCTATATCGCGCATTATTGATAAAGACTCTTGAAGGGCTTAGTGTGATTCAATTCAATTCAGATAATGAGAAGTTGTTCTTCTGAAAATTCTTTCTAAGAATAACTTCTTCTTTCTTCTTGAGAATTAGCAATGTTTATTTGTTTTTCCCTTTTAATTGTGAAAACGAAAAGGTAATACTACACTTTCACATAGTTTCATTAGTAGGTGTCAGAATTCGGATAAAGGAGCAATTTATTGTGATTATTTTCACATGTCAAGTTTTTTAATTTTAAAGCATTCATTTTTAGGCTGTCTGGCAAAAATTGAAAGGCAGGAATGACTTTCTATTGTTCCATAATTCCTGAGTATGAAACTCTTATTAGGTTACTTGTAGAATCTTCATTAGAGATATGGGGAAAACCTGCTATTCAGATGTTGGGAATCTACAATATCAAATGAATGAACTTGTGTAGTTGTTAGACATGATCTGAAAACAGATAATAAACTGCAATTTGAAGAATTGTTGGAGAAAATTCAATACCCTTTTCTGCTAATAGAGTTAAACTGGAATGTAGCTGTTTTAATCATGCAAGAAGCAAATAGCACCATGATACCTTTACCTTCTAGGGAATAAGTTTTATGCATACAGAGAAAATTTTTGTTCAGACTCTGGAGAGTTGAAGCTTCACAGCCTTTGCTGCACAAAATATTAAGTGCATCTCACAGGAGTTAACGGACAATGGGACAATGATTTAAGGATATTGTAATTATATGTTCCCATGACAATGAATTGATAAACTTGAAAGAGTTAAGAAGATGAACCTATTACAGCAGAAGTAACTTTCCTTGATATTGAAAGGCCACTATCATCCTTAATCAGAAGAGGCACAAACAGATCTTTATCGCATAGTGCATCGGGAATAAGCTGATGGTATTGTAGGACAGCATTGTAATTGAAAGAACACATATATGGAATAAAAATTGATAAGCCATTCTCACGTGTTAGATGTAAAATTTGCAGAATCCTTTATCCATCTTACCTGGTTTGTGTTTTTAAACTAATTTTGGAAATCATTATGGATTCTGGTTTAGCGTGTCAAAGCATCGGCAATAAATGAAAGTTCTGTAGGAATTGCACCTGTTACTAATTGTTCTCATAAGTCTCTACATAGCATCTGCAGTTTACCATGTCTTCCGAAACAACAAAATAGAAAACTTAATCACTTCTATATTTATGTAGTGATACATTACTCGCTTATACACATAAATGCTTTGTAGCTGAAGCAAAACGACAACTAGTCACTGCTGGATTCCATTTGTTGAATGAGAATGAAGAATGGGAACTGAAGCCTGGTGGACGTTATTTTTTCACTCGTAACATGTCCTCTTTGGTTGCATTTGCCATTGGGGAAAGGTGAGTGTATACATCCTACTCATCAAGCACTCCATTACTAGTAAAAGAATACATCCTTGCCAGCGCAAGCATGCAGATTATTATGCCAAATGGACTGAGGAACTGGCTATTGAACTTCAAATAGATGCATGAATGATACACATCATAGGGCAAGGCTGTATTTCTTCTAAAACTGCTTGCATTTTCTTTACGCGTTACTTTACTTTTAGCTTGTCTAAAATTAAACTTTCCTGGTTGCTTCTTTCTTTTCCTAAGGAATTCTTATTCTTTCATCATTGTACTTTCTGATTTTTATTTTTCGTGACATATGACTATCCAACTTTAATACCTTTTCCTGTTCTTTCAGTATGGTCTTATTGAATAAAAAAATCATTTCTTAGTATTGCAGGTATTCCATTGGTAATGGTTTTCATGTGATCGCTGCACATACAGATAGCCCATGTCTAAAACTGAAGCCAAAGTCTTCTTCGTCCAAATCCGGCTATCTCATGGTCAATGTGCAAACTTATGGTAGTGGTTTATGGCACACTTGGTTCGACAGGGACCTAAGTTTAGCTGGAAGAGTCATTTTGAGAGCTGATGATGGTTCCTTTTCACATAAACTTGTGAAAATTAATAGACCTCTATTGCGAGTACCTACATTAGCCATTCATCTCAACAGGTATTTTGATTTCTTCCAAGGGTTGGTTTTTCTTTTAGTTTCTCCTTACATCTTAATGCAAAAAAGTACAATTCTATGTTCTGGGTTAAAAATACAGTGACTGCTGTTTAATACTTCCAAATATTGTGTGAGAGTAAATCACAATTCTGTGATTTATACATAGTCACACACACATATATCATCTGAAAAGCTGTTTCTGGTTAGTTTTGGGGAGACTTGTGACATTATCAACTTGAAAATGGTTCGATGAACTCATTGACTCATCCAAGCCAGCATATACTGACTTAGGAAGTTATTAAGAATTCATAACGTTTAGAAATTAAAAAGAATCTAAATTTGCTATATTGGTTTCATGTAACTTGTTTTTGCTTGTCTATGAAAAAAATATACTTCAGTCTCTTCCACCATATTACTGGTTAGAACTAAGTGAACTACAAGATGTCTTTGGCATCTGTTAAAAGGGAAATTCTTTATTTATAAACTACATGAACTTTTTTGAAATTTTGGCTTATTGAATAGATAGCGAGGCAAGAATATGGATCTCTCTCTAGGATGCTCATATGTGCTTCATAAGAAAATCTGAACATCCACAAAGTCGCTTTTTTTTTTTTAAAGAAGATAGGCTATGGCTAATTCTGAAAATGCATCTCGTGCCTCTTAATTCAGAATTCAGACTGAGATGCTACACATTCTTTTCTCTTAGAAAAGTTTTTGTCCTTGGGGCTATTTCTCAATTACTGTTTTCAGGAGAAGTTCTAACATTAATTTGACTTTGAAAGTTCATATTTTCAGTGTTTTATTGCATATCTTCAAGTTTCAAAAGTTAGAAGTTATTGCTTTATCTATTAGTGCGCTTCATGAAGCGTGACGATCACTATTTTGGTTCTCTCAAGGTTTCTTCTATGTTCTAATTGATTCCTTGAGGGCCATACTATGTTGTTTTCAATTTTCTTAGCATCTTTCCATTATATTAACCCGTCCACTGAACTACTGTGGTATCCGGTAAGAGTGTATTGTTATCACGTAGGCGGCATCACTGACACCTTTTGCTTTGTTGTTGTTAGGACAGTAAATACAGATGGGTTTAAGCCAAACCTGGAGACTCACCTTATCCCATTACTGGCAACAGAACCAGAGAAAGCATTGTCTGAGCTCAATGATAAAATGAATGCATCCTCTTCAAAAGATCCACATCATCAACTACTTATGGAGGTACTTCTTTTGATTTATCTGTGGTAATAAAATCAGTGATAAGTTGCAATGGGGCTGCAGTGAGGGTGGACTATTCTTAAGCATTGCATAGTGATGTTAGGGGTAGAGAAAGATTAGACGAAGAGAGGTGCAAGATTTTAATTAGAATATTTGAAATAAGATTGTATATCCCTGTTAAAATATTTTCCATTTAAAGCAATATTTCTTTTTCCAAAAAGTTATGTACTTCTTCGGTTGTTGACTTTTAATACTTGTCCACATAGAGGTGAAGCCAGATGTCAGATACTTTCTTTGGATTTTAAAGTCATGCTTTTGGCTTCTCAATATCGTGCAGCATGGTCCTCAAAGTTAGGTCATTTTTTTATATTTCCACTGAACACTATCATATCCATTTATCTGCTTCGTCCAATCCTGCTGAAATAAATGAAAAATATCAAAGTTTTGGTACCCTTGCATGACATGATCTTCATTTATCATGAATTCTTGCTTCTACTGTTCTGTGTGCACATGCTGTTAGTAGTTAATCTCTTAAAGTCCTCAAATCAACTGTTAAATCCAAATGTTTCTAGATAGGCTGATTAAGTGATTGATCAAAACTATTCCATTTTCTACAACATTGTACGAGGAATTTCTGCGTTCTTCTTGGGGGCTTATTTAGAATATCTGCAGTAATTTAACATTTTAGATGATAAAACTTTCTTCCCTCGTGAAATAAGAAAATTGTCTGATGGATTTTGGCTGAATATCACAATGACTAGAATATATAAACTGGAAAGTGCATATATTGTTTGAATATTACATGCTTATGGTGCTTGAGGGTATTGGACATCTTTAGTAATTGTCACTTATGTCATTTTTCAGATCTTGTCAGGTGAGTTAGGCTGTAAAGTTGAAAATATAGCCAGCGTGGAGTTAAATGTTTGCGATACCCAACCTAGCTGCCTTGGAGGTGCTAATAATGAATTCATATTTTCTGGGAGATTGGATAATCTAGCGTCAAGCTTTTGTGCCTTGAGAGCTCTTGTTGATTCATGTGCATCACTGGAAGATTTAGCAAATGAGCATACAATTAGGATGATTGCTCTGTTTGATAATGAGGAGGTAATATGAGTTTGTAGCCTTGAAGGCAGGATCATCATTTTTCCCCCCTTAAAATGTTCTACCGCTGACTATGATCATATGTACGAGAATGGGAACTAAACAGATTGGATTAATTTACTGTTTTGCATGATATATTTTCATCACGGTTCCGCTACGGGTACATCACCCCTTACACAAGGGGTGACATAATACACAAGTGGCGCCTCCTCATTGGAGGGGAGCCTCGGCCCACATGTGGGGCCTCGGCACCTCTCCAATGAGGAGATGCCACTTGTACATAATGTCACCCCTTGTGTAAGGGGTGATGTACAAGTAGCATTATTCTTTTCATCACATGACAGTGGCCCAAGGACTTTAAGCTTATGAGATTTGCCACCTTTCAGACCAAAATTATTGTATTCTGGAAAAGATTTTACCATTTTTGTAGATGTTCCGGAAGATTCATAGCAAACGAAAGGTCTCGTGATTTTTGTTGCACGGACAGTTCAACTACGGTGACGTGTCCGTGTTGAACACATGTCGGATATCGACACTCTACCATGATCATTTTTCATTCTTTATCAGAAATATTATATGTTTTTAACTTAAAATTATTATCAAATAACAAGTACAATAGATACTCATATTTAAAAAATTTCAACAAAAAAAATTAATAAAAAGTACAAACCAAATTTATACTATATCAATAAAGAATTTTAAAAAATTTAATCGACGCGTCGTATCAGTACTTTTTTGAAAATTTGTGTGTCGATATGTCTGACACGTGTGTCTATCCATATAGGTGCATCATAGCTCATGATTATCCATGCAACAATATGAAAAGTGAAATGCATGATTGGAAAACCACTAATGCTGGTAACGTAGATGTTTGTAAATATTTTCAATTAGTTCTAGGTGGAAGAATAATTATTTCCAATTTTTGCTCTACACAACATTTCATTTGCTGTATGGCTGTGTCTTTTCCTTTTCTTTTCTTCTTTTTTTTGGTTCATTTACTCCTGCATCTACTAAACTTCATGTTTTACAGGTTGGTTCAGATTCATACCAGGGAGCTGGTGCACCAACAATGTTTGAGGCCATGAGACGAATAACTGCTTGCTTTGGTCATCAATATGTTGGGGAATGTGCTTTTGCGCGTGCAATTCGTAATTCTTTCCTTGGTATGTTGATCCTTCTATAGGTAGAGTATATTGTCTTTGTCTCAATGGACTAATCCGTTTTGTGTAAATTCATTTTTCTCAAAACAAGTTTTCATTCCTTGCACATCCAATTTATTTTGAATACAATTTTTAATTATCCCAAAAAGGAAGATCTCCATTTCAACCCAAAACATGTGTTCGTGTGTACTAGTAAGTGGGGCGATTTTGGAAGGGAGTGAATACTTTTGAATTTTTGTGCGTATATAAAGGCAGAGATGGAAGGAAAAAAGAGGGAGAAGAAAAACAAAAAATATTTCATGCACAAAATCTGTGTCAACTCTGCGAGGGTCGAGTTGGCCAAATAGGGGGTTGGGTTGATTGTAAACTGGGCCCAGTCGAGAATAAAAAACAACACTTGGACTGTAAGACTGCTTTTAGTAGGGGTAAAACAAACATTTGCTGAAACTAAAAGTAAGAATAAGGCTATTCAAATGCTTTTGACTGTAAAGCTAGTTTTCATAAGGGTAAAATGAACACTTGCTATGAATTCTTAAATAAAAAGTATATTTTGACAACAGAAGGTCATTTTTATCTAGGACTTTGAAAACATTTCAAAAATTTCTCTCTTGTATTATTGTACTTGACTGTTTCTCCTTGTTCAGTTTCTTCCAACTGGAATCTCAAGTCCGACTTCTGATAAGAACTTACCCTGTAGTGTCTGCTGACATGGCTCATGGAGTCCACCCAAATTTTACGGATAAGCATGAAGAAAACCATCGTCCATTATTGCAAAAGGGACTTGTTATCAAACATAACGCAAACCAACGTTATGCTACTAGTGGAGTTACAGCTTTTCTGTTCAAAGAAGTTGCAAAAAATCACAATCTTCCAACTCAGGTGATTGCATTCTATGTACTTCAGAAAATTCTTGAGCGAAACAGGAGGAAAGTAAAACTGAAACTTGCATGGGTGTCTCCATTTGATCACCCATCTTTTTATTTTTTGGTTCCAGTTTGGTCAATTAAACTTTACATTATGTTCCTTTTTGGTCACTCCTACCTTCTGTCCCTGTGGCCGCTGCCACTAGCAATGCCAGTCGGCACCTGTTGATGACAAACAACTTCTCATGACGTTCTTAATTATTTTTTTGTAAACAAGATACACAAACCTTTGTCAAAAGGTTGTTTAATTTTGATCTCATATGTCAAAGTCCGGAGTCCCTGTGGTGCTATTAGTGGCATTGCATTATTCATCATGCAATGCTAATAGACACGGTTTCATGCATTTTAATATAATCGTAAAGAGAGCTCATTTTCTGTTTTATGACATGACAAAATATTTGTCCTACACAGAATCCAAAATTATTTCATGATGGATGATTGAAGTGCTGCATTAAAATCTACCAGACATGATTATTTTAACTCTTGGTTGACTTCCAATACTTCCTAGTCCTTGTAGTTATGATGTAAGTATGTTATTTGTTTTTTTCTGCAGGACTTTGTCGTGAGAAATGATATGGGATGTGGATCAACTATAGGTCCCATACTGGCTTCAGGAGTTGGAATTCGTACTGTTGATTGTGGCATAGCTCAGTTATCCATGCACAGGTAAGTTACTAATTTTAGTAACTATGCAAGAATTATGAGAATCCATGCAGAGCTCTGGGACGAATATTTGAAATCCTTTTGAGTTTTTAGATACTAGCTCTTTGAACCATTTGCTTCCCGTTACTTTCTACTATCAGAAAGATGTAAATTTTGGAAGAGAGCTTAAATCTGTTTCCATTCTTACTGTTATGGTGTAGAACAGAGTAGGTTGCTTTTCTGTAATTATTGTTAATTACACTGACTTCTAGTTTGAGATGTCAGCTGTGGACTAAATCAGGGGCGGACCCACATGGGGTCATGTGGGGTCAACTGACCCCAAAATTTTTTGTTTTTTGTTTTTTTCAAAAATTCTGTAGACAAGCCATAGGTCGTGAACGCTTTGGGTGAGGGGGAAAAAACACTCCTATCTCAACTTCTCCAAACCCAGGTCGATTTCTCTTTCTTTCTTGCTCTAATTTTCATTATATTCCAATTTAATTTCTGGGTTTTTCAATTCCTCAAGAAATCTCAACTGTATTCTGATTATTTCTCTGAATTTTTATTTTTTTCTACTATTTCCAAATTGGAATTCGAGGGTTTTGTTTTTCATACTTATTTCAAATTGGCGTCGATTGATTTCTAGAGTTGAAATGAACTTGATGGTAAAGTTCGCATGGGCAAAAATTATAGTTTTTGTTGGTTAAAATTGAGGTGTGTTAACAATAAAAATTAGATTTTGTTAATTATTTACTTTGAAATAATGCTGTCAAAATATATCCGAGCTTATTGGTATCTGAGTTTTGTTCCTTCGTATGTACTGGTTTTATAGTTGATTTTCTCTCCTTTTACTTTTCTATGTCATTATTCGTGATTGAGGATGTGAGATTTTGATGTTACAATTGATTGTGGCGAAATGTTTGAAATTATAGATTTTGGTGTTTATATTTGATTTTTTTTCTCCTTTTTCTTTTAAACCTTTTTCACCCAAATTTGTTTCTCATCATTGGGGTTTGTGTAGTAATTGGAATTTTTTTTGCCTGGTGTTGAGTAATTTAAGTATGTAATCTGTACTGCATTGTTGTAAATCACCCTTAAGGTGCTGGGCAAGGCCAGAAGAAGACGCTCAGCGCCAATGACTGAAGCCTACCGCCTTGGAGCACCTGAGTTCCACTCGATCGTTCTTAATTTTGATCCCACAATAGAAAATGTTTGGCTCCGTGGACTAAATTGAATCAAATCAATCATCATGCTGGGCCTTGCTACATAGTTGGCTAAGCTTAAAAGTTACTTTTTATTTCCAAACACGTTTGGATATGTAACTTTTTTCTGATAAGATAGGGATTACTTTGAAATATTTAAATTATTTCTAACTTTGACCAACAAAAAAAATATTTATTTTAGAATTACTTATTTACTCATAAATAAATTTTTAAACATGGTCAAGCATGCACTTAACCTTTGATAAAAAGTATGTTTGGTAAAGCTTGTTCCTAACCCTTATCAATCTTTCTTGGTGGAGCCTAAAAAAGCTGTGTTGATAGTTTGCTTTAAAAAAAAAACTTGTTCAAGCTTATAAGCTAGTTAAACATCATTTTGTCCACATGTTTAGTAAGAAGAACTACTTTTTATCCACATTTTGTAAGATTCACAGTTTGTAATCTACAAAAAGCTTTCCCAAACATACTTGAAATTTTACGTGTAGAGTCTAGAGGTTTATTAGCCTTCGGTTAATTGAGTTTTTTTTTTCTTTCTTTTTTTACGTGAGTTGTGTATTTCCGTATACTTGTCAAATCATATAAAGCATCTCGTCAAAAAGGTCACAAGGTTCTCGTAAAAATATATTATGTCTGGATGGATTGGCGCGCTTTTCTTAAGAGTGTGAGATCCTTCGAGGACTTGTTGCATTTGACTGTAATATATATATATATAACAAATATGGTTTTTGCGATGGAATCGATCTATCATTTTTGCTTCCCCTTTTTTTTCTTTTTTAGGTTGCTTAATTTAAGCTGATGTGAACTCTTTTGTTCCCCTCCCCCCCCCCCCCCCCACCCCACCCTCTTTATGTGCAGTGTGAGAGAGATATGTGGAAAAGAAGATGTGGACATTGCTTACAAGCACTTCAAGGCATTTTACAAGACATTCTCGAGCGTTGACAAGAATCTGGATGTAGATTGCTAGCTTCTCTGTGAAGCAAAGGAATCTTGAATTTTTTCAATAAACAATGCGCCTCTTTCTTTTCTTTGTTCTGGACTTCGGAAGAAATATAGAGAACTAGAGAGTGCTCGTGATGTTATACCATATTTATTCTCAGTTGTACCAAGTCTCTAATACGTGACCTTTTTTCTTTAAACCTTGGAAGCCAATTTTTATGGAAATTGGAAAATGAGAGATGTACAAAAATCTTTAACAGCACTTAACGTTCTATCAGAAAAATCGGGTAGCATGAGGGAACACGAGCCTCTAAAATTGTAGTAGTTGTACGTTGTAGGTGTGGCGTTGTCCATATATATGGTCTGCGTTGAACTGGTGAGAACTTAGCAAGTATAGCACTGATTTTTGGTTCTCCTTGCCACGCCAGCATGTGCTGGAAATATATATTTTCGCGTTTCATCTTCGGAGTATAGTCTGAGTGGGTTCGAGTTGACCAAGAATTCGAGATTGGGTGCAGGTAAAAGCCCGTTCTTCAAAGTTCTTTGAGCAAACCACGGTATATATGCTTGCTTCAGATAATAAAATTATAACACGATCAACGAACCCATCAAAAGTAACTTAAAAACTTGTAACAGTCATTTCAATGTCAATCTTCTTGGGGTCAAAAACACTTGCGAGGCAAATGAGCAAGACACTGGAAGTAAATTGCTTTTATTTCCCCCACTTGGCCGAGTAATAGGTGTCTCATGCAAGCCCGTACAGCACTCTGGAATGTTTAACATGTAGATTTAAAAGAGAGAGAGAGAGAGAGAGCAATGATAAGGTCATATTGTGATGAGGTTAACATTCAAAGTATAAAGCTAACGTAGTCATGGAAGTTTTAGACATAGCATGCGAAAATGTACCACTATGTCAGGCTTAGCTCAAGGCCACTACTGCCCAACCTTTAAGAGTGGATGCTATGTAGAAGAGAACCAGAAGCGCAACATTCAAGTGTACGGAACATTACCACCACCCTATTGAATACCAACACTTCGCCAGATAACCCCCTCAAAACAGCATTTTATTAATCAATGACACAACGCATGCTATATTGCAGAATTAGCATTACACGACATTGGCACAAGAAAATGGTAACAATTGGTAAGTAACAAAGATGCAGGTATAATTATTAAAAAAAAACTAAGCAGAAACACTTCTCAAGTATTATGTTATAGAAGGTTTGGTTTGGTTCGTATCAGTACGTTATTTTGAGTAGAAGCTTTACATTTACTAGGACAGTTGATATAATTGGAGACACAAGTCACAGTTAGCCAAGAAGTCACAGTTCCCTGAGGCCCAAACAGATGGCTCTTCCTCTTCAAGACATCTTTCAGGCAATAATCATTTTTCGGGCACACTGGTAGCTCCTGGTATCATAACAAAATAAAGCTAGCTATTCAGCATCGTTTACAGCACAATCACTATATATATAAAGAGTATATGAGAGCGTATTTGGCTACACTTAAAAAAATTGTAAATGTTTTAAGTAACTTGTTTCCAAACACAAATTGCTTTTTTCTTCAACTCAAAATGTTAATTGTTCTGAAAGTATATCACAGTAACTTAATCATTTCAGTACTTAATTGTAAGTCAAACTTTTCAAGCTGAGCTACACATCCTAAACTTGGAACAATTGAGTCGGATTATGGTCTTGAAACTATACCTTAGCACAACTTATGAGTCACCTACGCTGCTCCAATAATTTCACTTCCAGTTTTGATTTTCGTCATCATGCAGTGCAAGGGAGAGTCCTAGGGAACTCATCAAATCTGTTGCAATACCACCAATTAACTCCATCGAACACGAATGAAGCTCTATTTAACCGAGACTTGCGGATGGACCAAAGATGGATTATGATGATGCTGAATGTCCATTCAGTGCATCTCGGTTGCTTATGCCTGCACCTTGTCCAGTTGGGACAATGTGCTGCCCTAGCAGCTTCCTCATTATTTAAGAGAGTCTACTGGTAGGGTGCAGGCATGGCCCACGCCCCTCATCGGGGCTGGGCTATTCCAAAACTAGCATCATGTCGCTGCTGATAAGACTGAAAAGACACGTTCAATAACGAAAAATTATAATTAATAAGAATAACGGATGAAAAATTAACAAATAACACACTGAAAGAAGTAGAACTGTAGAATATGACAAGCCTTCCATTGTCTATTTCTATCGTGAACATTGTTGCAACTTAAAAAACAAGTAATAAAGGTCCATCCAAAACATAATTACAA
The DNA here is from genome assembly GCA_035079005.1 of Fraxinus americana. Taxonomy (NCBI): domain Eukaryota; kingdom Viridiplantae; phylum Streptophyta; class Magnoliopsida; order Lamiales; family Oleaceae; genus Fraxinus; species Fraxinus americana. Next base: position 34,715,953 of record CM068710.1, on the reverse strand, counting down.
CACGCGATAACGAATTTCCACCCATGGCCGTTAACTATGAAGCACAAATACAGTCATGACAAGACACAATCAACAGATCAATTTTAAAAATAGTAGCACGCAGACACATGCATTGATCAGATACTTTAAAATTGTACATGTACTTAGCCAATGTTTGATTGCCATTATTTGGGATGTTCAATGTTTTGAAGAGTAATTTTTTGTAAAAATGTGTGGTTAAAAAGTAGGGAAAAGTTTTCGGTTTACGTGTAAAATATTGTGTGAACGTGTGGTTGAAAATGAGTACGTAGAAAAAAGAGTTTCAAAATAAAGGATGTCGAACAGGGGCTTAATATATCTTTCTTTCATATTTTTATATTTCCATTAAATTAATAAATTTTCAGCTTTGATTCCGAATTTTGCAGGTGAAATCTTCAGCATATTTGTACTGAAATAATTTTGAATTTTACTTTGTATTCCAAAACTTACACAACAGAGTTGTTGTGGCCTTGACGTGCAGGTGTCATGTGAAAAATTAATTTTTTTAAAACCTATAACATATTTGAAGCTCAATTGACAAAGCTTTGCAAGTACTCCAAAATCCAAACTAGACATCAAAGGCATTGCTTTGAGAATCCGTGCTTCAAATTTCCTTGATTGAATTTGAGATGCTTGATTTACTATTTCCCACCCAGGGAAAGGAGTTGGGATCCAGTGGGGAGGGATAAATACGATAAAAGGTAAAACAATCGGCCAGTCACCAATCAATAGGACAACAAAAATGGATAGGACAGTCAACATTCATCATACCTGTGGAAAAGGCTGGTGAATTGCTTCATGGGGATGGATAACTGGCATTCCAGAGTGTTGACAAGGATACTGAGCAGAGTGAAAGTAGAGAGCCGAATTACTGCGCACGCCGACATGACTGGGACTAAATGTAGCCATCATTGTCTCTGGCGGACCATACCCAATACCAGGAGCTGATGGTGCAACCCATGGCCCAGGTGGACGTTGGGGAACGAGACAAGGTTGGTGTTCAGTAGAGATTAGAGGCCTATGACCTGATCCAAGCTGTGGAAATTCAGTGTTATAGTTCAAGGCAGGTGCATACATAGGCTGAATGGCATATGGGCCGCCATTATATCCAAAACCAGGATCAAATCTTTGCATATATCTGAGAAAAATATCAAATTATCATTCCAGATTGCTTTTAGACAACATATATTTTTGACCATTTTCAACCAGCTCTATCTCAATTGACAAAACACTGTATCCAGCTCAAGACAGAAACATCAAAGCGAATTGAAAGATCAAAACACAATCAAGCAATCTATTGTATACCAGAATGCCATCTAATGGGAAAAACTACTGCAATATATATCATGAACATTTCATATATGATCAATAAATTAAACCATAAGAGTGCAGCACAAGTTAATCGAAACCGTTAAATTTTGTAAATAGACCCATTAATAGCAAGGCTTCATATGTTCAAGAAAATCTGGCAGTCAGTAGTTCTCAAAAAGAAGGTATAAATTCACTGATACGTAGAATATTCATGACTTAGCTGTGTGTGTGCACGTGAGACAGAGCGAACAAATATACACCTGTCATAGCTCCTGTCATAGTCAGGATCCGCACGATCAACTTCACGGTCCCGAAAAATAGCCACCCTATTATTAGTTTTGAACCTACCAACTGGCTCCTCTGTCCCACTTACAGGTGATCTACTGCTAACTGTAGAACAATCAGACAAACTTCTACGAATAGGATCAGACCCACCTCCTGGAAAAAATCTCTCTTCACAGTTTGATATCCTGGATGAACCTTTCTGGAAGCTATCCTTCGTCCTGTGCTCATTTTCTGGTATCCAACTCGAATTCCCACTAGAACTATTGGAACTAAATATTCGTGCTCGGGCCCTATTATATTCCTCGTTTCTTTCCTCAACACTTTTAGAACCACTGGATTTTGAAGAATGTGAATTAGAACTCAAGGTTTGTGACCCTTTCTGCGGCCTTTGCTTGATTGCAACCTTAACACCACCATCTTCTGTTGGTAGATTAACAGGAATGTCAGCAAGACGGATAGAAGGAAGGCGAATATTAGATGTTTTGAGTACAATAATTCTGGAAACAGAGCCATCAGGCAGATTATCCAATAAAACTGTAGACTGCAGTGAATAGTGCTGGGCTACACGATGTGCAGCCAACCTCAAGTAAGAAGTAGGCAGCTGTTGGAACTCCATCTGATCTCTAGTAGGATCCCGGATGAACTTTTCAACATCCTGCTCGATTCGTAAAACTGCAAAGGGAACATGGAAAACCATTATCCCCTAGATAGGAAATGCCAAAGGATTTGCCAAAAAAATAAGGAAAAAATAGAAGCAAGAGAACAATATCTTCCCTTGTTTTCAAGGTCTTATAGAGGTAAACATTAAAATAATGGCAATTTGTTTGATAAGTATAGTTTATGTATTAATAAAATGCACGAGTACATCCATCAAAAGGAGAAGGTACACTCTAATGCAATAAAGAGAACAATAATCAAGAATACAACAAATTTTCTGCCCAAGGACAGTAAAAGAAGAAGGGAACAATTGCACTCCTAACTTAGGAGTCCCAAGTCAATAACAATAGAAACTCATAAATATACTAAAAATATTCCCCCATCATGTAAATCAACAACTACTCACTCTTTTCCTGAACAATTCTACAATTTATTTCTGTTCAAATCACCCAAAAGATAATTGAAACAACTTTCTTTCCGTATAAACGGCCCCATCTGATGCTGATAACCTTCACAAATTTAATATATTCAATATATATCCTTGGGGACCGCAGCACGGGCATGCAATTAATTCAGTAACCCTAACCCATATGAAACAAGTCCAACTAGCACATCATGATTCCTCCCCGTACCCTCTCTTATTGATAGGGGCTACTGATATGAAAAGATTTTATGCAACATGTGCCTACACAAGCAGAAAACTGCAACCTTTTTTCAGCCAAAATTCCACACTGGTCTGCTCTGTTAATTATTCAAAACCAATTCTCAATGCGTGAACGATGTCTCTTTTTTAAGAATTGTGGTTCTGCTAAACGTTCAGCTGCTAATTGGCTACAGCTTTGTTGCTAGGTTCATGAGATCTATATCATACAGAGCTATGCATTATAGCTCTTCAATATTCTATAATAAAGACATTGCCTATAAATCATATTAACCATTTCATTTGTTTCTCTTGAGAGCTGGATTTTCCTGCTCTTAGATTTTTGATGTAATTAAAAAATCATAGATGTTATCCGTGAGTGTTACTAGATATAAAGACTTCCTCTCTAAAACCACATAGACACGTCTATTAGCAGTTTACCCTAAAAACTTCATTGCACCAATTTGTCCATAAACAAAACATGTTACCAAGAAAACTGACTAGACATTTTACATGTATAATCAACAAAATCATACTGAATTAGCTACGGGTTAATAGTAAAGTACAACTTCTAAGCAATAAACAAAAATTCGAAACATAACACAATCTGGAAAACCAGAAAGCAAGGAATGCAAATCAAAAATCGACCCTAGAGACAAAAAGTTTGAAAAGAAAACCAGAGAGCCGTTCACGAGGATTCTGCAATGCCTCCCTTAGAAAATGATCCACCGAATTCACCAAATCCTCTGATGCACCAATCGAAGGAGGAACATCACCCTTCTCGGACCTATTACTACTGGAAGAATCAGATGAAACAGCATCATTTTTTGTAGAAGACAGCATGAGACGGCGCATGCTGGCGTCGACATCAGCAACCTCCCAAGACTCTGCCGGGGCCCCGAGATCCTCGGATGTGGTCACAGAGCCCTCCATATGCTTCAAAATCTTGATTTTTTTCCTCAATTATTATGTTACAAGTGCCTAGGGTCTGATTTATGAGAATTATTCATCAAATCCAGCTGAAATTCACCGCCCCATACATCTTTGATTCGAAAAACCTATAAATTTCCATAAGTAATAGTCTGTAAGAAAAAAAAGAATAGGGTTTCTTTAGAGGAGAAGAAGAAATAGGGTTTGACGATTGTTTAATGCCTTAACGTCCTTTTAACTTTTGCTTCGGGGCCTGTGGTCTTGCTCGTGGCACGTGTACGGCACGCGATGTTAGATGTGAGACTTCTGTAAATATTTCACGATCTTGTCCCGAACTATTGTTTCGGTAACAAGTTGATTTTCAATGTTTAAAAATGATCAAATCAATCCCCAACCTTTCTTTATTATAATTGCATGATTGTTCAAATCTTTATAAATCGTCACGTGATCTTTTTTTTCTCTTTGAAATATGATACTGTTACCACAGCTGTCTTGAATACCATTTAGAATCTAATGGAATTTACTTATAAGATTTTGAATCTAACATATGTTACATATGATACATTAACAAAAAAACAAAGCTTATGTGATTTAGAAACAATTAGAATGGAATGACTCTTTCATTGCTCTTCGAAATATATAATATCCATAAATTATCGAGAGGGTCGATGAGATTCTAAACGTTGTTCGTGCCATTTAAGAATTGAGGCAACTCGCACGACCCTTGAATGTCTTATCTGCGGGGGTTAAGCTTTACTCTCGATTAGAAATTATGCCTGAGAACTCGAAGAGGGCAATTTTTATTAAGTTTACATAAAAATTTAAGGATTGAAGACTAAATTGCTAGTAATACAATAGATATATTGGAAAACTATTATATATAGAAAATTATTGTTACTTATAATAATTCGTTACGAGAAAATTTATAAATGGTTTAACGGTGATGATACATGTACACCCAAATTTACCACTTAGATGACACAGTGTAGAGGTCGCAATTACTGATTGGCTGGTGGACAAAAAATAAAGTTTCGCCCGCTAATCAGCAATTGCCATCTCTGCATTCTGTTGGTGATTTGTTAAATGAAATGTTTCTTTGTAATTGACAAAGTGAATGGTAAAATATAATTCGCGGGAGCGTAATTAAATTCTATGTAAAATAGAAATAAAAAGAAAGAAAGTGAATAAAATAAATTCGAGGCAAGTGATTAACACTTTCCCTTTAAGAAAAAATTGTTCGGCAACGATTCTAATGGATCACGTCACCTGTCTCTCAAGATACAATGAATATAACTTATGGTAGAAGCACCTCAAATCATGAATAACAGTGAACTCGAACGAATTTTTCTCCTTCTACAAGAAAATAATTTTATAATTATTGTTTGAGAGTTTTTACAAAAGATTTTGATATAATGCTCAATACAAATGATATCAGATTCATAATGAACGTCAAAAGAGTCTTATTTATAGAAAATGAGAGGTTGTGAGCGAAGATACATGCCCCAGCATTCAGTAACATTCACGAATGGAAGCATAAATTACTGTCGCTAGCCTATCGATGGTCTCTCGCTCAAGGGTCAGTGACACCTACTCAACAGAAGCTTTTCGCTCACCTATTGCTTGAGCGACATCTTCAACGCTAACTAGTAACTAGGTACTGACCTGTCGCTCGAGCAACAGTGTTACCTCTTTTCCTTCTCGTTTTTATTTCAATTTTGGATCGTAATTTTCTATTCATTCGAAATTAGTTTTGAGATTTCAAATATACTACGATAATCTACTCGATGAATAGAATAAATTAGTCTATTTATTTTTATAATTTGACCATCGGATCAAGACAAAATATTTAGTCGAAGTTGACACAAAATCACTTTTCAAATTTTATATTTAACCAAATTCCAACACATTCGTCACCTGGGTGGAAAACTTAAATATATACGTAGCATTACATACGATTGAATTTATAAATACATAGAAATGAGTGATTGAAAATTATATTCTAGTTTGAGCCCCGTTATTTAAATTTTTATTTTTTTTTCAAATTCATTTTAATCGCGCATTTTTCTCGAAAAACACTATTATAAAATTTGATCTTCCAAAAAATAGGGTCAAACAAAACCTAATTTTGATTATATAAAAATTCATTGATAAAATTTGGCCTTAAATGGCCAAAAGTAGTACAAGAAATTGAAGAGGCTTACACGAAGTCTGCAGCATGGGAATTTATTATTTGCTGTGACGTGCAAGAGATGAGTTCTGCATCATTGCCACGAGAATATTTAAATTAAGTGGCTGTTTGAGCTCGTTATCAAAAAAAATCATTTTTTTTTTCAAATTCATTTTCAATCACGGTTCTATCAATAAAATAGTTTTATTCTTAAATCCAAAAAAATTCCACTTTTACAAAACTCATTTTCACAAACATAGGGCTCAATTAGAGCCTAAGTTTGAACCCAATTTTTTTAAATTTATTTTTAATAACATATTTTATAACACGCATAACTTTTATTAATTTTTCAATCATATATATCATGAACTTTCATCAAAACATACTAAAAATTCTATTTTCAATCAAATCAAAAGGGAGATAATTGGAATTCTGTTATTTGAATTTTTATCTAGTTATCTATTATTCTCTCTTATCTAGCAACGCTCACGAACCTAACTCGAGGGCTCAGTAATGTGAAAAAAAGGCTTGAGCTTTTGGGCTCAACCGAGCCAAAGCTTGGCTTGTCCCCAAGTACGGGGCTTGGCCTAGGCTTCGGATCAAGCCCTTATCGAGGCAAGCCGGTTCTTGAATTTTTTTATTTTTTTACTCAAATATAAGAAAAAATGGATCCTTCATTTACAAACTACAAAATTAATTATTTAAGTTTTTGAAATTTACAAACTAATTGATCAATAATTTACAAATTAAAAAAGATTAATTATGCAACTGGTTTGAAGAGTAAATAACAAATCTCCTCCTCTTTTTTGAGGTTGGGATCGGCTAAATTCAACGTAGATGGAGTTAAAATTATACAAGAATAAAATATTAAGTGTATAATTAAAAAAAAATGAATTAACAAAATTATGCAATTAAATCAAGAAACTAAAACTTATAATATTTAGATTCTATGCCTGGCTCTGCTGCCACTCCTTGATTATTATAATGTCAACTTAATCTTGAACATATAATCTCCACATTTCCAGTCCTTCATGCATTCTATAACCTCCAATATATCCTCTTTCGGTCTTTGATCATTCGTCCGATAAAATCCTGCCACTTGGGATGCTTTTAAATATGGGAGGTATTCGTAGATCACGTGCAACTTTTGCTCTTAGAAACGTTATGCAATTCAAACGTCGCTTAGAGACATTATGAAAATCGAATGTATCTAAGCGACGTTTGAATTTGACAACGGGAAGGGACAAGTGGCAAGCATGTCACGCGAAAGCAGGCTAGTTTCTTGCTAGTGCTTGATGGCATTTTTAATGCTAGTATATACTAGTTTTTTATGTTTTGAAATTTGTTGTATTTAACGAACTTCACAAGCTATTCACGAGTTGTCTCGTATTTCGATTCACGACACTTGTGGGCTGGCTAGGGCTCAGGTCAAATCTCATTATCGAGATTTGGCCCGAGCTTCGACTTGTGCAAACGAGCCACGAGTCGATTCGGCTCGAACATTTTTTCGAATTGAGTCACGGGCCGTCAAAGTTGACGGTTCATTTGCCACCACTACTCTCATGTGCTCTTTTGGATTTTGATTTTTTTTTCAAGGAATTTTGAAGCAGAGATTCCAAACCTTCAAAAAAGTGTTGTACGGTCCTAAACTCTATAATCATAATAGCTAGGTCTAAAATCTTTCAATAAATGAAAAGCAAAACAACCTCAAGCGGTTTATATTAAAGTCAGTTAATCAAAAATCAAATATCTAACCTTAATTTAATCAATCTAATGCAGAGTAAGATGGTCTTTTAACATATTCTCATTTAAAACAAAAAATAAAATAAAATGATATTTTAACATTTTTTACCAAAAATTATTGAAAAGACCACATTAACCTTAGTTTTATCAAAATATATACAATTAAATTAAATTATTAAACAATTAAAAGAGAGAGAAAATAAAAAAAAAATTCTTCATCTTATTCCCCAATCCACCCACCCCACCCCACTCCTCACATCCCCCTCCTTCCCCTCCATGGCCTACACCACCTCTCTTCTTCATTGCAACTTAAAATATAGCATATCCCAAAACCTCCACCAATGATTTTTCCATTATCGAATTAAAATGATGACTCGACAATTAGACGGAGAGATTATTCTTACTCTGACCCAAGTTTAGTGGTGATGGTGGTGTGACAATGGGTGGAAGAAGAAGATGAACATTTTCATACTTTTTTTTTTTTTTGTCTTTTTGAATAGAAAAAATCATTTAAAGAAATTGTCCTTTTAAATAAAAAAATAAAGGCAATTGCATTGCAACAAAACTAACAGTTCCAACGAGGACCATTCTCTTCAAAAGTTTAAAGATTTGGGACCACTCGTATCACATTTGCAAGGTTTGAACCAAAAAGCACAATTTGAACGAAGGTTTGGAGCTATTTGCGTCAATTTCCCTAAAAAATTGCAGGGAAGTATAGGCACACTTGAGTCGGGTGACCATTTTGGGGAGTTAATTGTTTCAACGATCACTCAACTTTACAAAGTGTCACGTTTCACTAACTGAACTTTAAGTTGCATCTCATCACTCACTGAACTTAGTAAAGTCGCACTCCATCCATCACTGGGCTAATTCCGTCAAAACAGGTTGCCTATGTGCAGGGGCGGACGCAGATCTTAAAAGTTAGAGTGTCACAATCGAATTTGCAAAGAACTCGGAAGAAATTTTACAATTGAAAATTTATGTCCAAAAAAATCATACCCCATGTAATTTTACATCCAAAAATTTACATACGATATGACTTTTTCAGATGTAAAATTTCGAAAAAGAATTATATCATATTCCATATAAAATTTCCTAATAAAATGATGAAAATTATATTGAGAAATTTGTATCGCAAAAATAATAAATTTTAATGAAATAATTGAATTAAAAAAAAAAACGAGTTAGACGTCTTTTTTTAAGACTTGTGTTTAACATATTTTTAACTATTTTCGATATCTGTTTATAGTATTCGATATGCCAACAATGTAGTTCTCGAAATAACTTTTGAGATGATATAAGCAATTTGTAGATTCGATTGGCTTACGATCGTCGAATAATTTTAAAAACTAGCATGTTTTCGAAATTTAAATTTATTGTGATTTTGCCTATGTTTGGTGGATGTTAAAATCATTTTTTTAGTAAATTTTGATAAAAGTTAAACAGTTATGAATTTCATGAAATATGTTATTAAAATTATTTGTTAACTTTGATTTAAATTAAAATTTAGATTTCCCTAGGACCCCCCTAGATCCGCCCATGCCTACGTGGATGACGGTTTGCACATATGGCCATTAAATTACTCGAACTGGCCATTAATCAGCCATGCCATAAATGCTTAACACTCAAACACGGCTCACCCAATTTGATTTCATGTCTAAAGACGGCCAAGGCACGACTAGTGCGTGTGTGATTGTGGATTTTGAAAGCCAACGAAGACGTACCAAGATCATTTTTTAGGATCTCAACCCTCAATGAGATGAGAAACTCGAATTCATGGTCCATGATGTCGAATTCAAGATGTCGGCTCCAGCTCCACCTGTGACGGAGGCGACGACCGAGAAGGCTGATTTCAGAGATCAAATTGGGTGAGACATGTTTGGGTGTTGAGAATTTATGACATGGCTGATTAATGGCCGCTAGATTAATTTAACGATCACGTGTGCAAACCGTCATCACGTAGGCAACCGATTTTAACGGAATTAAACTAGTGATGGATGGAGTGCAACTTTACTAAGTTCAGTGAGTGATGGGATGTAACTTAAAGTTCAGTTAGTGAAACGTGACACTTTGTAAAGTTCAATGACCGTTGAAACAATTAACTCGGCCAACTGGATTTATTTAACGGCCACGTGTGCAAACCGTCATCCACGTCGGCAACCGATTTTGACGGAATTAGCCTGGTGATGGATGGAGTGCAACTTTACTAAGTTCAATGAGTGATGAAATGCAACTTAAAGTTCAGTTAGTGAAACGTGACACTTTTTAAAGTTCAGTGACCGTTGAAACAATTAACTCCCATTTTGGGTGTCCAGAAAGTAAAAAAATTAACTGATAGTTAGAACCTAATTCCATTCTCCCTCATGAAACCGTGACAAAATCTGCAATCCTGAATCCTCAGGGGCGATTATCAATATAAAAAATTCCCTTTTTCTTGTGACTATATTTTCCCTAAATTTCTATAGCTGCAGGACTGATAAACTGTGCTAAATTTCTTGATCTTCTGCTTTAATATTGTTTGTTTGTTCAAGAAGGATGGGTGTGGGTTTATCTGTGCTTATAGGCTTAAAGGCAGCAACTTTATTCATGGTTTTTACATATCTTAGAAATCTTGGTTTCATGTTGCTAGCAATTCCAGTTTTATATGCATCTTTGGTGTCTTTCTTGGTTGCAATTGCTGCACATCCATCCATTAATCTGCCAATACTTTTGGGAAAAGGCACAGATGGGAGATTTCCCATTTGGTCATTGATTATGTTCAGTCCATATCTATATTTTGTGAGACTATTTTCTGCTCTGAGAAGGTTGAGAAGTGGGGAAGCTCCTTATAATGAGATTTCGGAAGGATTATATGTTGGAGGGTGGCCTTATACGCGGGACAAATTGCCACCTGGTAACCCGGCCATTATCGACTGCACTTGTGAGTTACCCAGGAAAATGGAGCTTTCGGGACATGCTTATATGTGCATTCCTGCATGGGACACGAGATCACCTCAGCCGGCTGAGATTGAGTCTGCTGTGAAGTGGGCTTGCAGAAAGAGAGCTCAGAAGACACCGGTATTCGTCCACTGTGCATATGGTATGATACGAACTCCACAATCTTATGATGATTGTTCTTGTTTAGTTAATGGTCCAAATATGGTTTAGCCTTAAATAATAATGGTGTTTATGTAAGTTTCAGCTGTATTGTGGTTAATTTCAAGTCATGGAATGCATGATATGTACCGGTATCATTCACTAGCTTCACTCCTGATATACTTAATAGATCGTGTATTTCTTATCAAAAGGGGGTGAAACTTGGACATTTGCTAAAAAGTACATTTTTTAATATGGAATGAAATTGTAAATATAATTCTCCTACATATATTACTGTGTAAATGAAGCACCCAAGATTTGAAACACAAGAACACACTCCCCATATTTCCTTACAAGTGGGACCCCTCACTCCAAGGCTTAATTTTCTAAAAAATTTCCATATGCTAATAGTGTGATCGTCCTAGTTAAATATTCCCTAGGATAAAAAAATCTGGAGTAACATTTTTTCTAGCTGTCTTCTAGAGCAAGCAGTTGCTAGAAAATGTCATTCCCTGGTGAAACATTAAAATGCCACCTTTTGAGCAAGTATAGACCGAAGCCACAGTTTTTTTCCGCTTTGGATATCACTATCCTCTTTCTTATCCATTGGATGGCAATTTCTTTTCATTAATGGCGTTTGTGTCTACCTAGTGCATGTTTGGGAAGTGATTATAATTTAATCGCTTTTGGTTAAACATATTTTTTATGTCCACATTTCATGGGACTTACAACTACCGCCCACTTATTATCCACGCATTCTTTAGTACCCACGGCTTATAATCACTTAATTTTAATTTAATCACTTACTGTACATGCACTTGGCTAGCAATTTATTCTTATCCCCTCTCTTCTCTATGCCCCATTGTTGTGTTGGAAAGTCGAGCTCAGATTTCATATGTTCATCAGAGTCCCTGTTCCATGCATCACTTAAATATACTTGTTATATTGCTCCAGAGTGAAGTTTATTTCTTTTTAACATTGTTACTTATGCTGTTGTGAAGGGCTAATGATGGTTAATTTGAATTGCTTCTTTCTTGATATCACGATTCACGACTCCTTGTAGTTAGTTAATTTAAAGACACGCAAGAGTTGCTTAGTTTATTGTTGAGAATTCCCAATTGTTTGAGAATATGTCTTATCCTCTGTTTGAAGGCGCCATTATCTCTAAATTCTTTGTTTTACATACTCATTTTCAATCACATATTTACACACTAAAATATTTTGCATGTAAATCCAAAACTTTTTTCACTTTTTAACCACACATTCTCCTAAAAATCACTATTCAAAACATTGGTTTTCCTAAATAGTGGCCATCAAACAAGGGCTTAGTTTATTGTTGTTGCCGTCATCTTCGTCTGAGGGGGACAATAATATTTGTTTCCTCTTGAATATAATTTGCAAATACTTTTAGTTATAATCATGTGAAGGAATTAAGTATGAACTAAAATCCTAATGTTAATAAGATATTTTCATATCCTTATTGTGTTTTAGAGTAGGTTTATACATTTTGTCGTGTTCCATTCAAACCCTGCCAAATAAATATTTACCTGTGTTTCCCGTAGTGTATATTGCTTATGCTCAAGGGCTGACACTAAAACTTCTGTGACTATTCACTGCAAAGATCAGCAAGCTTAATCATTTTTTAGTTTTAATTATCAAGTGAAGGAAGATCTTTACGAATTGATTCAATGACTGATTTCTTCAAATTCAAAATTTTTAGCTTTAAAATAAACAATAAGAGATGCTTAATATATTATAAGCTGCATTTACCCAGTTTGCCCCATTAGTTGTTGCTACTGACGTATTTAGCTTAGCATTTGCCTCATTCACTGCTAATAAGAATTCAAAAATGTATTTGAGTTGTTTCTAAATGATCTAACATTTATGACTTAGGTATGAGATTGCCATGCTTTTTGGTTTTAAGAGAATTGATATCTTACAAAGTCAATCCATCTCGTGTTATCTCGTTTAAATTTGCCAATGAGGTTAAGTAGGAGGACTTTAGGAGGGGAAAGGTAGAGGAGAGGAAGTGACCACAAGACAATAATGAAGTTGACTTAATCCTTTCCCGACCTTATCCTCCGAATTCTGGAGGGTTTGGAGGAAGGGTTCAGTGGTCAAAGGCTAAATGCCTAAAACCCAAAATTTACACTAACTAAAATTAATGTTATTGGGAATATAAAGGATAGGTATAGGGGTGTCAAAATGTATCATCCAGTCCTCACAGCCAAGCCTTGCTAATCCGAATCCATATGTGCATATTCCTTTACCAAAAAAATAAAAATAAAAATGGAAAAGATCTATGCAAAGTTGTGCATAAAAAATATATGGGCTCTTGGATCTGCACACACGCCATTCCATGGGACGTTCAATATAGTCTATCTCAAAAAGGGGACTGGTTTAATCTAGATATGTACATATTGCCCCTCCCTCCTCCCCTGCCTATTCCCTCCTACCAAACAATTGAGAGGAAGTGAGATGCTCTTCACTTTGCTATTTAAAACCCCCGACCCTGTCCCATTCTTTTCCTTCCTCTCCACGAACTAAATTGGTGCTTCTCACTTGTACACGTTACCTTGCTCGGTAATTTTGCACAAACTGCTCTGCATCTGAACTTTAAACTTTTTCTTGATTCTATTTGCCCATGTCTGCTGGAATAAAACATTATAATTCAATTTTTCCTAATCATTGCATTGAAACATTCTTAGGTCATGGCCGAAGTGTTGCAGTGATGTGTGCACTGCTGGTAGCTCTTGGCTTGGCAGAAGATTGGAAAAATGCTGAAAAGTTAATCCAAGAAAAAAGGCCTTATATTCGTATGAATGCTCTTCATAGTAAAGCCTTGGAAGAATGGTCGAAACACCGGTTATCTTCTCCCACCAAAAACCAAGAAGTCGGTGTAAGCTCTGTAATTTTTGAGTGATCTCTGGATGCTCTTAACAAATATTGTTGGAAACTCTGTTGTATTTGGACCCAATTGTAAGGATCTCATTGTTGACATTTATTTCCTTGTATAAGATGGATGTAGAATAAATGGTTACAATATCCAAACTATAAGAGCACTTGATATTTACACTATTCACGTTTCATCCAAAACACTCGGTTTTGGTGAGAGTCATTTTTTTTTATTTCATTCCGAAAATGATCCATTGATTCTCTCCCCATTGGTTGGACATTAGGTGCGATATTTTACTTCAAGGGCGAGGTATCTTGTTCAAGTCCAGGCTGTTGCATCATTGTTAATTTCAGAAAAGCAATTATTTCACCGCATTTTGCTCAGTTTTTCTCTCTCTCACCGGTGATATTTTGCCCCGTTTGAGAAAAACCCCTACACAATTCTAATATCTGAGGAAATAGATTATATTTTGATCGAGCAGTTTGGCCATGAGATTGACGGAGTAAGGGTAATTTCATTAAAAATTTGTGGAAATTACGCATTCGTTCTTAATTCAAAAATGAGCCATTTTTAATGTAGTTTCATGGTTTGAGGATGATTGTCAAAAAGATTGTGATTTCTGAAACACAATTTTTTGACATAGACTTCGCTATATGTGCACTTTGGTGTATAGAATGTTTGACCGATAACAATTTTACAAAATGGAAAAACGGTTTGACAAAATTTTTGTTTGGCTATTTTTTTTTGGACATAGCATTTCCCATAATGGTGTCCATAATAGATCCAATAGGGGCCTTCTTTATGTATTGTGCTATGTACCCATAGCACAACCCTTTCTTTTCCTCTTTCCATATGTCAAGCTTTTTGTACACTAGCTTAGCCCCCGTTTGGCATCCATTCTTTCTATTTTTTTTCCAATTCATTTTGCTACGGTTGTGGGCCCCATGTACATTTTCCTATCATTTTTAACCGACAATAGTAGGTCTGCATGGGCTAGCTCAACACTTTGCAGTACACATTAATTTACACCCACAAATGCCCTTCAATTTTTTGTTTGCTTTGCCTTCAATAAAATGCAAATTTACACTTTCAAAGAGGGCAAAACCGAAAATTAAAGGCAACGGTAATATTCAATTGAAATAAGTAGTCTGACACAGGTCAAATTCATCCCTGGCGTGTCCAATCTTCTTCCTCTTGCAAAATGAATTCTGTTCAAAAATGGAAAAAAAAGGGATGCCAAACGGGGGCTTAATCCTTCCGATCATGCTCAGTGTACAATCTTTTTTTCAACATTGTTGATGTTATCATTGGAGAATTTTAAAAACAATTTATCTTTCCAACTAACACTTTTTTGACACACAACATTGTCAAAAATCATTGTACAAATGACATTGTCCTAATCCTTCGGATATAGATTTCATATGATACTGGTTCAATTGGAAAATTTAAGTGGTATATACATATATATACCCTCAGATTCATTTATATGAAAGGTGGAGATCAGTAACAAAGTGTGAAGGTTCATACACAGGGTCATGTCGAGAACGCACAACTACTTAAAATTATACTCGTATTTATCGGAAAATTTACTTTTTCGAACAGTTTTAGTTAGTAGATCTTGGTAATGAGTTTAGAATGGTAGCTGTGAAAAAGCTTTCCAAACTTCCTCGATTCAACATTTGCTCTTCTGGGCAAACTATGATGGATTACACATGTTGATCGAAAATTTTCAAGTTGAGACAAAACTATCAAAATTAGGACTACTTCCAACTTTTCCTCACTATCAATACAATAACGCTATTAAATACACAATTACAAATACATCACGTGCGGCACATGCTTTTTAGGTCCCTTGCAGCTGAATGTATGAATAAACTTTTGTCCTTTAAAATTAAAAAAACAGTTAAATACGAGTTTGTCTTCAAGACACATCTCAACCTATTGACAGTGGAAGGAAGAAATGCCATAACTTTTTGAGTCTTTTGACTGAGAACTGTGCACCATAATCCCATCTTGAAAGTCTAGCCAAAAAAATCAACCTCTAAACGCTCATATTCGCCCTCACCCTGTAGCATTTCAGAGTTGCATGCATGTACTCTAGCATTGGTCGTCAATATTTCCATTGCAAGAGAGAATTGATCTGGGTTGCCATTTTTCTGAGTTTGGATGCCGACAATTGGCTCAGAGAAGTTCAGTGGAGTCCTATTTTTACTTTCAGAATCAAGAACGAACCATAGATCATCAGGTGAACTCCTTGATCAATCATACATAATAGAATGATGAACATACGGAACAAAATTCGTTTCCTGAAGGATAGGAAACATAAAATCCAAGAACGCCTGGACCTAATTGTGCAGGCGGTCATCCGCGGGCGCTGACCCGCATATTTCTTAATAAGCCAATCAGACCCTATCAATTCGCAGAAGTAAAGAAGAAGTCGGAGCCAGTTATTCCCATCTCTACCTTAGCATAGTCAGAATGTGGATAGACAATATGGAGCAAGAAAACGGCGTTAGAGCTACCTGAATCAAAGTTCTACTTGCTTATCTATCTTGAGCAACTGGACAAGAGGACAATTAAAAGAGAGAGAGAAGTTGAGTGCAACCTTTCCGGAGGGGTAAGCAGGGCGTTAGACAGACAGAAGAAGAGAATTTCTTCCAAATCCATGCGTTCTTCAATTCATCTTCCACAACAAGAGCTGATAGAAGACTGATTAAGTGGAGTATGTCTTTCTGTATCTAGGCTTCCAAACAAACAGGAATCCTGCAGGTGCTGGACAAATTCAAAAAATCTTAATCAAATTGAGGACAAGTTCAACTTTTTCATCAATTCAAATACATTCACACTATTAAATACATAATTGTAAGTACATCACGTGTGATTCACGTGCAATTTTGGTTCTATTAAATACAAAATTACAAACACATCATGTGTTCCGCACATACAATTTGGTGCGTGCAGCCGATTTTGGGTGTGTGTTTGTAGTTAGAATTATATGCACCGAATTCTGTTCATAACCTGTGATCTTAGTGATTTGATGTTGTGTTTAGTTTATTTACTTTATTTTGATAATGAGATTAAGTTGCATGTTGAACGATCTTTGGAACTCAGAAAATTTAGTCAGTGTTTGCCCAAGCTTAAAAAAATTACTTTTTAACCAATAAGTGTAAGAATAAATAATGTTTTGTTGTTTAATTTTAAATATAACTACTTGGAAAGTAACTCTTACTTGCAATCAAAATAAGTACCTTAATTATGTAAGTAAGAAAAAAGTTACATATCTAGAAACAAAATGGAAAAATTACACATTTATATGCATGCCAGATTTGCTCAAGACTTGGTCCCAAATTACTCGGCTAAATTGGCATTCAAAGAAAAGGGAAGAGATTGGGGTGCAATATCATTTCAGCTTTTACACACTGAGGAGAAAAAGGTCTAGGTCTTGTCGCCAAAATCCTTCTCTGATTAACAGAATGTTCTGTTAGTAAGGGGCCATCACGACCTTCTGATTAAGTAAACTCCATAAAATTTCACAATAAGTTAGCCACCAGAGTATTTAGAAAATCCACGTTTGACTTTTCTACTTGTGATTCTCTCTGTTTCTGAGGATAGCTTCTTACTAAAAAGTCTTCTGACCGGGAAAACCTTTGAACTAGTAACATTTTATCCCCTTCTATAATATTCTCAAAGGATCCAATAGAATAGCCCAAAAGATATGACAGGAATACTCCATTCACAAAGGAGTTTCTAAATTTATATGAGAAATTTCTGCTTTATTGCACATAAATCAAATATCCAATAGTCTTGACCAATGAAACATAAACAAAGAAACAACCCAGCAAACAGGCAAACCCCACATAAAAGCTTAAATATTAAATCTGAGAAGCAGTAGCTTCACCAATGACACATTTGACTTATCTTAAAACTAAGTAAAATTACCTGTAAATATCTTCTTGATAATACTGTAAGTCCAGTCCAAAATTGCTTACCAAACATGCTGAAAAAGAAGAGGAAAGCTGGAAAAAAGGCAGTAGTTATACGAAAAATGAACCCAACTTGCCACATTAGTACTGTAAACTTACCCTGTGAAAGAACTCCCTGCTGCTAAAGTCAACATGTGAAAGAACTCCCGGCTGCTAATACCATCCCAGGAAATCTAGAATGCCATAAAAGAGAAATGTTATGCTTCAATTAGTACTTAATAAGATGTCACTTGGTAAAACGCCTTCACAAATATTAAAACACATTCAAAGCTAGTGAGAATCATATGCTTGAAACAATTCTAGATTATTTAACAGGGCACTCTTCGAAAATTTTCATACTTCTCACAGGGAAACATTCTCTAGAAGACATAAACACAGAGAATTTTCTGAACAGTTTATCTCAAGAGGAGTGTACGAAAGAATTACATAATTACAATGGCCATTTTGGCCAAGACATGCCTTAAGCTAATGCCCACCCCTCAATAAAAAAGAAAAAAAGAAAAGAAAAATGTCATTCTGTTACCAGTTAAATATTCCACAAGCTGTACAACTTGATGTCACTGATCAAAACATAATTAATGACAGGTCATCCATAGGTATCTCGAGGCCCATGGAATCGTGGTCTAGTAACCCGTCCTCATCAAAATTGAACAAAGAACTGAAATCCTGTGTTCCGCCAATATCAGAATCTACTCCTAGCTGTTCTATTGAATCTACACCATCCAGTGGCAAATTTGGGAAGTCCATAGATTTCTTCGTCTCCTTTGATGAATCCAGAGGGGCATTACCAGAAGATATTGATCTAATATCTCTTTTATTGACAAATCCATTTCCTGATGTGGAAAGCTGAGCTGTCTTCTGCTTCGGCTTTGCTTTTGTTTTACGTTCACCCTTAGAGCCGCCCATTGATGAGCTGGAAGCCAGGTTTCTGGTTGAAGTTTCTCTCTCTCTCTCACTTCTCTTTCCTCTTGCATCACCTGAAATGCCTAAAGTAGGTGTTGATCTAAAAACAGCACCACCAACATATTCAAGCAATACTTCCTTTTTCTTTCCTCTGTTGGATATTGGTCCATTTTTAGCAAAGTCGTGATCGGATTGATGTCCTGAAGTCTCAAACACATCAGCTGAACTCCCATTGGTACAGCCAAGTAAGGAGCCTGTTTAACAGTAACGTATTAATTAAATACAGCCTAAATGACTGAAAACCGTGACGTTGATATTTCAAAGCATTTAAGAGCAAGTAAATAAAATTGCCTTTTAAATGCTTCACACAAAACTAGAAACATCACGACAGAAGACAAACTCTGAGAATAGCCAGTGCAAATGTTATAACTTCCAAGGCTGAAAAAATAAAACTTGGAAAGGACAACTTGATGAGTTGATGTATCCATTGGCTAACTAAAATACAAAACATTAATATTTCAAAGCATTTAAGAGCAAGTAAATAAATTAAAACCCACAAAATTGCTTTTTAAATGCTTCAAGCAAAACTAGAAACATCACCACAGAAGACAAACTCAGAGAATAGCCAATGCGAATGTTATAACTCAGGGCATTGTTGAAAAAAAACACTTGGAAAGGACAACTTGATGTATCCATCGGCTGATTGGAAACCATAACATTGATATTTAGAAGCATCTAAGAACAAGTAAATAAATTAAAACAAACAAATTTTCTTTTTAAACGCTTCAAGCAAAACTAGAAACATAACGATAGAAGACAAAATGTTATTGTTGAAGATAATCTTTAAATAATATATATGTGGCCCTATCTAATAGCTTAAGGTTTTAGATCAAGTACTTCAACACGTTATTAGGGCAAGCAAAGATCCTAGATTCAAGTCTCGCTGTCGACCTTTTAAATGAATTATGCACGTGTTAGGCTTTAATTGGAAAAATATAAATTCCGCCTACACATGAGGGCGAGTGTTGAAGATAATATTTAAATATTATACATATGGTCCTATCTTAAGCTTTTAAATGAAGTGGTTCAATGGTTATAAATTCTAAGGCATTGTCGAAAAACAAAACACGGAAAGGACAACTTCATGTATCCTCTGGCTGAAAACCGAAACATTGACATTTCAAAACATTTAAGAGCGACAAAATAAATTAAAACAAACACAATTGCTTTTTAAATGCTTCAAGCAAAACTAGAAACATTGCGACAGAAGACAAACTCAAAAAATAGCCAAAATGCGAATGTTAAAACTTCTAAGGCATTGTTGGTAAAACAAAACTTGAAAAGGACAACTTGCTGTATCATTTAGGGTGGCTGGAATTTACTGGATGCAAGTGCTCACCATTAGCAACTGACAGGTTAGCATCAGGCAGCGGCGCCGGTTCATTGACCCGGGGAGGTGCAGCATAAACAATATCCCGGATTGCAGGCTCAGTAAAGCAACTTGCTCCTAAATCTTCAAATTTCTGGCATCTGGAAAGTGTCCTCTTGGCAAATGCCAATGCAGATTGTTTCGACACTTTGGCAATCTCATGTTTAGAAGCAAAGCTTCCTCGAGTTGCCTGTAAAGGAATTTAGAGAGATCATATATTAGACTCCGAATATAGATTTGAAAACTAAAAATTAAGAAGGGAAGAATTTTAGCAGTAAATCTAACCGAATTTTTCCTATCATAAAAGTTGTGCAAGTATAGAATCCACGTTCCTTAAAGTTTACTAAATATAATGGCAACCAGCATGAATTGATTATGACTATCACTAGACTTGAGGTTGGTCTCTTCCAAACAGACCCTATGGATGTGAAGAGAGAAATATATATATTTTTTTTTTTGATAAGGTGAAGAGAGAAATATAACAGAGCACCCTAACAGATTGAAGATTATGGTCCTGTTGGATTTTTTTCTTTAAACATGTTATAGATATAGATAGCCAACCAAGAAATTTAACTTTTCTGTTTCAATTATAAAGGACATATTAATCCCCCTAGAGATCTCTCAAAAGATATATAATGCCAGTTCTCTGTGTCTGAAAACCAGATAACAAAGCATGTAAATTTTATGCATATATAATTAAACTATAACATTTCCCACAGTAGACACTTCACTTGGCACATAACCACACTAATTGCTGATCATACATTTTTCAACCAAAAAACTACAAATTGAGAAATCAAACAGGCAAATAAAGAAAAATTAGGTTTAAACAAGTTCATTCAAACAGAATCAGCAGAACTATGAGCGGGATTTTCTATCTTTTACAAACACGGGAAGGGGCAAGGGCTTTCTTTTGCTGCCGAGGGACTTGCACAGACCTCTCACATTAATGGCTCCCTTCCCGGATTAAACTAGGCCAGGCGATATTTAGATCTGATCTAGTAATAACATCCCTCATTTTTGTTTTAAGTTCCAATTTCATGTAACCTACCAGACCACAACGATTATGATCTAGGAGTACCAGACATCCAGCAGGTTTGCGTGGACTATTAGCCTGAAGTAAAGCAATAGTATCTGTGTACTCCAACTTACTCTTTAAAATTATCTTCATCATTGGTTTTATCACACATCAAATCAGCTTCCTTTTCAAAGTTACTTTTTTCTTCTATACAGACAATGATCAAGGTGGCAGGATACTTATGATACAGCTTGACAGCTCTCAAGAATCCGTGGAAGAATGAATCAAAACAATTACTCACCAAAAATTTCTGGTATGCCAATTCAACAAGTTTATCCATTGCAACCTGCTCAGGGTTCCTGCATAATATCGTAATCATCATCACATGATTTGAACAAATCTTTTTGCAATTCTTGTGATCATTTTAAGCTCAAATGCTCATGGACAAAATAAAAATGGAGAGCATTTACCGTCTTTCTGCATCATTTTCTTCTTGAATAGCCTTGTAAAATTTATCTAGGCACATTTTCTTCTTTCCAATCTAAAGGCTCGGCCATAAAAAAGAAAACAACCTACACTCAGTAATACATACAGGGGCATATTATGGCAGAACAGTAATCAATAATACTTTAGAAAAATGTTATCTTGTGAGAGATAATGTTCCTCTTGTGTATAGTTGAATAATACAGGGGTTAAAAGACAAATGAAAAACAGAAATCATAGTATGCTAGAGCCTAGATGACCTTTTGATGAAGTCCACTCTCTAGCTGCACAATTTCGTGGTTGATTACTTCATCCTCTTTATTATCCAATGGAGGCTGCATTAAGGCATCCCAATAAGAAAAGAAAACAAACATAATTAAAAATTCTATAAACAATTATTAATAATGCTATTCACAATTGCTCACTACGACAGTCGTCCTATGTTGCATATATGTAGCATGTGGTTATTTGATATACGAGTCAATAAAAAACTACCATATTAATGTATCAAATAACCACCTGCCACATGTATGCCACGTAGGGCAACTCCCATAGTGAGGGATTACGAATAGCATTACTCAACAATTATTGTTGTGTAAAAGTTGTCTCTATCTTTTCAACTAAGTCAAAAAATAATTTAATAAAATTCCAAAAGAAATAATAAAACAAGAGCAAGAATTTATAAAAAAACGTGTCCTTAAAAAATGAAAAATCAATTATATCTTCAGTCTATAAAAAGTTGAAGCATACCATGGTTTCAGAATACAGACCAACACTCTGCAGCTCCAATACGAGTTTGTCTTCAAGATACATCTCATCATATTGGTAATCAGAGAAAGATATGCCACAACTTTTTGACTGAAAATTTTGTGCACCATAATCACATCTTGAACGTCCAGACAACATATCAACCTCTAAATGCTCATATCCACTGTCACCTTGTAGCATTTCAGAGTTGCATGGATGTACTCTAGCACTACGGATTCTATTGAGGTCAGTATTTCCGTTGTAAGAGAAAAATTGATCTGGGTTGCCATTTTTCTGTGTTCGGATGCCAATGATTGGCTCGGAGAAGTTCGAAGACCTATTTTTACTTTCAGAACCAAGAACAAAGCGTGGATCATCAGGTGAACTCCTTGATCTTCCAAATCCATTTTCCTTGCATTCTTCAATTTCATCTTCCATAATAACAGCTGATAGAATCCTTTGATAAAGTGGAGTACGTCCTGTATCTAGGCTTCCAAGCAAAGAGGAATCCTGCAGTTGCTGGACAAATTCCACACTATTGAAAGAGTCTTTTAAGCCGGTTTCACTTTTCATGTGTCCATTCCTCTCACCAAAGAGTGAATCCGAGGCAGAAATTTCTTCGTGCCCATGATCACCCTAATAAAAAAAGAATGATTTTTCAATTTCAGATAAAGCAAATTCATAATGGTATGTAGATAAAACCAACTTGTTCCCTACAAGTGTGTGAAATTATGGTATTCCAAAGCCCAGTGGCAGCAGGAGCCACAAGACAGGATTGGATACTGTGAATTCCACCTGAAGTATTTACAACAAAATGAAATAGTGAGCAGTGGAGAAAAAGGAGAGAACACAAACCATTTCCAGTTGAATATTATTTCCAGGGCCAATGATCTGATTCAAGCTTCCAGAATATTCTTCTGCCGATTTCAGCTGGTTCAGTCAAACAGAAAAATGTTAGGAATCCAACTGCCTATCTAAAGACTAAAACAGATCAAAAATCATCCACCTATTAAGAAGTCACCTGTTGTGATAAATATGATCTTTCATCTGGGCTAATAGAAGCAAACAATGCCTCAACTTTCTTCCAGAATGGGCTTGAACAGGCACGGACTAAAGCAAAATGAAAAATGAGGACAATTATTTACGCTATATGGGAAAAGCAATGTAACCAATATGACATGAAGTAATTGCTGTCAGACACACACCACTGGAGTCGTAAGCAAAATTTGCGGCTTTTAAAATCTCTTCACGGTCATCCTCTGATTCCCCTGGAAAATCACAAGGTCAGCACAATAATTTCTAACTTACACTCAAGAAATTTTTTTTGTTTTATGATTTTCTTTTATTTTCTATCTTTATCTATGACTTTAAATTTGTGTTGAATTCTACTTTTGCTGGGAGTAGAGTGGTGTTAGTTAATCCAGCATATGATAAAGCAGAAAAGATTAGTTTTAAAGTCGTTAAGCTGGTTCATTGTGTAAAGGTTTGAGCTAAAGCTCGGCTTTTATTTTACTGAGGTTGACTTGACCTGATTTTTTAGTTTTAAAAGAGAAACAGATACAAGAAAATAGAACCAGATTGAATATACAGTACTATTTGTATAAACTGGGGATAATCCCCAAT
Source organism: Fraxinus americana (assembly GCA_035079005.1). Lineage (NCBI taxonomy): Eukaryota > Viridiplantae > Streptophyta > Magnoliopsida > Lamiales > Oleaceae > Fraxinus > Fraxinus americana. Next base: position 34,692,045 of record CM068710.1, on the reverse strand, counting down.
GGAGTTGGCATCAAATGATTAAACCAATAAGGTGGGTATCGTATCCACATATTTAATTGGTATCATTTCATCCCACGTAATTGCCACATCAGATGGGGACGAACCCCACTTTGTACGAATAGCATTACTCTTGAATATATTCTTAGAGTTGGCACATGGCATAAAATCTCACGTGCAATAGGATCAAAATAAAAACTATCCCAAAATTGAGATAAAAAGAAGTATTTGTTTGGCAAAGATTTTTCCAAGTGAAAAATGATTTTTTTTGGAGAATGTGTGATTAAAAAGTAGAAAAATTAGTGGTCTCATAGAATGCATGATTGAAAATGATTTGGGGGAAAATGATTTTGGGGAAATCTCTCCCAAACAATCCCGAAATATAATAGCAAATGGTAATCAGCCCCTTCTAAGATCAATGCAGGTACAGGCAACTGAGAGAGTTTTGACTCATCGCAATATTATCAACGAATAATAAGCCAAGTTTTGATATAAAATCCGTCATTAATTTCTATAGCATGAAGTAAAAGAAACAAATGGAAAATTAGCAGAGAATAAATTTCCGTGCATAAATTGTTTAGGAGGTATACCACTAAAATCAGGGGAACCTCCATTTGCCACATGGACAAGACGAGAGAGACCTTTGCGGTCAGATAGCTTCTTCAAAAGACGGCCTGACTTACTGAGACAGTTCAAAACTTACATCAGGACTGTGAAACACATTATTTTAATCTGCTAGAAAAATGATCTCATACCTTGCATTCTTGTCAGAACCAGACCTAGCACTTCGCAGTGGCTTGGTTGTCGCTGCCTTATCTATCATTGGTGAAATACTAGGACTAGAAAATGGCAAGACACCTCCACTTTGGCCTTGTCTCTGTACACCATCACCTTTCTTTTCTTTAACAACAATTTTGTTCTTCTTTGTAAGAATTGCAGAAGACCTGATGTTCTGACCACCATTTTCGTCTTTTTCTTCCACACCTACACTCCCTAAACCTATATCCTTTAGTTTGTTTTCACCAGCCCCAAATTCTTCACTTTCAGATAATCTAGCAGGGGATGAAACATTTTCAGGTTTAACTTTGAAATTATGAGTTCCAGTGGCTGTACTTCTAGAGATAAGGGAAACATTAGTCACGCCAGAGCTTAATCTAGTACCAAGATCTGAAGGGGAACATCCTTCAGATTGCATCTGTGCTTCATCATGGTTTGATACTGGCACAAGATTCGTCCTCCTTGTACGGGAAATCTTCTGTGGCCTCTGCCCAACCCAATGAGTGATGGGCAGAGAGGATGATACGGTCGGTATACCACGCTTCCGATTGTTAGAGCTGCCAATTGAAGGATTTTTATTTACACCTTGAGGTTGTTCCTCCAAAGCTCCAGATATACGGGGAATATTAGAAGCTGAATTGGTTCCACATATAGAGCCACTTCGAGGTGCCCTTGAGGCTTTCCCTTTTACTACTGGACTAGGACAAACACCAAGATTCTCCTTGCTGTTATTAAACCTAAAACAAGGATAAAAAAGAAACGTCATAACCACAAAATTGGGTTTTAAGAAAAAAACTGGCTGCTACACATCAAAAGCCAAAGACAGCATGCAATAAAGGTAAGTCATCTACAGAACAAGTCATGGACAGAAAAGATTAGATTCTTACTTTATGTTTCCTTTTCCTAAGACTCGCTCCTTATTCTGTCCGGGATGAAAATCCCTTGAAAGAACAGATCTTTCTTGCTCAGTTTTTGGAGTTGCATGAGAATTAGAACCAGCAGGAGACGGTATAGAGTCCAACTTGTTACCACCACCAGGTTCACTAATAAGCTTATGATGCATAGTACGTTTCAGTTCCCCATCAGAATCAATAGCTCTTGAAAAGACTGCAGCTACCGAGCGTTTCCTTCGCTTTTTCTTGTCCCAACCTTCTCCACCAGCAGGTAATTTTCTTATCCTTTCCTCAACAATATCTGCATCTGCACCACCATCTTTAAGCAGGTCTCGTTCTTTTGTCATTGCCAAAGGCTGCCGTAGTAATCCATTATCCCGGAATTCCGCCTAAAAGAGGGAATGAGATTTAATCATGTTTTGGATAAATGAATGTAAAAGGGACCAGCAAAAAATCTGTGAGTTCTTAAATAATGAAGCAAAAGACAAACTAAGCATCATTCCCTATTATTATGGGTTGTATACTTCATTTTTTTGCCACCCCGTTTAGTTCATTCTATATCCACTTATATAAGGATTTATGTCATGAGATGTGACAAAGTTTTATTTTGACTCTCAACATACGCCACACTCCTTTGTCAGGGGTTGGTACCTGCTATTAAAAAACATAGGTAGGGAATTTTATTGTAATACCCATAACAAATTCTCTTACAATTTCAATATATGGACTAATTACAATATTTCCACAATCATGCTTGTTTCCAACTTGAACATAAAAATGGATATAAGATAGTGAAGTGCTGAAATAGTCATTTGTTGAGAACCATTCAATGCACTATACCCTGCCCACTTTATCTATGCTACGCACAATAAAACAGATAAAGGCCACAAAGAGAACCGAAAAAAAGTTGACAGATTAAAAATCGTGTACAGATCTTTTCTATTTGTTGTATACGAAATGAAAATTTAAGAACACGCTAGATAGAATAAAAAGTTGAACTATAAGTATCACTAACCCGAGTTTCTACAATTGATGTCCTTAAACGCTTATTCAGAACAATATTCTTAGGTCCGTCCTCAAATTTATGAGCTACAAGCTCCGAAGGGCTACGCTGCATCTGGGTTCCCATCTTTGAGCTCGAACTAGTTGATCGATCATTTGTCAATAGCTCATTCCGTTGCTGATTCTTACGGGTCATGGTTTCAAGATAATTGTTCAACTTATTTAAATGCTCGTCCAGCTTTTTGGCTCTACCACTAGACAAAAAGAAGAAGGTAACATATTTAAATAGAAGCACAAAGAGACAATTAGATGCCAAGATACACAGAAAGCGAATACGTTTCAATGTTCATTTGCAGTAACCAATTTGATGACTGACACAAATGTCAACAAAGATGGCTTGAAATAATTTCCAGTTAGTGGAACAGGGCACACAAAATCACTTAATTTCGAACATCAAGTTGCTGGTTGTAGGGTATTTTCTATGACAAAGAAACAAATTGATGGACAGGGACAGGATTGCAGCAGCAAATTACTAAACAAGTCCAGTATCAGGCACGTCTCAAGAAGAATAAAGATGACAGAAAAAAAGTTACCTAGCTTTGAGACGAGTATCGGCAAAACTAGCTCGAAATCGTTTTAATTCCTCCATAACTACTGGAGGTGAAGTCTTCAGATGAACGGCACCAAAAGAATTGTCCTCTGAGCTGTTACCAACAGAAGAGCCAATAATCCTCCTTAACTCATCTGACCGTGGGTACTTTTGATCACCCATAACGATTGGCTCCAACATCAGACATTGAGACAATGATGAAACGTCCCCAGCTGACATAGCAGTCCCCCTAGATGTAGCCTTCCCAGAACCAAGCATTCTACTTTCTGCACCCTCTCTAAAGCTTCCAGACCTATTCAAACTTGGACCAGAATAACTCCCTCTAGGTCCATTCTGATAGCCCCCAGCAAAACTGGAGTCTGGGCTAGCCAAAGTCATTTCAAATCTAGGATTTCCAGCCATAATTAAAAGTCAGCGTCAAAATCACGTGTATCTACAGAGTGCTTTCTCCTCAATAATGTCTTTGAAATAAATCAGTTAATTCAGCAGCTACAAAGGCAAAAAACATAAAAAGAACAAGACAGAGAGCAAGAATCAGCAAATATTGGAGCATTCACTTTCAGAAACTAGTCATGACTCATCAAATTACTAGAGAGCGTTACTGAAAACTCCGCTCTGGTAGACAGTTGTATGATTAAAAAAATCTCAGATTTTAGAGAGTTAAAAATCTTAAAAATTCTTAAAATATGCATGATCAACAGCATAACATAATACGATATAAAATTTTCATAACCATTGCTTTTAACAGGTCTCAGGCCTCCCATAAGAATTTCAAAAACCATTACTGTAAACTACAAGTTCACTATTTAAAAATGAGTAGCCATCAAAACTCTCTATATTCCATCACATTTTCAGTGAAATTTACTTTTCCAAATAAGCAGATACAGTAAAAATCGAAATCTAAATTAAGCACTAGTAAAAATCACAGAAAGCATATACTTTTACAAAAAGAAGGACGATTCGCTTTCACCAGCATAAAAACCACCGGGTTTTAAAAATAATTGAACCCAACTTAACACGAGGCAAAAAATAAATTAAAAAAATCTAGGGTTTATTAAAAATTCCCCTTTCCGAAATTCAAGCCAATTCATCAACAATTATGATAATTCAACTAAACAAAGTTCAAGACGAATCAAGAAATTCACCTGCATTCATCGATCGAGAGAGATCAGAGAGAGAGAGAACTAGAGAGCGAAGAAGCTACAGTAACAAAATTTTAAGCTGCTATTTTTTTTATAATTTTTTAATTTTTTACTTGCGTCATTGAAGGATGAACATGCGCTGATGGAAAAGAGAGAGGATTTGGGGGCAATTATACCCGGCAGTAAAAAAAATTGGATGTCAAAAAGGGACCAAAATTAGGACTTTTGTCCACGAATCTTTTTATCATGTTTGAGTAACTTTAAAAAATTTACTTATAATAAATAAATAAATAAGTAATGTTACAATATAATAATATTTTTTATTTAGTTCAATGTGACGAGATGGATATAGGTGTTTGCCCTAAATTTCGAATTGGTTCAATTCGATTAAAAGATAGTAAAATTGATCGAATGTCCTTATCAATGAAAATATTACAGATAATTTTGTTCATTTCTTTTGTCAAGTTATTGGATTAAGAACTGACTATGGTTATCAAAAGACGTGTTAAGTTTAGGAGATTGTCTGGTCGCGATTTTTCCCTGCTTTTGATCAGTTTTTGGACCGTTAGGTGGGGCCCAGCCTCTCACAAGAAATCAACAATTGCGGCTCAACGGGTGGAAATCTGATTAAAATCTTCCAAAAAAGTTTTGCCAGACAAGTTCTAGAATGAAAATAGGTCTAACATCGTGATGAAGAACTCAAATTCGGAACTTGCAGTAAGGGCATCAAGCAAAAGAGTCAAAGTGAAAAATAATATTACATTTTTTACAGTAACATGAGAATTTCTTTCAAAATGCACAATATTATTTACCTCCAAGAGAAAAGTAGTTTATTATATTGTGTTTAGGATAAATTTTCATTTAGCAGTTTAAGTTGAGAAACCGTTTAGCTAATTATAATTTATTTATAAATTAACTTTAAATAGTCAAACTTCATTTTAATTATACATTTCGATAAATCCATAAGTATTATTTAATTATTCATCACTCATTATTATATTAATTGTGCTACATGTACATACTACCTTTCAGAATATTTTACCTAATGCTAACGTGACGAGATTTTGAGTCAAAATCTTGCCAATTAAAAAAAAATCTCGGATAGTTTGCGATGAGCCCTCTTTTTCTTTTCCAACTTTTACCATTCATTTGCATACGAGACCATTTACAAAGAAGTCAATCCAAATGAAAAGAGAAACAACCCAAAGCATATTCCGTAACATTTCCGACATCATCGTCAATGCCAACGACACGAGTAACTTTTTTTATGTTCATGTGAAAAATGAAATTTTGAATTGGGTTACATTATTTCTAAATTGATTTTCTTCTTCCCCCCCTTTTTTTTAAGAAACCAATTGCCGAGATGAGTTCCATGTGTGGACAGCGGAATATGAGAAATTTACATTTTATTTGAATCTAAATCAAGAAATCAATTCTCATTTTCAACCACACATTCTTCAATAAAATAATATTTTCCATCACATCAATAATTTTTCATTCTTTTTCAACCACGTATTCTCCATCACATCACTATTCAAAATCAATTTTTCCCCCAAAAATCCCTCCCAAACAAGCTCTACATTTTATTTGAATCTAAATCAATGTTGAAAGAGTTTGCATAGGTTTATTTGGCACTGATTCCTATAATTCTAGGTATTGTCATGCCTAGTAATAGTGAACCCTTTTTCCATCCTTTTTTGGTTTTTTATGGAGAAATGTTATTTATTTTCGATGGGATTATAAACACAGTTTAGATGACTTTAAATGATAGGTTAAATGAAATGTGCAATTAAACGACTTATTTAATTTCACATATCATTTAATGTCACATTAACGCCACCTAGACTATATTTGTAATCCCAGTGGGGATGAACAACATTATTCTTTTTTATGCGCAATGGCTCGACCCACGAATACTTAGGCATTAACTTTATGTTAAACTTTTGTTGTAAAGTTTTTTCTATAAATTAAATCTTTTATAAATTATTCCCCTATCTTTTGAAATTTGGGGATTATAATGGGACGAATATTATATTGGATGGTTATGGTGGGGTGAGATCAGGGTATGCGGAATAAAAGGAAAATTGACTATAGTTGAGTCGTTGACTTGGTTTGATGAAGTGGTGTGATCTAAAAAGGGAATAGATGGTTGAAATGTACACCATCGTTGTGATTGAAATATAAAAAATATATATATATTAAACTAATTATTGGAGTCTTTTTATTTAAATGGAATTTGTAAGCAAATTTATGCAGTAATGTACCTTTTGAACTAAATAATAATAATGCGATGGAGATATATTTTATAAGTTTGAGCATGACGGACTGATAAGATGTTGAATTTTTTTTTTTATAATATCATGTTTGAATATTGAACGATGTGTTTGTGAGCTTTCAATAGTTAAGAAAACATTCGATAAATGTTTGAAAGTATCGAATACGTTGCAGAATCACCCAGGGTCAAGTTCTCCTAGTGCCTACCCCATGCTCCTGGCGTGGGCGCTCCCAACTTGGTCCACGAACATGTTAGTTCATATTTTATTCGATTTTTTAATGTCTTTTTACCTCAATTTGATTTACAATACATAAAGTTGTGATTCTTATGAAGGATTATAAATCCCGGAACCGTTGTTTAATATCTATTAATTAGATTGTTGGTTCTTATTGACATATATGCAAATTTATAGAATGATGGAATTATCCTTCATAATCCTCCTAAAACTATATTTTTCCTCGATAATTGCATTCTTCTTTTTTAAAGTTTAATTGTATTTCGTAATCTAGAAATACATGACACAAGTTTCTCGATATTAACTTTCTTCTCTCCTTAATGTTCAGGGTTGTCTTCGTTCGTGCACGATGCAGACACCATATTCGAATTCCATTAGTGCAAATTTACTGATTCCATTAACGTATTTTTCCTTACAAATGAATTTTTAGTTATAAGTTACTCTTTTACTTATATATATATAAGTTTTTTTACTTAAAAGTTAATTTTAATTTATAATTAATTTCAAGTGTTTCCTACTTGCAAAATATTTTTTATAAAATCAATTGTATGGAGTTTTACTATCTAAAACATAGTTGTATTACCATAATGAAATGTAAACAAAATCTAGAGGATGGTAGGAAGTCCAAGATCAGTAATGGAGATTTTTTAAATTATTCAACAATATATTTAAATTATGGGGCTTTCATGGGCTAAGTGGTTAAACACTACTAGTAGAAATTTTGTACTTCTTAATAATTTTTTTTTTTTACTCGTCATTAATATTTTTACTTAAAAAATTATTTTTTTCACTTTTGAGTATTTCTTTACTATGATTAAATTTTTTGCTAATAGTGATTTTTAATTATAATTTTTTGTTTTAATTATAAGTGAAATATTTAGCTATTATTTACTTATAAATAAACTTATGCGTTTCAATTTAATTAATATTTTCTTAATTCATAAAAGGATGACATTTACGATCTAAATCCAGCTCAAATAGCACGGTAAATTTATACTGTTGGTTAAATGAAGTTAAACATATTTGATTAATTAATCAGAATTTTAATTGCACCAAACATCATATAAGGGTTAGAAAATATTAAATCTTTGAAAAGTTTAATATGATGCGTCAAACCTGTCCTTAATGCAATGCCCTCTAAGGGAAGGAAAAAAAAAAGTGATAAATAGAAAGAAATGGGAAAATGAAAATTTCTTAATTTTCTAATAGAATCCCAAAAAAATTTGAAAAAATAAAATAAAATCGACACCTTTAAGGTATGTCTTGTTGTTTGGTTACTGTTGCGTTTTTTATATTTCAAGTATACGATATCGTAACAAGTAGTATAGTTGACATTTGAGTCCATATATCGTTTCCACAAATATTATACTTCAGGATTTGAGCCTAGTTCTAAGAAAAATCACAAAAATCTTGAATAGAAAAATAAAAGATCACAAGTCGACTATATTATCTTTCATAATATGAAAATTGGTTACTCATACTGTAAAAATAAAAAAATACAAAAGTTGAACGATATCACCAAAAATTGACAAAACGTGAAACTGCTCGTGTCTGCCCTCTCATTTCTTCATGCGCGTAGGCGTCCGTTTTTTGTGTGTGTATGCCAATCAATTCTGCCTTCTTTTCTCTCTCCGCGTCTATGTGTATTTTTTTCTCCCCTTTTTTGACTTTTCTCAACTCTAATCTCCTTGCCTCTCTTTTTTCTCTCTTCCCGGGCCACCTTTTTTTTTTTTTCCCCCTCCCCTCTCTCTCTCTACGTGTTTTTTTTCCCTCTTTCCTCCCAAAGAACTCCAATCCACATTATCCACCCCCCTCAAGCCGCCGTATATGCATGTATATTTATATATATGGGAAGAATACATAAATCCTGCTTTTACTTATACAAATTTCAAAATTAAGGTTAGATGTTTTAAATTTCAAAAATCAAGTTTTTATTTAAATTTATTTATGAATTACTTAATTAATTATATATTTTATTAATAAATATATAACGGTCACAGATCTATACAATTTGGTCACAATTCAAAAATTTTAAGGTCACAATTCCAAAATTTGATAGGTCACAATTCATTCATCGGTCACAAATTAAAAATTTAAAAGTCACAATTGTTTCATCGGTCACAAATCATAAAATTTTTAAGTCACACATCTTATTTTATAGTCACAAAACAACAAATTATAGGTCACAAATAACTTTTATTGGTCACAAATTAATAAATTTGTGGGTCACAAAGTATTTATTGGTCACAATGCATTCTTTATTGGTCACACATCACCCAATTTAATGGTCACAATCAACAAATCCTCTGTGACCACCACCAACACAACACCGCCGCCGCCGCAAACACCCCTGCAACCACCACCGCCACAACCCCCGCCGACCACCGCCGACCACCAATAACTGCCCACCTGCACAAAACCACCAAACCATCAAGAACCGCCACCTGCACCACACGATCTCAGCAACTACCACCGCCTGCACCAACCACCGCCGACCACCAACAACTGCCACCTGCACAACACTACCAAACCACCAAGAACCGCCACCTGCACCACACGATCTCCAACAACAACAAAAAAGGACCACCACCACACAACCACCACACAACCGCCGCCTGCACCACATCACAACCAAAAAACCCCCCAACACCACCACCGTCCCATACCGGACCACAGCCCAAAAAAAAAAACCAAATCACCACCACAGCCGCACGCACACCCCATTGTGTTCGAATGATTATTATCGACGAAGCCTTGTATCGGTGGGGCCACCGCTGTCGAGCTTCTTCATCCGCAACCGGCTCTCCAACAAACCGACAAGCACTTTCCTCTTCATCTTCCTCGATTCGACCTTTCTGCTTCACATCCGAATCAAGCAGTTTCGATGTTATTCTCATTGTTCCCATTCTCCAACACTTTCCCGACTCCCACTTCTCTCGTAATAACTCCACCATACCGGACCACAGCCAAAAAAAAAAAACCAAATCACCACCACGACGTCCCGACCAAGGTAGATCTGGTTTTCAGATCCAGTGGTGGTGGGTTCTTGAGACACCACCACCGCACCCAACCGCCGACGAGAGAGAGCCTGGTGGTGACGGTGGCGAGACTGCCCCAACTGTCGGCGAGAGAACAAGGAAAGAGAGATGAGGGAGGAGATGAGACGGCGCCTCAATGTCGATTCAAGGTTTGACAATGGCGAGGGAGTGGAGATATGGGTGAAGAACAGCAAGGGAGGAATGGGCGAGAGAAGACGGAGGCGGCGGCGGCGTCGTGGTGGTGTCGCAGAGAGAGAGGGGAGGAAGAAGGTTATGGGTTAATGGTTTTAGGGTTTGAGATAGATATAAATTAATTTATTGTAAAAAAAAATTAAATTTTTTTTTAATTATTAATTAAAACCTGATTTTTGTAAAGTGGAACTTGAATCAGGATTTATAAAAATGGAAATCTAAAAGCAGGTGTAGGTGTAATTTCCTCTATATATATTTCAACTACAATGCGGTCCAATTAAAATTTTCAATACAAGTCCATTAGGCCCATTTAACTCCAACTCATTTAGCCCCTGTTTGACTCACATTATATTTTTCATTCTCATTTTCAACCACACATTCTTTAATAAAATAATTTTTTTCATCACATCAATAACTTTTCCTTTATTTTCAACCACATATTACACATCACATCACTTCAAAAAAATGCATTCTCTCATTTTAATGTGCACCAAACAGACTCTTAATGTATTATTTCTCTCAAATTTTTTATCTTTGAATTTTGCCATTTTTGATCACTTTTTGCATTCTTTTCTCCAATTATTCATTAAACATAAAGTTTTACCTACAAAATACAATATAACATAAATTAGGTAGAATTTTATCCAAAAGACAATAAAATATTATGATTTAAGATCTCGAAAAAGTATAAAAACTACACTTATCAGTTACAGATATACACCCTATTATTCTTCCCACTTTATTTGGCCACAACCAAATACTAATAATGCCCTTTTAACCATGACATGGCGTAAAAAAAACCTGTGATATATCCTCGTCAGATTAGCATTGCTAGTCCAAGTAAAAAATAGGTCGGGTAGGTCGGTTTGGACATAAGTTGACACGTTAGAGAAAAATGACACAATCATAGTATATAATCTCTTGTAATAATTATTTCATGTCTTCAATTAATTTATCGGCAACTTTAATTTCTACATTTTACGGCATATATACTCAAATTGTTTTCCTACATCTTTTGTGATGGAATTATAGGTAAAAAAAAATTAGTTGAAGAAATTGACAAAAAATGCAATTGGTAGGAAATAATGATTCAAGAAGTCGTATAAATTGTATGTTATATGCAGGCGAACGTTGTTTGTCCACAAGTAAAAAACAGTCCCTGTCTACTTCAACTTTGCAACAAACATTGGGTTTCACCAAATAGGCTATAGAACTCATTCTATGAACTGTTTATGCCACAACCTGGGATAAAAACTTGGTTTGTACTTGAAATTTATAGTCGAGTGTAAGTAGTACTCGAACTTTAGAATATCAGTATTTAATCACTCGACTTTATAATAACTATCTTTTTACTCACTGAAATTTAAGGATGTTAAGTGGGACGAGCCACTTGTAGGCTCACTGGCTTGGAGAGCTATGGCGCAAGACTAGCAATGATTTGGTCCTGCGAACTGACTTGCGAGCTCATCAAATAGAGAGAAAAATGAAATTTCAATTAAAAAAAATGGCCAGCCCGACTTGACTAGCTTCACTTAGGGGCTAGCTTCTGGGGTGAGCCAAGCCGCATTTTTTTTTGGGCGAGCTGCCTTGTACTCGGCTCGCCACATAAGCTACTGAAATCGACCATATTCGCTTAAACTATATACGGATGGTTTTGATAAGCAAAATAGTTAATCCATGAGTTGGACAACTAATGCCCACGATTATGCTAAGCATAGCGTGATTCAAATCATCCTTGACATAAGTTTGAATTCACAAAATCGATTTCCGTAACTTGCAATGTAAATATTTAAAGTTTAGGAATCATTTGCGAGCAAGCCTATAGTTTAGGGATGGATAAGGTTTGTAACACAATGAATTTATGTCATTTCGCATCAGCCATGTGTTTCCCTGTCTTGAGTTCATGAGTTTGCCATAGTCTTTGTCTTTCTAAAGGAGTAAGGTACAAAAATAAGATAAATAAGGGCAATCTGCATTACATTGCACAAAAGAATAATTCTGGAAAAAAACTATATTTTATATGTGCATGGTCCCACGTTGCTAATGATTTGATGATATTTGATCATTGTAGTGATGAGTCAAACCATATGGTGAATATTTTTATGAAGTCGACCGTAATGGCATGTGTTCGCATTCGAATTCGGTTGAGATCCAACATGTCAACATATTCGCCCCATCTCTTGTCCAAGCGTGTGTTATCTATAGACTTGAAATGTACGCATTAGACACACGAGATCAGAACCTCTTCAAGCACAAGAATGGCAGGGAAGGCCTCGATCAATTTGTTGTTTTATAATAAACTTGAAAGACACAGTCTCAATTTAGGACGAGTGATTGGTTTAATGGGTTGTTCCCCTAACGTTAATCGTTACAATTAATTTCCGTGCTTTATTATGGAACGAAGTGATGCTATGGAACATACGTAATGGGACAAAAGCTCATCACTTCGAAAATATGTTGCAGCATGACACCTCGCCTCAGACATGGAGGTTCGGCCTCTATATATTGCTTTGATTGAGGTGCTTAGATCACTTTGACTTCCCTGTTTGATGGTCTCGATTAGGCCACACGAGTGAGTGATGTGAAATGCTGGCTTTATGTAGCTTCTTTTTATTTATTAACTAGTTGCCACATGGTCAGCCTCGAAGGACAAGGCCTAATACTTATTCAATACTATTGACATCTTGACATTTTTCTTAGTGAATGAGAAGATGTCGGTACATTTTTTTAACATATCAAGACATTATATAAAAGAAAGGTTGAAAGTTAGAAACTCTCACAAAGTGAAATCAACTCTAAATTTAATGGTGTTGTGACTTTAAAGGTGGTGTGGATGTATAAATATTTTTGAGCCACAAATTGAGTCTAATGCAAGTCTTTGATTTAATGAACTTGTTCCCCTAATAATAATATGTTAGGCACCAATATCAGGCCCCGGAAAGTGTCAATTTCATCAATTCGTTGGAACCATTCAATTATTTGGCAATGCAATTTCGTTGCATTAGAATATTTAAATAAATATCAATCTCTTTTAACATTTCCCATATACTCACTATTGACTGCTCTACTGGTTCTTTGGCCTCCCCCCACCCCACCCCCCCCCCCCAAAAAAAAAAGAAAAAAAAAAGCTATTGAGATGCCATAAATTTGATGTTGGGAAAAAAAATCCCCACTTAAGCAGCAGAAATGGAAAAAAAATATAAGAACGAGACGAAAAAGAATAACACGAATTAAACGCAGTTCGACAAAAAAAAAAAAAAAAGAAACCTAGTTAAGAATACGTAGATGCGCTGAGAAGGCTATGTTTAGTTCAGAAATTGATGTGCAATGTTGGGGTTATGATGTAATGGGAGGCTGCATTTGGCAGGCCTAACCACATTTGAAAATAACCTTGCATTTTCATCTGTCTATTTTATATTTAATAACTTTAGGACATGTTAGATATCCGTATGGGATACGGCTAGACGTGATTAAAGAAAGAACGTATAGTTGATCCGTCGAAAATGTTTAAGTTATTAGAGAACGTAATAAATTTACTTATTTATACTCTTCAACCGCCCTCTTCATGTGTGTGTCAATTTTTTATTTTTATTTTTTTAATTGAAGATGTTGTACGTGCATAATTAATATACTTATTAGGACTTGTCTAGACATGATTAAAGAGAGAACGTCAAATTGATTCATCTGAAAATGTTTAAATTATTAATGTTCGTTTGATTGCAAGTGTGGAAAATGGGTGGAAAGAAAATGAATTCCAGAAAAAATAATTACCCATAACTTGTTTTTGAGTGAATTGTTAATTAAGTGTGTTTGATTAATATAATTTTTCACCCGAAAAATTTTAAAATTTTGGATCTTTTTGTATTCATTTGACTTTGTTCTACATGGAAATTGTCCATTAAAGTATATATATATATATATATATATATATATATATATATATATATATATAATTTGTTCCACTTGCAAAAAAAATTAATACTGGAATTCCTTTTCCCACCAAATATGTGGGAAAATGAATTCCACCAAATCAAGCCATTGGTGCACGTGTGAGGCATAAATGGAAAATATTTTTCATTGCAAAACTTTGCCATCAAACAACCAAATTCATGGAAAATGGAAATTATTTTCCTTTAAATATAGGAAATCAAACTGGCCCTTAGAGAAAGTGATAAATTTACTTATTCATACTCCGTCTTCAACAACCCTCTTCATGTGTACGCCATTTTTTTTTTTATTGAAGACGTTGTACGTGCACAATTTAATATCCTTATTGGACTTGTCTAGACATGATTAAAGAGAGAACACTGAATTGATTAGCCTAAAAATGTTTAAATTATTAGATAGTGACAAATTTACTTATTTACACTTCGTCCTCAACCATCCCTCACGTGTTCGTCAAATTTATTTTTTATTAAAGACCCAGAACGTGCACAATTTTTTTATATCAATGACGGTAAATTTGAACTCGACATGCTTGACAGATTAAGGACGTGTTCGGTAGAGATTAAAATCGGATTAAAATTGAAAAATTAGCCCTTATTGTTGACTTTTATTAGACGAGTGAGACTCAATAAAGACTATATTTTCAATTTTAATTTGATTTTAAACTGCACCAAACAAGCTCTAAGCTTTTAGAAGATATAGTACATCTACATGAGATATATTTGTCCGTTACTTTATTCAAGACTATCTAATTGAACATACTGAACTAACGCAAAACTGCGATTCGGTACACAAAGGAAAGGTCCTACATATACCATACCCATTTTTGTTTCCACCGCTCCTCTTCTTCATATCCCCTTTATATTCTTGTGACTACCTCTTGCAATTCATAAGTTTACATATCCAACAGAAACTCATCAAGAAAATGTACATCTGTCCAATTGTATAATTGGTGGGTTCAATTCATATATGGCCAAGAAAATGAAAATCCCTTCCATTTTCAAGAACAAAGAAGCAAAGCATCCATGGCAGTGGCACTCATGCAAGCAACAGCCCAAAACACATTCTTTTCGAGCAGACGAAGAAATTTTCAAGACCGTTAACTTGGTTTTCTCCGACCCTTCCAGCAGGGTTGGAACTCCGAAATCTTGCTTTACATATTCCGAGGACGATCCTGGAGGTGAATCAGAAGAGATGATCATTCGTGGGGTGCAATCCGAGAGGTTGATTTTTGAGCCAAGCAACACGAGTTCATCAATCTTAGACGAGGCGAAAATGAGTGGAGTTTTACCATTGAAGGAGAGTATAGTACTAGCAATAGAGTCAGATGATCCTTACATGGATTTCAAAAAGTCCATGGAGGAAATGGTTGAGACTCATGGGTTGAAAGATTGGGAATGCTTAGAGGAGTTGTTAGCATGGTATTTGAGGATGAACGAGAGGACAAACCAGGGATTCATAGTTGGAGCATTCGTCGATTTGCTTAAAGGACTAGCATCTTCTTGCTCTAATTCGACAAATTCGCGTTCCAGTTGACTTCTTTTTCTTCTTCTCGTCCTCTTTCTCGTATCACTGGTAAGTCATGTGGTGATGAATGAGGAATGGGGCTATAGTCATAGGTTTTAATTGTTGAAGAGAATATTTTATCTATCTAAGAACTTAACCTTCTACGTAAAATGACTCGACACGATATCAGAGTAGATATAAATCCTAAAGATCAAATCCCACTATTGTCTATTTTGGAGAGCTATGCAAGTATCACGACCTTAATGAAAAAATTGAATCTGACTTGCCCGTACGTGAGATAAAGTATTTAACAGTAAAAGAAATCATGTTTTTTTGATGAAAGGTGATTAGTAGTTGAGGCTCACAATGAAATGTCATTCTTACTCAAGGTTTTCACAATTTTAATTAAAAATTAGGACTATATTTTTGTCTTGCGCCTGTTTGTTTTTTTATTTTTTCCACCCCAAAATGCATTATTTGACCGTCGCCCTCCTGAAAATGGGTCTTACTGTGAGATACTAAGTAAAAAAACAAAAAATGGTTGTCGCATTGACAATATCCAAAAACCTATTGAAATTGAGATTAAAATGGGTAACAAACAGGCGCTTGATATTGCTATTCCCCTTTTAATCCTGGGAAGGATCTATGATTGGATTACAGGTTGGGGGCCGAGTTAATACGTAAAAAAAAGAAAAAAATTACACATGATTTTTTTTTTTACATAATTTTTTTTTCCTAACAAAAAAAAAATTAGTTGGGGGAGGGAGGGGATAGCCCCCCCCCCCCCCCACCCACACAATCCGTCCCTACTTTAATCACATTTTTTCTAAGTGCCTTTTTGGGTTAATTTGTTGTCAATTAACAACAATAACGTGCCATGTCGACGTTTTTATTTTCCACGTCAACGAGTTCACCAATCTTTTTAACAATGAGTTATTGAGTGATGAATGAGACCATCCAAATTTTCTTAAAGTTTAATAGTCAATAAGACACTTATAAATCAATTTATAAAAAATGAATAGTAGCAGATCCCACGAAATTTTTTGATAATAAATAAACAGGAACGACGAATATAGTTAAAATTAATTTTTATTCTAATTGAATTTATTAATTATTTATTAATTGGGTGCCAAACGGAAGCCTACTGTAACAAAGTCTGATTTGAAAGACCTCTATATTGGCACCACCTTATAATATACCACATTGGAATGTTTGTTAAGACTGCCGTGTAAGTTTCTGTTTTGTTTTAACTAAAAATTAGATTTTTAGTAATTTGATAAAATTTGTAATTAAAAATTGATAAAAGCAGTGGATATCATAAAATGCATGATTGAAAATGATTACGAGAAAAAAATAATTTTAAAAAATTGGAGCAATTACGAATAATCCAACCAAAAAGTAAGCTTGTTCCACAATTACATGGTTCTGCAGGTACCCCTAACCTAATACACGCTACTAAGGGTTGAAAGTAGCTAAATCACATGTATTTATAAATATTGTCACTTTTGTTTACATATTTTAAAGGATCAACTAATACTATTACTTACTGACACCCATTTTGGAGAAGAATAAATTTTGGAATAGTGATTGATGATAATGTATGGTTAAAAGGTAAGATAATTTTTGGGTTTATGTGTAATATTATTTTATTGATAGAATGTGTGGTTGAAATGAAGAAAGAGGAAAAAAATGATAAAGATAATGGATGTCAAACAGGGGCTTAAACAGTTCATAAATATTTTCAATTTTTTCACAGAAATGCTTGAATCAAATTTTAAAACGTTAAGTCGGTGTTTGGTCTGGATTAAAATCTGATTTTAATTCAAATTAAAGTCAAACAATTAATATTAACTATATCTTTAATGAGTCACACAAATTCTCAACCATATTTCAAAAATTTCTATTAAAATCTACTAAAAATTTAATTTTAATGTCCACCAAACGCCTCTAAAAATTGAGAGGTCTTTTAAACAAATATTAGGGTCAAAGGGAAAAACCATATGTACCGAATGGGGGGTACCGAATGGTGTACCCCCCTCACAATGTGTGCGGGGCCCGTGTGTGTTTGAAAATGACGGCTCGTGGTCCCCACCTCTCAATGTGAGTGGGGTGTAAAAGATTATGTAAAAAAATTATGTACATGTAGCATAACCCTAGGGTCAAAACTAGAAATAACAATTTCAAAGTTGGCTGACAATTGACAACATAAAAAATATTAGCATTGAACTCGTGAAGAACGTTAAGCTTGGTGCATGTTTGGATTCACATATGACTTTTTATTCATTATGATATCACTTATAAATAAAAACATAATAAATGTAATTAAAAACTATAAATAATTAAAGAAAACGATTTCATACGTAGATGTGGGATAATTGTTTACTCAATTAACGATATCTTAAAATTTGAATCTCGAATTTCAAGTTGATCCATGACATGACATAATTGATTCTTCTAATATTTATTACTTCCAAACATGGTCTTGACGAGGAAACATTGTGGGTCTTCTTCGGCGGCGATCACATGAAATCTCAACCGTCTAAAATTTTCTTTCCTAACCTAAAAATCTACAGATCTATATACACCCCCCTTCACCCCAACACCCACCAAACTCCCAATCCTTCCTATCTCGCCGACTCGACTTTGCGAAGCTCCCGAGTTTCTTCCTTCTCTCTATAAAAAATACGCAATTTTGTGTATTGTTTTACTAGGAATCAGATCGATTGATTAACGTCGATCTGGTTTAGTTTTTCTGATTTTTTGTTGGTTTGAGTGTGGGGTTTTGATTATTTGAAAAAGAAAAAGGGAGAAGAAAAGATGTTCGGGAGAGCACCAAAGAAGAGTAATAACACCAAGTATTACGAGCTCTTGGGAGTTTCGAAGAATGCTTCACAGGATGATCTCAAAAAGGCCTACCGTAAATCTGCCATCAAGAACCACCCCGATAAAGGCGGCGACCCGGAAAAAGTAACTCTTTAAATTTTATTAGAACTGGGTATATTTGATTGGTGAATCGTCTTTGGGGGGATTTGGTTATAGTCATGTTTATTTATCTGTAAATCTATGGTTATTATTGTTTGTTTTAAATTTGTACAGATCTGTTATTCTTGGAATTGCTGTGTATTTTTCGATTTATAATTTCCTTTTTTGATCTGAATTTAGCTTTAGTCAGCTGTTTGTTGAGTATGATTTGATGTTTAAATTCGTTCATGGATATGTATATTTGTAACTGAATCATAATTTGGAAAGTGCAAACTATAATTGTTGACTAGAACGCCTGCAAGTTTTATGTTTACAATCACAGCTTTGTGTGCTGCTTTCTTAATACGCGGTGCCATTATGTTTCTTTCTCTTGTTGCACCGTAGCAAGTTATTTATTTTTACTAGTTCGGTTGTTCTATTTGTGTTAGACTGTTGTTCCACGCGTAAGTAGTGGCCTTTTTCTTTTTATGAATGTTGCAGTTTAAAGAGATTGCACAAGCTTATGAAGTCTTGAGTGACGCGGACAAGCGTGAAATCTATGATCAATATGGTGAGGATGCCCTCAAGGAAGGAATGGGGAGTGGAGGTGGCGGTGGCCACAACCCGTTTGATATCTTTGAATCCCTTTTTGGTGGTAGTCCTTTTGGTGGTAAGTGATTTTAACAATCCCAAGTGGTGTTTGCATGCCTTGGATGGTAGAAACTTATTATATATGGGAATCGTTTTCCCCAGGTGCTGGTGGAAGCAGCAGAGGCCGAAGGCAAAGAAGGGGAGAAGATGTTATTCATCCTCTCAAGGTTTCACTTGAGGATCTCTATAATGGTTCATCGAAGAAGCTTTCCCTTTCTCGTAATGTGCTCTGCTCCAAATGCAAGGGGTGAGTTTTTGTGTGTTTTACTGCATACGTTGTTGTGATGATGACTTAATTATTGATTATAATCAGTCAAGCTGTTGATTGATGGTGTGCAGGAAAGGTTCTAAATCAGGTGCTTCAATGAAGTGTCGTGGCTGTCAAGGTTCTGGGATGAAAGTTTCCATCAGGCATCTTGGCCCATCCATGATCCAGCAGATGCAGCATCCTTGTAATGAATGTAAGGGTACAGGTGAAACCATAAGCGACAAGGACCGCTGCCAACAGTGCAAGGGTGAGAAGGTTGTTCAGGGGAAGAAGGTTTTGGAGGTCCATGTGGAGAAAGGCATGCAGAATGGACAAAGGGTCACTTTTCCTGGCGAGGCTGATGAAGCGGTAATTGAGAAGTTAACTTGCTTTCTCATTATTTTTTTAAAGAGGTTATTTTTTAGGATTGATTTTAACCGAATTTCCATTTTTTGCAGCCTGACACAGTTACAGGTGACATTGTGTTCGTCTTGCAACAGAAGGAGCACCCCAAGTTTAAGCGGAAGGGTGATGATCTATTTATTGAACACACCTTGACCCTGACTGAAGCACTATGTGGATTCCAATTTATATTGACTCATCTGGACAATAGGCAGCTCCTCATTAAATCCCAGCCCGGGGAAGTTGTCAAACCTGGTGAGTTTTTATTGCCGCTCCCATCTGTTTATTTGCTTATCTATGACTTGTTTTTCTGCTTTTTGGTTTTTTTTTTACAAATAACAGCTTCCTATACAACTTTAGCAAGGTTCACTGATTTTTGAATCTTGATTTTCTGTTGGGATATAACTTCTTACTTTTTTTTTTATACGTTCAAACACTAATATTTGTTAATGGGGCCACAGATCAATTCAAGGCCATTAATGACGAAGGAATGCCCATGTACCAGAGGCCATTCATGAAAGGGAAATTATACATCCATTTCACTGTGGATTTCCCTGAATCCCTGCACACGGAGCAATGCAAAGCTATTGAGACAGTGCTCCCTGCAAGGGCAACAACCCAAATTACGGACATGGAATTGGATGAATGTGAGGAGACTACTTTGCATGCGGTTAACATTGAAGAAGAGATGCGTAGGAAGCAGCAAGCTGCCCAAGAGGCATACGAGGAAGATGATGATGATATGCATGCTGGGGCTCAGAGGGTGCAGTGTGCCCAGCAGTGAATACTAATATTGATGGTGGCAGAGAGGAAAAAGGAGGGGGTTTTGATTTATGGGTTTTTCAAGTTTAGGCAAGACAACTGCAATATTGGTTTTCTATTATAGTATTAATATTATGTTCTAATGGTTTGAGAATTTTATATGACATGCCTTGGTATTGTAATACAAGTTACTGCTTGCAATATTGTTCTGTTATATAGCACTAGTGCATGAAATTTAGATGCTTATCATTATGCAGTTCTGGAATTCGAATTCACTTCACTTTCAAATCACTTTTTAACTCTTTGGGATATGCGAAAAAGAACCTTTATAACTTCTAATATTATTGTATTGGAGCGAACGCTAATTTATTAAGTTAACCGTAGAAGCATAACCGCGTAAACAGTTTGGTGAAATACGTATTGTGTAGCGTATATTATGCCCCCGTTAGACACTCATTTTCTTTTTCATTGTTTTCTCTTTCTTCATTTCAACCGCGCATTATATCAATAAAATAATAATATATATAAATTGAAAAATTTTCATTATTTTTTAGCCACACATTCTTCCATCAATTACTATTCCAAAATTTAGCCTCCGTTTGTCACCCATTAATTTCTCATTCTCATTTCCATTCTCATTCTCATTCTTCATTTCAACCACATATTCTCCAAATAAAATAATATTACACACAAATCAAAAACTTTTCATTACTTTTTCACCACACATTCTCACATCAATCACTATTCTAAAATTTCTATTCTCCTCAAAATTAGATTCAAACACACCCTTATTCTCTCTAAAATGGGTGTCAAAGGCTATGTTTCTGCTGGAATAGTGTTTACAAGACATTTAAAAATTCACCGAAGAAACTTTTCCCTTTGGTTAATTGCAGGTAGATGACCGAACTCCCAAAGTATTGATATGCTCTTTATTTTTTTCAGAAAGTATGGGGAAAGTGCCTAAAAAGATAGCAAAGCTATAAAATAATTGGTGGTCACCTCGTTTAAAAATGACTTTTTAACTCAAAAAGTCCCCTTTATGTCTCCATCCGATTGATTGAATCAATACAGCCCGACCCGACTTATACCGACCCGACCCGATATCCAAAATTTCTCTGTTCCTCTCCAGCTGCAATGCACCTCCTCCCACCAAATCATTTCAATTTTCAAAATATTCTAGCCGTTACCTCTTTGACACATCACTCCCTCTCTCCCCTCTGCAGAGGCTGTCGATTAGAAAAGAAAATGTCTTTGTCTTTCCTCTGACAATTAAAAAACATACTTCGCTCTCTTTTCAAATCCTCTTCAGTAAAATCCTGAATTCCTGAACCGGATTTTGAAGATGAAGGGAGTGAAAGGAAGGCTACTGAAGAAATTGAAGACAATTAAAACAATTGGGCATTTGAAACCAGAAAGAATTCTTCAGGTAAATGCATTTGAAGGCTATGTATATACTTCACCACCCAAATCCAATTCTGTGCCCCGGAAAACCCTGGTTTCCATTCAAGAAAATCCCAAGAATGTTGTGGAGAATGATGGATTGATGATGCAAGAACCAGAGATCATTGATGTTACAGAGCTTATGAAGGATCTTGAAGATCAAGAATTTGAATTCGATGGTGATATCAACGATAAGGAGAATGTCAAACCCGAAAAGAAGTCGAAAATCCCAGATGATTTTGTAGAAAATTCAAAGGATAAGGTTTTGGAATCTACAGAAGAATTTCGTAAAGATGATGAAAAGCAGGTCCCTTTACAAGAGATTGATGTGTCTTTGTTCAGGCAGCCAGATTTGGACTCAGGATCCCTTTTCCACCCGAATCTTCTTGCAGCCTTTGAGCAGGCAGTTATGGAAGTTAAAGCTCAAGATAAGGCAGAGAGAAGGGTTCAAATTGAGGAAATAAATTGTCAAGAAATCGATGAAGGCCCCCTTTTAAAGTCAAGGAAAATCGAGGAAATTGCAGATCCTCTACTAGAATATGAAGACAAGTGTCCACCAGGGGGTACAGATACAGTTATTCTCTACACCACAGGCCTTAGAGGGATACGAAAGACATTCAACGACTGTCATAGAATCCGAACTCTATTGGAGAACCTGAGGATTTCTTTCTACGAGAGGGATATATCGCTGCATTCAGAGTATAGGGACGAGTTGTGGAAGATTTTGGTTGAAAAAGTACTGCCTCCAAGGCTGTTCATAAAGGGAAGGTACATTGGAGGAGCTGCAGAGGTTTTGGTATTGCATGAACAAGGAAAGTTAAAGTCACTTCTTGAAGGAATTCCTATTGATAAATCTGAAGGACCATGTGATGGTTGTGCTGGAATAAGGTTTATCGTGTGTTTTAGCTGCAATGGAAGTCGAAAAATTGTTCCTGAAGGGAATGGTCAGGTAATGAAATGCTCAGAATGCAATGAGAATGGATTGATCATATGTCCATTTTGTTGTTGAGTATTAATTTACCTCCTCCTTGTGATATTCAACCGGGGAGACGCAGGATTAGCAGGATTACTTTGGACGACGTTCCTAGTGATATGGGTCAAGGCACAAGTATTCCTTCGTTCTGTTGGTTGAGCAAGATTGTATGTGCTTGTATATTTGTTGCTTAATTTCATGCGAGATGACAAGCAGAACCAAGTCAAAGTCATCTTCTATTCAGAAATAATATGCAAAGTTCTTATTTGTTTGGTTAACGTTTTGTGTATCATTGGAATCTTTGGTGGATTAACTAATAAATTGATAATTTGCTTCAAATTTATTTCTTGACTTATAAGCCTTTCGTAGTTTTGTAAAGTGCATTTTCTGTCAGGGAACATGGTTTTGTTGGATTCTAAAGACAGTTCTATTAGCTATTAGCATGTTGAGCCAAGCTGTATGTACAGAAAAGGTTTTGCCAGAAAACCAACTGAACACAAATATAGGTGGGGCTCGGCATTTTTTTTCAATATTTTATTCACCTGGGGCCCACACCCCATGTGAGATTCTGTTGGTTTCCTGGCAAAACATTTTCTGTACATCTACCTTTTTTCTTTTGGCATTGGGAGGGAGTTGAATAAAAGACGTGCAAATTTAAATTATGCTACCAAACAGAGTGCAAGTTACTCAAAAGAACGAAAAGAAAAACCAAATTTCTGATTAGCTCTTTTCAGGGAATAAAAATGTCAGGCACAACACTTGAAAACAATCGAAAAAGATAATTCAACAAGAACAGTTCAAAACCTATTCAGGTGTACCTATTCAGGTGTACCAGTCTTGGCCCGGCATGGTGCTGCTCAACACATTTTGACAAATCTAAGCTAAAACAAATTCAATAAATATACAAACTAGCAAGCAGCTTGATTAGGAACCGACAGCCAGTTTTCAGGTGGAATAGACTTGGTCCAGCATGGTGCTGCTCAACACATTTAGACACATCTAAGCTACAACAAATTCCATAAATATTCAAACTAGCGAGCAGACTTGAGTCATAATCCATGCACTTAAGTCCGTGTATGCTTGATTTGCGTGCAATTTTAAAGAGAACCCAACAGATAAATAGGGCACCCTTCAACCTAACTCTTTTTTCCCACCACCCCTATAATTAGGAAAATGAGAAGGGAAGACAAATCAATGTTGAAAGTCACCAAATGCAACAACCCAGATTTGTAGATAATGATAGGTCTAAACACCTCATATATGGCTCGATGACTAAACTGTAGAACCCTGTGATGCCCGTCCAGATTTTAATACCCTGGAAGACTGAATGCTTTGTCAAACTTCAATAAAACAATCAAACGAAGGATTCAATCATCCAAACTAGCTGTTTGAGCACAGAGAAAGTATTTAGTGGCCCGAACAATAAGAGAAAAACTATGGCGATGATCAGTAAAGAATCATAAATAAATTTAGCATAGTGGATGCCAAGTTGAGATGACAATGCCCTCAAACAAATATGTATCAGGGAGAGAGGAGCCCATCGCAACTAAATAAATAGAAGAATACCACAAATCGTTTGATATCTCACCACAAACTACGAAATAAAACAATCCAAGCATATGAAAGGTAATAAGAAACTGTTCTAAGACAATCATGCACCCAACAGCATGCGATCCAGGAATTTCAAATTATTCAAGTATGAAATACCTTAAATAGAAGAACCGCACGAGTGTAATAGATCAAACTAAAATGACCTGGAAAAATAAATGACTCGAAGAACTGTCACAAAAGATATATTAGTTATACCAACACCTATATCCTATTCCTATCACAGAGACCGAAAGGAGTACATCGAAAAAGTTTCTCATTCTATTTCCTCAATTTCTCTCTATTTTCTAGCACACGGAGGGGTCTTCATCCAGTCTTGTGTATAATTAACTTCAGAATTACCTTGAAATCAACTAAGCATGTGAAGCTTCCTGCTGGCTCTCGTTAACAAATGTTCCAACTGTCTTAAACCAACGTAAGAGATTTCTGTGATCTTTTACATAAAGCCAAGCTTGTAAAAATGGGAAGAGGTTCTCATTGACCCCTCTTTCTTCAATGTAACCATGAAGAGCATCTCTTACTTTTTCATCAAGATCTCTGTCAATTATTAGTGAAATGATAAATGTGTGACTTTAGATGGCAATCAAATTTAGTTAATAGATAGAATGAACTTTGCAAGGAAATGTGACACATCAAATCGTTAAAATTCTATATAATTTATTCCCACAGAATCTGAAGTCTTCACAATTTAGTAACCATTACAGGTAACTATTCAACATGCATCAACTATATGCAATGATAGAGGGGAAATTCTAGAACGGCATATTGTAAACATTTTTTTCTGACAACAAAGAAACCTTCAACTAATTATTTGAAGGTATTTAAATGCTAACTACTGTAACTTGTTCTGGGTCAAAGAATGAATTGTAATTGCCATAAAACATATGTCAGCTAGAAGAAGGCATCAGAGGAAGCAGATTTTAGTGCATAAAGGAAATGGCTTCACAAAGGACACTCCTCTCGTGCACTGCAAGTGTTGTTCCAGTATTTCAAAAAAAAGAAAAATCTTTGTGAGTTAGTTCAGCATTTTACAGGAAACAAAAGGGCTGAAAATTCAAGAACAATTTATATTTCCTACTGTTCTATTACTTAAGTTTTTAAACCATTGCTACTATTTAATCCTATAATTTACATATAAGAGTGTAACTGTAAAATCTAAGACTGCAATTGTATTACTTAAGTGCACTGAAATACAACTAATGGAATTTCTTGCATAGTAAAGAGATTGCAAGTATCATTCAAGTCCTATGAGAGCTAGGTATTCTATGGGTCCCTACTAAGCTACCTTCCACATTGTACATGTCAAGAATAATGAATAAGATTACATAGATCGTCAAAGATTGAGATTATAATATTTACTTTCCTTAGTGTAAGATTACTTTCCTTAGTAGTAGATTGCGTAATCTTTTCTTTTATGTTTATTTCTTTTTACAGCTATTTGTAACCCTATAAATAGGGTCTTCTACATTGTAATATTAACAAGTCAATAATAATACAATTTATATTTCTTGACATGGTATCAGAGCTGTTTCGATCCTAAATAAATTGACTTTTGAATTTCGTTTCCGACGAGCGGCCTTGAGCAGCTCGTCCGGCTACCAATGTTGTTCGTGATAATCAATGTAACAAAGAGGAGAGGGAAAAATATCAAAAAAAGGAATAAAAATCAAATTTGATTGTTGAGGAGGAATTGCGCAGTCAAATACTTGGGTTCCATTCGGCTAGGATTTGCCCTTAAAACCCGATTAACAAAGTCATCGCTCTCCGCAAAAGAAGGTACTGAATTTGTCCAGGGATTCAGCAAAATTGCTCGTGGGCAGTGAAAAAAAAAACGTAGTCTTTTGTGGTTTCTTAAAGGAAACTGTAAATTTCTGCTAAACTTTTGAAGTGGAAAATTTTCGGGCAAACTAACTGAGGGTTTTGAATAGCAAAACATTGGTGAAATTGGGTTATTGACAGTGCCTACCGGAGAGGAATTCATGGTTCTTTTGCAAAGGTCAAGTCTTGTATTCAATCAGGTTTCGAAGATTGCATTCAAAAAAACTAAAAAAAATCACGTTTCAATACGTGTGTTCATTTGACTCTTGTTTACTCCTGGTCTTCGGTTTAGATTTCTTCATTGTGAAGGATTTACCAAAAATCAGAGATTTTTGCCAACGGGCTTTCGTTATCTTTGGGGATAGATTATAGGTTAATCAATTGTTTAGGTTAAATTAGGGAAAGTAAGTTGAATTGATTAGATTTTTGGTACAGGTGCTTTCCAGGTTTTAAAAAAAAAAATTCTGTGAATTTTAGTTTTATGTTTCATCTGGTCTTAAATACTTGGGTTGGATTGGATTCTTTGATTGTTCCATGGAGTGTTTGAGGAAGAAGAGGAAGGGGGTGGAGATCTCAAGAAGTATGTAAAGAAGAAGTTGAGGAACAAACTACATTGGCAGTATTATGGTCACATTTATCCTTGGAAGATTATTCAAGGAGGAAAAAGAAATGCAGGGAATATGAGAAAGGCAGGAATCTTGGCGAACACAGTCACTTGTAATACTTTGATAAGCTTTCTGTGCAAATTTAGGTTATTTGAACAGGCGAAGGTAGTAGTGGGCTTGCATTTAATTTGGGCTATTCGTTTTGTGTTGATGTTGGGCTAGTGTTTATGGTTAGTGGGTTTTGATTGGGCTGGGTATTTAGTTTAATTGGGCCTGTAGGTGTTTGGTTTCAAATCAGAAACTCTTTTGAGTTGAGCCTAATGTTTGCTTTCCATAATTGGGCCATTGGTTTAGTCTGGATAAATTGATTGGGCTTGAGTTAGTTGGGTCATTGGGTTGGGTTCTTGTTGGTTTAATTTGGTTGACTAATTTATTGGGCTATTATTTTGGTTTTCGAGACTTGCTATAGTTTTAAGTTATGGAATTTTGGGATTCTTATTTTAGGTTTGAAAAAAAAAAAAAAAACTCGTTGTGTGGTTTTGGATTCTCATAGGAGGATCATCTTCCGGTGTTTTGGCGTTAGAGCTTTTGTTGGAGCACAATTTCCGTATTCGACTCAGTTCTCCCGACAGTTAGAACTCGCTGTGTGTGTCGGCGCACTTCGTCAATTTCCTTTGGAAATTCTTCCTGGTGAGTGAGCTCTCTGGAGTATCTTTGGAGTGGTTGAATCTTCGATTCTCTTTGGTCACAACTCAGCCTTTCAGGTGTGGGTTTCTTCCGGTCGTCCAATGTTGACTGATTTTGTCAACGTGTGACTCTTCTTCGGTGGTTTCTAGTCGTTTCTCGTGGTTTCTCGTTGGTTCACGTCGTTTCTTTGGAGTGTTCTTGAGGTGATTTTGGAGTAGTTCTTTGTTGTTCTTGGTTTCACGTCGTCAGTAATTTTCGTCGTTGGTTGCTTTAATTTGGTTTTCTTCTTCGTGGGCACAAGTATCGTCATCGCCGTCCGTTCATGATTGCAAATTGATGCTTTTACCAGTATCAATTTGAGGGGGGATGTCAAGAATAATGAATAAGATTACATAGATCGTCAAAGATTGAGATTATAATATTTACTTTCCTCAGTGTAAGATTACTTTCCTTAGTAGTAGATTGCGTAATCTTTTCTTTTATGTTTATTTCCTTTTACAGCTATTTGTAACCCTATAAATAGGGTCTTCTACATTGTAATATTAACAAGTCAATAATAATACAATTTATATTTCTTGACAGTACACATTATTGCTACGTTGATATTATAATTGTGTTGGACTTGTTAAGGAATTCTGGATAAGGATTTTATTGAGATTAGTCTTAGCTATCCAAGGTTAAGAATGTGTAATTTAAATTATAATATAATTACACCTATTGGCAAGTTAGTTTTAGATACTTTTATTAATTTGGAATTAAACAAACAAAAAGGAAACAAGTATAAGATGAGAGAGTTTGGCTAAATCAGGATTGCTTGTGCCGTAGAATTTGACTCCTCCCTCATTAAAAGGGAAGGGGGTAAACAAATTCCACACAATTTTCTCTATTCTTGGACGTCCTCGTCTACCCTACTCAATGCCTTTGTCACTTAACAAGAAAAATCATATCCCATCTCTAATATGAACAGAAGATGCCTATGCACCTTTGGTAGAGATTGTTCCTAGAACTGGGAGAAAGGTCAAGGCACGGACTGGAGTATTTTAAGGTGATTCAAAGATTTAAAAATTAGCCAAGGTAGATCTTCCTTGGCATTCTACAATAAACACAAGAACAATAAACATTTCGCTTCCAAACATGCATGATTCTAACAATTTTTTATCCAAGTGTAACTTACTCAAAAATAGGGCCGTTGTATTTAGTTGGAACCACAAGGAACCCTGAAGAATCAGCTTTTGGCCTCAACGAAACAGAGTGAATTCCCAAAGCATCAGGATACAAACCACAGAGAAAATGCAGAGACTCCTTCTGCCCTGGCTTAGAGATATCAACATGAAGAAACAACTGATTAATACCATCATCAACGTTGTCATCTCCAGAATCTCCAGGAATTATGTTAGCCAATCGCATTACAGAAATACTGATCTCCTCGTCTCCGTAT
This sequence comes from Fraxinus americana, assembly GCA_035079005.1. NCBI lineage: Eukaryota > Viridiplantae > Streptophyta > Magnoliopsida > Lamiales > Oleaceae > Fraxinus > Fraxinus americana. The sequence goes on along the minus strand of CM068710.1, from coordinate 34,662,841 downwards.
GTGCGTTTTAGAACAGCACCACCACTATGAAGTGCCCCTTTCTCAACAGTGAATGGTGAAGGTGGGCTAACTTTCTGTGGAACATAAAATTTATAAAAGATGATTAAGCCACAAAAAACACGAGAGAGATTCTGTAGAATCATCATGAGCATGTTCACTAGCAAACTTACTTATCAGCAATAAGCAAGTATTTTCCAGAGAATTAATATTGTGAAAATAAAGAAGAAGAATTTCAAGGAGCTAATCTAGAAGCAACTAGTTAGAAATGCGGATAAGGCAAACAATAGACTTAGATATCTCACAATAGCTTCCATTGCCTAATATAAATAAATTGAGTCATGTCACAGTCCAGTTTCAAATCAACTAGTCCTTCAGTTACAAGACCACATACACTGAAACCGAAGTTTGTGCACGACTCTGACACAACTTACATTGTTCACTGCGACACAGCATCCCGTGCAATTGAAAAAAATATAAAAGAAAATTTGTTAATTTCAAACATGTGCAAAATAAAAATAATATAACTATTAGATTTGTGAGTCCCTGCTATATCCATTATATTTCTGCTGTGTATTGTTTTCTGTTATATGCCGCACTGTTAATATAAGGCATGATTACTCAAAGGGGATCTAAAAGTGTTTGTCTGAGTTCATTGTGATTCTTTTCCTCCTTGGCTGTTCCTCTTCCACTTCTATGTAGTGTTGGAAGAAAGGTATTAGAAGAGAGGCTTTGGGCAGTCATTTTTGGGATGGCCCTGGTTAAAATTAATCTAAAATTCCAAAACAGAGCCAGATAAATTAAGTCCAATAAGCCCACTAAAACCTTTGCAGAAGTACCCTAACAGCACTCAAAAAATCAGTTCCATTTACAGCGTAATAATAATTTATATGCTCATTTCTACGTAATCACAGTACTACACATATGCAGGTGATGACATATTAGTATTACAAGTGCGTTCAAAGATTAATATACAGAAACTTCAAGAAAAAAATTAACACGAAAACCCTAATCCAATTATATGCCTTAAGAACTAAACTAAAATGCGTATGTGGAGAGAGAACATACTGGAGGAGGGGTCATTTTGGAGACTTCTACATAGTGGTCTTTGAGGGAACGGAGTAGTATGGAGTTGACGGCGGCGACGGAGGAGACGCTGGATGACGAGCGAGATACTAAAGTGCGCCATGGTCGAAAAAGTTGTTGCAGTTCACCACCAGCGCATACTAGAGCCTTTCTCCACATTGTTTTCTGGCGTGTTCTTTTCTAAGTTCACCAACTGCGCATAATAGTGAGTAGTGACTTCCGCCTGTGTTTATTTCGAACGCCGGCGTTTCTCCACTTAATAAGTTGGAAGAAAAAGATAAAAGGAAGAGGGATTTCTATTTAAATGGCCACTTTTTAATTTATCACTATTAAAATTATTTTCTTTTATTGATCTGTTCAATTTAGCCCTGTTTGTCATCCATTTTATCAAACATTGTTTGCTACAGTAAACAATCTTTACCACATATTCACTCAATAAAATATTCTACACACAAACCAATAAAATAACTTTACTTTTCAACCACACATTCTCCAAAAAATACTATTCAAAAATATATTTCTTCTCCCAAAATAGGAGAATGGCACTGAGGGTGAATAACTTCTTCAATAGAATAAACTTATTACACATCTAAAAATTATTTATAGTATGAAAGACAATAATTTTTTTTTTTGAAAGTAAAGACAATATTTTTATAAAGTGACTTTTATATTCTTTTCCATGACCTATTAAAACTTCTATAAAGACAGTGCTTAAAAGTCAAATTTCAAAAAGGTAAATTTTATTAGTAAAGAAAGTAAACTTGAAAAACACGTTTGACAATCCATAAATCTCAAGTTGAAAATGAAAAGGAAATGGAAATTAACTAGATATTTTCTCTACAGGCATTCCCTTGATGTTTAAACAAACAAGTACACTGTAACATGGTCACTTTTGCACAATTCCATGCCCCAACATCTACAAGTACTGCTCTACTGGTACATTGCAATCACTTTCCGAGTTCAACACAGACTAAGTATACAACATTGTGAGACTTTCTAAGCCTTTCAAAAATCTACTAAATGAAAGGAAAAATTGTTAAAAGAATACACATTTTTCAATGCTAGGAGGGGTCTTCCTGAACAACTCATCTTCTCAGTGATAAACGGCGTCCATGAAGCATACAAAAGGTTTACCATTCATTTTCTTCACTTCTTCCTGTGCCTGTTGGGATTAACTTTAACAATCTTACAACCCGACTTGTCACAGCCACCGTCCAATGAGAAGCTCCCACTGGCATTAAATCCTAGACTAGTTGATGCCTGGCACATAGATTGGTTTTCCTCAGCAACTTGATTTGGTTGGCCACCAAATTGAAAGGGATTGACTTGTGATGGATTTGCCGACCCAAACATGCCGACCAAGGTAGAAGGCAAGATGGATGGTTGACCAAATACAGGAACAGAAGGTACAGACGACTTCGCTGGATCCTCGACCATGCTGTCTTCAGTTTTTACTTGATTATTGTCCCAGGGTGAGATTGCAAAGGGAGAAGTGGGATTAGCAAATACAGGTGAGGAAGCTGCAACAGGGGTCGCAGAAAACGCGAAAGCAGGGCTTGAAGAGGCACCAGAGGACGAATTCAATACTATCGGATCAGTGTTTGTAGTAAACATGGAGGAAGCCGAAGAATTTCCTTCAAATTTAATGCCAAAAGTACTGGTGCTGTTGGAAGCAGCATTGATCCCAGGAGTAGAAGCTGAAGAACTGGCACTAAAACTAAATACACCAAAAGAGGCACCACCGACGGTATTAGTCCCAGAAGAGGAGGAACTGGCACCAAAACTAGATAAGCCAGTTGCACCACTGCTGGAGCAAACTGCATTGACGCCTGAAGAACTCCCAACATATTTAAACAGACTAGATGTTGGCTCATTTCCAGAGCTAATTCCATTGGTAGTTGATGCAGAAGCCAAACTTGAACTAAAACTGAAACTACTATTTTGACTTAATGCTTGGGAACTTACAGTGGATGAACCAAATGAAGTACTGCTGGAGATATTGAAGGACGATAATGATGCAGATGTACCAAACTGAATGGGTGTGCTCTGTGAGACAGTTCCAATGGAGGACGTCAAAAATCCACTGGCAGCAGCAAGAAAAGAACCCTGAGATTGAACATTTGCAGTTGAAGACACAAGTGAAGAACCAAGTCCAAAAGTGTTACTTCCAGAGCTTTCCACAAATGATAAAACGCTAGAGCTTGTATTACTTGAGCTGCCAGAAATATTATTGTCCTCTGCTTTAGATTGGAAAACTGTTGGTTCTGATACATTGGAAGTTGTTGATGCTGAAACAGCAGTGGATGGATCCGCAGAAATACCAAACTTAATAACGGGTGAAGGTGCCACATTAGACCCAAAATGACAGCTACTGAAGGCAGTAGTGAAACTGGGCACAACGGGTGAAGGTGCCACATTAGACCCAAAATGACAGCTACTGAAGGCAGTAGTGAAACTGGGCACGAAGTTTGCAATGCTGGTAGAAGGGGTAAATGAAAAGGCAGGAGGGCTGGAAACAAGAGATCCATTTGATGCAACAGAAAAAACAGTTTCAGATTTTCCAATTGTGCTGCCAGCCTTTTGCATATTCTGATCATCCCCTTTGTTTGACTCGGTAATTATTTGCTGACCACAAGTCGCATTAGAAAGAAGATTTACCGAGCTGCACACACATTTTGCAATTCAAGAATGTTATGAAGTTAAATAAAAAATATATATATTAAAACACTTTAGTGCTTGTGTGAAATGATCATTTGAAAAGTGATTTTTTTTTAGAGAATGTGTAGTTAAAATGTAGGGAAAGGTTATGGGGGAATGTGAAAAATGATTTATTTATTTATTATTATTATTATTTTTATTTTTTTTTGTGGTTGAAAATGAGTGTGGGGGAAAAAAGTGTTTTTCAAATAATCACTTTCAAACAAGGGCTTAGGTTTTAGAAATAAGCTCTTGTTTATATTGATTTTTTGAGAAGTGAATTTGTGAAAAGTGAATAAAAGTGCTTCTCAAATAATCACTTTCAAACAAGGCTTAGGTTTTAGAAATAAGCTCTTGTTTATATTGATTTTTTGAGAAGTGAATTTGTGAAAAGTGAATTTTTTTGGAGAATGCGTAGTTAAAAAAAAGGGAAAGGTTATGGATACTGGTGAAAATTAATTTTATTGGGAGAATGTGTTGTTGAAAAACGAGTTTGAGGAAAAGCGATTTTGAAAAAATCTAAATTAAACAAGGGTTAAAGGTAATTTCTTCTTGTCCAAGTTCCATCTGTTGATCAATTTTGCTACCAGGGGTTCTATATGCAAAAGGTAATATGGATTCACTTCTTTTTTCATGTCTTGTCAAGCGTATCCGATGTCTGTTGAACTTAGAAACTTAGATATGCACCATCATGCATATTAACAAATTAAAACTCTTCCAACTTCAACAGAGACAGATTTTGTATGGACAGCTTGTATATACCCAAATCCAATACTTAAGTTTAGGATTGCATTACAGTTTCTAGGTCCAGTTACTCAAGGTATTAAGACAATGACAGAATAACATTTTTGACATATATATATTGGGCTTTAGAGAAAGGAAGAGAGAGTGCATGACAGAGTTTGGTTCTCTGAATGGATTTTTGCACTTTCAAGAGTGATTCGGGCAAACTTGGAAAGTGTAATTTAAATTCTTGCCAAGGCATAAATTTCAAAACAAGTCATCACATAAAATAGTTAGTGCATGTCAGGCTTAAAGAGAAAAAAATATAAGCTTAACTACATGATTGTGTCTTGCTTCCTGAGGTGAATTACACATTTTAAAGTGAATTTGGAATAACTCAGAAAGTGAATGATAAACTCTCATATCAGAAAATTTCGAGCATAAAAATTGCACAATTTTGAAAAGGAGACGAATAGCAGCAAAACATCAAGAATATAATGAAAACATTCAAATGATATGTTATCAGAAAATGCAGCAAAAGGTCATGGGGCACCAGAAAGAAAGAAAAACTACTTAGTTGAACTCGACAGCAGTTTGCTACATTAATCACAATGGTGACTAACCTGCTTGAACTTTCTGGTTTAGATTCCGACCAAGTAATTGATTTTCTGTACGATAACTCAGAAGGCAAGGATGAAATCGCAAGTGATTGTGAATTGTTCGCTTCCTTTGGTTTGTCAAAATTGAAAACTGATTGAGGAAGCAGGTTTGATTGGAAGGATGTGCTTGGTGCCTGGGAAGCCGTGGAGGCAAAGACAGTGCTTTCTTTTCCTACAATGATTACCCCAGAACATTCCATATCACTGTTTTTGCTAGACAAAGGACCTGAAGGTGACTTCATTTCCATCTGAATAGTGGTTTTCTCCAATTTCAGTTCAGCAGGTGAAGGCTTTCCGTCATTGACAGCTATCTCCGCTGTTTCTTTCCTATCGCCTAATGGTTGAGGTGCAGGCTCGTTAGAATCTCTATAGTCATCCTGCTCCAAATAATCCTACAAAAGACATAAAATTTAATATCACAAGCTCCATAAGCTGGATTTTCATTACAGAAAATCAGTCAATTCTCAGAGGGCCTTCAGCATAAATAAGCGTATTCAAGAATCACCAACTACACTTGAAGCCACAAATATGCAGATGTGACCTAACAAATAACCTAAACTCATAACAGATCAAAGTCGGGCAAGTCTCGCCCGTAAGCAATTCACTGATAAATTTATACACTCCACGGAAATGAAACAATACCTACCTCATGTGCACTCATCTCAAAGGCTTGCTTCTTTTGAGGAGGTTGAGATGCAAAAGTCTTAAGAGAAGAATCAGTAGTTTCAACCATAGGTCTGAAAGCTTTTACTAATACTGAGGTATCAATATTCACTGCAGGAGTCAACATCACACATGGACCAACAGACTCTTTTGGGCCAGTTTCTTCTACCTCCACTTGCTTTTGTGAAGTAGAATCATGAGCATAAGAAAAAGTGGCTATAGGCCAACCCTCCAACTTATGGCCATCCTGGATCTTGATTGGTTTCATTTTCGAAGGTATTTTATCCCGAGCAGCAGATGCCTTGGATTCTGATGATTTTTCCTTTGGGGTCAGCTTTTCAAGATGCTGCAATATTCTAGCAGCAATCTCGCTAGACTTAGCAGAGATGGGAGTATAACTGGTACTTGGAGTGCTTTTATCCTCATTTCGTCCAACAGTTTTTGAGACCTTAAGCCTTGGTTCATCCTTTAATGCAATTTTCTGCTTCAAAGATATGTGCGCAGCATCAGAACTAATCTCCATTCCACAAGCAGAAAGAGGACTTCTATGAGATAAAGGACTGGGTTTCTGTCTGATTCTCCGCATAGGACCAACGGAACCGAGATCATCATCTAACATTGAACTCCTGCGTTTTAGGGTCTAGAATAAAAAATAAAAAAGATGAAACAAAAGGTGTAGAATTTAAAAGAAAAGAAAAATGAAAGATAACAAGTGAGATGACAATGTATGATCCGATCTAAAACTACAAAATTACTATATACCAATTTGTTAGGCCCTCGTCGTCTATAATGCTCCATTGCAAACGGAGATGATGATGATGATGACGGCCCACCATAACCATTATCAGCGGATCCAGTTCCCTGGAAAAAGACCAAGCATCAGAGAAAAATAGACAGAAAATACAGGTGGTACAGAAATGAGAAACATCATAAATGAACCTTATGTACGTCAGTTGGATAAACTCTGGAATATGGTGTATGAGTCATATTGTATATTGCTGATCTGCCATGAGATCTTGGGGTTATAGACCCATATTCGAGAACATCAGGGTTAACAGCGTTCTTTATTGTGAATGACGTGATAGGTGATTTTGGAGTAAATAGTACATTACTTAGCAACCGTGAGCCTTCTGTAACAGCTTGGTTCCGCATCCTCAACTTTGACGGCGATAATTTTGAAGGCCTACTGCCCATGTATGCTTTTGCAAGTTCAGCAGGAGAAGCAATCTCATGCTTAAGGACCTAGAAACATTTCTATGGTATAAATATCAAAGGAAATTCATTCTGTTACCTTTAAAAGACAAGGACGCTACAAGAAATCATCAGATATATATCAACCAACGACACAATTCTAACTGGATATCTAAATGCTTGTCAATAATAAAGCTTTTCAGCATACTTTTGAACTCACAGTAGGAGTTGAAATGACTCCATGAGATCTATCCTCAGGTTTATATTTTTCCAGTGAAGCACTTGAATATTGTTGATGCCTTTCAACATCCGTCTGCAGCTTTGGCAATGCATCTGTCGTTTTGCCATCATCAATCGCAGGAACTCCTACAGCTTTTGAACACAATAGCTCCGTCAAATGTTCAATCTCAGGTCTGCACCAACAAGCTTCACTTTAGTAACTTGAGCCCAAGGATTCAAGCATTTTTAGAACATTATGAAATAACCAAGCGCCGAGACACACATCTACAAAATAATTGAAATACATCATAGAGAGGTTGGCAAGACATAATAGAAGGTCATGTTGCAGAGTAGTTGGGAAACCAAGTCGATTCCCTTAAAAGATGCAAATTCAAACCACAAATTGTGAACTTGCAAAAGTTATCCGGTCTTTGGACAAGGTAGCATATCATATAGAAATTCAACAAATAACAAATGCGTGATTACTTTATGATTGTACAAAGAAAATAAAACTTTTAAGCGTCACATTTGAAGAGCCAAGATGAATAACATCATTTTTCCAAATTAAATTTTCATACAGAGGTGTCCGTGGCATAGAAATTATTAATGGCACAAAAGGGGGGAAAATCAGGGACTTGTGTTTCATCTCTTCTCATATACAAGAGAAATCCACACAAATGCTAGCTCAAAGTCATGACCAGTAGCATGTAGGCAAGAAAGCTCATTTTGTAAAGCCTACAGGAGGTGCAAGGATAAGGAAAACCAAAAAAGGTGCCTAGATATGGCCGAAAACTAAGTTAGTTGGCTGCCGCAGGGTGTAGCACAGGATATCCAGCTATTCATAGACTTCCACCACAAAGATCATTGGATGAACTCCTATATGACAGAAGACGAGCATCTAACTCTCAACTTTAGGTCAACCATCTGTGGAATCTTTTACTCGAGGGGATGCTCTTGGCCAAGTGAATATCGCGACCACAATGACCGAGATTATCTTCATGCATAAGGGTACCAGATTACCTTCATGCATAAGGATACTAGATTACCTAATAGAAAGATTGTGGCTTTTTGTTCAATTTCTCGTGGAGTCAAATTCTCCTCCATACGGGTCAAGGGAATAGGCATAGCCTTAGAACGGCGAGGTTCAAATGAGAAAAGGCTTCGATGGATACCTAGGCACCCAGAGACAAGGAAGTAGGTGTTATGGATTTTCAGTTTATGGGGATAGTGTGAGATCCGTATTCTGAATACGACAGAACGAAGTACCAAGGAAAGAAAGAAGAATACACCAAAATGCGGGTGCTGCACCAAACAGTGATGGTTGTTTCTAGTTGTAAGTGAATGCAACAAAAAGACCCAGAAATAACAAATAATGAAATAATTCTAAATAAACTTTACTCTTATGCAAACCTGCAAAAGAAAAAACTACACGAAGCATGTACGCTGCAGACAAATGATTGCAGAAGCTTACCTGTTAAAGGTCTTCTGCTTTAACAATTGTTCAAGCTCAGAGATCCCACCACTGACACAGCTATTTATTAGATGGCTGCCATTACCACTTGCAGGTTCTTGTCCTCCAGATTGATTCTTCACCCATAACAAAAAAAATGCAAATCACCTTCACCAGCTTTAAAAACACAATGGGTGGCATCCTCAAGAATAATGGCAGAAATAACATATTAATCTGAATAAGAAACGTGCAGTACTCAACATATGAACTTGGCAGTGGCAGAATTAAAAATTTAGCTAGCAATTTAGTGCGTGTTTGGACCACTTTCTTACATGAAAAGTCCACATTAATGGACTATGCAAGAAGTGCTTTCACAGGATATTATTTGCTAGATGAACCTATAATTTAATAGGTGTTTTGTAAATGTCCTTCAAAGGAAGTTAGATAGTACAGCTGTAAAGGTTGTTTTCCTGGTTTGCTCCCCAATGGTCACCCGTTCGAAGCCACTGAGGTGAGTAACAGGCCGTAAACTTCAGGACCCTGTGGGATTAGTCAAGGTGCGCGCAAGCTGGCCCGAATATCCATGGTTATCAAAAAAAAAAAGGTTGCTTTCCTAAAATGAACTACTTAGAATTGGACTTCTCATTGAAGAGCATCCATAACAAATTGAACACAAATGTCTTCTTTCATTGTAAAAAAAAAATTGTTTGAGCCATACACCTTGAGACACGCCTCATTTAAGGCTTTCGTGAAACTCTCCTAATCTTACAGATTTTATCTTGATTGCCATTTTAATGATTTACAACTTGATTTACTGAGGCTAACGCCTCAAGGTGCCTAAGGAAGAGCTAGTTGTGCACTCATTTATCTTGCCTAATCCGGAGTTTTATTATTGGCCTCAACTTTTTACGCAATTTTTTGTAGACTTTTACTGTTTTTTTTTTAATCTTTTCCTTTCCCCATCTTTAAGGAAAAGGCACTATTAGTATGTTGTTCATACAGAAGGTTCCTAAGTTGTTTCTATTTCTATAGTAGATAGCAATTTTATTGTGTAATTACTAATTTAAGACATTACTTTCTGCTACTTTGTTTATATCTTCACATTTGTTTACAAGTTGGACTTTTAATTTTGTTCATTTGTTATATTATGAAGGCACATAGGAATGAATGTTTTTCGTCCCACGTGTTCAAAGTATGACACGTGATTTTAATGCCTCCACAATTAGTATAAGTTTAAATATCTCCGCTCGTCAAGCATCTTCTGGCTATTTGAAATTGCATTAATTAGTGTATGTTTGATTCATGTTTATAAATTGCTTATAAACCCTGAAATCACTTTTAATTCCCACATTTTGAAGGACCACAAGTATTACCCACTTATCCACCACTCATTTCAATCTATTTACAATTTAAACCCTTTATAAAAACATCCTTTTTTAAGTTCATTAACTAAAAACAACTCATCTTACCTAAAGACATCCATGTCAATAGGATTCCTTCGAAATCAATGTCTTACCTCATTTCACCTTCATAACCTCCTCATTTCAAAACCCAAATCCTGCTAGCATAATTTCCATTCATGTCTTCAATAAAGTTCAATAGATCCCTACAATCCATGTTATGCTTCCATTAAATAAAATTTTGAAATAATTCCTCCATCTTTACTTGGTCTCATCGCTGTTAAACAAACTCTTCTATTCAAGTCCTTAATACAATTATGTTAGTTTATGTCCATACTTCTTTTCCATTTGTCAATATATCTTATAAAAACAATTTCATCATCCTAGGTTTTTTTTTATAATCGTGGATGTCTGGGCCAGCTTACGCGCATCTCGACTAATCCCACGAGGCCCTGAAATTTACGGCCGACTACTCACCTCAGTAGCCTGAGGGGATTCGAACATCCTAGGTTATAGGATAACTATATAACTTCTCGTGCATTTTAAACAAGGACATCTGAATAACCGTCCCAGCTTCCCTTTAGCTAATTATACTTCTCAAAGCTTTTACATTTTTCACATTTTAGTATGCTTTCCTCTCTCTCTATTAGACTTACCAACTTCTGACCCATGTGATTCCTCTACAAAATTTCCTTTATCAAATGGGTTTCTACCCTTGAACTCTCTTAACAATTTTATGAAATGGGCTTTCTACCCCTAACTTTCCTAATACAACATTCTACAAATATAACAAACCCATGATCAAGGAATTGGAAAAAATAACAAAAAACAAGAAGAAAGGAGATACACTTACCTCAGAAACTGTCCCTTGAAACCTACCACTCAATTCATGATTAGCCTCTGTTTACATTACAAAGTACATTAGGCCTTATTCAAACGTCACGAGGAAACCTCGAGAATCAAAAGGAAGGTAAAGTATCCCAGGTAATAAGTTAAATATACTATCATTTGCTCAATGCAACAAACCCTTGGTAATTCACCGCCTACTGGAATAAATAAAATCATATTCCCTGATCATATACCTCCGTGCACTTATATTCATAAATAACAGAAATATTTAATACAAAACTCAAGTTATAATTTCCCCCCACCAAATGAACCCTAACTAATAAAACCAACAAACTTCCGCTCAAAAATATTTTTTTTTTACCAGTAAGTACATACATAGAGGGGGGAGCGTAACCTGGTTCTTGCCGAGGAGGAGCGGGGAGGCGTTTACGGAAAACAGAGGAGAAGAATCGGTTGGCCCCATAGGAAATGAGATTTGAAGCGGGGTCCACAACAAGCTTCGTTAACCAACCACTATTTTCATTGGGGGTGGTGGCTGTGATTCCTCGAAGGGTATTGACGGGGCGATCGTACGGCGTCCTCTGTTGAGTTCTCCGGAAGGGTCTTTCACGGAACTTCCCTCCCGCTCCTCCGCCTTCGTATGAAAAAGTGGCAGCGGCGTCTCCTTCGTCGGTAGTCGACATTTGATTACGAAGTTCGTGTTGAGTACGAATTAATTCGAATGGAGAGACGGAGAGGGAAAGATGAATTATTAGGGTTTTGTAATTTGTTACCGGATCGAGAAAATCGATTTCGCGCGTTGCGTACTCTCCAACTGTAAATCTGAACGTTGTGATTGGCAGTTGATTTTGCAAATGGGCAGCGAAGTTTATGCGAAATTTCAAGCTGGTCTTTAAATTATTGTTCTAACCCAATTAGTCACAAATGTTACTTAACTTTGCACAAATGATTAGTCACAACTGTTACTTAGCGTTACACAAATGATCAGTTCGATAGCACATCTATTGTCCATATTTACACAATGCCCTAATGTCAAGGTAGATTATAGATTGTTTCTTATAACAATTCAATTTTTTGATCCACACTGTAATTCACGGACTGAATTCAGAAACAACTTAAAAGTAAACTTGGAAAGAATTTAACAAGGTCCCTGAAAGAGCAAGGCCACTGCATGACAAGAACTGGCCACCAGGGCTTCTTACTATACTATTTTAACATGAACAAAAATTTGGGAAAAGAAAAAAAAAAGAAAAAATTGAATAAAAAAGAATCGAGTTGTTTCTCCATAACTCGAGTTAAAGCTTTAACGCGTCTCTAAAATTTATGCTGAAACTTGTCTCTAGGCCCTTTTCACCAGCGCCAATGATTGGATTCCCTTTCTGCATCATGGCAACGAACTCATTATAATCGATGCGTCCATCCTGTAGAAGCAGTTAAAGAAATCACACTGTAAGTTCTAAATAGGAACCATATGACACATCGAAGCAGAGAATAAATGCATTTTAAATGCCTGCTTAAAAATATGATTTTAATGTGAAATGACACCAAGATATCATCCATAGCATCGTTGTAATTTCATTTCAATTATTCTTAGATATTCGGTATTTTATGCGAAAAAATTTAGATCCTTGACTCGTTTAACATCACAAACTTGAATTGCCCCTTTCATCTTGCTTTTCTTACAGTCGTAAAAAAAGAGGGAAAAAAAAAAGAGTAATGCAGATGATAAATTTAACTCACATTGTCTTGGTCAACATCTCGGATCATCTCTTCTATGCGGAATTCCTCCATGCCAAACTCCTCACAGGCTTGTTGGAGCTCATCTGGGGTAATATAGCCACTTCCATCTTTATCAAAGTATGAAAATGCAGCAAATAGATGATCCTCTCTCTCTATTTTATTTAGATGCATTGTTGCAGCAATGAACTCCCCATAATCAATTGTTCCACTGTTATCGACATCAGCCTGCAATTTCAGTAAGGGAAGTCGATTTGAACAATTTTAGTGCATACCATCCTCTGGCTATGCTTGTCTTTGAGATGAGAAACAAAAGCAAATATGAACTGTATCAATATGTTAAAAGCAAATAAATTTGTGAAAATATCACTCTTATTTATTAGCTCTTGACTTGGAACAGTTGTTGGAGATATGTGAAGTCCCACATTGACTACATATGGGGATAATCTTGGGTACCTAAGGGGATTGGTAATTCCTCTTAATAGTTCAATCTTTCAGGATGGAACTTAGTGTTCCTACAATTCGTAACAGAATCATGCCCCAGGCTTAGCCATATGGATGCGCAACATGAGTCCCTGGTTGTGTGTTGAAGATCCAAATTAGGGTTTGGACCATGTTAACTGGGGATTAGTCTGCTTTTCTCGGTTGAAAGAAGATAGACCGGAGAGGTCATCGCATGAGGAGTGATCATGTGTGGGTCATGATGGCGTGGTGCTTCGCTTGAGGTGTAGTTGTTGGTAATATGCAAAATGGAGTCCCAGATCGGCCAGACGTGGGGATGATCTTGGGTTTACAAGGAATTTGGCTGCTTCTAATAGTTAACCTTTTTGGGATGAAATTCATGCCCCAATAGTTATTCGCATCAAATTTATACAAGGATCTTTTTGAAAAGGAAATAAAAAAATATGGAGCCGATAACAGCTCATCTTGAAAAAATATAGTACTATTTACACTCTCCAGCTAAAACGTTCAAAAACAGCAAATGATCAGATACTTACTGCTTGCATTAGATCATAAATCTCAGATTCCTTAAGATTGGCACCAACTCTTTTGAGTCCAGCTTTGAGCTCTTCAAAAGTGATTTGGCCACTGTTATCTGCATCTATCATCTTGAACATTTCTTTCAGGCCAGCAATTTCTTCTTCAGACAAGGTCTCTGCAATTACCTGCAAAAGACATGTTAGTTTCTAGACAGCGAGTGCAATTTACTTTTCTTATTATTAACTTTTCATTTTGTTGTCATTATATTTTAGGTACAAAGAACTGTAGAAATGTTTTTTAAGGCATATAATAGTCTATGATAACAGCAAGTGCAATTTACTTAGGAACGTACTCTAAGAGCCATTTTCTTAAGTCTGTTCATGGCAGAAAATTGTTTCATGCGACTTAAGACGGCAGAGTCAAGAGGTCTATCAGGAGCGACACCATCAACTTGAACCCACGGATGGCCTGCCAAAAAATTTAAACCTTTGTCAATGGAAAAGTTCAGTCAAACCTACCAGCGGAGGTGTTTGGAGGGGGTGTCTAGCCATCTAGGGCACAGTAAAAGTGCCTAGGAGCAGTAACATATATGCATGTATATGCACGTACATATGTATATATGTTAATTATAAAGATGCGTGAATATGCACATATACATGTATGCTTTAATTCAATTTGATACAACAGTACAGTAACATTTGCTACTAGGCTGAAAGATTTTTTTTTTTTAAACATGGTTGAGATCAAGATCGAGTAAGACATTGGGCTCACTCAAGTTACTGCAGCACAAGCTTCAGCTCAAGTTTTCGGCTTACCTCAATTAGGTTCATCCGACAAGGCTACCCCAGGGGAAGACGACGCATTTAGGTAAATGTTAAAAAGAAGTGCGTCTTCAGCTAAAGTAAAAAATATATTTTTTTAATATAAACTTATTTTTGTTAGTCAAAATTGGAAATAAGTTACTCATTTTGAAATTAGCCTTGAATATTGCAATAAGTAACTTTTTTCACTTACAAGTATGAAAAGTAACCACAATATTTAGTGCTGATCTTATTTAGCTTTCCTGCACATAGAGGTGTCAAAGCTCAAGCACAAAGCAGCCTGGTACCATGAAAAAGCCCGGTGTCGGCCAGTCTCGGCTCCTTATGGGCCGGGCCATAACCCACACCTTCAATATTTACTTGAACCGAGAAAATCTGAGGCGACAATCAGAATCACTTACACAAAACTTCATGTGCAGTTAAACGGCGTCTGGGATCCCGAACAAGCATTCTCCTTACCAAATCTTTTGCACCTTCTGATATACTTGGCCAGGGATCAGATGAGAAGTCAAGATCACCATGGAGTACTTGTTCAAATATTCCTTGCTCAGTTTCTGTAGTCCATACAGTTAAATGAAAATTCAAGACCAGAGAAAACTTCCTATTATTAGTCGGACGCAAACAAGATGTTGATGCAACGTTCGGAGAAAACTTGCAAAATTCTCACCATCCCAGAAAGGAGGAACTCCACTAAGTAAAATGTAAACAATCACTCCAGCACTCCAGACGTCAGCTTCAGGACCATAGCGCTTTCGAAGAACTTCTGGTGCAACATAATATGGACTACCCACCACGTCTGCAAAACTTTCCCCTGAAATAGAAATCCGCCAGTTCCTCTGGGGTTAGGAGAGTAAAGGGTGCAAAACTATACCGGACATGGAAAACAATTACATGGCAGGTTAAATCACTGGTGGCACTGAACATTTAGTAAATTTTTATATTCGTCACTGACCACTATTTTGCTCCATGTTGGTCGCTAAAATTAAACTTTGTTGGTTGCTGAACTTAAACATTTGTTAGTTGGTCTTCTGTCCATATCCATTAGTTTGACTAATGGATAAGCTAATGTGACTGTCCAGTTGGAAAATAACCAGACTGACAAGAAACATTTTCCGTTAGTCAAACTGACATATATGGATGAAGTGACCAAATTGTAACAAAGTTTAAGATCAGTAACTAACTTCAAATAAAATGAAATTTTGTGACCAACTTAAAACTTTGCTAGAAGTTTAGTGATCACCAAACCAGCAGCCACTTGCAAGTGGATTGGAAACTTAACAACTGGACTAATTTTGGTCTCAATTGACCGTTTAATGCATGACTATTAATAGTATAAAAGTTGCCAAGAAAGGCATTTTGAGGCTGCTCAAATCATAATACAGAGGCTTTCGGATGGAAATATTATGACATATTAAACCATTATCAAGAGAAGCTTATCGATTCATTTCTAATCCCAAGCTCTATGAAATTGCACGTGAGTTTACAAATTTATTCACCTGAGCAATTGGATGCATTGCCCAGGCTTCAAAGAACAAGAAGATATAGTTGAGGTAAAGTGATAATAGGTTAAATTATAACAAGTTGAGTCATAGTTATTTCATCTCACTCAAGCGGATATGTCACAATCACTTCACAACAAAGAACCAGGGTGTTGGGGCAAACAAGTCCCACATCGGTTGTGGGAAGAAAATAAATCCATCATATAACCCAAGTGGGCTACTCCACCCATTACCAATTGTTTTTGGGATGGAACCTCACTTGGACCTGGTGAAGTGGGCTAGGGCAATTGCTCTCAATAATTCCCTAACGGTGGTATCAGAGCCCGGTTGTGTGGCTAGATAAATTGAGGTAGTGAAAAATTCTCATGAGATAGTAGATCCATGGTAACGTAGTAGGTGCAGGCTACGATGGATTATCTCGATGAGTGGTAATTTACCTCGTGAGCCTTGTTTGAGGGAGGGATTGTTGGGGCAAACAAGTCCCATATCGGTTGTGGGAAGAAAATAAATCCACCATATAATTCAAGTGAGCTACTCCACCCATTACCAATTGGTTTTGGGATGGAACCTCACTTGAGCCTGGTGGAGTGGGCTTGGGCCTTGGGTAATTGCTCTCAATAATTCCCCAACACAGGGGATTCAGATTTCAGTGGTCTAATGAATCCAAAAGCCTAAAGTACACAAACCATTTGTCATGTTGATTTTATCAACGGAATTTTATACCCGTTTGACAATTAGGTCGAATCTGGTACACGGTAAAAGGTACAAAATAAGGCAAGACAACACAATTAACGTGATTTTAATTTCTTTTTCTACTTCAATATTATCCCCGTACTGGTTAATCTAAATCACCAACTTTCAATTATTGTTCTACTGGCATAATTTTGCAAAGTATGAATCAGGAACAAGTTAAATAATAGTAAAGAATCACTTAAACACGAACGCGCTCACACACATACCTGGCTTGAAGAATGTTGACAAGCCAAAATCAATTGTTTTGAGAAGTGATTCCTCCTTTTGATCAACAAAAAGAAAATTCTCCGGCTTGAGGTCACGATGGATAACCCCCAATGAATGACAAGCTTCCACCACACCAACTATAGTCCTAGTCAGTTCAGCTGCCTTTCTTTCAGTATAATGCCCACGTTTAATTATTCTATCAAAAAGCTCACCCCCAGCACATAACTCCATAACAACATGAATAGCCACAGCATCCTCATAAGCCCCCTTAATGGATATAACGTTCGGATGCCCCGCCAGATGATGCATTATCTGAATTTCCCTTCTAACATCTTCCACGTCATCATCAGTCAACAACTTCCTCTTGGCAATTGATTTGCATGCACATTCCTTCCCCGTTGCCTTTTCTACACAAAGGAATGTTGTTCCGAATTGCCCTTGTCCTAGTTTCTTCCCCAAACTAAAGAACTCCTTCAAATTCCCCGTTTTCCTTTGTAAAACAGAATCAGTCCTAAGCCCCGCACTGGCATTTCTCTTCATATGAGGCTTCTTCGATTTGGCCGGTTCTTCTGGTTTTGTTTCCGGCTTTGGAATCGTCACTTGTTTGGGTGGCGTGCTTTGGACCGGCATTGGTGACTCCGGTTCTTTATCAAAGGTTGGCATCTCATTTTTCACACTTTCTCCATTATTTGAAGAACCATTGTTCTCTGGCACTCGGGATCGCCACATAGCAGCTGCAACCGTTTGAAAAATACCATTTTTTGATATGCTAGGACCAACACAAGTATTCCCCATCAAATCAAACCTCACTAAATCAATTCCTTCTTTAAATTTCCGCCAATTTCCACCATTAAATCTAGTAATAAAGAAGATCCAATCTTCAGATCAATTAAAAAAATCCAGTATCTAATAAAGTCAAACCTCTAGCTTTTCACTTCAATTGTTAAGAATGAATGCAGGTAAAAATCTAATACAAGCTCGTAAAACCCATTAGACAATCATCATAGTTCATAGATATCCCAATAAAAGAACAGTTTTCAACTGATTAAAAGGTGAAATCTGACAGAGTTGAATGAGAATTCACGAAATTAATCAAACCCACAACGAGAAAGGATAGAATCGAATACAGAATACAACAAAAAAAAAAATTATAAGCTCTGAAATTTCTAGATGAAAGTCCACTTACTATAATACAAAGAAGTGCTGAGATCTTGATGAAAACCAGGTAAAAAATAGAGCTTAGGAAATGACGACTGGTTAATGGGTTTGGATGATTTAAAAGCACTGCATATTCTGCATATCCATCGGGAAATACAAGCAAATGACCCAAATTCAAAGTTAAAATTCCAAACTAACCCAAAACTAACCCATTTCACTATTCAAATATATAAACTACCTAAAATACCCTTAATATAAAAAGTTTCAAAATAAGTTATTTTAGTCCTCATAACTTTAATTCTAATTTTGGATTCGACAAAATTGTTTGCCCCTTGCAATAAAAATTAACTTTTCTTCACCATCAACTCTTTCCACCTATCTTGAGCCGAAAAAATTTGATATTGATTAATAATTTTATTTTTGAATTTTTGCATTTTAGGTCCAATAAAATTGGTATCAGAGCCCTATATCTTGAGGAATTAACGACATTAGAGAATGGAAGATAATAACGAAATTTGCATAGGATGGCATCGCGTTAACAATTCTCTTGAATATTTAGATACTTGATAGTTATATTCAACATCTTGTTAATAAATCAAGAAATTTGATTAATAAAATAAAAGACTCATAATCTTAAAATAAAGAAAAAATTTGAAAAGAAAATTACTTTTCTTTTAATAGATTTTGATGAAGTTTTAGACGAAGACATAGGATATCTTGTTAAAATGCCTATTCTTATAGAAATGAAAACTTTAAAAAGAATACAAAGAGTTCTTAATAATGAAATTAGGAGAATTGAAGAATTAGATACCTAAAAATCATGGAAATTGAAAATTCTGAAAATTTAGAAACTGAAGTATACGAAGGAGTAGAGGGATATGCCTTAAAAGGAAAATTTGATTGGGAAAAATTTAGAAAAATTAATAAAGCAGAATTAAGTCTAAAACCACCAGGAGAAAATAAATTATTTAATATCTTAGGATCAGCCTTCAGAAGAAAGAAGTTAGTCATTAACGAATATCATGAAATAGAAAAGGCCATGGATATTAAACATACACAAGGAAAAATAAAATTAAATCTTATAACAAAAAGAAATATTAATGAATTCCTAGGAAAATTAAAACAAGAAAAACGAGATAAAATATCTTATGTTTACCTTGATGGAATACAAATAATAATAAAATCATGTTTTAAAGAAGGAATTAATAGTCCTATAATACTTAATCTACAAGATGAAAGATGTATAACTGCAGAAAATGGAAATTTGGGAATAGTAAAAGGAAATTTAGCCTATAAAAAATTAAAATTTACTTGTTATCCAAGATATTGTGTACATATAAATGATAAAAATTTAGATGATTGTTTTAGTCTACATTTTAATATGACTAATAAAATATTAAAAGATGATAATAAAATTTTTACTATATTATATCAAGGATTATATTGTTATACAAATAGTAATTATGGAAATATATATAAAGAAAAACCTTTTATAGAAATTGACGAAGAATTCAGTGATATAGGTGAAGCAATCTTACCAAGAGAACAAGACATAGAAGAAATAGAAAATTTTGAGATAGGACATGATGATGCTATAAGTATTGATCAACCTATAATACCAAAACAAATAACATATAAAGAAAATAAAATAATTATTGGAAATAATACAGTAAGACATAGTATTTCAAAAATAATACAAAGTAAAAATAATAGTGTTTATGGAATCAAAGGAAAGTTTTTTAATGGAAATAAATGGATAAATGAAATTAAAATACTTATTGATACTGGAGCAAGTCAGAATCATATTTGCTCTCTTATTGATGAAGGAATTAAAAAGAAAAAAGTTGAACCTTATAGTTATAGAGATTTTGAAGGAAAAATAAACTCTTGTGATATCATAGGACAAATTCAAATTAAATTAGGAAATTTATTATTAAGCATAGAATGCTATATTGATAATAATATGAATTTTGATGAACATCCAATATTATTAGGAAATTCATTTTTAAATAGTCTTGATAATTATAAAATAGACAAGGAAGGAATTCTTATTACACATCAAGGAATAACTACATATTGCCCTAAAGAAAAATGAGTAGAGAAATAAAATTCCCAATAAGTGTATATATACAAATAACTGTATTTGAATCAAAAATAACTACTTGTGCTCTAATTGATACAGAGCTGAGTATAATCTTTTTAAAAAATTTTTATTACCAAAATGGATAGAAAATAAATAACAATTAACTTTACAAGGAATAACCGGAGTAAGAGAATCTTTAAAATATAAAAATGAAAATATAAAAGTTATAATAGGATCTAAAATAGTAACCATAAGAAATGTTTACCAATATAATATTAATGATTGTGATATTATTCTTGGAAATGACTTTCTACAACAGTTTAGTCAATATAGTCAAAATATTTATACTATTCAATTAAAAACACCATGTGGACATTTACTAAAAATTGCTAGCGAGTTTAAACCATTCGTAGTTCAAATTAAATTTCAGTGGTGAAAAAATAGAATTTATACCAAAATTACTCAATTATTCAATCAAAACAATTACTCTTGATCAAATAAAAGATCTTTTAGCTAAAAATTATAATGAAAACCCACTTGAAAAATGGGAAAAATCAAAAACAACAGCTAAAATAGAACTATTAGAACCAACAATCATTATTAGAGTCAAACCTATGCTCTATAATCAAGAAGATAAGGAAGAATTTCAAATACAAATTCAAGAACTTCTTAATCAAAAACTTATAAGGAGAAGTAATAGCCCTCATAGTAGCCCTGCCTATGGTTAGAAATCATTCGGAGATAAAAAGAGGAAAACCTAGGATGGTAGTAAATTATAAAGAACTTAATAAAAATACTAAGTTTGATGGATATTATTTACCAAATAAAGAAGTATTAATAAATATAGCTAAAAATAAAAAATATTATTCAAAATTTGATTGTAAATCTGGATTTTGGCAAATTAAACTAGAACAAAATAGTATACCATTAACAGCATTTAGTACTCCTCAAGGACATTATGAATGGTTAGTTATGCCATTTGGATTAAAAAATGCACCACAAATTTATCAAAGAAGAATGGATGAAGTCTTTAAAACTTATAATTTTCTAATTGTTTATGTTGATGATATACTTGTTTGTTCAGAAACATATGAAGATCATCTTAAACATCTTAGAATTTTTGCTACACTTTGCTCAAAAGAAGGTATAATACTTAGTCAGAAAAAAGCAGAAGTAGCAAAACATGAAATTGAATTCTTAGGAATGATAATAAATAGTGATGGAATAAAATTGCAACCTCATATTTCAGAAAAAATAAATTTATTTCCTGATAAATTAGAAAATAAGCAACAAATTCAAAAGTTTTTGGGTTGTCTTAATTATGTCAAGGATTTATAGAAAAACTTGCGAAAAAAGAAATAAACTTCGAAACTATTAAGAAAATCAAATAAATTAGGTTGGAATGAAGAACATACTCTTTGTGTTAAAAATTTAAAAGAAAATTGTAGAAATTTACCTAAACTTAGACTTCCTGATGAAAAAGATAAATTAATAGTTCAAACCGATGCTTCAGATTTATATTGGAGTGCTTTATTAAAAACTGATTTAAATGAAATTTGTAGGTATACTAGTGGAACATTTAATAATGCTGAAGTAAATTATTCAACCAAATGAGAAAGAATTATTGGCGGTTGTTAAAGGAATAAACAAATTTAAAATGTTTTTGTTACCCAAGGAATTTATTGTTCAAGCGATAATACACAACTTAACGGACTAGTAAATAATAAATTACCAAATTCACCTCAACACAGAAGATTACATAGATGGCAAGTGTTACTATCTTTTTATAATTTTAAATTTGAATATATTAAAGGAAAAGATAATTTATTTGCGATTTCTTGAGCGGGAATCATGAATATGGAAAAGATTGAAGCATTTTACAAAGGAATTACAAGATCTTCTAGCATTTTAATGTATTATCTTGTCGTTCAAGAAGATCATCTTGATATTCGACAAACTTTGTGTGATTTATCAAGCAAAGTTGTTGAAAGTGGGAAAAAGATTGAAAAATTGAATGATAACAAAGAAAAAATAGTTGAAAAATTGTCGAATGTTTAGACTTTTTTGCAAATTGCAGGAGTATCCTCCTTTAAAAGGTGAATACAAATCGAAAGGCTAGTCACATCCCATTTCGGGAGATTAATACATCCACATCGAGTGGAGAATCAAAATTTAAGAGAAATGACTCTCTTACATCGAAAGAGGAAAAAGTCATAAAAAAGGGTCCACAACAACTACGTCGGTATGGACAAATTGTTGGAAAAATTTACAAGTGGAAAAGGAGCGGCCGAGTCTAGTACTCAAACATCCTTATCAAAAGGCCCATTGGAACACCCCATCACATTGTCGCTGAATTCAAGAAGAGAAAAAATCACGGTTGGTGACCTTAAATCACCAAAGGGAATAATTGCTACTCATCACATCGTAGCTAATCTACATCCAATGGAAAAGGAGTATTATGAATTCTCGTAATGGATATATAATTTCGTAGAAGGAAGTTCTCTATATTTATTTGACAAACTCTCCAACGGCGATTTATCCAAGGATCGGTGCGGTTCAAGGAGCAGATCCTAATATTGTTCGAAAAATTAGCGGCATTTGGATTTTTAGATCGACTCTTCCTGTGGATAGATCTAAAAGAAATCGGTTCGACAAAGAATTTGTTAATTGTGTTAAAAAATTTAGTGATAAACAACCAATTGAATTGAGATTTTACACAATTAGTCTGAATATAAAGAACCGCAGTGGTATGGAGAACATCATCTCATCACAATTCGGAACAATAATGGAAATCCACTTAAGGAGATTCAGATTTTCAAAGAATCGCCCACTATCAATAGAAAATGGATGATTTATAGAAGAGCTTCTCGGAATAAAATCAACTGCTAACAATGCAAGCTTCTTTTATGGAGAAAGATACATGGTCTATGGTATGAGTAATAATTGGATCCTTATCTCAGAGAGGAGATAAAGAATCAAAAATTCTTGAAGAAAAATTTGTGGAATTATGAACGATCAATTCTCGGAAGTGAAGAATGCATTAAAGAAGCCTGGGCCGACTCATGGGACACGTCCACAAGTGAAGGACGATCAAGAAAACGTGATTGACAAGACACCATGTGAACTTTGAAGATAAGAAGACAAATTGTCAAGCTGGAATCAAAAGAAATTGCCGACAATCGGAATAAAGACAACCAACAAACACTTTTAATATTTTCAACCACATTTGAAATTATTGTACTTTTTACTTTTGTGTTGTAAAAATCTGATTGGCCAGAAGCTTCTCGGTGAAGTGCGAGCCTTTCTATAAATTGAGACTCTTCTCATTAGAAAGGATCATCGAAAATTAGCCATCTGAAATCTCATCCTGAACTACCATCTAAAATCTTCAACAATGATCTTTGTAATCATTCTCTTTAGAGAGTAGAAACCACTCTTCGGAGTATCAATCTCTGAAAAATCTTTGTATAATAGCTTTCAAGCTATCTTCGAGATCAATAAAATCTTTGAGTTTGAAATAAATCTTTTATTACGCTTTGAGTGTTGTTCTACACGGTAGTCTGTTTGAGAGTTTTAAGTGCTTTCGTGTCCATTTCTTTGTGATGCTTTCGGACTTTGGCCAACTCTTGTGACGAAGGTGACCGGGGAACATATAACATTCTTGCTATTTGGCGAAGCGTGGTAAGGCCCTTATTTTAAGCTACAAGAAAATTTATTGTCTCGAAAAGTTGCATGAAAATTATTATATAAGAATTTTTATGAGATTGTTTACTTTGAAGAACTTTTATCATGGAAAGTTACGAGTTTTATTATAGATCTCACCTTTTAGATATACTAATAGTATTGATTATAGTCACATGATAGAAATTCCAGAAACTTATGATAGTTATACTAGAGGAATAAATTTCATAAAAAGAGATAGTAGATATTATGAAAGATGCCTTACAATTGTATCATTTGGATTAAAAGAAAAATTGCCTAAAGAAATAATAAAAATGATTATATTTTTCTCAAGTTAGATAGTGAAAATAGTGAAAGAACTTTTGAAACTACGAGCATGTAAGTTATAATGAAGTTTGAATTATATGATTTTGATCTTAGTTTTGACGATATAGAATAAGAATATGCACGGAATAACTAGAAAATTTTGTGATAATAAAATAAAAATTTTAGAAGAACAGATAATAACTGACAATAATCGTAGAGAAATAGAAAGGGAAATTTCTAATTGGAATAAAATTAAAAGAGAATTATTAAGGAATGAAATTACAAGAGAATTAAAAAGAGAAGAACAATTTAGAAGAGAAATAAGACAAATGATAAATAATATAATAATTAATTCCTTAAACATACCAGACTAATATGAGTTTACCAACAAAAATAAGATTTGATAAACAAGAAATAGAAAATATTAGATTACCAATAGGAAGCTATCAAACTAAAAAATGGAATACAACTCTATTTCAACCTTTAAGCTCATGGGGAAATACAGATGAATGGTTAAATATGACTACAAATTGGACTAATGCATTTTTATGGCAACAATTAGGACAATTAAAATCTAAAGACGTAGAAGCTATAGACGAAATAAATAATATAGATCCAAAAGATGAAATAGCTAAAGAAAGGTTAGAAGTTTTAAGCAAAAATATGTCTAAACAATTTAATAAAATAAAAGACCAAATTAATAATTTAGAAATACTTGATGAAGCTAAACTTGAAGAAATTCAAAATCGAATATCAAAAATTGCACGAGAAAAATAGTATTAATAAAATAGCAACTTTAGAAGAAAAAGTAGACATTATTAATTATAAACTTGATATTCGTTGAAAAAATTAGGATTTGAAATTGAAAACCATCTTATAAAAAACCTAAAATATGAGTATGAATGATAAAATTAATTTAATTGAGAAAAATATAAAAACAATTGATGAAAAAATAACTAGAATTGAAATAGGCTACGAAGAAGAGAAAGAAAGATTACAAAATAATTTTTTAAGAATAGAAAATCTTTTAAATAGAATAATAGAAAACGTAAATAAAGAAAAACCATTTAAACCAGATTATACTAAAGAACTTAAAGAAGTTAGAAAGAAAATTGAAAAATATGAAGAATTAATACAACTTAATGGAGGATTAAAAGAAGATATAGAAAAATTATTGATTGATCTTAGAAAGCAAGAAGAAAATCTTATAGAAAAAGAAGAAGGAAAATTAATTATAGAAGAACAATGAACGAAGAAATGGAAAATTTAATATTTGACTTAGAAGACTTAAAAATTTGTGAAGAAATAACTAAAAATCATATGGTTGGAAAAACGGGAGGACCACGAGCGGTTAAACAAGAAGAATATGGATAAACTAGAAAAGATAAATATTAAGCAGAAATAGACCCTATAAGATATTTTAATACAAAAGTAGATATTAGAACTACCAAAGAAAGAATGTATAGAGATCAATTTAAACCAATTTTAAGAGAATCAAACCCAAATGAAAATTGCAGGATCATATTTAAATTTAGATTGTGAATTAGATGTTAGAAGAGCTATAAGTGAATGGAGTACCAATATGATAGCACACTTTAATTATAATTGTGAATATCTGAGATAATAAAAATAGAAGCTGAATATTTATTAGCAACATTTAAAGGAAATGTATTTAATTGGTATAGAGGATTAGAAGAAATAACAAAAGGTATTTGGAAAGATAGTATTGAAGCGAGGATTTGGAATTAGTATAATAGAAGGAATAAATAGAGTTGCTACAAGAATTTATAGAGAATTTCTTGTGGAGAAGATTGGGTAAATGAAAGTACTAAAGCTAGATTAGAAGAAATAGAAGATGCTAAAAATAGAATGGAACATTTACAAATTTGTAATATGTGTTATTCTCAATGAATATTGTTGCGAATATAGTAAATATTATTATATGATGTTTGGAAGTGGAGCCGATAATAATTATTATAAGGAAGTTTTTATTAGAAAATTACCACCACCATGGAATAGTTATTTTCAAAATAAGATTAAAGAAAAACAATTAGGAAGAAATGAAGAAGGATATACATTAGGATTTATTATAAGAACTATAAAAGACGAAATAAGTACTATGTGTAGTAATCAAATGATTTATAAACAATCAGGATTTATACAAGATAGAATTTGTTGTAGAGATAATGCAAGTGTCAGGAAATTGGGGATGTTATGATTATAAAAGAAAAACCCAAGAAATATAAAAAATATAATAAATTTAAAAAGAAATATTTTAAACCAAAAAGAAAATATTTTAGAAGAAAATATAAACCTTATAATAAAAAACCATTAGATAAAAAACGATGTAAATGTTGGAATTGCAATGAAGAAGGTCATATTAGCACTGAATGCCCAAAAAAGAAAGTTAGAATATTAATTACGGACTTTGAACAAATTAGAGATGAATGTGAAGAAGTTGATATTGAAGAAATAGAAGTAAATGAAGAAATATTTGAAGAAAAATCAGATTTAGAAGAAACGTCTAGTGACGATGAATAAAAACAAGAATAAAACTAATTTCGAAAAAATTATAAGGATTGAGGACTTGATCTGCAATAAATGACCCATTTCATTAAGGGTAAAACTGACTTTTTAACAAAAAACTTAAAAAGCCACTATTCATAGGTCATTTTGCAAAATGTCCCATATCCATCTGTATGTATAGGATAATAAGAAGCTTGCTGTATTTTAGCACGTTTTGGGCAAGCTCCCATAAGAAACGCGTTCAACTGGATATTCCAACCTAAATTTTCTCAGTGGATAGATTTCCACTTCTTCGAGTGGAATTGCGTCAAATGTTGGTTCAACTCCTCACTGGAGCTGGTCTACCACTGAAAGTTGCTCTTTTCTTGTATGTTTCGGTAAGTAAAAAACTGTTATCAGCGAATAAGTGGAGTTTGAAATTAATGATTTCTTGTTTATTATAATTGAATAATAAGTTAAATAAAGATAAAAATTGAAATCTTTTCTAAGAAGATCTTAACTACACATTTTATCGATTCTTTTATTATGACATTTTATTCTTCAATGTATCATTAGTGAACTATCGATCATCTATAATAGCGTCTTCAACCATTCGACGAAACGTCGTCGACCTCTACAATGATAATTATCTCAATTAAGAACGTAAAGTAGAATCAACAACAAGCAAGATGAGTACCTTTTTGCCAAAAGTTAGCGGCCCATGTCGAGCCTCGAATGAATCTAGCTGACCAATATTTTTCTTTAAAAAGAAAATTCACGAGGCTTGGCAAATGTCTAAATACGAGTAACCATTTAGTTCAAGAAATAATTCATGTGGGTTGCAGATTAATTGCTTCGACACGTCCCGTAGCTAGCGGGCACAATGTTAATAGAATTATGTTGATCTAATTTACTAAAAAATAATGTAGAAAATGAAGGAGTAAACCGGTGTAATTAATTTGAAATTTAGGGTGCGTTTGATTGTAAGGGTGGAAAATAGGTGGAAATAAAATGTTTTATAGGGAAAATATTTGTTTAGAAAATATTTTGCAGGGAAAATGATTTCAAGTGTGTTTGATTGGTATAATTTTTCACCCGAAATTTTTTTTAATTTTCTATTAGTTTGGCATTGTTTTACATGGAAATTGTCCATTAAAGTGATATTTTTTTCCACAGTTGGTTATAAAATTTGTTTCTATTGCCAAAAAGTCAAAAAAAAAAAAGGGGAAAAAAATTGTTTCCTAAAAAATCATTTTTTTAATCAAAATTTAGTATTCGTTTGACTTTGTTTTACATGAAAATTGTCCATTACAGTGAAATTTTTTTTTTAACCATTAGTTATGACATTTGTTTCTATTGCCCAAAAAAAAATTCCAGCTAGCAGGGAGAACATTTTCATCCAAAACTTGAAAATTGCACACATGTGGGGAAAATCCGGAAATATTTTCCGTGGAAAATTTCGCCTATCAAACTGCCAAAAAAAATGGAAAGTGAAAAATATTTTCCTACTTCCCCGGAAAATGTGGCTTATCAAACACGGCCTTATAGTAAACGTAGTGACGTGACAAAGTAATTCGGTAGGCATCCGAATTTCAATTAAAATCAAATTAAATTATTTATGTGTAACATAATTTATAACTTTAGGAAAAAAAAGACGAAAAAAAAAAGGATAACATAAATTATAGATGTAGATGGAATGTATGGAAACCCACACACGAAGTAAAGTTATTTTTTGTAATTCATTGCTACTGAATAATGTATGAATAATTTATTTTTTTCATTTTTAAATTAATTAGTTCAATTTAGCTATAATTAATAAATATTATTTATTTCAGAACCCCGCACACAAAGTAATTCGTTGCAATTTATTTTCGAATAAATAACTTGTTTTCTACTTAAATTAATAAAAAATATTTATTCCAAAATTACTTATTACTTTTAAGTAAATTTAAGCTTAGCCAAACGTGTACTAAGACGGAGAGAATGGCACTGTTGTCACCGCACTATAGACCAAATTATCGCCGGCCCATACGGGACAATTGCCGTCAACCCAATATTATTAACTTCAAAGAAAATACTAATAATTTACTTGTGCAAAATATTTTAATAAACTTTTTTAAATTTAAAATTAATTCCCCGTCTCTTTCACCCTCAAATTTCAATGGTCCATCGATTAAGAATAATTCACAAAACGATAAAATTTTATCTAGATTCACATAATAATTATTACTTCACAAACTGACGTGGCACTGGTTAATTTGGTAAAATCACAATGGTAAAAAATCACATGGTGATAACACTCGAGGATTCGGATATCAACGTTAGACTCCCATAAGTCAACATGTTCGAAATATGTTGGTTAGGTGTCACTAATTATAGCTAACCCAAAATAAAATAATTAAAGCACACTTTAGCTTTATTTACCCTTTATGTGACTTTATTATTGAACCAATTAATTTGGGTCTCCAGATTTTCCCCCTCCTCTGCCGCTTCTGCTTCTGTTTTGTGAATGAGAACATTACACTAATTGCTAATTGCAAATTTTTGTTTTTTGTTTGGGTTGGATTAGGTGGGGTGGAGTGGAGTGGGGTGGGATGGGGTGGGGTGGGGGTAACATAATTTTCCCATTTTTTATCGAACCAAACCAAACCAAATCTTAACTTTTACATTTTTTTTCATTCATATTTTTAACCCCAACAAATACGAGATATGTATAATAAAATGACATTCACAACGTTGTGCCACCGATGTGTTAGGACGATTTGCGATATAAAAAAAATATTTGTTGTGTTATTAATGTTGTTTGCATTTTGTATCTTGTTGATGCATGTTGAGTTGCAAAATATTGTTATTCAGGGTGAACGAGAATCTACACTTAGTCAAAATCTGCATATTTATTAGATAAATTACATAAAATGGTCCCTAACATTTGAGCTCGTTTTTACTTTCGTTTCCAACACTTTCATGAATATCAGGGTTTCAACATCTGAAAAATAAATGTAGTTCATCCAAATGGACGAACTCTATCTATGTCACTGTTAGTCATATCTATTTGATGTGAAAGGATACAAAATTAAAAACGCAAAATTATCATTCTGATATTCTAAATTGAATATTTTTAGAAAAAAATAAAGAAATTTGAAAAACGAAAAATTAAATAAAGAAATCATAGTATCTTCTTCACCCCTACCACAATCCACCGCCGTTTTCATTAACACTAACCATCATCACTATATCATCACCACCAACCACTACAGTGCCACTATCATCATGCCTCATCATAGAGAAAACGTGATTTTCCAAGCAAGTGGGGGAGACATTTGCCCTCACTTGCACGGTGGCGCGGTGACTGTTTGATGGTGTCAAGGATGAGAAGGGGTTGGGGATGGAGGGGATGTAGGTGGAAAAGATAATAGGATTTATTTTTTCGCTTTTTATTATTATTATTATTATTTTTTCATTCCCGTTTTTAATAATTTAATTTAGAATATCAGAATGACAAGTTTGGCTTTTAAAATTTGTCCTTTCAGGTAAAATGAGTTTGATTCACGATAAAATGATAAAATTCGTCGGCTTGAATGAATTGGGCCTATTTAGAGTGAAAATGGGCAATTAGCACATAACGTTCCCATCTTTCATTATTATTGTGGAAAACGATCACACCTTTTATTTTTTGACATTTTCACCCTTATTTTCACATTTTATTGTGCAAAATGTCATTTTCATCTATTTTTCCCAATTAAAATTGTGAAATGACGACTATACAATTTTATTTAAATAAATAAAAAAGATAAAGAAAAATAATTACAATCATAGTCCCAAATTTTAAAAAAAGGACAAATGAGTTCCAAATAAATAATTAAAAGGGTAATTGGTATATAATGTTCCTATCTTTCACCTTTTGCACGATGAAAATGTGGAAATGGGGGTGAAAATGTCAAATAATGAAAGGTAATAACGTTTTTCACAATAACAATAAAAAATATGGACATTATGTGGTAATTACGATGTGCAAATAACCTCAAATCTTGAAAAAGCTTGATGTAATTTACTCTTACAAATTTTGAATTGCCATGTGTACATCCTTCCTTACAACATAGTTGACATTCTCCATATATGGAAGAAATCTATGTAGTGATGTAATTGACGAGTTTAAAATTCAAGAGTATAAATGTTGTCATGTGAAATGATATAACGAAATGTGTGTGGGAAGAGTGCACATGTAGCATGATTGATAAATTTTTCCAAAAATCTAACCAACTTAAGTGGGCTTAAACCGATGAAGTGTACCAAGTCAGTAATACAAAATTATACAATAGTCCAGTTATAATCACATGATCACAATCATGAAAAGATTATAATTATTTAGAATAATGTTATCTAGTATCAGTGGTGTTAGACCACCAATTTATGTGCACGTTATGTGATGGATTCAATTAAAAATAAAGTTGTGTGATTTATTTAATTGAATCTAAAATTTAATGTCACTACACCAAGGATACTGGATAACATTACTCTGCATCTTTAAAGATTCACTACTTATAAGCACTTAAAAACTTAACCAAGTAAACATGCTCAACGAAGTTGATTTTGAAGTGTTCATAAATCGTACGTTCTATGTATGTATCGATAATAAGTAGATATTAAGTTGTAAGTCAAGTAAGATGTGTGGATAAAACAATATATATAATGAATTTAAAAAATTTAGGGTGCATTTGATTTTCTATTTTCAAGTTATTTTTAGTTTTTAATTTTGTAACACATCCAAAACTCACTTGGTCTAGTATTTTTGAAAATACATGTTTCAAAAATAAGATTCAACTTATAATATAAAACTCTAAATATATTTTTGACGTTTTGAGTTTTCTCACCTGAGAAATAAACATTTAGATAAAAATACAAAAAAATAAAAAATTGAATCAAAAGAAATTTCTGAATATTTTAAAAAATGAAAAACAAAATTATAAAAATTTAAAACTCTTAAAAAAAATCAAGAAAAGTAAAAATTGTAAAAAAATAAAATAAGAATAGTTCAGTGTTAAAAAAATATATTCAAGTGAACACATTTAAAAATTCTCAGTTAACATTATTGACAAAAAGTATTTCCAACTTAATTTATTTTTTATTTTTATTTTACTTATGTAGTGAAAAAACATATTATAAGATTTACCAACTTTAAAATATATATTATTTGATAATATATTAACATAAAGATATTGTATTAAATCGAACAATCAATTTTTAATGGAATAAAATGTAACAAAACAAAATTTCGAAATTTTAAATCAAATGTTTTTTCCAATTTTATGTTTTGAGAAATCGTTTTTAAAAATGACAAATCAAACACATTTTCAACAGTTTTAATACAAACACTAAAATTAGAAAATTGAAAAATGAAACGCAACAAAACGATCCTAAACTTTCCCATGCACTTAATAAACTAAAATTTCAATAGCATGACGTATTCCAACTGTTCTCTCATCAACTCGTGCCCTTAGTTTAAAATTCTCATCTTTCGTTATTGAGTCCTCCTTTATCACAAATAGAACTTTAATCCTATTTTCCATGTAATCAAAGAGAGCCAATGTAATAAAAATTCACTTAAAAAGGTAAAAGGTAAAATGTTTATTTTCTCGCCACAAACAAACAAACTTTATTGTAGATTTTCCACACAAAAAGAGGGAGTACAATAAGAAAAAGAGAATTTGCAGCAGCGGTTCCAAATCTTTGACTTTTTTACAGACTTTATCTTAACTTTCATATTGTGTTAGTGAATGTCTCAAACCTTTGAAAATTAGCGGCTGGAGTCCAAATTATTCATTTGACATTTAGTTGACCAAGATAAGTTAACTTTGACCAAATTAAAAGGAATAAAATGGTAAGTTTAAAATTATAATATTAAATAAATAAACAAAAAAATAATATTAAAATCATAGAAAATAAAAAATGGTTGTTTCCTTCATCACCCTACACCCTCTACCATCCCCACTTCCGAAACTTAGTCACCATATCGTTGTCCAACGTCGATACACACATATAAATGTTCTCTCGTTTTCAACCAAGAACTTGTAGATCTTAAATTACCTCCTTCCCCTCCTACGCAACAATTATCATACGAGGTAAACACACAAATCAAAAAGCCCTAGCACATGCAGTTTGTAGCATCCATGGCTGTTCAATTCAGTCAAGAATCTCGGCATCGTAACCCTCAATTTCATCAACAACAAAATATCCTAACAAAACTCATTTCAATTAAGTGGTGGAATCAACGATGAGAGGAAGATTTTGAACCTTGAAGAATAGAAAGAATCAGAGCAAAAATCATTAGCTGCTATTCTTGCAAGTGGGAATGAGGCTATTGTAATTGAACTTTATTCACCCAAATTTGGGTTTAACTTTCAAAATTTTATCCTTCGATGGTCGAAATTTAGAATGTATGGATGATTCATGATTAGTAGTCAAGCGCTAGCGCCCTACAACTAGTATAGTATAGCAGAGCAGCCAGCTTCAAGGATAGCTTTTCCTATCGGGTAGACTGACCAAGCATGGGATGGGTTTTTGATCGAAATAGAGAGCTGAGTTCCAGCACATTCTGAAGATGATGAACTCAAAAGTGCCTTCAAATATTCAAACTCTGAAATTGATTCAAAACTAAACCAAAAATAAAAACAAAAAATAGATACATACGTATGTATACAACAAGTACATAAAAATTGATTCAAAATTTATTTAAAATTAAACAAAAAACAAAAATAAATACATACATATTTATACAGGTCCATACAATATATACATACAAATTCATATAGATATAAATAGATCCACACGGGTACACATAAAATTGGCTAGAAAAATAAGATAAAATTGGTCGAAGGCATTTTCCGACGACGGCAGCAGGTGGTTGGGATGGGTTTGGTTTGGTTTGGTTTTTGGGTTCGGGTGGGTGGCATGGGAATGGGGTGGGTTCTTCCATTTACGTCTTTCATTTTTTTATGTTTATTTAATTATTACAAATTTTTACGTGAAATTTTAAGCATATCATTGTACCCTTTTAATTTTGTCAAAATTGGTCAAAGTTAACTTTTTTTGATCAACTAACGGTCAAATGGATGATTTGGACTCGAGCTACTAATTTCTCAAAGGTCTGGGACCTCCGTTGGTACAAAGTAAAGGTTAAAGTAAAGTTTGTAAAAAAATTAAAGTTTTGGGACCGCTACTACAATTTCCCTAAGAAAAATGTAGGCACTATAATGAGATTTGGGTTAAGTATACCATTGGTCCTTTAAGCTGTAGTAAATTTTCAAGTTGGTCTTGAATTTTATTTTGCTCCAAATTACTCGCAATGTTTCTAACTTGATCATTTTGCTAGTGGGATTAATGTTGAACCTACGTGCAGGCTATTATGCCACCACGTACTAACTAGATAATAACCCCATTATCGTGCATGTATTAATCACGTAAAAATGGGATGATGAAAGCCCAAATCCATTTTATCCAACTTTGAGCCACTGTTTTGTGGAGATTAAAATTATATTTTTAGTATGTTTCGATAAAAGTTGATGAAATATATGATTGAAAAGGTACGAGACCCATAAAACATGTGATTAAAATTAATTTAAATTTTAATTTTAATTGATACCAAGTAAGACTGAATGTGAAAATCAAAGTTATATAAATGTGTTGAATTAATTGAAAGAAAAATGGATCTAATCGCTTCGTCAATACATTTTTAGACGACTTAGGCTTGTATAACAATAGAGTAATGTTCCGTTGCTACACGATGGCATTGAACAACGTATGCATGAGATGTCATTAGTATAACTGTCAAAGGGGTCAAATTAAAACTATAGAAAACTTTAGCGACTGATCTGGAACAAAATAAATTAAGCTCATGTTCGATCTCCATTTTTGTGGTACAATGTATTGTGAAATAATAATTTTTTGAAAAATGTGTGGTTAAAAAATAAGAAATTTTATTGAAAAAAATGTGGCTCAAACAGGGGCTAAGAACTAACTTAGAATCTCGATGCTACCTTAAGGACCAAATATCTATTAATCAATGAGATTTTGATTGTGTAAAAATGGTACTACAATTAGAAGGAAAACACCTCTAAACATAAAGGAGTAGTGCTTGATGTACAATGATTTTGACATCATTGTTGACAACATGCCACATGGCATGTTATCATTTGGCAGTTTAAAAAACAACTCATTATTTCAACCAATACTTTTTGCGACCAGCATTTGTTAACAATGTCAAAAAACATCACAAATAGCATAATTCAACATAAAGTCCTAAAGTAAATTTTTTTATTTTCAAACAAATTTCAAAAGTCTTCCACTTGTCCCTTTCTATCTAAAAAAGACAAAACAGAATAAAAAAAGAGAGAGAATAAAAAATATTTAAATAAGTAAAAGTAGAAGAAAAAAGTGAAGGAATGGAAGAAATAAGGGATGAAAATCTGCAACCCACTTTAATGGAGGAGGGCAATTCACATGACTTTAACCTACAAAGCATAAGACCCACCCACCCACCCTGCCTTCCCCCCCGCGAGGGTAATTACTAATTAACTCAAATTTGATTTAGGGAAAAAAAAAAAAAAATTGACCGCTTTTCGCCCCCACTCTCTTCTCTTACAGTTTTTCCACTCCCACTCCCGCAAACAGGAATTTTCTTTGGTAAGTTACGAATCTATACATGCAATCTCTATGTAATTTTTCTACTTTTTTGCGTGTTCTAATCTGAAGTTATGTATATGTAAACGCAAACGTTGATACAGATGTGGATATTGCTATATGTGCCGCAGAAACCTAAGAAACGGATTTGTTTTTTTTTTTTTACCCCTGAAACATTATTCTAGTATGTAAATGTGTTCGCTGGATCTTATATTTGTTATTCGGTATATACTTTGAGTGTGGGTTTGTTCTCTTTTACCAAATCTCAGGTTTGCAGTTTTTGATTAATCGCTAAGTCTAATTGATGAGTTGCTCGTTTTATTTTACAGGTGGAAAGGAAAATCGAGGAACTGATTAGGGTATGATTTGTTCAGTGGTTCTTTTTTATTTTCTTGTAAAGGATTGAATGCATTTTTAGTTCCAATACGTGCATATTAGGGTTTTAGACTGTTGGAATTTTTGTGGACAATTTGGGGATGTTGGGAAAGGAGGAGTCTACTGGTGGTGGTGCTGATGATAGTGAAAGTTCTCAAGGGCCGTGCCAAGTTTCTGGTGGCAGGAAACTTTATTGGCGGTCGGCGTCGTGGTCATCCTCGCGGACTTCACTTCCCCCACTTAACCCTGACACTGATAATAAAGATGGCTTAAATCTCAATGGCAGCAATAACGGTAATAGTGGGATGGGTCAGCGCATGCCTCCTCCATTAACACCTAGAACTCAACACAGTTTTAAGGCCAGGTCTTGTCTCCCCCCATTGGCAATTGCTCGTAGGAGCTTAGATGAGTGGCCTAAAGCAGGGTCTGATGATGTTGGTGAGTGGCCGCTTATTACTACACCTCGTGGGAGGAGCTCAAATGATGGTGGGGAGAGGTTGAAGCTTGATTTGTCGAAAATACAGAGAAACCCGGATAACAATGGCTGTGGGCTTGTGAAGAGAGAAAAGATTGCTTTCTTTGACAAGGAGTGTTCGAAGGTTGCTGAACACATTTATCTTGGCGGTGATACAGTTGCAAGGGACAGGGAGATACTTAAGCAGCATGGTATTACTCATATTCTAAATTGCGTGGGATTTGTATGCCCTGAGTATTTCAAGGCTGATTTTGTTTATAAGACATTATGGTTGCAGGATAGCCCGTCGGAGGATATAACTAGCATACTGTATGATGTTTTTGACTATTTTGAATATGTTAGAGAACAGGGTGGAAGGGTTTTTGTTCATTGTTGTCAGGGAGTCTCTCGGTCCACATCATTGGTGATTGCTTATCTAATGTGGCGAGAAGGGCAAAGCTTTGATGATGCATTTCAATATGTGAAGGCTGCTAGAGGAATTGCTGATCCGAATATGGGGTTTGCATGCCAGTTATTGCAGTGCCAAAAAAGAGTTCATGCTTTCCCTTTGAGTCCCAGTTCTTTACTAAGGATGTATAGGATGGCTCCACACTCACCTTACGATCCTTTGCATCTGGTTCCTAAAATGCTTAACGATCCTTCCCCATCTGCTTTGGATTCTAGAGGTGCATTTATTATACATATTCCTTCTACAATTTATGTTTGGGTTGGCAAGAATTGTGATGGAATCATGGAAAGGGATGCCCGAGGAGCTGTTTGCCAAATTGTTCGGTATGAAAAAGCTCAGTGTCCGATTGTAGTTATTAAGGAAGGTGAGGAGCCTTCATACTTCTGGGATGCTTTCTCTAACCTCCTACCATTGATGGACACATCTAGCAATGGAGTTGGTGTTGTTGGCTCGTCAACTAATATTTCAACAGGGGAGAGGAAAGTGGACTTGTATGACGTTGAATTTGAGATATTTCGAAAAGCTACAATTGGTGGATTTGCCCCGCCTTCTGCCTCTTCTGAAGCTGAACATGAAACACACCTTCCTGTGAGAGAAAGTTGTTGGAGTATGCTAAGGCGTAAGTTTGTTTCTGGGAATATGAAAGATTTTGTTTCTGCTTCTAAGTCAGGTGTCTCTAGAATCTACCCTGATTCCCTTTCGATTGTTGATAGTCATTCTACAGCTAAGCAGATACAATCTTCTGCAAATTATTTGTTTTCATCAAAGTCGCTATCCTTTTCATCGTCATCACCATCGTCAATGTCTTCGTCATCATCATCACCTTCATTTTCTTCACCTCATTATTTTTCTCCAGACTCTATTTCCCCTGATTCGAGCAGTAACTCAACATATTTTTCGGATTCCCCTGCCACATCCCCTTTGGCTGTGTCATGTACTAATCTAACGTCTTCCTGTCTGTCTAACTTCTCTAACATATCCCTGCACTCATCCAAATTTTCTCCTCACTCTGTTTCTAAAAGTTCAAAGTATATTGATGTCAATTTTACTTCAAAGCCTTTGTCACATCCAGGGTCTTCACCATCTGAGAAGTTACTCCTTTCCATTGCTGAGCGGAGAGGTAGCTTATCAAGGTCTCTCAAGCTGCCCCTGCAGGCTGATAATTCTCAAGGAAAAGGTGCTCCTTCGAGTGGTCTCACCAACGATTGTGATGGCGTCAGTGTAAGTGGTGATGCTATTTCATCAAATGAATTGCATAGTAGGGAAGATGCCATGCAGCATAAGGGGGAGAGAAGGGAAAATCTAGAGAATGGATTAGTGATAACTTCAGGTGGGGATGCTACTGTAGATACATGCCGCGAAAAAGCTAGTACGTCGAAACATTCTGACAAACCATGTGAACGTCTTTTGGGAGAAAAGGATGCAGGTCTATTGGATATAATGATAGATAGTAGCTTATCATCTTGTAACTCAATGCAACCAGTAGTATGTCGATGGCCTAGCTTGGAAAGGCTTGTGAGTTTTGGTACTTATGGTTTGGATTCCAAATCTGTATTCCTTCTTATCACTCCAACTTCAGGTTCTAGCAATGTCGAGGATAGAATTCTATATGTATGGGTGGGTAGATCTTTCAGTTGTGATAGAACAGAAATGACATTAGGTAGCCAGAAAAGTTCAGGTAGTCTAAAAGAGATTGATTGGATAAGAGTTAGTTCTGATGTTCTTTCTCAAATGGGATTGCCGGAAGACGTTAAAATTGAGGTATAGATACTTTTTACTTTGCTTCTTCTTTCTGCTATTTTACCAATTTTGGCTAGGATGCGCCCTTTAGGGTTTGGATGCTTGATGGACAAGATATATTTTATGGAGAAAATGCTTTCACGTTGCTAGTTTGTTTCCACCTTGAATTGTTATATGCATGTGCTCATGTGGTTGTTACTCTTGTTAGCTTTGCTTTTTTAAACAGTTCGCGTGAAACTTTAGCATTTGACTGAAATTAATGAACAGATTATCAGGGAAAATGAAGAACCTGAAGAGTTTCTTGCCTTGTTAAGTTCTTTGTGACCTCTCATTTCTCAAGCTTCGACTATTAGCAGTGTTATGTTTTCGCCTTGCTTTGAAGCAACTTCACCTGGTAAAAGTATGAAGGTAGATAACATTTTGTTGACTAAGATATACTATTGTCTATTGGATGCTCACTTTTATGTTTCCACAATTGAATTGCAATTCTTTTGGATCTAACTTCAAATACTGTTGCTGCCCATGTGCTGAGAACTTTTTTGGATAGTATAAGGTTATTGCTTTAGCGTAATATTAAAACAAGAATAAGATACCATTAGACCACTATCTCTTACTATGAAAACCTATTGAATTTTCCTATGGGTTAAAAGAATCACTTTTTGTTACCGAACTTATAGTGCTGTTTTACTTTGGTCGGCAGACATTTTTATTTTGTTTCAAGTTAGTACTGAACTTCCTTTTTCTTTTAGTCTAAGCACTCTGTATTGCTGTATATCTGGGTTTGTTACATTAACCAAAAAGCTAATGCGGCAAAAATAAAAATGACATGGCATAAAAAAATGTCAACCAATTTTGTTGTCACCTTGACAAGATCTTATGTAGGAGGATCGCACTTCGGAAATGCAGTATTCGCATGATAAGATATTATGGTTGAAGAGATAATTCTACAGCTCATTTTCAATATATAAAAATATAAATAAGAGCGAATAAAACAGAAACAAGAAAAACAAACAATCAATCTTCTTCATCCACACTCCCCCGGCCCTCCCACCCTCTACCCATCCACATTGACATCCCCAGCCCTCATTCTGCCCCTCCACCCCTTCACCCACAAACTCCCAAGTCCCAACACTTTGCCTTCTTCGAAGCATCTCCTTTGTTCTTCCCACACTCAATGTTCATTGCACCATATTAGAACCCATGGAAATTAAACTTGCAACCCATTAACATCAACCTTGCAATTCTAATCTAGTTTGGAGTTTGATAAATGTAAAACTTCCTCGTATATTTTCAGATAATGGATTTGGCTATTTTTTTGTTGAAGAAATTTAACAAAACATTCTTGTTGATTCATCTAATTGTAATTGAAATAAAATTAGAAACTAGCAAACATTGCCATACCTAGAGGGTGCTTGAAAAATGTCAAGCCATTTTATCCTTGAAATCACCAGCCATTGGTGTCCAAACAAAAGTCCGTTTTACTGCATCTCCCAAAGTCTGTTATGCATTCTCTCCATTGTTATATATATTTTTAATCGGGAAAGGTGTATCCATTGTTATGCATTCTCTTTGTCTGATTATGGGCTTCTTGTCACATTTCTGGGGAGGAGGGTGGGGGTACTACAGGGGAAGGAGAAATGCAGAGGTTGGGTTGATGTAATTCATCTTCTAGTTTTCACGGCATCGTAAACTTTTTCCCGTGGAAAATTCTCAAATCTGAAGTGCTTTTATGCACCTATATGTGATTTTACCAAGGTGAATAACTAGTTGGTTCACAGTATTCTTTGTGCCATATCAGCATATCTGTCAGTGTAACAAACGGTGGCAGATGGAGAATTGGATGTCCAGTGGCTAACAGTGTTTTTAACCCATTTTCATACAGATTTCAAATCTTGCCTTCTTTGCTGAATCCATTAGTATATGTGAACTGTTTTCTCATAATTTTACGGTCCTCTGACTAAATTTGAGGTGGATTTAAGCTATTGACGTAGTTGATATATTTAATTTTACTGGCTGACCTATCAAAGCTCGTAAACACTGCACGCACTTCCAGAGATGCCCCCTCTGTCTGCCATCTTTTCCACTAGGTTGTGCTTCCTATTCTGTACCAGTTCTAGTCTCGTCCTAAACTGAAACAATCATCATCCTTAGGTTGCTTTATTTTTCTGGTTCATGATATTTGGGTTGCCTACGGTTGAACTAATTTTTGAGTCGTGTTTTTCTTTCACCATGTGTTTGCAGGAGTCAGGCTTTTTAAGGTCATCTGTACAGTGTTGATATTATAACTTCAAGGAATCAACTTGCTTACTGAAGTTTGGTGTGTTTCTTCAGCTCCCATCGTAAGCTACTTGGGGCAAGATATGCACCTCAAGATTTCGTTCAATCACTTACTATTGTTTTTCATTTTCACAGAATTAAAATTCTGCTAGAGCTATATTCTAGCCAGTATAAGCCATTTGATATTAGGACAATAGATTTTAATGTCATCAACTTTTTCCATCATTACTTCTCATTTGACATCCCTGTCTTTGCTTTTTCTTTATATTTACTACTTGCAAAGAAGGATGTGTTTCTTGTGTAGATATAATTTAAATCAACTCAGGTTGGTCGAAGATGCTCTCACTTTGAGGAAGGAATAAAACAAAAATCAACTCGATGGTGGAAGGTAACGAATCAGAGGCTTGTCCTCGACCTTCTTTAGCAATGGGACAAGCGGGTTTGGAGGGTATCATTTGTTTCACTAATGAATTATCTAGGTTCTTGTGTTAACGATTCAAGGACTCACGGGAACAAATTCGACATTTTTATAAAATTTTTCAGAAAGGGTTTGTGAAGAAATTGACTTTGAGTACTGGTTAGGGACCGATTAGGCATCTGGCTTATCCAATATAAGTCTGGCAGTTAATGTTTGATATTCAATATTTAACCACTTGGTTTGTTCTTTTCTTTTTAACTCGTATGTTGCTGTTGATGTGGTTAATTTTTGCACATTTATAAAGATTTTATCGACTCGATCAACAAATATTCTGATTACGATTGCCTAGATTGGACATTTTTCATCGGATTTTGCCCCTTGTATATGGTAGATTGCCAGGGGACAGTTTACTGGCCTGAAATGGCAGTTTTTTTCCAGAGTCAATGAGAATCAGCCAAATGTCTCTCTCTCAAACTCTGGGAAAAATATCGGTACACCAATCTAGTTCTTTTAATTATTGTTCGTTCTTATATTTATGTTTCAATTTTTTTGTGTCGTATTTTATCATCAAATTTTGATTAATTAGTACATTTCGTCCCCGATTCAAAAAGTTCGCTAAGAGGGTGTAAAATAATTTATTTGTCCTTCATAGTTTTGAATAAAAAATACAAAAGATCAACAAAATATTTGCCCTTTTTATAAAGCACTTGAATAAAATTCTTAAAACATTAATTAGAGAGTTGATGTACTAATTAATGAAACAACATACAAAAAAAGAGGACGTTCGTACAACAATAAGCAAATATTAGAGATTTTAGTGCAATTAAAAGTAATGCAACAGATTAAAATAATAGATAAAAGTTGTGAATGCGATAAAATATACGATAAAAAATAAAGTTCAACTGGCTTTGTAATCTTTAAAAAATTTGTCGAATGGAACTTTGAAGATTCACATGTTTATACGAAAGCACTATGCTATTAGCATAAATTGGAAATCATTCTCATGTAATGTACGCGGAATGAAATGAAATAACATGGCTAATTAATAATATGGAAATGAATCAAAATAATAAGGTGCGAAAGTGCTGTGTAGTTTGAATGCACGCCTAGTCTAGGCATACGTTCTGCCATGCTGAATTCAACTGTACTGATCACAAACACCTGGTGGGCACAAAATCATAGGCCTATACTATCTACTCTGTTTCGACGTTTCCCCGTCCAATGCCATTTCTCCTCAAACTTTTCACCTGAGGTTCGCCACAACTCCAATTGTTACAATATTAATCGATACCTTAATTCCGCGTGACATACTAAGAGTTGCTAAAACGTGCCTCAGGCATCGCATTATATACAGGAGGACTATGATGATTTTTTGCCGTGGTTGGAACGCAAGGCTGGGAGAAGAATTTCTTCTGTACTTTCAATTGGAAAATCTGCTTATGGAAGGTTTTAAAACTCCTTTTGGGATCCCGATTTTTAATTCTTTGGGTAATGTAATTGAAATAGTGTATATTTGCAGGTCATTATATGCTTCTAAATATATTCGAACTTTGGATTGCATATTGGAGGTTCCTTATAGTGTGGTAC
Source organism: Fraxinus americana (assembly GCA_035079005.1). NCBI lineage: Eukaryota > Viridiplantae > Streptophyta > Magnoliopsida > Lamiales > Oleaceae > Fraxinus > Fraxinus americana. The sequence goes on along the minus strand of CM068710.1, from coordinate 34,620,180 downwards.
GTACTTTTTATTGAAAAATAAGAATTGGGTTTTGTGGAGATTTATCGTATGATTAGCTTATGTGAGAGGATTGAGTTCGCAGCAACTATCCAAGGATAATCTCCCTCCAGACATTGCTTCTTCGTTAGGAAGTGAAGTTAGTAATGTTGCCAAAGTTGCTCTACTCATTCTGTATGAGCAGAAGTTGGGTCAGGTATTGCTACTCTTTCTAGTTATAATACGAGCTTGAGTTGTTATTTCCTATTCTTGGCGATTGGTTATCTTGTATCTCAGGAACTTTTTATCAGTTTTTGATTGCTTTTGCTGAAAAATTCAAATGCCGAAAGCTTGCATTTTATTTTTCATTTCTCTGGCCTTCTTCTTGTTCAGAATTCTGAATGGTTCCCTTATATCAGTCGGCTTCCTCAGCCTGCAGATATGCATAGCACGGTGAGTTTATTTATCTGTCTTCAATTCGTTTTGATTTTCCCTACATGCTACAGTAAATTAATCGTTGAACGATCATCTTACCTTTGCTTAGCTCCCTTGGCTAGGAAATCTTGTCCTTATACATTAGAGTAATCTCGTTAAAGTATTAAATCTCTTTCCATTTGTACTATCAAGATCACACAATTCTTAGTGCCGTTCTTTATCTTTTTCTTTTGCTTTCTCTCTTGGATTTTGTCTTTCTCAAAAACCAGCCATTGGTTATATTTTAGAATAGTTCGTTCCTCCCGAGGTTTTTGTCATTTTACTTTGACCTTCCTTCTTCTTCTTTTCTTACTGGGGTTCTGATTTCTTCTCATCATGCCGAGTTGAAAATCAGATTTTATGCTTAACTTGACTAGGACTTATCTTCATATTTATATGTGTGCGCATGTGGAGTTTTGATGGGTGTGCAGCGTCCACGTGGGTGGCAATGTCCCGGTAATTTTTGGAGGACTGAATTTCTTGCAGAAGTTCTGTGTGACACAGTTTAAATTTGTAGATACTCTGGAGAGATGATGAGTTGGAGATGATTCAACCGAGTGCTTTGTATGAGGAAACAACTAGACTAAAGGCTCAAATGGAGATGGATTTCTGCGCAGTTAAAGTGGTTTGTGTTTTGATTTTAAAGTTCCTTTTTACTTAGTTATCAAAGTAGATCTTCAATGTGCAGTATTTACCTACAATTGGTATCTGTTTGACTGGTGATAAATCGTGGAAGGGCAGTGCCAAATGTTTTCATTTTTTTGGTGTCATTTTTGTACTTGCCAGCTAAGTGTCTTCACTACTAGAAAACCTAACTTTCCACCACGAAGTGTCACTAAGTGTTTGACTACATATTGCTTTCATGTTTCAGCCTTCAGATTTTAACATAAGATTATGATATTCATTTAGTTACGTTTAATATTATTCAAGAATAAATTCTGTAATGGCTGTTGCCATATATTTTCTCACTGATACGTTTGGTGTTTGATTTCAGGCTTTTGATAACTTCCCTCATGTTTTTGGAGATGTAAAACTACAGGACTTCGCTTATGCTTATGCTTTAGGTGAAATTTTCAATCTAATGCCTTATCAAGATGTTACATTATGTGCTTCCAAAAAAAAAAAAAAGGATACCACATTACAAGACGTCAAATATGAATTGCTTAGACTTAACGAGATCTCAATGAAAAGCTGGTTGCTCACATCTTTTTAAGTTTCCCCTTTTTATAAGCTTACATATTCACCTAGGTCCCAACAACAATTAACAATTCGAAAAAAAAAATCAATGAAAATTGGAAAAACAGTTAGATACTATTGTTACTTTTGTTTATTTTAGTCATATTATGGACATATAAATTATTTCCACCTTTTATATGGAAAAGTAGTTTCATTACTAATAAAACGTCATATTCATAATTATTTGACTCCTTGCATATTCTGCTTTTAAAATGAGAGTATTACTCTTTAACACAGTAGCTTCATTTAATATCATTTACAAGGTAGAGAAATTTCATTTTCCACGCCTCAAACAAATGATCAATAATAGTTCCAGTAAAAATATAATTAAAGCGATGTTTTAACTTTTTAATGGATATGTATTTCTGTTATTTATTTATTTTTTGTATGGCTCACATCAACGAGTTAATATTTATCCAATCATGGATGGGTTACATAAGTTCTAGTCTACACACAGCTTCACCAAATATCCAAGTTTCAAGTTTCCATGATCAGCTCCTTCCAAGTTCTTCCCATGAAATCTGGACCACGTATTGAAGTAGCAGATGCTGAGAATACTTTTGCACAGCATATCTTTTGTGATGATTTTAATTTCCTTTAATTGCTGTGATGTGTATACGATGAATTGCTGCAGTGCAATTCTAATAACAAAAATAAAATAATTGTCAGAAATAAGGGAAATCTGCAGATGGGAAGAGGCAGACCAAGGATTCTGGAGAGGAAATGAGAACATTAATATTGAGGAATATGTTTAACTAGTCAAGGCCTCTAATGGTGATGGGGACCAAGTATATTTAATTTAAAGGATGGAAATTTCTGAAGAGGAAATGAGAATGGAAATATCTGTGAGCAATTATATTTAACTTGTAAAGACCACTGTCAATTATGCGGGCCAAGTATTCAAAAGTATGGACCAATTATATTTAACATATGAAGAAGCATTTTCAATTACTTTTATTCTGCCAAGTTTTAGCTTGGCCATTAACTTAGTTCTTGTTTTATTCACTGTCCAAAAATGAAATTCAGAACTCCATTTTATCCAATTTTGGCCCAATTTAAAAAAATGTAATTTTATGTAACTTCTCGTCTTTAATAAACATAATTAAATTACTTATAAGTCAGTTTACACTGCCATCAGATCAGCGTTTATCAATTCAATATTAGTATATTACTGAGAACATAACTTTTGCAATGCCTATATCTCCATAATTGCCTAATTTGGCCGTTAAAAGTGTAATTTTGTATTTAGTTTTTTTATTTGAGTGTGTGAAATCACCAACCACCTCTCTAAGCTATAACTCTTTTTGAACATTTCAGTTACATCTCGCGCATGGGAAAGCTCAAAGGGTGTATCCATGGTATTTCTCTTATAAGCGATAATCTATTATTTTGTGCATGGAGCTAATCTAAGTAGGGCTTTTCATGTACTCTATAGATTCCTTTTGCAGATTTTCTTAATCATGATGGCACTTCGCAATCATGTGCTTTGAGTGACGAAGGCAAACAACATTCAGAGGTCTCCTTTCTATATCTTGCTTCCCCCACTCAACTCGTCCCACCCCGAAAAAAGGAAAAATAAGGGAAGGAAGGAAACAGGAGAAAAGGAAAAGGAAAAACGGATCGTCTTTCTTCCAGTTCTCATGTCTATGTTATGTGTAGTCAGGATGTGTACTAGCATTGCATTTCCATTGCATTTTCCCTCTTGTATCTACATACTTCAGTAAATATTTTCTTGGGTCAAATTCTTCTGGTTTTCAGTTGGTTATTTCACGTGAAATTATTTCCATCAGCATGGTGCTTATTCAAACTTGACCAATTGATTATGCACTGATATGCCATCTTTTAATGGCCTTTCTTGGCTACAATTACAAATTTATTTGGGCTGAATTTATTTTGGCATTTAGGTTGCCCTAGTTTAAATAGATGCAGTCGTGCCTTGTGTTTTCCTTTTCTCTCCCTCTTTTTGCATTTGTGCTTTCACTAGCTTACTACATGTTAAAGGGGGAATTAAGGTTTTGCGTAGTATTCATTAAGTTCGGTTTGTTCATTGTGGCTTTTGAGTATTTCTCTTAATGCTTATTATTATTATTATTATTATTATTATTATTATTATTATTATTATTATTATTATTATTATTATTATTATTATTATTCACGCAAATTGGGTATTATACTATTTCATATATACGTATTACAGCTTTTATGTGGACTGTCCAAGTAGTTACACAGAGTATCACATATACATCCTTTTTACTTGTGTGATATGAAGCTGCTGAGTTTGCCAGATTATTCCCATTAGGGTCTTCTCTTCTATGTTACTTTGTGTTTATGATACTATGCCTTCTTGTGATAATCCTCTTTTATTGGCCTCCAGATGTTCTCTGTTTAGCTATATAAATGGATCAAAATCCGTTGCTAGATTTCTGTCTTCCTGTTCTTTCTGGATAATTATAGAAGTATGTCACAACTTGTTTGTCCTAATATTCCTCTCTTAACTTGAGGACAAGAAGCATGAAAATCTCCACTCTTCGGTGTCATTTAAGTGTTAGAGTGTCATCATAACAATCGCCCATTTTAGATCACTTCATCATTTTATATTCACGGTAAAGATATGATCACCTTTGGGTTTGCTCCCCAATGGTCACCAGTTCGAGTCCCCTCAGGACCACTGAGGTGAGTACCCGGCCGTAAACTTTAGGGCCCCGTGGAATTAGTCGAGGTGCGCGCAAGCTGGCCCGGACATCCACGGTTATCAAAAAAAAAATGATCACCTTGTTCTTCTTTTTAAATTTTTAGTCCTTTTTTTATTACATCCAATTTTTCACTTTCCCCTTCTTGTCTATGCAGGTTATTGCTGATCGTGATTATGCTCCTGGCGATCAGGTCCAACTTGAAAAAAGTTCTCCTCTTGCAGCTAATTATTATTATTCAATCTTCTAAATTTTCTTCTTCTCTTTTATTCTTTGATTTCAAATTGTAACATGGAACTGAGCTATGAACCTAGTGTTTATTAATTGTATTGCCATATTGATTTCTATTTTGGTCATGCCATCTATTCACACTGGACTAGCCAGCTGGACATCTGAGCTCTGATTCTCAGTTACATTTTGCTCAAAAATACACAACCCACCAATTTATTCAGTCCTCATGTAGACAAGATTCTTGTTACATTCTGGGTTACAAATGTTCAATGTGAGACTGGTACACTCAAGTCCTGTCAAAATACCCGATCTTGGTTTTGATTGTCAATTTCTGTGCAGGTCCTGATAAGGTATGGAAAGTTTTCTAATGCTACACTCTTGTTGGACTTTGGCTTTACACTTCCTCACAACATATATGATCAGGTTAGCCAAAAGCTTGGAATTAGAAATGTCCACCATGATATTTTTTGGGAAAAGCGTGTACTTATTTTCTCAGATTATTGTATGATAGTTTCTGTGTACCATTTTTGTATTCTTTTTGTTTTTGGCTGCACGTGTATACTTTTCTGGAGGAAATACCAATTTACATCCATGTTAAAATATTTTATTCATATTGCTTGAAGAAGAAATTTTCATGCTAAAGTTGGAAATTTTGTTGCAAAGCCAGAGTTGAAAACTGGAGTTTGACTACTCTGCCAGTTTACTGAATATGAGATTCTATGGTGCATGTATATAAATATAACGTGATTTTGTCCCTAAGTTATGTGACTTGGAAGTGAAGAATATGCAATTTAAAATTGATTTATATGCTGCCTTTTCCCAAATATCGTAGTGTGGCTTTCAGAATTATATTATGATGCCAACATTTTGCTGAGATATACCATTTGAAGTATTGGACGTTTAAACTATTTTTAAAAGATGTACGCCTTCTGATTAATTGAAGTTGTCAACGAGAGGCTCAAATCTTAATAAACTGTGCAAATCAGTTACAATAGTCGGTTTGCTTGGCCATTTACTTGAATTGGTGCAAATATTTATCCCATGTGGCTTGATAGCATGTAGTTGTGCCTTGTTGTTAATTGATACAAGCTGCCATGATAAATAACATAGACAAATATTTGAAAAGATCAACTTCGCCTGTAAATAGACTATAAGATATGATTATTCATCTCTTCCAACTCTGTCTATTGGTAATAACATTATACAATGAAATAATTTCCTTGTTTTGGTTCTTTTCACATCTTTTTAAAGGTATCCGGGACATTTGAAACTAGGTGAAGCAAGTACAAGGTTTTGAACAGTACACTTTAACTGGCATTTGTTTCATGGATATATAGTAACAACTTGGGATTTTCCGTGTCACTCCTAGATAAAACTCGATGGTGCTGCTATAATTGCTAGTAGACCCAAGTAAAGATGTGCATATCTGTTTGAGGAATGCTAGGATTAATAAACACTTGTATCTAGCTTCTTGCTTTTGTTCTAATTTACTAAATGCAGTCTGTACGTCTGTGATATTTTAATGTGGGACTACTGCTTTCTTTATCTACTCCAAATTATGGCTTCATCCTGATATACGGACATCATTCGCTCAGGTTCAGATTGAGCTTAACGTGCCACATCATGACCAACTTTGTGTAATGAAGTTGAAACTTCTGCATAGATATCAAGCACCGAGCATAAAAGATGTTAATGTGTTCAGCTCTTCTGGCAACTCCTTCACAATCAAGTTGGTGTCTTTGTCTTACAACAGTGATGTCATTTAACATTCATTGCATTATTGCTTTCTGTGGATTGAGAACAAAAGTTACCAAAGACAAAAAAAACTTGAAAGGCACTAAAAGCACTTTTCCTATTGTTTACCAATTGAATTTTGAGGATTTCAAGAGAACTTGAACACTTTTGGCGCTGACTGAAAGGATATGGTTGACATAAATATGTGCTCACAAGAAGAGAGTAAGATTCAAAATTATCTATTTCCCACTTCACTGCCCTTGTGGTGCAGTCTCCACAATTGTATAGGGTGATTAAATTACTGATTCTTGCCCTGTGTCACATTACCCTTTCAAACTATAAATATAACTGTGATCAGACAAACCCATTTCATCATATGAAAATCCGGTAACCCTGAAAAGGCATTTGACACATGATGCCCTATATGAATGAAGATTTATGGTTGTTCTTATCTTATGCAGGTGAATCCAAGGGAAACACTGTCAAATAAAATTAAGCCCTTGTTTGGGAGAGATTTTTCAAAAATTATTTTCTCCCAAACTCATTTCCAATGACAATTTCTCAAAAAAGGAATATATATATATATATATATATATTTCATGTTTTCTCGTAACATTTGCCTACTTTTTAACCACAAATTCTCCAATAAAATAAATAAATAAATCATTTTTCAGATGGAAAAATCTCTCCCAAACGAAATTTAAACTAATATACATATTAGTAATTTAAGTGTATATAAAAAAAAAAAAAAGTGTTAAAAGATGGCTACAATTAGAACAAAACTGAATGTTGAACTGTTGTCCCTTCCAGATCAAATATAATAACTCCATTTTTTCCCCCTTATCTTGCAAGATTTTTTCTGTATTTGTTCCTCTCTCTAGTTTTTGGTAACTTGAAATCTCATAATTCTTTATTTTGTTATAAATATACTGTCCATTCCAACTTGTATAGATTTTTGGATGAGCTTTTTGGAGAGCTTTGAGATTAGAGCTATAAACCCGTAACTAGTGTACTTTGGGAGTTTCTCCCCTTTCAGCATCATAAATTTTGATTTACGTATTATTATTTTATAGAAATAGTGGCTTAAGAATTAATCACTTTTACAATCAGTATAAAGGTAATCGTTTACCTCTGTTTTTCCATATATTTGTTTGTCCACTCTTCTTATATTGAAGTTCTGTTTCATTTTGGCACACAATATTTTACAGACTAGATTTTCAACCTGATTTCTTTTTAGAATATGAATAATTTTTCTTTTGTAATGCTTCGATTCTGCTGAAAAACGTAACGATGCTAAAAACCCGCAGTCAACAGCTGATCCACGTAGGAAACAGAAAGAAAAGAGCGGTTGTATATATTCCAATGATCGTTTGCTTTACATATGAAACCTTGTACTTGGGTAATCACTTATTTTTTCAAACTATTTCTGATAAATGTGCAGGGAAGTGCAGGCTGCCAGTAGAAGAGGGAGGAGTATCCCACAATCACTTCGTGCATTTGGTCGCATTCTGATTTCCGATTCCCAGCAAGGTTTTGAAACATTTTTTGTATCTTTTTGTAGATTGAAATGGTCAAGGAGATGGTATTCCTTTTCTTTAATTCAGAGTGGTTTTCATAAAAAATTTCTGATCTTAATCTACAGAATTAAATGCTTTGGCAAAGGAAGCTGAACAACATGATGGTCGGCTGGCTCGCCATCCTTTGAAGAACAAGAGAAGAGAGATTGAAGCACATCAATTGTTGCTTTCAAAAATAGCTAAATTAATTGAAGAATATGATGCATCTATCAAGGTGACAATAACTGGTTCCTCTGTTTCTTTCAGTGGGTTACTAAAATACATTTTTCCTTTTGCCCTTCTTTGTGGTTTTGCTTCATTTATTTATTTTCTTCGGTGAGGTGAGTTTGGTGGGGGGGGGGGGGGGGGGTATAAGGGGAGGAAATGGTAAACTTGCCTCGAGTTAAAATATCAAAGTATGTTTGCAGAAGTTACTGTCTTGTGCTGTAATATGAGGACGCTTCTGAAGATGAGTAGAATGTAACTGAGTCAAAACTTCCCTTGATGATTGCTGAATGGTAGTTAAATTCTCTTTTAAGCTTTGTACAATCGATCCTGAAAGTTTCTCTTCACCATTTTACCAACAGTATTATTGTTTCAATGTTTGAGAATATATGAACTGCTGAAATCCCAATTTTCACCCATATTGCCACCAGCAATTTGTGGTTCTAGAAAATCCTGTGTTATTTTGCTGTAATAGCATTTTTCTCTGTTCAGCTATATTTTGTGTTGTAGAAATTGTCAAAGTTATGGAACTATAAAAATGGATTATCTCCATTTTATCCTAAAAGGGCACACGTATGAATATTGACACGGCATTTTCACTGGTCTCTGAATATGCAGTCACTGGGATCAATGCCTCGCGTGTATGGTAAAGGTTCTCTAAGGAGGCAGTTAGCTCGAGATCTTCTTACTGGTGAACTTCGTGTCCTACAATCTGCTTCTGCATGGCTGAAAAATTATTGTGTGACCTTATCAAGTGACTGAAAGGAAACAAAGCTTTTAGTTTTACGAACAACAGTGGCTGGCAGATGTGCATATAAATGGAGGTAAAAGTCCTCAAGTTTTTTGTAGTTTTATCCTTGCATACACGTTCTTCTTTCCATTGATTCATATTGTGTCATACAATCTTGTATAATGCTAACAGTATTAAACCGGACTTCATCAGGTATCATGTCCGCAAGGTACTTTCTCATACAACTTGAAAATATTCGGAGTTTTGCCTTGACATTGAATTTCATCAATTTTGGCCTAGCATGTTGCCTTATTATTGTAAAACATTGATGATTGGAGTCCTTGTTCCAAATGCTAATTCGACAGAGCTTATGCACTTTTATCCTGCATGGGATCATATATATTGAAATTAGTTGTTTGCACTGTTGTTTTGATCATTTATCGAACTCATTTTTCAGGTAGTTCCCGGAATTTGATGAGAGAAATAAGAAAGAATAAATGATAGCAGGAAGAAGGCTAACAATGTGCATTGCCTTCAGCGTGCTACTGTAATAAAGTTCCGACTTGGGAAGCCCCATGATAAAGGATATGTTCTTGTGCTTCCCTCTTTGAATTCAAATGTTGGCAGAAATTAATTCTCAAACCTGTATGGTAGGAAGATTATTAGTGTAGCACACAGTATCAAAAAATAAAAAGAAGTTAATTTTTTATTTACTATATTGTTGGTCTTATTCAATACAAAGTACCAAAAGTATTCAAGTTGTAATGCTTACACAATTTTAAAGACTCGGCCATATATTCTATTCCCTCATGTGGGCAAGGTCAATTTCAATTCATCGTCAAACTTGGTATGGAGTTGTTTTTTCCACCTTTTATTTTTGTCAATTATGTTTTTATTATATCAACGTTGTCAAGTCATCCAAGATGCTTATGAACTTGGAGTAAAGTATTATTCCAGGCATCAAAGTTCATTAATATGATGTAGTATGCAAAAAGTTGGCTTGTATATATAAAATTGTTAGCTTATATAATCAATATCAGACATCAGTTGGGTAAAAAGCGCTTTTCCATTCAGAAACGTGTGTTTTGGTGTTACTTTTAGAATAAAAATGGTGATACTTATAACACGATTTCAGTGAAATAGGAAGGTAAAATTGGGCAGCCCTTTCTCTCTTTTTCTTTCATAAATTTGAGTCCAACTAAACAAGAACGATCCTTTAAAATTATATATGCACTACCAAAAGATCTTGAAAAGAACGTATAAACTTCATTAGAAATCTTGATTTGAATAACATAAAATCTTAAATCCCTCTAATATATGAACAACATAATGCAATTAATCTAAATCGAGTGCACTTAAACTTCACAAAGTTGTTACATTAACTTTCTCAAAATTAACGTCCATGAGATAAAAGCTAATATAAATTCACATCAAAAAACTTAATTGAAAATTCAAAACAATAGACCCGTGATAATCCCCGATAAGATCTTCACGTGCCTCGTCACTGCAAGAAGAAGAAGAAGAAGAGTAGAGACTTGAGAAGTAAATATGGGAGAAAAAGAGACTTTGTACAGTGGATAAAGTAATTTGGCATTGATAGTTACAAAGAATAGTAATTTGCGCCATCAGTCCAAGACAAATAAAAACATCAACATACCTGGACACTGTCTGAATTTCAACAAATTTGTGGTTTCTAGTTGTCCAAGAGGGATTTCTAGCCATTCGATAAAGCAGATGATGATGTTAAAGAAGCCTTAAGTAAGGCGAGTGCCTGTACACAAATCATAAACAAATCAAATTCTCATACTAAGTGTAGTAATTCAATTCGAGATAAAAGGATTTGGATGGTGAAGATTTGTGGGTCGAGAAAGTATTAACATGATCTACGCTAATTGATTGTGGAAAAGGATTTACCTCATGCTGTCCGATAGTTGGCATTCTCTCTTCAATATCATCAACGGGTACATTCAGTTCTCTAAGGAAAGAAATGCAAGATGCAGAAGATGAATGCGTCACTATCAAGTTACCAAACACTACGAATAATTGATTTTCCATAAAAAAAATTACCAAAGCACTCTGTATTAGGATTTGAGTTCTTCGGGTCAAGAAGATCATCAGCACATTCTATAGATCTAATTTGTAATGACTGATCCTTAAACTTAACACCGACATTTATTATATGTTCCTTCTCTAAATAATTTTTTCTTCGATGTTAAAATTACTTGTCTCATGTAGAAGCATTGTTAAAAAGATCGCTTGAGCAACTTACGAACAAAAACATGAGTCAAAGGAGAGTTTGATAGCAATGATCTCTTGAGCAACTTTGAAACCTACGTAGTACAAGACAAACATAGTAACTTCGAAACATGTACACAACACAATATTAAGGTAAATTTAGCTCTCATCTGGGCGCCATTTTCAGATTTTCTTATGAAATTTTTTTTTTGCGTCACATCACGTGGCCCACCAATACAACGCAATCCCTGATTTATTAAGATATTTATGCTCAACTTCCACTTCTCCCCCTGTGTTGACATTTGTGCATTTTTGGAGTGGAGCTTAAAATTGGGAAAGAAAAGGAAAAGGTATGTTGCGTACAATAATGAGTCATATTTGTGTCAAATGATATTGATTAAAGCAATAACTTTTGGACCTACAACGGTCATATTTTTTCTAAAAATACAAAAGAAATTACATCCAAACAAGCATATATGAATGAATGTCCATTTGGCATGCCTTTGGAGAAGTCAAAATGAGTTTTTGAGATCCAAAAATTACTTTTGGACCTTGTTTGGTTTAGTTGAAGAGCTTTTAGATGAAACTGTACAATGTGGCTTCATCTGAAAGCTTTTTCGAAAGAAAAAGTCTTTTTAGAAATTAGTTTTCAAATACTAATTAAGGTAGTCAAGTAGGAAGCTCTTCTACAATAAATAGAAACCCTTTCAAACATGCTCTAAGTGACACGAGATCAAAGATTACCTCCTCTAAGCCAACATTGACAATTATCTCCACAATTCAGTCGACGTTAGTGTACCCTGAATCTTGAATCAATTGCACATAGAGCTAGGGAGCCCCGGTAGCCCCTGTAAATCATCTGTAATAACGAACATCATATCTCTACTAATGAAAGTTTCTTCATCCTGCCAAAAACCTTCAAAACTTGTTAAGTCTTTGCAACATCTCACGTTCAGATGATAACTTAACTTCATGCCATTGGGACATGCGTAAAATTTGTTGGAATTTTGTATTGAAAATTGGTTGTGACCAATTAAAATGATTTAAGTGGAAATTCCTTGTTTGGTGAATGAGAAATTAAGCTAAACTTAAATCACTTAATACTTAAAATTATTGAAAAATTGTGTAGAATATTGTGGAGTATTCTAGAGATGATGTAGATGAAAAGATGTGTCTTTTCATATAGAATATCATAACCTTTGGAGATCATGATTTTTGGTATGAGTAACTTCCAATAATTATGTATATTCAAGAGATGTGTCTCTTGGTATGATTGTGTCTTTTGACAAGCCTTTCCAACTACTATATATATGGATTCCCCATATGTTTGGATAACAACAACAACAAGAAGAAATAATAAACAATTCAATTGATAGTTTCATATCATTTCATGTTTTGCTTTAGTTTTACATAAAATACTTTATAGAAGTGATTATTTCTTACATCAAAATCATGGTTATGGTAGAGAGGGAACTCCGTTCGAATTCGTTGGTCTAAGTCATTTGGAGTGCTCATATGGCTTGACGTGGTCGTTGTATCTTGGGAGATGATTGCCGAGAAACCGTTAGCACCAATGCGGGGCAAATTCATCTTAAGGACAAAGTGTCAAACACTTGCCTCGACCGATCGCATCACTTGCATTTCATCTTTCTTCTTTCTGATTTCATTCTAATTTAATATTCAGATTTCGGAAAGTAACTAATATTCTTTTAATTTCATGCAATGTTTGAATTAAAGAATGACACGCGTTCAAGATTGGAAAGTGATGAATCCATATTCATATATTGGAAGTCGGTAATCACTATTTTGTCTTCTCAAATCAGATTTCGGTAAATCGAATGATATTTCAATTTCACGGTATGTTCTTGATTAATATAATATGCACATTATCGGTGTAATATCTCCTACAAAATTTTCGGTTGCTTGAATCATCAATATTGAGTTTAAGATACCTGAAGCTATCAGGATGAGGATTTATTGGGTTTAGAAGTATTGATTTGCTTGCTTCTGTAGAGAATTTGTCTGTACCAAACTGTTGAATGCTTTGGTACAAGTTATTCATGCACCCGATGGTGCCTGAATTGTTGTTGGTGACTCGTATGATTGTTCCCAATGGGAGTGTGAGGAAGCTAAGTAAAACGTCGACAAAATCACTGGTGGCTTCGGCATCGAGTTTTCTTCTCATATAACAATAGTTTTAGAGGAACTGAGGATTCAAAGATGTCCTTATCGGTCGCCATTAGTTGTTTGTTAAGGTATAGATGAACCTGACCCCATGCTGAAATGAAAAAAGAGTCATGCTAGTTGTACAACCGAGGTTGACAACCACTTAAATGGGAGGGTCCACTTTTTTTTTTTTTTGAATTTTTTAAACATGCAGACCCCGTACACATGTGAGAGGTTGTACAAATAAAAATTTCCATGAAAAAAAACATAAGATGATACCTTTAAACTTCCACTGATTCTCGAAAACAGGGACATTCTTGATTTTGAACTTCTAAAATTCTGGAAGTCCCTCTAAAACTTTCAATTTATTAACAGATTGTGCATTAGAAACTAGTATAAATATACTTCCCAATTACGATTACTTGTATGGGAGATTCTGTCCCCATTAAGTTGGTGGGTTATTTAATTTCCCTTTTCCCTTTTTATATAACACTAGTGTGAGCACGTGCAATGCACGTGTTGTATAGTTTAACTGGGTATTTAATAGCGTGGAGTGATTTGAATACATTTTTTTAAAAATATAAGTAAGGTATTGTTTGTATAATTATATGAATTGAATTTTTGATTTGCTAATCTTTTTTATACACTCCTCAGAAAAACAAAACAAAACAAAGTACCTCACAAATGAAGGAAAATTGGTGGCCAGATTTGAAGAGGAAAGGAAAGCCAAGAATTGAACTGTATCAAAAATGGCATGACTTGTTTATAAAACAAAATACTACAAGTGAAATAAGTTTGAGCATGTCTAATGCCTTAAATGTAATTTGGAAGAATACGGTAGTAATTAGAAAATATTCTACTATTTTTATTCGCTTTCTGTCTCTTACGCGACTAAAAATTCCGCTATCTCCAATTCTACAAGTTTTGTTTCAACTGGATAGTACCTGTAGTGAAGTTCTCCAACATTGTTGCCTGATAGTTTTGTCCATTCATTTGGTCGAATGTTATGAACTGCAAAAATGGAAGAAAAAAATCAGGAATTTGGAAACTAAATGTAATAATGAGAAGTGAGAATTGTTAAATAAAGATGGATTAAAACCATTGATTTCTAAGGGTATCGCCACCAATATTTGCACAAGTGGCAAGCACATGCACAAAAAATGTGTCAATATATAAAGATAATACTTGTACTTTTTCCCGGAAATATGCTTGTAGGTTAAGAAGTAAGAGAGAAAGTAGTCAAAGTTGTCAAAGTACGACGAAGTATAGATTTTCATATAATATTGAAGTTTTTTTGACGTGTTATTTTTGTGATTTGATTGTCTGCATAATTTATTTTTTGCGTAAATATGTTCCCAAAGCGACGGTAAAAAGAATTGCCTTAAGTAATTGGAGATAAATACAAAATCTTGGAAATAAATGATTGAAAAAAAAAAAGAACTTGTATATATTTAAAGGAAAAGTGGTATGTTAATTAATTTTCAGTCTATTTTTTATGTAATAAATTGTGCTATATTAAGAATCAATGCTTATATTGTAGATTAAAATTTTGATACAGAAACTAAGGCAATAACATATTCTTTTGAACAGTTCCCTTTGTTTAATAGCTAATCATTTAGGGCTAATATAAATGAATCTGGGAGGAGGTTTTTTGTGTGGTGGAAAAAACAAAACACAGAGGTATGAATATTTTTTGTACATTTTTTCATCTCAATTTTACTAAAATATTATCTTAGTTAGCAAAAAATGAGTAGCAATAGGAGTACCTTTCACATGAAGGTAAGACACTATAAATATATGTGTTTCTATAACTATATTGCTGGTTTTGTTTGTTCATTATTGCTGTCAGGTTTGAGATTAGGTTTAATCCATAACATGTGTGCTGAATTAATAGCATCAGAAGATTAGGCAGAAAAGTATATGATACATAATTTATGAAATTGCAACCACTAATTATCATATAAACCAAACACAAAACAGGAATTATGAAACTTCATTACCTGTAAGTCAAGTACACATACAAGATCTTTATTGAAGTTTTGTGCTTACAAATCGAAGCCAAACCCAACTTTGTCTTTTTATACTTTTTCTAATGTTTAAGCTGTAGAGTCCTAGTTACTGTACATATAATTACTGCTTTTATTAAATTTAATGTCTAGTGATGAAGATAAAAGAAATGCAAAGGATGAATCACATATAAAAGCTCAAGAATGTCAACGTGGGAATGCTGTCGTTATTCAAATATGGTGATAATGATGCATAATTGAAGTCAAAAGATGAGAAACATGGAGAAATTCCTCCATCCAAGCTTGGATGGAGGAATTTCTCCTAGCCTCCATTCTTGGATGGAAACATGGAGAAATTCCTCCATCCAGAAATTCTTCCATCCAAGCTTGGATGGACTTCCTCCATCCAAGTTTGGATGGAGGAATTTCTCCTAGCCTCCATTCTTGGATGGAAACATGGAGAAATTCCTCCATCCAAGCTTGGATGGAGGAATTTCTCCTAGCCTCCATTCTTGGATGGACACATGGAGAAATTCCTCCATCCATGGAGGAATTTCTCATAGCCTCCATCCAAGGATGGAGGCAAGAAGAAATGCCTCCATCCTGGGAGAAATGGAGGAAAATCAGAGATGTTATGGTTAAAAAGAATTGGTAACATTGCATATGATTTTTAGCCTGCAAAATATCCTAAATTTAATATCATCTTTGTCATGCAAGGAGGATTCGGTGGAAAAAACAAAACACAGAGGTGTGAATATTTTTTGTACATTTTTTCATCTCAATTTTACTAAAATATTATCTTAGTTAGCAAAAAATGAGTAGCAATAAGAGTACCTTTCACATGAAGGTAAGACACTATAAATATATGTGTTTCTATAACTATATTGCTGGTTTTGTTTGTTCATTATTGCTGTCAGGTTTGAGATTAGGTTTAATCCATAACATGTGTGCTTTGAATTAATAGCATCGGGAGATTAGGCGAGAAAAGTATATGATACATAATTTATGAAATTGCAACCACTAATTATCATATAAACCAAACACAAAACAGAATTATGAAACTTCATTACCTCGTAAGTCAAGTACACATACAAGATCTTTATTGAAGTTTTGTGCTTACAAATCGAAGCCAAACCCAACTTTGTCTTTTTATACTTTTTCTAATGTTTAAAATTTGTAGAGTCCTAGTTACCGTACATATAATTCTTGCTTTTATTAAATTTAATGTCTAGTGATGAAGATAAAAGAAATGCAAAGGATGAATCACATATAAAAGCTCAAGAATGTCAACATGGGAATGCTGTCGTTATTCAAATATGGTGATAATGATGCATAATTGAAGTCAAAAGATGAGAAGATTAAACATGAATACTAAAATGTAATTTGTACAATAACAAAAGCTGACAATTGGAGTATAAAGTTTATGGCAAAGCATTAAGGTACATTCCTACACAATAGACTCCATACAAGGATGGAAAATGCCTCCATCCGATGGAGGCATTTCTTTTAGTCTCCATCGAAGGATGGAAGCATGGAGAAATTCCTCCATCCAAACAATAGACTCCATACAAGGATGGAAAATGCCTCCATCCGATGGAGGCATTTCTTTTAGTCTCCATCGAAGGATGGAAGCATGGAGAAATTCCTCCATCCAAGCTTGGATGGAGGAATTTCTCCATAGCCTCCATTCTTGGATGGACACATGGAGAAATTCCTCCATCCAAGCTTGGATGGAGGAATTTCTCCTAGCTTCCATCCAAGGATGGAGGCAAGAAGAAATGCCTCCATCCTGGGAGAAATGGAGGAAAATCGAGAGATGTTATGGTTAAAAAGAATTGGTAACACTACATATGATTTTTAGCCTGCAAAATATCCTAAATTTAATATCATCTTTGTCATACAAAGAGGATTAAACAGATAAAAAAACTATTATGCTTCCATTCAGGATGGACTCCATCCAAGAATGGAAAATGCCTCCATCTAAGCTAGGATGGAGGCATTTCTTCTAGCCTCCATCCTTGGATGGAAGCATGGAGAAATTCCTCCATCCAAGCTTGGATGGAGGAATTTGTCCTAGCCTCCATCCTTGGATGGAGACATGGAGAAATGCCTCCATCCAAGCTTGGATGGAGGAATTTCTCCTAACCTCCATCCTTGGATGGAGACATATGAATTTCTCCTTGGAGGCAAGGAGAAATGCCTCCATCCTGGGAGAAATGGAGGACAAACTGAATGCGGGAAAAGGACTCCATGTGGGCTAGATTTTTAGAATTATAGGCATATTTTTCATGCAAGAAAATTCATCTGTCCAAGAAAATATACCTTAAATTTCTTGAGCAAAGCATAGCCAGACATTCCAGGCATACAATAATCTGTGATAACAAGATTTACTTCCACTTCCTGCATATTAACAATTGTTTTTGGAATTTTGAGACAAAAAAACCAAGGAAGTATGATCAGTGGGGTAGGAGGATAAAAATATAAAACCAAATTTAGGTAATGAAGATTGGGAGAAATAGAAGTTTGATTAGGGGTAATTCGGTTATTTTATGCAAACTCAGAAACTCCAGACCTTTGCCGGAATTTTGATTATGCTTATGTTTGTACTTTCATGCCAAGCTTCCGCGCAATACTTCTTCTGGAGATAAGAGAGCAACTTGCTTCTTGTTATTAAATGTGATTGAGACTGCTTTTAGTTTTTTAGCAAGGTAAAACAAAAGATACTGATGGCTATTTGGAAAATCAGAAACATAGAAGCCGATGCTCTCGACAGTGAATGGATAATGTAGTTACTCTGGTTATCCAGTGAGTTCATTCAATAAAATGCTATATTTTACTTCTGCCACGAATCGCTATAAATAAGCAAATCAAATGTTTAGCACTTCCATTAAACAATTTACCAATATAAATCATACTTCTATGCAACTTCATAATTTGGTTACTAACAGTAGCTCACAACATCACAAGAGTAAATGAATTTGCGAAATTAACAGCATTCATCTGATTTTTAAGGAACAATTTCTGGCTAAACATTTTTCTTAACTACGGTTTTTTTTAATGTTTCAACATCTATATACAGGAGTCACCAATGTTACATTGGATGGTGTACATCAAATGAAACAGAAAAAAAGGACCAATTTCTCAAGCTACCCATAGTACTGGGCTTACTGGAAGCTTGCCACTTCTAAAACGATTTCCAGACAGGTACCTTACAATTATAAAAGCCAAAGAAAAAAAATTACTTTTCCCGTAACTCAAGCTCGATATGAGATGAGTCATGTAATTTTATGTTCAAGCCCATACAATTTCATCAATACTATAAAATTATACAAACACCTCTCAAGTCATTCGACAATGCAGAGATATTTGGACAACTCATACATGACAAATGAATTTTATTCAGTAACACATAAGAAAACAAGTATTAATGAAAATTTTCACCCACTCAATTAAACAAAATAAATGAATACAATTTTACCCAGTGATCTTTCTCCTCATTAACAGGCTTTATTTTATTCATCTAGTCTGCAAAGCCTTTCTTCTTCTCAGTTGGTTGTTCAGCAATCTTAGGAGTTTCAGAAGGACGGCTTCTTCCACCCATCTCCTTAAACTCAGCTTTAAAGAATGAGTCATAAACATTTTACCATCTGATGAGCGGCTGTGTGAAAGCAAGAGAGTATAGAGCTACAAAAATGTGTGGAAGAGTCAATGAAGTTTCATAGAAGTGTAAATGTTATTACACGATCAAGAGAGTCATTTTCTATCAATTTCACACCTGTAGAGTTGCCATTGTAACAATATCGAAAATGGTGTTGGTGGTATAACATTTTATTTATCCAGTCCGATACGCCTTGGTTCAAAGTCCACAGAACTTTTTGACCAAAAAGCAAATGTTGAAGAATCAAAAACCTAAAAAGTTAAAAACAAATTCCTCAGTGAGCATTCAACCAAGGTACACAACAAAAAAGGAGCAAGAGCAGAGACCAAAAGAACCTAATGTAATTTGGATTACAACACCTAATGTTATAAATTCTTAGCAACGCCAGCAATTCATCAGTGTATTGAACAGTAGTTGAGAACAAAAAATAAGCTAAAAATCTTGTAAATGCCCAAACCGGGCAATCATCGGTGAACCTAAATATGCATTACATGTATTTAGAAAGCTTTATTATCGGGATGGTTGCACTTGAATATTGAATGTAGAAAGAACCCATGCTGATATGCAAAGAATTGAATCTTACTGGATGAATTTGGCTGTAATGCACGGTAACCTTTCGCTCCAAGTGATAGAAGCATTGCTGCTTGACGGCAGAAAATATTGGTTTTTTCATTCCATGGCGAAATTGTGGGCCAATTGTGGGCCTGCAAATCATGTTTCTTCCTCGTCACCAACGTTTTTTCATTCCAACAATTTACTGTATAGACATCTGATTTGCAGCACTTTTGGCAGAAAATATTCAAAAGACAAAGTTAAAAGAAAGATCAGTTGCAAGATAAACAAAAACCATCAAGTTAAGCTACTCTTATTTTACTTAAAAAAAGTGG
The DNA here is from genome assembly GCA_035079005.1 of Fraxinus americana. NCBI lineage: Eukaryota > Viridiplantae > Streptophyta > Magnoliopsida > Lamiales > Oleaceae > Fraxinus > Fraxinus americana. Next base: position 34,600,376 of record CM068710.1, on the reverse strand, counting down.
AACTATGACATTTTTGGGCTTTGAAAAATGTTTGATCCTTAATTTTCTTTTCAGTTAATTATCTGATTTATAAAAAATGGACAGGTTCTTACAGCCATGGTGTCAGCCATAGCATATAACACACAACCTTTCAAAACAATAGTCATCGGGAAACTTATATAAGTTGTAAGCAGTTAAACATCAGAGGCAAACATTAGTGACTTTTTCTGCCTGCCGTCTGATAGGATTATCTTCTGTCATGAACATATCCATCTGCGAAGGAGTAAGGCCATAAAGATACTGAGGTGCATTTTTGTAGTTGTCCACTACAGAAGAGAAGATGGATCATTTATAGCAATATAAACACAAGCTAAGTTAGTAGTCAAGCTCAAAAGGTATAACTGTTGGACAACTTAAAATATATAAGAGGGAAAGATCATAAAATTTCAATATATTCCTTTTCCACAAGATTAGTGATCAAGAATCACATGGATTTTTATAGTTGTTTGAACGTATTTAACTGTCAGAAGAAACAAACAATAAGCTACCTCCTGAATGCCTTTCTTTAAGTTTCAGAATAAAATTATGGAGGGTCTAGTTGATTAAATAACTTAGCATCAATCATGCAGCTAAATTATAAGCAGGTGCACTTCTGTTCTTTGCCTTGAGGTTTGTAGTCTATGGAAAATGAAAAGGCACGTTCTTCTACCTTGAAATTTATTTATGATCTTGTAGTATGCCATTTTTAAAAAACTGCCACACATTATTGTCAAAAGACCTTAATCCACCTAATTCCATCCTCTTCCTGTAATCCTCCTAGGCACCTACAGCTACAAAAGAGTATTCTGCCCTTCCTCGACGGTCATCTAGTTAATTCTAAAGAATTAAAAAGAGAATTCCACAAAGACAAAAATGGGCTACAACCAACCTAGGAATAATTACAGAAAAATTACACTAACCTAAACATTAACCTTTAAGTCATGTACCTAGGAACTGAATTTATCAAATGATGAAACAAAATCTTCATCCGTAAACGAAAATTCAGAATTGATAAAATCAATGGAAAAACCTAACAAAAATCAACATATCATACCAAAGAAAACATGATTTGAATCATATGGGGCAACGGGAATTAGAAAAATTAAATGAAATTAAAACAAATAGCCATGGGAAAGTAGATTTCTTCTTATAGAAGACTCAGAAAAAGTCTAAAATTGAAGAAGCAACAAGGAAATTAGACTTGAAGTTGATTGAGGTAATGAATGACTTGAATTAAATTAAAGAATACCAAATTGAAAATGGATTATGAAAAAGAGGAAGACACAAGCCTCCCGGCCAGTGCACGGAGCCGGGAGCTCGCACGGGAGGACTCTACGCGTCCCTCTCTGTTCAGCACGGAGAGTAACTCTCCGTTCAGCATATCTCCGCCAAAGTTATATGGTATCTTATTTCTTAAGATTTGAGACGAGGGTTTGAATTTGTTGCAGAGGATCTGGAATCGGCGTGAAGAAGCTTCGAAAATCGGCGTGGAGAAGGTGATCAAATTTTGGACTATGGAATAAAGGAATGGAATTGATAGATTTAAATTACATACAGCTTACAGGATAGAGAAAAGTAAACAGGAGTACAGAAATTGAGGTGAAAAGATTTTCAACTTACCCCACTATGGAAAATTGGAAGCATAATAGTATAACCTACTATAATTGTCAACACAGTTAAACATAGGAATCAAGTAGTAATTTGATTCCTATAAATCGAAATTTTCTATAAAGCACAAACAAGCAAATTTAAAAGCAGATGAAAAAAGTCCAAATACATACTTTTGCTCTGAAATCTTCCAGCCCTTCCTTCAAACCTCTTGACTAAACAATTAACTCGTCATTTTTGCTTGCGAAGATCACAATTATCCATCCAAATCAATTTTTTAAGCCAATTACGTCCGAATCCTTCAATGAATCCTCACTTGAACAAGATTTAAGTTATTTTTTTACAACCAATGCCTCATCTTTGAAACCGACTTTGGTGAGGACTAATTTTTTACAACCAATACATCGGTACTACCTAAGACATTATCACGAAGATGCGAGAAAAAGAAAGGAAAAATGAAAGGATTTTACAAACGAAACCGACTTTGGTGAGGACTAATAAGCCCATATTGCTTATTCTTACAGTCGAATAATTATTTCCATATTTCAAATATAACCATCAAACTAAATGAAATACAGAGACATAGAGACCCAGAGAATTGAAGATGAGCATATTAATCTGCAAAAAAATTAGGAAAAAGAAAAACGAATCGCAAGCTGAAATGAACATCGTTCCACAATAGTACCTTATTCTTCTCTTACACCCATGAAAGACTCCCTCGATGAAAGACTCCCCACTAAAATGGGGAAAACGAAAATACCTCATAAATGAACAGTACTTAGTGGATTCACTATTTTGATAGTAGGGATAAAAATTGGAGAAAACATGAAAAGAATGGAAGAAAATATACAGGAATAGGCTAACAGAAATGGACAATTTACCAAGGAGATAATTATGCCTCCGTCCACTCGGCATGCCTCCGTCCAAGTGGACGGAGGCATTTGTCCATGCCTCCGTCCAAGTGGACGGAGGCATGGAGAAATAGCTTCGTATACTATTCATTTCTGCCTCTCCATCTCCTGTCTCCGTCTAGCACGGTTGGTGTATCCATATTGGGGAATCGAAGAAGGTGATGAGGGGCTTCGCAACAGCTCTCTAAGGGAAGAAATTAAAGATTTACCTGGTGTTCATGGGGGAGAAGATGAAGTAGGGTTGATTTGGGGGAAACGCGTAGATCTGTTGATTGTCGAGAGGAGAGAGCGAAAGAAATGAGGGATAAAGAGAATTTTACGTGTGTGAGGCGGTGGGAAATGACGAATTGAAGGAAAACACGCGCAAGAACGAAACGGCGTCGTATTGGGCGACGATGACGTGGCAAAGTGCCTCTTTTAGTATTTGGGCGACGATGACGTGGCAAAGTGCCTCTTTTAGTATAGTTAGGATATAAAGGGTGTCAATAGGCTCGGATTGCTGTTTGTCGAGACTCGGCCCAGGTCTTGTATTTAGAATAATGTTACTTGTACGTAGAAAGTTACATAAAGTTTTACAGATCGACGAAGTGTCAAAAGAAAGTGGGAGTGCTTTTTTATTATTATTATTTAATTGGAGAGATCATGATCCAATCATATCTTAACACATCATGTGTTTGTAAATTAATCTGTAAGTGGTGATTTACATGTAGTACAACCGTTGTATTTATAGGGTCGAATGGGGTCAACCTTCCAAATCCACAGGATCAAATAAGCTGCCTACAAATTTGAAAATTGTGATTTTTTTTAATTCTGTTTTAAATAAATATTGGATTATAAAAGGTCGACGTGCCAACGCTAAAATTTATCATGAAAAGAATGGAAGAAAACATGAAAAGAATGGAAGAAAATATACAGGAATAGGCTAATAGAAATGGACAATTTACCAAGGAGATAATTATGCCTCCGTCCACTCGGCATGCCTCCGTCCAAGTGGACGGAGGCATTTGTCCATGCCTCCGTCCAAATGGACGGAGGCATGGAGAAATAGCTTCGTATACTATTCATTTCTGCCTCTCCATCTCCTGTCTCCGTCTAGCACGGTTGGTGTATCCATATTGGGGAATCGAAGAAGGTGATGAGGGGCTTCGCAACAGCTCTCTAAGGGAAGAAATTAAAGATTTACCCGGTGTTCATGGGGGAGAAGATGAAGTAGGGTTGATTTGGGGGAAACGCGTAGATCTGTTGATTGTCGAGAGGAGAGAGCGAAAGAAATGAGGGATAAAGAGAATTTTACGTGTGTGAGGCGGTGGGAAATGACGAATTGAAGGAAAACACGCGCAAGAACGAAACGGCGTCGTATTGGGCGACGATGACGTGGCAAAGTGCCTCTTTTAGTATTTGGGCGACGATGACGTGGCAAAGTGCCTCTTTTAGTATAGTTAGGATATAAAGGGTGTCAATAGGCTCGGATTGCTGTTTGTCGAGACTCGGCCCAGGTCTTGTATTTAGAATAATGTTACTTGTACGTAGAAAGTTACATAAAGTTTTACAGATCGACGAAGTGTCAAAAGAAAGTGGGAGTGCTTTTTTATTATTATTATTTAATTGGAGAGATCATGATCCAATCATATCTTAACACATCATGTGTTTGTAAATTAATCTGTAAGTGGTGATTTACATGTAGTACAACCGTTGTATTTATAGGGTCGAATGGGGTCAACCTTCCAAATCCACAGGATCAAATAAGCTGCCTACAAATTTGAAAATTGTGATTTTTTTTAATTCTGTTTTAAATAAATATTGGATTATAAAAGGTCGACGTGCCAACGCTAAAATTTATCATGGCAAATACTTGATATGGAAAATATTTTATGGAAAAGAAAATGTTTCCCTTGTTTTAAAAAAACAAAAATCTACTTCCCCCAAAGAAAATGTTTTCCTTAAAACAAGGAAAATTAGACATCTATAATATATTAAATATCGCATCAAGTGAGAATCATTTTCTGTACGATTTTAGTCATACTACAATTTAATTATTTCAATAGTACCTTACTTTTTTTTTTGTTTTTCAATATATATTTAATTGATATTAAATATCGCATCAAGTGAGAATCATTTTCTGGACGATTTTAGCCATACTACAATTTAATTATTTCAATAGTACATTACTTTTCGTTTTTCAATATATATTTAATTAAATATTAATTATTACACGCAAATCAATAATTGAATTATATGAGAACAATCAAATCAATTTATGAATATAGAATTTAATCAATTCGAATCAATGAATATAGAAACAGAATAGTATATATACATTTAAACAAATGGGGCGTAAGTGAACTAATATGAAATTTAATTAATTTGAATTAATAGATATAGAAAAATAATAATTTATATACATTTAAACAAATGGGTGTACATGAACCAACATAGAATTTAATTAATTTGAATAAATAAATATAGAAAAAGAATAATTTATATACGTTTAGACAAATGACGTTATATCATAAATTAAATGAATAATATTGAAATTAAATAAGTGTACATGAATTTGAATAATTTATCTATTCCTATAATAATTGAATAGCTCCCAAATTATACAATCTTTAATAATTTATATACTTCTAGAATAATTTATGATAAAATGAATAATCTTGAATATAAATACGTGTTCATGAACTTAAAAAATTTATTTAATCTTAGAATAATTGAATAACTCACCAAACATGTGTATGTAAATTTGATGACTTAATGTTATGTTTAATATATTCATAAATAAATGTTAATTAGTATATATGCACGTTCATAAATAATTGAATTGTAGTATTTCTAGAGTAGTTGAACAGCCCCCAAAATATATAAAGTGTACATGCATGAATTTGAATAATTAATTGATTGAATTACAGTATGATATATATAAATTAATGTTAATTATTATCATACACGTAAATAAATAGTTGAATTGTATAAAAAAATCATTTCACATAAACAGTTTTTTTACTATTTTTTATATTTAGTGATTTTCAAATATCATTTTTACAGTGTTTATAAAGTATTTCACAATAACGTGCAACGCACGTTTAGCCGTGCTTTGTATTTTCAAAAGTTAGAAAATATTTTCAATGGAAAAAAATAGCAATCAAACACTTCAAAGTTGGAATTTGCATGGAAATCTGACATTTTCCAGGGAAAATAAATGCAATCAAACACAACCTTAATCAAATTGCAACCTAGATAAAATTGTCTCTTCAAGGCAAATCATACAACCTATAAAACCTTTTTTTTCCTCATGTGAGTCCCAACTCCAGCCTCCAAATCCAACAGCATATTTTCCATGACAATTTGCGAATGGTGGTTTTTAACCGAAATGTTTTAGAATTTTAATTTTCGAGGTGTTGATGTTTTAATAAGATAATTTTTCGGATAGGCATTTTCAAGTATAAGAGCATTTTTTTGAGACTTTCTAGATGCAAAATATTTTTTTATTTTAAAGAGCAAGTTCTTTCAAGAAACTTTTTAAACATATAGCATTCTCTATTTTAAAGAGACGACCGTTAAAATTATGCTTCAAAAGGCTGTTTAAAAATTAACATTTAATTGAAAGATGGAATTTGGCTTTTCAAATTTGGAGAGTTTGAACCGCCAAACCCATTATTTATAATTAAATGTATTCAAAATATTTCAATTTTTAATGGAAAAAAACAATATAATAATTTGGAGAGAAGTTAGTTAAAATAAAAGATGTGACGAAATAATAAATATTTTTTTTAGTAGCTAAGTGTTAATTATAAAAAGTCTATTGAAATATTTAATTTTTTTTTCTCTAAATTTATAGATGTTCCGTAAATTATAGAATATGTTCTTTAAAAATAGATTTTTAGAGATACTCTAATGCTTAAAAATAAGCTCCAATAAACTCTATTTTAACTTTTTAAAATAGAGAATATGTTTGATTCTCCAAACTCCTCTCTATTATTAATGTACAGAGACAAACTCCTCTGTATTATTAATGTATGATGATTTTATTTAATAAGTCGCATATTTCATTGCTCTACTTCTTAAATTATTCAAATCACATTTAAATTGATTGGTCATTTATATATGAAAAATTATGTTAAATAAAATATAAAGAAATATCAATAAATGTTTTTAGAGAAAAGTAAAATGAATAGCCTAAATATAAAGTATTGTTGCATAAAAAAGTAATTTTCTTTATAATATATAAGATACTCTTTATAAATAAATAGTTTTTTGGAGATATTATAAGAAAACAATCACAACATGTACATTATTTTTTTACATTTTACCATGTGACAACACACTATTGAATAGTTTAAAAAATAAACAGTTTTCCTCCAAATTTTTTTGACAACACATCAAATGTTAAACTAGATGTATACTTTGAATGTATATCTAGCATTTTTATAAGAAAATAGTTTGAATTTTGCTACTTATACATAAAAAAATATACATAAGCGATTACCGAAAATAATGTGGTGATAAAAGGTGATTGTGTTTTAAACCGACAAATAATGTAAATTTTGATGTAACAAGATCAAAATAGCTTTTAAAAACAAAATATAGAAGACATAAAAGCTTTTGTACGTTAACACGCTTAGGAAGCTAGTGAAACATACGAAACTATGTTCATGTTTGGACTCCATTTTATCTAAAATATATTTTTCTCTCTCCTCTTTGTAAATACACATTCTCTGCTAAAATAATATTAAATAAAATTCAAAATATTTTCTTCTTTTTTAAATAGAATCACTATTTGGAAATGCATTTTCCCCAAAACACATTTAACGGAGTCCAAACCGGGGCTATCAACTTGCACAAATTCGTTTTTATAAGTTTGAAAAGTTATGGGTTATTTGTGTAAGAAAAAATTGCAGTAACGGTCCCTAACCTTTTCAATTTTTTCAAAATTTACCCCAAATTTCAATTTATGTTAGCGAAGGTCCATAACCTTTCATAAATATGTAACTGGAGTCCAATTGGATGGAAACCGTCAATTTGGCCATTAGTTGACCAAGAAAAGTAGACTTCGACAATTTTTAACAAAATAAAAGAGGTAAGATGGTAACTTTGCACATTATTCATAAAATAAGTTAAAAAATTAAATTTTAAAAAAAATCGAAAAAGAAAATAAAACTAATCTCCCACTCATCACCCTAAACCAGAAAAATCACTAGCCCAATCTGTCGAAATTTCATCCCCTAGTTAGCGGCCTCAATCCACCAATATAAATCAAATTAAAAGGCCAAAGGAGTCGCACAACTTAACCCCTCACACTGCCACCTACGATCCCACCCATGGTCGAGCCTCGGTATCATTAGTCTCGTCCACTATAGGCAAGCAAATTCATGGTGGAACATAATCAAATCATGGTAGAACGCTAATTTGATAATTTGCTCAAATTATAGTGGAGATTCGATGAAAAAAGGAAGCCACGACTATGGGAAGCAGAAGCAGGAGGTTCTGAAACAAGTACTGGAATTGCATAATAAGGAATTGGATATTGGGAATCCCCATTATCTCATTTTGTTGAATGTAATATCCTGCTTAAACAAGAAGTTGGAAAAATTGTTATTGTCCCTGAATGCTAAAATACTCGTTGCCAATCCAAATCATGGTCGAAGAGATTAGGACTGGGTAAACGATCTGTTGTAAATGATGGTGGTAGTCCAGCAATACAGGTGATGACAATGACTATTTTGGATTATTGTTTCATTTGGGGGAAGAAGATAAAGATGGGGTCATGACGCTTTTTTTTTAAAGTTTAATTATTGTTTTTAAATCAAAGGGAAAATTTGATATGGATGAAAAAATATATACTTAAAATGGTCAAAATACCTCATTATTGTATTTTCCAGGTCAACTGACAGTTTTTGGTCAAGTTGGACTTCAGGTGCATATTTATGAAAGGTAGGGCATTTACTTATATAAATTGAAGGTTAAAGTAAAATATGAAAAAATTGAAAAGATTAGGACTGCTGCTACAATTTTCTCCTTTTGTAATAACCAACTACTTCAAGGAGTATTTACGTCATTCTCGAAAATCTACTCGCCTATAAGTAGACGCGAGACTCCTCATCCTCTTTTCATTTACAGAGGGGAGCCCAATTTCAGTCCTAGGGTTTTATTCAGGTGCGCGCTCTCTCTCTCTCTCCCCGTGCGTGAAAGATTACACATTCATAGGCCAAACTTATCTTTATATATTCCGCAAACTTTTACTTTGTTTCGTCTTAGGAGGAATTTATATCCTTGAAATTTACGAACAGATCTGTCCTTTGTAATGCTTTTTCTTTTCCATTTCTTAGTTCTTGCGTAGGGAGTTACGTATTTTATTTTCAATTAAAAAAGACGGTTTGATTACTTTTGAAAAACCTATCGAGTTGACAACTGGAGGTGGATCAGCCCATTTTTTCTTGTATTTTCTTGTCTGTTTTCTAAAATTTCCTTAGTCTTGACATATTTATTTTACTAGTATTGGTTGAATCATTAGTTAAAAGTTTTAATTTTTCTGCCTACAAAAAAATTTTAAAAAATTTGATTTTTCTTAGGAGTTAGGAAGTAAATAAAAAGGGCGCATTTGAACTACTATGTACTAAAGAAATAGAATCATATTAATTTTTGGTGGAAGATTTTCTCTTATTGACCAGATATGCTGATTTGTTGAACTTTCCAGAGTTCAGTTAGGTATTTAATTCACAGGTTTTATTATTATATTTTCAAATACTCTTTCTTGTGGAGAGATTTTTATTACACTGATGTGCACATAATATTCAATTAGCTGTCTGGTTGGTTGATTACACATGCTTTTTTGGAAGGTCTGTAATGAAATGAGAATGCTTATCTAATTTAGGGAGCTAGCTTAAGATGCCTCGTTATGATGATCGCCATGGCAATTCAACACGACTCTATGTAGGGCATTTGTCATCGAGGACAAGGTCACGTGATCTAGAAGACATATTTAGCAGATATGGAAGGTAGTTCTTCTTGTAAGGGTAATATTTAAGAAATGTAATTGTGTTAATTAGAGATCTTTAGTGTTTTCTTTGTTCTCTTGATTCCTGTACAATTATTCGTCCACTTAGTGTAGTTGGCAGTGGCCGTTTCTGTGATGAGTCTGCATGAATGCGTCTCTTGGGGGAACAAGAACCGTTGCAAAGACCTTTTCGTCTGTCATTGATTTACCTTTTTTATTTAAAACGACTATTTTGAGAGAAATTGTCCCAGTGTCTTGGTGATTTTGACTTGAATAATGTTTCTGAAGGTTTCTGGGCTCTTTGCCCAACCTGGAGGTCTATGGTGAGAGGTGTTCCCCTTGGTGGATTTGGTCGATATTCGTGCAGTATTTAGGGGGCTTTGGCAATTCTTATGATAGTGTTATTGCGTGTTTTTTTGATGGAAATTCCAACAAACTGGTGTTTAATTCATCTTTGAGGGAAAAGTATGAAGCCGTCAGTTCTAATGTCTTGATGGCCTTGTTGTTTCTGCCACCCATTTACGCAGAGTACGTGATGTGGATATGAAGCGTGATTATGCATTCGTGGTATGCAATTATGCTCTTATTTTTTTACATAATAGCAATTTGTCCTCGTGTATATGTATTCTGTAGGTTCCATCTTTTTTTCCACTTTCCTTTTGCTTTTTCACACAGGATTTTAGCGATCCTCGCGATGCTGATGATGCAAGATATGCCTTAGATGGACGGGATGTTGATGGAAGTCGTGTTATAGTTGAATTTGCTAAGGGGGTAAGTTGCATTAGAGTTGTTCATTCATTGTTCTTGATTTTTATTATTTATATAGAACCGATGGACTTTTATTGCTTTGAATGTATTAAATGCAAATATCATGTATACAATTTTTTTCATTTTTCACAATTGAATGGCGTAATTTACTATGGAAAACCTCATCCAAGAAATGTTTGAGGCATTGATACTAAATTTCAATTTTATATTGGTGGTTGATTACTAATTACTCTCATATAGTTTGCTGACCACCTGTGAAACAATATAATTTTTAAATGATGCTTACCCCATTTTTTACGAATCCTCTATTGAAGAAAGAAGGGAAACAAATGATAAATTAAGGATTTTTGAATTGATTGGGTTGGGAATCCTTTTTACGAATCCTTTATTTGAGAAAGAAGGGAAACAAATGATAAATAAAGGAATGTTGAATTGATTGGGTCGGGAATCCAAGTTTGGATTCGGTATGGATAAAAGAACTTCCTATTTTATACTATTCTAAGTCTCGATGACGAATTGTTTGATAGCTCTTATACTATTATTCATGATATTGATCCGATTCAAGATTGTCGAGAGGTAATTCATTCATTGAATTTACAGTCGAAAGATTTATCATCTCTATGGGATTTGATCCCGTGTTATTGCAAAGTAATAAAACTGATGAGATTATGGAAGTAAATATTCTTGCATTTATTGCTACTGCACTTTCATTCTAGTTCCTACCGCTTTTCTACTTATCATTTGCCTAAAAACAGTGAGCCAAAATGATTAATTCAATTCAGTTTTCAAATGAATTTGAATGAAACTTTCCTTACGAGTTCTTATCAAAAATGGACGAAGTAAAATGAAAAGGATTCCAATTTCGCGTCTTAAATGAAATGTGTGGACTATAATTGGTAGTATTTTATGAATTCGATAGTATGGTAAGAAAGGAAGACTATTTTTGAATAAAGATAGAGGCTTCATTTTATATGGATCAATCTACAATATTCTCTCATATGTGTATATCAATTCCATATGTGGGCTTATGATGTACAACTAAATAGGTTTAACTTGCAATTTAGGTACCACGTGGTCCAGGTGGATCACGGGAATATCTTGGAAGAGGCCCTGCACCAGGAACAGGGCGCTGCTTCAATTGTGGAATTGAGGGACATTGGGCTCGAGATTGCAAGGCTGGTGACTGGAAGAACAAGTGTTATCACTGTGGGGATCGAGGTCATATAGAAAAGAACTGTCCAAACAGTCCCAAGAAAGCTAGGTATGTAAAATGGGCCTTTTGGTCCTCACTGGCTTTTAGTTTGCATGGATATGAAAAAAAAGTTAAAAATCAATATTCATCAGATTTATAAAACGTTCTTGCAGCAGACGTGGACGGAGTTACTCCCGCTCACCATCTCCTCGCCGTGGTAGAAGTCAAAGTCGGAGCCGGAGCCGGAGTCGTGGTTATAGCAGGAGTCCTAGTCGCAGGTTCAACCTAAACTCTCTCTTCTGTGTATTGAATTTTTTTTGACACTGATTCTCTTGGACTTTGTTCTCCACTTCCCTGTTTGTAATATTGCATACTTAGTTGCTATTGTTTTCATTAAGTATCCATTAATTAAGTCCTCACAACAATGCTAGAATCCGGCGAGCAGTTTGTTTCTTTATCACTTAAACTTTTCCTTGTGAGACTTGCTCATCAGTGAGTTTCGTTGATGGGCTGACTGGTGACTGACATGTCCTTGACAGAACAAATGATGTAAGAAACCCCATATTGTAAATTTTTGGAGTATAAAATTAGGGAAATTATTATTTAGCCCCTGTTTGGTAGAAATTAAATTCAGATTTTAATCTAAATCATTTTATGTTACCCACAACATTCAGCTACCCGTTTCATCAACTTTTATCAAAATCTACTAATAATCTAATTTTAATTCCCACCAAACAGGGGCTATTATAACATTTGTGTCTGGAAAAATTATATGAACTCAGTAGTAATTGTTCTAAATTTACACTGTTGCACTTTTTGCTATATATATATGTATATATATTTGTTGGTTTATTAATACAAAGTACAACTAAAAGCCGTTCCTCGAATTCAAAAATTTTTACAATCAAATTCAAAATAGATACTAAAATAGAGTGATTATTTTATTATCGAAAACTAATAAGTATTAAAAAGTGAAAATAAATTTTTTATCTGTAAAATTTTTTAAAAATTTCAATCAACGCGTTCTTGTCTGTGCTCATAGTGCTGATGAAATCCAAATTTTTATTAGCAGTGGACTTAATTTCAAGTGAGCTTGTATTATTTAGAGGATGGATTTTTAATTGTTCCAGCCATGCCCCAAAAGAGTGCAAGATGTGCCTGTTTAAAGTGTTCTAACATGCTCGAATGTTTCTTTTAAGGTATGATGTGTATACAAAATGACACGTGCTGTTTGTTATAATTCTTTGCAGCCGATCCAGATCACCCCCCCCAAAGAGGGATCGCAGTATTGAACGTGGGGAGGGAGGGTCAAGGAGGCGGCACAGGGCCTCACCATCTCCATCTAAGGGAAGGATTCACAGCCCAAAAGCTGAGGAGCAAAGCCCGAGAAAGGGGGGTACGCCATCGCCAAGAGATGGTAGGCCTGCCAACGGATCAGAGTATAGCAGGAGTCCAAATGGAAGGAACAGGAGCCCCGAGGATGATGTTGAAGAGAGGAGTCCCATTCAAGAAAATGATCGCAGTCAGAGTCGCAGTCGCAGCTTTAGCCCTAGGGACAGGGGAAGCCCTGTCGATGATGATGAAAATCATGCTTCTCCGAGGGGCAGAGAATAGCTTGAGATTAACCAAGTATTTCTGAATTCAATATCATCTGAACCAGGGGTACAATTTGTTGAGTGGTTTTATTTGATATTGTGACTATTTGCTCGTTAAAACTATGAAACCTTTGTATGCGGATTGCAATTTGTACCAAAATTGATCTCTGATTATCTCATCTTTCTTGGAGACTTTGCTAGAATCCTAAATGTCTCGCTTGATGAAATTATTGTTTTATTATTCTGTGACCAAATGATTACTTTCCCTATGTTTAGATGTTGTGCTTGATAACGTGGGGGATTAGATAGTGTCGTACATTATATTGTTTTCAAAATATTTAATTTGTGCAAACCTTCCATCTGTCGGTTACTTTCTGGACTTTACATTTTGTATAACATTGATTCCCAGTGGATGGTCTCTATTCACATTGTCATTAAATACTCAAATTTTGACTAAGCGAGTGAATAACCACTGTAGAAGAAAGATGTGGAGGTGCCGCCAACGGGATGTAGTGTCAAGGTATTGGGCCAGAAAGAATTAACTACAAGCTTGAAAGGTTGAACTTGGCAAGCGACCATCAACATCGTTAGTAAATTTGTGCATGTCATGGCCTAGCAATCGACTTGTAAACTCGCTCAAACATAGTCTAAAAATAACTTCTCAAGTTCAAACTCCTTTTCGAAAAATCTTTGAATAAAAGAAAAAAAAAAGAAGTTGTTTCGCCTTGGTTTTGGTCGTGGACTCGATAGATTTGTAATATCTCTGAAAACCAAGGGCAAAAGTCTAAATCCCTCTCCAGGCGAACAAAAGCCAACTAAAATAACAAACCAAAAGTAAAGGCGACACTCTTCAATATCCGAAAGAAATCCAGTACTTCTTGATCACATAACAACAATACAAACATTTTGTGTGTGTGTATATAGAGGGAGGGAGGGAGAGGGGAGAGATCTGAGCACATCGTATTCAACTTTCTATATGGAGACTAGGTCACCTTTCATATTTCGGGGACCTTTTGGTTTTTGAAGGATTTATGATACACTCTTTTTTTCTTTTTTTCCTTTGTCAAGTTTAATTGAATTGTACATATATATTTCCCCGCTTTCTATGTTTTGGCAGTTCCTGTTTTCTTTCTTGAATTGCAGCTTTCGGACTAGGCATTAAGATTTGATGGGATTTTGTGTTATATCACAATGTTTGAGTTTCAAATTTGCTGTGTCAAAAGAATATTTTTTGTAAAAACTCCGAATTTTGTCGTAGAAGGCTAAAAAGATCTGCATTATAATTACGGAATCTGTAAGGAGCTCTAAGCCTCTAATCCCAGATGATTCTGTAGTGCATTTTAGAAGGAAGATGGGAGAAATTGACATTTATTTGAATTGATTGGAGGAAATAAAAAAAAGGAAAGTACAGGTAGTGGAGGAAAGAAGGCGGCAATGGAAGATGTGTCAAAATATGAACGTAGTCCTGCCCATTGGCAGTCATCCAGTGTGATCATGTCGCACTGAAGCAGATTGTTGCTGCCCTTCCTTGACTGGCCAAGGCAGGAGAGGTGAATACGGAGGCTGAATCTTGGGATGCTGAGGAGGATGCTGATGCTGTTTGTGCAGTAATTGATAGGCGGGATGTTCCAGGCAGGGAAGCTCCTTTGCACCTTGCGGTGAGGCTTCATGATGCAACTTCTGCGGAGATTTTAATGTCAGCAGGTGCTGATGGGAGTCTTCAGAATGATAATGGATGGAATGCACTTCAGGAGGCAGTGTGTACTAGGGAGTAGGGAGGAGAGTATTTTTATGATCATTGCAAGACAATACCAGCTTCTTGCCTTGGCCAAACGGTGCTGTAGGCTTCCTAGGATTGTGGCCTTTGCCACTCCGATTCATGACTTTTCCTCCTGGCACCTTTCCAGTCAAGGTACTTACCAGTCGTGCACTTTTCTTCTATTCATTTTTTTTTTTTGTTGGTTCTTTGTCAGTAAAACCTTTTTCTGTTCTTGTTATGTATTTCTTTCCTATCCACAGTATTCTCATCTTTGTTGCTTCTAATTTGCTTTTCTTGTATATTTGCAATCGGCTTGTGCTCATAATTTACTATGATTGTTAGTTGTTCATCATATCAGAAATCAATCCAGTTATCTGTAATTTTCCGTGCACAGAGTTCTTGGTATGTCGTATACATTAACAATCCCCAACTACTAAGTACACATTTTCCATGAGGCAAGCGACAGCTAATTTCACTGATAAAGTAACATATGCAGTCTGTGATCTCATTTTTCTTCAGCACAAATTAAATAAAAATCACTCATCTATTCTTTTCCTAGTGTCAAGTTCATGTAGCCCATGTATAGGGTATGAACTTCTTATAATTAGTTTACTTAATTTATGAATAAAATATCCAAGTATCCGTATCTAAACCTCATACTAGTTGATACAACAGAGTAAAACGTGTTTTGACATTTTAAGTCAGTGCCATAGAACTTTTCTCGATCTCTGACTAACCATGATAGTGTCTTTATCTTTTTGATATTCCTTCTCTTTTCCTTGATAGAAACATACTTAACTCCAGGCACAAATTAATGATCTTATTGCAGTCTGTGTTTCACAAGCTCAAAAGGAAGCAGTTAAATTGACTGCTTCAGCCTCGTATGTTTCAAAATGTAAATGTAAAAGTAAACAAGGATTATTTGATTGATGAGATTTTATCCAATTAAATCTTGTCACATCATCTGTTGCTAAACCATTATGTATGTTGTTACATACATGTAGCACGACCACTATAATATATATATATATATACAGAAATGATCTAATGAGCACCGGTGCTCATCTTATTCTAAGCACCGATGAGTTGGCACATTAATTCATTGGTGGATTGGAACTCACAAAATCTTTATCCACCAATGAATTAATGTGCCAACTCATCGGTGCTTAAGATAAGATGAGCACCGGTGCTCATTAGATCATTTCTGTATATATATATATATAAATGTGATGTTTTGCCTACGTTGGCAAGATTAGCACATTAGCACACCACGTCAAAATTTTCTTTAATGGTTGAAATGGATTAGACGGAATGGCTCGAAACTGAAACAAAATTAAAGTTTATAACTAGATTGAAATGAAAAGAGTTAGGACAAAATGGGACGAAACATGAGTGCAGTGAGCAGCAGTGCTTTCAACCAAACGAGTAAAACTTCAATAGATCCAAGTAGTTCTAGTTTCCTACTCAGAACCTGAATATAAATTAGCCTTAAACAAGCTTAGGGGCGACAATAGGCTCAGAACGGTTGTAGCTCGTGAGATCTCGACCCATAGGCAGCTCGGACAGAGAGATATTCTCTTAAGTGGTGCAAGGTGATCCTCTTTCTGCCAACGAAATCTTTTTTTGATTTTTTTAATTAGGTGTAAAAATAGGGATTAATTTCTGTAAATCGACTTGCTTACGCTAATACCAATCAAAGACAAAAAGCTAGTCAGAATTGATCGTCGTGGTAGATGTACCAGTGACAGTAAACTCAAGGAACATTCGAGGGCACTTCCACCTTACACCCTAACACTAACTTGAGTTTCCAAATAAATTACGATCCCTCATTACTGTTACATAGTGTTTCACGCGGAAATCGAGTCTCACTAACAATTAAAAAATGGTTCAGACGATTGTGTAAAGAACAACAACTTCTCGAGACAAAGTCCCAACAATAAGTATTTTATTGATGAAGATTACAATATGGATGAATCAAAATACTTCCAAGGAGCGCAAGCACCCGAATTCTAGAAAGAAGTAATTGAAAGTTAACTAAAAGAAAATAAATGAAATTACATAATTCTTAGTTTGAGATTCGTTTGATATTTTTCTTGTACATTCTTCTCTCTTTTATACTCTTTTGACAGTTTCTCTTGTAAAATCGTTTGAAAACTGTCCATCGTTCTGTAACTACCCACTTTCTCCATCATGGATGACGTGTTAAGAAACTACCGTTTTCAATTGCTGTCATTACTCCCATCATTTAACTCTTTGCAACCGAGATTCTTGGATCATGGAATGTAATTAGATTACTCATTAACTACTTCAATAACCGTTGCTTCGAATAGTAACCAAAACACTATATTCGCCCAAATTTTGGACGTCACACAGGTTTGAGCGATAATAGGCTCACCCAGATATTGGGCATCTCGCAAGCTTGAGCGAAAATAGACCTCTATTACATAACTCTGTCTTGGGTTTTTATATGGTCCCATTTGAGTCATTCCTTCGAATTTCCTAACTGAGCTTTATTCTTTGGACCATTTAATTGGACCTCATTTTTTGTATGTCAACACATAGTATGAATAATGTAGAAAACACGATACTGTCGTTCATAATTCGTTTAACTTAAAACAACTTGAACTCTGAATTCCATCAGTCTAAAATTTACACGAAAGCTGCTGGTTTCAATTTATATGTACAATACACTTTCTCTCAAGGTTTAGGAAACAGCAGCAACTTTTTATAAGATTAAAAAGGGAAAAAAAAAAACAGAAAAGAAACAAAAAACAGAAATCATTACAGAAACTCCATTATGACACAAATTGAACACAGGCAACTACAAGTCAAGAATCTAAAAGATTTAAAGAAAGGGCAACAAGAAAAAGCATAGTACTGCACCTTAACCACGCTAATCCCATCAAGAATAATGTGCTAGGAAAACACTAGGCATATTCTAAAAGAAATAATTAATAAAAATGTTTCTTAAAACTAGACAACAGAAAGATGCAAGTTGTTTTACTTAAGTAGGTAAATTTCTCCATTTGATTACCAGTCAACATTCGGCCAAAGTCCTTTAATATTTTAATCCGAATGGAGTTGACGATCCTTTAACTCGACCAGAGTATGCTATGTGCAGGTATGCTCAAAATTCCATAAACAGGCTTCCAACAAATCACTGGTGGGGTCAGAGAACGATGCTGATCCTTTTTGATGTATTATCGCCCCCACAAAACTCCTGGTTTTCTGCTTGATAGCCCGCTCGAAACAAAGAATCCATTATAAACATCTGAAAAATTATATTATCAATAACTGAATTTCAAGTCTGAAAGCAGAAAATTTTAGTAGTAAGCTAGCAGATATTAACCAATTAAAATACTTCAATTTAACTTCTGATTTTCGTCCTGGCATCTCAAGTACATCTATGGTCTGAGTTCACAAGACAAAAAGATTTAGTACCCACTGTCATGATAAATTCATTCGTTTAAGTAAAATGGTAACATGGCTCAGTATAACCAAAATACTAGAAGGACTCAACAAAAAATGAGACAAGAAAATCTCACATCTCAAAATTTATTCTACTTGTTTCACCCAGATATTTTTCCATTTAAAAAGGCTTTTCTACTAAGAATTTCTGTCATCTACGTCTACAACTATGGAGCCAAAATTTTGGAACTAAATTGACACTCTACCATCGTCAACAAGCTTTGAATGTATTTTACCAAGATAACTTCTGAAGTGGTTGATTGGTAAGCCAATGGATCGCAATTACCAATTGAAATATAGATGTGGTTATGCACTATTCTATTAAACTACCAACAATAAATAAATAATTTTGGCTTGAAAAGGCATAAAAAATCTCACCAAACAGAATTTAAAAGGGAGCCTCAAGTGATTCATCCCAGACGTCTGCACTTCCATTAGAGGCATCTTCTGCGTCTTCTTCCATCGATAGCCTAATATATTCCCTGTGCGCAAAGCGGTCCCATTCGGTCAAATTTGGGTTCTCACGCTCCTGTTCAAGGAAAAAGGAAAGTCTTGACAAACCTGGCTAAGCATATCTCAAAACACTTCGTCAAATATCAGATACAAATAAACAAACTCGCATCAATTACCTGACGGATTAGAAATGGATCACGAGTTTCAAAAGCCATGAACTTATTGAGGTTAAAAAGGATGTTAAAAACACTGCCCGAGAGCTTACTGCCCTTTAAGTCCTGCAGTGTAAAATAGCTCTCATCCTGAAAATGGAACAATTTCAAAATCACAAGATGTTATACCTGGAAGACGATCCATATTACAGGAGCAACTTGTTCAGCCATAATGGCTCACTAGATGCTAAATTAATTAGCAATCGAAACCCGTAATCTAAAGAATTTGCATAACTAGCTTTCAAGTTTGTCAAGAGATCCAAATCAGACAGTGCCAGCAAATTACATCCTACCAGTCTAGTGAGTCTACATTTCAGCTTTCTTCTCAAAGCATAGCTTTTCCGGGAAAAATCTATGAGGCCTCTACATGCCATCAGATTGCCTAAATGCAAGCTAATTTTTTAAAATAAAAGTCACATTTTATACATTGAAGTAATCTGGATATTACAGTCTCATTGGGCAAAATAAATGCATAATTAGAAAAGTTTAAGAATTATTATTTGTGACAAACTTTTTTCCAAACAGGTAAAAAAATTAACATAAAGAAGTTACATAGGTTTCTTGATCTATTCTATGTCACATGATTCAGGCAAGATCACACTCTGGTCTCGAGCAAAATTTGGGATACTGACATGGGAGTGCTGCTTCAAGAATGACACCAACTGTTGGCAAGCTCTAATTGTCTTTAGTTAACAAATTTGCTTGATGATAGTTTAATACACTCCTCCAAGCTGTTCCACCTATTATTAGTTTGAGCTAATCATTAAACGTTGCCACAATCCTTGGCAGTGGGAAGAAGGCAGATAGGGCTGAAGAAGAAAATATTTCTTTTGATCTGCGGACAGAAGATCATTCGGTGTGTGTGTGTGTGAGAGAGAGAGCGAAAGACTACGCTTCGGAGAAATCAGTTGTTTGCATTAATGGGTCCCGTTTAGAGCATTTAAATTTGTTTTCTTGGTTTTATTATTCTAATAAATTTTATTAATAGGACTCCTGCTCTTAAGTTTTTCATCTTCATGCTCTCAAACTCCCGGTCAAACATTATTTAACCAAGAATCTGCTCGTTACGTCTCCTCTTAAAACACCAAAAGCACAAACAAGATAAAAAAACAAAGGATGAAATTCAAAATTCTAAAGAGAGAAAAATACAATCTAAAGACGTTCACCTTCGGACAAATCATGTCAACCATCTGGCATAAAATATCCTCAAAAAGCACAGGCTCTTGGGCCATGCATTCCATTCTATGTAACTGCTCCTCGTAAAAGAACTGCATTTCATTCCTTGTAATAATTCCATTCCCATCCAAATCTATGCACTTGAACCTGATAAAAAGACATTCAACTTGCCATATATAAAAGATAGAACAAACAAGTTGAATTTAGGGCCCGTTCGATTCTCATTATTGTAGAATGAGAATGAAAAATATAGCCGTTATTGGACCCACACAAAAAATAGAAATTCAAAATTGATGGCTTGATGTGATGGATAACGGTAATATTTTTCATTTTTATGAATGAAAAATGAGAAACAAACGAAAGCTTAATAAAAACATATTAACCCATCAAGGATGGAGAGCATCGAAATTCAGATGATTATACTTCACATAGAGGCACTACAAGTCAACTAAAAAAGGTAAAAAGAGAAACAGTTGCAAAAAGATAGGTAGCAAAACAGTGTTCCAAATTCCCCATGATGTGACTACAATGAAGAACAATCATATTTTTTACCAAATTTCAAGAAATCCAACAGAAACTATAGTCAAATATCCAGCCATATAAATCATTCACACATTTTCCCAACCCTTATTGGAAACTCTGGGAGAAAATTAACAGCCTGCTCTCTATATAAAAACCAAAACCAGACTTTACTTCCTCAATTAAGCAATCCCCACCACGAGAAGGTACCTAATGCAGTTTTTGTTGGGAGTGCAGGGCAGGGAACTACAAACACGTCAAGGCTTCAATGTGATTCAGGTTAAAATAATTTCCTGATCCCAAAGCTCAAAGCTGTAAGAACTAGACGTTACCAATTTCTCCACTTTGAAGACCATCACATTAGCAACTAAGAATTCTAGAACTCGCTGTCACTTTATTCTCCCTTGTACATTGATATTAAAATTGTAACATAAATTTCTTCTATGATTAGCTAGGGTTCAATTAGTTCACATTAGGAAGAAAATTCAAAGGTGCTAGTCTACACATGGACAATGTCAAAATGTCTTTTAATATTCATAAATCAAGCAATACACATACCAGTACTCAAGACTAGGCTCTGATGACTTGTCCTCTTCTGACAATATGAAGTGAACAAAATCTTCATATCCCATCTTTCCTTCAACCTTACTGGTAAACTTTCTTGGAATCTAAGTCAAATTCAAAAGGTTTTATATTACAAGCAAAGGAAGTAGCATTAAATAACAAATAGATCAAATTTCATGAAAGAAGTACAGAATATGGATTTTCTAGAAAAATCATTAAAAAAAGACAAACCTGAGAGAATATTCTATCAACAATCCTGTAGGTGAGTGCATGATTACCATATCTAATAAGGTTCTCTTTATCAATCAGAAAATCATGATCTGTATCCAGCTCCCAAAACTTGCAATATATCACATAAAAATGTTCATAAGAGAAGTACCTGCAACAATAGGTAAAATGGAATCAGAAGATGAAGGGGATCAATATGAATCTCTATGTTAATATGATATATGATCATAAGAAAACAACACAGCATTGTAACACTCCAAGATAAGATAAATTAACATATCGTAGTATGTCCATTCATTTGGTTAATCAAAACCTTGGCATGAGGTTTCCGTGCCGAAATTTTTTCCTTGAGTAAGATGAGAAATTTAATATTGGTGACCTAACCAAACAAGACTGTTTACGCTTTCTAAAAAGCCATCCTATGACATTCTAATAACAGTCTTATCACCCTCTAGGAACTTTACCAAGCCATGGTATAATTTATTTGCCCTTGTGGAAAAAATAACAAGCATTTCCTCAAGACCAGTAATGAGCTATTTACCGCAAGACTTTGTTAATATCCTCTTCTTCATCAGCATGTTGCATTGCAGCTATTAAGTTTGAACGTCTTAGCTCCCTGAGGGTAAGACGACCGTTGCCCGATCTATTCACATAGTAAAATATTCTGTATATCACAGTTTCAGCTGGCCAACAATAAATTGTAACTGTTAGAATTCAACAAAGGAATATAAGGACTAAACTCGCCAAAAATTGGAACTAAACTCAAACAGAAATGGGTCAACAAAGTCAGAAAAATATTCATGCGAGCAGTCAACCAATTCAACACATGCCTTCCGGCTAGCCAAAGCAACATGATCACACGAGCAGTAAGAAAGCAACCATAAGGAAATAAAAACTAAGCTACCAAAAGGTCAGTAACATTCTATGCTGAAGATCATCATCCAGCATAAGACTTGCTTCAAAACTAATGCACACAAGACAATGACCAGCATAAAAATATAACTTCAGAATAAAATCTTTTAACATTTCCAATATTGGGAAACAAAGATGTGAACAGATACCTTATAATGTTGATCACCCACTCTAAAAGTGCTTGGAATTCTAACTTGAACATGAAGTCAAATAAACAGGCTAAAGGTGACTCAAAACACTTTGGTCAAAGCCATTAATATGAATAATTCTTGCATACTACCCAAAGAACCAATTAACATAAGAAAATGGTAAAGATAGATAAAAAATGCCCATCAAACATCGATTGTCTCGAACATGCTAGCACGTATCCAACACACCACGTCAAATATCCTATTTTTTGTATTATTTTCTAAGTTTCTTACATTGAAAGACCATATCCTACACGTCTAGGATATGTACCCATAATGCCACGTGGTGTCTCATATTTTTACGAAAAATTAATTATTATTATTATTTTATTTTTTTTGAGATTGGGTAATCAAAAAGAAGGAAAAAATCACGGGTCAATGTGCAAAATTATTTTATTGGAAGAATGTGGGTTGAAACTAAGTTTGAAGAAAAAATATTTTCAAATAAACTGTGCCCAAACAAATGCTAAGTTTCAAAATAAATAATTTTTTTATAGACGAGAATTGAAAATAATTGCATACTTTGACATTAAATTAAGGGTAATCATTTTAAGTAACTTCTCTAAAATAATAGCTTTTTTAAATTAAAAGTAAGAAAAAAAATAAGTTATCCAAACATGTATAGCCCAAAAATGTGAACTTTATTTTTTGGCATTTTTCTTTTCAAGCAAATCTTACCAAAGCGTTTTGACCAAGGATTATTCCTCAAAAAGTTAAACCTTACAACATGTTACACCACTCCATAGCAGTTGCAATGAAATTTGGATAGCAAGATCATAGAATAAATAATAGAACAAATTGGAGCCCAAAATGGTTGAAACTTCAGACATCTTGCAATAATGTACTATATACTTTGATAAAAATATGGGGAGAGATATTTTTGACAAATCATTAATATAAGCCATGATGTGATATGAGAATCAGTTAAACTCCACCATAGATATAAAACTTAACTATATTAGAAGAACTAGATCAGAGCAGGAAGCTTAAAAAGAGGATAAATATGAGAAAAACCGATTGGTCCAGAGAAAAACTGTATTGAAGTGTCTCATGTAAAAGGTAGACATTTCATGGTTGGGTATTCAATGGAACTTAAAAAGTCATGTAAAAGGTAGACATTTCATGGTTGGGTATTCAATGGAACTTAAAAAGTCAGAAGACATGTGAATAGAAGACGTGTGTCATTGAGCCTATTTACAAGAACAAAGAATAAATTCAAGATTTTCCAACATGACCACATTTATATGTTACAAAATTATGGGAGACGTGAGTAATCATAGAATAAGGTATAATTCAATTGTGTCAGAGAAAAAGTTTGGTTTTGTGATAGGGAGTTCTAATATGGGGCAACCTACATACTTCAGAGATAAGAAACGTGTTTTTTTTTTTAATTTTATAAGGTGCCTAGTGCGGTGGACGCCAAAGAGGAAAGGGATTTATGTTAGAAGTATCAATATTATCAAGATATTATTATGATGGCGTTGCAGTTATAAGATAGTAGTGTTAGTAACTCTTCCTTTCATCGTAGTCTTGAATTAAGGTCCTGCTCAACTCACTATAGTTTTCCTTTATTCATAGGTAAGCTTACAAGACGTGCAAACTTCTTGAATGAGAAAAAGAAACCAAATATAATAATAATAATAATAATAATAATAATAATAATAATAAAATGCCTTCATCTCATTAATAGGCGTGGGTTATCCAATGAACCAACATTTAAATTTGGAAATATTAACTAAGCAGTCCAAACTGTTAATTAGAAAGATTAGCTTTTATTGGCTTTGCTCAGATGGGT
Source organism: Fraxinus americana (assembly GCA_035079005.1). Classification (NCBI taxonomy): domain Eukaryota; kingdom Viridiplantae; phylum Streptophyta; class Magnoliopsida; order Lamiales; family Oleaceae; genus Fraxinus; species Fraxinus americana. The sequence goes on along the minus strand of CM068710.1, from coordinate 34,576,016 downwards.
ATTACCAAAAAAGGAATACCTCCTCTCTCCTAACTGACTAATCCAAGAGAAGTGTACCTTTCCCATAAATTTTGAGGGATTGGGGGGAAGGGGAAGCTTTTGTTTTTTCATGTTTTCATGTGTTGTTAAAGACTTGAACGAGCTAATCACTACTCTTCGTGTGGGTTCGTATACCGGACCTCGCGCTTTCACTACTATTTGTATGTTTACCAAAAATACACCTAGAAATGTAACTGTCATTGCTATCACTTACTTTTTTTTTTGATAACCGTGGATGTCCGGGCCAGCTTGCGCGCACCTCAACTAATTCCACGGGGCCCTGAAATTTACAGCCGGGTAATCACCTCAGTGGCCCTGAGGAGACTCGAACTGGTGACCATTGGGGAGCAAACCCAAGGCCTGACCAATTGAGCCACCGCTCAAGGTTCACTGCTATCACTTACAATGGACGTATCCATATATATTTGAGACTGAAGATAACTGTCAATACTAGTGTGACATTTCAGGGTTTCTTCTTTTCATGGCCAATCCAAAAGAGAATTCAGTATTTGTTGGTTAAGAATGTACAAACTTTTCGGTTATCAAAAATTCTTGTCTGAGCACTTCATACCATCCATACATCTACGGTTTTAATTCTTTTGTAGTTGAAGGTGATTTTGCATCTCACGTCGTGAGATATGTCTAATTTCATATGCTATATAGACTGGACTGTCTACAATGATGGAACTGTTAAACAAATGCAAATCGTAAGTGGTATCCACCTCTATGCCCATGCAATAATCATTGTTCAATTCATCTCTCACCTCGTAAAAGAATTATTTTCTATCCAATATGTTGGAATCAATAGAAAAGGCAAGCACAGGAGGATGCAGTCAATATCACCAAAAAAAAGACGCCTGAAACCTAGTCAAATCGAGAGTTTTCTAATCTACCAGTCAGATGCACAAATAAAACATGCACATTATTTGAATTTGTATGAATTTTTCATATTCATGCAAGAAATTAGACCCAAGAAAAGTTAACTATGAGGTCCATTGTAGCATTCAAATCTAACCGTTGGATGATGAAACTAATAGGGAGATAACTAGTAAGTCACGACCTTTGAGGAACACTATGGAATATAAAGGTTTGTGTTTATTAAAACTAAAACGAAGCACATACAATGTCTTTTTCTTATAGTAGGAATAAGACTGACAATGAGTTATTACATATGATTGTGTTGCCTCAATTAGTAACCAGGATTCAAGTTTGGTTATAATTAGTAATAATGACTTAGCAAGCTAAATAGGCTTAAAGATTAGTAAAATTTACGTTTAAGTAAACATTTTGTTTCCAAACATGTTTAGATAACTTACTTTTTGTTAAAAGAAGTAAAAAGTTGCTTAATTGAAAGTAACTTTATTATCAAAATAAGTAATAAATTTATTTTCAGTTTTGATCAATAAAATTATTTATTTTACAACTTTATTAGTTATATTATAAGAAACTTTTTAAGCTTAGCCATTCATACTCACTGGTGTAGGAGTACAATAGGTTGTAATGGAAGTCCTATGAGGATTATATGTATTGAAACAAATCTATAAAGTTAAAAGGTAAGTCTAAAGAATAGTCATTAGAAATATGTGCCTTCTGGAACTGATTGTTGATATCCTTCAACATAATGATATTGTTGAGATAACTATAAGGGCCTACTTGGGAGTTTTGAGGTGCCGATTTTTTAATGAAAGATCCGATTTTGGATTTTTTAGTAGCAATTCTTAAAACAATCTAACCCACGTTTTGGAGTTTTTCATTTAGTGGTTTAGAAAGTTTTTTAAAAGAATAAAATTATATATATGCCTCTTCGTGAAATTTTAATTTATTGTGTGAAATTTTTTTAATTACAAGTGATATTTTACTTATACACATGCTTTTACATATAAGTTAATTTTTAAGTGAAATATTTACATAATTAAATTTTTTTTTTAATACGTAATTTTTTACTTATTAGTAAATTTTACGATTAGAAGTTAATTTAGTACTTTTAAATAATTTTTTATAAGAGTAATTTTTTTACTTGCGAGTAAATTTTTAAATTTTATTAAGTGAACTTTTATCTTATTAGTAGTATTTTTATTTTATAACAATTTTTTACACAAAAGTGATTTTTTATCTCAATAGTTTTTAACTATATAAATAAATTTTTACTTATAAAGTAGTTTCTTTGCTTATAAATAAATTTTTTTGGTAATATTTTTTATTTACTATTTTTTATTTTTTTTTTAATGACCGTGGATGTATGGGCCAACTTGCGTGCACCTCGACTAATTCCACGGAACCCTAAAGTTTACGGTAGGGTACTCACATCAGTGCCTTGAGGGGACTCGAACTGATGACCATTGGGGAGCAAACCCAAAACCTGACCAATTGAACAACCCTCAGGGTTATTTACAAGTTAGTTTTAAACAAAATGTCCCTTGAAAATAATTATTGTATAACACATTGGAAGAGAACTTGAGAAATGGCCAAAATTACATAACAGTGCTGAGAACCCTGACAAGCATCGATTTTTCCAACCTCTAATAAACGGTGCCACCCAAAAAGGTCAAAATCGGTGAAAAATATCCCAAGTATGCCCTGAAGGGAGTTAGATGAGTATAAGAGAGTTTGGAAATTTAATTCTAATAGGAGCTTGAGATAATTATAAAATAAGAATAGGGAAGTTAAAAAGTTAAGATTTCTTGAAAGAGTAACATTTCCTCACCTAATGGGAGTCTTTTATACTCTATATATGTGGTTGTACTCTATGTATTTTTTGTCTGAAAATATAGCTTGTCCCATACTTGCTTGTAACATAATGTCAATAACAATGAAAAATCAACAACATAATATATGTAAAGCAAACAATATACAAGGATAAACGTCGCAAGAAAAAAAAGAGTAAATAACATAGAATATACCATATCGTTCTTGAAATTCAGGTGTACTCTGTAAGAACTCCAACCCCGGATGAGTTGCCAAAAGTTCTCGAAGCACAGGTTTGAAGTCTTCCTATTATCAAGTTGATGGGTATTGCAAAAATAAGAAGAGGGGTAAATAATTTTCATTAAACTAAAAGTTGCATGACGGGGCATTTTGCTTGTCTTATAACCTGACTCAAGAATATGAGATCTCGCTTCTTCAAGATTGTGTATATCTGCGTTGGTACATCTTTAGTCAACATGTTACCGTTAATCCAATAATCAACAAATGCATCCCTGTATGTGAAGTGATAGACAAAGTAAGAGTATATTAATTTAACCGAACAAATATCAGTCAAAATCATTAATCAAGATCATAAGTGCAAATCAACGGTTACCAATTGAAACTGATACAGTAAAAGCTAGATTTTAGCTTCCTTAAACACTGTTAAGTTGTATGTTAAATATAGTACTTGCTTCACTATTAGATTTAGTCTACTCAATCATGTAATTCTCTACTTAGCTGCAAATTTTTGCTGTTTGAGAAATTTTAAGCCGCTAATAATTACCTGTACATCAGAGGTGCAGTTAAAACCTGAGAAGTACTCAAGGAATCTTGTTTTTGAAAATTATCTATGTTGTGATTTTTTACTTTGGTTTTGGCCTTGGCATAGAATTGAGACTATTTGCAGTAATTTCTGTTTCCAACCTTCTTTCCCTTTTACTCAGATTATTGCTACAATTTAAGCATACCTTATGTAACAATACATTCAAATTCATGGTAACTTAAGCTTTCTGGATTTAAGTTGCAAAGTAATTTCTTTTTCTGACAAAGCTATCTGTTCAGAAAACACCAAATTGCAAACAGATAAAGAACAGACTTGCTCCCAGCAAAAATCAATTTCTCCTAAAAGACTAAGCAAATATCATCAAACTGGCGAATGTTCCCCAAACCTTCCCAATTATCGAAGAGTCCAAGCTCTAATGAATTTTATAAAAAAAAAAGGTATTATAAGAACCTTGAGACTTTCTATCTTGTGGACAATAAATTCCTATGCCCTTCACTTTTCTTCAAGAACTTTACATGAAGTGAAGGGAGGCTCTTCTGATTGTTTCCTTGCCTTCTCTCTTTTCCATTATCATCTCTATACGGACTTCAAGTTCCACACTCCCAGTGCCTTCATCGAAATATAATAAGAGAGTTCTAGACAAAAAGAATAAAATTCTATAACTCGCACTTCTTTGATAGCATTCTCCTTCAAGTACATCAAACACCTCATAATGATGACCTTGGCTTCAGCACATGCACAATCTAATAATTTACAAAATGACAGGATTTCGTACTAACGTAGAAAAGGTGGCCTGCACTAATAGTAAATCAAACAATAACTTAATGCAATGTGTGTGCAATTAAAAAAGATTTTGAGAAAACAGAAACAATCACGGAGAAACAAGACAGATTACAGCAGCAGTAAAACTATAATACATGCACTTGCTCGTAGCTTAGACGGGATAAATGTGTTCCAAAACCTACCATTTCAGTGCATATTATTAAACAAGCCACGCTTGCCAAGTTTTAGTAGTTAAAAGAAGACTGAGTGCTTTTGCAAAATAATACTAAAGTCAAAAATTTTATAAGACCATCAGGATGCCAACTTGTTACCTGATTCCGATTTGCTTAAATACAAGTAGATGTCAAATAAACAGCACACAATCCAACGTTTTGATATTTAAAGAAGTTGAACTAGCTGTGATATTTATTGATTTATTTCCTTGATTAATTACCTGGTGCAAAGTTGATCTTTTCTCATTTTAGTGCATTTAGGAGAGAAAGAAGTTCACAACGGCATATATGTCGATAAAACAACTCAAAAAATGAGTAGAATAGCACATACCTGGTTACAACTCCAGTGCCATCAGAGTCAATCTTTCTAAAAAGCACAGTGGAGAAAAATGATGGAAGCTTGCATATTTCCTTGGTAACTGGTTTAAATTCTGATATCCCATGGAAAATTAGTTTAATTAACATACCACTCATCAAATATCCGAGATAGTTTATTTAGTGAGTTTCAGGTCTATCATAAGCACGAGTAGATAACGTAACAAATGACCCTGACATTCTCGGAACTTATATGTTTCATGTGCAGGTTCTATAATAAGTAAAGAATGCTTAACATATGAATATGTTGTAAATCTCACCGTTCATTTGGAGTCCGTCCATGTGACCATAAAAAAACTGATTGATTCTAAACAAGCACCGTTCTTTTAATTCACTCGGTGGAGGACAACCATTTTGAAAATAGAACTGCATTCCACTATAAGCATTAGCAAACAAAAACTGCAAACCCAGAACCACTGCCATAATAAATATAGAAATTTATGAGAGATCATACAGAAAAATAATCTAACCTGAGGTATAAGCTCTTTCACAGGCTCGTTCACTAATTTCAGGGGAGATCCTAAAGCAGATGGGCCTGCTCTCTGTTTCATTACCCGAGGTGAACCCGCTGAGCTTCTGGGTGAAAGTGGAGGAGTACTGCCAGCAGGAAACATTGAAGGTAATGTGTTGCTTGCCACAACATTTGTACCAGATGATGTCCCAGAGACATTCAAGGGGCCACCTGCCTTAGCACTACCAAGCAAAGATTTTACCTGTAGTTCACAGTTAGTTATTAGTCCAATATCTAAACAAACAACTAGTGAATTGCGGGCCTGCGGCAATTGCCTTCTACTTGGAAATGTCAATAATATTGAAGAAAAATTGCTTTCAACATATTAGTTTAGGTCCAAATACGATTTGCATCTACAATACGTGGCATGTACGTTTCTTCAAACTCGTCAAAAAAGGCATTTACCCAATCAGCAAGCAATTTGAAGAACGTCACTAGTATGTCTCATATCAGCATCACACACATTAAAAGCAGAGCCATCTTGAATGCAAAATGAAATATTCACATGGGGTATCTCAAGATACTTAGCAGCTAAGGTTCTAAATCTTCAATATCTCATTCTATGATAGAATTGTAGGCTTGATTGGTATGTTAAAAAGGAAGAGAAGGAAGAAACGGAAAAGAAATAAATTTTAAAAAGAATACAAGGACCAGACTATTTGGCCAGCAAGTCCTTCAAATAACATTTGTCCAATTCGTTTTAGTGAGATAACCATGCTATGAGAACTTAAGCTTCTCTTTCTGCAACTCTACACAACGTTCTGCTCCAACTATTATTTATATTCTCAATGATTCCTCACATTTGAAATTTGAAGGGCCCAAGGAATTCTATCGACTATAAAGGAAGGAAGGAAGGAAGGACAGAGACCAGGGGCGGACCCATTAAGGGCCCAGTGGGGACAGTTGGCCGTGAGATTTTTAAAAAAAAAAAAAGCCAATTGGGCCTGATTTTTTTTCCTGGAAGAAAGCCCACCCATGACCCAAGCAACCCAAGCCCAATTATCTGCCCATGAACTACACATAACGTTTGGCTGTGAATTCATTCCCAGTTCCCCCAAATCGAATTCTCTTCTCCTCCGACTCCGAGTGCGACTGTGCGAACCTCAACACTTAATCCCTTCTCTTCAGTCCAGTTCCCCCAAATCTCTTCCCCTCCGAGTGCGAAATAGTTCCCTTCCCCACAATTCTCAAACCCTGCAAACTCCAATAGCCGAAGAAGAAGAAGAAGAAGAAGAAGAACGGATTGAAGCTTTGAAGAACGTTTTGTAAGTTGAATCAATTTCGCACACGACCTGGCTTCTTTGTTCTTGGCGCCTGGCCTTTCAACTTTCTTCTTCTTCTTCCTCTCACTATGATTTAAAGATGCTCACTAGGTGTTCGATTATTGCTTGATTGATTGGATACGCAGGAACTGCATACTGCCCTCTCTGCACTGGTAGTCTAGTATAGATTAATTTAGGAACTGCACAATTGCACAGGCAGTCAAGTAGAGATTAATTTAGGAACCTCTCTGCCTGACTGCCTCTCAGGCCTTCTCCAACTAAAATCTTGTCCCATAGATTTAGTACCGAAATTTTCTTGTTGATTTTACTTCTTGAGATATATAGATTGCTTCTGCTTCTGCTATACATAATACAATCGTTTATCAAACTCACAAAATACAAGCAGAAATGGGTAGAAATTATGCTTCCAATACTGATGGCGGTGACACGGTTGGGAAAGTTATAGCATGCAAAGGCAAGAAAAAGTTATCAATTTCTTGCTATATATAATTAATTGGGTTGAAATTAATTTGTTTATCATTGATCAATGCATGCAGCTGCTGTGACGTATGGTCCGGAGCAGCCCCTCGTGATGGAAGAGATTTTGGTTGATCCTCCCCAGAAAATGGAAGTCCGGATCAAGATACTCTTCACTTCAATTTGCCACACTGATCTTAGCGCTTAGAAAGGCGAGGTAATTCATTTGATCATATATATATATCTGATGTGGGTTATATCTTCTTTATCAATCAAACCTGTCGTGAATTGTGTTTTAATTTGTTGAAGAACAAAGCTGAGCGGATGTACCCACGAATTCTAGGCCATGAAGCCTCGGGGTAAGAAGATATCCCAACTAAAATCTTATCCAATAGATTTAGTACTGAAATTTTCTTGTTGATTTTGCTTCTTGAGATATATAGATTAGTGGAAAGCGTGGGAGAAGGCATCACGGACTTGGAAATTGGGGATCACATTGCACAATTATGTCCGCCCTTGACAAAGACAAGGGCAAATTGCATTTGAATACAAGGGAATAGAGCCTTAGTTATTACTAATGTGGATTGTGGAAGATATATTTTCTTACTCCTTCAATTTTCATTTTGGAGAAGGTACTGCATATGATGCACAGAAGGTACATATGTTGAGTGGTCGCTTAGTTGCACTTGTATTGTGCCTTAGGAATACAATTTACTTTACCTATAGAAAAGCAATCAAATTAATAGCATTCTGATCGTTCACTTCCAGCCTTGCTAAAAACAAGGTAATGAGAATCTATCACAGAGTTAATAGGTTTCTCGTGGAAATGGAACTCACATCAAATTTTGTTACGATAAGTTGCAGAGGCATTATTCAAAATGCTGAGTTTGAGGAGCCTGTCCTAAGTTTGCAGAATAAAGTAAACGCATTTGCAAACAGAAAATATCGCCAAAAGTAATGCGCCACTCCCAACAGATATCCGAAGTTCTCTTAAATCACTGAATGATTAATTTGTGAAAATTACATTTATAATATCAAAGGACAGTTAAGTACCGTATAAATGAATACTAGCCATTCAAAATTTACATCCCTAGCATAAAGGCCAAAAAAATATGCCATTAAAAAATGAACACGAAAAAAAAAGGAAAATAGCATCATAACTCAAAAGTTGCAAGCAAGTGCTAGATGGATTTATGGAAATAGCAATGAGCCTCCAGTGAAGGAACTGCCATCCTAACAGAAGTGCCAACAGAACAGGAATCTAAATTACTGCCTTGAAAACATTCTAACCCATGATTCCAGGAGTAACTTTAGAAAATGTATACCTCAGTGCATTTTGAATACTGAAACTAGTGAGGGTCAATCACGTGCTCCATTTTAAGGTAACCCAAGAGCTCTGATACTTTAATTTTTCCCTTCTTAATGTCCAATGGATAATGCTGGCCACTATCCTCTGGGGGCTGGAGCTACAGAACAGGGAAATTTCAAAAACAACCCCAGTACGCCTCTTGTGGACCATGGGAACACAGGGAATTACCAAGCTTATAGGAACATGTAGAATGCAGGAGGATAACTAAAGTTCCTTGCATATTTTCAAAATGTAGAACCAACACCATCTTGTAAGGATTGATGGATGGACGTTGAGGGGGAATACATCCACTCAAAGTCCATCAGTTGGTGGAATCAACGATTCTGTTTTCTTTCTTGGAAGAGAGTAAAATCTTGAATATTTTGCTTATTCATTTATGCATGTAGCCCAAGTTTAGAAGAATTCTCCCACCTATCTTAGCCCAAGTTTAGAGGAATATAGAATGTAAGTATATATAACTATCTGTGGAAACTATTTACTAAGGCATGAGGAGATCTACCCAAGATCACAATTTCATCGGAATAGGAGTGCATAAATTTAATTTCCAAAGAAACAACACTCAAGTACATGGTCTATTCTAAATTTTTAAGGGATAATTACATATTTATCTTTTATCCTTTCCAAATATTCTCAAAAACATTGGAAATCAGTTTGCATAAAGATATCAGAAATATTATGATCTCAGATAGCACGATAGTCTGAAAGTTTACTTTCTTTCACCATTTTTTATCTCCTGGACTTTATTTAGAATAGAGGTTTTGATGCGTTCAGTAATGAGGTAAGTTTAGGTGCCTCTCGAGGTCAATTTGGTGCCTTTTTTGGGAATGCAACGAGAGTTGGTTGGCTCTCACTTCCCTTGACACTTTAAGAAGACCTTTTCATAAAATAAATTACCAGGAGAAAAACTGCATATTTTATTGAAGATAAATTCATAGAAAAGGAAAACTCTCAAACAGTGGAGTCAAAATCTACTACATCGAGAGAAAAAAGGAACGAGTACAGAGGTGAGAAAGGGCATGGCAGCAGTAAATTATGCCCGTGTTTGAGCCACACTAAAATTTTCATTTTCATTCTTCTACTCATTTTCAACCAAACATTTTTCAATAAAATAATATTTTCCATCACATCAATAACTTTTCCTTCTTTTTCCAACACACATTCTTCATCAATCTACTATTCCAAAATACATTCTTCCAAAATAATGTGATTCAAACACACCCTATAATGTGTTTAGCACTTAATCGTGTAAAATTTCTGAACTTTCATTAAAACAATGGAGCAGGCTCCAGGAATCTGAAGCCCATCCCAATAAAAGCCCAACCATTTGTGCTGCATGTACTCTATTTACATTTCAGTTTGGATTCTTTATCATAAAATAAATTAGCACATTGCGTCATGCTCCATGGTAAGGTACAGAAATACATCATACAAGTTTGCCTTGCATTTCGGTCTACTGCTTTAGAAGATAGGAATAATTACTAAATTAATTCTTCCAAGTTCCAAGCTTTCAAATTCTCATCTTTGGAGATTTTGTTAGCCGGTATTGCCCACTTGACGATTAGTCCAAGCTTTACACGTATAAGTTTCATTACGTTGTGCTCACTGTAATTTCTGTATTAACGAACAAAACCATACAGACAGTGATAGTGTCATAGTCTAATTGAGGTTAAGTTAAATGCTGATAAGTTGAACCAGTGTTCAGGTAATCCTATACTCTCATTTTGATTAAGAAATAACTTTTCAAAAAAATCTTATGTCAGGTAGAAAGTACTCTATACAGGCGTCAAAGATCCAAGCTCTATGAGCGAAAAGCAGTTGTGAAGAAAGAAAATGTACAAGTGTTAGAATTCGCTTTGATTAGCAATTCATATTAAATTCTGTAACTCGTATCTTGGTCAGGACAAAATTGTTACACGTTGCCATTAATGCTCAACAAAGTCGCTGATATATTAAATGCAGAACTCCTACATTTCTCATCTTAGTATATCCTGCTAGGTTTTGTACTCCACTTGTATACTATACCTTTCCTTATGGATCTTCTCAAAATCCATTAACCATATTTTTCCCTCCAAATAGGTAATTTCTTCATAATGCAAGGGAAAAGAACACCTTTTTGTTAAATATAATTCACAATATACGCTATTATGTACCAATACTTGGTACTGGTTCAGTTTCGTAACTTCTGCAGAATTGACCACTGTGTACAAACAACATTTTGGTTGTATATCACAAATCTCTAGATGCGTTGCTTAGTTGATTTCCATAATTTATCCTCATCCATAAAACCAATTTACAAGCAACACACTGAATAAACAGAAAAAACAATTATTAAACTCCACTTAAACACAAAGCTTCGCAGCATATGTATAATAACAAGAATATCAATCGTTCATAGGCAGTTCATAATCAAATAAAATGACTAAAAATTACCAGAGATACGGTATCGGGAAGCGAAAGCCACTGATCAAAAAGCTTCTCGGACACATGAGGGTTGGCTTTAATAGCCAAAGGAGACACCTCCGGTAGCTGCAGCATTTCAACATCGAGACTCGCCACGTCACCATTGAAATCCATATCCATATCTCACAACCCCTCAAAATTAACCAGTCAAATTCAAAAATGTTTAAGGGCTTCTCTAAACATAAAACAGAACCCTAAAATGGCCCCAACTCTAACTAATACCTCCAATTCCGAATTTTAATTTTCGTTTACACAGATCTTCAAAGATTTAGAATTGAACGTGCAGATGTGATAATAGCGAGAGGAGATAATTAATCATAATTTAAACAAGCCCTAAATCTGATTCCATTTTAATCTGAGATCGGTGGGATAAAATTTACAGAGAGATCGAAACCCTTGGAAGCAAAAAAGTTTATCTGTGTGCGAGTGGGGAGTGTGTGTGAGAGAGAAAGGAGGCCTTGCAATCTATGCTGGAGATTCAGGCCATTTTGAGAAAATTATTTTTTTTTTGTTGGGTGATATTTTTGAAGGATGTGTTATTAATTGATTTTGTACTAAAAAATTACTAAATTTATGTATGATTGATTTTAAGGCACCGTTTGGTAACCATTCTTTTTTTCATTCTCATTCTTCTACTAATTTTCAACCACACATTCATCAATAAAATAATATTTTCCATCACATCAATAACTTTTCCTTCATTTTCAACCACAAAAAAGGTGTGATTTGACACAAAGAATACATTTTTTTCTAGAATAATGGTTACCAAACGATGCCTAAATAAAAGTTGAAAATTTATGAATTGTATGAAGAATAATGTTATCAAAATTTATGGTCCGTTTGATTGTAAATGTGTAAAATTGGTAGAAAGAAAATGAATTCTAGGGAATTGAACGGTGTCTGTTTGGTTTTATTTTTCATGAAAATTGTTCATTAAAGTGATAATTTCTTTTACCATTGAGTCTAGAACTTGTTTCACTTGCCAAAAAAAAATTTCATGCCGAATACCATTTGTTTGGTTTTGTTTTACATAAGAATTGTCAATAAAAGTAATAATTTCTATGGAAAATTTCTACCATCAAATAAGGTAAAAGCTAGAAAATTGAAAAAAAAATCTTAGTTCTAGGGAAAATTAAGGGTATCAAACATGCCCTTAAATTTTAATCAACTTTTTAAATTTAACCAAAAAAGAGCATGATATTATTTTATCAATATAATGTATAATTAAAAATAAAATTAAGAAAAAAAAAAGAGTTTAAAAAAAATATGTATCAAATCGGGCTCATTATATAAAAACTAATTCCCACAACACATGAAAGGAACGTGACGATACGATTTTAATTATAAATTCAAGTTACTCATTTTGTCAAACAAATGAAGTTATCATTTTATGAGTTTTGATTAATATCTTTTAAAGTAACTTTTGATTATAACTCAACGTACGTCAATTATTTATTCTTTATCATTTCTCTATCGTAAAACATATTTACTACTTAGTGCATGTTTGATGTAGAATTATGGCAAATAAATTTGATGAGGACAATTCCATTTTGTACCGAAAATGTTACACCCTCTAACATGCGAGTAGGGCCCGCATAAATAAAAAAATTTCCAAGTGTGTGGTCCCCACACCCTATTGTGAGTGTAGATAAAAAATTATGTAAAAAAGTGGATATACATTTAGCATTGTCTATTTGATAAATGTTGGTGGATCTCATTAAATACGGTAGTTAAAACTTAAAAGTAGATAAAAGGTTGTCGATAGAATGAAATATGTTGTTAAAAATGAAGTTTGGCTAATTTGTAAACAAAAATAACTCTAGCGAGCATTATTTTCAATCGCATATTTTAATGTACTCGTGTTATTATCAGGGACAAACCTATAAATTTTTTTCGGTGCAGGCGACATTAGTAAATGTCTAAAAGTTCAGCTTAAGAGACAGATGGAGAACTGAAATCAAAATATTCCCTCCAACTCCAAAGAAGCAATCTGGAAGATCAAAGAAGAATATGCTTCATACAAAGCAAGAGGGTACATAGGCAGAGAAGAATATGATCTCCAGAGAAATATTGTACATATAAAAGGGTGAAAAAGGAGAATAAAAACTATGTTACTCTTCTTTCCTCTTAATTCAAAAATTTTGTCTCTGAACATCACTAAATGATACAACACTTTCCTCTGGGACCGATGAACTAGGATAACAAACATTTTTGAACTCATTATACTTGTTCGTATCAAAATTGTGAATCTCCATTAGACCTTTTCGCTTCGCAATAAACCAACCCTGGAAGAATCCCTCAAATGAAGGCTTTTGGGATGTCCTCGAGAAGAAACCATAGCCAGCCATGAAGTACATGAATTATAACACTAATGTTTAGAAAATGTGGCTGGGTTGGCCCAAAGTTCAGTGTAAGCATTTGCCTGAGCCTAAATTGGGTCCTCCCATGGTTATTATTGATATTTAATCACACATTTTCCTCCTATTAAATTCTTCATTTTTTCTATATTTCCTATTCATTTTCAATGTTATTAAATTTGGACTTGATTTGCCTATTTTACAAAAAAAAAATCGTCAACTAATCTTAAATTCGGTTCATTTGTGCATTGAAAGTCGCAATTTAAAAATCATTTCGAACCCAATCAATTGGGAAAAGGGGCCAAAGTGAACATTAATTTTTCATGTCGTCCGATTTCATTTCATTTAAGAAAATGAAAAATATAGCCCCTGTTTGACACACCTTATTTCAAAATACATTCATTCAAAACTCATTTTCAACCACAATTTTTTCAATAAAATAATATTTCTCATCGCATAAATAATTTTTCCTTACTTTTTAACCACATATTTCTCATCATATCACTATTTAAAATATATTATTTCTTCAGTAATATCCATCAAACACACTCGTAGTCTGTATTTTCATATTTAAATTTTAAAAAAAACTTTCAAAAGCAAAAATTAGCTTCAAGAAGGAACAAAATATGGATTTGAATCGTATTTGAAGTAAATAAAAAGTCTCTTCAAAAACAGAGATGGGAGATCTCTTTCTTGCCCTAGAAATTGGAAGTGTGATTTGTCTTACATGTTTTTCAGTTACAAAGGAAGCCAGGGAAGGTAATAAATTGAAAGATCTTACTACATGTACATCAAGATTTACATAATTGATGATTTTTGAGTTTTATGTTTCTAAGTTTAACCTTATTTTCGAAAATACATTTTCGAAATTTTCAGACCAAATGCGTTTAGTGTTTTCTAAAATTGAAAGCTGAAAACAATTTGAAAACAACATATCAAACGCACCACAATCTTTAACCCTTAGAAAATTAGAGCATGTTCAAAAGATCAATATAGAACATATTGCCCTTGCGTGAGCCCATTACTAAAAATTCAAATTTTTTTAACTTATTTTCAACTATACTTTTTTCAATAAAATAATTTACACGTAAATTCAAAATATTTTCATAATTTCTAATAACGCAATTTCCCGAAAATCACTATTACAAAATTTATTTTTTGTGAAAAAATAAATAAATAAATAATTAATATATATATATATGTGTGTGTGTACATACTATAACAATAATCTTTATTTTGACTCCTCATTTTATTTTTTTCAAAGAACATTTATTGATTTATTCTCGATTCTTATTTATCTTTTTAAAAATAAAAAATAAAATTCAACGGTCAATATATTCAAATTGATTTAAATAATTTAAGAAGTATACTGTTGAAATATGTAATTTATTAAAAGCAATCATTATAAAATAAAAATATAGAGTGGTTTGTAAAGCGCATACCACTTTATGCTTTAAAAAGTTAAAGAAAGTCTCATGTAATTTATTTTTAAGTATTGACTATTTAAAATAGAAAATAATTTGTATTTAGGGAGTCTTTTGAATACGCTCTCATAATAAATTGGGAAAAGTTTATGCATCATGCATTTTCTTTACCAAAATTAAAAATCAGGTCCTCAAGTTTAAAATTGTAAAAATCAGGTTTTATTTTGAATTAATTAATTATATTTCATAATTATTATATTAAATTAAATATTTAACTGTAATATAATAAAATCACCCCACCCCACCCCACCCCACCCCACCCCCATTGCTCGGGCTACTACTCCGACGACCGGCGACTGCTCCGATCCGGCGACTTTTCGAGGTCACAGATCAAGAAATTTATAGGTCACGGATTATTTCGAGGTCACAGATAAAAAAATTTGTAGATCGCAGATTATTTCGAGGTCACAGATTTAAAATTTTATAGGTCACAGATTATTTCGAGGTCACAGATGAAAAAAATTAAGGTCACAAATTCATTTTTTAAGTTACAGATTATCAATTTCGAAGTCACAGGTCAGTAGTGAGGTCACAGATACCAAAAAGAACCACAATAGCTAGGTCACAGTCACCTAAACTTTATTTCAACGAGTCACAGACACAATTCCTAGGTCACAGACACCTACCTAGGTCACAGAGACTCGCGATCGCCACCTCCAACGCCTTCGACCCGTCACAACAACACAGAACCATCGCCACAACAGTTCCAACACCACCAAAACGTAAAAATAATCACCACCTCACCATTTTCATTTACAAAAAAATCACAATGTGCAAATCACTAACAAGATTTGAGAATGAATAAAAACCCAATATCACCATATCTCAAAAACCCAAGATCTGGTAGTAGGAAGAAGAAGAAGAAGAAAAAAATATATATATATATAAAGAAGACCGGCGGCAGCGCAGCGTCGCAGCCTTCTGTGCACGTTGCGACGACGGCGCCTGCGACGGCTTCTGCGACTGCCATGACAGATCGGCTAGCGCAAATCGCAACGGCGGCGGGGGAGGGGAGGGGGAGGGGGAGGGTCGGCGATCTGCGGGGGAGAGGAAAGGGAGGGGGAGGGGAGGGGAGGGGAAGGGGAAGGGGAAGGGGGGGAAGAAGAAGGGGGAGAGGAGGGTGGAGGCGGCGGCGGGTGAGAGAGGGAGAAGGTGTGAAATGAATTAGGGTTTGTATAGATGTTATATTTAAATGAAGTTGGTGGGGGTAGGTAGTAGGGTGTGTATAAATTTAATTTAATTTAAAAATATTATTATTAATATTAATTGTAAAATTAAAACCTGATTTTTGATTAAATAAACTAAAAACCTGATTTTTTAAAAGTCAAAACTAAACACCTTGTTTATGGTAATTTTCTCTAATAAATTATATAATTTCTGAGAACTTGCCAAAATTTTAGGACATTGAAGTTTGCTCTTGTGGTCATGTTTTGCTTCGCCTTAAACAATAAATGAAGAGACATTAATTTTAATAAGGTTCACGTCTCCCTTACCTCAGAAACTATAGCTAGATAAATCAAATAACGAATTGCAAAGTATGCAAAGCTCAAAAAAATTTTACTCGAGGAAAATTGACATGTGGAAAAGGAAAAATGTTTGGTACTCGTATAAAAAGAAGAAAATCTTATAGGAGTTTTACGATGCCGATATTGATATTTGTATTATATACACGACTATATTCTAAATCAGTATTATCTAGTTGATATTTGTATTTTATACACATCCATATGCTAAAGAATTATTATCTATGTTGTTGCAGGATGATGAACCTTTTATTAGTGATGTTAAATTCGAAACAAACCCATCGATCGGGCTAAAAACCCGACGACTCGAACCCTTAATCAGATCGAGCAAGAACATTTGATTGGAATGCACATGACCCAATCAAAATCAATTCAACCAGCAATTTCTATACCAGATTGCCTGGCAAACCGAGTCTTAAATTGGATCGAATGAGAACGTTTGAACGGAATGCATGTGACCCAGTAAAAATTGGGTCAACCAGCAATTTCTATATTAAACCGTTAACCTAATTGACCATCATTGATCAAGTTTCAAAATTTAAAGCTAATCAGTGACATATAACTTTAAAAATTTATTTGTCTCAAAGAAAAATTTACATTTTAAAAACTTCTTATAATTTATAAACATTGATCCAACCATTGATCGTCCTGTTTGACCTGTAACCCGAGACTCGGTATCTTGGTTGGGTCGAGTATAATAACCAGTGTTTCAAAAAGCGCACTCAAGTTTTGCCTAGGAGCAAGACACGAGTAAAACACTTTGTCGAAAGTAAGCGCAAATTAAGCGGTCAATTGTAGTAGTTGACTGCTTAACACCAAGGCACACTTTATTAAATTTTTTTATTTTGTTTTAATTTTCCTTTTTTTAAAATATTTTATTTGATTTTAGTTTATTAACTTTTTTATTTCCTTTATTAAAAAGTTTTTATTTGACTTTAATTTCAAGTTTTTTAAATGGCTTTATCTGATTAAGATTTATATAAGATTTAAGTTACGTTGCTATCTATATTATATAATCATGATTTGACACTTATCGTGTTGTTGAAAATTATACATGAAGTTTTTATAAATCTGTTAAATCGAATTTGTCTAGTTGAAAGTTGAAATTATGAAAATAATCTAGCTTTTACATTTTGAAAAGTTGAAGATTGTAGTTGAGTAATTGTAGGAATTATTAAATAAATATAGTATTTTATAATTTTATGGGTTGGTATGTATTATTTTAATTATTAAATGATTTTAAGAATGTTTATTTATTTAAAATAATAATAAAAATAAGTAACTTTTTTTAAATGAAAGATCGAAGAATTAATTTGCCAAATCAATTAGTAAAATTTTCCCTAATAATAGTAATAATTGCCTAATCTTACTCTCCAATCACAAGATTAGACCACTTTTTACTTTTACATGGACCACATTGGTAACTAAAAATATAAAATCCTAAAAACTATACATAATAGACCAAAGGAAAAACCTTTTTTCACAGAAATTGGCAGTTTTTTTTTGCTAGAAAAAAAAAAGAATAATGGGAAAGAAACCTGTACATATTGCTTTGTGACTCCAATAAGATTTTGGTAACAATTGGGTACGGCCACTTGTTCCTATAGTAAAAAGTTTCGGTATGTTGCATTGATTTCTACGTCTATGGGGTGCCCACAGTTTGTTCGTTGCCCGTCTTTCACTTTTTCTAGGGCAATGGATTTTTTAATCTAAAATTTTATTAGATATTTGATATATTTTTTCCAAATCTTTGTTGATAAATTTAATTAATAAATCTTTGCACGTGAAGCTGAGATTTACGGGAATTTTGAATTTTCATCGGGGACTGAATTTTGGTTTCCAGCTTTAGGGTTTATTTATTTTTAATTTTTTTGTGGGTTTTTGTTTGGAGATAATTTCGAAGTGTATTAATGGTGCTTGGTCTAAGCAATTTATTTTCAGTTTTGCTCTGACCCATCTCCATCTCTTTCACATCCACCAGGGTTAGGGTTAGGGTTTCGATCTACTGAATTTGGTCTCTTTAGTTTTAAGGACTTGCGTATTTGTGCTATCAACTTTTTTGATTTATAGTTATTATTTCAGAATTGTTGATTTTTCCTGGAATATCTTGTTCTAGCGAATGGAGTTTATGCTGTTTTAGGTCAAAGGAGATTTAGATCGTTGGATCAGAATACGTAAGTTTTCTTTTTTAAGTTTGAAACTATTAATCATTATTCTCCGTGCTCAAATCAGTAAATGTTTTGACGCTGATAAACTTAAGGCTCTTTTTCATTCATACATATATAATTAGTTTGACGCAATGCATGTTTTGTTGTTGAGACCCTCGAAAATTGCTAATCCATCTCAAGATGTTCTAGGAAAGCTTTCTTTTGATCACATCAATTAATTATATAAAAAATGATTTTGATGTGGTTAGATGGAATGGGAGAGCAGTTAAAAAAACTTAGTTGGACTGGTAAAATATATTGCATGGATTGTAAGGTGACGATTTGGATTGAACTGAAGACTGTATTGAAGGATTGACAAGGAGAAAAAAGATGGGATTTGTCAAAATGACTGCCCCGGTGTTAATAATGGCATTTAGATTACTATTATGGCTTGATTTCTCGATACGAGGGCAGTGTTAAGGTCCTTGTCTATAGTTCAGAGTGAATCGATTTTAAACAAAAGCCTATTCAGTTAAAAAATGACTGAAGTGACATTCCAAACAGAAATTCGCACTCATTATCCCTACATTATAAGAGTTGTACTACGATATATGTTACTCTTGGAATTGAAGTCGATCTGATGCAATCAGATACCTGTATAGTTTGTGAAATTTGTTTGGGTGCCAACTAAGTTACATATTTTAATATTGCTAAAAAGCCACGAATGATTTACGGTGCAGTTGATGTTTGTGTCGTCATGTTCATAAATTTATAAATTTTGGAGAGAATTTTTAATGAAGTGCACACTCACATTTGTGTCAGTGCTTGTGATATGGGCGACATTTTGGCATTGTTTAATAAAACGAATGCCCTATTTTTTGTTTTGCTCTTCTGAGTTCCACTACTCAGTTGTCTTTCTTCATCGGTTCATCGAGTAAATAACATGAAATATTTGTTGTACCTACAATGTACGAAGGGGAAAACTACTGAAATTTACAAGTTTTAGAGATATAGCCTCCGAACAAGAATAATTATTCTATTACTCTGTCCTTTGAGCATAAGGAAGGGATTTTTTTCTTTGATCTTTCTTCCCACCTTTTGTTTGTTCTTGTATCCTCCATTTGTTTCAATAGAAGAGAGAAGGAGAGGGAGGATATATAAGCTTGATGTTTTGAGTTGCAGTAGGTTTGGTGGTTTTTTTTTTTGGGGTGGGTGGGTGGGGGGGTTATGAATAAATGAGCAGTGATATACATAATTTAATTTGATGGATGAGATTGTATATTTTATCTCTTTTGCTTACTATTGTATGTTTTTGCTTGATATGCAGATAAACTTTCTTGCGACCACTGAAAAATTACCCAGTATTTAAAGTTTGATGTAGACTGTCACAATTCACTTGGCTTTCAGATGCTGATCTTGTGTTGACAGTTGATAGTACACACTGAAGGTTCATACCGAGGTTTCTATAATTCTATACTCTTTGATTGAGGATAACTTCTAGGTGACCTCTCTCCTTGTAACTATAGAAACAAAGAGCATCACCTAACCTATTTTGAGAGAAAAAGGTATTCCATTTATTTTGGGATTTGGTTTTCTGCAATTTTTCAGTGGCGATGGGGACAGAACTTTTTGGACCTTGTGTCAAAGAGGAGAACATGGAAATTTCCTCAATTCCACCTGGTTTTGAGTCCCTCGTTCCTTTCACCCTAAAGAGGGTGGAAGATAATAAAATAAGTAGTTACTGTGCTTCTGCTGGCGCTTCTGGAACACAGACAGTTCAGATAGAAACTGAGTTTGATAGTAGCAATGATTTGAAATTCATGAAGTCCCTTAGAAGTAGACCTTGGATTAACTACAGCCAGTTTGATTACAATTCGGGTGATGAGTCTGATTCTGAGCAGGTTGATCAAGTTTTGTGTTTTTTGTTTGTGTAACTTTTTCTTTTTTCCTTCACATTTGTTGTTGATTTCTATTCTTACATATGCTTTACATTTGCAGAACATTCCTTCTAAGACCAGACTCCCAAAAGGGGTTATTCGTGGATGTGAAGAGTGTAGCAACTGCCAAAAGGTTAATTCTTCGAACTAGTAGTCGTTTAGCTGAAAATGGTTTCTTACTTTGATAAAATTGTAATCACGCTATAAAATATTTGAGTACTTGCACGGGTGCTTCTATATGCAACTTTTATAAACGTACATTGTGGGATGACTCAGGCAGTATATTCACCAAACTCGTAGCTAGTCAAGTGCATTTCATAGCTTTAGACTGTGAATGCTAAAGACTGTTTTTGTGTTTATTGATTGTCATCCGCGGTTATTGTTATAATTGTAAAGCAGCTGAAATAAATCGGAATTGATATAGTGTTCATATATCACCTTTTGATATGTTTAAGATATTAATTTGGAACAGGTAATTGCAAATTGGCATCCAGAAGAAGCGTTCCGGCCTGATGTTCAGGAGGCTCCTGTGTTTTATCCGACTGAAGAGGTACTTACTGAGACTTGTACTGCATGTTTACCCACTTCTTCAATACCCCACTATGACTGTGCCTCGACATTTTGTCCTCGACACTTTTAGTATTTTCTTTGGAATTTAGCCTTCTTCGGACTTCAAATAATTATGATAATGACACTGTTGTGATGAATATTTTATTATCAGGAGTTTGAAGATACTTTGAAATATATTGCAAGTATACGGTCTAAAGCAGAAACATCCGGAATTTGTCGCATAGTGCCTCCTCCTTCATGGAAACCTCCTTGTCCTCTGAAGGAAAAGAATATATGGGAGAAATCCAAGTTTAGCACTCGTATCCAGCGCATTGACAAACTTCAAAATCGGAATTCAGTGAGAAAGATATTGCAAACTAATTACCAGAAGAGGAGGAAAAGAAGATGCCTTAAAACTGGAATTGATCATGGGGTTGGTAATGAGGAAATCGGGGTTTCTGGTGAAGTTGAAATATACGAGGCTGAGAGTTTTGGGTTTGAACCTGGTCCTGAATTTACTCTGGATGCATTTCAGAAGTATGCTGATGATTTCAAGGCCCAATACTTCAGGAAAAACAATAATAGTTCAGATATGGGAGGTAACACAACCATGCTAAAGGAGCAGTGGCAGCCTTCGGTGGAGAATATTGAGGGTGAGTATTGGCGGATGGTGGAAAAACCAACAGAAGAAATAGAGGTAATAGTGATGTTACCGATATCTTTTCAAGTTCAAATTTCTATATATCATTTTACTGTTTTTTCTCAGTCTTGTAATTTTTCAATCTCTTATTGTCTTCCTTTCTAGGTGCTTTATGGGGCTGACTTAGAAACAGGAGAATTTGGCAGTGGGTTTCCTAAATATTCTCATGAAGCTGGTCCTGCTTCTGACATCAAATACGTCAATTCTGGGTGGAACTTGAATAACTTACCTAGGCTCCCTGGTTCTGTTCTTTCATTTGAAAGCAGTGACATATCTGGTGTTCTGGTCCCTTGGCTGTATTTAGGAATGTGCTTTTCTTCATTCTGTTGGGTAAGTAAAATGGAACTTCTTATCATTTCATAAAATATGGTGTTAGTAGAGTATAACCTAGCACACCGTTTTGAACTACATGAATAACATACTTCTGTAGAAGTTACTTTTGTGGTCATTTGAAGTTGGAAAATATTTGGTACAAATTTTTGTATTACTGCCTTGAAGATAGTAGTTCAAAATTATCCTTCCAAATCCAGGGTTCTGAATTCTGGTGGTAAAACATTTGAAATTCAAGGTTAAAGAACTTGTGACTGTAATGTATGTAGTCTTTACCAATAATTCCAAACCATCTTCAAAAGTTTCCGTTAAGGTCTGAAGCTGACAGTCTTGCACTTGTCTAGTTGCCAGCCAACATTCTAAGCATTTTGCATGAAACATCAAATTTATCGTTTCATTTTATCAAATGACCGTTCACCTTATGATCTTCTTATCGTACCGAATTCCTGTAGGCTGTAGCACTTTCCCATTTTATTCAACCTACTCTAATTTTGTGCATCACATTTCTTCAATTCCTCCTTCATTGTTCAGAGTGGAACCTAAATAGTTAAAACAATTGCTTATGGTAACCATACCATGCTCTATGGTAATTTCACTATTATCTTCATTCCTACTATTACTAAAGTGCCTTTTTTTTTTTTGGTTCTACTCAACCCAAAACCTTTAGAATCCTTAGTACTCTGTCAATGTTCTAACTCACGAGTGAACATCTCGTTAGTCTCGATAACTAAAACCATATAATCTACGTAGTCTCTTCTATTGATACAAGAGAATGTTTAATATAATGATTATTTCTCTTTCCTCTTCTGGCAGAAAATCATCACTGCAATAGATTGATAAAAGGTGACTTTGATCAGTGCGTGTAATGTTATTAACGTTCATTTCTTACATTCTTCTATTTGCTAGCAGCATGTTGAGGACCACCACTTGTACTCATTAAACTACATGCATTGGGGAGCTTCAAAGATTTGGTATGGCGTTCCAGGATCTGATGCCCTTAAACTGGAAGAAGCCATGAGGAAACATTTGCCTGACCTATTTGAAGAGCAGCCGGACTTGCTTCATAAGCTGGTAAGTATATTTCTTTCTTTATACAAAAAGGCCAATTCAACATTCGAGCTATTATTTTTGCAAACTCAGAAGTGGCTAATGGTTGGCTTATTTACCATGTTCCTATTTCATAATGAAATAGAAATCTACAAGTGACATACGAATGCACACTAAAAATGGTGTATAAACTTTGTGAATTAGCATTGTTTCCTGAAGTTTTAGCCATCTTGATTGCTGTTTGAACATGGTGAATTTGAGAGGCCAAACTTGTGAACAACTTTTACCTTTACTCCGTTTCAAATCTATTTGCATTGTTTTTGGTTTTGGTCATTCATGCATCCATGTGTTGCTATAGTTTCTTCTGGTTTTCTTAACAATGTTGATATTTTCATTCAACATTTCAAAGAGAGAATCGGAAGGAAAAGAGAGGAGAGGTCCTGCGTGAGACAGATCTTTAAGCTCAAAACAAACACTCAAGCACATCATGTACATAATACATTTATGCATGCCTTGGTGTGCTAGCATGTGCACATTACATTTTATTTCTGTATGTATATATTGATGACAGACGTTCGTAACGAAAACTAGAATTATAAGAGGAGAGGGGGAAGAGATGGATGAAACGGGAAGAAAGATAGATGAAGAACAATTTAGAGGGAGAATTTGTAGTTTAATATCAAAGTATAATGAAAACAAACTGTTAGCCCACTTTGTATAGGGTTTGAGCAAACCTCATTTAAGTAGGAACCTAACTAATGAAATAAAGCTTAATTTTAGTCAAACTAGAAACATTAAGTCAACTGAAATAAAAGTAACATCTAAAAGATTATTATGCCAAATCTTCATAAAATATCTTTATTGATCTCCATAATATATACATCTTTGTGTTTATAAATATAGTATATTTACTTATTCCCTTTTTAGTCTCATTTATGATTAATAATTGAGATAGAAGGAACTATTTTAGTAGTCTTAATATAAAAGTTTCACCTATTTTTTTTTAACCAAAAACTTCTTTAGAACTATTGAATTTTTCCCTATCAATTTAGTACCAAGGAATATTTTGTGTACAAAGAACAATTATACTTGTCATCATACTTATACTTTTAGTCTACAGTCTATGCCTCTGTTTCATATAACCACACATTTCTGTAATTATATTTTGATATTTTGAAATGAAAGGCTATTTATTTCTACTTACACATAACTCTTACAATAAACCTTGTACTACATAGAGTGTGTTTGGGTTTCATTGTAATCTCCTTACGATGAAAATAGTTGTGAGTCCCATGAAATGTGTGGATAATAAGTGGGTAGTAGTTGTGAATGTGTAATTAACATTAAAGTTTGACTTTGATAGAAATTATAAGTAACTTAAATGTTTCCTAAACATAGGCATAATAAGGTTTGACGCAAATAGAGCAGTGATCAGCATTTGTTTATATCTAATCATTGGTTTTTTCAATTACCATTTGGACGTTTTTAGTAAGGCAAGCAGGATAGAGACGAAGGAAAATCTTTTCTTCACTTCACTTTCTACAGAAAGCATGAGAGAAATTGTAATACAAACAAAAATGACGGGCAATGTTGGCTGTTCTTAATACTCAAATTCTATGATAAAAGAATAGGACCAAAGTATACTCAAAGTCTAAGTCATTTGCTTTTCTTAATGTCCAACTTTAAAGGGGTAATACTTGAATTTATGCTTCATTCTGATATTGGATAAAAGGTTAGCCATTTAGCCCTATTCCATTTCTTTTTTTCGTCCTCAGAAAGTAATATACTGATAGAGCCTCAATATTTGAATTTATTGAATTTATGCTTCATTCTGATATGGGATAAAAGGTTAGCCATTTAGCTCTATTCCCATTTCTTTTTTTTGTCCTCAGAAAGTAATATACTGATAGAGCCTCAATATTTGAATTTATTCTCCTCAATGAAGATTGTTTTGTGAAAGTGAGATAGAAGCTCCAATATGTCTTAGCTACAATGTCTGAAAGATGTTCTAGAGTTTTGTGATTGTTGGGGTATTTTTACACTTCATAGGAAATCATAGTTAATTCAGAAGTTTAGTATTCAACTTTTGACATGAGCTAATGTCTTCTTCCACTTTTGCTTTCCCCACTTTATAATCTTCAATTTGTCATTATTGTGCAGGTCACACAACTTTCACCCTCTATTTTAAGATCTGAGGGAGTGCCTGTCTATCGATGTGTTCAGAATCCAGGAGAGTTTGTTCTTACCTTCCCTCGAGCTTATCATGCTGGCTTCAACTGCGGCTTTAATTGTGCTGAAGCCGTTAATGTTGCTCCAGTTGACTGGTTGCCCCATGGGCAAAATGCTATCGAGCTCTATTGTGAGCAAGGCCGAAAGACTTCTATTTCACACGATAAACTATTGCTTGGGGCAGCTAGGGAGGCAGTTAAAGCAAATTGGGAGCTCAATTTACTGAGGAAGTATAATACTAATAATTTAAGATGGAAGGATGCTTGTGGAAAGGATGGTATCTTATCAAAAACACTCAAGGTAAGTACTTGTGCTGATATCCACATTTGATCTGAAATTTTTTCATGTAAACTGTTTGGCTCTTTTACAGATCTCACTTTGGGTCAGTTGTACATCAATCTGGTTTAAATTTCCAAAAATTGTTGAATTTTTTTTTTTGTTTCTCGGGTAAGTATCTGCGTATATATGGGCATCTTGTATAAGAAAAAAGTTCAGTAATATGGTGTTCAGGAAATAAAGTCTTGTTGAAACCAGTTAGATTAAATTTAGTTGAGATTTATGCAAAATTGGGTTATACAAAACCTTTACATCATCATGATCTGGATCAGGCTTTCGGTCCTGGAAATACCAGATTTAGTTATTGCTAAGCACTACTGCAGATTGAGATGTGAAGCTGTTTCGATTAAGATTTTTGAACACTTGCAGGGTTTGGCAGGGACACGAACGATGGAAAAAAGAGATATATCCTTTGTCCATTTTCCTTTCGAGGGCTTTCTTTTTCGTGTCCGCATGAGTGGTTGGAATGTCATCTTCCTAAGAATTTTTAAATTGTTAGTCATTCTTTATGATGTGTCATCAGATAACCAATGTTGCGGAACCAATTTTCTGAAACTCTGTTTCTGATAGTGAAATTTAAATTTATCTTTGTATATTTGGTGTCAGATATTGTTATATTTACTGTGTTTCTGTACCATATTCTGTGTAGACTCGTGTTGAGATGGAGCGGGTGCGGAGAGAATGCCTTTGCAATTCCTCACAGGCTTTGAAGATGGAGAGCTCTTTCGATGCTAATAGTGAGAGGGAATGCAGCGTATGCCTATTTGATCTGCATCTGTCTGCTGCAGGTTGTCACCATTGTTCACCTGATAAATATGCATGCTTGAACCATGCAAAACAGTTGTGTTCATGTTCTTGGGGTGCAAAGTTTTTCCTTTTCCGTTACGACATCAATGAATTGAACATATTGGTTGAAGCATTGGAAGGGAAGCTAAGTGCAGTATATAGATGGGCAAAGCTAGATCTTGGAATGGTCCTAAGTTCTCATGTATCCAAAGAAAAATCGAAAGTCCCTGGGCTTACTGGTAAGATGTCTTATGCTGCGGAAAGAATGGCACCGAAAGAGATGGTTATATCCAATACAAGTTCTTTGCAAAAGGAGAAACCATCTGGAGAGTTATTGGCTTTTGAAAAGCTGAAGGCATCATCCACACCTCTCAAATCTTCAGTCAGAGTTGAGGCAGAAAAGCATAGTTTTCCAGGGCAAAAAGACGACTGTTTACAGTCAGCTCCGATAAATGAAACACCAGTGTCTCGTCTCTCGCAAGTGAACATGTCCTCTTCTGAAAATTTAGGTTCAAGGAGAGCTGAAGAGAAACAGACATCATTTCCTGGAAACAATGATGTTATATGTCTGAGTGATGATGAGGGGGATGAGTCCAGTATGAAGTCTTCAGTTGGAAAAGGTACTTCTGAAAAGCGTACAGGACATGTACAGAGGCCAGCTGGACACGGTGATATGGTGAGTGGGGGAAATGATATTGAACATTCATCCTTGATGACGACCACCACTAGTGCATCTGTATTGTGTGAACTGATGAATGAGTCTTCTGGTTCAGAGGCTATAAAAGTTGAAAACTATATAGAAGGTGGAAGGCATCAAAGGCTGTGTTCACTGAATGATTCTATCCATGGATCTCGTTTTGCTGGTGTAAATGATAATAAACATATTGAGAGCTGTCCAATTAAGAAAGAGACCGTTGAGTTTAATAAGAAAAATGCAGATTGTTGCTTGAAGCCACAATGTTATAGTAGTGAAAAACCCAATAAAGAAGATGCTCAAAAAAGGTTGGAGTTGGATCTTAATCCAAGGCCACTGGAGAATGTACAAACTGTACCATGTAACCCATCTGGCTTTCAAAATAATTTGGATAGATCTTATCGACAGAAGGGGCCTCGCATTGCAAAAGTAGTTCGGAGAATCAATTGCAATGTGGAAGCTCTTGACTTCGGAGTTATTAATGCGGGAAAGTTATGGTGTGATAGTCGGGCCATTTACCCAAAGGGTATGACGTGTTTTGATGTCCATATAGCTTATAGCTGTGATGCAAAATCTTAGCAACTTCTATTGAAATGAGCTTTTCTTTTCCCTGTTGAATGCAGGATTCAGGAGTCGAGTTAGATACATAGATGTCCTAGATCCCTCAAATATGTGCTACTACATCTCTGAAATTCTTGATGCTGGACGTGATGAACCTTTATTTATGGTAATTAAATCTTATTGAGTAACTAGAAACCTCTTATGCAAGCTCGCTTTATACATTTTGTCCTACACAACAAGTTAACAACTCTTTTCCAGTTACACCAACTCTCTCGATTTCTTTTAAGTTTGGAAGTGCTAATTTAGTTGTGGCGATGATTGAAATCCTTTAGGTTTCTGTGGAGTATAGTCCAAGTGAAGTCTTCGTTCATGTCTCCGCTGTCAAATGCTGGGAAATGGTTCTCGATAGAGTGAATCAAGAGATCACAAAGCAACATAAATTAGGAAAAGTGAAGCTTCCTCCTCTGCAGCCTCCTGGAAGTCTGGATGGCATGGAAATGTTTGGATTTTCTTCTCCAGCAATTGTACAGGTGACTCTCTCAAATTAATGTGCCCAATGGTTAAAATAGCATTATATAGGAAGCTCTAATACAAAATTGCATTGGAAATATCTCTAAATCCGAAGTAAAGCTGTAGAAGTGATGATCTAGCTAAAGAGTTTACAAGACTATTGTTACGTTAGTTAAAAATAAAATGGTTTAAAGGGGTTTTTTGAAATTGAGTTTGGTAGAACATGTTGTTTGCCTATTTGTGAATCGTGTGATAAAAATCCATTAAACAGATTCGTAGTGGAAGATTTGCTCCAGTTTGTGATTCTAGATATCATCACACTATTCCAACTCATTATAGGGCGAATCTGTCTAATCATATGACTGAGCGATTAATTTCTAATACGTGTAAGTGAGCATATGAAGTTTGTCTGTTGACAAAGAAATTGTTTCCGGCCAACGTTCTCTCACTTCTCTCTCTGTTTGACGCATATCTTCCTTTCCTCTGCTACAGGCAATTCAGGCCATGGACAAGAATCGAGTCTGTACAGATTACTGGAAATCACGGCCCTTAATGCAGATTCCTCAGCATTCTCATTTGAGAGACAACTGCAGTAACTTTATTTTGAAGTCTGAGCCCTTGAATAATCAAGAAGCTGGGAGAAGCCACCCATTTCTTTCAGGGGAGGTTAATGCAATACTCAATGGCCTGTTTAAGAAGGCAAATCCAGAAGAATTGCAAGCATTGTACAGTATTTTGAATAACAATGCTCCAACCAATGATCTAAGCTTAGTGACCAAGCTTGTTAACGAAGAGATTCACAAACGACAAGATGATTAATTTCCCAGCCTTACGACTGGAGTTGCAATTAATTTTTTTACTATGTAAATGCCCAAGCCCATGTTTAGGTTGCAGTACATCTTTTGATCTTGCCCGTCAATTTTTTTTTCTTCTTTTTTTGGGCTATTCTAAGCAGGATTTTATCGAGGGCTATTCATGTAGCTATCCTTGTATTCACTTGCCAGGTGAAAAAAAAAAAAAATAGCTATTCTTTCTTTTTTTCATGATTTTATGGCTGTGTAAGCTCAATGAACTGGTTCAGAGTGTCAATAATTAAAAAAGCATTAAAGGATATGTATGCAGCTTCTTTTTGTGTTGGAATTTCGCTCTTTTTCTCTTTTTTTTGGGAAATTACTTGTGCTAGTGATGTGATAAATCACATCTTAGCAATATTGTGGCATTTTTTTCTTCTCACACACTAATGCGATCACCCGGCTTTATGCTAATAGAGCCGGGTGATAATTGATAAATAGATTTCTTTGTTTTTCAAACATGCGATCACCCGGCTTTATGCTGGCAAAATCCTTCGTGTTGTCTCGTACTTCTTTGAGAAAGTTTTTACATCCATTCAATTTAACTCTGTAGCACCGTGATCTAAGAATAATTGCACTAGTTTTGATGTCAACAACACAGTGAAAATATGCCCAACGCAAACTCGATAGTCAGTAAATTACTTGATAGAAGAGTGGAGATATCTCTGTACTGCCCAGAGCAAGTCGGAACCATAACCTTTTTTAATTAAAATTACGAATAATTCTCTTTAAAAGGCATGTTTGGCAAGCCCATTCTCCCACATAAATTTCCCACTCATTGGCACCGTGAGGTGATTCACAGTCCCTACACGGTAGAGAGAATGAAATCCATCTACAAAGAGTAATGCTATTTATTATCATGATTATGAAATATTGTGATGTTTCAAAATTTTGCTTTATAATTTCAGTAGATAATACAGGTCCATATACAAACATTAACAGTTCCAGTGGTAGACTGTTTCTCACCATAATGAGGGTACAGCCCCAACCATGCACCTTAAAACATCCAACCACTCCCTCTTGATTATCAGTTCACCTGATCCTGGACATTCAATAACCTAGAAAACATCACCATTGCCAGAAACATCTCCAGCAGGTTCTTGAACAACACGTGGTTCAGTTACAGTAACATCGTTCATTCCATTTTCTTGACCTTTATTTGTTGTATCCTCCCCGGTAAGTTGATTCTGAACCAAGACAGTGGCAGTAATTCAAATGCTCGAGACATCACCTGTCATCTTCTCCTGCCCGTCAACTATATCAGATAGCTCTTTGCCAAGAGAAGTTTCGTCGAACTTTCCAACTGCTGAGATTTCATCCACACCACTAGAGGAACCAAAAACATCGGAGTCTCACCTACATGTTTCACAGGCAGTTCATCGGTCATGGAAACTTCCTGAGAAGGATATGGAGCCGTCTGAATCGAGCTATCTGTTTGTGATGTGCTTTCTTCAACTGTCAAGATATTCACTCCATGTTCTTGAACAGCATCCATCTGTTGACAAGGTATTCCATCAGGTCTAGCGTCCACCAGCACGGAGTTCCCCTCACCTGGAAAGGTTAAAGTCTTGGTAGTTTCAAGGTTCAAAGTAACAGTTTGATTTACAGTTTGTAGCAATTTCTTCCTGTATTTTTGCTTGTACTCTGTATGCGTCTATTAGATTTAGAACCGTTTCTTTCTCTTGTAATTAGTCACCATAGCGCTTCTATAATTTTTGCTCAAGGTCCTTCAGCCTCTGAACTTCTTCCCAGAGGTTCTTTCCAAATGGGACCTCATAATTTTCACATATTAATAACTAGTCTTAAGTAAATGCAACATTTTAATAATTGTTAAAAGTTAAATCCTATTATAAAAATTCCAAAAATCTAAAAGCAATGTTATCAAAGAACAGGAATGTAAAGAAATCTATTAACAACCAGGAAAATTTATTCGTCTAGACTAAGTGTACCTGATAACCATTATTAAGAACTTTTATCTTCTGCTTAAGCCGCTGTGCTTTTCTAACATTATCATCCGTCCTATTCTTAAATTGGGGAAAAAATGAAACGATAACAAACGGATAAAGCTGGAGTTTTAGGGTTTATTGAGAATCTTACCGTCTGCTGGATTTGCACGTCGCACCCATCCACCAACAAACTAGGGTTTCATAATTCCGTTTCTTCCCTCCACTATGCACTCTGCAGGGATACAACACTGCTGGAATAGAGACGAACCAAGGTAACGCATCTTTAAGTCCTTGTTTGTTTGAAAAGGGATTATTTTGATAATCACTTTTTCTCTGTACTCATTTTTAAACTTGTTCTTATCACTTCATTTCGCACTTGGTCACTAAAATGAATATTACGTTGATAAGAACAAGTTCAATTGTAAGCTCCACGACCACAAACATGATTGGACATAATAAATTAAGGGAAATGCTAGACGTACTACGTGGTTGACTACAGGGTTCACTTCCTTGCTGACGTGGCGTGGGTTTGAAATGGTCAACACACCATTTAAAAAAAAAAAAGGCAAACCCAAAGCCAAAGGCGCCAACTTCGTCTGCTCACACTCCTCCACAGTGAAGAAGATCCGGCTGCCCAATAATGGAGCAACCTGAAAGGGCAGGCGACCTGGCCGGCGACGGCGAGCACACGCCGGCGAACCCCCTAATTTTTCCCCCACACGCTGAAGTCGCGACGGTCTCTAACGGGGATGAAGGGGAACCCGTGAACTCCCGCTCCGACAAATTCGAAGCCGGCGACAACGTGGGTAAGTTTTCAATTTAATCCGGTCGACTAAGGCCATGAGTGGGGAGCTTCTGTTGCGGTGGAATGGGCTGATTTTTGAATGTGTTGTGAAGTCCTGTTTAACTGGAGGGGCTTGGGTGTGGCGTGGGGGTAGGCTGGAGGTGGCGATGGTTGTTGCGGTGGGCTGGGCTGGGCTGGAGGTGGTGATGGTGATGGTTGTTGTGGTGGGATTGGTTGGAGGGGGTGATTTACAGTTGTGGTGTGGCTTGGGGGAGGGCTGTAGGTGATGAAGCCTGGTGCGGTGGGATTGGGCTTGGCCGGCGGGATGAATTTGAAGCTTGAACCGCCGTGGGTTTGGGTCACGGTGGGGATGGTGATGAATTTTGTTCTGAATCGTCGTAGGATTGGGCAGCCACTCGGGGATGGCAATCGAAGCTTGTTTTTTACGCTTGTTTGAATCGCCGCTGGGATGATGATTAGCCATTTCCAGTTGCCTTTGAACTGATTGTAATTTTACAGTAGCCACTGTAAATGTTGCACACGTTAGACAGTAGGCATTTAAGGGCTTTAATGCATCTTTGGCTTACAACTAACCAGTTGCAAATTGTTCCATTGTCATGAATGCAGGTTATGCGGAAATTAATTCATCCAAAGACGACAATCTGATTGACATGAGCTTAGGAGAAGAAACTGATATTCGTGTGCCTAGTATTGGAATGAAGTTCGAAGATGAGAATAAGGTGTTCGAATTTTACAAGAAGTAAGCATACCATATCGGTTTTCCAGTGAAGAAAAGATCTTCGAGGAAGGGTGATGATGGGGTTGTACGCTATGTAACTTTTGCATGTAGTCGGGAGGGCCATCGAATAAGTGAAACTAATGCAATTCTAAAGCCTCAACCAACATGCAAACGGGCAGTAAAGCGAGATTGACGGCATTGAAAGATTGTAATGACATATGGCGTATTAACACTCTTATTTTGGAGCATAATCACAAAACAAGTCCGTCCAAATCAAGGCTATATTGATGCAATCGAGATATAAGTGCACGTGCAAGAAGACAACTTGAAATAAATGACATAGATGGAATACCATTACATAAGAGTTTTAACTCAGCCGTAGTTGAAGCCGGTGGTTATGAGAAGATTACATATGTTGAGAAAGATTGTAGAAATTACATTGAAAAAGTTCGAAGATTACGACTTGGTGAAGGAGACGCTGTTGCAATACAAACGTATTTTTCAAAGATGCAAGCAACTAGTCTTGGTTTCTTCTTCAGTATAGACTTGGATGATGAGGCCCGACTGAGGAATGTATTTTGGGCAGATAATAGGTGCAGGGAAGCGTGTAAGGAATTTGGCGACGTAGTTCATTTGATACCACGTACTTGACAAACAAGTACGAAATGCATTTCACTCCTTTTGTTGGGGTGAACCATCACGGACAATGAACTCTACTTGGATGTGGTTTGGTCTCAAATGAAGATACAAGTACGTTCGTATGGCTTTTCAGGACATGGCTATAATGTATGCATGATCAAGCTCCAATTGGAATAATTACAGATCAAGATCGTTCTATGCAAAATGCAATAGAAATCGTGTTTCCAAACACAAAGCACAGATGGTGCCTCTGGCATATTCTGAAAAAGTTACCAGAAAAATTCGGCGGCCATAGACATAAAGCTTCTATTCTTGCAAATGTACATAGGTTGGTGTACGATATGCAAAGTTGCGAGGAATTCGAACAAGGTTGGCATTCTATGCTCGAAGATTACGAATTGCTGGAACATAATTGGTTGACTAGTCTATACAAAGAAAGAAGTCGATGGGTGCCATGCTTTTTGAAAACATCATTCTGGGCGGGTATGTCAACCACACAACGAAGTGAGGGTATTAATGCATTTTTCGATGGTTATGTTCATTCAAAAACATCTTTGAAGCAATTTGTAGAGCAGTATGAACGTGCGTTGAGATACAAAGTTGAAAAGGAGTTTCAAGCTGACTTCAAATCATTTTCGCACATGGTCCCATGTGCGACAAGGTATGAAATGGAAAAGCAGATTCAATCATTGTACACAATCGCGAAGTTCAAAGAGTTTCAAGAACAATTTACTGGGAAGGTATATTGCGAAGTGTTATCCGTGCATGATTCAGACTTGTACACTACCTACGATGTACGTGAGGACATTATTGTTAATGAATGCATGAGGACGAAGTTGTTTAAACTGTGCTTCCGTAGAGATGAATGTGCTTTTGAGTGTAGTTGTCACCTATTTGAGTTTCGAGGAATTGTTTGTAACCACGCGATTGCAGTTTTGATACGGAACCAAGTGAAATTACTTCCCGAGAAGTACATTTTGAAGAGATGGAGGAGGGATGTGATCAGACTGTACACAAGGGTTCCGATCAATTACGATGGTTGGATTAGTACTCCGGACCAAGTTAGATATGAACAAATGTGCAATGCTTTTATGAAGTTAGCTGACTTGGTAGCACATGACGAGTCACGGGCACATGGAATTATGGAGTGGATTGAATTTCAAACAGAAGAGGCATCGGTGTTGAAGACTATGACTGGGGGCTCACAAAGCGTTGATGAAGCAGGACAATCAGTTGGTGACAAACTGTTGGACCCGAAATTCACAAAAACAAAGGGAGCTCCTAAAAAACTTCGCCAAAAGGGGCATCTAGAAAAATCAAGAAACAAGCGTAAGGTATGATTTCGACAAAGTTGTTTAAACTGATTTTTTTAGAATCGCTACACGTTGAAACTGATTTTTTTTCATGACATGTAGGTGCCAACGAACTCTACATCGAAAAGGCGGAAAGGCAGTGTTCTACCTCTAGGCAGCACACAGGAAAGCGTGGGTGATTTTGATTTAGGGGTCTAAAGACTCTAATGACGTTCGGTTGTATATTTTTTGTCGATATCGAACTGACACGTTCCATGTGGGTGATTTTGGTTTAGGTGTCTATAGAATCCAGTGACTGGGGCTGTATATATTGTCTCAATAGTGAACTGACATGTTCCACGTGGATGATTTTGATTTTGGGGTCACTTATCGCCACACAAATGTGGCTGTATATTTTTGTAAGCAATTAATGAAGTGGAAGTTCATTCTGATTTAAGCAATTAATGCATTTCTATGTTCAAGTGTATATACAAACCATGAAATCTTCTTATTCGATTAAGCAAATTCTTTCGGCA
Source organism: Fraxinus americana (assembly GCA_035079005.1). Lineage (NCBI taxonomy): Eukaryota > Viridiplantae > Streptophyta > Magnoliopsida > Lamiales > Oleaceae > Fraxinus > Fraxinus americana. The sequence goes on along the minus strand of CM068710.1, from coordinate 34,541,082 downwards.
TTTCTTAACTTCCAACAAAAAAATTACCAAATTCATTATGTTCGTCGTGAAGATACAAGGGCAACACTGTCATAAGCTACAGAAAAATGATCCTACTACACGATGAATAAATTGTATCATTGCGATGTTTTCTTCCCATTGCCATAGTAACCGAGATACCACTGCATATCCCCATTCCTTGGCAACTTCATAATCAACCTCTCTTCAGTACTCTCTCCAAAATGGTCGCAATATTTGAAACAAGAACATGGTTACTCTTTCACCTTCAGTAATCTCTCCAAAGCCACAGCAGTTCAAACAAAATTCATCACCTCCAGCCAAGCCCAATCCCACCGTAATTCTCCAAAGCCCTTTCCAGTTGCCTACTGTATAACGTGTGCAACATTTACAGTTGCCATCCCCAGTGGCTACTGCCCAATCCTACAGCAGTTCAAACAAAATTCATCACCATCCCCACCAGCCAAGCCCAAACCCACAGCAGTTCAAGCTTCAAATTCATCCCCACCAGCCCAATCTCACCGCACCAAGCTTCATCACCTCCAGCCTTCCCCCACGCCACACCGCAACTGTAAATCACCCCCTCCAGCCAATTCCACCGCAACAACCATCACCATCACCACCTCCAACCCAGCCCACCGCAACAACCATCGCCACCTCCAGCCCACCCCCACGCTACACCCAAGCCCCTCCAGCTAAACAGGACTTCACAACACATTCAACAATCAGCCTAATCCACCGCAACAGAAGCTCCCCACTCATGGCCTTAGTCTTCCTGATTAAATTGAAAACTTACCCATGTTGTCGTCGGCTTCACATTTGTCGGAGTGGGAGTTCATGTCTTCCCCTTCATCTCCGTCAGAGACTGTCGCGACGTCAGCGTGTGGGGGAAAAATTAGAGGGCTCGCCGGTGTGTGTTCGCCGTCGCTGCCGTGTCGCCCTTTCAGGTTGCTCCATTATTGGGCAGCCGGATCTTCTTCACTGTGGAGGAGTGTGAGCAGACGAAGTTGGCGCCTTTGGCTTTGGGTTTGCCTTTTTTTTTTTTAAATGGTGTGTTGACCATTTCAAACCCACGCCACGTCAGCAAGGAAGTGAACCCTGTAGTCAACCACGTAGTACGTCTAGCATTTCCCATAAATTAATATAAAAAAGATTGCTTATTTTGACGATATAGCGTACAAATTACTTTTAGCGTACAAATTTAGCCCCTATTTGGTGTCCTTCAAACTTAAAAAACTATGTTTTAAATAATATTTTCCAAAGAATGTGAAGTTAAAAAGTATGGAAAAATTTTGAATTACGTGTAGAATATTTTAGGGGTGAACACAGTTCGATTTGGACGATTTGTATTATATTTTCAACTCAAACCATTTCATGTGATTTGGAAAAAAGGAATTTTTCCAAACCAAACCAAACCAAACCATTATTTGCGATTTGATTCGGTTTTATTCTGCGATTTACCTATCGACATTATAGTTATATGTTTAAAACAAGTTATCATATACATTTAAACCATAATTAAAAAATGTTAAATTACATTCATATTTTTTTTTTAAATTCGATATATAAACAAAAAGACAAAAAAATAGTATCAAGTTAGCATCTAGCAACAAGCACTCCAAATTTTAAAAGCAATAATATTAGACTAAGTACAAGAGTACTAACATCTCATTTGATAAAAATTGGATCAATATTCCCTGTCGTAACACATGTGACAAGATTCGACCTCTGTAAAATATGCAAATATCAAAATATTTATTAGTCCTTATTAATCATATTAACTAGCAACTAAAAAACAATACGTATAAAATATGAAAATTGATAATTTAAAATAAATGTCACCTTCCTCAGCTTTCTCAGAGTCATTCAATGCTTCTACCTCATCCAAATATTGACGAAACACTATAGGTTTATTGATGCTATGCAACCACAAAAACTTGTTCGCGTGAAACCCGCAAGCGTACGGGATCGTTGTACAAGTAATAAGATTTGTGAGTTAAGAATATCGTTCCCACGAGGAATAAGGTCTAATTTGCAGTTAAATAGCTACTATTAAATTCGAAGTGTGGTAATATAAAAAAAAGTGATTTGTATGTAATCTATATTAATCATAAACTAACAAAATAAATAAAGTGTTTATCTAATATGTAAATGTTTGTATTTGAATCGTGAATAACCCTATTGCTTATTTGTTTTAATTCGAGACAATTAATTTAGTACTTCTTGATTCGTGCATATTAGGCTCTCAACCATTTTTCTCGTGGAAAATGCCGATTCTGAGCGATCGTAGATATTTGAATTGCTAATACATCTTTGGCCATTTTAGAGACAATTTTGTATTTGTGCGCATTCAATTTTCACCAAACTAATATGTCAAACTTAAGATTTGTCACATCTTCACAACGATCAAACAAATAATCAACCAAATCATTCTTCTCTGATTGCCTGTGTCTGTTTTCAATAAGACGGACACATCGTCCCTATTTGAATTTAATAAATTTGTTCTTTGTTTTGTTGATTGGCCTATAATATTCTTTGATTTGATTTCACGCAATAGTGTGTATATCTTTGCATTGTTCTTTGTTCAACTTCAATCACCTCTATTAATATGGATTTTCCCGAATGAATAGGCAAATAAGCATAAATCTAACTATCACCAAGCAAGAATATAACTCACCATTAACTCTGGCAAAGCCGCACCGTTCTGCAAGTCAAAAATCAAGAAAAGAAATGGAGGCTGACTGGAGGAGACGCAGAGGCGGAGCTCAAGGGAAAATGAATTGAAATGGAGGCTAGATGAGTGGATGAAGCTGGAAGTGGAACCTTGATGTTTTTAATTTTTTGGATTGGGCTAGGTGGTGGTTGTGGGCCTTTACATTAGGGCAGTGAGTATTGGTAATAGTTTTGTGCTTCACCATTGGACTGGAAGTTAACGATTATTTTTAAAAAAAAAACCTGGTTTGAGAATTTATATGAAAATTTATAATTTAATAAAAATATTTTTTTAATTAAAAAAGTGCGATTTGGTTTGAGTTTTTGCGGTTTTTAAAATTTGAAACTTAAACCAAATCATTTTGAAACGATTTGATTCGATTTGAAAATCAATTCGGTCCACGTGGATCCAAACCAAGGACTTATTTGTTATTAAGCGAGCTTGCTTATAAGTAAATTTTTAAAAACTTTTACCTACTTTTTTATTTAATAAAACAAGAGTAGGACTTTTATGATGAAAAAAAAAAGCTAATTTCTCTCTCTCCCACAAATTTTTCATATGAAAAAATATTTTTCGAAAATTAAATTAAAAATAAAGAAAAATGAATGGAGATAAGAGAATAATAGTACGTGTAAATCTTACAAAATGTGGCGATAAAAAGTAATTGAACTTATCACTTCTATAAACAATTGCCAAACATTGACACCACAAGCAAGCAAGTTCAAGGCAAACTTGTTTTTATTTTTATTTTAAAAATATCTATTATTCTCAATCAAAGTCAAGTAAAATATTCTTTGCTCGAATGAATGAGATATAGTAAAGTAATACACTAAAGATATGAAAACGAAAAAAAAAAAAGATTATTTTCATTTAGAGTTTATTACTAGACCTCTTATTCAACCAAGCTGGTCGAGGACGAAAAAAAAATAAATCTTGCCTAAAATACTACGATTCTTGACAAGTATATTGTATAACAAACATGTCCCAACTATTCTAATCTCAAGATAAATGGATTAGAGTAATTGAAAATAGCTGATGCTACAGTTACACAAGACTTGGAGAATATTATGAGATAAAAAGGATTTAAAAATCAAATTTACTGTTTTGTCTAGTCTTTGTCCACTACTACATAGCAAACATAATGTTCATATACTAAAAGGTATTGGCCAACTTGATGCATCGATATAAACTACAAGCATTGAAGGGCAAGGAGTTGGCAGATAATTTACAGCAATACATCAAGAAAGAAAAACTCATAAAAACCTGTACACCATGGCAACTCTCAAGAGGGCATCATATTAACTGGAACGGTACATTCTCTACTCGGGAATGTGCTCATAATCACCGTTTTCTGGAGAATTGAGTGCACCGTGACCTGTTTTACCTCTCCAGTCCATGGAATCTGAAGGTGTGAACTGCATGTTCCTATGCTGAATCATGAATTGATTTCCACCAACATTCTGGTTAGGAGAATCGAATGGTGCTCGGAAGCTTACACCTGGAACTGATGCCCCACCAATTGGTGATGGAAACTTGCTGGCAGTAGCATCACCTTTAGCTCCACCAGTCATATCCTTCTTGGTGTCGATTAGAAACGTACCAACTATAACCTATTAATGCCATTAATGTCCTCAACTGTTAGGTAAACGGTGCTAAAAAAACTTGAATGAAATAACATGTATAGTTTCATGTGTGTGTCCTTCATTGGACTAGATGCCATGCCCATGCCCATGCCCATTTTATGCCTGCTTAGGATAATAAAAATAATAAAAGTTTTTTCATCCTTCTTTATTAGGCAGCAATGTGTCAAAATATTGATCCCCAACTAGGGAATATATAGAAAGTAGAAAAACCCATGGGGCACTTCATACAGGCGTGACACCAGATTTCTGGTAAACTTCATCCTCTGCATAGTTAATATCAAAGGCGAGTATACAAAGGCTCACGAGATAAAATATTTCATCAGCAAAATATTCGTGAATCGCCACAGTCCATGTACACAGGTCCACATAAGCACAAACAAGTGTAGAAGAGCAAGGAAAATTGGGAAGGAACATGACCACACACCTGATAAAAAAATAATAGGTATGAAAAAGGAGCACATTTCAATGACACCCTAGATTCAACAAAAAATGGAGCACCCTTATACTGGCAGTAATGACGTGAACCATCATTAACAAAAGATTTCCATTGCTCAAATAATTGGATACTGTGCTATTGGATTTTATCCAAACACAACGCAAGTGACAGCAGAACTAAAGAAAGATCTCTTCCCCCACTTAAGATCTTGAAATAAATGTTACCTGAATGGGACCTGCAGCTGTAAGGGGTCCACCGACTCCACCACCGATGATTTGGCCATCAGTACTAGACAGACATACACTAAGTCCTCCAGTTCGACCTCCAAGTTCAGTACACATATAAGATCCAGATAGAGAGAGGATGTCAAATCGTCCCTGAGACCAGCAAAATCACTTAGGAATTGTCCTTGATGGTGAAAAGAAATACAGAACAATATCAAAGCCAAAATTCAACTCTCCAGCCTTTCTTGCTATATAACTGACCCCCAATGAAATTATTGTCAATAGCTTACAATCAAGTTATTAGGTAGCAAGTATAGTAAATCATCTTATTGCTCATTATTGAACAAATTTTACAACAATGCAGCTCAACCTTGAGGCTATTCTAAAAATGTAAACCATGTATATTATATAATATTGAATAATTAGAAAACACAATATGCAAAGAATGTTTCTTAGGCACTGTCAACTCAAAACCGATTTACCATTAAAAAATCTTGTTGGTGGCATAACAGAGATACAAAATAATCAGATCTCTTTGGTATGATTTTACCCATTGTTGTAAGAAACTAACCTTACCAGATGAGAGACCATTCTTTCCCCAGATTGAATTTTAAAATATGACCAAGGATAGGTTGCATATGAATGAGCACATGCAGTCCATTAGCCACCAGTAAACACGTAGTTAGTATGAGCTCTACTGCCAGGTTCATATTTATTTGTCTACCCATTTTTTGTTCTACTCTTGTTGCTCTAATTTTTATGACTAAGCATTATTAGCGGTATATAACATATTTTGATTTTTCAAGTTTTACAAATAGTTCTCATTATATTAACTTAGAAATGGAAGTTTTTCCCCTTGTTTGTATGGGTATATTATTGCAATCTGAGAGAATTCAAAAAAGATCGAAAGCAGGAAATGTTCGTTGAAAAACAATTATAACTCAAAAGAAGCAATTACTCACAAAAACTATCTTACACTTTAGACAATTTAATGTTTAGAGGAGTGACCTCTCATTACATATCTATCTGCAGAGCTTATAACCATTTTTCATATCTAGTGAATAATTATGGCCGATATTCCAACTGGAAGGTGAAACTTGACCCAGCTCCAGACCATAGCCCACTCCTAGAAACTGGTGTATGACAGTCCAATGACACATGACCCACTGCGTAATCCAGAATAGAAACCCCAGAGGTATATATAAGTTCGGGATCTCTAATGATGAAAAGTCTGAGGATTTCGCTGACTATATCCTATTTTCTAATATAAGTAGGAGTATTGATGGGTGTAAGTGTGTTTATAGGTGTTGGAAAGTAGGGCATTTTAATGGAATTATTGCTTACTTTTGAAGTCAATCATTAACGATATGGGTGTTGACACTCAATTTGCTGATGATTCTGAGCACCTATAGTTTGGAGGATAAGATCACATAAAACACAAATTCAATATCTATTTCAAGAGTCCACTCTTATATTTGAGGGTATAGTTTTGCTTATGATACATTTTGAGTGCTATATTTTGATATTGGATTCGTTTGAAAGAAGGACAAAACTAACATGTTTGTGGGATAAATTATACCAAGTAGTACAAGAAGATCAATACCGGCATGTCTACATAAGCTCTCTTTGGAGAATTCATTGCATCGCAGGGAAATAATATAAAGTGTCTACCTCATATGTAACAGTGCCTCCAGATGTTGATGGCTGGCGTAAAGATGCATTAGAAACCGAACCAGATGCTGAAATAATACACATTTCACGCTTGCTCTGTTGCATGAACATCATGATTTTTTGACCTACATCCTAGCAAATGCAACTGGATTTGTTAGGTATTGATGGTTATCAATAAATAGAGGCAACAGGTTACAATAGTATGCATATAAAATGCTTTTGGATTAAAATCAAACGAAAACCACCCCAGAAATATCATAAAAGGCATTAGCCAGAAGTCAATGGATTAGCTAAAGAGATATATAAAGTAAGAAAAATGTGCTATCAATATCGTGATATGTGCTTAAAAGTCAATCATTATGAATCTTATCCACAATTATTAGCAGAGAGTAAATCAGAAAATTTTGCTTATGCCATGCCCACTATATGTCAATCAATCCAGATATTAGGAGAGAGATGATAAAATGGGAAGCAGCATGTTTATGTAACATGATTTCTTCAAGCATGCACATACCATTACAGAAAGATTTATATGTCCATATAAGGTAGTGTTTTCTATTTAGGTTTATCCAGGAAGATGAATAGCAGGCACAAATGTGAAATCCTATCAGATAAAGTGGAAATGGAATAAAACCCTAAAACCGATTGATACGGACCCTACGGAAACAACTAGAAAACAGAATTCCATTCTCCAAAAAGTTAACAAGACATTGGAGAGAGGAGAAGCAGCAAAGTCATATTGTGTTATTACAGTGATCCTACACCATCAATGACCTTCCCCATGACTTTCTAATATTCCATAAAATCTATTAATTGAATTTGCATTTTCTAATCAAGTTTTTTGCAATCAAAGACAGAAAATCATTAGTAGGCAGATTGTAAATAGCCATCTAGGTCAAGAAGCCAGTCCCTTGCACATGCTCAAGAAAGGAATAACCTAATAAGACAGGAACAAAAAAAATTCTGCACAATGTGTCCGTTTAAGGAATTTTAATGGAACTAATGTCCTGACTTGATGCCTGAATGCTCAACAGATTGATTTATAAATTAGACATAGTTACAATACTCATGAAAAGGAAATCTGAATGAGCATACGAATGCACTAATTAGTAACTTATGTGTTTATGCAGAAGGAAATCAACTCTGAACTTATTTATATCACACTTCATATTTAAACAAGCTAGAGACGATTGAACAAATCCCTTGAGAATGTATATAACTATATTTCAGTCTAGTCAAAAATTATTTTCTTACCACTTTTGGATTTAGAATAAGTAGAGAAAATTCCTTATTGGACGAAAAATAGCAATAAATGATATCACGATTCAGCTCGTTTGTTCCCCCATTATTTTCAAAATATATTTTTTTCTCCTTTCTTTTCAACCACACAACTTTCAATAAAATAATATTACACGCAAACCCAAAACTTTTCTTTAATTTTTAACCACGCATTCTCCATCAAATCACTAAACTCAAAGATGAAACCTTGGAGAGAATCATGCACTGTAGAGAAGAGGGAAGGACAAAAAAAAAAGAGAGAAAGAAAGGGAGAGAGAGAAAAGAAGAAAAGGAAAAAAAAAAGTCAAAGGATGCGATCTAACATTATATATCACTGTAGCACGGACACTTCAATTAGGGTAGTGTGTCCGTGTCCGACACGTGTCGGATACGAGTCGATACCGACACTTCATGGACACTCTACCGTAATCATTTTTCTTTTTATATTAAAAATATTATATATTGTTAATTCAAAATTATTAACAAGTAACAAATAGGTACTCATGTTTAAAAGATTTCAACAAGAAAAATTAATAACAAGTATAAAACTAAATTTATACTATTTAAATGAAGAATTTTAAAGAATTTAATCAACGTGTCGATAACGTGTCATATCTGTACTTTTTTTTAAAATTGCGTGTCGGACACACGTGTCCGTATCGGTGCATCATAGTTATACATTGCTTAGTCTTTCAGTAATATTTTTTGATTTCTTATTAAGAATATCAAAGTAGAAACTTTGATGGATAACATGCAGCTAATACTTCTCCCTCTGCTGCTTCATGATGTAAGACCTTCTGGACAAATAGTCAATTGAGGCAAATTTATCTCTTTGTAAAATGACCATCGTCTTGACATAAAACTTAAATAAACATATTCTCTATATGCCTGACAGATCCACATTCACACCTAGATTTCTCTCTGAACTTTTTCCGATACAAATACGGACTCTTTAAGTTTGTCGATAGATTTATAATTACTTCATGAAAACTAACAGCTGAGGGCCCTTGAAATATTGCTGTAACTTGTCTAGTTAATTTAGAACTTCAACTAGCAGGCTTTATGGCCAGATACAAGAGTTCCTCTAGATAGTAAGTCGATCTGAATTCCAATACAGAATGAAGATATGAACTTGACCATAAACTATTCAGCACATAATGAGTCAAATTAACAAATAAATTCCATGTAAGAGAACTCATGGAAAGATGTAGAAAATAAAATAAAAGAAAGCTGTCATAAAAGACGGGACTTGCAAAAAGTAAAAGAAGAAAAAGAATACGCTATGATTGTCTTTGGATAATCACAAGTTTCATCAAAGCTTATGAACCAGCTATGCTACACACTTCTTCTAAATATATTCAGGTATCCCTGTTATTCACTTCAGACTTGGGTAAGATTATGGGGGGGGGGGCATGTCTTCGTTTCTACTCAAGAAAAACCTAAGTATATTTCTAGATTTACATATTATGTTAATAACCATCAATTTCCAGATATATGGCAAATTAATATTGACAGTAATGATAATGCCCTTTTAGTTTATTTCATTTCACTTTCAGCACAGTTAAGTTCAAACTCCAAAGGATTTGGTCAAGTAACTTCTTCTCACGATAATAACAAAATATTTTCTCATCTATTAGTTCAAATATAAAAGATAACCACCATTAATCCACGATAAAGGAAAAAACAATGACGTGAGTTTCAGAAAAAAATAAAAAGTAGTTTACCGTGATCAATAATAACCATTTTACGTTCTTAGCGAAATGACGCAGAGAATTATATCAAATAAAGGAAGCTTCTACATTTTTTTACCAGAACTAATATGTAAATATGATTTTATAGTCAGTGTGTAAAAGCATACTTCTCCAGCAGCTACAGTAATGATGTGAGGAGTGAACCCTTGGCCAATGTTGCCTGCACATAGGTAGAAAGAGAAATATTACATGAGCATGGCCCACTCACCCCATGATTAAAAAAAGAAAAATGAGAAAAGGGAGATGCCCAGGCATAAATGCTAACCATCCAGAGGCCAGACTGCCATAGAACAATGAAGCCCATATGAAAAAAGCTGTTACAAATAACACATGCCAACATCTCATAAAGTGCAAAGATAGACAGTGCGCCCAACATTAAATTACTGAGAAGTATTTATATGTTATAACTGCACTGATTTTCTGTGTAAGGCATAGGTGTTAAGCAGAAATTCCAATACCTTGTATAAATTATGCAAATATGCTAAGCTTTGCCTATTTGATATACATACTGATAAAGATTCCTTAACCTCTCCTTTTTATGATTTTTTGTTTTGTCTGGGGAGAGGCGAGTTTGACCACCATGACATCACGTGTCTAAGTTCTCTTCTTTTGTCAAATTAATCTCCATATGCTCAGCTTTCCTTTCACAGTTCACCTAATTTTGCTTATTTTCATTTCTAGTACATTCCGTTTGTTTTTTTTTCCACCGAGCCAGGTTTACTGCTAAGAAGCGTGATTTTGTAGTTCAAAAGCATGACATCACACATAGCTAGAAATATAAAACAATTTAGAAGATTATAACATTCTACTTTCTCTATGAATAAATGATCGAAAAATTGGGAGAGCTAAAAGGTTTGTTGGGACAACTATGGTTGACGATACATCATACATTTTGTACATTAATAATAACACACCTATTTTCCATGTAACTCTCAGGTGCGTCTATATTAGACCTAATTATTACTGAACACAAACTCAAGACTGAAGCAGTTTCTTCAAGAGCTTAATGACCCTTCCACAAGAGCACATGAAAGTACAATGCCTTAGAATATATAGAACTTGGCAAGGCTAACCAATCCTACTAAACGTAAATAACTGTTTAGTGTGTCATATGCATGTTCTTCTGAAAATGTCAAGAACAAGATCACCATGCACGGTTGCCAGTTGAAGAAATCTCTTAATCTCAAACAATTCAACAAAACAATTAGAGAAATAAAAGACAAATTTCATACACCGAAGTATACTTTACATGGTTCTATCCTTCAATGTCCAAACACTACAAAAAATACTGTGATGGTAACAGACGTGCATTTTCCGTTCAAGAAGTATCATGGCCTGTAACTTCTACGCTGGTTTTGGTGAACTTAAAGACATGGTCTGTTGAACAAAACAAATTGAGGGGAAAAAAAAAGAATCTCCTTCGCCACACCTACCTAGCTTCCGCTATCATTTGCAGAACAACAATAAACCAAACATAATCAAGAACTGTTTGACTTAACCATTGTAAGATTCCGGGAAATATAAACCACAAAAAACAATTCGCGTAAATTAATCAGATAAATGCCAGGAGTCAGAAAAGAGCTAATAATCTTTTTTTCTCTAATCGGAAAATATTACAATATAAAGATAAAATGCGAAGCATCCACATAACTAAAAGACACAATTCGAAAGGTTATTCGAGTGCATGCATGCATACATACATACATACAAAACAATACATACATACATGCATGCATATGCAGATATGCACAGACAGAACGAGAGTGGGAAATGGAGGATTACCGAGAGCAGCCAATTGGGGTTTCTTGGAAGGATAGGAGTAAGAACCAGTAGATCCGGCCGCCGCTGCCAAATCCTGGTTGTCCCGTTTCTTCGGCACGGAAGAACCCGACATCCGCTTAGCAGCGGCGGCTTGCTCGGGAGTACCATACTTTCTGGGTCTTCCCCTCTTCCTCTTCACAGTCTCCAAAGGAGATGAAACCGCAGAAGGGACGCTGTGGAGGTACGCCATGTTGGTGGTGGTTGTGCTGTTAGGTACAACTCCATTTGTCGGTGATGGGTTTCCGGGAACGGCAGAGGTTGGGGGTGGCGGAGGAGATTGGCCGTGGAGCTGATGGTGGAAGTAAGAGCTCAGTCCACTGCTCTCATTATTAGGTTCCATGAGCAAAAGATTGAAGGAATTGGATTTGGGGATTTTTGGATTTTTTTCCTTTTTAAAAAAATAATTTTTCTTCGAAAAGATATTTCTTATTTTTTGATATACGATTAAATAGTGTGACTATGATGGTGATTGATTCTTGGCCGTTCGATTTGGTTACCTGGTTATTGAGTCATTTGACACTTGTTTTTGTCTCCCGGGCACTTTGCTTAGTCAATTGACACTTGTTTTGGTCGGCCAAAAATTTGCATTAAAGGTCCTCTATGTTTTTTTATTGGAATTAAGCTATTTTTACATATTTATTGACAGATGTTGAGGTGACGTGCATTTAACACTTAATTAAAAGGATTATGCTAAATGTACATAATTTTTTACACAATCTTTTACACTTCTCTCACATGGAGGGGGACTCATACACAATAAAATATTCGTGGACCTCTCTCCATGTGAGAGTGATGTAAAGGATTGTGTAAACCATGGAGTGTACATGTAACACAATCCTAATTAAAACAAATAAAATTCAATTTAAGAATCAAAATGCATGTTACATCAACATCTGTCAAACAATTTGTAAAGAAAATTGTAGAAATAGTATCTCTCCTTTTATTACGACAGTTATATATTTCTTGTCGCATTTTTATCCTCAATCCTCCATATCCATACGTTATATTGAACTTTAACCCCTCTTTGACTTGACGATCATTATTCTCTCACTCTTTTTTCTACGTACTAATTTTTAGTAAAACATTCATACAATAAAATATTTTAAACATATATTTAAAAAAATTTCCTACTTTATAACTACACATTCTCCTAAAAATCATTATTAAAAACTCTATTTTTTTTTTCAAATAATGATTGTCAAACAACGGCTTAATATTTGTTTTTTGTTTTTTGTTTTTTTTTTTTTTTGCCTTATTTAAATATGATGAGTAAATCAACCTTTTATTTCCTCTGGACTTTTTATATGGATAAGTATGTTCAAATTTACATTTTGATTAAAGGTTCTCAATCTTTGTTCATTACTATAATTATGTCCCCATTTTTTTTTTTTTATCATGCTCGTATCTTCAAATTTTCGTTAACTAGAATGTAAAATATGCATTACATGTGGTATTATAATGATACTATGAAATACTTTTATTTCTAAGTCCATGTTTGATTCACATTCTATAAAAATTCATTCTTTCAAAACTCATTTTCAACCACACATTTTTTAATAAAATAATATTTTACACACTTAAAAAAAAATTCCTTATTTTTTAACCACACATTCTTCATCGATCTACTATTCTAAAATACATTCTTCCAAAATAATATGGCACAAACACACCCTAAAACTTTTAATAATTATTATTCATTCATTCCAATATCGTGCATATAATATAATCATCTCAAAATCAAAATTTTAGATCGTGACATATTAAGCCCCTGTGTGGTGGGGATTAAAATCTTATTTTTAGTAAATTTTGCTAAAAGTAGATGAATGTCCCGTTTGACATGATTTTTGAAAAGTCAAAAACTCTAAGGGTGCGTTTGATTGCAAGGGTGGAAAATGGGTGGAAAGAAAATGTTTTACAGGGAAAAGTTTTGCCTAGAAAATATTTTGCAGAGAAAATGATTTCAAGTGTGTTTGATTGGTATAATTTTCCACCCGGAAAATTTTTAAATTTTCTATTCGTTTGGCTTTATTTTACATGAAAATTGTCCATGAAAGTGATTTTTTTTCCACAATTGGTTATAAAATTTGTTTCCATTACCAAAAAGTAAAAAAAAAAAAAGGAAAAAAAAATGTTTCCTAAAAAATCATTTTTTTAATCAAAATTTAGTGTTCGTTTGACTTTGTGTTTACATGAAAATTGTCCATTAAAGTGAAATTTTTTTTACAATTGGTTATGATATTTGTTTCCATTCCCAAAAAAAAAAAAAAAAAAAAATTTTTAGCAGTCGGCTGGAAAAAATTTTCCCACCTTTTAAAATTTTCTCACCAAAAAGGTGGGAAAATTTTTTCCTCAAAAACATGGAAAATGCTGACGTGGCGAGTTGGGGAGGAAAATATTTTCCGTGAAAAATTTAGGCTATCAAATAGCGCAAAAGATGGAAAACGGAAAAATTTTCCTAGTTCCATGAAAAAAGAAGCCAATCAAACAGGGCCTAAAAGCTGTTTTTGAATCCACTCGACTAATTTTACGGAAGTAATTATTCTAATTAGAATAACTTTTAGAGGAATCTGATTTAATGTGTCTTCCTTTGAAAACACATCATGGATACGAAATTCTCTTAAAAATTAGTTTTCAAACAAAAAATAATGCAACTTTTACAAAAAAAAAATAAATAAAAGCAAAAGTCATGTCAAACGTGTCTGAAATATATGGTTGAAAAGTTACGAATTTATGAAATACATGATTAAAATTAATTACTAACGTTGAATTAAATTATAATATTTAATCCCTATCAAACATGGCTAAATATTTTCAAAATTATAATGCATACTATACCGAATGCACATGGCTCTATTTCTGTAACTTTATTGGTCAATTGTGTATTTCTGGAGGAAACCATCTATCTTTATATATATAGAGCCCATTTAAGCCTTTTTTATTTTTGTTCAAAATGCATTTTGAAATAATATTTTGACGAAAGATGTGTGGTTACAAATATATATATTTTTTGAATTTACCTGTAATATTATTTTATTGAATACTGTGTAGTTAAAAATAAAAAGGAGAAAGTTGTACTTTGTAAATAATGAGAACCAAACAATGGCATAAAATGACTAGTTAAGAAGTTTAACAATTCCGTTTATGCTTATAAATCAGTTGTTGTGTAGTTTATTAATATTTGGATAATTAAAACAATTTTATAATTAACAAATACATTACCCTTATACGTTACGTTACCTAAACAATTTGATATTCTTGATAAATAACAAAAACTTCTTTAATTATTCAAGTGAAAAATAGTACGATGATCGAATAGCTTATCGATAATGAAATTATTCAGAGTAATGAATACGTCTATAAAAAATAATTATGATTTAGGTGATAGTCTTTTTTACTAAGGCAGTGTTTGATAATACTCATTTTCCATCGAAAATGGAAAATTTTCTTTCTTTTCACGTGTTTGATACCAAAAATTTTACATGGAAAACATTTTGCCAGGTGATCCAAGTAAAATGTTCCTTGATATATCATATATATTATAAATTCTTACATATTGAACTAATTATTATTTTATATTTTTATTGGGTCGTAAAGGATTTTAAATAAAACTATCTTATGAGTTTAGTGAGATTGCTTATTGGCTCAAGTCGGACCAAATAATTATGTTATTTAAACAGGGTTTATGATTTATAAAATATTTATTTCCCAATAATATATTGTATTCTCATCCATTTGAAATAATCTACAATATATTAAATATCAGTTGAAAAATAAATATTTTTTCAATAATATAATAGATTTATCAAGTGAAAAATATTTTTTTGACGATTTTAGACATATTATAATCCAATTATTTCAATAATACATTATTTTTCGTTTTTCAATATGCATTTAATTTATTTAATCGTTTAGTTACAATAAATGTACGTGTAAATTTGATAGATTTGTTTCACCTGTGTGCTGTCATTAATGTATGAATTTCATATTATTAATTTTCAATTAATTAATATTCACATTCATTTAACTAATATTCATTTTCATTTATACATTTCAGTGTTGTCAATTATAATTATGAGTTAATTAGAATTTCACATTAAAAAATGCAGTTTATTATTCACGTCTATGTACTAATTAAGATACAATTTTATTTAATTAGAATTATATATCATGTTCGTGTGAAACTCGCAAGCGTACCAAATCGTTGACAAGTAATATAATTGATGAGGTGAGAGTACCGTCCCACAGAGAATAAATTCAATTCAAGTTTACTAACATTTTTTATGGGATTCGAATTATGTTAACAAAACAGAGTTTGATTTTGCTTTATGTTAATTACTCTAAGGGTGCGTTTGCTTGCAGTGGTGGAAAATGAGTGGAAAGAAAATGTTTTAAGGGGAAAAGATTTGTTTAGAAAATGTTTTGCAGGAAAAATGATTTCAAGTGTGTTTGATTTGTATAATTTTCCATCCGGAAAATTTTTAAATTTTCTATTCGTTTGGCTATATTTTACATGAAAATTGTCCATTAAATGATATTTTTTTTCACAATTGGTTATAAAATTTGTTTCAATTGCCAAAAAGTTTTAAAAAAGGGAAAAAATTGTTTCCTAAAAAATCTTTTTTTTAATCAAAGTTTAGTGTTCGTTTGATTTTGTTTTACATGAAAATTGTTCATTAAAGTGAATTTTTTTTTTACCATTGGTTATGACATTTGTTTCCATTGCCAAAAAAAAATAAAATTTCCAACCAACCGGGAAAATATTTTCCTACCAAAAAGGCAGAAAAACATTTTCATCAAAAATCGAGAAAACGCACACATGTGAGGGAAATCCGGAAAATATTTTCCGTGAAAAATTTCGCCTATCAAACTGCTAAAAAAGTGGAAAGTGGAAAATATTTTCATACTTCCCCGGAAAATATGGCCTATCAAACACGGCCTAAGAAAGCTGTAAAATGTGGTTTTTATCAATTTATGGACGATTGTATTAGATCTCGAATTCGCATATTGCTATTTATTTCAATTCTTGATTTGTAATCTAATTCCGTTCATGCGTTTTTGACAATCGATAAAACTATAATATATAATTTTATTTTCCAAGACAAATTAAATATATCATAACCACGACCCAAGTTTATTCCAAACCCGAATTCGAATGATTAGAATGCATAAAAATTTAGATTATCCATATAATTGCATATGTGATAAATGTTATTCCTAATATCTATTGCGCATATGTTAATTTGCCGTATTCTAAATTTATTGTGAGTCTCTCAATACTATAACAAGCAACTAATTACCTAATTGGTGGCCAATCAATTAAATAATGCAATTGGTATGAAAATTTGATCAAGAAACGTAAGAAATAAACTAAACTACTAGTCTTGAATTAAAACAAATAACAAACAGGGTTCATCTCCATCCAATACAAAAGCGGATCTAGCCTAACATGATAATATATAAATTACAAGAAAAATAATAGAAAAATATCACCCCGAATCATGAAATAAATCAAAAGAAGTTGATCTTCAAGCCCAATATTGAATTATTCAAAATCTTGATGTAGTAAACCTTCAATTCCTTGCTACAGCTTGATCTCATATCTCAAAATATAGAAATTAGCCTTTTATTCTTGATAAATTTGAAGAAACTATTGTGTGTGAAGAGGCAAGAGAGATGTCATTTTATGTCTAGCTCTCATTTTCTATTTACAAGAACCAGAAAATAGGTCAAAATCGCATTCAATTTGGTTTCCAAAAGAGTTTGAATCGCGAAAGGAAACTAAAGATTCGTTTACAGAAATGGCGCGTGATCGCACACCGGTATAACTATCGCGCTCGCACCGTAGAACCAAATGGCTCTCGGGTTGGAGAAAATAGGGTGTTCCGCGCGCTATGAATTGCCCGCGAGCACGCGCAGGTCGTTTATGTTCATCTATGAGCAGCTCTCAATATTTTGATCATAATTTTCTCTATAGATATTCGATTGCGGCGATTTAAAATGGGTTTGAAAGATAATTCAAAGGGATACAATTCTTATAACTAAAAATTTCCCAATTCGAATGTTTGATATCCGAAAAATTGGTCTCAAGTTAAGGCTAAAAATCAAAAGTATAATTTTTTCGATTGGAAATTGATTTGTGAAAATACTTCAACTATATTTCACTCATTTGACCTCCAATTGCATCTAATTGATCCGATATGATCTTCAATCATCGTTTTGTGCTCCGAATCAACTATTGGATGTTTACACTTTGATTTCAAAACTTTGAATTTTCTTCGTTTTCGCATGTTTTTCGTTCTTTTTTTTCAAATTCACAAATTTGCATTGATTTCAACATAACAAATATAATCAACACATAATTAAGTTATAACTCATCCAAATCACTAACAAATACTTTAATTTAATGGTCTAGACAAGTGTACAAAATACATTTATCATATCATATCAAATGAGAATCATTTTTTTTGACGATTTTAGTCATACTATAATTTAATTATTAACATAAAATCTTACTTAATTGAAATTATACACCACATCAAATGAGAATCTTTTTTTTGACCATTTTAGTCATATTATAATTTAATTATTTCAACAATACCTTACTTTTCGTTTCTCAATATGTATTGATTTTATTTAACCATTTAGTTATCATTAATATACGTTTACATTTGATAGATTCATTTCACTTATGTGATTTCATTAATGTATAAATTCACTACTATTAATTCTCAATCAGTTAACATTAACATTAACATTCATTTAATTAATATTGATCTCCATTTATGCATTTCAATACTATTAATTACGATTATAAGTCAGTTAGAATTTCATATTCAATAATGCATTTCACTATTCACGTTCATATATGCTAATTAACATCTAATTTTACTTAATTGAAAACTAAATAAATGATTTAACATTCATTGTCACGTATATGTTTCTTGGTATTAATTTTAAATTAACTGACATTCACACATATTTAAATATTATTTTTATAGCACTTGTAAAACATTTCATAATAACGCCCAATGCAGGTGCAACATTGACCAGTTAATGAAAATGTCTGGTTAGTAGAAATTTAGGGTGTTTCGTCAGCCCGATTTGATCAATTTTGATAGATTTTTAAATCAAGTCGTCGTTAAAATTGTTTGAGATTTTTTCAAACCTAAACTTAATGATTTAGTTTGATTTAAAGCTGTTGTTTGACTATATACTTTTACATCTACTTTTATCGTCAATTGATCAATTTTTATAAGATATTTTCAAAGGTATTAGTGATAAAAAAAAATTAACTATTGGATTCCGTGATTAGGATAGTTAACAAAATATTGATATTTTGTAGTTGACAATTGACCAAATTATTAAATTTCGAATTAAAATTTAATATTTATATTTCATCTTAGATGTGAAGATTGAAATTTATAAGTCTAACTTTTGGATACAATGTAATTTTTTTAAATTCTATTTTTTTTTCTTTTTGATTTTTAAATGATTTGACTTGATTTCAAATTGTCGTTCAAACTTTGAAACGTAAACCATACAATTTTAGAACGATTTAACTTATTTCAAAATAGTTTCGTTAACGAGTTACGTGGCACCAAACAAAAGATTAAAAGAACGATTTTGATTCGTTTTTCTAGTTTTGCAATTTTTTGCTCATACGTCTAACTAGAATGTACAACTTTCATCTTGGAACATGTAACTTATGAGCCCACACAATATTTTCTATAGGGAACAATACATATCTAAGGTAGTTACATGATGCAATTCCAATATTAAGATACTTGTTTTAAAGTTTCAAAAATCAAGTCACAATTCAAATTTTACTAATTAATTAAATGAATAAAAATATTTTTATTAATTAAATAAGTGATGAAATATATTAAAGTCACAATGATCATATTTACGTATTGGTCACAATCACAGAACGTCACAATCACAAATCATAAATTTTATAGATCATAATTTATTTGTCGATCACAAATTATCAAATTAATAGGCCACACATTATTTCTCGGTACAAATACAATTTTTATAAGTCATAATTTATTTCACTATCACAAATTATCATATCAATTAGTTACAAATTATTTCTCAATCATATCACAAAATTTATAGGTCACAACTTATTTATCGATTACAAATACCAAATTAATTGATAACAAGTTATTTTTCGATCACAAAGTATCAAATTATTTGGTTACAACTTAATAAATTATGAGTCACAATCTCATATTTTTTGTCACGTATTATTTATTTTATTAACAAAATATTATTCATTGATTACAATTTAACTGTTTTATTGGTTCTAATCATTCAAATAATTGATTGCAAATGCAGCTCACCCACACCAACCAAATGTTGCGCTACATAACTACCACCACTGCACCACTATCAACCAAACGTCGCGCCACTTCACCACCACCACCACCGACGCACCTCCATCACTAACAAAACCACCGTGCTAAGCAAATTGGAGGAGGAAGAACCACCCCAAAATCCCAAATCCATCGTCGCTGTGCACAGCGGTGGTTAGCCCCATACATGCACATGCTTCATTCATCATTGAAACAAAGACTCTAAACATTCTAACAATGAAAATAACTGCTAATTGTTAATTTTTGTAAATTTTCATTATATTTGTCCTGTTTTAATAAATATTTTTAATCACGTAACTCAAGATTTTTATAATTTTTCAACTACATACTTCATTAACTTCTATCAAAATTTACCATACACTTGATTTTTAACTATACCAAACAAGGGGCGTATACTTCGAAATTTTTGAAACAATTACAAATCCACGTTTTATGTGTTTCTTGCGCTCATGCTATAAAATAAAGCACGTCTATTATTTTGTCATAAACAAGTCTAACATTTTTTTATTTTCTATTTTATTTAAAAAAAAAAAACCCCCATGTGCGGAAGGGTGTGCAGTTGAAATTCTGAAGAAGTCAAATACACAATGCCATGAAGAACATAAAATAAGACTCATTCTCTGCTGCAAATCAAGTTCAAAGTTCCCGTGTTTCTCCATTTAGACTCCAATTTCAAAGCGCGGCTCTTCAGTCAACCACCCACGTTTTATCATATTACATTATCAAACTTTGAGTGCTACACTCGATTGTGTCTGTGCATCCTTATATATAAACCATCGTACCAGTAAACCCATTGCATAAATCAAAAGAAAGATAGAAATATCAGAAGAAACGAATTTCCCGAGACTCTCATATTCAACTCTTGAGGTTGTTGATTTTCGAATCAAAGAAAGAATGGCCACGCCTCGATATAATTGCATCAAGATAATCTTCGTTTTCTCAATATTCTTTTTACTGATACTGGGTAAGGTTAGAGCAATAAGACCCCTAGAGGGAGAACAATGGTTAAAGAAAAATCTTCTCATTCAATCTCTTCCAAGAGGCCCCATCCCACCCCCCGGTGGCAATCCATGCACATACATTCCTGGAGGAGGAGGCCGCGGACGTTGCACATTAGCCAAGAATGAAGGTGACTTCGCTGGCCACGTCGCTAGTGCGTCGCATGCTTTTCCTAAAGTCGTGCTTCGTTTTGCAGCAGCATCATCTAAAAATTAAACCAGGCACGAAACCAAGAACCTAGTTTTTAAATCGAGTACGTGTGGTACTTACTATAGTCTGACTAGCAAGGAATTAACTTAGCCAATTCAAAAGGTAGATGTACAAATATACTTTATAAATTTTTTCAGGGCAGTTTTTTTAAATCTGGTGGAGATTACGTAACAAGTGGTTCAAAAACTCCAGCAGATTGTTGTACTTTACTGATATGATTCTTTCGATGTTCAATTTTCATTTTTTTTTCCAGTGTCCCTTAATCGCGATTTCGTCTATTAAAGCAACAATTTGCCATCAAAGTTTACTTCCCAATTTCTTGTGTTTTATGAGCATTCTTTAAAACGTTAAAGCTATACGCTTGTTTGATAAAGACTTTTTGAGAAGTAATTATTTGAAAAACGTTTTTTTTTCCTTTGAATTTGTGGTTAAAGAGTTATGATTTAGACTAGACAATATATACCGTTGACAATATTTTATGTACCTCTTAACTCTGTTATTTGTTGGTCGGTTAATTTACACATGAATAACACTGTTAAATATTTATCAAGAAAAATAATATCACCCACCATGCATAAATTGAAAGACACAATATATATATATATATATATATATATATATATATATATATATATATATATATATATATATAGCACCTATTTGGTTTACTTAAATTTTTTGACAAAAGTCAAAGTCAAAATTTAACTTTGATCGTACATTTGGTGAGTGCTTGATTTAGATTAAAATTAGATTTTTAATAAATTTTATAAAAGTAAATATGAATGAAAAATTGATAAAAGTTGTGAAACATAAAAAATGTGTGATTGAAAATGAGTTATGAGGAAAAATTAGTTTTAATAGAAAATGAATGTCAAATAAGGGTTTCATGAGATTTACAACTTTTTAATCACATATTTCATTAAATTTTTTTGTCAAAATCTACAAAGATTTTGATTTTTAACCAATAGGGTGTTCTTAACTGGAATTTTGATGAATTTTAAAAATGAGTGGTTATATTACAATCACATTTTTATTTAATATACCACATTTTAATTGTAGTTAAATTCCTCAAATTTTGCTCGTTGTAGCAATTATTTTCTTAAATATTTTTCGTGGAATTCTTATATTCAATCTTCCACTAATTAGTGCATCTCGTACTTGATGATAATTGATATCAACATATTATATGTTCATGTTTTAAAAAAGAGGGAAAAATATTTTTTTTGCATATTTATTTAAAAAATACTCGTTAGTTCACGTAATTTCAACGGACTTTTGGACATAAATTTTTATCAAATACAAAATGTGTTAACAGATGAAAAGTTTGAGGATAGGAATTATATGAAAAATTGTTATGGACATAATTGTTATGATGAGTAAATATAAAAAAACGTTAAGTACAATTAAAGTGTGGTGCAAAAAATAAAAATTGTGGTTTGAATATAATCGCCCTTTAAAAATTCTTTTGAATTTAGGTGTCCCCAGTTGAGATTTTAATGGATATTAATGAAATTCATTAAATTCTAAGTGTCCCGAATTGTTATTTTAATGAATTTTAATTAAATCATTTAAAATTTAAGTATTTTCAATAACTCATGAATTTATAAGGATTTTATTATTAGGCCCTGTTTGATAGGGCTCTTTTTCCATGGAATTGGAAATCATTTTCCATCTTTTTGAAAAAATGCCTGTTTGATTGACAAGAATTTCTTGGCAAAAAATTTTCTTGGATGGTGGCCACGCGCCTGACTTTCTTAGAAATTGGTGAAAACCAATTCTCACCTAGCCACAGCCGTCACTTTTGACTTTTTTTTATTTTTTATTTTTTTAATTTTTTTTTAAGAAATGGAAACAAATTTCATAATCAAGTGTAAAAAAAAATTTCACTTTCATGGACAATTTTGATGCAAACGAATGTCAAACGAACACTAAACTTTGATTAAAAAAATAATTTTTTAGGAAACTTTTTTTTTTCGTTTTTTTTTTTACTTTTTGGCAATGGAAACAAATTTTATAACCAAGTGTGAAAAAAAAATATCACTTTAATGGACAATTTCGATGCAAACGAAGGCCAAACGAACACAAAATTTAAAAATTTTTCAGGTGGAAAATTATACCAATCAAACACACTTAATTAACAATTCCCTGGAAAACAATTTCTAGGCAATTAATTTCCCTGAAATTCATTTTTTTTCCACCCATTTTCCACCCTTACTATCAAACGGACCCTTAGAGTAATTTTAAAAGATTTGGAAAGATTTTAAATTTAAAAAATACATATAAAAAACTCTTTTAAAATTCGGTTTTGCTACACGACCCCAAACGGCTGACACTCAACTTGACCGCATGAGGTGGAAAATGGGAAAAAAAAAAAAAAAAAACTCAGTTTGAAATTCAAATCTTATACCCGGCCCAAAAAATCATACCCGTTTCACCCCAAAACGTAACCCTTCTCATATCACAAATTTCCCTCATATTGATATTGCCCTAAATCATCCACTCATCTGTACGGCGCCGATTGACACCGTCTCCAGCTCCTCAATAGTGACACAGTCGAAAACCATGGAATCCATGTTGTCGAACTACTCGGTCTACCATTTCTGAGACATTCCGCTGTTCTTCGTTGATTTGTAGCCGCTACCGCCCATCTTCTCCGACCTGATCTGGAGAAATCTCAGGTATATATGTATATATATTAAATGAAAATCAACTACATACAGTCACAAAGATTGCATATGTATATATATTAAGCGAGAATCAACTAGATTCCGTCAGAAAGACTGTAGCTTTGAGGGTGGAATTGTAGGAGATTTTGGTGGAATTTTTAGCTAGCTGTGGTTTTTATATATTTCTTTTGTTTTAAATCAGTGTTCTGAAAAAAACATGCACCCAATTATTGATGTGTTCATGTGTTTAGATATATTGTTTACGTTACTTTTTGTGCCGCTGGAAATAGTTCTTTTTTTTTTAGATTGTTTTGTGGCAAGGAAGAATGTTGATATTTGTGAATTCTGCTATATTTGTGAAACTTGAAAATATCTGTGCGCGGGAAAAAAAAAAAAGAAAAATATTTATTGAAACATGTTTTGATTCTGTCGTTTGGTTTTCATTTGTTTCTATATATGTTGTTCTTATCATTTGTT
Organism: Fraxinus americana; assembly: GCA_035079005.1. NCBI lineage: Eukaryota > Viridiplantae > Streptophyta > Magnoliopsida > Lamiales > Oleaceae > Fraxinus > Fraxinus americana. The sequence goes on along the minus strand of CM068710.1, from coordinate 34,516,818 downwards.
TGGTGTTTGATACGTGTAGCACGAAATGTGGTTATTGGGAGTGGGTGAAAGAAGAGGAAATGGTTGCTGAATCAAGTTCACTCACCAAGACTCAAGATCAGTCACCAAAATTCACAGGCCTGAGCAGAAGCAATCTCGTTTGATTGAAATTGTAATTTCAATTATGTAAATATATGGTTCTGTAAACTTGATCTTGAGTATTGTGGATGCTAGGATCTTGGAATTTTGATTCAGTGATGTGAATTTCTGAAAATTGTGTTCAAACAAATGGTTATCTATTTGAGATTTTTATTTCTTTGTGCTTTGCTTCCTGTTTCGGACTCTGTAATTCCTAGAAAAAAATAGTGCCAAGAATTTAAGAACTTTACATTTCAATAAATATAGAAAAGCTCGTAAAAAGGAGCAAGAGAATTGGTTAGCATGAATCACAAACAGGTCAATGGTGGAATTCTTACTTTACTAGCCTAATTACATTCCATAGATGAAACATGATTAATTTTGCAGAAAAGAATCTTATAATGATCAAGAATCATTTGCAACTAAATAAAGAGATTCTTGTCCTTTGTAAACTTACGGTGGACTTGATTAAAGGACAAATTCATCACATAGCAAAAAAAATAATTCTGAATAACTAATTTGGACCAAAATGCGAGCAAACACAAACAAAATGCAAAAAGTGATGTCTTAAGATCAATTACATGATTGGAAATTATACAAAACATATTTTACCCTGGATTATACATAACCAACAATACCGAACATCTATCATGAGTAACACACGTCCAACTAAATAGCTAGAGCTCATATGTTGGGGTTGATGATGTTATAGATGGTCAAACTTCTGCAGGTGCATCTGTATTTCCTCCATCAAATGAATTTGTAACCGTTATGTTTCATTGCCAACAGAGCTCATATATCTTCTACCCAAACCTTCAAATGTCAGACCCACTTAAGTTTGTTTATTACATAGTAATAAATGTACTCAATGAATAATGTTTGCAAACCACTATGTTCTATATAACAACTGATTTACCTTGCATATTGAATATAAGACTTGTTGACGATGGAGGGTTGATATATGTGGAGTGCAACTGTTGTGTGAATTGAAGATTTTGATTGCCACCCTACGTGAAATATCATTATTAGTAAATCGTATCTTTTCGTTGTAATTAAATCATACACGAATGCTAACCATAAGAAGGTGGGTATATGAGAAAGGTAGCGGCATGTGTAATTGTTGAGCTGACTGAGTGATGGGTGCAACATTTCCCATATTGCTTGTGTGAACCTTCGGTCTCTTCCCTTTGGTTGAACTCGAACTTGCCTGCAAAACACAGAATGACATTAGACATTATATCTATAATGACTTTACAACATTTCGATACCAAAATTTGTGCATTACCTTAACTTTGCTCGAACTCGATTCCAATGGGCTCTTCTTTCGGAGTTTCTTAGGGGCACCTTTTCTTTTCGCACATTCTGGTTCCCTTATGCTACCACTTTCAAAATCCTGTGATGCTCCACAATCGGAAGATTTCTGACTAATATGCGGGGATAGGTGGTTACTATTACTACTTGACTTCAACGTCATCATTTGTTTACATTCAATGGTTGCTTGCGGTTTCAAAGAACCGCTTGAATTTCTAATTCTTTTTCCTTCACGGCTACAAACAAATGTCATATTTCTCAATACTCCATCACCATCCTTACTCGAATTTCTTTTTTTAATTGGGAAACCAATTTTGTATGCATATCTTTTGTAAAACTCAAATATTTCATTTTCATCCTTAAATTTCATACCCACCTCAGATACAATCGCAACATCTCCAACTAACATATCATCACCCGGTATGTTCGTAATATCCACAACATTTTCATTATCGGACTCCACCAATATAACGTCATCCACATATTCCAAAATTTCTTTCCATGCAACAAACAAATCAATTACAATATCAAAAAATGTACAATTAAAAAATGTTTTATCTAACGATAATTCAAACTTAACGTACAAAGAAAATCACAGAACAAATCCCCTAAATTTGAACAATAATTCAAACTTAACATTATGCAGCAACCGTAGCTGAAATGAAAAAAAAAAAAAAAAAAAATTCCCTCAGCTAATCACATAACAAATCCCCCAAATCTTACACCAGAGTCATGAAGTCATACTATTGCAAAATAATAGAAATCTTACACTAAAAAACAATGAAATAAATAACCAATGCAAACCAATACCTTTTCAGTCATCTCTCGGCTGAACGATGTTAGGTCCAGTGGAAAAATAGCAGATGTTGTTCCATGCTAGCTTTTTCCCTGTATTTGATATTGCAGGAGAACTGCGTAATGAAAAAAAGAATGGATACCAAACAGAGGTTAAATAAAAAAATTGATGAACATACTCAGTAATCCTTCATCTTCATGTGTAAAGACGAAAGCAACTACTTACAATTCTTGAAGAAACCCGAAATTTGATATGATTCTCAGTATTTTGAAAGCACTTCAAGCGACCTAAATGGGCATTTTTCCCATGTGGTGGTCTGAAAATCGCTCCAATATTGCCCTAGAATGATTTTGCCTGGTTTTGCCCGCCTAATGTGAAGAAAAATGGTTTTAAATGGGATTGACCCGATTGAAGGCGTGACCCGATTGAACTTTCTTTTCTTTTTGTTTTTTTTTTACCCCATTTTCCACCTCATGCGGTCGAGCCGAGTGTCAACCGCGATGTTGCAGTAGCTTTATTCTTTAAAATTTTACCATTTTTAATGAGATTCTTATGAATTTTGTGGAAATCTATTCAAATCCATTAAATTTCTTAAAATTTAGTCTTTCCAAATCCATCAAAAACTCATTTAAGGAAGCTTAACCCTTGTTTGGTGGCCATTTTTTTGAAAAAAAAATTAGTATTTTAAATAATATATATTTTTTTGGAGAATGTGTGATTAAAAAATATGATTTTTTTTTTAGTTTATATATATAATATTTTATTGTATGAATGTGTAATTAAAAATGAATATGTAGAAAAATGAGTTTTAAAAGAATGGGAGAAAAACATGAATTTAATTTAATAATGACATATTGTCTTGAATAGATAAAATTAAGATTTCATTGGATTGCACTTCTTGTTACCTCTTTTATGCGCAAGTCACGAGCATTTTTGGTTGGGCTTATAAGATATAAATTTACTTTTAAATAATATTTAGTCCATATTTGAGGATCATTGAATTGGAGTTTTGAATATTAATTTTTTTAAAGAATATGAGATTAAAAAATAGGAAAAAATTTTGAATTTACTTTTAAAATATTTCATTATGTCAATATATGATCGGAGATAAGTACGAAAATTAAAGAATTTTGAAATAATAATAATTGTTAACTTTTAAATAATATTTATTTTCAAAAATTTACAAGTATCAATTTTACAAACTTTTAGAAAAATAAAATAAAAATGCAAGTGACGTACCAAAGATGTTGGGACCCACCAATACGCGAATTGTACGCCCCAGAATAACAGTTTTCGTAATGATAATCCACTCCGTGATTTCGCATCAATCGCTTTAATTCTCATCCTAACCGTACACGTTCCCCACCATCAAATCCAGTCACGTCATCATCGCATCCTGCCACGTTAACACAGGTTTCATACGTGGACCAACAGTCCAAAGGAGTAGCGAGTACGTACAATATCCACACAATAATATAAAGCCACCTTCAGTTCCCCCTTTTCTGGTTGGGAAAATTCCGCCATCGGCAACCAGATAATTATTATTCCCCGAAAAACCCTTCGATTTTTCACTACATTTGCACACTACCATTTTGCTTTCAATTATACAAGTGAATTTTTAAGTGAGCGAGGAAATGGAACCTTCCGACGGCTCCGAAGAGCAACTTTTACTGCTGGAGAATAGAAAGGGTGACCGGTCATGGCGGTTGAACTTCGATGGATTCGATATTTCCACTGAGCACAAAGAAAAACCTCCCCGTGGGCTCCATGACTGTCTTGAAGTTTTAGGTAATTTTTTGGCTGAATTTCAATACTCTTTTTGGAGCAGTGCAGATTCCCTTTCTTTAATTCTTTGCCCACGGTTTAGTTCAGAATACTTTTTGTTTTTCTTTATTCTTGTACTGTGTTGCGGTAAGAACATTAATTTCAGTAGTTTTTGATAGGTGTAATGATTGTGGACAGCGAAAGGGGATTATGGGACATTATTGGCTAAAAATGCAATGGAATAATTTTTTGAGTAATAAAATGGATTCCTTTTTTTTTTTAATACTACAGTGGTGTAGTATATGTTCTTAACAACTTCAGATTGAAGCATCTGGATTATTAAATCGGCTTGCAAGACAAGTAGTATATTAATATACAAGATGTATTTTCTTATTAATTTATTCCTTTAATTCATTTGCTTAATCATTTTTTTTTTATTGAGAAAATTTGAGCACTTCTGTTAATTATTATCGAGCGGCTTCAATGTATTTCTTGCTTTCAAGACTGCTTTTAATGAAAATAATATTGATTGGCGAGTATTGAATTCGAATGCTAGGTCGTAGAAAAAACTTGAGTATTGCTAGCATGTAGTTGCACTGCTTTGGGTTTCTTCAACTGTCTACTTTGGACAATTAATGTTTCCGTACGCTTGATTTATATTTATGGGAGCCCTCTGAGCTCACTTGTTGTGTTTAGTTTTGCTAATTTTTGGCTTTAATTTTAATTATGATGTCCTATATTTAGTGAAATTCTGTCATCATTTGACTGAAACCAAGACGAGTGGTTGATGCCTATTGACACGTTCAAGGGACTGCTTATAAGGCATTTCATTTGTTTGCCTTGATGGTACAGGTCCAGAAGATAATGTTGCAGAGTATTATCAGCAACAGGTAGAAATGCTGGAGGGGTTCAATGAAATGGATGTCCTAGCTGAGCGAGGTTCTGTACCGGGAATGTCAAAGGTTTTTACTTTACAACCTTAATTTGATTTTCTTTGTTCATTAGGTTGATGAAATCTTTTGTTAGATATCAAGAGGTAAACAAGGCGTTACAAGGGTTAAATACTTGCTTTTTTTTTTTGTGTTTTGGTTGCAGGAAGAGAGGGATAAGTTGGCTAAAAGTGAAACAATTGCCATCAGGATATCAAATGTTGCAAACATGCTTCTTTTTGCAGCAAAAGTTTATGCATCCATCAGAAGTGGTTCGTTGGCCATTGTTGCGTCCACACTAGATTCGCTTCTCGATCTACTATCTGGTTTTATCCTGTGGTTTACTGCTTTTTCCATGCAGACGCCAAATCCTTATCGATATCCTATTGGAAAGAAACGTATGCAGCCTCTGGTTAGTTCCTTTTAACCTATTGATTCCAAAAATCATCTACATACTCAAACACTTGCACTTACAGGCATAACTATTTTCATCAGATTGCGCATTTTGACGATCATATGCCACTTACCTTTTCTTTTCATTCCTTAAAATAGGCCGTGAGAATTTATTTTCATTTATTTTAATGCACAGTGTCTCCTTTTTTAGGAATATGTTTTGCTTTTGTTTCTCAGGAAATATCTGCTATTATCTACACTGCATTTTTCAGTGACTTTGAACCTTCAGGGCATTAAACCATATCGTTTTCTTATTCTTTCACATTCATTCCTAAGACGCAATTGAATTTTTACTTCACAAAGAAGAAAAGCTCAGGCTTACACTTTCCAAATAAATGATGTTAATTAAATCAAATCCAGCCCCTTCACGGGTCTAGAAGTTTAATTGAAATGGGACTAGTAATTATTTCTACTTGCAGCTTTTCCCATCTTCACGTTATCTTGCGTTATATCTTTCATCGTTTCTTGATCCATGTTTGAAGCTGTTTTCAGTGTTGTGAGCCGATTGACAGGTAGAGTAAAAGGATCTTGACTCTATTTTACAAACTACTGTTAAATGAATGAACGTTCAAATGGCTGTTTGTGTCTGTGACTTTGTTGTTTTATTGATCCTATTTTATTAAATCTTTAATGATCTGATTTGGAAATAGCACATTTTTTAATATCCGTTCTACGTTTTTGCAACCCTTGTCACATATTTAGTGTGCATAATATTTATAGCCAGACTTACGACCTCATTTTCATAACCAGAAAATGACAAAAACAATAGTGCCCTAGCCACATGCCTAGAACGCGTCTTTAAAAAAACATTAAACGAAACAACTCACACAGGAGAAGAAAAATTAATGCAGTAACATAAATGACCATTAAGAGAGTCAGAAAGCAAGCTGAAGCTGAACGGTTTCAGTCGGCCAGCCAGTTTTGTCAGGCCTTTTTGATGCTTCTCCTTGTCATTCACCAGAATGGATTGTCATATGGCTTTACTTGCTATCCTTTCGATTTGGTGGGGTAAGGGGGGAATATTACAGGTGGACAATGGACTATTGCAGTTTGGTGTGTAACAGTGAATCAGTTTTTGCACCTCTTTAGGAGGTTTCATGGTTGCATAGATTGACCCAAACATACATAATTTTGGAATCGTGTATTCTTACTTGAATGTATTAAGAAAATGCAGTTGTGGAACTCTTGGGGCATCTGACATAACATCCCGGAAGATGCATTTAGGCTGGACAAGAGATATGTCACATTCATGTAAAAAAATTTAGCCCCTCTTTGGTGGCCTTTATACTTACAAAACTATGTTTTGAATAGTGTTGGAAAAAGTTTTGGGTTTACGTGTAGAATATTTTATTGTGTGAAAGTGTAGTTGAAAATGAGTATGAAAATTAAATTAAATTAAAGTAAAGGCCACCGAACAAGGCTTAATGGGTGGGAGTAAATATTACTTCCTGCGTGCTTGCAATGCAATGGAGATCATTTATCTTTTGCAATACCAAGCATCAAATAAAGTCGTCCTGTATTTTGGCTGAATAATAATTTTCGCTAGATCAATTGTCAAAGGATAATCAGTTCTCTATATTGGTTCTTTAACAGCAACAGTAATTCATCTACCATGTACCTTTGCCGAAATATATTTCCTGAATACTGCAAAATATTTTGTAAATAATATAAAACTGCATTTTCTGTATATCAAGGTTTGGTTCTCTGTTCATGTGGTTCGAAAGCAAATAAGAGCTGCAAATTATTTTTGTCGTTCGAATTACTTCGTGTTATATTATTGTTTAATTGTAAGAAATCTACATTAATAAATGATGTGTAGGGAATCCTTGTTTTCGCTTCTGTCATGGCAACTTTAGGACTGCAGATTATACTGGAATCCCTGCGCACATTAGTTTCTGACGTAAGTGATCTCTACCTGAATCAATATGGTACTTAAGAGAATTGAGGAAGGGTGTTCCATGCTTCGGTTTCTTGGAGCTGAATCTGGATTCTTTAAATACGGACTCTTCATTTCTCGTCTCTAAGCGTTTTATCGAAGAGCTTGTGCAGGATGACAAATTCAATTTGACAAAGGAGCAAGAGCGGTGGGTCATTGGTATTATGCTTTCAGTGACTCTGGTGAAACTACTTCTGTTCGTCTATTGCCGCACGTTTGCAAATGAGATTGTCAAGGCATATGCCCAGGATCACTTTTTTGATGTTATCACCAACCTCATTGGCCTCGTTGCTGTAGTAATGGCTAACTATTTCAATGACTGGATGGACCCTGTTGGAGCTATTATTGTAAGTATTTAACTCTAATTTTTCTTTTGCGTCACTCCAGAAAACTTAGGTCATTGCCTTTTTCTTCTTCAATTTCTTTATTTGTGACACTATAATCTTACTACCTTCTCCAGCTGTCATTGTACACTATCCGAACATGGTCAATAACCGTGCTGGAGAACGTGAACTCCCTTATTGGAAAATCAGCTGCACCAGTATATCTACAGAAACTCACTTACCTATGCTGGAATCACCACAAATCCATAAGACACATCGACACTGTAAGGGCATACACCTTTGGCTCTCACTATTTCGTCGAGGTGGATATTGTGTTGCCTGCAGACATGCCCCTACAAGAAGCTCATGACATTGGAGAATCCTTGCAAGAGAAGCTTGAACTTCTGCCCGAGATAGAGCGTGCTTTTGTTCATCTTGATTACGAGTATACTCATAAACCCGAACATTCACAAGCACATCTGTAACTTGAAGGTAATATATTCTCTACCGCTACCATCAGTTATTCCTGCCACCTATAAGTTTTAGTAATCTGTTCAACTACGTCATCTGGACCTTTGTTGAATGACCAAATTTACTTATCAATGGTGCTCTAAGTAGACCACACGATGTCTGTATCAAAGGTTCTAGATTTTAAGGATGACAAGTCCTCGTTTTTGACAAAGAAAACAATATGGTGAAGACGGGGAATTGGCGTATACTAATGTAAGTAAACTTTGCTATAAGCTGGCAATATTTATTCATTGTATGTACTGTGAGTTGATTCAATGAAATCCTGCTAAATTATGAGCCCTTCTATTCAGGAAGTTACTTTTAGTTCTTTCCTTGCAGTTGTTTTCTACCTTTGTATGGGAATGGGAATTAATGTTCCTCTGTACACAGCCACAGTTGAAAAATGTTGACTGAGATTGACTTGAAAATTATTCAAAATACTAAACCCCAATTTAAGATCGAGTTGGGCAAAGTTCATATGTCTCGACCAAAATGAGAAAAAAGGAAGTCACCCATTTGAAACTACTCAATTGTGTCGAGTCTGTCTGAATTAGATTTTGTTTCAAGAAATATCATGGCTATAAATACGTAAAAAGATACTGCTATTCTTTTTCTTGATCATCTTCATATGCCGTTTCTCAAAGTATGGATTCTTGAATATCATCTCTAGCTGGGTTTTATGGTGTAGAATAGAATGACTTGTAAATCATGAGATATGGACAAGAATGAAAGGTCCAACTTACTATTCAAGTTCATTGTAGAAGAGAAAGAGACCACTCTACATCTTGTCGTGTTCTTTTAATCCAGACAATTGTTTTGGAATAACAACTGCCTAACAAGTTTAAAACCAATTAGATGGCCCAAGCTATATACTTTTAGGAGGTTAATTCGACATAACATTGGTCGAGCATGATTGATTTGATTTTAGAATAGAGTCGCTTTCGATCAATTCAATTGTTCATTTCAAATGAAAAAAAGATGGCTAAAATGAAATAAAAATGCTACTACACTACTATATATCACCCTATTTGATCCACCGGAGTTTACGAGGCACGCAAGTTGAAAGATTTATAATTTTTGTGACATCAATGTTTAATGAGTATTCAATTAAGCCTAAATTTGATCTTGGATGGATTCGGCCCACGTGTCTTTTATCTACTCTAAAATATGAAAGATAAATAAAATGGAAAGAGAGAGAAATCCGATGCTCTTAAAACATATATCGAATCAAATGTATTGCTAAGTAAAATGGAGCTTCCAAATTGAGACGAAAATTTAGAAAATGAATATTTTTTAGTGTCTGTCGATAGCATTGGAGATTGTTTTTGGACCATGTCTGTATAGTTACGTCGCAAATTCTTTAGAAGCACATTAGTAAGGAAAATGCTCTGATATAATACTATCTTTTCTTTGTACTAGAGATGTTTGGGAGTATATACATAATTATAAATTATAGAACATACTAAATGTATGAATAATAAATAAATAGTAATTTTGAAAAGCAACCCATATCCTTAACATGAGCCCACATCTAACTTTATGGTGCTTTTCGTGATTTATTTTGTTTTTCCTTCTGATTATTCTCTCCCTCTGCGCCGCATCTATCCATTATAACTTTAGTCCCTCAACTTAATATCAATATTAATTTTACCATTTTATTCTACTTTTCAAATTTGGGACATCCCAACACATTTTCTAATATTATAACGAAATTCCCAACCACACACGAAAGATATTTCAAACAAATTGGTCAATGCACGTTTCTCTCTCATTGATTCTAATGAACTTGGCCACATTTACGTCCAAATACAAGCTATGTGGTGGGATCAATTATTGTAAATATAATTTTCGGTGCAAAATTCACTAAAATCGATAAGAGTGGAACAAAAAAAAAAAAAAGGGCTATGTGGAAGTTGGGTGTTTGGGGAGTACGACCATCTAATATCGAAGATACGTTTTAACTTTGTAATCTTCTTTACTTGTGTACCTAATATCAATGTTTTTTCTTCAACTCGAGCTTTTAAAATAAAATTAGCTCCTGTTTGATATAGATTAAGGGTCTGTTTGGACCAGATTTTAATCTAAATCAAAGTCAAACAAACAATATCAATTATACCTTTCATGGATCTCACATCCTTTCAACCACACATTTCAAAAGTTTCTATTACAATCCACTTAAAATCTGATTTTAATCTACATCAAACACCCTCTAAAATCAAAAGTTGATGGAACGAGTGGCTGAAAATCGTGAATTCTATAAAATGTGTTATTAAAATTAATTATTGATTTTAACTTATATTTTACTTTAACATTTATTAATACTTATATGATTTGTTATTTTTGGTATTGGATTCGCCTCTGCGGAATCCCAACTTTATTTCTACGGAACCAATTCTGCAGCCCCCCACTTGTCCTTAGACGGAGCGTGAGCCTCAAATCTCAGCACGCACGCCCGACCGCCGCGTTTCAAGGCGGCTGAGGCCAAATTTCTTCTTCTCAAACTGCATGGAGAACACTTACGCTTCTCCTAGTTCCGGTGAACTCAATAGGTTCAATTTGATGTCTGGAACAACGACCCGACCCGTCAAAATCATTCCTTTACAGCATCCTTCCACCAGCACCGCAACGACGCCGTCTTCATCTTCGTTTTCTGGAGTTTTGACCAGATGGATTGCGAAGGTGAAGCGGATGACGTGGATGGAATGGATTGAATTTTTCTTGCCATGCTACCGTTGGATTAGAACCTACAGATGGCGTGAGTATTTACAGCCGGATCTTATGGCCGGCATCACCGTCGGCGTCATGCTTGTTCCTCAGGTATGTATACATGTGTTCATGTATATACGCATCTAATATGCATAAATAATTGGATTTTTGTATCCAACTTTCCATGTATAACATTGTTGCTTTTCATGTGCCAATCAGTCCATGTCTTACGCAAAGCTAGCTGGGCTTCAACCAATATACGGACTTTGTGAGTTTTGCCTCCTTATTGTTCTCTTTGTACACGTTTGTTAAGCAGTATCAGTATTAGATGGCTGGGCAGTTCCATTGGTAAAATTTAAACTTTTTTCCCTTATTTAGCGCTTTGAGGTTCCATCTAATCTACCTTACCAAATGAGTCATAATGCACTGTGATGATTTTATCTCGAATATATGCTGACGATGTTTTTAAGTTAGTCTTACACGATTATTTTCCTTCAATGCTTATAATAAATGATCGGTCATTTACTCTATTGATTATGGACATAGAAGCCTCATGAATTGCGACTTCCTTATTTGGATTTACAATGCAGATTCTGGTTTTGTTCCTATATTTGTGTATGCTTTATTTGGCTCATCTCGCCAGCTTGCAATCGGTCCTGTGGCGTTGACTTCCCTTCTGGTCTCTAATGTCTTGGGCAGCATAGTTGACTCATCAGAGGCATTGTACACAGAGCTTGCAATATTGTTGGCACTAATGGTTGGCGTTTTTGAATGCATAATGGGGATTTTAAGGTGTTTTTCACTCAAATTCGCATGTTCTGTAGCATGTTGAAATTTTACCATTCAATGTGAAGGGAATCAAATGTTTAATGTACATTTTATACGATTTAATTATATTTATACTTGAATGCTGAGACAGTTCATTCAATACAAAGATGTCTGATTCAGTCATTTATAAAATGTATCTAGATAATCAGGACAAATATGAGAACAGTGAAATTCAGCTGTCTTTGAAATACTGAACTTGGATTTTGGCTTCCTGGGGTACAATTCACAACCCGTTGCAAACAATTGTTTAGAACAAATACTGATCCTTTTATAAGTCAGTCAGTCAGTCACTAGAGGTAGAATAGTCTGATTTCCTAGTGAAGGAATCCCTTTTGAAAATCTCCCTCCCAATGTCCCTAGGCGTTAAAACTTAAAAACAACCCTTGTGATATCACTGAATGGAAGTCTTAGGGCATGAATAGATGGCCATGGAAATAAATTTGGCAAAAACCTGATATCATCAATTGTTTGCACCCACGTGAGATTCTGAATTTTTTATGTCCTAACTTTCGCTCACCAGATTATTATTTGAATAAAGCTCTTACATTGTATTGTTTCCCATCTAGGCTTGGATGGCTTATTCGGTTCATCAGCCATTCTGTGATTTCTGGTTTTACCACTGCTTCAGCCATTGTAATTGCCTTGTCTCAGGCAAAATATTTCTTGGGATATGATATAACCCGAAGTAGCAAAATTATTCCACTGGTCAAAAGCATAGTTTCAGGAGCAGATAAGGTACATGGTGTATTCCAACGAAGTAAATGCTTTTTGAAAATTACTTTGTCCGTTTCCTGCATTACCTCGTAATGTTGCAACAGCTTGATTATTTATTCAATTGAGGGTTTCTGATGTGTACTTTTGTCTTCCTCAATAAATTAAATTCACTTGATCTATTGCACGTTACTTATCTGTATGAAGATTCTTCTATTTTATGAGATATTCAAATGATTGTCCCATCGAATTACTAGATCTGCATCTTCATCGCTATTATGCTTGTATGCCTATGTCATACCATGTCTGTCCATATGATGTTGATGAGAAATATTTAATGTCACCATCCCAATTATGCATTGACAGAAAGAGGACTCAACTAATACAGACAAGCAAAATTTAACTTATGAGACAGCATAAATACCTGCATTTTCCGAAGAACAAAGTGACAGCACAAATGACCAAGCCAATTTGTCTAACTTGCTTCAAATTTATTTTACAGTATATTTTTAATTGATAGCACCATACATACATTCAAACTTCATAGTTAACAGAGATTAGTCTGAGGTGGCTCTATTTTATACGACATTGGTGGAATTTTATCCTACTCCTTTACAATGTGAAACAATACAAGATGAAATTTATATAAATATGATTTCTTGTAATTTTCATAAGTGAAGTGAAATCTATATTCTTCTTCAGGTTTCTGTACATAGATATTGTCCTTGGGTCCATTGTTCCTTTATACATTCATCTGTTCGTTTTTCTCTCTCTGTTTCTAAATTTAAGTGACTTCTGATGTTCTAATCACCGTTTGTCTTTTCTTTTGTAGTTTTTGTGGCCTCCTTTTGTTATGGGCTCTATTATACTTGCTATTATTCTAACAATGAAGCACCTGGTATGTGCTCAGTTGGCTATTGATTTAGTATGCATTTTCGTTTTTATACCTCTTTAAATTGTACATGCTTTGGTTGGTTCTGGTCACAGGGAAAATCAAAGAAATATTTGCGTTTTCTGCGAGCAGCTGGTCCCCTTACTGCCGTTGTTTTGGGTACAACCTTTGTGACAATTTATCATCCATCTTCAATTACATTGGTGAGAATAACATGGATTGATAAACAGCGAATGTAGCACCGTGTAGAGTAATTTATTATTATCCTGAATTGTTCAGCACTGAGTATCTGAATATGGCACAACAATAGTCAGCACTTAACGAATTTTCAACTGCTGTTTTAGGTTGGAGAAATACCTCAAGGGCTTCCTAAATTTTCCGTCCCTAAGGAATTTGGGCACATAAAATCTTTAATTCCAACAGCGATGCTCATTACTGGTGTGGCAATTTTGGTGAGAGAAAATTTATTCATTTTCTTTTTCTTTTTTTGTATAGAACATTTTACTTAAATCACATACTTTTCAAATATAGGAATCTGTAGGAATTGCCAAAGCACTGGCAGCAAAGAATGGATATGAGTTGGATTCAAATCGAGAGGTTCGTTTTCCAAAGAGAAATTTCGATAACTACGATAATTGCATTTATGTGTACTCCCGTCAAGTATCAGCTCAACATGAAACCATCATTTGGTTATCCTAGACCTTATATTTAATTCATAGTAGCCTGCATTTAACATTTGCAATTCCATTGGTACAATATGGGATGTGTAAACATCCCCTTAATGTTATATTTGATAAGCTATTGTGTAGATTTTCTTTAGTCAATTCTACGATCATGATATAAACAGCCAGTTAGTTGCATGACGTAAAAAGCTTAGAACATTGCAATATGGTGCTTTATTTCTTGGTACTCATATGCAAATTGTGCTAAATTTGGAGAAGGAGAACTATATATTGGTTCACTATGTTATAGACTTGTTTGTCTTCTAACAGTTGTTTGGCCTTGGTGTGGCAAATATTTTTGGATCATTCTTTTCAGTATACCCTACAACAGGTTAGTTTTTAGTTGCAAACCAACGGTTTACTTTATGATTTCTCTTATGACATCATCAAACGGATACATGTAAGTTGGTTATGATGTTAGCAAATGATACTGCTACTTCCAGAGTTCCAGTGCCAGCTTCTAACATGTCTTCTTTTTTGTAATAATAATGATTTATGCAGGATCATTCTCTAGGTCTGCTGTGAATCATGAGAGTGGAGCTAAAACTGGTTTATCTGGGATTATAATGGGAATTATAATGGGCTGTGCACTACAGTTCCTGACTCCATTATTTGAATACATTCCCCAGGTTAATATGTGCCCATGCTGTTCATTGTGCTGGTGTTATCTTCTTTGGAGTTTACAATTGCTAAACTGGTGCCATAACTCTATATTTTTAGCAAATTAGACAATTTTGACGTTCCCTATTTTTATTCTGGGCTTCTGTGAGAATTATTTTTCCCAAGTTTTCTGTTCCTCCATTTACATTTTTCAATTATGCTGGCAACATTAACAGAAATTATGGCTTGCTAATTTGTGATGACAGCTCGTAGTTGTAGCTAGAGCTCTATTTCTTTCTTATATTGATGTTTTACTGGTTTTGCTGTTTATTGTGATAATAAGATATTTTCTGATCCTCACTTCGTAGTAATGAATTTTTACACCTTCAACATGTATCATTTTTTCAGTGTGCTCTGGCTGCCATTGTGATTTCTGCTGTAATTGGATTGGTAAGTATATTTCAGTACATGACTAAGATTTTTTGACTGTGTACCATTTAATTTATCTTCTAGATGTTAGCATAGGGTCTGTGAGCAGGCTGGGGTGGGGAGAGATCGTTGCCCAATTCTCTGCAGGGTGTATTTGAAAATTTTATGACTGTTGTTCTCTTCTTTATGACTAAAGCATAATATCATGTCGTGGATGCTAATTTGCTATTTTATTTTGCAAAATGAATGAGACTTGAGTTATTTCTTTGGCCCATCTTTTCATGTACCACATACATGCAATGTAAGTATGTACCATCGAATTGGATTAAAATTTTATCCAAGTTTTGACATCCATGGTTCTTTTTGATTCTATGAAGTGGTTCATATTTTAGGGAAGCAAACAAAGGGATCTGCGTGATATAATAACAGTAATGCCATATACTGATAGTCATGCGAATTTTTTCATAGATTAGAGATGATTCACTGATTGTTTAAGATTGTCACCTAGCAATGTTATCAATTCATTATTGGTGGTGAAGATGCACCCTTTTCAAAATTGTGAAGTTTCAAAAAATCTCTTCTCATTTAACCTTTAGTTTAGATGCCATTTCAATGTTCACCGGTCATATTCCAATTAATTTGTGGAATTTGAAATAACTTTTGACATATTGCCTATATTTAACTGCCGGAAGTATTTATTTTTTGGGAGTTCAAATTGAATACTTTAATGTCCTAAAAGTACCTTTTCATGGGGCAAGAAATATTAAGGCTTTTAATTGTGATTTGGTGGGGAGTGGGGTGGTGGTGGTGGGGAATCTCCTAGTTAATTGTGTGCATAAACAAGAGTATATTTTGATACTTCATTATTTCAGGTGGATTATGAGGAGGCTACTTTTCTGTGGCGTGTGGATAAGAGGGATTTTCTCCTCTGGACCATCACTTGCGCTACGACATTGTTCCTTGGCATAGAGATTGGTGTACTTATTGGAGTAAGTATAAAAGCATTGTTTTGGATGATTATTCATGGAATTTTATTTGAAATGCTCGTAGACCTGAATGCATATTAAGTCCCCGTTTGAAGGCCATTATTTTGGAAAAATGATGTTTTGAATAGTTATTTTTTGGAGATTGAGTAGTTAAAAAATAGTAGAATTTTTACGTGCAAAATATTTTATTGCGTAAACGTGTGATTGAAAATGAGTACGAGAATTAGTTTTGTTTTAAAGGGAGACAAACAGGGGCTCAACTTAGTAGCCTCTTCTATATATATATATAATATATATATGCGAGCATATAATTGTTCCCTTAAGGCTTAAATCAATTGGGTATTTCCTTGTTGGTGTTTGTGTTATGGATTTTGATTTAAATATCGCATAAGATTTCATTTTAGATATGAAATATATGAAAGTTCAGGCTGAAGCTATTTTGCAATTTTGACTACGCGACAGCATCCACTATCTCGCCAGCATTTGGCATGAAAGTTCAAGATCTTTCTTTCACATTTGCTTTATAGTTTCACACACACACACACACACGCATATATCAGAAGATATTGGCGTCCTGCATGTTCTTCTATAAGTTCACCCACAAAAGACCTAGAAGACAAATTTCACGAAGGCAACTGTATTCACAAAAATCAGAAGAAGCTACCATAAGTAGTGTTTAAGAAGGTAAAGTTAGGGACTACCTCCAGCCTTGCCCCGTGCCTGGGAATGTGAAATTCCTAGCACATGCCTCACCTTTTAAATTCTGATCACAAGTAATAACTCTTAACACATTTTTTTTTTTAATTTAATAGTTTGCTTGACCAGGATTATTTGGTATCTGGTTTCTCCAGCTTTCATCTGCCTGTAGATTTTCTTCAAAAATAGATGGGAGTTTTAAGTAATCATGTAAGCAATGCCCCATAAAGTACAAAGGTCAAGCAACTTGGGAATATTCTCAAACACGCACACACGCACACACACGTGTGTGTATATATATATATATATATATATATATATATATATATATATATATATATATATAAACCGTGCTACATTACTAGAAAAGTAACATCTTCCTTGACACAATGCCACATGACATTCTATCATTGGACTGTTTTAAAAACAATCAACTTTTACATTTAATCATTTCTTGCCACCAATAAATCTGTTAACTAGGATATCTACATTTTTTGTCCAAGTAGCTTAATTCATATTTTTTTGGAGTGAGCAGAGTACTTGGACATGCACAATCTCTTTCGCTACTATAAAATTTGCAAGACTAGCTTAGTTGTGGTCGAAATCACTCTGTTAGTATTTTTCAAGGAATTAAGTTAAGATTTTTCGGTGTACTAGTCCGTCGCTGTCAATTGCAACAATATTCTCTCAAATAAGTTTAATGTTTTATTGTCCTTTATATATGTGTATGGATATCTTCATCGTATTCATATACTTGTTGCTTTCACTAATTTCAAACTATATTTTGTCCAGTCTTTGTGTATTATCTTTAATAATTTAAAATTTTAGCAGGATATTCACTTGAACGTTCTGTAGAATTTAGCACGTCACAAAAAAATTATCTATACCATCATCTGCTGCTTAATTTCTTTTAAAATGCTGGATTATGCCAATCTTAACAATTGCCCTTTTTTCTTTCTGTTTTGCTGGCTTTAAGGTTGGTGTTTCACTTGCTTTTGTCATCCATGAATCTGCAAACCCTCATATTGGTGAGTCTAGTTTTAATCTTTGAATTAGTGATTATATAATGTTATTCAAATTAAGGCCAAAATGTTGTTAGTTATCACTTTCTGAAAATAATTTATTACTTGCTTCCCTTCAGGATTTTTGAGGCCTTGTCTATTCATTATATCTGTAATCATGGCAGTACTTGCTGTCATTATAATTGTAGTCTCGTTGATGTAGAATGGGGAGAGAAGACAGAAAAAGGGAGACAAGAATTTAGAGACAAATAATTCAATATCATGCAATATATCAATAATCAACAATCTACATAAATGAAAATCCTATTCCTATTCATTCTTAAAATCTGTAAATAGAGAAAGTTACCTGCTCAGCAAAAATGGAAATTTTCCTAATTTTAACCTAATAATTGTAGAAAGAAAGAAATAAATCAAAATAAAATATCTTCAATGAAATGAATCCTACATTATTTCTTAGTCTTTAGCTTAAAGTATGTGTGTACTTTTGACATGTTTCTGACGCAAATTTTCATCACATGCTCCATCACGCATCCTATGCAATTTGTTTCAATATTTTGGTTTCTAAGCTATGGTCTGTTTTGCAGCTGTCCTGGGTCGACTTCCTGGAACCACTGTCTACAGAAACATTCAGCAGTATCCAGAAGCATATACATACAATGGGATAGTGATTGTTCGAATTGATGCGCCAATATATTTTGCAAACATAAATTACATCAAAGACAGGTTACAACTAGTGTTTCCTCAAAGATAGAAAATTGTATGCACCTCTCGTTTAGTTTCTTATTTGCAAATAAATATTCATGTCAATTAACTTTCCCAGGCTGCGGGAATATGAAATTGACGAAGATGGATCTACAAAACGTGGACCTGAAGTTACAAGAGTTCATTTTGTAATTATTGAAATGGCTCGTGAGTCACCACCTAAAACTTTTATCTACTATGTATTTTATGCATATACTTTATTTTTCTTGGTTCTTCTAGAATGTGTAAGACTCAGGTTCTCTAATTTCTTGCATCGATTAGCTCTATTTTCAATAAACTTGGCATCAATTACACGTATCATTTTTTGCATTCCCATTTGGTTGAGTGTGACATTGGCAAAAATGTCTTATGTGTTTAACTCTCTCTCTCTCTCCTCTACCATAACTACTGTGATAAAATCTCTCTTATGAATGAAAGCTTCCTTAGGTCGATGCAAGACATGTCCTAGCCATCTAAGTCATTTTTTCCTTGTTTATTTTTTTTTCGTCCATTCTAGGATGATCATGCATCCATCTCTACATCCTCATTTTTGGTACATTTATCCTAGGAACATTTTGTTTTCTAAGACTTGACAGTCATTACCATAAGACATAGCAGTCTAAGAACTGTTTTATAGAATTTACCTATTTGTCAGGTATTTTCTGCTCACATAGAATCTCTTTAGCACCATTTCGTTTGGTACTCTTTAGCACTTGTCCATATCATTTGGTCTTCTCTAATTTTATGAATCACACTTGTTAATAACAGAACGTACATACCTGAACAATTGTTCTTTGAGACAATGTTTATCATTCATATTGCATATTAAACTAGGTAAAATTGTGTATGAATAGGTCGCAAGTCAATTCTGTCATTTTTTAGTCTATTATACAATGTTTTCATCTGTTTCAGCGGTCACATATATAGACTCTAGTGCCATTCAAGCGTTGAAAGACCTCCATCAAGAATACAAGTCGAGAGACATTCAGGTACTAGAGTAGAATTTTCAATTTACACTTGCTATAATCTGCAAAACTCTTATGCTCACAACTTGTATTCAATTACAGATTGCCATTTCCAATCCAAATCGAGAAGTTCTACTGACCTTAGCAAGAGCAGGCGTAATCGATCTCATTGGAAAAGATTGGTATTTTGTTAGAATACATGATGCTGTTCAAGTTTGCCTGCAGCATGTCCAGAGCTTAAACGAGTCTCCTAAGAAATCAGAACGCTTTCTGGAGAATAATAGACCTGGCCGTTTCCAGAATTTATTGAAACAGAGAACGGAAGACTACTCTATCTCTCAATTGGAGTCAGGTTACCCACAAAACTTCACCTTGGGTGATGATAGCACTCATTTAGAGCCACTATTGTCAAGGAAGTCTTGAGAATAAGTGTTTACAAATAGTTGCAATATTTATGGCATTATTTTATGAGGCTTTGCTGTCTATGTAAAATTGTATATCCATTTCTTGATCCCTCACTTGTGGTTTGATTTTGCTGGAAGTATCAACCATAAAAAATAAGGGAATTTTTTTTTTTGATTTCTTGTAAGTAGGTTAATTGATTTGTATAATATATATTGCAATTGATTGTAAGACTTATTTGGTGATTTGTTTCATTATCTCTGTAGATGCTTAATTTTTCCTTTAATAATTTGCTTGAGAATATTTCCTTGTGAAATGGAGCTGATACAATACGGTACAATAAGCCACAATCTATAAATCCCTTCCTCCACATCAAATAACATAAAACTATGATCAATTTGATCATATGATTCAGCGCATTAAAATAGAAGCGCGAAAAAATGGATTCACATATTCTTTAAAGTTCATTTTCAATTACATTCTCTAATGAAATAAACGTACATGTAAATCGATAATATTTTTTTATTTTTTTATTTACATATTCTTCAAAAAATAAATTTTCGCCATATCCATTTTCAAAAAAATTTAAAAAAAAAAAAAGAGCTTAAGAATATGTATAGCAATCATGCTATATGTACATTATTTTTTATATTAATTTTAACAATGTGCCACGTGGCGACATATGAACAATTTTAAGAGAAAACATACTTTCCTGTCCACAACCTTTTAAACTCCAATGGAATGTATACAATAATTTCGTGGTTTGGATTTTGTCAACACACTTTATAACTCAACTTTGTACAAATAGCTTTATTGTTAAAAAATTGCACTTATTTTTTATTTTATTTCTTGATTCCAGTTACCGAAAGTTGTACCATTGATAATCAATTGCCCCAATTGCAAGTTGGTTCCAACAACACATTATAGTTGCTCAATTTGTTATGGAAACTATCCAAATCTTTCCTAAATTGTCGCGTGTTCCTCTGGAATATAAACCTCGACTAAAAATTTTAGGCACCAAGCAAAACCTAACTTCAATACAAATGAAATGCGCAAGTTACTTGATGATTTAACCCAAATTTGAATAGCTTTTGTCAATATAGACTAATTGTGCAATTATAATGAAAGATTTTAATAATAATACGTTAATTGTTGGTAAAATATCTCCTCAAAACTTGCCGAAAGAAAAAAGGATATTACTTTCAAAGAAAATGAGATATTGTGGGTGATAAAAGGTAAGGACAAGAATTATCCCCGCATTTTCTAGATTGAAGCGAAAGTTGACAACTTTGGAATGGTCTTGTGGATGTGACTTAAGGATTTTGAAACGAAAAATCCTAAGCTTAGTATCGTCGTTTTTTCTTGTTCTCTTTGTAGGTTGTTCAAAGAGTAAAAATTGGTGGACATAATTAAATTTAGCTGTTCAGGATATTACTTTTTATACGTGTAGGAGATATTACACCGATAATGTGCATATTATATTCATCAAGAGCATGCCGTTAATATGCGTGAAATCGAAACATCATTCGACTTACCGAAATCTGATTTGAGAAGATAAAATAGCGATTTACCGACTTCGAATATAATAATATGAATTCTTCACTTCCCAATATGAGTGAACGCATGTTGTCCTTCAATTCAAACCCTTCAATAAAACACAAATAAATTAACCATATTCTGAAATCAAGCATAAATAAAATCAGAAATGAGAAAGATGAAATGCAAGTGATGCGATCGGTCGAGGCAAGTGTTTGACACTTTTTCCTTAAGATGAATTTGCCCCACATCGGTGCTAAAGGTTTCTCGGCAATCATCTCCCAAGATACAACGACCATGTCAAGCCATAGGAGCACTCCAAATGACTTAGACCAACGAACTCGAACGGAGTTCCCTCTCTACCATAACCAT
The DNA here is from genome assembly GCA_035079005.1 of Fraxinus americana. Classification (NCBI taxonomy): domain Eukaryota; kingdom Viridiplantae; phylum Streptophyta; class Magnoliopsida; order Lamiales; family Oleaceae; genus Fraxinus; species Fraxinus americana. Next base: position 34,495,071 of record CM068710.1, on the reverse strand, counting down.
GATTTTGATGCAAGAAAAAATCACTTTTATAAAGTGTTTTATGCAAAACTAAAGTAACCATGATATGAAACTATCAAATGAATTGTTTGTTGTGTAGTTAATCCAAACACATAGGGAATCCATATATATAGTAGTTGGAACATCCATACCAAGAGACACATCTCTTGAATAATCATAATTATTGGAAGTTACTTATACCAAAAGTCATGCTCTCCAAGAGTCATGATCCATATGAAAAGACACATATTTTCATCTACATTCTCTAGAATATTCCACAATATTCTACACAATTTCAATAATTTCAAGTATTAAGTGGTTTAAGTTTGGCTTAATTTCTCATTCACCAAACAATGAATTTCCACTTAAATCATTTCAATTGGTCACAACCAATTTCCAATACAAAATTCCAACAATACGATACTCGGAGTTGGGGAATTGGTGGTCATAATTAAAAATTCTATAAGACTACAAATTTTCATATGTAGAGCTTTGACATTCCCTAATTTTTCTTCTTTTACAAATCTTCTCATTATTTTTCTCTAGACAAGAATTATGTGGGCAAATTTAAAGGAAGAAAAATTTATATGTATAAATGGAATGATCCCGATGTAGCATGTAATGTGCGATGAAATGATAAGTCCAATCTTATCAATTTAATGCCACCTAACATGGAGATTATTCCACTTTATACATATAGTATTACTCCTAAGCCCTAAAGGAATTGGTCTCAATTTTCAACAAGTAATGCAATAGATTTGATGAACCAATTATGCAATGCTCCCTTTAATTTACAATTAAACTATCTTAGTTACGATTTCAATACTAGGGTGACTACATTTTCATCATTGGTACGTACGTTGAATTGACCAAGATTTGGATGTTTTATTGGTAGAATTTCGATACAAAGGCCACTACTTATATTTATTGGTATTTTGAATTGACGAGTGCTTGGTACTCCCCCGTCCTAATTATATAGGTTGAGTTTCCTTTTTCTTTTGTCCCAAATATATAGGCATGTTTCCTAATGTATAATATTTTGTTGTGTTCCTTTACCCATATACCGTTATTAAATTTTATCCACTTACTATGTCAATTTCTTGAAATCATTCAAATACACACATTTCCCACTTCTTGGAAACATGAAACGACTCTCATTTCTTCTTCTTCTTCTTCAAATTTTTTATTAGTTCCAACAATAATTTAGTTTTACATATTGAAAATTAAATAGGGATAAATTAGGAAAGATCTTGACAAATATTAATTTTCCAAGGACATTAAAGAAGTTTTCTTAGTCCGTGTGAAAAACGAAACAAGCCTACATAATTGGGACGGAGAGAGTATATTATTTCAAGATTATTACTATTGTTCCATCATTGTCGCTACGTTGGATTTAACGAGTGTTTGATGTGTTAATGCATTATTACTACTTTTATTTCATCAATTAATAACTAGAATTTAAGGAGAGATAACCCTCTTATCAAAAATGGTAAAGATTCCAGAGATAAATGAGTAAAGCCACTTTGCCCGAATTTGGTGCCACCTCGGTTGACCGACGCTCACATTGCACCGTGGGTCCGTGTGAATTAAGTAATGCTGACCCCCGTGTATGTGTTTTCGGTCAACGAAGGTGCCATCCAAGACGTTCATGTAGCATTACTCGAGATAAACATCAACCCTAATCTATCTGAAAAGTGCTTGTTTTGTCCTTTGAACAGCTTCTGTTTTTGGAAAATTTTGAAGATTCTGTTTCCGTGTACAATTTAATCAGTGAAGGTATAGAAATTTCTTATTGATCACTACTATATTTCTGTCCAATCTTTATCTGACATGTGGTCAAGTTGAATCAAAATCTAGCTACCACTGGCCACTGGAGTTGTTGACATGGCAATGAAGTATATGATATGAGGTTGCTGTTACATGCTTCTATTTTCCCTTGTCTCGTTGCATTCGACTATCTTATCCAAAAAATTAAACTATCGAAGAGGTCGAGAATTTTACTTCATTCAACTATGCAACAGATCGTGAGGTGCACATGCCCCCTCTGTTTCTGATAACATTGTACATGATATATATGGTTGGAACATAGTGAATTTTTAAGGCACTTGTAGATCATTCAAGAACCACAAATCTCTTACTACCATATCCTCTTATTCATCCTTTGGGTTATGCTTTGGAAAACCCAACAAGGATCAAGTGCATGCTATCACAATGCACCCAAGAAGGAATCTATTTTAGTTCAGATGAGGATATAATTATCTGGTGAAATATCTTGAATAATACAAGATTTCTGTTTTGTTTGAATGTCAATCCTTGCTACTTTTTATGTCTCAAACAGGTTCTTTCACTTTGGACAGTGCAAGTTGTCAATGAGTTGCTATGATCAGAGAGAAGCTAAAGGACAAGCCTGTGAAGAATAATTAGAATGAATAAGACATTATTTTGCATCTACTCCAAGACTCTTTAAGATCACAAATTATTGGTCAATTAACATGGAAAATCCAACAAAAGAACTATTTTATGCTGGATACCTTGTTAGTAGTCATGAAAAATATTCTAAGCATCGTATAAAATGTTAATAAGAGAAATATCGAAATTTCCGGGAAAAGAAGCTACGCTGAGGCAGATTATTACATCTCCATCTTCTTTAAACCGTTGCGAAAACCCCAATTTAATTAGTGCAGTGAGATATATGTTGTAACTTGCTATGAGGCATGTGATTGGTATTGTAATATGAGCAAGGCATGCAATGGACAGTTGAACGACATAAAGATGGGTGGAATGATTGAGAGAAACACAGGAGTGAGGCCAAAATAGCAGTGGTAATATCCTATAATTCGGCTCTTTCTAGAGAGAGGGAAAGGGACGGAAAATAACATGCAAGGACCAATTCAATGCAAGAGAAGACAATGAACTTGAGCAAAGTGTGGAAAAACTGGCTTTTCATTTATTTCTGTGGGGGTGAGTGGAGGGGTGCTTTATTTTTTCTATCATGCAAACCAATCAGTGCGTTCCAAACAACAATATTCCGGGACCGTCTTATATGCAACCAAAAATACTCTCAAAGAGAAATAGTTCAAGTGCGAAACCATCTAGAGATTGTTAAAATATGCTTGATTAGGCGATCCTACACATTAAAAGCACAATCCAGCTTGTGATGGTGTGCGCGGTGGATTGGCCTCCTCTGCAGTAGGGTTATGCTGCTAGTCTTGCTGAGACCGAACCGCCTCAAAAATGGACCGTACCGGCCTGCTTTACACCTCTAATCTACTGAAATGACATTCACAAAGTGATCTTCATTACCTTATGGTGGAATATTGGCACTATAGTGTATTTAGCTTGTCTAGTTGTAGAGTATAAAGAGTCTAAAATTGTGGGCCCAATCATCACGTGGAGGGGGTGCTGGCTAATAATAATCACTCCTACAAAGAGAAAGACAAAGAAATGATCATTCACAAATCTGCTCTAATCCCTTCTCCACCAATTATCCTTCATCTCCCACGTGGGACTTCGCCCCTCACCCTACCATTTCTTCTCCTTTCTTCTCAACATAAAATTTTGATCCAATTCACTCTCTAAATACCTTCTCTATATATCTTGTGATTTTTATCATTGAGCTTGTATGTTTCATTAGGAAGATCATATCAGAATATAGTCATGGGGGACTCTACTGCTTCATACATCCACATGGTAAGGTGACTCGACAATATTAAGAAAAAAAATCTTATCATAGTACTTCGCTCTTGATGAGTTTTGAAGCTATGCTTATGATGGATTTAAACCGATGCTGATGTGATTTAGGTACATCTCCTTATAGAAAAGTGTTTGATCTTCAAAATGAGCAAAGAAGAGTGCATGGAAGCCCTTTCAAAGCATGCCAATATTCAACCAGTTATTACTTCAACTGGTTAGTTTATCTTAATCCCTTTCTTTGTCCATCACATGCATGAACCTAATAAATATACCTATATATTTGTTAACCAGAAATCTACACGAAAACAATATCCAAGAGCATAAAATCAGTCCATGCTACTTGCAGAATATGCTATCCATAGATTAAGAGTCTTTCTGTGTCATTTTCTCCCCCAAAAAATGACTGTTTTTGATAAACATATGCAGAGTTTGAACTTTGCTTGCTTAAAGACTACAAGTTGAGGTTCATTCCTCATCTGTTTGGTACACAGTTTTATTGGTCGTACAGTAGCACAGGTACAAGATATTTTTACACGAATATCTTGATCTATAAGTTGGTTTGCAGTGTGGAGCGAGTTGGAGAAAGAAAACAAAGAATTTTTCGAGACGTATTCTCAATCTCAAAGCAAGGAAGAAGATAGGATGTCCGAGGCAGAAACAAGTGCTATGATCCAGAAGATGATATCAGATCATGATCATAACGAAAAATAACAAAAATTTATCAGAAAATTATCTAACAACCTTTGAGTTTCGGTCTTGATGCAAGGGTTAATGTAAATTTTCTTTTGCATCAAGCCAAACTTAAAAGACAGTTAGAGTATACTATATATACTATATGGTCCCCTACTTCACTGAAATGCTTGGACAATTAGTACTCTGTGGTTCACTATCAGAATCATATCTTCATGAAGTTTCCCCATCAAAACGTGCTTCTGCTGACATCCCAATTGATTGGTAGTCCCTCAACTTTTGATCCTTCACAGGTGTAATCTGATGAGGGGTGACCTAATGAGAAGAATGAAACTCATGTAAATTATAAATAAATCCATTCGTGGTTTGTTCGAACTATTTCACGTTGTTTCCTTTAAGAAAGTCATGTAAATCTGATGAGGGGTGACCTTATGAGATGAATGAAACTCGTGTAAATTATAAATAAATAAATCAATTTATTTAAATTGCTGATGCACTTGAGCGATTTTCTCCGGGGGACCGAAATTTCTATTGTATCCCGGAAAACAGACGCTTAACAAACCTCATATAGTCATGGTAAGGAGCAAATCTATTCTAAGGACACACTTCATAATATTGTATATTTTTCCTAACATTCAGAACCCCAAACCCCGTAGGAATTCATATCATCTCATAATTTAACGCGAAGGACCAATTCATAATTCGTTCTAAATAATCATTATCCCGAAGGGCCATTAGTGATGTATGTAATCATAAAATAATAAAATATCATAAATCAATAAGAACTAACCACTTTGACATTGTATGTACAGTTGATTTCTTGAATGGTAAAAACCTTTTGAAAATAGCAATCTCTTCGTTTGATCTTCAATACCTGACCTCCTTCCTTTCCTTGCTTTGTTAAAAGACAACATAGTTTGTATGCAAAGGTTGTGTTGTGTTGTGAATACGAAGATGAATATATATGGCACAACATAAAGTAAATATCACAAGAACAAGAGACAATTTGAAGAGGATAAGAGAATTCACTAAAATATGAAGAAATAATGCAAATATATTGTGTTTTCAATATTGTCTAACTTGTCTAAATCACAATAAAGAGCTAATGTTTCAAACCCTGGAAATAGAGTTATAGATAGAAAAGAAAAACGCGTTAAAAAGCAAAAAACGGACCTAATGAGAAACTGGTCGAGCTTTAGCACTCTTGTTTTGAGCACTTGAGCGGGAGACGGACGCTTGACAAGCAAAAATGCGCAAAACATGTCTCCCTTATTTATATCTTGACCTCTTTAAATCCAACATAAATTTCAAACTCCCAATTGAACTTCCAAATTAAATTTCAATTTGAATTGCCAAATAGATTTCGAATAGGATTCCCAAATAGAATTTGGGTTACACTCTAATTCTAATATGTTGTGATAAGGGTAATTAGCACATAACTTTCCCTTGTTGTGAAAAACATCCATACCTTTCATTTTTTGGTATTTTCACCCTTATTTTCACATTTCATTTCGTAAAATGTCATTTTTCATCTATTTTCTCAATTAAAAATTATGAAATGATGAATATACACATCTCTTAAAATAAAACAAAAAGAAAAAGGAAAAAAATAATTGTAACCATAGTCTCAAGTATTTTTTAAAAAGCACAAATGAGTTTCAAATAAATTATTAAAAGTGTAATTAGTACATAATGTCCATATCTTTCACCGTTATTGCGAAAAATGTTCATACCTTTCATTTTTTTGGTATTTTCAACCTTAATTACATCGTTGATTGTGCAAACTATCATTTTTATCTATTTTTATCCAATTTCTCAATAAAGAATAATGAAATAATAAATATACACTTCTATTTAAATAAAAAATATTTTTTTTAATTTGTAATTCTTTGATAATTTATTTGGAACACGTTTGTATTTTTTAATTTTTAAATAAATTTAATTGAGACTCGTTTGTACTTTTTAAAAAAATTAGGACTATGATTTTTTTAGTTTTTTTATTTAAATGAGGGTATATTTGTCATTTCACAACTTTTTATTAAGAAATTGAATGAAATTTGATAGAAATGATGGTTTACGTAATCAAATGTGAATTAATGGTGAAAATGTCAAAAAAAAAAGGTAAGGACGTTTTTCAATAATAGTGAAAGGTATGAACATCATGTGTTAATTACTCTTTTAATAGTTTATTCGGGACTAATTTGCGCTTCTCAAAAAATTTTGGGACTACGACTGTAATTAATTTTTTTCCTTTTGTTTTCACAATTTTAATTGAGAAAATGGATGAAAATGATCTTTTGATTAAATAAAATGTAAAAATAAAGGTAAAAATGTCAAAGCAAAATGAAAGGTGAGGACGTTGTCCATAATAACAGTGAAAGGTGGGGGACATGATGTGCTAATTACCCCTTGTGATAGTAAGAAGGCAAAAAGAGAGGAGAGTGGAATTCATATCTATATCATTTAGTGGTTATCAAATTCATTTCTGCAGTAAAAATCTGAGAAATGATGAAATAACACATACTGAACCATTTAGTTACTTGTTATGTTGGGTTTTAGTATTTTCATTTCTGATTTGGATTATTTGAGACAGAGATCTATGAGTAATAATTAATTTAGAATTTATGGAGGTTCGATGCCTCGGATTTCGTTCAGATATGTGTTTGCAGCGCCGTTTGAATCTCGAGGCTCTAAAAATCAGATATTATTTGGATGATTTCTATCATAACTCGAATGTTTCTGAGACTTTGGCTAAGAAATAAGAATAATGCTAAGTGTACACAATTTTTTACACAATCTTTTACACCTTTCTCACATGGAAGGGGGCTCACACATAATAAAATAATCGTGGACCCCCCTCCATGTGAGAGAGGTGCAAAAAATTGTGTAAAAGTGTGTGTACATGTAGCATTACCCAAGAAATAAATGAATTCTCCTAAACTGGCCTCTTATGGGATTTAGGTTAAGGCATCGAAACTCTAGAAAATAGTAAAGCATTGGGCGAAACTTGGGGTACCCATAAATCAAATTTGCTAGTGGTTTCCAAAACTGCGTCCGTCACTTTTTTCTTTTAACGGTCACGTCGTACAGTCATTTTAATCAAAATCTACTAATCCCACAACCATTTTAATGATTTTTTTTTAATTTTTTTTTTAAGAAAATGAGATTTGAAATAGTGATTTCTTAAGATGTGATTAAAAAGATAAAAATAAGTAAATAAATTTACGTACAAAATATTTTATTGTGAAAATATATGATTGAAATTGAATATAAGAAAAAAATAGTTTTGCTTCAAAGATTTAACTAGTTGTACACTTATGATTGACAACTTCCTTGACATCCGCCTATGTGTCAAAATTGAAAAATTCTATTTGTACATAATTTGCCTTACCTAAAGCTGTCCACCCTCTCATATAAAATGTTAAATAATATTTTAAATTGCAACAATATGAATGAACAGGGTTTAGGTGAAAAATGAATACTAGTAATCCAAAGCATTCATGCAAGAAAATGCAAAAGTTCCAAAAGTAGTAATTGGAGATTGAGCTCTAGCCAATATCCAAAATCACCAGAATATGAGTAAAACAGTACTAAAAATCACAACTAACAACGCTTAAGTACCAAGCATTTCTCTTCTCACAAACTAAAATGAAATCAATACAGCTTAGATGATACCAATCTTGTTAGCCACGTCCAAAGCATCATAATCTGGAGTTAACCGAACATAGGCTTTCTTGGTTCCATCAGGCCTGTATCACAAGACAAACAGAATTAATTATCTTTAAAAATGCTTCAAGAATGAAATAAAATAATGAATGAGATGAAGAGCATAAAAAGAATAATGCTACGTATCACCATTGGGATTGCAACCCTAGTGTCGGTGGCACTAGACGATAGACTAAATGATCAACGCCACCTAAACTGGGGCTGCAATCCTAATGAGGCTAAATAGCATTACTCGCATAAAAAAGGGATCATATTTCCACCAAAAACAAATTATCAATAACTTCAAGGACAAAACCTACTTAAAGCATCGTATTCTAGATTGCGATGACGAGATCAAAAAAATATGCAAGAAACCATCAAATGTCCAGGTCTCCCATGTGAATTTCAAATGCAATGTCCGATCTAATAAGTTAAGAACAATTACCTGATCAAAGTATTCACTTTCTTGGTCTGAATGTCATACATCTTCTTTACTGCATCCTTGATCTTCTTCTTGTCAGCACGGATGTCAACAATGAAAACCAAGGTATTATTATCCTCAATCTTCTTCATAGCAGACTCCGTGGTCAAAGGATATTTGAGGATTTGGTAGTGGTCCAATTTGTTCCTTGGAGGAGCACTGATGCGTGGATACTTGGGGTTTCTGTCCTTCTTCAATGTCTTGGGCCTGTGGAATGTAACCTTTGTGATGATCTTCTTTGATTTCTTCTTGATTGTTGAAGAGCCTGCTTTCACAGCCTTCGCAGTCTTCAAGGCCTGAGCCTTTGGATCGGCCTTTTTCGTACTATCCACTGTGAATCAAATGCAAATGCAATGATAAGATATTATTAACAAAATGCATTTATCATACAGCGAGAATAATAGATTTGGGTAGATATTAAGGCTCGAAAAATAAATGTAAATCATTATTATGAGTATAAAAAATTTAACTTGTATATCGTGTTCAACGAGGTTCTTTAACCATTTAATGTCATGGAATCTCAATTTAAATAGCTTCTATGGGTTGAATATACCATTGAGGAGAAAAATCTCAGATCGAAAGAAAAAGCTCCTGCAAGAAACAGAGTTCTGGGCATGGCACTTGTCAACCTTTCAAATTTACAGCCATAAAGAGAAACAAAAGGCATCATTTTCTTAGGGCACAACTAAACAAATATCACCTCACTATTAATTTGGACCGAGTTCAATTAATTAATTCCAGGAAATCCCGTTTAGCAATCCCAGGAAACTCCTCCAAAGAACACGCTTTAACCAAAGAGAGAACCTCAAGAAAACAAATCAGAAAAAGAGAATGCTATAAAACCTAACCCCGATATCTCTCAGATCCGAAAGTTTTTTAAATACCGCGTTAATTTCCGAACGAAAAATAAAACTTTGTCAATATAACAGAGTCCATACAAACCCAGAACTTGCAACTAAATCTACAATTTTTTTTTAGTAATAATATACAATAAATTAAAGTTTAACCGAAATTACTCAGCGCAAATTACTATTAAGTTCCTAAACTTTACAATACAATATAATTATCCACATAAACACTAATAAATAAGATATAAACTACAAGGTTAAACACATACCTTTAGCAGGAGCCATTGGTGATTACTGCGAAACAAACCCTACCTGTTAAAACAGAATTCAAATACCATTTTCAATAATAAATCGAACCACAACTAGGCTCAAACATAGAAATGAAATTGTATGCATGCTTCGAACCTGGAGAAAGAGAGAGAATTGCTGCTTCTGCAGCTAGGGTTTTGAAATTGATATATATGTACAGGTTTTGGGCGTTTTGATCTAATTTAGGCTACTTGGGTCCAAACCTAATTTGTTGGGTAACCTAGTCCATGGGCCGGCCCACTATAAAATCCGAAATGATTTTGGGCTGGTTATTAGTCAAAGAAGGCGAGTGATTTTTATAAAAAATATGGAAACTAAAGTGGAATCTTTTTGTATTTTTGAAAAAGAATTGGGATTCCCTATGCAATTTTTTCTTCATTTTTTAAGGTTTTGTTTCTTTTTCGTGTTCTTGTTTATTTAAAGAGGACAAATCCATCATATTAAGGGGAAAAAATGGAGGAATGGACGTAATTTACAATTAAGTGAAAGGTTGAAGATGTCCAATGTCAGGGATTGATGGAGGGGGGCTGGGGGCTACACCCCCCCTCCCCCGACTAATTTTTTTTTAGTTAGAAAAAAATTTATGTAAAAAAAAAAAATCACAAGTAATTTTTTATTTTTTATTTTTTTACGTATTGCTCCGGCCTGTAGTTCGGTCCTGGATTTGTCTCTGTCCAATGCTAAAAAAAGATTGAATGTAAATTAATAGTTCCGAATGCTTGGAAATGAGAAGTGCAAATATTGCTAAGGCTGTGTTTGATTCCACAACTTTTCCATATTTTCCATTTTCCTTGTTTTGGGCTGTTTGATAGCGTTAATTTTCCTAGAAAAATCTTTTCTTGGTTGGCCTCCCACACGCCACTTTTCCAGGATTTGAAGGAATTGGTTTTCTTGCCTATTTGGTGAGAATTTGTTTTCCAGTTTTTTTTTTCAATTTTTTTTTTTTTTTTGCAATTGAAAAAAATTCTATCAACAATGGTAAAAAAAAAAAAAAAAAAATTCTTTTAATGAACAATTTCCATGCAAAAAACAAAAAAAAAAAAATTCCTTTAATGGTATTCGGCATGATAATTTTTAAAAAAAGTATTATTATTATTATTTCTTTTTTTGACAATTGGAACAAATTCTAAATCCAATGGTAGAGAAAATTATTACGTTAATGAACAATTTTCATAAAAAAAAAGTCAAACGGATATCAAACTTTCAACATTTTTCAGGTGAAAAATTATACAAATCAAACAATTTAAAATGTATGAATTTCATAAAATATGTAGTTCAAATTAATTGTTGATTCTAATTTCCTAACAAAGGAGGTCATCAATTGTCTTTGAATTAAAGTTGTGGCATCCATTGTCTTTTAACTTAAAGTAGTAATCTTAGGTTAGTAAAACGAGTTTTGCCCGACATTGTGGAAAATTTCCTTCTTTCACGTGTTGTTAGGAGAAACAACAAAGATGGCAAAATGAATTCTTAGACTCGCAAGTCGCAATATTGTGTAAATATCTGTAAAAATTTTACCAAATTTCATTGTTGATTAAAGACAACGAAAGATGAAAGTACAAACATCTTTTATTTATGCTCCAATCTATTTATATTCATCCATTTAGATCCAATGAAGGCATGAAGCCCTCATGTTTTTGAATTTCAAAAACTTTCGAGCATCAGAAAAAGATTAGTGAAAAAGCAAGAGTCGAATCATCTTTATGGAAAAAAAAGGGAAAGTTGAGAGTAGAAAAAGACTGTTTGCCCAACAATAATAATTATGGGGTGGGGTGGGGTGGGGTAATCATTAATGTCCCGCGAAAATGAAAAGTAGGTTGCACCAGTAATTTTCACTTAGAGACCTCTCACCAAATATTTTTACCAATAAATTCATATTTTTTCACTAACTTAACCTTGCACCTCAATGATTGTACTTTACATGTTTAGTTTTACTATGCCTCTATTCGGTATGAATTAAAATTAAAATTTTAATTTAAATCAAAGTCAACGATTAATTTCAATCATATATTCCATGAGACTCACGGCTTTTCAACCATACATTTCATCAACTAATATCAAAATTTAATAAAAATTTGATTTTAATCACCACCAAACCTGAGTCATGTATTTGTATTGGGTTTCGAAGTTCAATCCTCAATTTTTCTATTCTATAAATGCTTGTTAACTAGAGGTGGGTTCACTAATTACTACAATGGGTTATTAATCGAAAAATAATGTTATGCAAATACTTTTCATGTAATTGTTGTAAAACTTGGAGTGTATGACGTCTTGACTTTTCTAACAACACGAACCTATTTAAATAATGATCTTTTACGAAGATCGCAATGAAATTAAATTGTATTATTTTTATTCCAGATGAATACAATATCAAGATTCTCCCAAGAATCCGAAGGATTTCAAATCACTTCGTACTAACACTCATCAAGTACACATATTAGTATGTAATTTTTAATTATTTTAAAATTATTCATCCACTTCTAAGATTGGTAAAACATATTAAAAGAGTAAAAACACGTGACATCATATATTTTTTTGTACATTATTCAATTTCATTAATTCATCAAGTATATATACCGAAACCAACAAAACGACAATAAACAACAATATATGAAAATCACATTTATTTGAATAAAACTTAGAGCATGTTTGACTAAGCTTAAAATTCAATTAAAAATTATGTTTTAATTATCCTTACATAACGTGATTTTTGTGAAACACACACATGAACCATATAATTTAAATATCGTTGTTGCTTATTTGTGGAATAAGTAATATATGTATTCTTTAATTAATTATAGAGAATAAGAAGGGTGCAATTTCTAATAATAAGGCATCATAATTGGAATTTGGATGCAACAGACCAACAACTTGAATTTTCATTTATACGAAAATAATTTTATGCAAATAAATAAACTACTATAAAAAACTTATAGTTTAGAATATTTCGTTTTCAACATGACAGCTACAATTTTAGGACAATGTTACGTGTACATCCATTTTTTTTTACCTATACCCACAATAGGGTATATGGATGACACATTTGAGAATTTTTTATTCATGCGGGCCCCGCGCACATGTGAGAGGGTATAACATTGTTGGTACAAAAAAATCGGTACAAATGGAATTGTCCACAATTTTAATACGAGTCATGCTAGCTGTACAATCTTGATTGACAATCACTCACATGGGGAATCCACTTTTTTTGTTGAATTTTTTAAACATGCGGACCCCATACACATGTGAGAGGTTGTCAATCGAGATTGTCAACCTCGATTGTACAAATATAATTTTCCTTTTAATATACTTGAGAAGACTAGGATTACAATATATTTCTAATTTCACGTCTCTTTTTCCTCCTCTACTTCTTAAAACGGATTTTGAGCTTCACTCACATATTGGCTTGAATTTCGTCAATACGATTTTTCAACGTCAACTACAGTATGTCTCTAATTAATTATAAAGGACAAAATGTGTTATTGATTAGGACCAACCCTCTAAGCACTGCACGCGAATTAATTATTAACTAACTTATCTTTTTAATAATTCTTAGATTGAATTATACAGTATTGATTTGGACAAGATATCCCAAAATGGGAATAGGACAAGGCAAATGATGGACTATTCTTTTAATGGGGGCAATGGAATAGATATAATTAACATGCAATTTCAAGAGTAAACCCACAATTTAATACATGCATGATTCGATTGGATAGGACGTTCAAACATATTCATATATCAGCTAAATAGTATTCTCATAATCGAAGAGAAAATCACCCGTTTTTATTGAGTATTGTTAATAACAAAAACTACTACATACATCCCAATTCATTTGTTTTGATTGATTAGGAACCATTGTGATCGATGGTTCAAGAATTATTACTTCTCGACAATGATACAACTATCTTTCTCAAGAACTGTAGTGAGTAAGAGAGACATAAACAAACTATTTATTACACACAATTAGATTCGGGATTCCAACACAAACAATAGACGCTAATTGTTCCGACCGTAATTCAAGAATACTTTACAAGATATATCGATTGTTTTATCCGATTAATGTGGAATGAAGTATAATCATCAGTGGAGTTACGAGGCAACTGATTTTCTAAAGGAATTACAACGAGCAATACAAATGCAATTGAATCTTTAACTACGCAGAATTAGATCAAAGGATCCAATCCAAGCAACGCTATTTGTCCGAACTTTACTTCAAGAATCGTTTGTAAGATAGATCGATTATCGTATCCAAGGAGAATCGAGTACACTTGGTTGTGGAGTAGTTCAACCCCCATACCAACCCACCCCGCCCCGCTCCACCAAAAATCAATTTTTGATTAGTGATGAGCAGAGAAAATACGAATACAGACAAATGGACCCCAGAACGTGGCAAAGACTTCTTAATTTCCCGTCCCCACCAAAAACAGAAAATACTAAAATACCCAATAAAATAATTTTACGACAAAACAACCTATTATTCATCGAAATCTTTCAATTGGGCCCAACAGAAAACCAATTCCAGTATTCCACAATGATTCAGTAATTTTCAAAGTTGGTAAGATCTGTCCGTCCGACTCCTCTTTCCCGTTGGTTTGTGTTTTACAGCAGAAAGCAAAAGCAAATTATACCAAACGAAAGTGGAAAATCACCCTCCTCTCACTTCTTTCTCTTTCATGTAGTCCCAGTTTCTCTCTCTCTCTCTTTTTTTTAATTTTTTTTTCCCTGTGTGTGTATGTGCGTATATACAAACAACTGACATGCAAAACCCAACTGCTGAAAATCGATCAATTCATACTTTTGAACCTGCAGAGGACACACCACTCCAAACCCCATGAATTCACAATTACGCCAGTTTGTGTTATTCCTTTTTCTTCTCTATTGAATTCTTTGTTTTTTGCTGTATTACATTATGGAAGCTCCGGGCGTTGAAATTGAGGCGGTGTTGGAGTTCTTGAGAAAAAATGGGTTGTCAGAGTCAGAATCTGCTCTCGTGGACGATATTATAGAGAAATCTCAACTGGGTACTTCAGATTTTGAGAAGTTTTTGTTCCCTATGTTGCCGCCGCCTCCGGCGCTAAAACTTCCGGCCAATCGGCGGGGGCCGTTATCGGTGGCCTCAGTTGATGATGGTAGAAGTACGGGTTCCTCTGATGAGGAGTTTGTGAGTTTGGGTTCTTCTACTGCTGAATTCTGTTCCGGTATTATTATTTTTTTCTCATTTCCCCGTTATTTGCATAATTTTGTTGAATTGTTTTATCCTTTTTCCCCTTCTCTTAAAATGGGATTTGGCAATTTTGTGCTTTAAACCACTGTTAGATTATGGAATGAATAATTATTTGTTTGTAATTGTATGCAGATACGACAAATGTTTGGCCAATTATGTAAATTTTGAAATTGAAGTATACCCACTTTGATGATAAATTATCCAAGTTTTTTACTATCTTTGTACCGTAACTGAATCATTCACTGTTTTCTTTCGCTCTTCTATTTTCTTTTTGGCAGAATTTACAAATCCTTATGGCATTCGTACAACTAGACCGACTTCTCAAGCTTCATCAGATAGGTTGTCTCAGTTTGGTACTGCACGAGATTATCCCGACTTTGATATGCAAAATGACCTATTCTGGTACAAGGAAAACGATGAAGACTATGCTATGCCACCCCTTTTTGTGGGCAGAGATTCCGATGGTGATCCGAGCGAGGATAAGTATATCACGACTGTCCAGATAGAGAAGCCCTTTGAGGATCATCTCAATTATAGTTTTATATCTGAAGGATACGCTAATTATTTGGAAAATGGGTTGCCTTTAACGATAGTGGAAAATGTAAAAGGTGAAGCTTATAAAGATTATTATGATTTGAATGAAGACTATCGACTTGAACAAAGTGATGAGAAACATGAAGAACATTGCAAGCATCTAAAAGTTGTGGATGCAAATGATGTTCATCATTCCAGGGGACAAACAGTGGCAAGTAACACTAACTTCACCAAAAGAAATTCTACATATGATTTGGTTGGAGGTTTCAATAATACCCCGGACTTCCATATACCGGTTAATACGAAAGATAACCAATCAAATGAATATGAAAACTATGAAATAAATAACAATCAAGTAATTGCTAGAGAACCTCATGAATCTGAAGCTGCAGCAGATGAAGATGGCGCTGTTATATCTGATGAGCTTCTGACATATGAAAACATGGAAGATGCTTATGAAATATTTGACCTAAGAATTATACACAGAAAAAACAGGTTTGCCATTTCATCCATTACCCGTCATTCCTTCTTTTATGGAGATATAGAGCTTGTTTCTTTCTTTCAAATTTTATTTTTATTTTTTTTCAATTGATTGGTGAAAAAAAAGCTCTACCTCATTTATTATGCCATCCACAGGACAGGATTTGAAGAGAACAAGGATCTGCCTATTGTTCTGAATAGTGTCATAGCAGGTAGATATTATGTTACGGAGTATCTTGGGTCTGCTGCTTTCAGCAAAGTCGTTCAGGCTTGTGATCTTCACTCAGGGATGGATGTTTGCTTGAAGATAATAAAAAATGACAAGGACTTTTTTGATCAAAGCTTAGATGAAATCAAACTTCTAAAGTTTGTAAACAAGCATGATCCAGCCGATGAACACCATATTTTACGTCTCTATGACTACTTCTACCATCAGGTAAGCATAAGAGAAAGTTCGGAAGCATTTTTAATAGATCTGTAAACTAAAGATCCTTTCCACTCCAATCATCCTTGTATAGTGCTGTATGAAAGAGTCTTCTAGATTTGGTCATTATGCTCTGATATCATGAGAAAAAACCACTTTAAATAGGTTTAATTTTAGTCTACTAATTTTCACAGAGTTATTTCTGGTTGGTTACAGATAACTTTCAGAACTGCTTTCGTATCTCTGGGCTCCTTCTCGCTCTTTTGTTTCTTTTGGTGGTGGGTGGGTTTGGTGGGGAGGTTAATGAAACACAGGGTACAAAATTAATTTACTTTTTTTAAGAAAATGTTTTTAGTAACTTCTATGTCCATATCTAATTGTTAAGAATATCTTGCTGTCGAGAATTCTTCATGTGGTTAAAATTGAGAATTTACGTTTTTCATTTCAGTTATGATTAACACACTAGAGTTTTTCATGCTTAAAAGGAGTTTGAAGATTGTTTATTTATTTTTTTGGTGTAGCTTCTGCAATTATTGAATACACGTCTACCTTCTCTTTATCCACATATGAAATCAAAGAATGTAATAATTCATATTCTTTTTTTTCTTGAGGATAGAGTACTCGTATCATCTGTTCAGTAGCCATTTTTAGAGCATGATAGTTGAATTCAAAGGAAAATAGGCTGCCCATCCCTGTGGCTAGCTAGTGAATTCCTTAGTTTTCAACAAAAATGGAGAAAATTTCAGAGAACCATCTGTCCCCCATGGTTTTTAAAAGTTATTTGTAATTCTTAGGTTTTAGAGTTTTGTTATTCCACGTGCTTGATACTCATCCAATGTTTTGGAAATAAAATACTAACGTCTCGTTTTCTTGAAAAAATGATGAGTTTCCACGTTTGTGGTACTTGGAGACATTGTCTTTTGCATGCTCCAAGTAAAAGTGGAAGTGATAAACTCATGTAATGAATTATCTGTTTACAGAAAAGGAGTATTTTTTCTCCAAACTTCTTCATTATTACACATTTGCCAAAGCATGTTAATTAGTAAAATATTATAGTGTGAAATGTGAATCGATTATGTAACGAGTTATTTATTAATCGTGTTATTCTTTCTGTTTTAAATTCTCTTACAGGAACATCTGTTTATTGTTACCGAACTTCTGCGAGCAAACTTGTATGAATTCCAGAAATATAACCAAGAATCTGGTGGAGAGCCATATTTTACATTGCAAAGGCTGCAGGTCTCTCTATCAAAACCATTATACGATCTGATTTCTTTCCATAAACATTTGTGTTTTATATTAGTCTAGTTTAGTTGGCAAAGAAACAGTTAGATATGAAGTAGGAGGTACCAAGTGAAATGTTAAGGTTGTCTGTTTCTTTACAGGTCATAACTCGGCAGTGTTTGGAGGCCCTAGCTTATCTGCATGATTTGGGAATCATACACTGTGACCTGAAACCGGAAAATATTCTTATCAAAAGTTATGAAAGATGTGAGATAAAGGTTATTGACCTTGGAAGCAGTTGCTTTCAGAAGGATAACCTCTCCCTTTATGTACAATCTCGTTCCTACAGGGCTCCTGAAGTTATTTTAGGCCTCTCATATGACCAGAAAATTGATCTCTGGTCGCTTGGCTGCATTTTAGCGGAGCTATGCTCAGGGGAGGTATATTCTAGGATTGCTTTAATCTACTTGCTAGCCTACATGCATGTTCCTTGCACAGTAGTTAGTGACTAACTGTACGATACAGTCTACTCTTATAGCATGTTTGCATAAGCTTAAAAACGTACTGAAAAGTAGTAAATAAGTTTTAAAATAAATAATTTGTTATTGATCAACATTGAATTAAGAGCCTGTTTGATTCTCATTAATTGTGGAAAAAAATGAGTTTTGAATAGTATTTTTAGGAGAATGTGTGGTTAAAAAGTAGGGAAAGTTCTTAGTATACGTGTAGAATATTTTATTGTGTGAATGTGTGGTTTAAAATGATCCTGTAGCAAACCATAAAATAAATTAATGAGTGTCAAACGACACTAAGTAACTATCAAAATAGCAGTAACTTTTATTTTCTTACTTAAAAGCTAGACAAAGAGAATTCAAACATTATTTGAAACAATGAGTTACTTAAAAGTAAGTTTTACCTTTTTATGCTTACTCAACACTTGCAGATTTTGATTAAACAAGCACTTTATGAAAAATATAGCTGGTAAAAGTTAATTGTAAATACCATGGGTGTGTGTGGAAGAGTCAAGACTGTAACTTGTATCAACTATTAAATTATATCCAAATATAAAGAATGGGCCAATCTGTTTTCTGCTTTGCAGAAGCTACGTGGATGGCTTTTGAAAGGTTTTCCCTGAGGATTGTTTGAGTTTCTATTTTTTCTCTCTGTGGAACAATGAACAGAGACAAGTATACAAGGACCCCAAATATAAATCAAATAGATTATGCATTTGTGAGTATCTACATGTATCCTCAAATCATCTGTTATCCACCAGGTTCTTTTTCCAAATGAAGCAATTCCAATGCTGCTTGCTCGCATAGTAGGAACACTTGGTCCCATTGACATGGATATGTTGCAAAGAGGGCAGGAGACGCACAAGTATTTTACAAAAGAATACGATCTTTATCATATTAATGAGGTTTGTTCTTTTTCTTATTTCCATTTTTGTTCTTTTTCAATTTGACTGTTAGAAAGTTGTGTTTCCTATAGTATTTGACTATACCAATTTCAATTTTTTCCGAGGTTCTGTTTTGTGTTTGGAAGTTCTATGTTTTCTATAGTTGTGTTTGCTGTTAATGATATGGTTTTCAGCATTTTATAACTTCGGTTCCTTGTACATGTGCCAACCCCCTTTTACAGCTAGTCTAAGGTCAATGAATTCCCTAATCTGAAATGAATGTATCTACTTTTGTTACAATATTATCAAAATTTATCACCAAGTTATAGTTGGCCTGCACCTTGTAAATGAAATATATGTGCATTCTAGTACTAGTTTTCTCGTAAATACAATTTTTCTATTTGAACATTTTCATATTTATATGCAATTCTGCAACAGGAGACAGATCAGCTAGAGTATATAATCCCTGAGGAGACATCCCTGGAGCATCAACTGCAGGTTTCTGATTCTGGGTTCATTGATTTCGTGCTATACTTACTAGAGACTAATCCAAAAAGGCGCCCGACTGCAAGGCAGGCCCTCGAGCACTCATGGCTTTCCCAATCATACGCTGTTAACCCCTTTTGATATTTTCATAGAGAACGAGTCTTTCAAAATTCGAGCTCAATACGTCACCAATTCTGACTTGGTTCGGTACGTTGATGATCACATTGTGCATGCTGTATATTAATGGTTAAATAGAGAGTTTATACATTCAAAGATTTTGTATAGGTTTTTAAGCATCCTCTTTAAGGAATTGAGGAATTATCTTTCGGGCATGAGATGAAAGAGGAGGTTTTGGTTTGTATCGGATTCATATACAATGTTTCTTATCCAAAGTCAGTAAATGAAAAAATACTTACATTTGAAATTGTTGTTATAAATCACTTGGTTTTGGTGTCTAGGGCATCAAAATATAAAGAGAATTTGTCAATATTTGAGCTTCCTATGGTTTCTTGCTTGATTTTTTCCATTTAATTGCATCTTTTTTGCGTTATAGAATCTCCTCCCTTCTTCCACTCTTTCCGAGAGTATTGGAGCTTCGGTCGTAAATGGATTTTGTCAATTAGCTTGAAATGTGAAATCCTAAATTTTCTCAATCTGAATGTTTTCCCATTTGACAGGTTAAAAGAAATGAAGCAAATTGAAGTACTGGGTGAAAGTTACTCTGTCACTCTATTACTTAGGCATCTTGTCTTTGATGATATTTTTCGCCCAAGAAATTCTGTTTGGAGGTAAAAAGACATTTGTCTCTCATATTTCTAAATGGGTTAATCTAGTTGTACATAATCCTCTACATAATGATTCACATAATGGTGACGTGGCAATCATCCACTTATTGATGTGTAAGTGTGAAAGTTGAATTAAAGGCAGGATCACATGACACGTGTAATTATGTGAATCGTTATGTGAATGATTATGTACATGTAACATTACCCTTTCTAAATAAGCAAAAAAAATAAATAAATCAATTAGACATAATATTTTCTCTTCATTTCGATGCACGCTAACAAAATATTTGGACAAAAAAGTCATCAAAGATAAAATATGTCAATTAATAGATAGTTAAAGGATAAGAATATGCAAAAAAAAAAAGTTCAGTATATAAGTGCAAAAATGAGAAAGATAGGAGAGTTCCATTACAATTAGAATGCGAAGTAGTTAACAAAAATTGTGTTGTGAATACAATTATCTTAAATTCAATAATTAAAAAAAAAAGTGATAAAAAAAAGTGAGATAAATATTTGATGTTTGCATCCATCATATTTGCTGAGTCCCTCGTGGACAAACTCACAGACAATATTGCCGTAATAGTTGCTCTCTTATTTCCTTTTTTTAAAAAAAATAAAAATAAAAATCGTTTAATAACTCATTCTCTCTCGTCACAACCATCCAATAAAAGGTGAATTATACAGAGATAAAATGAACTAAATTCCATTCATAGAGCCAATGCAATTCCATATAATATTATATCATCATTTTCTCCGAACTACAGCATTTTAGTCACATGAAACAACAGTTGAATGACTAAGACAACCTAGTCCCATTGAATTTCTCTGTGAAAAGTCCATTCAGATGGATTTAAGGTGGTTTTTCCATCAGAAGCAACTAGATCACAGGGTGAATCCTCTGCAAATTCAGTGGGAATGGATTTCCAGTGGAGAGATGGCTCCCATTCAGCTTCCTTCAGCACCTTGAGTATTTCTTCCACAACTATCTTACTGCCCTCAGCTGACAAGTGAACTCCATCTCTGTAGAAGAGAAACAATGATGATTAGGATGCAACAAAGACGCAGACAGTGCCTACTTTTTTCGAGAAGTAGTAAATCTTTGAACTAAATATCTCCCACAAAAGTAACTTTTGAGCAAGCTCAAACATCTTTGGCAAAAATGTAACTTAGTAACCTCTTAAGTTTAGATACATATTTTGCTAGGCTTTAAAGTTACTTTCATGTACTTTTTTACCTTTTCTTTCAGGCTTTAGAAAAACAAAATCCTGACAAGCTTGTTAAGTTAGTATTTTCAAAAACAGAACTTCTGACAAAGTTCGGAGATTTAATTTACAAGAAGCTGAATGGATTGAGGTAGTTGCAAAACATTTTATTTCTTTATAGTGGACTGAACGGATTGACGAGAGGGATTCGGGTAGGCGAACCCCAAGTTTATTCGGAGTGAAGTTATATGTTTCTTGTATTAGTGATAGAGAAGGTAGTGATCTTCGGTTTCCTATTTCAACACCACTGATGTTTAACATCTTTTTGACCGGATAAATATTCATTAGCATAAATTTACTATTTGATAAATGCGAAAGACACGAGGTATTGTACTTACGTAAAGCAAGCAGTCAACCAATCGTCTCGTTTCTGAATTGCAGTCCAAAGATCAACAACCTTTATATGCATCTCCTTGCACAACTCTATACAAGCTTCTGAATAATTGCGGCATAATTCATTTGTTCGAACTAGCTCGCTGAGGTATGGACTGTTTTGGAAACAAAAGATATTGTGATCAAATTTAGGTAGTTGTGAATAAAGGAAATAAACACCACTAAAATTCTTGATACCGGATATAGGAAGGCTTGCTATGTCGTAGTCATAATAGTACCTTCTGTTTTCATGAAGTTTAGCCTCGTTGACAGGAGGACAACTGAGAAAGATTATGCGGGTTGCGTCTGAAAGGCTCTGAAATTCAGATGCAGTGTTAAAATTTATATGGCTTCTAACTGGAAAAGGAAAATACAGACCAGCCTAGTTAGCATAAGCATTTTCTTTCCGAGGACAAGTCTATCAGAGAAGAAAGTAATGGACGATTTTAAGAATATGCTTTCATTATCATATTTATCGAAACAAGAAATATATCATTAACACTACTGAGTTTTTCATATTCCCCTCGAAGATCTCGCCCCTAAAACACAAACAGAATGTTGAAGACTACATCTCAACAAATAAATATGTCCCATCTCTTAGAACTTAAGCTTTTAGATGAAGGAAGCTTTGATGAGGTGATTCAACGTGCAATCACAATCACCTAAAACATCTCATTATTTTCCAAAAACCTTTTGAATTGATGAAAATGTCATAAACTGAACAAGTTTTATGCAAAGACGTATCTTTTTTGGTTAGCATTGAATTATTTTATTGGGAGTGAAATATAATTTAATCAAAACTAGATGTTGCCACAACACCTTGTAACCTGGACAGCCGGACCTATAAGTCACAACTCAAAGTTCATTTAATACTACTTCACAGAGACAAACACTTTCGGGGCCATTTTTCGTTGTGGATAAGTTACCTTGAGATGGATTGCTATTTTTCTCATGTTTTCAATATACTCTGGAAGCGGTACGTGAGGACCTAGTCCAGATGAGTGAGGTCCCATAGAATCATTACCGCCAAAGTATACGATCACCAATGACGGCTGAATAGCAGCATCCTGAGAAAGAAAAACGTTGTGTTTAGTATCAAAGCACAGCCAATGGTCATAAAGATATCTGATGTTATTGTGTTTTTAGTACATCTAAAAGGATGTCAAAGAAGGATTAATAATATTTTGACGATTATAAAAACTCACGACTCTAAAAAGGATTTTTACTAAATCAATTACATAATGCATGTTTTGTACTCAGGGAAATCTTCATCATCTGTTACTCTATTGAATATCCATAAACGTCAACTAAGAGCATTAGTCAAAGATAATGCATAAATTAGTGTAGCGTGTATGACATTGCACTGTGTTTCCATACCATTAAAATAAATAAGGTTTTTTTTTTTAATGTCATAGATAATGCAACAAATAAAATTGATGCTAACTTTATGGAAATGACTTTTTCTGTTCATATCATTAGAACTGAAAAGTAGAAGTTACTGGCAGCACGCCATGAAGTACCTTTGGAAAAATTTGATCAAGGACTTGGACGGCTCGTCGAGAATTCCAACCATAGTAGCCTCGTGATATTACATCAGCCTACAAGGGTAAATGGAGAAGCTAATGATGCATCAAAATGAGTGGACTGCTTTATTACTCTACATCTAAAAATGTGGGATCCGAAACTTTTGGGTCGTCTTCTGTCATGTAATTATTAAGCCTCCATTGGGAAGAACTTATAATATAGATAAACTGAGAAGTGGATAAATGAATAGTACTAGTGAATCTGTTGGAATGTTTGGTTGTAACTTGTAAATGAAGTTTGACCATCTATGAATGATTTATAAACTTTGCCAATCAAAGGTTAAAGTAAATACGCGAGACACCTATTTGCACATATTCACAGAAATTTTTAACTAAACTATATGGATAAAACAAAAAAAAAAAAAAAAAAGTTCAAGATCAACACTGTCAGAAAGCACATCAATTGCACAGAAACATACCGTTTTCACTGAAGAAATTTGAGCACAGGTTGTGAAGAATTTAAGGCTCGTAAGTTTCAATATACAAACGACCTATTTGGGTGGAGGTGGGGAGTGTTGCGTTGGCATGGACAGTGACAGTTCATCAATATGAGAAGACGGATAACTTAGGACACATAAGGACTTCCGGTAGATGAAAATAGAAGTGTACATTTAAAAGGACATTACATCATAAGAATCAAGTTGCTTCAGTCAGACCAATGACTGCCACCTATCCATTTCAGGAAGACTAGTTTAGTTTTTAAATAAAACTTTTTCTATGATGAAATTTTCCCATTACAAGCCTCAGATGACCAAATTAACAGAGACAGGCTCTAGCTACATGGATAAAGTTTAGTAGACGTATTTATTAGTGAAATTTTTAGAAAAGATGAACGTGATATGAGCAAGAGGACTGATACCGAGTTTTGTGTCACAAGATGGACATCAGTACATGGTCTGAAGAAGACGACTGAACAATGAATAACTACTGCAACATATGTAAAGGTAAATCCATCACTGCAACTTTGAATTTTCAGTATGATTTATTCTGAAATCATACATCATCTGGTGCAAAACTCAGTATAATATGCACAGTTAACTGAAAGCCCTTTATTAACAATGCAGGATATTTTTCGTTTTTCTTCTCCGTGCGACACCCTAAGGGGAAGATACCACGTATATTTCTCATGCCCCAAGTACTGAACATCATGAATCACCCTTTTTTTTTCCAAAACAGTAAGAAATCTAATAATTCATTTGCTTTGGAACAGATCATCAACATTATTGAGGACAAAAAATATTTTTAATTGTATGACAAGGTCATTTATCTGATTTAAAGTTTTATAGATGGTTATTACTATAAACATCTTCAAATAAGTTAGACGAGTTTCTGTGAGTGCCCTAGGACTGTTGGCATTCACCAGAGTTATAATGTGTGTCAGTGATTTCACATGTTTTGCCAATTGAAGTTGAATGATGTGAAAGAAACAAGATTTGGCATTAAGATGTGCTATGAACAAGAGATAGATGAGCGGTGAGACAAAAGAAGAAAGCCTTGATGAGGTATTTGCATGAATATTTCTGTAATTACGGATGTCTGATATGGAATGCAATATATGGGACTTCAAATTGATGTCATAGAGGATATAAGACATAATTTGAACTCATTTTATCATGCTTTCCGTGGTGTGAACCACAATAATTTCGTTGTCATCTTATTTGCAAGTTCGTTTTTGGAGATTAAAGTATAGATATAAAGACGCTAAAAATAAATATCTACATATGCGCGCACGAGCTGACACACACCCTGCTGCATATCAATATGAATTGGATGAACAGGTAGTGTCCCAAGCTCCAAACTTGGCAGTGTAACCCCCCACGGAATATCAGCCTAAGGAAAGTAAAAGGCTGAAAAGAATCCTTGAGCATTCAAACAGGACTAAAAAATTATTCATTTAACTTACAATTGGGAAAGAAAGTTCTGATGGGATACTTTAGTCTTACCAGTAGGTTAATACAAGAAAATGTGGTAATCGACATATTGTATTTTTACCTTAAACTAAATCCGTTGTTCAAAAATATAAAAAAAAGATAAAAATAAAAAATTTAAGAGCTTAGTGAGAACTAAATCTGTGTATGATACATGCACAATTTTTATAAATGGCTGACAGTAAACTTGTGAACCCAGGTACCCTAGGTTCATTGTTATATCTATAAATTACGTGACATGTGTGTGATGAAGGGAGTCTCACTTTGGTCAACTCGACCTCGATTATTTAATTTGATTGGGCCAATTAATCAAGCAACCTCTACTTGGGCTCGGGCTCGGGCTCTGTCTAGGTCTATTAACCAACTTGGTCCATTTTCATTTCACTATATTTATGTGATCCATTTCACAATTAAGGTTTGTAACCTTAACCCTAGCTAAAACCCCATCTCTCGTCTCTTGCACTCATGTTATCTTCCGTCCGGTTGTTAGCTTGACCGTTGGAGTGCAAACGGTCGTTGGACCTTTTTCTTGACCGACAACTTCTGCCTCCTAACGGTGTGTCCCAATGTGCAGGTGATGTCTTCGTGAAGAGGATGCGGCTAGGATTCCATTAGCGCATTTTTTTTAGGTCAACAATATCATCTATCTCTAAAAATTGTGCATGTGTAACACCTTTAACCGGATGTGATGGATAGTGTTGAAGACTGAATTTTAATAAATGAATATGTCCCCCTCTCTCCCTAACAATTATTGACAAAACATGAGGGCATACCAAGGAGAATGGTGATGCAGAATATGGTTAAGTTAAAATATAATTTTATAGATTTGCAAGAACTTTAATTATTAGAAAATCGATCAACATTCCCATAGAGCTGCAAATACATAAAATAAAATAACGAAGCAACATAGATCCCCTATTCTTTTAGAAACCAGAGAGATGGATGAGACAAACAAACAAACAAATACCAGGCAGTAAAACTCTACATGTCACACATAAAATCTTTGCTCACCTAATCACAACTAGATTACACGAAACGTAATATGAAATTCAACTATTCACGCACAAATGCACATAATAATCAGCGTTGATTCCAAGGTAAGAAAAAGTACTGCAAGTTCGTGCGGTCGTGTGAATGCGCGCGCGCGCGTGTGAGAGAGAGAGATTTTACTTTACGAGCGTAGATGTCGGAAAGTATGGCACCCCATCCGCCATTGCTGAAACTGAGCTGAACTATTGACGATCCAAACAGCACAAACAGAGGTCTCTTTGGTCCCACCATCTCTTTTATCTTCTTGTCCGGGAGTTTTCGTGTAGTTTTGTCTGATAAATGATGATCTCTCTGTTTTTATTTCACTCTGCAGTGCTCTCTGCATTAATTGCTGGATGTTCGGACTGAACGAGAGAAATGCACAAGGGAAAAATTCAATAAGGTATATACTTATATACTAATTCAAAAATAAAGTTTATACTTTCAAAATTCAAACATCAGGTTGGTTTTTTTTTAATGAAATAATAAATTATTAATCAATTTATTATTAAATATTTAATTTTAATATAATATAATTAACACATCACACATGTACCATCCATACCGCTTCGTGGACTATTCCGACAACCATTCCGACTACTACTCTTCTCCGGCGAATGTTCCGACGACCGTTCCGATGATTGCTCCGATTCCGACGATTATTTCGGTGACCATTTTGGTCACATATTTACAATTTACGGTTACAGCTCAAAAATTTTGTAGGTCACAGATTTCAAAATTAGTTAGTCACAGATCAAAATTTATAGGTCACATAGTCACAAATTTTTAAATTAATTATAGGTCACATGTCACATATTATAAAATTAATTGATCACAGATTATTTCGAGGTTACAGATTTTTTAAATTAATTGGTCACATATTATTTTTGAGTCGCATATTATTAAATTTTTAAGTCACAGTTGAGTAATTGGTCATAGATTACCAAACATTTGGTCACAGACTACCAAACATTTGGTCACAGACTGCTGCCACTACTACTATGGCCACTTTCGATCACCCTTCCAACACTACCAGTACGGCCACTACAGTCACTTGCAACCACCCTCACCCGCCACCACCTTCGCCACAGCACTACAACACTACCAAAAAGAAAGTCACTGCCAACAAATCACTACACCACCACCTACATCCACTGCACCACCATCACCATCTTGACCGTATCGTCACACCACCACCAACAGAAACACACCACCGTCGCCATAGGAAGCACACAACCACCACAGAAACGAACCACCACCACCATTTTGCAACCTACCAACAACTTGCACTACTAAACAACCACTACCACCTCAACACTACAACCACCAGAATGCTGCGAGCGAGGCCGCTCACATCGCCGCCATCTTCTGTGAGAAGGAAAACTTTGTGCGATGGCGCACAAACCAACACCCCAAACCCGTCACAGCCAGAACACACCCCAACCCCGTCGTCGCGCCGCCCCAGAGACACCACCACCCCCGTTGCCGCCAACAAAGTAGGCATCACTACATCACAACCCAACAAAAAAAAACCCTGAGCCCACCACCGCCAGAACCTCCACCCCCGTCTCCACTACCTAGATCCACCGCACCAGATTCACCACCACACCATATCGCACTTGACTGGATTCAATTTCACAGCAGCCCTCGCCGTAGTGAGCAGAGAGAAGGATGTCATGAATCGTCGCGATCTATGTACCGGCGAAACCATAGATCTGCACGTATAGGCTATGGGGTTTGTTAGATCTGGTGGTGGCGTTGCCGGCGCCGGCCTTCTTTCCGGCGTGCGATTTCAGATAGAGAGAGAGGAGGGAGAGAGATTGAGTGAGTAGTGAGAGAAAATGAGATTGGAAATGAATTAGGGTTTATTTGAAATATTAGTATTATAATATTATTTAAATTAACAAAATATCCAATTAATACCTGATTTTTGATTAAATAAACTTCATACCTGAATTTTGAATTTGGTAGTTTAAGTACTTGAGTTTACGTAATTTTCCCATTAACCAATAAACAAGAATACGGGCTATGGATGGGCCGCCCCGATTTCTAGCAAACGCTTTTGGTGGGTTGTTGGTTAGATGGTAGAAAATGTCAAATAACCCAATACTTTGTAATTAATTATAAGTTTTGACAAACATAGCCTGAATTCTAGAAATCCTATTAATGGCTTCAATGAGAAATTAGCAAGGTTGATAGCACAATACTCGCAACCGTTCATGTGAAATATTATATATTATTTATTTTATATAATGTACCAAATGAAAAAAAATACGATATCTATAATATTTTGCGCAATAACAATAAAACCATTTTGTTGGAAGAAAAAATTGACACTTTCGTCGACATCTTCTCACATTGTGGTAGGGTCCACGTGGAACCCATATGAATGAAAAAAGAAAAAGAATTCCCCATATTGTGAGGGTGCTGTCAGGGACGACAACCCAGCATTGTTCGCGCAATAAATATGCTTACCAATATGTGTTAAAGAGGGGCATGGCTTTAATGAGGGAGTTGGTAAACTTACTAAAGAGTAAAGACTTACGAGAGTTTTTTTATTTAATTCTTTTTTCCTATTATTAAACCTTTTTGGGAATTTTCATATTATATTGTCTTAGCTTCTGTTTGGTAAATTCATAAATATGAATAGTGTTGGATCCTACTATATTTATGGAGGGATAAATTTATATGTACATAATTATTGTACATAATTGATTATATAGGTTCATGTGGAAGAAATCCGACCGTAGATGTAAAGTGTGGAAAAATCAAAATTGTAGACTACCGATGAATGCATGCCACATGTCAATTATGTAATGTATTATGTAAATGATTATGTACTTGTAACATGATCCATGTATGGAGAATGATGAGGAGTGATTATAAATGTGATTGAATTTGACCAAATTTATAAATTAATTCATAAATGTTCGTGTTTTGCCTATCTAATTTATATTAATCCCCCAATCTACTTAAATTCAACCTCCTTTCCTTCAGAGCTAAAATCCGGCTTCGTTAGGTAGACCGAAGGAAGAGTTGTGCACAAAGATTTGAACCATGGGACAAGGACAACCACCAACAATAGGAGGCTCAATTAGGGTTGGGAGTAGGTAAAAACGCGAAATGGACCACCGTTGATAAAAATCGACATATTGGGCATGGAAATGAAAGCTATCTATTAATTAAAATTCACTTGAAATTGCAATTTTCTTAATAAAGAGGTAGGTTCAAATGAAAAATATTCTGATAGTTGTCAAAGTCATCTTTTCATCAAATCTAACCTAATACTGAGCGTAGAACTATTAGTTTTGTATATAATATCCCAAAAAAATCAGCTATTAAATTAATTTATATGAATTCACATGAATTGGATCTATCACTACATGAAACTATTTAGGCCATATTTGGGAGGGATTAAATTTTTCTACAGTAAATCAATTCTCATTTTCAACCACACATTCTTCAATAAAATAATATTTTTCATCACATCAATAATTTTTTCTTCTTTTACAACCACACATTTCCCATCATATCACTATTCAAAATCAATTCTTCTCCCAAAAATTTCTTCCAAACAAGCTCTTAATTCCGTGGGTAGAATTTCCATTTTTTTAGTTCAATTTTTGAACCAAAAAAAAAGTTGAAGTGAATTGTGCCAACTTTATACATATATGTGTGTGTGTGTATTCAAGCACCATACCTAAGGACCACATCTTTAGTTTTTAACCCACCAAACCGTTCAAGCATCTTAATTAGTTCTTACCTTCCAACATCAATGACTTGACCTTTTGGGATAACTCGGTGCCAAAACACATCTCAAACTCGTACTTACTTTCAGTAGTGCAAGGGAGACATGCTTTTAGTGAAATTTTATACCGAACTCGACATTTAAATTGATACATTTTATCACAAGAACGCCAATTTTAAAAGCTTTTTTGTCTTTCCCAATTTCAGAATCGATCATGACAATGTTTTGCACCTAACAAAGTAATTTGAAGCGATATTGTTACTTGAGAATTATGAATTAAAAGGGATAATATATTCCTACATATTGTACGAGAAAAGCAATTAGTTGACAGATTCAAACATATATTAAAGTAAAAATGTTAACATAATATACCTTTTCGAGTCAAGTCGGTTTATGGATCATTTTGTAGGGTTATGGAAGTGTGGGAGAATTGACACAAATAACACTACAATTCAATGGTTGAGAGTTGAGATTTCCTTAAAAGGGCAACATTTGACAAATTTATTAACGATTTATAAAGAGAAATAATAATGTATTCTATAAAATGTGTGAATGATAAAGATTAATAGTTATGAAATATATTATTAAAATTGATGTTTGACTTTAACTGAATTTATAAATCATTTATAAATTGTCCGCCAAAATTTAGAGGATGTAGTAATTTCAAGCTTACCTTTAATGATCCTACGTCATTGGACAAACTCTCAAATTAGAATTTTTGCAATTTTTTCTCCCTCTCTCATGATTTGTTCATCTTGGAGGTATACTCTATCCTTATTTTTCTAGGTCTGTTTGGGAGCTATTCTTTCTTCAAATAATATATTTTTTCTTTCACATCAAGTGGGGTCCATGGCTGGAAAGAGACACAAAAAAGGTATGATTTGACACAAATAATGCATTTTTTTTGGTAGAAACGAAGGCTCAAGCCATAGTTTTTGTTAATTGTGTCACATTTTAATTATAAAAATGTTCTTATTTTTAGCTCAAATTTGTCCGTACGTCTTCAATTTTTTTCATCACATTATTATCATCAACCTTCAATTAATTATCATTTCTTGTCTCTAATGATGGGTTATGTCCAAACATCGAGGTGGTGCGAAAAAATTATTTTGTTGAATTTTTTTAATTTGTTGTTTATTTTGTTTATTTAAAAAATACAGAAGACAAATAAGTCTTTTTATTCCCTCTAATTGATATTTTGATAGGGAAATTATATTTGTACCGGGGTTGACAAAAACAGGTGGGCCCTCCACCATTGTGAGGGCCGGTGAGGGGGGTTGTTAACCCCCCCCCCCCCCCCTCCAATAATTATAGCAATGCCCTTTTTGATTACAAGATGTGCTATTAATGAAAGATTTAAAATTTAAAGCAACGAAAAAAGTTGAGAGAACACACGTGCAAAATTGAGTAAAAGTTGAGAACCTTCATCAGAATGTGATGCGGTTAACAAAAACTATCGTGTGAATATAAATATAAAATGTCAAATTCACTAGTACAAGTGGATTATGCATGTAAAATTATAAAAGGAGACATCAATTGACATAATTTAAAATTTTCATTTTTCATTTAATTTAAGAAAAGTAAAAGACATACAGAATAAATCCCTTGTACATGGGATATTGCCAGAAAAATTGTGTTCGATGTGAGATGGCAGACTGTGATTGATAGTGTTAAAATTATTTTTTGTCCAATTGCCAATCACGATCAATCAAGTGTGAATCCTTGACATTGTAGAAGTAGTCCACATAATTTAAATAATTAGGAATATCTTCCTAGAAAGGAGTTGTAAAAACATGAGCATACATATTCTAATCTTCTCCGCGTATATATCGTGTGCGTTGAGTTTGATATTTAGGGAATTTCTGCTTTCTCTTCATTCACAAGAAAAGGATCATATCATTGAGGTAATCTACTTCTAATTTATTAACAATTGAAATTAAGTGCATATTTGACATTCATCACTTTATTTTATAGTTTGCTATATGATTACTTTCAATCATACATCCACACAATAAAATACTCTACACGTATATCGAAAATTTTCCATACTTTTTAACTATACATTTTTATAAAATCACTATTCAATTTTTTTTTTTTTACAATAATGGTTGTCAAACAGGCTAAAAAAGGATCACTTATCGATCTATGTGATTAAAGAAAATTATATTCAAAAAATGGTAAATGCGTTTTTCGTGGCATAATCACTATATTGTGAGCTAGTATGAGCCCTATTTTGTTGAAAATTATTTTTTTCGAAACTTATTTTTAACCACACATTCTCCAATAAAATAATATTATACTTAAATCATTTTTTAAAAAATTTTTAACCACACATTCTCTAAAAATCACTATTCAAAAATATATTTTTCTTCTCAAAATGGGCACAAACAAGGAGTAAAACTCTTTATTTTTTATATTCATTTTCAATTGTATATTCACACAAGAAAATATTTTAAATGTAAATCCAAAAAATTTTCTTACTTTTTAATTACACGTTTTCCAAAAATCAGTGTTCAAAATATCATTTTCTCTCAATTTCTCTTTATATATCTTTCTATATATAAAAAGTGCCTATTTAACGGAATTTGTTGGTTTAACGGAAAAACTAATGGAATTTGTTGTTTTAACGGATTATGTAACGGAATTTCTTATTTTAAACAGGCAGTTACACATTCCTTCAATGTTTTTATCATAACTTTGTATTCCGATATTCGATTGAAACGATTCAAAATGCGTTGGAAAGCTAATCCATCTGGCTACAACTTTGATTCAGACATCATTATCCAATTCGATCACTTTCTATGCCAAAAATATGTCTCAATATAACGGACTATGTAACGGAATTTTTTGTTTTAAACAGGCAGTTGCACCTTCTTTCAGTGTTTTTATCATAACTTTGTATTTAGATGTCCGATTGAGGGGATTCAAAATGCGTTTCAAATCTAACTCATCTGGCTATAACTTTTATTCAGACATCATTCTCCAATTGGATCACTTTCTATGCCAAACATAGGTCTCAATATAACGGACTATGTAACGAAATTTCTTGTTTTAAATAGGCAGCTGCATCTTCTTTCAATGTTTTTATTATAACTTTGTATTCTGATATCCGATTGAGGCGATTCAAAATGAGTTGGAAATCTAACTCATCTGGCTACAATTTTTATTTAGACATCATTCTCCAATTCGATAACTTTCTATGTCAAAAATATGTCTCAATATAACGGATTATGTAACAGAATTTCTTATTTTAAACAGGCAGCTGCACCTTCCTTCAGTATTTTTATCATAACTTTGTATTGCGATATCCGATTGAGGTAATTCAAAATGCGTTGGAAATCTAACTCATTTGGTTACAACTTTGGTTCAGATATCATTCTTCAATTCGACCACTTTATATGCAAAAAATAGGTCACAATATAACGGATTATGTAACGAAATTTTTTGTTTTAAAAAAGCAGATGCACCTTCTTTCAGTGTTTTTATCATAGCTATGTATTTCGATATCCTATTGTGGCGATGCAAAATGCGTTGGAAAGCTAACTCATCCGACTACAATTTTAATTCAAAATATCATTCTCCAATTCGATCACTTCCTATACCAAAAATAGGTCTCAATATGAGATTAAAACACTGGAGCATAACTTTTCGGTTGGAAATTGATTTGTGATCATCTTTTGACTAAATTTGATCCCCTTAACATCTTTCTTTATCCAATTGATTCCGAGCACTCTCAAATCTTCATCGTGAGATTCGGCACAACTTTTAAGTATTTACATTTTAGCCCCCGAACTTTGGATCCCTTACAATTTAGCCATTTCTTCAAATTTGTCTACTTTTGCTTATTTTCTTCAATCTCACCAACCTACATCACAATATCAAAATCACACATCTAATTATTTATCAATTATATAAACATTACATCATTAATTATTTATAGGGTGTCTGTTTTTGTTTTTCAGCAGAAATCAAGCCATTGGCAACACAATTCATGCCGTTGGGAGCTGCAATTTTGGACCAATTCTCTCACTGTAGGGCTGTAGGTT
This sequence comes from Fraxinus americana, assembly GCA_035079005.1. NCBI lineage: Eukaryota > Viridiplantae > Streptophyta > Magnoliopsida > Lamiales > Oleaceae > Fraxinus > Fraxinus americana. The sequence continues at coordinate 34,460,827 of CM068710.1, read as the reverse complement.
TGAAAAAAAAAGGGTAACGTAATCAATTTTCATTCCTCCTTACATCGCGCCAAACACACCCTTAATTAATCAAAAAAAATTACATCTTTATTAATAACAAATTAATTATTAAACAAAAGTATTAAATATAAACTAAGCAAACGTGCATTGCACGTTGCTTGCATCTAGTATGTATGTATATATATATATATATAAACGACCTCCTATTCATGATGGACATGATAAAACATATTTGTCGTTGACGTGGTGGCCAAGACATCGATGGCGGACAAGATAAATCTTACCTACCATGGATAGAAGATAATTTCTATGAATATAACATACTTCTCGCAATATTTTAAAATGAATTATTAATGTGATCTCTACTATACTAATTAGGTCATATTTTCTCTTAAATTCTTCATTGTATGACCTTTCGTATGAAGCCTTCAATTTTTATTTTGAAAAAACATTGCCAAATGGCCGTAATCTATGACTATGATGAAAGCAATTTTGTTATGAAATATAATTTGACTAAACTTCATTTAGGCTGCTAAGCATTTTCAACAGATAGGAAAATATAAATCTTTTTTTGTCTTTAATCTTATGATGACTATGTTCATAATGAAAAACGTGTTTCTATTTCGTACAAGTGATGAAGGCAGTGACAAAAGATTGTTGAAAATATTAACGTCCCAATCATCCCATATAAAATATTTAATTATCGTTATAGAGAAGGAGGCGAAAATTCACGAAACTTGGTTAAATCGGATAGATTTCTGGTCGCACGAGTTAATTTAATTTAATTCGGCCAACAAAAAAAGAGTCAATTGTACCTCTTTAAACCGCGGTCAACATATGACACGGTATTAGGTAGATTGTTCGCCACTAAAGACGAAAAAATGTCTATGAAAAACATCGTGATGCTTCGGCCATGGTCAAGAGTGTTAAGAATTGAGTTCCATCTTAAAAAGTCAACCTTATTAAAAGGGGTAACTCAATCCTTTATAAGTTGGTTTATGTTTACATCTTTATTCGATGTGGGATTCTATCATTTAATATACCCCACAAGATGGTGGTTTGTTTAAACAGACCAATCTTGAAATCCGTATGTATACTCATTTTTGGAGTCTTAATCGGATCGAATTGCTCGTTAGAATTTAATGAACTCTGTTATCATGTTAAGAATTGTGTTCCATCTTAAAAGGTCGACTTTATTAAGAAGAGTAACTCAATCCTTTATAAATTGATTTATGTTTACATTTTTATTCGATACGGGATTCTATCATTTAATAAAGAGTTCAACAATTAAGGAAAAGTAATATTTAGTGGTGCACAAAAGGTTGTAATTAAACAGTTCAACGAGGTAAAGGGTGATTATTAAGAAAATAATTAAAAACATCGAGAAGGGCAAAATGTTGCTTGTGGGCATAAGATTGCCCACCTTCCCCGCTTGATCAACCAGAACTTTCAATAATTAACATTTTTCTAATCATCAATTATTAAAAGAGTGAAGAATTTTATTAACTATGCAAACATTTCTTGGCTGGACAACTAGAGAAGACTATAGAAAATTTAAATAAATCCCCAAATTTGAGAATTCGAGAACATAATAACTTTGTTTTAATGTTAATATTCAATCAAATACTAATATAATCATTTTCTATTTACTAACAAACAATTCATACACAAAAATGTTGAAAATTTACGAATAGAATTCGTCTATAAATGGAAGCGTCGAATAATTTAAATGTTATTGAATAGGATGGGATGATATATTTTACGAAATACTAAATTAACTAAGAGAATAATATCATGAAATATTGAGTGTGTTCTGAGGTACCTAACAAGTACAAATTATATGTTTGGTTCGTGATAAATTTGGAATCGTATTACACTTGAGGTCTTTAGCTATCAAACCAAGGTTCATCTCGTTTAGTGCTTTTGGACTCATACAAGAATTTTTGGTATATGGTTGATGTATCGATCTCTCAACCTTATTTGTCCTAACATGTATTAACATTTGTATTAATTCGATAAGCTACATGTTTGGTGTATGGAAAATTTCTTTCGATCAGAAAACTAAGCCCGATCCTTGTTTGAAGCCCGTTCTTTAAAAGTTCGTTTTTCTTCAAACTCATTTTCAACTCTATATTTTCCTAAAAAAATAAATTTACCTGTAAACCCATTTTTTTAATTACACATTTTCCAAAAAAATTGCTATTAAAAAAAATATTTTCCAAAAAAATGAAGCTCAAACAGACCCTACCGGCAATCTTCCACCTTGCCCGACGGCTTATGTTATCCTTCTCAATGATGTCCAACATGATACACGTTACTTATCAAACAAACTAATGTGAAATTAGGAATAATGTGAAATTTGATTCTCGGTTGACTTTTATTAGGTATATTGCCGTTAGTCTGCATTGACACACAGACCTTATGGGGGTGGGGGGATTACAGCCTTCTCTATTTGACCAAATACCTCCGCTTGTAAATTTCCATGTTATTGTCCAAAAACATCGAACCTCGCTCGGCCCGCATTTAGGATTCCATCTTCTACACTTTTCCTCTCTTTTTAAGCCTTTTCCCCTCTATTCCCCCTTCATTTACTCCAGTTTCCAGCCCACAAAATACACAGTTACAATTTTCCCAGCTGCCAGAAAACAGATGGGATTCTCTAAATTAGACGAGAAAACAAAGAGAATTCTAAGATGGATCAAAACTCTTTTCTTCTTGATTTCCATGTTAATGTCTCTACTCTTATTCTCAGCTCCAATTTTTTTAGCCATCGCCGACGCCCTTCTCCCGTCGGCCATATTATCGGCTTCTTTTTCTTCTTCTTCAAAACTTACCCTACAATCCCTTTCTTCGTATCTTAAAAACTACGACTTCCGGTACTCACTCATTGATATTCCTCTCATTTCCATCGTTCGATCAGCTATTATATTATGTACGTCCTCGCCTTTTCTTATTAAACTTTTGTAATATATTTGGTAAGAAGAACTGGATAATATTCCGTACTGCCTATCAAATATGTACTTAGACTAAATTTTTGTTTAATAATCATGATTTTTCTTGTTTGTTTAGGTGTTTATAGTTTTTGCGATGGTCCGAGGCTTTCAAGAGGGCCATACTTGGGAATTGCTACAGTGTGTTCGGTTTCATCATTGGTGTTTGTATCATTGAAGGCTTCATATGTGTTTAGCAGCAATTTGAGGATCCATGGAGGACCGCCTGATCGAGCCATGGAAGTGGCTTTGTTCGTTTGTTCATTGGCTATGGCCGTGGCGCATGTCGGTGCGGCGTACCGGATTAGTTGCAGAGAAAGAAGAAAGCTTCATGTTTTCAAAATTGATATTGAAGCTGTAAGTCTCAAATCTCAATACATTCACTGCTTTTCTGTGATTTAATTTACGGTAATTAATTGAGTAATCAGGGGGCATTTAGTCAATTTTGTTCATTTTTTTTTTTATCCATGTTCTAACTTTTTTCGTCAAATTCTCATCATCAACTTTTTATTAATTTGCATATCATATCTAATGACGATTTTCATCCAAAACAATTGTTAGGAGAACATAAAAGTCATTTTTGACTCGTATTTTTAAGTAACCAAATTAGAAAATAAATAAAAAAGTTTGACAAAATATTTGTCATTCATTTGAATACATTTTGAAAGAATATTGGGATATAAATCATTATCAGATACGAGATGTGCTAATTAACTGAAGATTGAAAATAAAAATGCAACGAAAAAAGTTACTTTTTATTTATTTTCGTTGAATTTTAAAAAGTGGGGCTATGGGGTGGGGGAATTTGTTTCTAGAAGACAATAACCTAACACTCTCTTAGAAATTTCAAATGTGTGTAAAAAGGTATAATAGTCAATTCAATTTTTTATTTAATGAGCCTACGAATTCGAAACTTGGTGGCATTCACATGTTTGAACTTTCTTCTTTGTAGAATAGAAAAGACAATGAATCTTCTAACATCAATTTTTTTCCTGTCTACTCCGTACACAGGTCATAAAATTTATAATTTATGTTCATCACGTAATGAATACCATTACTCAAATGAAATAGAAACTGAAAAAATGTTTGGTACCCTTGTTACATAATAATCTTGAATTCAATGACACGTTTAATATGTTGAATTGAATTGTACGATTCGAAAAAGAAAAATAGAATATTTAGAGGTGGACAACGGCTAACATGATGTCACATGGTCGCAGGTATCCGCGTGCAAGAATGGATTTCCAAGATATCAAAAAATAATCCAAAAAGGATTGGACAAGTGCAATTCCTAGTCTCTTTGACTAAATCCAATTTTGAATGACTTGTAGACCATGGACAAGGCTTTCTACAGGTTCATTCAAAGGTGATTTGAAGGTTGATTGTGAAGGAGTTTAGTGATACACAGTAAAAAAAAAAGGTCCCATTTTTTGTACTTACATATAAATATTTAGGTTAATTTGTACCTGTCTCATCATAGAGGTTGGCATGGGAGTGACCACCATTTTGTGGCCCCAAAATGTCAATATATTGTTTCATTACTTGCATTGAATTCGAGAATTGCTATAGGTCTTTTATACGGTTATGAAAGAATGTAAAAATGGTTCAATTTATGAGCAATGTTATTCGGTACGAATGGCGTCGATCACTAATCTAGACTGTGCTCGAACTCCACTAATACTAGATATCATTATTCTTAGAACTTGTCTGGCAAAACTTTTTTTGAAGATTTTAATCAGATTTCCACCGGTTGAGCCGCAATTGTTGATTTCTTGTGAGAGGCTGGGCCCCACCTAAGGGTCCAAAAACTAATCAAAAGCAGGAAAAAATCGCGGCCAGGCAAATCCTTAATTGATAAATAAACAAAAATGAATGGTGTATAAATGTATAGCAATTGCGGATCCAAAATGTGCGGTTGAAAATGAAATTTGACCATTTATAAATTGATTTATAAAATATGCCAAAAGGAGACTATTAGAATAAATATTATTGATGAAACAACCTAGGAAATTAAGTGATTCTCTTAAAATCTTGATCTAATTAAAAATGATTATTGCTTACTTGGAAAGATGATTCTGTAACCTTGTTACATTGTTCTAATAGAGATTTTAAAAGACAGAAAGTCTATGCCTCTAGAATAGGCCATCCAATGCTTGGTTGGAACAAGGCATCAATTCTCCACTTGTATATATCACCATGCAAGGCTGGAATTTCTTTAGATTATGCTAAGATAAATTGCACCATCGGTGCTCGACTAATTGATCAATAGCGAGTTAGTTTTCAATATTTATCATTGCAACATTCGGTTCTTAATGATAGAAATTGTTCGATCTCGATGTCATTCCTCGTGAAAACATACCCGACTTCGAATTTCTAGAATCGATCCAAGTTGATTAACAAAATCTAACTTCATAAAGTTGGACATGTGAGGTCCTATGACGATTTAACAAAGATTTATATGGTCTTTAAAATTGAGTGTTGAATGTGTATAGTGACATGTTGCCGACGAGCTTACTCAACAATTTGTAAAGTCAACCAGCCAGCCAGCCAGCAAGTGCCAAGAAACAGGTAATAAAACAACATAGACAGATCATACTAATTCTTCTTAAAATTGTAAGAATAATGGCCAAAAAGTTGAGAAATATTCTGACAGGCTACAGCCTAATGAATCAGGTCCCCTTCCCTTCTCACATTTAGGCCTCGTTCGGGAGGGATTAAAAACCAATTAAAATTAAAAATATGACCGTTATTGGGTCCCACTCTTCTAATAAAAGTCAACAATAACGGCTATATTTTCAATTTTAATCCGATTTTAATCCCTCCCATACAAGGCCTTAATATTATATAGTAAAGGGAAAAATTTATGGATTAGGTATTAACTTTGACATTTGCAAAAATCAGGTCTAAAGTTTTAAAATTGCAAAAATCGGATTTTTACTTTTTATTAATTACTAAAATTTTTAATTGTGCAATTTGGTCACATATATCTTATTAATTGATTAAAAATTAATTTCAGGTCACAGCTTATTAAATTAATTGATCACATATTATTTTTGAGATCACAAATCAAAAAATTCATAGGTCACAATTGACTTCGTTGGTCACAGATTGAAAAAAATCAAAATTTTTACTAGTCACAGCTCTATTATAGTGAGTCATAGCCATAATTTTTAGGTCACAGACATCTACCTAAGTCACAGACACCCACGACCGCCGCCACCACCACAACCAACATCCCAACCACCACAAAAAATATTAGATCCACTTAACTACCACCGCCAACAAAATCACTGCACAACCACCACAAAACAAAGATCCAAAATTTACACAATCACCGCCACCACCAATACCAGTACACCACTAATACTTGGTTACAAATCTGAGAATGAAGAAATATGAAGAAAAACCCAAAACCACCACGAATTGCCACAACTAACATGGGAGGCAAAATTGGAAGGACTGTTTAGTGCTCAAACAGTGTTGAGGAAGCATGAGGAGGAATTAGGAAAAGGATTGAAAGAATTGCAGGATGAAAAGGAGGGGTTGGAGCAACAATTGCAGGTGGTTTTCATGAATAGTGATGTGTTGGAAGGATGGTTGAGGGAGAATGGGGAGAAAATTGGGAATAATGAAATTAATAGTTTGGATGTAGATGAGACATTAGAGCCTTGCGACACCCTTTTAAAACAGATGCTGGATTGCACATCATTTGATTTGATTGTGGAGGATGTGATTTACGCACTGGATAAAGTAGTCCAAGAAGGGGCCATACCTTTTGATCAATACTTGAGGAATGTGAAGCTTTTGTCATGTGAGCAGTTTTTCCTTCCAACTTTCTGGACGGTGGTAGTAGTGGGAGGAGGCGGGCGGTGGGGATGGGAGGTGAGAGTGGAGAAAAATGGAGGCGACCGCTTTGTGGAGAGAGGTGAGAGGGTGGAGATAAATGGATTAATTTAGGGTTTAGATATGTAAAATAAAGTACCCGATTTTTGAATAAATAAAGTGTAAACCTGATTTTTAAAAATGTCAAACTAAATGTCTGGTTTTATGCAAATTTCCCTATAATAAATAGGTCCATCAAAGTGATTTTTAGTTAAAGGGCCTTGCTTGCGGGACGTGCAGGCCTGACCTGTTGAAAATTGGTCAGCCCTAGTGCGGTCCACTACAGTTGGAGGAGGATTGGGCCCTTTGATACCTTTAGTTCAAGGGAAAATTACATAAAACCAGTTGTTTAGTTTCAAATTTCTGAAAATCAGGTTTATACTTTATTTAATTAAAAATCAGTTTTTAATTTCACAATTAATATTAATAATAATATTTTAAATTAAATTAATCTGTATATCCACCATACCACATACCCCACCAAATTTCAATCCCATTTCCCAAACCCTAATAATTTTTCTCCCCCTCCCCCCTATGATTGGCTGCGCCTGCAGGGTCCACATTATTGCAGTCGCGATCGAGCTCCATCAAGCTGTTGCAGCCAACCTCTCAATTCTTCCAATGGCGAGCGCGGTTAGAGTGTATGAACCACCAAATTCCCCCTCCATATCACGGGTTCCAGCCTACCTTCTTGAGAAAGATGTCCAGTCTCAACTCATCCCCATCAATTTGGTCAGAGGCGAACAAAAGAAACCTGATTACCTCAAACTTCATGTAGATTTTCTGATGATTTATTATTATGGTGGGGGTTGTGGTGGTATTGTGATGGGCAACGATGATGGTGGTGATGTAGGCGGCGACGGTGGTGGTTTGGGTGGTGGTGGTGATGGAGGTGGCGGCTGCGGGCAAATGGGACGAAAAGTGTCTGTGACCAACTATTTTGTCAATCTGTGACCAAATATTGGTGGTGTATTGGGATTTGTGGACTGGTGTTTGGGTATATGTGACCAACTATGTGGTCCATGACTTTAAAATTCATTCATCTATGACTCAAAATATAATCTACGACTAACAAATTTGAAAATATATGATCTCTGTGACCTATAATTTTTTGAACTTGTGATCAATTAAAAATTTGTGATCTATAATTTTTTTATTAGTGATCAATGGAGTCAATTGTGACCTATAATTTTTTGGATTTGTGATTTCGAAATAATCTGTGACTAATTAATTTGATAAGTTGTGACTAATATTAAATATTCGCCAGATTTAGGTGACGGAACGATCATTGGAATAGTCGCCGAAATTAAGAGCGACCGGAAAATAGTCGCCGGAGTGATCAACGGTAACTGGAGTAATCGTCAGAGCAGTTGGGGAGGTGGGGTGGGTGGGTTAATTATATTATATTACAGTTTAATATTTAATTTAATATAATAATTGTGAAATATAATTAATTAATTCATGGAAAACTCGATTTTTGCAATTTTAAAACTTAGGGTCTAATATTTAATTTTATGATTGATAATACCTAATCCATGAATTTTTCCCTTAGTTCAAATTGGTAAGTGCATATAGAACTGCGAGTCAACATTCAAACAATCAAAAGCTACCATACAAATACAAATTTTACAATAATTTTCTGAAATTAATTCTTACTTTTTGGTAAATAAAAAATGGCATTTCCAAAAACTAAGCTGAGAACATGGGAAGTATACTCCGTCATTAGACGACACTTGAAACTTTGCCTGAGTGTCCTAGTTAAAGTAGTTAGGAGATTCATTTGGCTCTCATCCTCTATTACCTAGGGTAAATTCTCTCTCTCTCTCTCTCTCTCTCTCTCTCTCTCTCTCTCTCTCTCTCTGTTTTATGAATGTAATGTGCCTATCTTCTTCAATATCTTTTTTGTTAGTTTGAAAGAATCGATCCAAGATTCCCTTGACTTGTGATTTTTTTGGTTTTCCAATAAGTCTTACAAGGAGTTTTAGGAACTCTAAATAGTTGTTTTAACAACGAACCATTAGTGCTAATATTGGCATGTTGGGAGCGATAAAATAAATAATTGGGAACGTCCAATGCCAAAGTCATTGAATGGGGTAAATTGTCAATCCTTGGACTATGGAGTGGAGTGATTCACGGGGTTCGCGCCGATTCAAATTCATTTTCTTTACTTAACTTAAGACAAGAAGAAAAAGCGTACGATGAAGGATTAAAAAAATATCATACCCACGAGTGTCTTGTGGTATATATCTTGGACGCTTGCAAGACCTTGAAATATTAATCAATTCTAGAGTTAATGTCAATGACCAAAGTTCCAGCAAAACTTTAAATTGGTCATTGAAGCATTTTCATGATCCATTTGATCATAATAATATTACACACTCGATCCCTTTAATTGCCCTTAAACTTTCACGAGTTATTACGACCATTAAAATGATAGATACCTTCCTATGGACGGGGGCGGAGTTAGGAATTTTGTCCAATGCGAACACAATTTAATGAAGGTCGAACTTTGAATTTTTGAGACCTAAAACGAACTTTAAATTTGAGCCCTTAAAGTATTGTATGCAATATGCATTCAATTTGTTCTTAACTAATCTATAAACCCGAAGCTTAATAAAACAAGAAGGTATGTACTCTAAAAGAAGGGAGGGTGCATCGCAGCAAAAAATCACAGAATGTAATATCTTGAAACCTTGACCTCAGTTCGTCTCAATAATTAATAGACAATTTGTGTTCACAAAAATCGCAGCATTTGAACCGAACATTTCGTCAAATGAAAATTCACACAAGCAATCTCCAAAATTAGAAGATTGCGAATGTGTTCAGTGGTGGAATAATTTGCTTAATTTGGTGGACCAGTTTACTCATTTATCAACAGTTCCACTCATTTTTCTTGCAGAATTTAAAGTGTTCATCCCACTTAACTTCCTCTCTCTATATCTCTTAAATTTTATGGGCCTGAAGTTCAGTGGAAGCACCTCCCTGCATTGGATCTAAGGTGGCTCCACCCATGCCTATGGCATCATGTTTTAGCTCTATCGCAATAATTTATTATTATTATTATTATTATTATTATTATTATTATTATTATTATTATTATTTATTAATGACCACAAATAGGGTTGTGATTATATTATATGAAGCAATTTGAGATTTGTTGGCCTACTATGTAGTTCTACTAAGAATCACGTTTTATTTTAAAGATACACAAAGATTATTAGCCCGACGTCAGATATGAAGTCAATACTGCTAGAGTGATCGATTATATAATATTGTTTAACATTGGTATTTACTATTTAGCCCTGTTTTGTGGGGATTAAAATTGAATTTTTAGTAGATTTTGATAATAAAATTTTTTTTGAAATGTGTGGTTAAAATGTCGTAGGACCCGTAAAATGTATTATTAATATTGATTGTTTGAGTTTGATTTAAATTAAATTCTACCAATTTGAAATTTCAAGTTAAGTGACCATTAATTCATCAATTCTAAGCTAAAGCATGACGATTGACAAACAGGCATATAAACAAGAACATTGCTACACTTACACTGTTACACATCTTCGTACACAACCCTCTCACATGTGTGTGGATCTCACAATGTAGATTTCATTGTGGACCCCACATACATGTGAAAGGATTGTGTATCAAGTGTGTACAAGTAGTATTTTTGTATAAACAAATACTGGCTAGCACTTGGTGTGTCTGTATATACGTGTTTGAGTGCGTACGCAGCGTACCTGGCCAGTGATTTGTGGTATATGTAGCATGGGCTAGGGTCAATGACAGAAAAACAAAATAGTAGACCGATGTGGCTAATTTTTCGTTTGAGAATGGGAAAAAAAATCATAAAAACATAAATTTGGCTTGTTGTAAATTCGTAGGCTGCCACTCAGTTTTTTCTCCTGTTTGTTCAGCATTATTGTATCCTTACCACCCACATTTGTTGTCCCTTTGATTCTTCAGAGGTAACTTGTTAATATTTCTCTCTGTCACGTTGGATATCCATTTCTCCACGCTTACGCCCTCCAATTATTCCAAAAAAAAAATAAAATCCATTAATATAACCTAAACATATATTTAATGATTGTTGATCCCTTTTCTTTGATACTCTTTTTCCAATTGGCTTGACTTTCACTTCTGCGTTTGAAGGAAAGTTGGTCGAGAGGTTTTGGAGAGAAGATGGGAAGGCCATTTGTTGTGACCCTTGAAGGCAAGATCTATAGCTGCAAATACTGTGGAGCCCATCTTGCTTTCAGTGAAGATATACTATCCAAGGTTTTACGTTCATCTTTTGATTAATTATTAATCCATTTTATTCTTTATATTTTTAATTGATGTATAATCTGGAATTGGGTTCAATTAATTTTTTTTTATTCTGTTATTATCTGTCTTTGGTGGGTGGTTGAATCTTTCTATTTTAGATGTTTGAGTCTAAATTATTCTTGAAATTTTTTTTTCCCTGAATTTGTTAGTCAATTGAAGATTGTAGATTTAGGGAAAAGGGTATGATTTGGTTACACTGGATTGCATTATACGCTTCAGTTTATATATCAGTGAGATTATTTTTGTAACTTCTTGAATGATCTGAGGATTTACAGGAATGGAATAAGGAGATGTATGTTAAGTCTGCCTGTAATGGTCTTCAATTATCCAAAAGAGAATTTCCCGAAAATTCATCGATGGACGATATTCAGATAAAAATCTTATTTTCCTTTCCATATGGAAGATCGGCATAGCTCTAAAACTCTGATCCTCTCGTAAGATCTACTATTGAAAGTTGGGGGAATGGAAGCCGAACTTCTTTTTGGTTCTCCCCGAAAATGACCTTCCTTTTTCTGAATTTTTAAGGATCCTGGAAAACTGAAGAAGAAGTATTTTCTAATTCAAAGAATTCTGAAAGGAAAAGGGATTACTTTGACTTCAATTTATGCTATCTGGGGCTTTTGGATTGCCGGACTAAATTTAACCATAGCACAAATCTTGATTTTTATCTGATGGTGGATTGATTAGTTCTGTGAAGAATGTGATATCCTAAATTGAGCACAATGGACAAACTGTGGTGTATTTTTGCATAACATCTAGTTGGGAGCTTAACATCCTTGACCTTTGATTGCACTTGAATAGATAGATCTATGCTGCATCAGTGCTTCGGTCAAGCATTATCTGCTGGACTTATCATCAAAAACTGAAAAAAAAATGTATAAATATTTATGTTTGCTTGGGATAGTATATATGATTCAGATCTGCAATCCCGTCTATTTGTTGTTTTATTTTCTTGATTAGAATTATTCTATGTGCTTTTTCTTACATCGTCCATCAAATATGCTGCTGACGACCTTCGTTAGCGTTATGCATGAGATTTACAATCCTGACAGATCTTGTGATTTATGAAATTTGTTTTTCTGAAATCTAAATTCATTTCGACGGATACAGTTTTCACAAGATCATGTGTTATATGCATGTCCACGCATCTGTTTTGGAATGTATCAAACATTGTACAAGTATTTGATGTGAATGCGCTAGGGGTCTGTGTTGATCTTGAGGAAATATCATTGTATACCAAGTAACCTATTCTCGGTGGAATTGGGTGCCAATCCGTGTCAAAATGTCATATTTGTTAAACCTCTAAGTCTTGGGTAGTGGGCATAGCAAATTATGAATATTCTAATACTTTTGTCTTTATTTCTATGATAAAATGATGTCCAATATAATCCAAAGCTAAAGAAAATGCCAATCTAAACGCATTTGTAAACAAATTATACGATTTTGGTGCTTCCTAATTTATTATCTGAAGAATCATCACCGACTTATTTTGAAGATTCCAGATTTTGCTAACTTCTTATATTATCTAGAAATTTCCTTAATCCATTAGCAATTGTTGCAAGAAGAATCTGGAGAATTTTGGGATGCAACCACTGCCATTCTAGGGCCTTCCAAGAGAATACCTTATAATCATTTCATTGAATTATCTAGAATTTTGTTGAACCCTCTTCCACCGACATAGTCTAGTAGAAATATGGGTTTAGTTGTGTGTATTGTGTACATGTGAAGAAAGAAATAAACAGCAAGGGAGTGAGCGAGAAAGAGAAGTAAGAAGTCAGGAAATAAGAAAGATAGTGATAGTGGAGTGGAGTGGAGTGTTAGTGGAGAGATAGTGGATTTATATGCTGTGAGTGCTTCCTCAATTAATTGTTGTGGGGTGTTCTTATATTGTAAAAGAAATTTTTGTTAATAAAAATTATTTCTCGTGTTCAAAACTCAACATTATCAATGTAAAACATAGGACAAGTGTTGTGTACCCTTATCCGAGTGTCATGCTTCCTGTAAGGGTGTTCCATGCATTTAGAAGAGTTGGAGTAACAAGTTGCATAACAATCAAAATTTTCATGTTATCTTAATAGCATAGAGCAATTTTGTTTTACATCCCCGTTTTCTATTGTAATAACATACAATATTCAAAGCTGTTTATCCCTGTTCTATTACTTGTCAAAATGAGTATTTTTCCTCCTGCATTCTGAGAAACCTAGTAGGAAGCAAATTATTTGACTCTGTTTCTTTGTGGTCTTTGCTTCAGTCTTTCCACTGCAGACACGGAAGGGCTTATCTCTTCAGAAAGGTGTAAGTTTTTCTTTATTTTGGGCCTCTTTTTACCATATTTAGAGAACAAATGGTGGAAACATTTATATTCCTGTTTACAATCTTACCAGTTACTGAAGGCAACATATACTGAAAGACTCCTTCCCCCCTCCCAAAGCCACAACACACCAATATTTATTCATTTGCGTAGGGGGCTGTTGTAAGGAAATGGAGGAAGGATGGAAGATTTGTTCAGGGAGATATAAATTTGATTCTAGCATTAAAACAGAATTCTGGTCCATAAAAGAAGAAGCACAAGTTGGGATGGAAGTCCCCCAGTTTTCGGACTGATCCTGTGTTCATTTTACCTAGACCTGCTACTTGCTTGTATTTTATTCAATTTGCTAAGTTATGATAAAATCTTAAAACTAATAAAGAAGAAAATGTAGAAAGCGAGGAAGGGGGTATCTGACTAGCTTAGCATGTTATCCAAACTCAAATCTTCGTACTGTCATGCTGGCTGCAAAAATTGAAATACTAGTTTTATTTCCATTTACCGTTTCTTCCAATGCGCTCCTGTTTATAAGAGTGAGACAATGCAATAGAATATGTTAGATGAGGGAGGGATATTCAAAAATAATACGATGTGTTTTAGTAGTTGTTTAGAGTTAATAGGATTTCGATTTCTAATAATATCGGGAAAATGTTATAGTTAGATGTTATTCTCTCTTCATATGCTTACTTTTTTTATAGTGTATTATAATTTATTACCCTAAGAACTTTTAAAAGGTTTCCAGTCTTCTTTGTCTTTGTTGTGTGCATCAAGTCTCATATACTGATTTGAGAATCTCAAGAACCCTTTTTCTTTTGTGACACACGTATGCTTTAGATATTGTTTGTGATCTATGCCTGAAATATTGTGCGGATAATCTCGTTTTGATCATTTTTTGTTCCGCTGAGCAAACATACACATGAATATGGTTCAGATTGTAGTTATCGAAAGGGTCGCCTCCAGGATGTAAGAGAGCATAACTTGCACACATCAATTGCATGCTTTTTTCGCATTTTTAAGCTTTTATTCCCGCCATTTTGTTCACATCTATACACAAGCAGACACTACAGAGAAAAGAAACAGAGAACATTTACCAAAAGTGACAAAGTAGAAAGAGAGAGGATAAAACGTTCACATTTGTATTTATTCGACTACTCCGAATGGGGGAAAAGAGAGAGAGAGTGAGAGCTCGTTTGGATTCTATTATATCCATATGTGTAGTGTATATTACATTTTCTTTATTTTTACAGAGCTAATGTCACTGTCGGAGAGACAGAAGAAAGAATGATGACGACTGGAAAGCACATAGTTGCAGATATTTTCTGTGTACAGTGCGGTTCAAACGTTGGATGGAAATATGTAAGATCCGTTTACCTAGACGAGATTATTATGTCCAGTGTCGAGTCATTGATTATTGTGGATGCTTATTTTCAGAAAACAGCTCATGAAAAGAGTCAAAAGTACAAGGAAGGCAAATCTGTCCTCGAGAGGTCTGTTAATTACTTGTTTGCAGTATTTAAAACCTGCTACAATCAGTTTCGTAATATTGAGATCCCTTCTTTTGTCGAACAGGTTTAAGATTTTGGGTCCAGATGGAAGCAATTACTGGGTGAGTCGTGAAGCACACTTCGGAGGTAGCGATGCTGATGATGCTTGATTAACCCTTAATATCTCCAGTAATACTTCCAATTGTACATTCTTTCGACCCCCCCACCCCACCCCACCCCACCCCACCCCACCCCAGCAAACAGAAGATATTCTTCTTCTTATTGAACTGCAGAATTCATGAACTCGTAATTTGAAAGCTGTCAAAAGCTTGCTCATTCTCATGTATCAACACTTTTCATTGTAAATATTCAATAATTTATTCAAACAAAATCTAACTTTTTAATCTATAGTCGTTACATATAAGTGATAACAGAGTTGATGCTATGAGTTCTCGGGTCTATCGCCAATTCCAAAATAGTCACCATTGTCATTGAAAATCACCCGATATGCATGGCCATCACCATTTCGCTACCACTGCCACCAACATCGCAATCACTAAATTTTAACCATCACTGGATATGTTCGTCATCTCCCCACGAGACTCGGGACACCACAACTCTGCTACCAATACCACGTCACATATCCGTTCCCAACACCATAAAACCACATCTGTACGAGAGTGTATAACCAAACCATAGTCTTCCCTACTTTTAAGTGCACATTAGAAATATATATAGAGCCTGTCTGGACATGCTTTAAATTCAATTTCCTACCGTTAATGGAAGTAAAAAACAACTGTTGGACTGGCGTTGTCAGAATAAATTGAGTGCACTTTTACCAATTTGTCATTGCCAACTTTCTTTAACTTTTCAAACCATATTACGTGAAAATTGCTGTGAGGAGGGCAAATGTGAAAATTGGCTAGCCAAAAGCTGAATTTCAGTCTGCACAATTTCTGTAAGTTTTGTCCTTGGAAATGTTGTTAACGGTCCTTGCACTGGCACAATATGAAAGAATATCCCCAAATCATCACTCAAACCTCGACATCTCTCCAAATAATAGTTTATTGTTCACTCAGAACACAATCAACGCAGCTCCTTTTTACATATAAACACTCGATTCACACGAAATGTGAATCTTGCAAGAGTTTAAGAGAAAAATCATTAAGAAAAATCTCTCGAAAAACCGAAATAGAGTGATAATTATTCACATGTAGCGATGACAATGGAGTGATGGGACATGACCAGGGCAGCCATTACATCCCCAACTAGTTGGGGGAATTTTGGAAGACGAGGTGGGATGGGATGGAGATTAGAAAATGTCCATTTACCGTTTTCATCGAACTTATTAATCATTTTTATTTTATAATAGAATATTTTTTGAAATACATTAATTTTAAATCGAAATATATAAAAATAAAATAAAATAAATCGAGGTGGATTTGGAAATTGGGGTAGGGACTATGTTCCTCATTGTCGTCCCGTTTAGCATTCGGAGTAAGGCAATATAAAAAATGGAATTTTGTCATTCCTATTTATATGCCTTAGAAAACAAATCAAGTGAAAGTCTCGAGGAAGTGAATAATATTCTTTATCTTCGATAGATGATCAAGGTCTATGTAGTAGGTTATGAGCTATGAAATGATAAGACAAATTAAATATACGAAGATAGAAACCACTTTATTGGATTTGATTTATCATTTAATTCCATATTAATGATGATTATCGAAAGACAAATAGAATTATTTTGCGGAAGCATTTGGAACCAACTTGATAATGACAAATAGAGGCGTCAAATGAGCCGGATCACGTCGTTTCATTATAGTATTAACAATTCTATGCACTCGTGTGAGACAATTTTCGAAAAGTAAAATTTTCAAGAATGTATAATTAAAAAGTAAAGAAAAGTTATTGAATAATATGAATAATGATTTTCTAAGAGCATCTGATCGAAAATGAACATGGAAAAAAGTGATTTTCAAAAAAAAAAAAAAAACCACTGACACACAAGGATTATAGAAATGTAGAATATTGTGGTCCTACATTTGATTTTAACCTACTTGCAGCTCGCATAGTAAGTCATAGCATTGTTCTTTTTTAAGGAAAGAACATGAAATAATTTGCAAACACGTCATTGAAATTATTAGTTTTGCTTTTCAATTATAGCTTAAATCATATCAAACTTAAAAACGAAGAAAAAATAATAAAAAGTAGCCGTTTGAATTTGTCCAATTTGAGATGGTTTGAATTTGATTCGGATCGTATTTTTAGACGGGCTAGTTCGTACTCGTGATGTTTTAAAATACATTTTTTCAAAACTCATTCTAAACTACACATTTTTCAATAAAATAATATTTTTCATCATATCAATAAATTTTCGTTACTTTTAAACCACACATTTTCCATCATATCACTATTTAAAATACATTATTTTTTCAATAATATCCATCAAACACCCTATATATACATTATGATTTTCTATCCGAGCGACTTGTTATAAACTTTAGTGACTAAATATGTGTTGGATGTTAAACGCAAAAATAATAGAGAAGTGAAATAGAGAAATCAGCAAAAATGTGGTTCGGAGATATGACTACCTCCACAAGGAGCGAAACGGTGATTTTTATTCAATATGAATAATTGAGTTACATTATCAGTATTTATACTAACTCTAATACAAATCCATACAAGATTGTAAGACCCGTACAAGAAAAATGCATATGTACAGTACCACGGGCAACAAAAAATGAATTAAATCCACAAGGTCGGTGCCGCCGCTTCACTATGTTCCGTTCGGTGTGCTCTGCTCCGACATCAGCCATTTTGATTCAGTGAATATGTGTTTCATTTTATATCATCCACATATGCAACAATACGTCAAAAAAGAAAACTTTAGCAACCAACTTGAAATTTTCTACAAAAAGTGAAATTAACTCAAAATTAATAGTGTTGGGTGAGTTTCGTGATTATGAACTGCAAAAGAATAGTCGGAAATCACTGATGACGTAACTTTTAAGAGAGACGAAAACAGCCCAATCCTCCATTACTTGTATTCCCAAAGCTACCCCCCTTTCTCTTTCCACTCCAAATTCCAATTCTCCATATCTGAAAGAAAAAAAAAAAAAAAAAAAAATTCTAATTTCATTTCTCAGAACTAAAATGCCCATTTCCTGAAATTCCCCATATATTCTCTCCTAATTACACACACCGCCACTTCTTTTTCTCACCAGTGTTCACATCATTTCGGCTCCATATGCACAAGGGCATTTTATAATGTGTATTTCTCCGTTATGGTTGAAAAAAGAAAAGGTTTTGGTTATTCATGTGAAGAAAGTGAAGTTCTACTGGTTTTCAGCTGAATTTTGTCTCCAAATTTTGAGGCATTGAAGCTCCATTATTGGATCTGCGATTTACGAAGTTATTTAGGTTGCCTTCGAGGGCAAAAAAAACTAGGGTTTTGTAATTAGAATGATTTGGAATGGTGGTGAATAATTAAAGGTTATTTTAAGGTTTGGTGGGTCTTTTTTGGAATTTGTTGGCATGAATAGGAGTTTTAGGGCACCGGAGAGGGAGAAAATGGGGAGTCTGAGAACATCAATGATGAAGGATACCAAAGATGAGGACCTGGCATTGTTTCGTGAGATGCGAAAACGCGATAAGGAACGGAATAATCTTCTTCTTCATCAGAACTCTGATGAGTTTGATTCTCGAATCGGTATTAGTTAACTGTTTGAATTTTAATGTCTTTTTGTTTATAATATTTGTGTTGAAGTATATGGTGATTTCGGCATGATTGAAGGGGGTGTTTTTTGGGTTCTCTTTTTTTGACTGGTGAATATATTTGTTAGATTTTATTCTGGGAATTTTTAACTATTTGACTTAATAGTATATCTTGCTGTGTTAATAAAAAAATAGATAAGCCTTTTAATCTGGTAATAGTGCTTTGACATATTAGATTCTTGTAGTAATTAGCATATAGACTGATAAAGAAAAACAAATCAAAGAAATGCCCCTATAATTTATTTGTTGGAAACTGGTGCACTTCAGTTAATATGGTCTTCTAAGTATAATTACTTTTTTTTTTCTCTCAATATGCAGGATCAAGAGCCGGTAATTCTCCAATATTTAATTTATCTTCAGCTGCACCTGCACCTGTTAGGAAAACTGGTGCTGATGATTTTCTCAATTCAGACAACGATAAAAACGACTATGAATGGTAATTATTAATATCACTTATGAGTTCTCCTCACCGTGACAATTTCAATTAAAATAATGCTATTTATCATTAAGATGATGGACGGTGACGTGACAGTCTAAGTGGAATAATGAGATTGGACTGTTCAATTTTTATGATCGAGAGGGGGAGGAGAGAGTGAGAAATGTGAAGGATAATGGGTTGTTATATCACCGATGTTCCATCATCATGATGATAAATAGCATTACTCTTTCAATTATTGTCGTTAACTAGTGAGGATAGTAATATCATTAGCTTTTGAATGGAAGTTTCAGTCCCTGCCTACTTGACTGTCTTCTGTAATGGAATTGTCCTTCTCTGCTTTCTTGGGTGCGTTGGTAAATGGTAATGGAAGTGTCTGTCTCTGCTTTCTTGAGTCCCTTAGGCATGCGAGCACATGAGTAGTTTCTATTGATCAGCCAATTGGAATTTCAAAATCTGTGGTTTTTGTCTTTCTCTGTTGGTGAAATTTGTTGACCAGCTTATCAGTAATTTGGTGACTTCGGTTTTTATGTTTTATCATTATTGGAGAGGGATGTGATTTAAGGAAACCTACGGTTATGTTTTCATAGCTTTGCAACTGATCCTTTACCAATGAGCATCAGCTCCCCTAGAGCTTAAAAATGAACCAAGCTACCAGAAAATAACTCATTTAAATTGGTTCGTTTGCTGAGAAGTCAGAACAAGTCAATCTTGAGACACGTTTTAGTGTTTGTAAAGCTCTGCTCAATAAGCTAATAATAATGCGTAGAGAAGTGGCAAGTTAGTCCTCTTCTTAAACCTCGTTCCAGATTGGCTTAATATAAAATCTATTCACGTTCAAATTAATTTTATGTTCATTACGAAAATTTAGTTAAACTGAAGCATTATTGGATTTTCAAAGTCGTCCTATTTCCTGTAAGAGTTGCAAAGTCTGTGCGCTTTTCAATGCAATCATAAATATCTTTTCTTAATTGGATTTGCAACTTTCACTGTGATCTAAATGTAAGGTAATTCAAAGTCCTTATTATTGTAGTGTAGTAATTTTTTCTTATGTTTTCAGGCTGTTAACACCTCCCGGTACTCCTCTCTTTCCTTCACTGGAGATGGAATCACAGAAAACTGTTATGAACCAGCTGGGAACTCCGAAAGCCCGCCCCACAGCACTAAAATCTAGAGTAAGTGGAATTTGTTTGATGTCTTTCTTTTTAAAATCCGTACTGTACTTCAAATGGTGATTTTTTCATTCTTAAATATTTGTCAAGAAGCGATGCTACTCCAGGCATCTACAGAATAGGAGTTTGATTATTCAATAATGTGCAAGTAAAACCAACTCAATCTTCTAGTGAGGGGCTGTCTCCTGTATGTACTCAGAAATGATAGCAGAAGTTCCCAATACCATTCTTTTTTTCTTTTTTTTTTGAAAGGTAATCAAATATTTTATTAATCAATGCATAATACACATGAAGTGTATTATCAATTTAAATCGGAAAGTAACATCATGAAATTAGGCAACTCTATTGTCCGTGATTGACCTTCAAAACATCGACTATTTCCTTCTTTCCACACACACCAAACGATACAGCCCGGAATAAGGTCTCATACACGTTTGCCCAATACCATTCTTCATGCAGATTAAAGGCAAATACCCACTGTAAATTCAGCAATCAACAGATATTACGTGGCCAATATCTTCTATTAATTTCCATTGACTTTGTGGAAGAAACTAACTGAGGATTAGATTTTCTTTCAGCATCTTTAAACTAGTTCTGGTATGTCACAGGCAAAGGACATTTCAGGAAAAATATAGTTCATTTTGCCCTTGTTTGATATCCATTTTTTAAGAAGAATTTGATTTGGAATAGTGATTGATGGAATAATGTGTGGTTAAAAAGTAAGGAGAATTTTTGGGTTTATGTGTAATATTATTTTATTGATAAAATGTGTGGTTGAAATGAAGAAAGAGAAAAAAATGAGAATGAGAAAAAATGGATGTCAAACAAGGGATTTATTCATTGATGGTGTTCATTATTGCAATTGCATAATAAATCCAAGTATCCTCTCAATAGGTGCGGTGCAACTAATGTAACGTGATTAAGAAATCGACTTTAATTTCTAAAACAGAAAATGCAATTATTGTCCAATTGTGTAAAACATGACGTAAAATGATTCATAATGTATATTTGAATTGGAGTGTTCTATTCTTCCATCTCTGCAGTTTTTGACCTGTCCCCGCATAAATGAAAATGCGATGCTTCTTGAATTATATTTATTTTCAGCCCTTGTTGGAATATTTAAATTTGTATATAGAATTGATGAACTGATTTTGTACTGCAACTTGTTTTTCATGGGTGAAGCTTGCAAATCCCCAGCCTGAGCCCGGTGCAAGGAGCAATATGTCATCGAGACAACCTACTTCATCTCCAGGTTTGAATGCCTCAAGTGGAGGTCTTTCTAGGCCTTCTTCGTCTGGAGGTCATGGATCAAGACCTGCAACGCCAACCGGGCGTCCAACTTTGGGTTCAACATTTAGATCTACTTTGACCTCGGCATCTAATAAACACTCGATGAACCAGTCTAAACCAACCACACACACAACATCTAGAACAATATCAAATACAGCATCGAAACCTACGAGATCCGCTACACCTACTTCCCGTGGCACGTTGTCTTCTTCGAAGCCCACAGTTCCTTCAAGATCTTCTACACCTACAACAAGGTCTACTGCAAGATCCTCAACACCAACAACCAGGTCATCTATACCTGCGTCAAAGTCCACTTCCAGAGCAGCAACTCCAACTCGTAGGCCTACTTCAACGTCAAGTGCACCAAGTATGTCTGCTGCTCGGGTAAATTCCCCGACTTCATCTTCAGTTACCAAGCCGGTGTCCAATGCAGCAAAAAATCCAGCTCCTCCAAGGTCCAACTCCCCAACTGTGAGACCCAGACCATGGAAGCCTTCCGAAATGCCTGGATTCTCCCTTGACGCCCCTCCAAATTTGAGGACATCACTGCCGCCTGACAGGCCACCTTCAGCCACTAGGGGCAGACCTGGTGCACCAAGTTCTCGATCTTCATCTGTTGAACGTAGTTCAAATGAAAGGGTTAGAAGACAATCTTCTTCTCCAGCAAGAGGACGGCTGCCCAGTGGCATCATTCATAGCAGTGGAAGCTCTGTCCCTGTGCCTTCTGTAAATCGGTTGCGTGCCAAGGCTAATGACAATGTGAGCCCTGTTCTTTATGGTACTAAAATGGTTGAGAGGGTCATAAATATGCGGAAATTGGCTCCACCAAAGCAAGATGACAAACATTCGCCCCATAGCAACTTATCTGGAAAGTCCTCATCACCTGAGAGCACAGGCTTTGGAAGAACGCTTTCAAAGAAATCTTTAGATATGGCAATAAGGCATATGGTATGTATACTCATCTGAACTTGTGTTACCATTGTTGGAGTGATGCTACAAGTATGTTTAATTATAGAAAAGTAATGGACATGGTTTCTGTCAACACATTGCGAGGATCTGAAAATGTTAATCCCGTTGCACTATAAGATATTTTTCCCTGATAATAGTACTTATCTCTATGAAGTTCTCTTTAGTTTGTATCTTTTATCTATTTCTCAATGATTAATCTGTGGTTGTTTGTTTGAACAGGATATAAGGCGAACTATTCCAGGCAATCTACGTCCACTAATGACTAATATCCCAGCATCCTCCATGTACAGTGTGAGATCAGGGCCCCCCAGAGGCAGGGCTGTCAGTGTCTCGGATTCCCCACTTGCAACAAGCAGTAATGCAAGTTCTGATGTGAGTGTCAATAATAATTCCCTTTGTATGGATGGAAACGAAGTAGATGATGATGTTAGGAGTGATAAGGGTATTCAATCTCCTACCAACTTACATGGCAGGTGATGACTTATTCAAACTACCATATATACAATCTTCTGTAATAGCCATCCATTTTTATTTAGATCCTCAACTGGCATACAGTTGTGACAAATGAGAAACACCACGGAAAAAAACTGGTAGAAAATCAGTTTCTTATGATCGGTGCAAAGTTTAATGATCTTTGTGTATTAATATTGGTGACTTGGTTATATTCTAAAATGTCTTCCATTTATGATGTTTTTCTTGTACAATTGAGATCACTGCTCTTCTTCTGTTTCAAATTTGTTTCTGGCAAGACCTGTAAGCGGTAGGCATTTTCTTACTGTGGTCTGTAGATATGAAGTTTTGTAGATCGGTGCTTTTCTATGGGAAAAATGAAGATCAAATACATGATTATGTAAGAAAAAAGTTGGGATTCCTGATGGAAACTGAAAATGACAGATGCTAAAGTCTGTTGCTCGCATCACATGCATTTCAATAATTGTGAGATTCAGTGGAGGGACGTTCTTCCTGAAGTTCGTTCTCTATTTTTCTAAGGGACTCCCACCGGTTTATCTTCTGCACAAACCAAATTTTTTCACACATTTTGTAATTACTCGACCTCCACAGTAGAGTTGACGATACACATTTCTTTACATTGCTACTGAAGTATGATCCAGATGTTGATTTCTTTGTGCCTATATTTGACTGAAGTATAGTACTCTGAATAGAAAAACAGAGTCTCGTTCTCAGTAGATAGTTGAGAATATGCTTTACTGCTTTTGAGTGCTTTAGTTCAGGTTCGACTGAATCCCATCCACTATCCTAACTATTCACTCCTTTGGTAGAGATTAAAATCAGATTTTTAGTAAATTTTAATAAAAATTGATAAGATGTGTGTTTGAAAAGTTGTGGGTCTCAGAAAATGTGTGGTTGAAATTAATTGTTGACTTTGACTTAAGATTTTAACCCAAACCAAATAGGGGCTTAATAGATTTATAGGATCATGCAAACCATGACATGCGCGAGGAATTTAACTTACTTTTCAAATTATAAAAATTGAATATATTTAGGCCCTGTATGATATTACCTTTTTTCCATGGAATTGAAAATTAAGGCCCCGTTTGATTTGTTAAATTTTTCATGGAAAATATTTTCCCACTTCCCACTTTTATGTTGTTTGATGGCACAAATTTTTCAAGGAAAATTTTTTCTCCCCAATCCACCTACGCGCCCTTTTTCCATGTAATTAGGGGTGGGAAAATGAAATCCAGTTTCTGGCCAAATTTTTTTATTTTTTTACAATGAAAATAAATTTCATAACCAATTGTAAAAAAAAAAACTTCACTTTAATGGACAATTTTCATGTAAAACGAAACCAAACGAATACTAAATTTTGATGAAAAATGGTGCAAAAATAGTTTTCGAGTAATTTTTTTTTTATATATATTACTTTTTGGCAATGATAACAAATTTCATAACCAATTGTAAAAAAAAAAAAAATTACTTTAATGAACAATTTCCATGTAAAATGAAGTCAAACGTGAACAAAAAGATCCAAAATTTTCGAGTGGAAAATTATACCAATTAAATACACTAAATTAACAATTCTCTGAAAAACAAGTTATAGGCAATTATTTTCCCTGAAATTTATTTATTTTTCACTCATTTTCCACTCTTTCAATAAAACAGACCCTAAATTCCATCTTTTTCAAAAAATGCATCTTTGATTGGCAATATTTTCTAATCTAATCATTTTCTTGATTTCCAGCCACACACGCCCATCTTTCCATGTTTTTGGTTGGTGAGAATTTGGTTTCGAGCTAGCATGTCTTTTTTTCTTTGACAATTGGAACAAATTTCATAATCAATTGTAAATTTTTTTTTTTTTTCACTTTAATGGACAATTTTCATTTAAAACGAAGTCAAACAAACATTAAATTTTGATTAAAAAAATATTTTTTTAGGGAATTTTTTTTGTCAATTGATACAAATTTTATAATCAATTGTCGAAAAAATTATCACTTTAATGGACAATTTTCATGTAAAACAAAGTCAAACAAATACAAAAAGATCCAAAATTTTAAAATTTTTCAGTTGGAAAATTATACCAATCAAACATACTTAATTAATAATTCCCCGAAAAACAAGTTCTTGGCAATTATTTTCTTTGAAATTCATTTTCTTTCTCCTCATTTTCCACCCTTATAATAAAATGGACCCTTAATGGCATTTCAATTTTGATCTTATAGGAATTGAATTGAATTGAATTGGACTATCATTCTCGTTAAGTAAAATGTCGTCCGTATAGAAGACTTTAAGAAATTATTATGTTATCGTTGGTTCTCTCATAAACCACAAAGTTCGTCAAGACTCCGATCAAATTCAATAGACTTGATTGATTGATCAACTTGAGTTTATGATGTAGATGTCTACTTCAGTCCATAAATCAATGGAGTCGCTCAGACAAATTGAATCTGAGCTATGTCCAGACAATGAAACAAAGCCCCTGTTTGGCCCCCATTATTGTTGATTTTTGGGGGGGTTGAAAATTTTTAGAATAGTGATTGATGGGAGATGTGTGGTTGAAAAGTTTTAGATTTGTGTGTATTCTTATTTTATTTGATGAATGTATGGTTGAGATGAAGAGAGAAAAAAAATTAATGTAATGTAATGGAAAATAATGGGGGCCAAACAGGGGCAAAATATATTTCAAGAAATTCAAAGGCGTGAACTAACTGTATAAATACAAGGGGGTTTATGCAATTTATCAGAAGTTTATCAGAAGTTGTACACTTGCCTCACTAAAGTCAAAAGCTAGCATATGTTCTTTACCATTTTCAAGTCTTTTTTGGTTTTCGATTTTTCAAAATAGTAAAAATGCGTTCTCTTTCTTATTTTCGAAAATGTATTTTTGAAAACGAGTTAAAAATTTACAAAGAAAATTCAAAACGACAAATTTGTGGTTTTGGGTGTTTTCAATTATAATCAAGCCAAAAATTTTAAAACGCGTTTTGAGTGTTTTCAATCACCGTCAACCACCACTGCACAATTTTTCCATTTTTTTATTTTTAAAAACAAAATTTCAAAATGTCAAAAAGAACACATTTTCAACAATCTTAAAATGGGCACTCAAAACACAAAACTCAAAATGAATTCAAAACTCAGAACTGAAACACAAAGAGACAGCCCTAAAACTTTAAAGAACCAGTAACACTGAATGCTAATAAATGGAAAAAATAAAATAAAAATAAAGGGTAAATTCTTTCAGGGGTCTCCAAACTTTTGTCAATGTGACACTATTGTTCTCAACCTTTATTTGTAGTGTTAAACTCCTTTTAACGATGTAAGCAGAGTATTTTAATCTTAAAAAAAATGTCTATTTACTGTAAAATGGCACTCGATAGGTGCGTGATTGTTTGAAATGGGTAAATTTTCCCAACTTTAATGAGGCTGGATATATAGATTCTTGAGAAGAAATCACCATTTAGGCACCGTTTGGTAACCATTATTCTAGAAAAAATGTATTCTTTGTGTCAAATCACATCTTTTTTGTGGTTGAAAATGAAGGAAAAGTTATTGATGTGATGGAAAATATTATTTTATTGATGAATGTGTGGTTGAAAATTAGTAGAAGAATGAGAATGAAAAAAAGAATGGTTACCAAACGGTGTCTTAGTTAGACATCATGAATCTACCCTGTAGCCTTTTGTAGTTTAAATAGATCATTCAGGTTGGGATAGCACTCTCACAGTTTTAATAGGTTGGGGACATGGGCGCCATAAATAGAACGTAGGACATATGTATATCATACTTGCTAAAGGTTGGGGACCCCTTGAGAAATTTACCCTAAAGTGCACTAAACAAGAATCCAACAACCTTTCTTACGATACCTCTATTTCTCTCTCCTCTCAGCGATTCGATCAAAGCACTGATCATGGCGAGCCTGTGGCGAGCGGCGATGGGCTCGGCCCAACCCAGCGAAAACTACGACGGAGTGGAGTTTTGGGTCAACCCGGAACGGTGCGGTTGGCTGATGAAGCAAGGCGAGTACATCAAGACGTGGCGTCGCCGCTGGTTCGTGTTGAAACAAGGGAAGCTCTTCTGGTTTAAGGAATCCGACGTCAACCGCGGTTCCAAGCCACGTGGAGTGATCCCGGTGGCCGATTGCCTCACAGTCAAAGGCGCTGAGGATGTACTGAATCGGCAGTTTGCTTTTGAATTGTCCACTAGGTCAGAGACCATGTACTTTATTGCGGATTCGGAGAAGGAAAAGGAGGATTGGATTAATTCTATTGGGCGTTCTATTGTGCAGCACTCCAGATCAGTCACTGATAATGAGATTCTGGATTATGATAGCCGGAAATAATGAGGTATAATTAGGTTAAATACGTCAATTTTCCTTTTTTTTTTGGTAGTCGGTTGGAGGGATCTGAACTTAAAGTCTCTATGGGGGAGTTGGATGTGTTGTGGTGTATATTATGCCTTTTTATTTTCTGTTTCTTTTCCTTTTCTTTTGTCTCGAAAGTGTAAGAACTACTATTTTCGATGTTAATTGGAATCTATGAATTCTGTAAATTTGCATTCTGTAGTTAAATTATGTTTCAAGAGTAGTTGTTTGCTTTTAAGAGTGGTTGGGAATGAGTTACAACACTAGAATTTTTTGAAGTTATGCTGATATATTGATTGGGTTTTAGTTTATTAAAACTAGTTGAACTATGATAGTTGGACTCTCTGCTGCTCATGAGTTTAGATTGATTTGATGAATAAGCCTTGGCCCGTTAGAAATTCACAATTGCTACGACCTATATAAAGATTAGCTCTGGCCCCTCTTTAAGAAAATCCTACGCAAATTGGCTTGCTCCATTGCAAATCGTCTTCTAGTAGAAGGAAGAGGAAAAAGATTTAGTTTTGGTGTGTGCCTCTGTGCATGCTATTTGAATTCTATTCAACATTGTTAGATTTGTCAGTTCATTCACTAGTTCAAGAGATATTATGCTTTCCTATCCCTACAACTTATTATTCTAAATTGATGGTGTGAATCTACTTTAGATGTACATATCGTCTTATAACATAGAGCTGAAAGTCGGTTAATGGATTCATTGTAGCTATTGCTTTGAATACACACAAATGTCTTTGGCATTGTCAATTAAGGTGTAGTTGTAACCTGTAAGATGACTGGAGAAAAATAAGATGTAGTATCTCATTTTGAAACACAATTATTTCAATATGTGTTTGCTGATTGCGCTGTTTCAAGATAATACTATGAAACGAGAATATTGGTCTATGATAAGAATTTTCTATTGATTCTTCACATTCCTGTGGTATATATATATATATGTCTGGACAAAAGTTCTCTTTTTGTAGAATTTTGTTCCATAGAAAGGTTAGGACTGCACTACGTTAGGCTGCTTTCTATTGCATGAACGAGCATTTTTTATCCATGATGATGAATGAGGTGCATGAGGATAATGGAGTCGTAGAACAATTGTCAACAAACATGCCCTTAGTTTTATAAATTACTAAGGTTCAGTACAAATCCCTTTCTCACACCGTATGAAAGAACTGATCTAGTAGGTAGAACAAATCCATATTTCATTAAAAATTTGTAGTATGTATTCGCATGAAATTTTCTTCAATGACTATTTGATTTTTTCAGTTGCTTTCTATATTCCAATATGTCAAGCAATAAATTGAACAGAGTGGTAGAAAGGAATTTTTATAGCCGACACTAAATTTATTAAGAATAAGGCTTGTATTCCGTTGTGGTAAAGCATCCTATCCCCCGACATCTCATCGACTTCAGTGAGAGTGTCACTTGTGCAGAGCCTTGTATATGCATTTCCAAGTGCAGTTTTGACCAACATCCTGATCCAAGGATGCGCAAACATCTATTTTTAGGTTTTCAGTGTGTTTCAGACTACAGAAATAATTGAGCCCATCATACATACATTCTTTCAAAATATATTCTTTCAAAATTCATTTTTAACAAAATATTTTTCAATAAAATAATATTTTTCATTGCATCAATAATTTTTCTTTATTTTTTAACCACATATTTTACATCATATCACTATTTAAAATACATTATTTTTTCAATAATATCCATCAAACACAACGTGAATATTAAATATACAAAATGGACAATTAACTCAATTGAATAGTTAACGAAAAGAAATTGTTTGGTTATGCTACTGGTATACAAGCATGGCGTTCCTCCCTTCTGTTTGTCATAGACGCATTTATGTAGTTGTGAGATCAGAACTAGGGGTGAGCAAAATCCGATCGAATCTACCAAAATCGAACCAACCCGACCGGTTTGGGTCTTTTTTGTTGTTTTTATACAGGTTGGATGAGTTGGTTGTGTAAGAGGGTCGGGTCGGGTTATGTCTTAACTTATAAAAATCGAATAAACCCGCCCTAGCCCGACCCGACTATATTTATAAATTTTACAAATGATGTTGTTTGAAAACTCTTAGAATATTATTGTAAAACTTGGATAAAATGCATTTTACGAAAAATAGTATAAACAAATACACATTTAACACAAATATTTTAATTACCAAAAACATTTCTTGGGTTTATAAAAGTTAATATCAATCTGTCCATGTAACATTTCAAAGCATGAAGTGCCAAAATAATTCAGATTTTTTGTTTATAAATCCGTCCAACTCGACCCTCCTACTTTAATCTTTGTTGATAAGTTGAACATAAAAGTGTCATAATAAGCAGATGCGAAGATTATAAGTGCGACAATAAGCAAAAATCACGAATATAATCACCCATAATTATACGATACGACCTTTAAAATGATCGTTTGAATTTTGGCTGCGCCATAAATGATATATAAACACAAGTCTTTCACGAAGTAACAAAATTTATTTCAACATCTATATAATAGCCCAATCATAAGTAGCAGAACAATGATTTCTGCATAAATTTGTTCTCCTCTATTTGGTTTCTACCTTTTCAAGCCCCTTAAATTCTAACCTTCTATATTCATTGTGATGCAGATGGTCGGGATGATAATGCACCGTTAATCTTTGCTGGCTTTTCGTTTACGAATGCTGATTCGGCCAGCTCAATGGCACGAACCAGCCCTGCAGCTTTTCTTTCACACTCTATATGCTCCTCATGAGGATCGCTATCAGCCACAATTCCAGCTCCGGCTTGAATATGAGCAACCCGTTCTTGCCGTTTGTTGGCATCCTTGTACGAATATATTGTGTCATAACGAGGCCTTGTTGAGAATATCATTGTTCGGAGTGCCAATGCGATGTCCATATCTCCTGTAAACGAAATCCCTCCAAAGCCACCGCTATAAGGTCCTCGTCTTGTTGGTTCAAACTGGTCAATCAACTGCATGGCCTTCACCTGTAAGAAGAAGAAATTTAACCTTAATAAGGATTATTTTTTCTCCCCTGAGACAGCAAAGGATAGACCATACATCTAACAGGTGAAAAGCTCGTAATCACATCAAGTCACCTGCAACCGATAACAAATAAGGAAAGAGTAATAAATAAACTAGTGACCTTTGGTGCTCCACTAACTGTTCCAACAGGCAACGCAGCCTGCAGTGCATCCCAGCAAGTTAGATGATCAAGCAACTCCCCGGTGATCTGCGAGTAAAGTTACAGTGTCAATTATTAAGACTTGCTTCAGTAATAAAGACGGTCTACATCTAAAGATCAAATACTTTGTGTATCCTCACCGTAGAGCTGATATGCATCACATGGGAATATCGTTCAACAGTCATAAGCTTTTCCACGTTAACGGAACCAGATTTTGAGACCTACATCAAGAATCCATGCTTAAAGTGTAAGCTTTTTCATATGAGACAAAGAAACTAATTATGGATATAGTTCGGAAGGCAGTCACTGTTACATTTAGCCTTTAAATAAATCAAACCAAGATTTACTCAACAAATGCATGGTTTGCCACCTTGATGGAAATATCATTAATACCAGTTATTTACTTATCAAATGTGGACATATCAAATACAAAAATATTACATGTAGTAAAAACTGAGAATGAAGAAGATTGTATTTCACTAAGATTATCACACGAGAATACATGAATTTATACAAGTATAGGAAGCTTCTGGAATAGAGCAAATAACAGAATAATAATCCTTCCAGCTGCTTAACAGAAATCAGATTCTATCTCCTAAAATTCAGGAGCTGCAATGTGCTAGTGTCTGCTGCTCCAGCAACCGGATTCCTTCACCTTATGAATTCTAACTCCCCCTCTCAAGATGGAGTGTGTTCAAGCACTCCTAGCTTGTCTCCAAGAAACTGGAATCTTGAGTGTGACATGGGTTTGGTTAACACATCTGCTGTCTGATCCGAAGAGGGAACATATTGGATTTTCAGCTGATTTTCCAACACTTTATCTCTTACAAAGTGTGCATCAAGTTCAATGTGTTTTGTACGAGCGTGATAAACTGGATTTGAGGCTAAGGCACTTGCACTCATACTATCAGACCAGATAATAGGAACTGATTTCTGTGGAATCTTCAACTCTTCGAACAGAGACTGGATCCATGTTACTTCAGCTGCACAGTGGGCTAAGGCTCTATATTCAGCCTCTGTGCTGGATCTGGAAACAACATGCTGCCTCTTAGAACACCATGACACCAAGTTTTCTCCAATGTAGACACAATATCCAGCCGTGGATCTTCTATCATTTGGATAAGATGCCCAGTCTGAATCTGCAAAGGCTGTGATATCAAGGCTGTCATTTCTTTGGATGGTTAATCCAAGCTGTAAAGTGCCTTTTAGATATCTGAACACTCGTTTGAAGGCTTTCCAATGGACATCTGTAGGTGCCTGAAGGAATTGACTTAACTTGTTAACAACATAAGTTAAGTCTGGTCTGGTATGAATGAGATACTGAAGGCCACCGATTGCACTTCTGTAGGGAGTAGGATCCTTCAATTTCTGTCCTTCTGTTTTAGAAACCTGCTTTCCCACTGCCATAGGTGTAGGACTAGGTTTTAGATTTTCATAACCAAATTTTTTTAACAATTCAATTGCATATCTGGTTTGCTTCAAGCTCAGTCCAACATCATCTCTTTTGACTTCGATTCCCAGAAACTGCTTCAAGTTCCCCAAGTCCTTAAGTGCAAAGTTGAAGTTTAGCTTGTCTATGAATTCTTTCATCTGCTGAACGTTAGTACCTGTAATTACTATGTCGTCCACGTATATTAGTGCGAATAAAATGTCAGTTCCATTAGTCAGGAAAAACAGAGAATTATCCGCCTTAGATTGTGTGAAGTTCCACTGCATCAGAGTATGCTTTAACTTATCATTCCAAGCTCTAGGTGCTTGTCTCAAGCCATACAACGCCTTCTTTAGTTTGCAGACATAGTTAGGGTGTTTCTTATCAACAAAACCATGGCCGGTACATGAAGACATCCTCGCCGATTTCCATTTAGGAAAGCATTGTTAACGTCTATCAGCTTATTTCCCAATTCCTTGACACAGCAAGAGTTAGGATAATTTTCAACGTTGCAGCCTTGATTACCGGACTGAAAGTTTCACTAAAATCAATACCAGGGGTTTGAAGAAATCCTTTAGCCACTAGCCTGGCTTTGTGCCTCGTGATTTCTCCATTTGTGTCATATTTTAACTTGAACACCCATTTGTTGCTGATGATTTTCATTTCAGCTTTAGGTGGGATCAAATCCCAGGTTTCATTTTCCATAAGGGCATTATACTCTTCATGCATAGCATCCTTCCAACAATTTATCCTTAGTGCTTCATCCACGCTAGTTGGTTCAGATGAATCTAGTTTATTCACACTTAAACTAGTATAGATTTTTGGTTTGAAGATACCTGCCTTGCTCCTGGTGACCATTTGATGTTCAACATTTTGTGGCAAATTGCAAACTGTTGAGCCAGCATCGTTTGTCAAGTTCTGATTTTCAGTTACTGACTCTGGTATCTCACCTTCTGTTACTGGCTCTTGATTTTCCTGATCACAGAGATATTCCCCCAATTCATTTTCTTCAACATCTGATACTCTATTTTCAAGTGTCAGCCAGAGTAGCTTCGATGCATGTTGTACCAACTAACGGCTTTGGCCTTGGAGAGAGGTGTTATAGTTAGGATCAATGAAGGGGAGATGACATATCCTAGTGTCACAGATTTGAGGTTGAGCCTGTTTGTTTAGAAAATCGGTTTTAAAGGGAAATTCAAGTTCATTGAATGTGACATGTCTGGAGGTATAAACTCTACCACTAGGACTCAAACATTTATAACCTTTGTGTGAATCACTAAGACCTAGATAGACACATTTAACAGAGTGAAAACTGAATTTATGTCTCTGATAAGGCCTGAGATATGGGAAGCAGGCACAGCCAAAAGTCTTAAGCTGACTAAAATCAAAGGTGTTATTGAAAAGAGTTTGATATGGTGATCTGTGACCTAAGACTGGAGTAGGTAATCTGTTAATCAAATATGTGGCAGCCTTAAAAGCCTCCCACCAGTAATAGAGTGGCATTTGAGCTTGAGCTAGGAGTGTTAACCCAATCTCCGTTATGTGTCTATGCTTTCGTTCAGCTCTTCCGTTTTGAACAGAGGTATAAGGGCATGAGTTTCTAATCTCTATGCCAGATTCTAGGGCAATTTTGGTGAAATTTCTAAACTCTCCACCTCCATCAGATTGAAGGCATTTGATTTTCATATCAAACTTGTTTTCTGCCAGGTTTTTGAACTGAATAAAACTTGCCAATGATTCAGACTTGTGTTTCATAGGATAGATCCACGTATAGCGACTGTGATCGTCAACAAATATTATATAATATCTGAAACCCGTGGTAGAGTTTAAGGGGGCAGGTCCCCAGACATCAGCATGAATAAGTTCAAGGGGTTTGTCAGCATGTGAAGATGAGGTTTGAAAGGGAAGGGAATGAGATTTTCCAAGTTTGCACGAATCACAGAAAAAGGAATTTTCATTGAATTTAATGACTCGATTACATGACTTAAAAACTTGACTCAACACTTGATTTGAGGGGTGTCCTAGCCTTCTATGCCAAAGGTTATGTTCGGTTACGAAACTGGTTTAGGCGTAGCGATTACTAAAACTAGACTCAGTTGTAAGACATCTTAGGTTATTCTGATAGCTTGACTCCAGAGCGACTCTATCTAGCTTAAGACTAGGCACCTGCAGCTGGTACAATCCATCCTCAAGCGATCCTTGCAGCAATATCCTCTTCGATTTGATATCCTTCACAGTACAGTAATTCGAGTAAAATTCCATGAAAACTTTATTGTCACTAGTAAGTTGAGAGACACTTACCAGATTTCTTTTGATTGAGGGAACATGTAACATGTTATTTAATATCAGTGATTTATCATTTAGTGCAGGAATTTCTGTATTCCCAATGTGTGCAATGTGTAACATGTCTCCATTACCAACAAACAATTTTTCTTTACCTTCATATCTCATCACTGTGTTCAAGTTACCTTTGTCGGTGGTCACATGATTGCTAGCTCCTGAATCAACAAACCATGCTGGATCAGCTATAGGAGATGCTACATATGCTGATGGTGAGGCACTGAAACTCGTCGTCTCGTAGTTAACTGGTTTGCCTCCCATATACCTTTCATCAAACCGGTTATAACAGTAGCTTGCAAAATGGTTGGTCAATCCACAGATTTGACAAGGTCCTCTAGTATCATTCTGACGACCAAACGAAGATCTACCTCTTCCTCTTGTTCTTCCTCTGTAGTTTGGTAGTCTGTTACTGCTAGATCCTCTCATGCCTCCTCTGAACCCAGTGCTAGCTCGATGTGCTAAATGAACACTTGATTGGTTAACATTTAAGGAGGTGAAACTGTTCTTAACTTGATTTAAATGTTCAAGTCGACTTTCAAAGGTCATTAGTACATAAGATAGCTCATGCCATGATATCATTTCCCTGCTGCTTATCTGAACTACTATAGGGGTATACTCTTCATCTAAACCTGATAGAACTTGTGCGATCAAATCACTCTGATCGATAATTTTACCTGCTATTTCCAGATTGTCCGCCAGCTGTTTGATTGCAGTTAAGTATTGATCCATTGACATTGAACCTTTCCTGGTTCTTTGGAGTTCACCGGTGAGAAACATTACTCGTGATCTATTCAGTATACCGAAGCTTTCTTCAACAGCTATCCAGAGTTTATTTGAGTTTGTACAACCCATGACTTTCATAGCTATTTCTGGAGTCATAGACGAGTAAAGCCATCCCATAAGGAGTTGATCAACTGAAATCCATTTCTGAAATTCTGGGTTTTGAGTCATTTCAACTGCTTCGCCTTCACCAACGGTTGTTTGAGTAGCTGAGAACTCCTGTGGACACTACCTTGTCCCCAGTAGGTACCCTTCCAAATTGTGCCCTTTGATTATGGGCATGATCATGTTTTTCCATAGAAGGAAGTTGTTTCTATCCAGCTTCACTGAAGGCGTTTGGGTGATGTTCATTCCATAGGATAAGAGCTGACCAGTTGCAGGCTGAGTAACTGGAGGTGGATTTAGCTCAGTCGGATTTGACTGGTTGCCTGAACCGGCGTTTGCCATTTATATGGCTCTGATACCAAGTAAAAACTGAGAATGAAGAAGATTGTATTTCACTAAGATTATCACACGAGAATACATGAATTTATACAAGTATAGGAAGCTTCTGGAATAGAGCAAATAACAGAATAATAATCCTTCCAGCTGCTTAACAGAAATCAGATTCTATCTCCTAAAATTCAGGAGCTGCAATGTGCTAGTGTCTGCTGCTCCAGCAACCGGATTCCTTCACCTTATGAATTCTAACTCATGTATGTCTAGACAACAAGAAGAAATTGCATACACTTAACAATGGCAAGAAATGCATATAGAAATTATGAGTTTCACACTTGGAAGCACTGATACAACAGTTAAAATATTGGTGGAAATGGCTAATAGGGTTAACAAATTTCCTGTAATATCAAGGAAAAATAATGGAACTTTTCTATCTTGTTTTCTTATCCCCCATTTTTTTTCTTTTTTTTTCTTTCAACCATCAACAATGGGCCACTCAATATGTACTCAAACCCATAGGGGTGCAGCCAGTTAAAAACATGGAAATACAAGCCAGCCACCCGAGACGACATGGAACAGCCATTAGTTTCAATCTCTCTTGTATAAGAAAGAATGTTTGTGGCACAACGGCCACCGAGATTTTCAGAAGAACAAATGATGACTTTGAAGAGGTGCTGATCTTATTTGAGGACAGTAAAATACTGAAAATTTCATAGATATTCAGGATATAGCAATGAAAGGAAATTAGATAGAAACTATGGACAAAAAATTATGGCAGGGAACACACCATGAATAGATGAAAACACTGTCAAAGTTTAGCATGCAATATTTTTTTCTCGTGATATTTTTCGCAGTAAAATAGATAAGCAGAAACCTTTGAAACATCATTTCGGCCCAAATCAACCAGCATAATGTGTTCCGCACATTGCTTTTCATCCTTTAGCAACATCATTTCTAACATCTCATCCTCAAGGGCTGTCTTCCCTCTTTTAATGGTTCCAGCTAAGGGTCGATTAATAATCTTTCTCTGTCAAGAAGAATGGCATAAAAAATTTATGTTTGTATTTGTCCTAAACATATAAGAACTATGGAAGTCACAGAAAAGACCTTGAAGAGATTCAAAGCATTGATGATATGTGGATTGTAAATGTAGCGTGACCAGTTAAATTAGGAGAAATGGGAAAAGAATTTTACCTTGTTAATACGCGTAAGAACTTCTGGGCTTGAAGCAACCAAAATACACCCTCTAGCCTGACATGAAGTAAGAATGCACAATGATATAGGCTGTGTTAATTGATTAAACGAAGGATAGAAAAAATCAAAGAGAAAAAGAAACCTGCAAATAACTCATGTATGGACTTGGATTCACAACTCTTAAAGCTCTGTAGATTTCAAACGGGTCCGCAAATGTTCTTCGTTCAAAGCGTTGACTTAAAACAATTTGGAAGATATCCCCTGCAAAAATGTGCTCCTTTGCCTGTACAACAGCATTCTTATATTCCTCACTAGTCATGTTACTCTCTTTTAAAGAGAGTCCAAAATGTTGATTGTGATGGTCAATGAAACCTGGAGATAGCCTTGGACTAACATGACAGTAAAAATTACAGATTAGCAAGTGTAAATTACGTTTCAAACAATCATTTTCAAGATAAAGATATCACAAAGACATTTTTTACTCACGGATCAATATCTTTTACTCTGGACACCAATTTCTCCAATCGTGTGATTCCATCGTTGTAAGCCTTTTCAGCAGAAGAGAATCTATCTAACTGGACCCAATGAATCAAATGTACTTTCTGAGAAGACAAGGAGAATTCCCAGGAATCATTCACGAATAATCTCAATTAATGTTATAAGAATAATATAAACAGATAGACAAAAGTATATGTCTATATCAAACACATTTGCATTTGCCAACTGCTTTGTCATAATAGCATTTTTGTTGCAGGTGTTCTACTTTTGTCCGTAAAGAGAAAAAGTTGATATATGATCTATACAGTCCAATTTTCAACAAGCTAATCATACCTTCTCTACATGATCAAACACAATTACATCATCATAGAGTCCAAGATGAATGTCTGCAAGATTTCTATCATCCTTTGGTGCGCTTGTGAAGGACAACCTTTTCTTCTCTAGATAACGAACAG
This sequence comes from Fraxinus americana, assembly GCA_035079005.1. Taxonomy (NCBI): domain Eukaryota; kingdom Viridiplantae; phylum Streptophyta; class Magnoliopsida; order Lamiales; family Oleaceae; genus Fraxinus; species Fraxinus americana. The sequence continues at coordinate 34,423,056 of CM068710.1, read as the reverse complement.
TATCGTATGAGAAAAAACCAACCCATCCACCTGTTCAAGACGATAAGGAAATTGTGAGGATATCTTCCATTATGTATCTGTTCACATATTGATGAATGCAAGATGTAAGTGCGTCTAAAAGTTATGATATCCATTATTCGTCTACAACAAATATTTCATCATGATAATACTCAAAGATAATTAATGAGATGATTCCCTTTCTTAATATTCAATATTCCATGCGAATCTCTAGCATAATCATGTCAAACACCTCTCATTTTAATTGGGAACAAGTATTGGATGATTGGATATTATGCATCCAGATATAATTCATAGAACCACTAGATGTAACTAATATGAATACCTTGTCTTTTATTTAATATTTTTAAAATGGCAAGTGTAATCAAAATTTCGGTTTCCTTATTTGAAACAGGAACATAACGAACATAATTGACTTTTGAGTTGATGACTAACGCAATGTATCGCCCATGTGCCCTGTCTAAGTGTCAGGTTTTAGATAGTGCATTTTGAAGAGTTGAAGTAAAATAGAAATTACACAATGAATGTTACGCGTATAGCATAGAAGTATCGAACAAGTGTCGTGAAGTATAACGGGGGAGTCATTGACCTACCAAGAGTGTCAGTGCATTGGTATCTAACACGTGTCTAGCATAGACTCGTTATATTAAATGAAGGGTTTGTGCTCCTTGGACAAAGCTTGTCTTCTAGTTATTTACGCTTCTCAAACAAGTGTTGTGCAGTTTGTGAAATGCCATGTCTGAGTGTTGCTTTTTAGTTAGTGCAGTTTGAAGAGTTAAAAGTAAATTAGAAGCACGCGCTTAGCATAGAAGTATCCAACAAGTGTCGTGAAGTATGTTCATTGACCTACAAGAATATAAAAATACCTCTTTTTGCATCTTGTTCAATATATCTAATATTACATAAATTCTCGATTTCAAATAAAAGCTGCTGAAATAGTTATCATTAAACATTACAAAATGCATATTATTACAACTAATTCTTACCACAAAAAGCATCAGGAAGTTCTTCGATCAGTTGCGGTTTCCAATAATCTGAAATACTTCTTGGAATCGTCATTGGATCCTCTTCAACCCATTCAGTCATTTTTGCAGCTTCATGGTCTAATAGTGTAACCTTGTTCTCTTTCACCACTATTTCCATAGTCGGCTGTGCCCCTACCACACTGTATCGCCCCTATGAACCATGACATAAGAATTTAGACAAATTCCTAGTATTCTTTATGGATGCACAGTGGCGGAGCTGGGATTATTGCTTAGGGGGAGCGAAAAAATATCATAGGGGCGAACTATGCATGTACTATATGTATTAAAAAATTTCAAAATTACATCATAGATTTAAAAAAAAAAATCAATATGCATGCATGTGCTCATACATTCCCAAGAGAATGAATAATTTCGAGCAAAATTAATATTCTTACAACAGTGGTTGTGCGGTAACCAGGCTTGACTGATTCAAAGAGGAAGCTCGGAGACTCTCGATCATCTTCCTTAACCAAGCACCGATAAGCAAGCACCGGTGTCAACTGATCCGAGAAAATGGTTTCGCACAGAGGAATTAAATTCCCATTTTCCGATGCTTCAATGAACCTCTTCTCATCCAAAACTAGATTTAAAAAAACACATAAGCAAAGACAATCATGATCCAAACTCTTGTTTACCATCCAACAACAAAGATGAAAAAATAAATATAATTTTTAAACCATAAGTATTTTCGTTTTTACTAACATTAAATCCAATCATCGTCGAAACTCTTTTTTTCCCATATGTCCATATCCAATAACATATGAAAAAACAAAAATAAATAAATTTTTTTCCATTTTTACTAACATTAATTGGACATCATTTAATAAGGAAAACTAAAAATAAATTTTAAACGATTTTTTATTAATAACATCTGATTCGATCGTCCTTGAAACTCTTGTTTCCCATCCAATAACATGTGAAAAAGTAAAAAAAAAAAAAAAAATTCTTTTATACTCTTAAATGAACTGGAAAACAAAAATCAGAAAACCGCGATTCAGAATTTGAATTATTTTTTTCATTTTTATGTTTCTGCATTGTCTAACCAACAGAAAAGGCAAAGTTAATTCTGTAAATTGACTATATAACTAAGAAATGCATGTACATGCAACAGCCAAACTGGAGTAACACACACACACTCATACATACATACACCTAAGTTTTCACACATAAATTAGAGAGAAAAACCTGAAGACGGAGACTGAATGGAGCAGCATTGGAATGTACGGAACCCAAGCGAAAGTGAAAAGTTACTACTTCTAATCGAAATGCCAGTGACCAGAGACAGCCGGTGGTTCGCCGGTGACAGAAGGTGGTTTGCCGGTGACGGCCGGAGTAAAGAAGTTGGTACTTGCATTTTCCAAGCGTTACGTTCAATACACACTGTATGTGAGAGTTTGAGAGAGCGAGAGATAGACAGGTGGAATCTGATTGTATAGTGAGACAATGCCTCGAGTTACATGGATTTTTATACAATTTTTATACCACCTGCATAATGCCACGTGCCACTCGACTTTTAAATATAATTATCTTTTTCATCAGTTACATCTTGCTAACATCTATTATATTATTTCATCTGTCAACCACTTTCTAATGAAGTGGCATAACTTTTCTTTCCATAGCTCTATAAAATTAAAATTTAGATTTTTATTAAAAAGTAAAGTTAACAATTAATTTTAACTACGTATTTCATGGACTTTTCAACAACATATTTCATCAATTTTTATCAAATTTTGCCAAAAATCTGATTTTAATTTCTCCCTTTAGCATGACTTTTAAAAAATAAAATAAAAGTAATGACTGTGAAATTAATTAGTACCATTTCCTCATCTGTAAATATTTAATTGAGAATGGTTTTGTACGTGGCATTCAACAACTTGTTCTTCTCCACACGTGGCATACCCAAAGTTTTTATTGAAAAAATATCTATAAAAAAAATTATATTTCTTCTCGTCTCCACGAACATGGGTCTAGTATCGAACTACATGAATGTTTTGAAGCTTTTGTTGTGTTTATAGTTTGTCTAACGTTCAAAAATGTTAATTTACTTTAAACATGAAAAAAAGAATTTTCGATTTCAAACAATCTTAATATCTTGGATTGTCTGTAAGAACGTCTCCAATTCATTTTATAGATTGCACGAGGAAAAAAGAGGTCACTCCTTCTAGAAGAATCTAGACATCCTTTTGACGTCTACTTTTTTCTTGTCTTATTGAAGACCAACTTTTGTACACGTTGTCTATTTTAATTAATGAGACAACTTTTTTTTGTGCTAAAGCCGGCTTTATAACATCCTTTTTTGGCAACATATGACTATTAACGATTCTTTCTTTCATCATATCTTCTCAAACTCTTATGATCAAGCGCGAAAGTAAGCTTTGCCCCCATCAACGTCCCATATTATGACGTACATGGATGTCGCACCTCTTCTCTTGGCTACCAAGAGGCCATTCGAGGAAACTTTTCAATTTTTTTAGTCGTTCTGGCCTATCACGTGTTAAGGTCAAACTTCTTTTTTGTCCATCTGATCAACTTGGAATTAATTTTATTTACAATCATGCTATTTGCATAATTTTTTTTTTTTATAATTATGGTTGATAACATCGCACTCATTCATTTCAAAAACAGTTTTTAAATTTAATGATCTAAATTTTAACCACATCAATATTGTCAACTATGATTATCAACAACAACAATTGTACATTAATTCTTTTAATTATTGTTTACCTAATATGAACTCTTTATCGTTTCACTTAATGCAATATTAATGTAGAAATAAAAGACGAAGGGGATAAGGTGGGATATCAAAAGGGTCTTTTGGTGTCTCTAGACATTAGACAATGAATTTCCTATGGCGTGGAGCGAGTTAGATAAAATGAAGGAAAATTTTAGAGTGCGTTTGGTTCACTATTTTCAGTTTTGAAAAACTGAAAAAATGTTTGGTCTAATATTTTAAAAATTGTATTTTCGAAAACAATAATAATCTTATAACATAAAATTGAAAACATATTTTGACGTTTTGAATATTTTCGATGAAAATTTTGAAAACACTCAAAAATGAAAAACAAGCATTTAAATATAAAATATTAAAAATTCTAAAAAAACATAAATATAAATTCTAAAAAAATCAAGAAAAATAAATTCAAAAAATAAAATTATGAAAATTTCTAAAAAAATAAAAATAGTTCAAGTCTTAATAATTATTTACATAAAAATTCTACAAAAATATTTAAGTGAACACAGATAAAAATATCCTCAATCCACATAATTAATTTTTATTTTTATTTCCAACATTTGAACTCAATTTATTATTTATTTTTATTTTACTTTTATAGGTGGCAGCGGAAAAAAATATATTATAAGATTATCAACTTTAAAATGTATATATTACATGATAATATATTAATATAATTTTTTTCTATTTTTACCGATTAATCAAATTTCATGGAATAAAATGTAATAAAACAAATTTTCAAAATTTCAAACCAAACGTGTTTTCTAATTTTCTTGTTTTGAGAAATAATTTTTCAAAATGACAAACCAAATATGTTTTTAGTAATCTTAAAACATAGTTTCAAACACAAAAATTAAAAATAAACTCAAAACTCAAAATTGAAATACAAACCAAACGTGCCCTTGTTCATCCCTATTTTAAATTGTCTCCTTGCATTTATCAGAAGGGTTATAACTAATTTGTTGTTCTAACTTGGAAGAATATTTCAAACTTGGGCGCTTTTATTCGTGGAACATGTTCGTATATGGTTAGAATTAAAATTCAACTTTTTGATAGAAAAATGGAGATCAATAGTACTCTAATTTAATGAACTCGTTGCATCTGGAAACAAAACACTAAGGATGCATGTCGTGTTGTATCTAACGGTTCCATGGCCACACCAGCAAGGTGTGCTCTTATATAAATGGTGCTTACATCACACGAATGAGCTTGAATTATTCGATATTTTTCCGCTTCTAGTGAGAGGCCCTGTGCCGCTCGTCCGGCCAACTTGCCCATTTTACTTTTCTTCTTGTTTTTCCTCCCTTATGCTGGTCCATTTTTTTCTTTCTCTTGCCATCTACCTTCCCCGTCCTTCCTTTGCAAGCAATGGTAATGTTCTCTCTAGGGTCTCTTGGAGTCCTAGCTTTTCCTCTCCGACTTCTTGTCCGTAGAGGTTTTGTTTTGGTGCAGGTTTTGTTCTTTTTCAATCCGGCCCAGCTCTTTATTTGGAAGTTTGGGGCCGTGTGATCCCAACTCCCGTGTCCGTCAGAAGTGTTTTGCACAGATCAGGTTGGATGGCAGGGGGCCTGTATTTATGCTGGATTTGAGGCTGCAGCTTTGGATGGTGAAGGATTTGTGCTGGTTTGGTTTTTCCATCCGTTTCTTGTGCCTTAGATGGTTTTGTGGTAGATTATGTTTTAACATAAGAAGTACTTCAACTCTTTTGAGGAGAGAATTGTGTTGGAGGTAACTCCTCATTATATCCATTTTTTGCCACTTTGATGTTTAATGCATTGCATTTCAAAAAAAAAAACTTGTACATAATATTTTCTCCACTCAAACTCGTAGACATGTTGGAATGGAAATAGCAGAGATAGTACCGGCCACCACTATTGCAGGTGCAGAATAGCCTGGCGCCTCCATCAATGAAAGGGAAAAAATATAATATCTACGTCCCATAGGATAAATTTGCTTTCATTTTTCATCTGTTTCAAATTATATGTCACTTTCCTTATTACAAGTATATATAACTTTTTAATTTTCTAATATGTTTCTATTAAAATTTGTCTTGTTATCGATAAATATGAATTACTTCTATTTAAATTATTATTTAATGTAGGAATATATTAGGAAAAATGTAAGTAAAAATTTATATTTTAAGCTATTTTAATCATATTTTCTTAATATGTATGAAAGTAGAAACAAGATTATCTTTATGGGACATAAATATTAACTGTTGATGTAAAAAATGAAGTCTACCTTACGAATTCAACCCCTAGGCGAAGCTTGGTAGCACGAAGGCATCTAAGTAAAGAGGGCTCGCGAAAGAGGCAAGCGGAACCATTCGTAATTATGGTAGGAAAAATTGTTACTTTAACACGTGGACAAATCTAAAAAGCATGACTTTAAGCCTCGGGTAACACGTGAATACATAACATAATTAGTTATCAAACCAACACTAAATGATCACTACCTGCTATGTTCTAGAATGATCCCAAGAAAATCTATAAATTCCTCCGTCCAAGGAGAAAAACGAATACAAATTCAAATATCCACCTCTCAAATAGTCATTTCACCTCTTACTCTTGTTTAAAACTCAAAAATAGTGAATTTAGGAGGAGAAAGCATTGGGTAAGTGAAAGGAACTTATCAGGGTATAGTCATAAATATTAAGTTCTCTCTTTCCCAGTAGCTAATCGGTTAATGCTCTCATCGTTGATCATGTAGTATAACAGTGACATTCATTCAAATTTACTGAATAAATATTTTCCTCTAATTGGTTTCTGCCTGTTCAAGCACCCTAATTCTGAACTTCAATATTCATTTCCAACCATCTTTTCTAAATTTTTTAGAAGACAATTTACATAAAAGAGACAAATTTGATAACTTCATTTAGTTCAAGAATTTATATTTTTCAACCATTTTTCTAATTATATTTGCCTATATTCACGTCAATTTCTTTGGTACACCAGCAGGTGAAAATGGAAGGATTCCATTCACATTTTTACCTTTTTGGTGAGTTAAATGGTCATCTAAACAAATTTTCTCTTGGCCCAACTTTTTTGGACCAGGGTCCAGGGCAGGTTGTGCATAGGTCTGTCAATGGCTGGCTCCCCAAATCCTTTGTTCACAAATGCCGACTCGGCCAGCTCAATGGCACGAACAAGAGCCGCAGCTTTTCTTTGACACTCTATGTGCTCCTCGTCGGGATTGCTATCAGCCACAATTCCAGCTCCAGCTTGAAGATGAGCAACCCATTCTTGACGCATGTTTGCATTCTTGTATGAAAATGTAGTGTCATAACGAGCTCCAGCAGAGAACACCATTGTCCTGAGAGCCAACGCGATATCCATATCGCCTAGAAACGATATTCCTCCAAAGCCACCACTATAAGGTCCTCGTCTTGTTACTTCGTATTGATCAATTAACTCCATGGCCTTAACCTGTAGTAGAAGAAGAAAAATAACCTTAAAAGATGACTGTATAAAGTTTTATTCCCCCCCGCCTTGAGAGAGCAAGACTAGGATTTAGACGATCGAGCAATTTGTTGAATCACTTGTAAACGATAACAAATGAGGAAAGAGTAATAAATAAAAAGGAAGAAAATAAAGTAGAAACCTTTGGTGCTCCAGCAACTGTTCCAACCGGTAATGCAGCTTGCAGTGCATCCCAACAAGTTAGATTATCAAGCAACTCCCCAGTGATCTGTGAGTAAAAGTTTTAGTAAATTATGTAAAATTGCTTCTTTAATATAGTTTTCAGGAGCACATAAAGGTAATTAGGTTCCCTCAAGAGAACATAAAGTAGTTCTTTAAACATGCAAATGAAATGGAATGAAAAAACTTATAAAGATTTTTATGCTTCCACAGATCTTTAAAGCTGAACGACTATGTAAATTCTCACAGTAGAGCTGATGTGCATCACATGGGAGTATCGCTCAACCGTCATAAGCTTTTCGACCTTTACGGAACCAGATTTTGAAACCTACATCATGAATCCACATAATATTTATGTTTTAACGGGTAAGCTGTTTCGTATGACAGAGAAAGTAATTATGGAAAAAGCTAGAGAGACAATCATTCATAATTTACTCTCGAAATAAATCAAACCAAGATTTACTCAACAAGTACATGGTTTGCCTCTTGATGGCAATATCATCAATACCAATTATTTACTTGTCAAGTGCATAAAATATCAATACATATCTATTTTAATCAACGACAAAGAAATCATAACTTGGTAGAAATGACTGTGTAGAGGTGCTGATGAGCAGAGTACAATCCCACACGACATTGACTGAAAATTTCCGTAGATACTCACCCATACATAATAGTAACAAAGCATGAACATTGAAATAAAAGGAATTTTGAAAGAAACTATGCACCATAAAAATTGTGGCAGGGAACGTGACATGAATAGATGACAGGCTGTCAAAATTTAGCACATAATATTTTTTGGAGTGAAAGAAGTAAGAGGAAACCTTTCCAACATCGTTTCGACCCAAATCAACCAGCATGATGTGTTCTGCACATTGCTTTTCATCCTTCAGCATCATCATTTCCATAATCTCATCCTCAGCTGGCGTCTTCCCTCTTCTAATGGTTCCAGCCAAGGGTCGATTAACAATCTTTTTCTGTTAATAAGAATGGCATAGAAAATTTATGTTAGCATTTGTCCTAAACACTGGAAGTTACAAATAAAAGAGCTTGAAGATATTCAAAGCATTGCTGATAGCCAGAGTGTAAATGTAGAAGCAATTTTACCTTCTTGATACACGTAAGCACTTCTGGGCTTGAAGCAACCAAAATACACCCTCTAGCCTGGCATGCAGTAAGAATGCGTGAAGATAATTGGCATCAGCTGTGTTCATAGATTAAACGAAGGATGGTGACTGTTAATTAAAGAGAAAAAGAAACCTGTAAATAACTCATGTATGGACTTGGATTCACAACTCTTAAAGCTCTGTAGATTTCAAACGGGTCAGCAAATGTTCTTCGTTCAAAGCGTTGACTTAAAACAATTTGGAAGATATCCCCTGCTAAAATGTGCTCCTTTGCATGTACGACAGCGTTCTTATATTCCTCACTTGTCATGTTACTCTTGTTTAAAGTGAGTCCAAAATTGTGAGGTTGGAGGTCGATGAATCCTGGAGATAGCCTTGGACTAACATACGATAATAGAAATTAGAGATCAGCTAGTGCAAATTAATTTCAACGGACCATTTTCAAGATAAAGAAATCAGATAGACTTTTTACTCACGGATCAATGCCATTTACTCTGGACACCAATTTTTCCAAGCGTGCGATTCCATCATTATAAGCCTTCTCAGCAGATGAGTATCTATCTAACCTGACCCAATGAATCACGTGTACTTTCTGCACGGAGAAGGGGAATTCCCAGGAATCATTCACGAATAATCCAATAATAAATTTAACGATATAGGAATAAGGTAAACAGATAGAGAAAGTATTATGTCTATATCAAACATATTTCGCATTTGCCGACTGCTTTGTGATAATAGCTTTTGTATTGCAGATCGTTCTACTTTTGTCTGTAAGTAGAATAAAAATACATTCTAATTTTCAATAAGCTAATCATACCTTCTCTACATGATCAAACACAATTACATCATTATAGAGTCCGAGATGAATGTCTGCAAGATTCCTATCATCCTTTGGTGCGCTTGAGAAAGACAGCCTTTTCTTCTCTAGATAACGAACCGTATCATATGAGAAAAAACCAACCAATCCGCCTGTTCGAGGAGATAAGGAAATAGTAAGCACCTACCAAGAATGTAAAATAACTCTTTGTGCAACTTGTTCAATAAATCTAATAAAATTTCAAATTTCAAATAAAATCTGCTGAAATATTTCACTATAAACATTACAAAATGCATATTATTACACCTAATTTCTTACCACAAAATGCATCAGGAAGATCTTCGATCAGTTGTGGTCTCCAGTCCTCTGAAATACTTCTTGGAATCGTCATCGGATCCTCTACAACCCTTTCAGTCTTTTTCCCAGCTTCATGGTCTAATATTGTAACCTTGTTTTCTTTTGCCACGATTTCCATTGTCGGTTGCGCACCTACCACACTGTGTCTCCCCTAAATAAACCATGACATAAGAATTTAGACAAATTCCTAGTATTCCTTTATGCATGCACAGTGGCGGAGCAAGGATTATTGCTTGGGGGATGGATAAAATATCGAAGGGACGAACTATACATGTACTATGTAAATCTTAAAAAAAAAAAAAAAAATCCCCCACCCCACCCCGTTTGGCTCCACCACTGTGCTTGCATGTGCTCATTCATTTCCAAGATAATGAATAATTTTGACCATAATCAATACTCTTACAACAGTTATTGTGCGGTAACCAGGATTGACTGATTCAAAGAGGAAGCTCGGAGTCTCTCGATCATCTTCCTTAACCAAGCACCGATAAGCAAGCACCGGTGTCAACTGATCCGAGAAAATAGTTTTACAAAGAGGAATTAAATTCCCATTTTTCGATGCTTCAATAAACCTCTTCTCATCCATAACTGAGATTTAAAAGCGCATAAGCAGAGACAAAAGTAGATTCAATCATGATCCAAATTAACTCTTGTTTACAAACCAATAACACACATGAAAAAATAAAAATGAATTTTAAACCATAAATACTTTTTCTTTATTTACTAACATTTGCTTTGATCATCCTTGAAACACATGTTTTTTTATACACTTAAATGAATTGGAAAACAAAAATCAGAAAACTGTGATTCAGAATTTGAATTAATTTTCATTTTCCTGTTTATGCATTGTCTAACCCACAAAAAAGGTAAAGTTAATTCTGTAAATTGACTGTAGAATTTAGAAATGCATGTCCATGCAACAGACAAATTGCAATAAAATTAAATGTATGCAAATACATACACATATAAATGTAGAGAGAGAAACCTAAAGATGCAGAGTGGATTGAGCAGCATTGGAATGTAGGGGACCCAAAGGAAACAAACGAGCTTGAGCTTCTTCTACTCGAAATGTCAGTGCCCAAAGGCAGCCGGTGGTTCGACGGTGACAGGCGGTGTGAAAAGGTCATTGCTTTCATTTTCCAAGTGTTTCAGACTCTGTATGTGTGAGTTTGAGAAAGCAAAATAGAGTGAAAGAGATACAGAGACAGAGATGGGTGGATTCTGTGAATGACAATGCCTCGAATTTTATTTTATGGAGAAAATATATTAATTATCATTTCCTCATCTGTAAATATTAATTGAAACCGGTTTTTTAGATGGCATTCAACGTAGTGTTCTTCCTCTGTCATACGTTGGCCAACCCACAATTTTTATTGCAAATAATTGAGCTCCTGTTTGGCCGTTAAATTAAAATTCATTTTTCTATCTCTTCTCATCATACGTACATTTTTCAATAAAATAATATCACACATAAATCTTAAAAAAATTCATCATTTTTAACCACGCATTCTCAAATAAATTAATATTTTCCTCATTATAATTTAGAAAAATGAAAACACGAGATCGATAAATTAAATTGAAACAATATTAGAGAGATCACTCAACTTTATGATGACTAGTCAGAATTGAATATATATTGTACGTTGTTCTTAAATATTTTATAAGTGCTGTAAGAATAATATTTGATATCAATTTATTGGGAGAATTCGACATATCTCAAATGAATTGAAAAAAAAAAAAATCTATAATAAAAATTGAAAAGAAGAAAATTATGCCCCGTTTGGCACCCATTCTCATCTCATTCTCATTCTCATACTCATTTTCATTTTTTTATCTTTTTTCATTTCAACAAGACATTCTTCCAACAAAATAATATTACACATAAATTTAAAACATTTCATAACTTTTCCACCACACATTCTCCCAATCAATCACTATTCGAAAAATCCAAAAAATGGGTGTCAAAACTCAACTTCTATGATTCAATTTTTATTTTTATTTTTATGATGATGATGATGAAATATTGCAAATGAATAACATTTTTATAATAAATTCGTTACATAAGAATTAATTGCTGATTTATAAATTTAAACATCATGAATAGAAATAGATTCATTTATAATAACTCTAAATTCATTTAAATCAAGATTTATCGAGTCTAGATTAATAAAAATTTTAATTAATTGAAAATTAATAACACGAAATTCATGCATGACAAGAATTATATAGTAAAGTTAAAATCGTTAAAAAAAATGATTCTCACTTAACGTCATATTTATATTATAAATAGATAATACGCGTTTAAAAATTACACTAATCTCTCTCTCTAGTTTTGAGCATCACATTCATCATTTGACCTTCCTTGTTTTAGCTCTCTCTCTCTCTCTCTCTCTCTCTCTCTCTCTCTCTCTCTAGTTTTGAGCATCACATTCATCATTTGACCTTTGTTGTTTTAGCCCTATATCATTAATTCATGTTGGGCTCCATTTTAATTTTAATGTATTTTTTTAATCACATATTCTTTAATAAAATAATATTATATTTAAACCCAGAAATTTTCCTTCTTTTTTAACCATACATTCTTTTAAAAAAATCATTATTCAAAAATATATTTTTCCCTAAAAACTAATTTTAATGAAGTCCAAACATGGGCTTAAAATGAGATTAATTACTTAAAAAATACCCTTATAAAGAAAAAGATAAAATTTCTATAATAGTAAATATAAAAATATAAATTAACTTTTTTTAATCATATTTAAAATTTTAATCATATAATTTACTTTTTTTTTATAAGTAGTATCATACCTAATTCATGTTTAATTTAAGAAAACAGTTATATTTAGAAATGTTATGGGACTCCTAAACTTAACTTCATTTTTCTATTGCTTTGTGATTTTGTTTATTTAAAAAGGATAGCAAATTCGTCCAAAATATACTCTGGGTAAGTTTTACTGCATAATTAAAATGTTAGGAATGTACTATACTATTATGCTAAAAAATGTTGAAAATAGATTTGTTACATTTGTAAAAAGACACGAATGATACGTACAAAATTTTCTTAAATATAACATTTGATACGGTCTTATATTGTCAATGTTTTTTTTTAATTCTTGCCATTTTTAGATGGCTTTAAATGTTTGTGTGAATTAATATGTGGTTCTAACTTCTACAGTTCGAAAACTCAAGTCGTTGCTTTTGATGACTCTACAAGAGCTTCTAAGCGAGGGAGAAGTCCATATTTGTTTAACAACCAAAAACTCTACCCTTCAACTTCATCTCCTTCGCAGATGGAATAACAATTCGTCTAAGACCCAAAATCTCTACCCTAATGCTAATCTTTAAAGAACATCTCTGAAAAAACTCTCTATTTTCAAAATGCATATTTAGTAATTTAAAAACATTTACAATTTTAGAAAGTAAATTTTTTTAAGTACTCCAACAAACTCTTTATCTTGAACACTTAATTTTATTACTGTAAAAAAATAGTTACCTATATTTTATTTTCACTAGTTTCCCTCCAAATTATTATATCAATTTTTTCTATTGAAAATTGAAATACTTTAAATGCATTTAATTATAGAAAATGTATTTTACTCTATATTTTAAAATTTTAATTTAGAGAACCTCATAAAAGTGTCTATCGAGAATGCTTTTAGATTGTATTTTCATTATTACCATGTTTGGCATCGACGGACCCAAGGTGGGTCATGTGACTCACCATTTATTTTATTTTTTAAATTTGGATAAGCCCAAGAAAAATGTTGGTCCATCGATTTTTATTTTTTTTTTTTCAATTCCTTCTAATAAGTGCATGCTTAGTGAATGAATCAATTTTTTTAATAATAAAATGCCCAAATCCAATTCTCTTCATGCATTCTCTCGCTACTTCGAACCGTTCAAAATCTCTCACCTATTGCCTATCACCCAATGCATTCTGCTTGTTACTCTTTTGTGTTGCGTGTTTGTATTCAAACAATTCATTTGCTACTTTTGACAAGAACAAAGTGATTCGACTATGTGAGCATTATCCGATAGATTTTGACGCATTAGATATCTCGAAACTTGATGATCAACTTGATACATGCGTTCTTAACATGCTTAATGACGAAGATTTTGGAAGATTTAAGGCCTTAGTAATCTATCACGGAAGTTGGGAAAATAAACATGAAATGTATTTATTAGTCTACAAGCTTGTGACATTGATCTTAATTCTTTTGTGGTTACTATTACAATCGATGAGGACCAGTAGTTGAATGATAGTTTGATTGCTGATATTGATAATATTGTATTTGAAAATATTAAAAATGATGTAATTATGAAATGCTATCAAGGTATGAGAATACATAGAAAACAATTGTAATAACATATTGAATTTCTTAATTTTTTATACTTGCAAGTTTAATTGTGCCCTATAACTCAAAATGTCTGCATCCGTCAGTGGTTGAATGATAGTTTCATTGCAGATATTGAGAATGATATATTTCAAAATATTAAAAATGATTTTATAAAATAGCAAATACTTTAATTTTTTATACTTTTTTGCAACTTTAACTGTGCCCATAACTCAAAATATTTGCATCCGTTACTGATGTTTGGGCTTCATTAAAAATAGGTTTTGAGGAAAAGTGTTTTTGGAATAATAGTCGTTGTTTTCAAGGTTGATGTTCTTGCCATGCAGCTAAGTCATGATCTAGTGACGTAGTTTGAGGACCACCAGGGACGGATCCTGGATTTTTTGTAGGGGGGGCTGGAAGACTGAGCAAAGCCAATGTAAGAAAATTTACATGTACAAAAAAAAATTCATTAAAGATCATTATTTATTTAAGTCGTTCTCGACGAGGATTCGAAACATAATATTCATCTATAATAGAATCTAAATCGATTTTCTCAGCAAGTTCTCTTTCTATAAAAAGTATCATACAATCAGCAAGAAAGTCATCCTCCATTTTGTTGCGAAGTGTCGTCTTCACATGTTTCATTGCTGAAAATGCTCGCTCAGTGCTTGCAGTAGAAACAGGTAATGTCAAGACAAGACGAATCAATCTAGTCATCATAATGTAACTTTCCGACCTTCCACTCTCAATCAGTATCTGCTACAATAAGTGTAGATACTTGAAATTGAGTATCACCTTTCACATCTAACTCAATGTGATAACTCAAATTGTAATGTAATAATATCTTGCTTTGAAAAATCTTGATGATAGAATTTCTCTACAAGTATGCAAATTTTACGATTGTCAAATGATCTAAATGAATCTTTAGGATCCAAAGCAACACTGAGAGAAAGGAGTTCAACTGATGTGTTATCAAATCTTGCACTTAACTCCACCGTCACAAAATCGATTGATTCGTTGAAGACATCATAGTGATAATAATGCTCAACTGTAGTTTCATCAGTAGAACGACCAATGTTATACAAACCTTCTAAATCAGGTATTGTAATGTCATTTCTCGAGCAAAAAATTTTCACTTCTTGAAGAAATTCTTCCCAACCGTCATCTCTAAATTTCTGAAGCAATTGTTTTGTAGTAGACACAAACCTTAAAGCAGCCAAGATGTCTTGATATTTTTTTTTTGAAGGGTTTGACAAAGAACATCAGTGATTCTCATAATTCTATGGATCAAATGCAAGATAAATACGAACTTAAAACTCACCAACTTTTTGTAAGCACCACGAGCTTCAGCCAAAGATCTCCCATTTGAACAATGGTCGCAAATATATACAAGCACTTTGCGGGTTGCACCATACATATCTATCAAGCTCTTGACAGAGTCGTAATGTGAACTCCAACGAGTAGCTCCTGAGCGCTGCAAATTAACCATTTGATTGGCTCCACTTCCAGACTCGAGCTCCCCAACAGCCATCATACGCTGAATTTCCTCTCTATGAGAAGCTTGTAACTCCGTAACTCGTTTAGGAGAAGAAGTAATAATATTTACAATCTTGTCTAAATGAGAGAAGAAATTCCAAATGACAGGAACCTCTTTAGCTGCTGCGACCAATGTCAACTGTAACCGATGGGCAAAATAATGAACGTAGTATGCATATTGACAATCTCTGAGAAATAATGCTTGAAGTCCATTCCAAGCACCAAGCATATTACTCGTGAGTCATACCCTTGTCCTCTCTCATTTTGTTCACGAAGTTCAAATTGAGCAAGAACATCACATATTTTGTTTTTGAGATTCAACGACGTGGTATCACTAACTCTTTTGATTGCAAAGAACAGATTACAAACGGCAATGACTATTCACAAACCTCGAAGATAATCCCCATCATTTCTCGATTTGATGCATCTTGTGTTTCATCAACAAGAATGCAAAAGCATTCATCCCCAACTTCCTCTCGAATCATTCGTCGAACTCTAGCGTATAATATGCAAAATTTCTTTCTCAAAAGTTGGAACAATGTATTGTGCATTTTGTGGTGCATTTTCCAATACAACTTTTCTAATTTCTGGACTCAAATCTGTCGCGTACTTTATTAGTTGTATAAAATTCTCACAATTAAGAGAAGACGGTGATTCGTCGTTACCTCTGTACCCTAAACCTTAAAATGCCAGCCATTGAACACTTTTAATTGAAGTCATTATACGCAAACGACGTTTCTGAAGTTCCTCTTCCAATACAGTATGCATCACCTTGTCAATATGCTGAGACGGTCTGATTAAATCTTTAGCTCTAGTCTCACAGTTGATGATGTGTTGAATTAGCATGAATAAGAAATGCACACTTGCTTCCATCCTTAACCCTCTTCCATTTATTATATTCTTCAGTAACCAATCCGGAACGTCCAAACGAATTGTCATCTTTTTGAAAAAGAAAACAGTAAAAACAATATGCCCTTTCAGTTGAAGGAGAATACTCCAACCAAGGAAAGTCATTGAACTACTTTTTCTGAAAGTGACGGGCTTGTTGTTTTCCTTCTACCCTTGGATACTCATTAAACTTTAGCTGATAAGGTCCAACTTTTATATATGAAATTCTAATCTCATTCGTAGATTGACGGGATGTTCAAACATTTGCTTTCGTTTTCCCGGATCCCATTCAATACTAGTACATGATTGCAATTCAGGAATTGAGACGGATGATGAATGTTCAATTTCTGGAGATGGAATTGGAGGATGTTGCATAGGAGTTGGGACCGACAGATGTTCAATTTCTGGAGATGAAATTGGAGGATGTTACATAGGAGTTGGAATTGAGAGATGTTCAATTTCTGGAGACTTGGATATGCTTTCAGTAGATTGCCCCGTCTTTTTAAAGAATGAAAGTATCGTCTTCATTCTCTTTGACGAAGGTCGAGCTTCCATTTGCAAAGACTGAAAATGGTAGAAAGAATAAAAAATAATTGAGAATGAAGACGATACTATCCAAATTCCAATTTATTAGCATACTAATCATACTATCCAAATTCCAATTTATTAGTATACTAATTACTAAATAGATTTGAGCCTCCTCACTCATCCTGGTCCTCTCACCACATTGAGCCACGGGTCCACCGTCCACGTGGGAGCAACTTGATCGGCGGCCCACTAATCTATAAGTCTATAACTCTATTTCTATATACTATAAACAAAATACCAGTAGGCAATAAGGTAGGCAGACGGCGATGCACCACGATTCCAAACTCACTTTGATCCTATTTCTAATTTTCTATTGAGTATTGACCATTATAGTATCAAACTATCAATTTAACACAAAAGAGGCAAAACAAAAGCAGAATACCAAGCAGCAAGGAAAAAAAAACTTCAACTTATCTGGGATTGGGAATTTGGAAACCACCGTGCCGTGAGGTTCGCAGCCGAAGTCCAGCCAGAAAAAAATCGCACTCAGCCCACTGCCCAGCCCTTGTAAATTCGACAAAAAACAGAGTCAAAACAAAACCAACATTCCAATTCCACTTCCAGCAAGAAATAGAAAACCCAGCAATAAAAAAAACCAAGCAAGAAAACAAAATACCACCACTGAAAAATGGAACCGCCTTCTACCGAAGTGCCGAACTGGTCGACTCAACTGGATGAAGCCCTCTGCTCCTGCTCGGCGCTTCGACTGCTCTGGACGAACCCGAGCTTCGAATTTCCGCTCGTGGAGTCTTGGCTCGACTCGACTCGTTGACACTATTTTCTCCACTATCCACACGTAAGTCGCAACTGTTTAGAAACAACATTCATAGTGGGCCTAATGTCCACTTAATTGAAAATGATAACACTGCTCAGCCCGTGACAAGCCAGCCCACATTATGACAAATCTACAACCATAGATTAACCTCAGAAATCCTATCTCAACCGTAGAATTTAGGTCATTTTCTATATATACATTTTCATTTTCATTGCTTCCTCTCAACTCTAAAACCCTAAAATTTGCAGAAACACAGTTGCTAATTTGCTAGTGTTGTTGATCAATGGCGCCCAAGGTTTCCAAGGCTGAAAAGAAAATCTTGTACGACTCAAAGCTATGCCAGCTTCTGGACGACTACACGCAGATTCTGGTGGCGGCGGCCGACAACGTCGGATCGACCCAGCTGCAGAACATTCGGAAGGGTCTGAGGGGTGATTCTGTGGTTCTGATGGGTAAAAACACCATGATGAAGAGGAGTATTAGGATTCACTCTGAAAAGACTGGCAACACGGCCATTCTTAATCTAATTCCCCTTCTTGTTGTAAGTGCTAAAAAAAATTTCAATTTTTTTTATTTTTATTCTATTTTCTAAGCCTTTTTAAGGGTAATAAACGGTCAAGAGTTTTATTTCTTTCTGTGGGAATTTTTATATTTTTGAGGGCAAATTAGTTAAATTTCGGGAGATTAATTGGTTTATGTTTTAGATGCTTGTGTGTTCTGGGTATGTGAAAACTGAAGATGGATGTTGATTTAGATATTTACTCTATAAAGAATTATAGAGTTTAGTAATTTCGTAAGTGCTGATGAAGGAGATTTTAAATTTGATCTTGTTCATTACATTTGGCTAGGGAAATGTTGGATTGATCTTTACTAAGGGTGACTTGAAGGAAGTTAGCGAGGAGGTTGCTAAGTACAAGGTAAAATGGTTATTTACTGCTTTTATTGTTGTTGCTTCCTATCTTATTGTTTTTGCTTGGTTAAGTTCAATTAATTTCTGATTTGCTGTTTAAAAGCAACTGCATTTCCTTGGAAATCTATTGTCTCCTTTTCATCATTGAATTTTGTTGTCTTAATAACACTGGCTCAAGTGTTATTATGTGGTTCAAATCCAACTGGTCTAGTTTGATACTAGTATCTTGCTTGTTATTGCTTTATTACAATTGACATGAACTACTTTCAACTTGGTGTTTGATTTTTATTTTTCCAAGTTCCAATTCTTAATGGTAATTTTAACTGAACCTTGCATTTAGAAAGTTAAAATGACTAAAAAAAGGTGTAGGAAAGTGTTCAACTTTGCAGGACTGTTGTAATTATTCATTGATGTTCAAACCCTGGAATAGAAAGCGGAATTAGCAAAGTCAGTGAATTCTTGTTTTATTATTTCTAGGTTTGTGACGTTTGTCTTCTCTTTTGCTTTTTGACTACCAGTTTCCAAGCAAATGGAGTGAAGGTGTCACATAAATTTAGATTTCATCTTTTTTGTGTACTATTATCCTTATTTCTTTGGTAGACAAGGCTCTTTTCTTTAGTAATCTATTCTAATATATGTCCCTTTCCGAACCAATTGAAGCTGTGTCAGTATCTATTGCTCTTAATTTTCTAACCCATTACAAAGTAGAGTAGAATATTCATATTTTTTGGAATTGTTACTCTTCAAAAATATTGAATTTTGAAATTGTATAATGTCATGTGGGATAACGCTGAAGGTTGCATATCTAAATATTTGGTGTTAAACTTGTCTGCAAGTATAATCCGATTTTCTTTGCCTACTTTACCATTCTCTTGGTGCTAAGACATATATAAAATCATCTTTATTTTTAAAGGTTGGAGCTCCAGCTCGTGTTGGTCTAGTCGCTCCTGTAGATGTTGTTGTCCCACCTGGCAACACTGGACTTGATCCATCCCAGACTTCTTTCTTCCAGGTATCTATAGTACATTTTACTTGTATCTAAATTTCTCCTTTTCTAGTATTATTCTTTCTAACCTCATCTCCATCCAGGTTCTCAACATTCCAACAAAGATTAACAAGGGTACTGTAGAAATTATCACTCCTGTCGAGCTTATCAAGAAGGGCGACAAAGTGGGTTCTTCTGAAGCTGCTTTGCTTGCAAAACTTGGAATCAGGCCCTTCTCTTACGGTCTCGTTGTCCTCTCGGCTTATGACAATGGATCTGTTTTCAGCCCTGAGGTGCTTGATTTGACAGAAGACGACCTCATTGAGAAGTTTGCAATGGGAGTTTCCATGGTTACGTCCTTGTCACTAGCCATCTCATACCCAACACTAGCAGCTGCACCTCACATGTTCATCAATGCATACAAGAATGTTTTGGCAGTTGCAGTTGAAACTGATTACTCCTTCCCACTGGCAGATAAAGTGAAGGAATACCTTGAGGTATGTGCTAATGATGTTAAATTGTTATGCTTTTTGACCCAGTTCAGCTCTACTCTCGTGTAGTGCTTATCACTAAAATTTTTTGTTCATCAGGATCCCACCAAGTTTGCAGTTGCAGCGGCTCCAGTTGCAGCTGATGATTCAGGTGCTGCACCTGCTGCTGCCAAGGAAGAGGAGAAGAAGGATGAACCGGCTGAGGAATCCGATGACGACATGGGCTTTGGTCTCTTTGACTAGGTTAAATATTCGTTGTTGCAGCATCTTGATTAAGAATTTTAGTAGTGAGTCTTTCTTTACCTGTTCCTTGGGTCCAGCTGAAGTTTATTTTAGTATTTAAAATATAGATTTATTAATGTAGCCTATGTGTGCAATTTTGATTCAGTCTGAATAGCGTTCGAGCTTGAATATCATGATATGCCTAGATTGCTCTTTCTGGTTACAGCTTGGCTTGTTTGCGCCCAAACTACATAATCTTCATTACACAACATGTTCATACCATTATATTCCACAAAGATCTCTTATTTTACAGACCTGTTAACTTTGTTTAAAAACAATAATAGTAATTTAAATCTTCAATCGGATAATTTTCACTGAACGTGGATAAGCACTGGCACATGAAAGGAAAAAGAAAGCAGTCCATATTTGACACAATGCATGTTTCATTGCTAGGGAACCCACCCAATTCTGTATGACATAATAAGTGATAGCACATGTTTATGCATGCCCAAATGTAACATCGGTTTTAAGTGATTGTACTTGTATCATTAAATTATATGTTCAATTAAGGGCTTAAAATCCAATTAAAATTGAAAGTATGACTGTTATTGGGTTCCACTCGTCTAATAAAAGTCAACAATAACGGTTAGTTTTTCAATTTTAATATCTATCGAACACGTCCTAAATACAAAGATTCATGATTCATTTAACATGACGTGCATGCTGACATAAGACTGATACTAAATAGCATTATTCTATCATTTATGTAAGGGCTTGTGTGGGAGGGATTAAAATTAGATTAAAATTGAAAATATAGCCGTTATTGTTGACTTTTATTAGATGAGTGGCCCAATAACGGCCATATTTTCAATTTTAATTGGCTTTTAATCCCTCCCGAACAGGCCCTAAGTTTGGTATGTAAGGTTGGACGACATTCTTTTCCATCATAAGCTAGAGTCATGGATGATTCTTCCGTGGGTTCGAAGTTTGGTATGTAAGGTTGGATGACATTCTTTGCCACCATCAGCTAGAGTTATGGATGATTCATTGGCTGGTTCGACAAAATGAGTAAGCTCTGGGGTTAAGGGCAACTTTTTTATACACCAAAAACTCTTTATTTTTTGCTCTTTGTATTAACTATCCTGACTTCACGTGACCAAAAAAATTTCGATCCTGCATAAATATAGTAACTCGGACCTTACCTTAGAACCAATCAAACAATGTGTCAATGAATGTTGTGATCAAATGACTAACACAACCAGGCTATCGAAGGCCAACCTGAGCTGAAAATTCAAGGCAGCATGATTATCTAGAGTCCATTCTATTACAAACAAACCAATGATGAGCAAAAATTATGGACCAATTTGCAATTTCCAAGATGATCGGACCAATGCAACTAGTAAAATCGCTCAATTTCTCCAACCATGAAGTAGAATATTGTTCCCACCCAACTTCGATGACCTACTACATCAACGAGCGTAATGGTAACCGAAGAAATAAAGTCCCATTTAAGAACTTGTCAGCAAGTGCGGTGTAAGAATATAAGCAAAATTTTACAAAACCACGGAGTACAAGAATAACTATAGTGAACGCCAAAATTTGAAGTATTAAAATAAGGAAAATGCTACTTGTACATTAGGGGATACATAAGGGTGTCCATAATGGACACCCGGCACCTCCCCATTGGATGAAGTGCCGACCCCACCTGCACTTCATCCAATGGGGAGGTGCCGAGTGTCCATTATGTACACCCCGATGTACTTGTAGCACCTCCCTTAAAATAATTCTCCTAGTTTCTTTTGGTACGCAAACTCTATCTCGTGATTAGCTCGACAAGCTAACTGGTCCCCAATTCACAACTTTTAATTATACCCTTTGAACACTGTCGTAAAGCAGTGAACCTTCCTCAATGTTGTTCAATTCTGCGTAGAATCCACGACCATGGTGTTCATGAACTATCTTCCCCTCTCATGACCCCAAGAATCGAGAAAAGTCTTTGCAGCATCCAAACTGGGAAAATACGTTGGCTCAAGGTATATTTGACCCAACAAATCTCCCGAATCAACGTTCACAAATGCTCTATTCCCCATTGCCTCCAAACTCCCCATAACAATCGTCACCAACTGTTTGTATGAAAAATAAAAGCTCTTCACTGCCATCTCCACCGCCTGCATCGCCTGCAGCAAATGAATTTTCTCGAATTCAGCTTTTTTTCTATACAATTTCATCGCAGCTCCTTGGAT
Organism: Fraxinus americana; assembly: GCA_035079005.1. NCBI lineage: Eukaryota > Viridiplantae > Streptophyta > Magnoliopsida > Lamiales > Oleaceae > Fraxinus > Fraxinus americana. The sequence goes on along the minus strand of CM068710.1, from coordinate 34,400,371 downwards.
CCTTGGACCGCCCTTGGGATCAACCTCCACGTCCAAAATGGTAGGCACCTTGTGTTTCAGGTCCTTGGATAATTTGGTGATTTCGACGAGTTCTCTGGATCTGAAACAGAAGGAGTCGGATTCCGAAGTTGCTTTTATCGAAAGACAATTTTTCAAACGGAGAAAATCATCTGGGTCCATCAATAGATGGAGATCTTCGATCTCCTTCAACAGTTTCCATACTTTTTCCAGTATCCAGCAATCACTTGAAGCATTCTCGAAGCTTCTGCTGTCGATTCTCGACCTAATTCTCTCCAAAATAAATTTCGACACACAGATCCATGACTCTAGAATCTGGTGCGTTGTGTAAAGTGTTTGGTTTTCTATGTCCAGATCCGCATTATCTGAGGGACATTTCTTGAATGCGTGAAGCTCGGTTGGTTTGCATACGGCGTCGTAGTCGAAGGTCGGCTTGCCGGCGAGGTTCGGCTCACCTAATCCTAGGGTGTATGGAATGCCATGCATCTCGCGTTCGATGGAGTAGAGAATCTTCTTCGCAAGCTCCTCTGATTTGTGCCACGTGGCCAGTCGTGGCAACAAACTGGCTTCGCTCACCCGGCTCACCACCGTTGTCTCATCGGACATCTTCCGCACCTCAGCAGAGCTGGTTTCCCTAGCCAACACACCATCCGATGACGTCACATCCACGATCGGAATCGCGGCACGTGTCTTCACATCATCTTCACATAATAAAGCTATAATTTTAATTTCACTAGTTGTTAAAGCCTGCAGCCGCCGCTTCCATTCCCGCTTGTTCGCATACGGCCTGGGATCCGATAAAACGGTGGAGATAAACCGGAACGTGATTTCTAGACCGATGAAAGCCGGTTTAAGAATCAACTCGTCTTTCCATCCAGGAAACTCTTTGGAACTCCATAACTTTTTGAGCTCCTGAAGCCGTAGATAGCTCTCGTAAGACGAGCAAGCCGAGTCAGACGCCGCCGTTAACTCCGCTTGAGGCATTGGAATCGATATGTTGAGGTTATTTGAAAGCCTCGGCGATCTACTTTCCATTTGGGATGAAATCATTTTTGTTTTCCAATCCAAATCCACCAGTTTTTGAATACAAAATTTGATGTTTGAAGAAATTTTGGTTTGAAAAATGTAAAAGAGAGGGAGTGGAATTTATAAAGGATATTGGGAGACAGGAAGAGAGAGAAGACGTGTGGAATCGTCGAAATTCAAAAGCGCGGCTGTGACAGAACATAAATGTGCCGTTTAAGGTTAAGTCTTTGCTTGGGTCTATGAAATTTAAGGTAGGTTTGGCGCTACAGAAATGGACAAATGTGAAGTATGAGTTGCCTAGCAATGAATCATGTTTTAAGTCTACATTTTTTTCCTTTTTATGCCCTGGGACTGAATCCTAAACCCTTAATCTTCAGCAACTCCATTGTTTGAAGATAACTGTTCCATACTCAAAATTGAATTTCTGTCACCATTGATGTCATGGTTGTCACTCTGATTGCCCAAATTTATATGGGGGATGAAATAACATAAAGTTGTGTTAATTTGTCTTCATATGATGATCGATGTCTCCCATTCATAGTCGTGTTTGTGATATGATTAAAGCGACAATCGTTGTTTGTCATGTGTGTGATTGAGTTGTGAATTTCCAACGCGTAATTAAATTAGCCTCGCAGCGTGTTATTGTAACCTCCTTGTTCTTATGCATTAGTATAAAACCAATGAATACGACTTCGTGACAGTTCTTTGTTAATGAAACACGTGTCTGTTGTGTGACTACTGAAGAAGCTAATTTGTGAATTTTTTATTTATAGTTACGACATCTATTGTAATTAACATATAATGGACATGTAGATTGTAACTTCTATGAATTACGTGTGACGAAATCTAGTTTTCATATAATGCAATGCGTGGCGCATGACTTCGTCACCATTATGTTTTATTGTACATGGAAGACATGAAATTGTGTCCACTTGAAGATGTCCAATATCAAAAGTATTGTGATGTAAATGGAAGTGTTTTTTAGAGATAGAGTAATGCTATTTATCCATACTGGGGTTGAGCCCCAATTTATAAGGCAACTACATGGTTTTAAATGATAGATTCATTTAAATACAAAGTCACATGACTCATTTAATTGAGTCTATTATTTAATGTCATATAATTGCCACATACATTGGGGTTCAACCCCAACAGAGATGAATATCATTATTCTTAGAGATTATGTATGGTTTTGGATTGAAGAGAGTTTTATTGTGAAATTCAGTTAAATTAGGTGACTAATTTATTCCCATTTATTTTATTTTTTTTAATCCAAAATCTCAGAAAATTTAATATTTTTTGCAATTTTCCAAGTCCGTAACCTTGTAGTTATAATTAGCTCAAAACAAACTTAAAAACTCTAAAATTCAATTAATTCCCAAAACAAATAGAAGAAGAAATACACATTTATGCTTGCGTGAAAAATTACCTTAGTGACGAAGGTGCTTGATGAAGCCGCCATTTCACCCTTCGTCTCCTGCATTTTTCTCGCTTACAAAATGAGATTCTTGTAAACTGAAGAGAAGAACGAGCCAGAAGACTTCGTAATAGGGCCTATTGAGTCGATTTTATATCCGGGCCGTAAAATTATTCAACTCTTTGGGCTGGGCTTGTATAATTGCAGCTCTGGTTTTAGGATTCTGTATCAACGGTCAAGTTGAGAAAACTTACACAAGTAGCACTTACCCATTACTCAAAAGAAGAAGAAAACTATTCAAAATAATGATATTCCTACAAAAATTTGAAAAACACGCTCCGGAGAATCTATTCAATCTTTTCATCCTCCTATGCAAGAAATAGTCGTTTCTCAAGGAAAAACAGAAATTCTTGCTTGTCCCCTCAAAAAAATATCTGCTGAATGACCAGACGAATCTATGGTTGTTGCTAAAGATATCAAAAATATTCAGTCTCAAAACAATTATACTAATATTGTTCTACAATCTGTCTGTTCTCAATTAAATAGAATTGAAATCAACATCAATTACTCAAAAGTTTGTAATAAGCTTTATATATTATAGCAAAAGCTTTTGAACGATCATCAACATCAAAGTTCTTAGTTTGAATACGAAGATTAAGAGCATTGAGAATAGCTCCGTCTTGGAGACAAATTGAAAAATTGGGATAACAATTTGAAAATACCGGTCCACTTTCAAGATTGGACTCAAGCATGGAAAGTAAAGAATGCTCAAACCTTAAAAGTCTTTTGTCTCTTAAGGTTAGAAGAACGGGAATGTCAACTCCCAGTCTAAACAAGGGTTTAATAGCAATTTTGAACTAAACCAATATGAATATATTGAAATTTCTTCCTATGAGCAAGAATAGAATATTTTGAAAGCAGATTTAAATAATCAATTTGATTTTTTATAGGAATGGTCTTTTCTAGAGTTTTGATAACATAATTTTGAGTAAAATCGAATTTTCCTATCTCATAGATAGAACTCTTTTCTACCTTTGGGATAGTCCAATTTTGAAGAGTTTGTTCAATTTTTGTAATATGAAGTTCCTTTAAATTAATATCATTTGAAATATTACTTGATGCAGATGCAATATTTTGATCATCAATTTCTTCGTTGCTTTCTTGAAAATATGTTGACGTATTACTACTTCCCTCTTTTGAACTACCACCGTTACTAAACCAATTAGACATGAAAGACATAATTAAATGCTACGAAAGAAAACAGTAATCTTACCACTGTAGACACAATGCTACAGGCTAGATTGATGTTTTACCAAAGCCTACAAATGAGACCACCCAAAACGCCTACTCTGGCTAAAAGGGCTGACCAACGTCTAAGAGTAGACATCCAATGGTTACACACCAGTATGACCTTTGACACGATGATAACAATAGTTTGACACTTGTTTACTCTTACAAAACTCAATTATGACTTTGATACCAAATTAGACCCAGGTAAAGGTTAAGGCAATTATGGATGAAAGTACATACACACACATGAATATATTTGTGTGTCATTCTCTGATTTTTGATAATTCCTACAAAGAATTGTGGTCGTTCGTTTTTTCTTGCTTCTGTATGCATCAATATTACTGTGTAATATAGAATAATATCTAGTTCTACATAATATTGAAATCAATTTTCATTTCCAACAAACACTCCATCTCCATATGGAATACAACAAAATAATCAAGAAAAAAATTGACTGGTGCTTACAAAACAATAATAACGTGTACAATTTCTTTAGAAATTTAGGGTGCGTTTGATTTGCGTTTTTGTTTTTAGTTTTGAATTCATTTTTTATTTTCTGTTTTAAGGTATTATTTTAATAATGTAGAAAACGCATTTGGTTTAAAAATTTTAGAAATAGTTTCATGACTTTTTTTTTTCTTCAATTAATTTGATTATTTAGTAAAACATATCAATTTTATGCTTATATGTGATTATTTAGTTTTATGAGTATTTGTATTTGGGTGGATTTTGTGTGATTTTATTAATTATTTTAAAAATATTTTAAAAAATTAAAAATTGAAAATGATCTCAAACAACAAATCGAAAGATCAAGGCCTCGTTCGGGAGGGATTAAAAGTCAATTAAAATTGAAAATATGGCCGATTGGATCCCACTCGTCTAATAAAAGTCAACAATAACGACTATATTTTCGATTTTAATCCGATTTTAATCCCTCCCATACAAGGCTCAAATATCAATATTAAGGCGTTGCCACGTAATAAAGCCCTCGGCAATAGCAACACGTTCTATCTGCTTTAACCTACCTATCAACCGCCGTACATCTCTCTCCCCAACAATTGCTTTTCTCAAAATCAACCGTTCACCGTCCAAATAATTGCATGTGCTCGTGAGCTCTATTAAAGATTTCAAATGAGAATTAATTTAATTACACGCTTTTATCTTTATATGACAAGAAATATTAAAAATTTCTTTAGAGTTTGATATTAGTGTTAAACACCTTTTTAAATAAATTTATAAAATAAAAATATTAATTTACACAATTTTATTTAGGCTACGAAACCAAAACCAAATTAGTCGGTTTGTATGAATTTCAACTCAAATTGACTCACCCCTTAACTCTTAAACCCAATCAATTCAAACCGTATCGACTTGGTTGTTTCGGTTCGGTTCGATTAGTCGGTTTGAATTTTTAGTCCAAATTGAATATTTTTTTAAAAAAAATTGTCTCGAATTTCAGGCCCACTTAGATTATAAACACACACAGATAAAAGTACGTCCGTACTTAGGTAGATGACCATTTCTTCATTAAATTTTTCCATGTTAAATCCAAAACTTGAAAAGTGGATGAATTTCAGCACAATGTAACCCATTGGCAAATTCAGATTTCAATAACCAAGCACTCAGTATTGACAGAAAAAATATGAGTAGAGGCAAACACACTCTCAAGTCTCAATTTCATCGCTATCCATTTTGACAAGTGTTCACGAAAATATGTTTCGAAATTATATCACCGCAAGTGTACGGTTCGTTGATAAGTAATAAAGTGGAAATTGTAAAATTTCGAGTATCGTTCCCACGAGAATTGATCTAACTTGATTTCTATTATTGTAACCCTAACCGAAACTATAAAACTCAAGATGGTTGTTATTGTGATTTTATGATGAAATTATGAATAACATGCAAATTAAACTAAATTTTCGCTATACTTGTAAAACAATGGATTGAATGCAAAGTTTGAGAAAATTAATGTACGGAAAAGCGTACTAGAATCCCGAATCACCAAGCAAAGTTCACTCTTAACCCCTATCTCACAATTTGACAACACGATGAATAGTTTGAAGAATCGATGTTCCTAACCTATCCAACAATCTCTTTCGAGTAGAATTGAACCTATCCTAATATACCATTTCACTATATTTCTACGACAAATGCAATATATAAGGATGCATGTAATTTTGTAAACACTTAGAGATTCACGTAATGCATATCGGTATATTTCTATCCTCTATGAACAAAACGATGATTTATACCTTATTGAATTTATTTCCCTTCTTTCGAATGCATGAAATAAACCACCTAAACTCACACAATTATCGTGCACTATAATCACGGAGACAAGAAGAGTATATAAATCATTCAAAACTATCAAACGTATTTAATTGTCAAATTGCAAAATAGAAATAAGAGATCACAATGCGAAGTTCATCGTTCATCTGGTACATAAAAAGTCTAACCTAGCATAATGAAATTAAAACAACAATAAAAATGATAAAAAGAAAATATCACCAAAAAGTAGAAGTTTAAAGCTTGAATCTTGGATCTTCAAGTGAAACCCTAGCTCAAGCTCTTCTCCTTGCTCTTCAAAATCGACCTTTTTCTCCCTAAGAATTCATAAACCCTAATTCTGGACGAGTTTAGTTTAAATAGCATGCTAAGATATCATTCCATAAGTGTTTGATTTGGAAAAGGAAACTAGAAAAATCACGCGTAGAAACCTTCCTTGCGATCGCAAGGAAGGATCCCTTGCGATCGCAAGGGCCAATTAATTTCCTCTCCTGGGCTTCCTGTTGAGGCTTGGGCGATCGCAAGGTAGGAATCCTTGCGATCGCAAGAAAGAAAACTTCCCTAGGTTGTTCAATTTAGTCCCCAAAGTTTCCTTTCATCCATCCTTGGTCCTGCTTCCTTCTCTACCAACTTTCTAGTCATCCATGTAGTCGCCAATTAGCTCCTTGGTAGAAATCCATGCTCGATTCATCATTTGGGTCAACTTTTGGATAATTGCAATTTAGTCCCTGAACTTTCGTTGACTTGCATTTTGGTCCTTTTCGCCTCTTTTCGCTTACATTTCGTTCATTCCATCAAAGTAGCCCTACAAAACAATATATAACGAATTAAGTCATTTTCGAACTTTTTCTAACAACATTCAATCTAACTTGTGCCATAATTAAGTGTGTAAACACACTTATCAACAAGCAATTTTCTCACGTTCTGAGAATTATGGGCTTCAACTACTTAGCAGTATATGGTTTGACACTTCAATTTACTCCCAGGCCCAAAAAAAAAGAATCAAAAAATAAAATGAAAGATCGTCAGCAACATGGAATGATGACATAACCCATCTAGTTTCACTAATTATGAACAACGAAATTGCAAACAACCTTGAGGAACACAGATAGAATTTATGACATTAGATTTTATATTTGATTTTCTTTTCTAAATACATAAAAGTGGGTTGGGCCGGTTCGATTAATCAACGGTTTGAGGTTTTAAATCATGGCCGAAGCGATTTACCGTGATTTTTTTAAAATAAAACCAAACCAATTAATAATGTCAAACCAATCCAAACCGACACCGACACTGACCCGAGTCAGTTCGGTTCGATTGGTTTGGCCAATCTTTCGATTTTTTTGCTCAGGCCCTTCATTTTTTCTCAAAAACATTATGTTTACATCTCTTGTTGTATCCTTTTCAGTTCTTACTTCTATTTCGGTGCAATCTAGATCAAATTGTGTAATAATTTAAAACAAAATAGCTTTTTATAAATAAGTGACAACAAAAATTAAGAATAATACTACTTATACATAATAAAGTTACATAACAGTTTACATATAGATTGGGTGTCAAAAAGAGGATAGATGAGTTTTTTTTTGTTGAATAAATTCTGATCCAATCATATCTCATCAAATTATATATATGTAACCATTTTATAAACTATTATGTATATGTAGCACAATCGAAAAATTAAGTACCCACCCATTCTTAAATACTAAGAAGTCGACTTCAATATTTTAACATAATAAAAAAAATGAATTATAACATAGCACATTAATTAATTGATGTATAATTTGAGCACTTGTTTTGGCCTAAAATTGTACTTGAATTGACACATAATTTATTAACAGCAAAGTGCAGCACTTGTTTCTGCTACACAAATATTTCATCTAATCTTCAAAACTATATCCCATTCTTGTTCCCACTCTCTCCCTCCAAAATAACATTCATAAGGCTTTATGAACTTACATTGGGCACTTCCAGAACTGTACAAACTCTGGTTAGTATCCAAATGTATTTGCACGCACAGACACATACTAATCTTGCTGATGACTGGTGGCTTGACTTGGGAATGGATAAGCATTAAGTTTCAAGTCAAGCTTAACACAGTTGGCTGGGCAGCTAATTGGATAAACAAACCATATTTCGTAGAAGTTTATCTTATATTTCGGTAGTGGCTAATTAAAGTATTACAACTTAGAGAAACTCAGAAACAACTGTGTCGTGGAAAATATGGTTGTCTGAGAGTGACTGAAGCCACTGCTATTGGCCGTTGATACAATTTGCTAATTATAAATAGGATTTATCTAGATGTACAAAACCTTGTACAAAATGGATTACAAAATTGCCAAGTGGCGCCCCACTATTGGAGGGGCACCTGTTGCGTCAGGCGCCCCTCCAATAGTGGGGCGCCATTTGGCATTTTGTAATCCATTTTGTAATCTATTTTGTACTTGTAGCATCCTCCTTATAAATATATGTACGTGGATTAGGAATGACTTCACTTTAACAAAACATGTCAAAAGATGTACTGAGATTTTATTTTATCTCTCTTTTTATTTTTTTCTAGCTGTTGACTTGTTGTATTATGTGTGAACTAGGAGTGGGGTTGTAGAGATTTTCGTACATTCTTGTGTACATCTTCCCTTACATTGTGTAATGTGGCACCATCGTCTCCCTTTGATTTCCCCGACAATCTTTCTCTTTCTTGCCTAGATTATGTCACATGAGGGGACTATCATCCCATTTGATTTCCTCAACAATCTTTCTCTTTCATGTCTAGATTATGCCACATAAGAAGGACAGTAGGGGAAGATGTACACGTTAGCATGGTTGAAAAAACTTTTTCATCTGTATATCACAGGTTGGATTGAATTTAAAGCAATCATGGAAAAATCTAGAGTTTGGTCTTTGTCTTTGAAATCCAAGAGATTCGTAGATTGGCTAGATTGTGATTAAAAAGATCCTTTTTACACGGGCATTCTGTTGCCTGATTTGACTATTTCTTTCTCATTTTCGTATTTTTAGATTTAATCGTTGTTACCCTTTTTTGTTATTTCCTCCTCTTTTCATCATTTTTGCAATTAGGAAAGGTTTGAAATGGTTTCATCCATTGTAGAATGTGTTGTCCCTCAAGGCATTGGTTCTTCATTATCTTCGTCCCTTTTTATCTCGTCGTCTTCTTCGACGAGAAATCGCAAAAGGGACCAAAAAGTCTATCAAGTTGTCCTTTCTAATCCGTTTTCGTCTGAAAATGTCCGGTGGTCTCAAACTTTTAGCAAGACTCTTTCTCGAGGCCATACTGTTAAACGATCTTGTTGTTCAAACTTGGGCGATATTTTTTACGAGGAACCATCCAATCATGTGGAAGGATTAAAAGAAAGATTTAACCTATTGGGAGGGAAAGAGAATGAAGGAGATAGGATTAACAGGCTACAGAATGAAATATCTGAAACTAGTCCTTCTACCAGTAAATATTTAATGATTAAAAATTCATTCTGCCAATCGGAATTTGATTTCCTAGAACCCATAAAGCTCGGGATTAGACCCGAGGCCCCGGATTGGCCAGAACGGGATGCTATTATGTGGGCGACTCTTGAACAGAAGGCTAAGAGCTTCGATCTTCCTCTTTCTCTAAGGATGGTAAAGAAGAAATTACAGTTGGAAGAGGCCTTTACGCATTCTGAAGATATAGTTTGTTGCTCGGTGAAAAAGGCATTTGCCTCAATGGTATTCATTGTCGTCGAGCTTCAAAGCTATGCATTACAGATGAGAGAAGCGTTGAGCCATGAAGATCCAGAGATTATTACATCTAAAGTACATAGGGAAATGCATTCGTCATTTGTTTGGCTTTTTCAGCAAGTGTTTTCAAGAACACCGGGATTGATGATATATGTGATGGTCCTATTAGCAAATTTTAGCGTACATTCTGCGTGCCACAATGTTTCTTTTGCAGAAGCCTCCTTACTCAGATCATCATCAATAGAATCAACTTTGGTTTCAGATAGTGGAGTTTCCGAGAGAGATTATGTACTATCTGAAGGAAGTGTAGGTGGGAACGACCAAAAGATCAATCCATCAAAGGTGAGTAGACATTCTCAAGTTCTTCACGAAGAACTTTTGCAGGTCGATCATCAAGATTTGAAGAGTGTGGAGGAGTCGAATTTGTGGAACTCAGTGGTGGAAGAAGCAACAAAGATCCAAGCAGGTTTTAGAAATGCGATTCTTGATCAGGACATGATGCAACGGTTTGTTTCCCCGGTATCTGTCGAGCTAGAACCCGATGACTATGAGGACTATCTTAGGACTGACCTTCTATACCAGACTGCCCTATCGCAGGAGCCTAACAATCCACTTCTACTATGCAATTATGCACAGTTTCTGCATCTTGTTACCCGCGATTATGACAGGTAATTTTCTCAAATCTTCATACTGTTTTCTGATTAATGTCATGGTTATAGACATTCTTGATTATGTTTTCATTGGCTTATCAATTGTAAGAACTTTTACAAGCAATTAGGTCAACATTAGATAGGAACAAAACCAGACTTCGAATGTGTCTGCTAATTAGCAATGTAAATGAGCTTATATATCACAATCAATCAATCAAATGGTTCATGATTATCTGTAAGGAAGGATTAGGGAATTCCTAACGATTGTAGCTCTCTGAAGTCTGAACCTCAAGGAAAAGCATGAAAAAAAAAACATGGCTAGAATGGGATGATCGTCTGTCAATCCCAGAATGAAAGGCATGATCTTGGATATGTTTATGGGTTTTTATTTGAACTATGACACGATTTTAGTAGCCAAGCCGTTTATGTGAGTCTATTATGCGCACTCTTGTGGAGAATTGTAATATGTTCACCTCAGTTTCTCCTATACACTTTGCTTAGCTATTGGCTGACATTTACAGGGCAGAGAAGTGTTTCAAGCAGGCGGTACAAGCGGAACCACCAGATGCAGAATCCTTGAGCCAGTATGCTACCTTTCTGTGGAAAGTTAGGCAGGACTTTTGGGCAGCAGAAGAAAGATATTTACAAGCTCTGGCCGTTGAACCTGACAATTCTCATTATGCTTCCAAATATGCCAATTTCTTATGGAACACTGGCGGGGAGGAAACTTGTTATCCCCTTGACAATTCCCACCCGAGCAGCTCAACTTCCAACTTCTAGAGAAACTGTAAACTGGTATGGCCATAGAACAAGAGGAATCTAGTACCAACTCTTGAGTGGGACTCGTCACCTAGCATTGACAGGTTCAGAAGAATGAATTTATACATGTATGAAACATAATTATGAATAAAGTTTGAAATAGAGGGAGATTTAGTGTTGGCTCTGATGTAGAGATCATAGCAGGAGGCTGAAGCAGCAGATTCCTGCAGCCTGAATTTAGTAAAACTGCTGGGTTTGTGTAACTAAAGCTTAAAACACATATGTATTGTTGGAAAATGGTTCCAAAATCATTTTTAGTTTTGAGAACTTAGTCTGTCTAATCTAATGCTTTTTGTTATGTTTTGTGCCAAGGACATGTTCCATATATAAGATAAAGAATGTTTCCTATGGTTGATTTACAAGGACAACGTCATAGATATATTTTCCTTCTCACCATATTTTACCCTAAAATTAAGCAAGATCCATATTCACCCATGTGACTATGTATGAAGGCGCAAGAAATGGAATTGCTGCTCCATTGGTTAAATTTTTTCCTTACCTTTTTCTCATCACAACTAAGGATCTGCATCAAACTATGAAAGATCATAACCTACAAAATGCATCAAACGTTTGAAATTATGTTATGTTATGTCGCTTTATGTGCGAATTCGTTCAAGACGAATATGTATAAAGTTGATATAGTATTTCCTATATCTCTATCCAAAATTGTCAAGTGTATGAAAATCGTGATCTCAAATGCAGTGGACCAACGTAATATCCGTGTTAACTATAATTGTTACGTACCCCAATTGTATATAACGTTGTGTTGTGATAATCTTATCTTTGTGACTTATTTTCACCCATAAGTTGTGACAAATATGTAGAGGATGGTATTTGTGACTTCCTTTCCCCCAAAACGCGAGATACATATCGATTTTGTCCGATGTTTCGGAATGAAGAACAAGAATATAGATGAATGATAAGGATGAAATTGCTCTCACCAGATCGAGCAAATATGGTAAAGATGAAAGATTTCTCTCTCCACAAGACTTCAAAGAAGGAACGGTATACGAAATTCAAACTTTGAGCAGTAAACTTAGGATAATAATTCTTAGATTATAATGATTCATAAAAAATCAAATTCTAAAAAATATATTTAAATTTTTTTTTATAATAATATCTAATTTGTGAATAAAAAAGGGTATTATCTAATATTTTTAAGGAAAAATTAAAAGCATGGTTTCTTTTTTTGTTTACCATCTGCTTGTAGCAACTGAACTTGTGTAGCTTCATGGATGAGTCGAAGATTACCCACAAAAACTCAGCTTATTTGACAAATTCGAAAACCACTATCCTAAATTCGTGTAGTTTTGTGAACGTACTATAGATAAAGCACGACTCCAAAATAAAATCTTTATAAGGCGTAAAATTAAAATATTATTTTGCAATGACTAGAGTAATATGGTGGAGGGAAAAAAATATTTAAGACATCATTAACGGCAATTGTTGATAACATCCTATTTTTCCTATGATGGCCAGGACAAAATCATTTTTTAATATAATATAAAGTGACATTTGAGTTGAATATCAAAGAAAATGTTTTCCCTAAAAACAAGAAAAATTAGGTATATATTTAAAGGTTGAAAAATATTTTTCATGAAAAAAATATTTATCATAAGTTGATGTCCTCTTTCCATCTTTTCATATATATTTGGTGCACTAACAGATTCAGCAATTCCTTTTTACACTTTTTGTCTTCAAGAAAATTGGTAAGTGGGCAGTGTTTCTCTCCCAACAATACTGAAAATGTTGGGGAAATGGGGGTTTTCAGTAAAACTTCCATTAGGTAGTGGAGACAAGAAAGAAACTGACGGAAATTAGGGCCGATTCTTACACTATTATTTTAATTAATTTATACAAAACATTATGCATTTAGCCTCCTCGAATCTATGTGTGTTTTACAACTCAGATTGTACGTTGTTATCAGTTATCTCTATCTACTTGGAAGATTGTTAATGACAGGAAAATCCGAACACATTTGCACATTTACCCACTTCACCTTTTGATTTTTCCTATAATTTTTTATTTTTTTTAGTATCCTGAAAAATGAAATAATTGATGTGGATTAACTAAGATTTTTTATATTCAAAACGATGGGTTTATTTTAATTTGTATAGAATAAAAAAAAAAATTTCTTATAAAAATGGTTTATATCCCAATTTAAGAAAAAAATTGTGTGGTTTAACTAAGATGAACGACGATTTTATTTTAACTCGAATAACATCAAAACAAAATTATTTGTCACATCACGGTGTCGTTGAATCACGTTAATTATTGAAAACTTAAGCTGTTAAAAAAAGAAATAAATTTATTTTAATTTTGTCTCCATTCTAGCAAATCACATTTAACTTGTAGGCAAGATTTATGGAAACACTGGAGAGCTAGAGTTTTGTTGGGTATATTTATGTCCTGTTTCACGATCATTTTTGAGGTAAAATGTATTATGGAATAGTGATTTTTAAGAGAATGTGTGGTTAAAAAGTAAGAATTTTTTGAAATTCTTGAAAATGTGTGACTGAAAATGAGTTTTTGAAAAATGCATTCTTGAAAAAATGAGGCTCAAACAAGGGCTTAACATGGAACTAATGGACTTCTTAACGACTAAATAAATACATCTTAAATATAAGATAGATAAGAAATGAAAACAAAAATGAAACAACACAGTACTAAAAAGATAGAATTGATGTATATAATAGATGTTCTTTAATTTTTCAATTGACTTTTTCACACAAAATTAATGACATTAAACTTCACTTCTTTAAAGAATTGAGAAGTTACCGCCTTCCTGGAAGGACTTCAAGAATTACCTTAAATATAAGTGGAAGGAAATGAAACTTGAAGATATCATTGTCCGATTGAGAATAGAAGAAGACAACCGCAAATCTGAAAAGAGGAATGGTGCATCTAATTCGTTGGAATCAAAAATGAAAACAAAAATGAAACAACACAGTACTAAAAAGATAGAATTGATGTATATAACAGATGTTCTTTAATTTTTCAATTGACTTTTTCACACGAAATTAATGACATTAAACTTCACTTCTTTAAAGAATGAATTAGGACTCGATTTTTACTTTTTTGTAGAAGAGTTTTTTGACTTTATGTCAGCTTTCTTTAAAAAGTCTTTTAGTCAGACAAAAAAAATTAACTAAATATGTTAAAAGCATTTATTTTTAACTTTTAAAATGGCCTACGAAACAGATCCTTAAATGATAAATTGAAAATAACAAAATGTCAAGTGCTGTGTTGAGTGAAGTGATATTCCTGGGAGTTAGCAGTCAGTGGAATGTAGAGCCAAGTGCAAACAGACAAATCAGCTAACATTCTTGGGAATTGTGGAAAGCGCAAACATAGATTGGCTTTGCCATTTCTCTATTGAATCATGTGCCTATCGAAACATGGTGGAAAATAATTAACAAAGAATTAAGTGGAACAACATTTTAATTTATAAGGTCTTTTTTATGCAAGAATTTACAAACAATTTCTTTTCTCATTTTCATTTAGGATCCGTTTGATTGCAAGAGTGAAATTTTGGTTGAAAGAAAATGAATTCCAAGGAATTAAATTACCTAGAATTCTTTTCCTGAAAATTGTCAATTAATTGTATTTGATTAGTATAATTTTTCAAGTGAAAAATATTGAAATTTTGGATCTTCTGATATCCGTTTGACTTTGTATTATATCAAAATTGTTTATTAAAGGGATTTTTTTTTTTTTTTTACAATTAGGGATAGAATTTGTTTGCATTGCAAAATTTTTTTTTTAAAAAAAGCTAGAAACCAAAAACCACCAAAACCACGGGAAAGCAAATTCAAGGAAAATATGAAAAATGATATCACCTAAGGTGAAGTTGGAAAATCAATTGTCTAGAAAATTTTGGCTATCAAACAGCCAAAAAGGTAAAAAATGGAAAATATTTTTCAACTTCCATGAAAAATTTTACACATCAAATTGGGCCTTAGATTGAATAATCCAACCATTCGCAACGTTAGTGGCTTCCATTAGATGCATTAGAGTGGAAATGAAGAAAATTTGGAATGACATGAACCTTAGAAAATCATTACTTTGCCTTGTCATTTAGGGTCTATAGTAAAGCGTTTGAAAAATCAAAAATTGCTTTTGAAATTAAGAAATTATTTTTGAACATGTTTACTTATTTTTTGAGAGTGCTTTTTTAGTTAAAAGAGTTTTTAGAAAAAAAAACTAACTTACGATGACTTTATGAAGAAACTTTTGTACAAAAAGTGGAAGGGAATGCAGAAATCATTTCAAATGGATCGTTAATACTCTCTACTAGTACTTCCTCAACATGTTATGAAAGTTAATTTAAATAGTGTAGAGATGTATAAAGTATCAAGAGACAAACCCTAGGAACCAAACATTATAACTTATAATTTGTTAATCAATTTTGCTAATTATCATATTGTCATGCGTTTCTTGGATTAGCTGAAGTTTATTCAATTAAAGAATACCAATGGCCTATACAAAGACATGAACCATGGAAGTGAGAAAAGCCAAGTTGGTCCACTTTTATTTGTTCATGTGTTGTCTTTCTCTAAAATCTCAATTTGGTGGCTTTTATGTCCTCTTGTTTCTGTCCCCAATCCCTCAAAAGGAGGTTTAATCCAGCAATCTTTGACTGGACAGTTCATTTGGTCAACTAAATTCAGTGTATGTCAGTGAAACTATCCAACTAGGGTTAGACAATGTGAGCTTTGACTTTCATACCCATATAAATCTTTGTTTTGCTCACATAATCTAACAGTTAATGAACAAAAACTTGGATTTACTCTCATGTCCTGAAGGCTTTGTTCTCTTTAGAATGCCTTATTATAATATGTTAAGCTCAGTCACATGTATTTTGTAATTGATATTTAACATACAATATTATTGATTTAAATAAAAAAACTATTATGTATATTGATACACATTGTAAAGAAATGAAATGGTTAGAGAACCAAAATGTTTCTTTTAATTTTATCATTTCATAAATAAAAGTTTGTGTGTCATTTCTATTATATCATTTCCCTTTAAACAAGTTCGATTTTCACAATAATAATATTTTTTAAAAAAACAACTTTATTTTTTTTTATGGGAGTAACTAGAGTATAAAGATTAAGAATAATTCTACAGGTACAGAATAATTTTACACGTTTTTGCAGCTATCTTCCTATGATTTGCTGTTGTGAAAAACTGTTTTTGATAGCTGATAGCAAACAATCAGTTGTCTTCCTGTGCACAAACTTGTGAAATTTCTTGTACTCATAACCTTGTTCAAAGATTAAACATTTTACAGGTTTTTGCAGCTATCTTCCTATGATTTGCTGTTGTGGAAAACTGTTTTTGATAGCTGATAGCAAACAATCAGTTGTCTTCCTGTGCACAAACTTGTGAAATTTCTTGTACTCATAACCTTGTTCAAAGATTAAACAGAAGATCTTGAAAACCGTAGCTATATATAAATAAAAAAATATAAGTAGCTAACGTTTTCAATGCAAGTGGTTTGTTAATTGATATTTATTTGAGATTTTTAATGTAATTTCCGATGACTCACCCTTTTTGTTTGCTTGCAGACCTAACTTTGAACAGTGGCAGCATTTACGCATGTTTATCTCCCTCTGCACAAAAAGCCAGACAATCAAATCCTAAACTTGTACTACTATATATATGGGTAAACTAACTCGCTTCCTTTTTGAGTTTAGAAACAGATCAGAACTGAAAGATCAAATTTCCAGAAGCTGTATATTCACAGAATTTGAGTGATGGATGAAGTGTCAGGCTTTTATATTAAGCAACTCGGTGGTGGCAATAATGGCGTCAGTGGCGGCACAGGGACCAAGTGTGGGAGGTGGAATCCAACGACTGAACAGGTTAAAGTTCTTACAGACCTGTTCAGGTCTGGGCTCCGAACTCCTAGTACTGATCAGATCCAAAAGATATCTTCTCAGTTGAGCTTTTATGGTAAGATCGAGAGCAAAAATGTTTTTTATTGGTTTCAAAACCATAAAGCTAGAGAAAGACAGAAGCGCCGCAGAGTTTTGGTCGATGAACCTAATGAATTCCACCACCAAGAAAAGCTTTCATCAACGAAATGTAAGTCAAATTCTTGACATATCCATCTTCCGATAAAATGAAAATTCGTATTTGAAGGGTACCTAATGAATATTTTGTTTTTGTTTCTTCTTTGACAGATGTTGCAGAGTTAAATCAGTTTAGTTCTGAGCCTGAAAGGGTACTCGAGACTTTGCAACTATTTCCACTCAACTCATTCAGGGAGCCGAATGAGTCGGAGAAGCGTAGACTGTTTGCAAATGATTACTACAAAGAGAATTCATACAATATTGGGACAGAAATGGATCATCCAACATTGGATTTACGATTAAGTTTCCACTAAAAGAAGGCTGTCTGAATAGAAAATGTTACAGGGATAAAGCCTTAGCTAGGTATAGCATGCATGAACATAAAATTCAAAAAATTATTCAAATTTTGTGATCTGAAAGTTTAAGCTATGAGATTTACAATGCTCTTAGCTCGAGAAAATGAATCTGTGCTTTGAAGGTTGAAAAATGCTTCGACATTCTCCTCTGCATGCTCGTAAATAAAGCATAGTTTTTTTTTTTTAATTATTATTCTACTGTTTGATTTTAATCCATATGTTTGTCTCTGTGTGCGTGTTTTGAAATTTGATTCCCGATTATTGTCGCATTGAATTGAATTAAAAATTCTGCAAGAGACAGGTGGTACCTTAGATCTTCCTCTTTTCACACTGTATAATGGCTCGATGTCTGTTCAAACTATAGTTGTCATTGTTTAATCCTTATTATTTTTAAAATATATTATTGCTATCTACGGTCAACGACTGTTCGTACTGACTTAAAATCCTGGATCCGTCCCTGCTCATAGCCTATGGTACAACCTTAACTGCCTACAAACTGCACTTTTTGTAGTAAAGGAAGCTATAAGAGTTTTTTTTATCAATTTCCTATTCAATTGTCGCACTTCTCAAAATAAAATGTTATAACAAAAAATCCATAAACTTCAATTAATTGGACAGTTTAGCATTAACATTCTCTAATTATTAACATAATAACATTAAATATAGTTTGAGTGTTATGAAAATACTAGCGGTGGCAATTGGGTCGAGCGGCTCGGGTGCTCGGCTCGTACTATTCATACCCACGAGCCGCTCGGGCTCGTAAAAAAAGGAGCCCGAGCACGAGCCGAGCGGTGACTAGGTAGACGAGCCGAGCGTGAAGCAACGAGCCCACGAGCCACGAGCCGGCTCGGCTCGTGTATAAAAATTTTTTTTTTAGACCCCAAACGGTCACTGAACTACCGTTTGGTCACTTTAATTTTTTTTTTTTCAATTTCACATACATTTTTCTTCTATAAATGCCCATCATAATCAACCATTTTTTCCCATCAATATCAATCTCTCATTATTCTCTCATTATTTACTATACAAATACAATACTCTCTACAATTTACATTCTTATTTCTCCATAATTCCATTTATCAATTATCAACATTCAACAATATCATTCTCATTCATTTTCATTCATTCTATATTTCTATAATCATCTTCTTCTTCTTCTACTCTTTTTTTACATTTCACAATTCTACATTTCTAAATTCAATTTCTATTATTCATGACAAATGGATTCACGATCATTTGTTGAAAGCTTGTTCGGTATGGAGAACGAAACACAAACACCTGCTCAAGCTCAAAATCAATTTGGGAATGAATTCTCCGGTCTCAATGAATTACCAATCCCGGAAAATATTGAAGATTTCAACAATCGTGATAGTCATCCAATTGATTTAGATGACATTGATGATATTCCAATTGATTTGGAACAAAATGAAGAACCGACATTAAATATTCTCGATGCAACCGGGAAGAGAAATGGGAAGAAGCATGCAAAATGTTGGGATCATTTCAAATTGATTCTCACAGGTCGTGTGGTCGATGGACTTCGAGAAACCAAAGCAGTATGTAAATACTGCCAACAACGACTGGCATGGCAAAAAGGCATTGGAACCACCCACCTCAACCGTCACTACAAATCATATTTGGCCAAACATGGGCTTCTTCCAGCTGGTCAAACGCAACTACAATTTGGTACTCCACAAGCCGGTGTTACTACTACTCAACTTTCTACATGGATGTATTTGGAGGAAGAAGCTCGAACGGGAATGGTGAAGTTCGTTGTCGCGGTGGAGTTGCCACTAGCAATAGCGGACAACCAACATTTTGTT
Source organism: Fraxinus americana (assembly GCA_035079005.1). Taxonomy (NCBI): domain Eukaryota; kingdom Viridiplantae; phylum Streptophyta; class Magnoliopsida; order Lamiales; family Oleaceae; genus Fraxinus; species Fraxinus americana. The sequence goes on along the minus strand of CM068710.1, from coordinate 34,380,877 downwards.
AATTACGTCAAAAAATATCTTCAATCAAGGTACCAAGGGGTAAGTCGAAATACTCTTCGTTCTGATCCAATTACATATTTTCTTAATGCAAAGCAATTATTGATTTCGGATTTGAAAAAATATGGGGGTGTGATATCATTAACTTCAGATATGTGGGAAGAGATTAATAAGAGGGGTTATATGGCTGCAACTGCACACTACATAGACCCACTTTGGGTCATGCATAAAAAAATTATTGCTTTTAAAATTGTTGAGTATCCGCACAACGCTCAAACTATATTTAATGCTATTATGTTAATAATTCGAGAATATAAATATGAGAGTAAAATCCGTTCTTTTACGTTAGACAACGCCTCTGTAAATAAAGCTGTTATCGATAAATTGCATAGAGTTCGTAATCCTGATTTCGATGGCTATTTATTTCATGTTCGATGTGTATGCCATATATTTAATCTAATAGTACAAGACGGTTTAAAACACGTTAATGATGAAATTAACTGAATTAAGAATACACTTATGTATATCACGTGTACGCCTAGTAGAAAACAAGCATTTGAGGATTTTTGTGCAGAATCTGGAATGACGAATACAAAAACATTTATTACTGACTAGGCCATAGATGGAACTCCACGTACTTATTACTAAAATATGTGAAGGTTATGAAGCATATATTACTGAATTTTTTAACAATAGACATGTTAGAGATGAAGACGATACTATTTTGAATGAATCCGATTGGAATTTAGTTTTTAAAATAAAAAATTTTTTGACAAGCTTTTATGAGTCTACAAATACATTGTGAGGTGTTTATTATCCCACTAGTTGTATGGTTCTTGAACGTCTTTATATAACTGCAAGAACATTTGCTAGATTTCAAAATGACCCCGATTTTCAAGTTGTTATATATTCTATGGAATTGAAATTTAGAAAATATTGGGAAGAATTACCTATGTTATTTCCTCTAGCATGTGTCATGGACCCCCGATATAATTTATCGGGTACTAAATTTATAATTAATCAAATGTCAAATGCTTTAACTTTTAATACACCTATTACTTATAGAAATTTGGAACCGACGTTCCGTGAAATGTATGAATTATATGTTTCACGAATGGGTACACATCTTAATCGTGTACCTGCACACAGTCCTCCTACTAATATAACAGATGACGACGCTGAAATTTTGAATTTATTTAAAAGTATGCACTCAAATAGATTTGATGCAACTGCATATGCATGTGGTTCCTCTATTAGTAGTAGTAGTTTGACATCCACTGCATGTACTCAAACTTCTAGCGGCAGCCGTAGTTAAACTCCAAATGCGTTGCCATATTAATTAATCGATTACTTGAGTCAACATTTTCCTACTAACAAAACAACTAGTAAAAGTTCAGAAAATATCCTTGAATTCTGCCGAAATAACGAACGCCGATGGCCAGTAGTTGCTGCTATGGCAAAAGATCTACTAACACCTCCGGTTAGCACTGTAACTTCGGAATCTGCTTTTAGTGCAAAAAAAATGTTCTCTCCGAAGTCAGAAGTCGACTAAAATAAGATATTTTGGAGGCGTTAATGTGCGTGAAGGACTGGGATGACGCTAATTATCGAATTCAAGATAAATATGCCGAAATTGCATGTAACCAATTAAGTGATATTTAATTTTACCAATCACCACATTCATCACATTATTTTATTTTCACACCTTTATAATTTTTTTTAAAAAAAATTGTACACGTAACAAGTTCGTGTACAATTTTTAACTCTGCCTGCTCGAAATTAAAGTAGTCGATCTCAAACCCGGATAAAGGAGGAGGGTTTATCTTTTTTTTTTTTTTTTTTTTTTTTAATTGTAAAAAATAAAAAGTGTTAGTAAGAAAAAGTATATTTGAAAAATTGTTTACAAAACGTGTTCATATATATTTTTCTTTAGGTATTTCTTAACAAATAAAATTTTGTTCTTATTATTTTAAAAATTTAAATTGTTTTGAAAAGTGTATATTTTATAAAAAAATTTAGATAATGTTTGTGTGTGTGTGTGTGTGTGTGTGTGTATATATATATATATATATATATATATATATATATATATATATATATATATACACACACACACACTTAAGTTTAGCGATTTAAAAAAAAAAAAAAAACGATGTCAAATACTAGCCGAGCGGCTCGACTCGTCTTTGGGCGAGCTCGAGCCACGAGCCGAGCTTGCCCATTTTGCCACGAGTCGAGCGGGTGCTCGGCTCATGGCACACGAGCCACGAGATCGGCTCGTGCTCGTGCGATCATGGGCCGAGCCGGCTTAGCTCGGCTCGGCCCATTGCCACGACTAGAGAATACTCAACAATTTTAAAAACAATAATTTTTTTATGTATAATCAAAAGTGGTTCTATATAGTGTGCAGTTGCATCTATATAACCTCTCTTATTAATCTCTTTCCACAAATTCGAAGTTAAAAATATCACACCTCCATATTTTTCTAAATCCGCAATCAATAATTTCTTTACATTAAGAAAATATTCAATTGTATTAGAACAAAGAGTATTTCGACTTACCCCAACGTACCTCGGTTGAAGATATTGTTTGACGTAGTTTACGAAATGTTGGTTGTCCACTATTGCTAGTGGCAGCTCCGCCGCGGCAACGAACTTCACCATTCCTGTTCGAGCTTCCTCCTCAGAATACATTCACGTAAAAAGTGGCGTAGTAGCACTAGCGCTACTAATACCAAACTCTAGTTGCGTTTGACCAGTTGGAAGAAGCCCATGTTTGGCCGCACACGTTTTGTAGTGACGCTTGAGGTGAGTGTTCCAATGCCTTTTTGTCATATCAGTCGTTGTTGACAGTATTTACATACTGCTTTGATTTCTATAAGTCCATCGATCACACAACCAGTGTTAACCAATTTGAAATGGTTCCAACATTTTGCCTGCTTCTTACCCATTCTCTACCCTCTTGCATCGGGAATATTTAATGTAGTTTTTTCATCTTGTTTCAAATCAATTGGAACACTTGGATCAATATCAACGTCATCCAAATCAATTGGATCAGGATGACTACCTTCACGAACGTCGAAATCTTCAATGTTTTCAATAATTGGTAATTCATTAAGACCGGCAAATTCATTCCCAAATTGATTTTGAGCAGATGTTTCGCTTTCCATATGGAACAAGTTTTCAACAAATGCTCGTGGATCCATTTGTGAATTGTAGAAACTGAATGTTGAAATAGAATGTAGAAATGTAGAATTGAGAAGTGAATGACGATTATATACTAGTGTATAAAATGGGTTGTAAAATTAAGATAATAAAGTAAAAAATGTAGAAGAGAATTATAAAATGAATGAATGGTATTATTGATAATGATTTGTAAATTGCAGAGAGTAGAGAATGAAAGAAAAAAATGTTGTAATTGGTTGAGTACTTATAGGAGAAGAAAAGTAGAATAAATTCAATTGTGACCAAACGTTCACTGAATTTTCAATGACCGTTGGGTCACCAAGTGACCGAACGGTCACTGAATTTCAGTGACCATTCTGGTCACACAAATTTATTTATTTTTTTATTTATTAGACGATCCCACGCGTCAGCGGCTCGTGGGCTCATCTAAGACCAAGTTCGTGGGTTCGTTCACAAGCTGCTTGGCGAGCTCGCCTAGCAGCTCGTGAACAGTGACGAGCTGAGCTCGGCTCTTCTAGTGAGTTAGCCCGCTCTGCTCGTGCTCTTTTTTAACGAGTCCGAGCGGCTTGTGGGCGTGAAAAGTACCAGTCGATTGTTAGAGCCGACGAACCGTTCGGCTTGATTGACATCACTAGGTTTTGATGACGGTGGTTTGGGCTATTACAACGGTGTGGTGGTGGTCACAAGCGTTAGTGATGATCACAAATGATTTGGTTGATTGTGACAAATAAATTGGTTGCTGTGTAATCAATAAATAATATGTGACAAATGAAATAAATAAATTGTAACCAATAAATATTGTGTAACCTAAAAATTTATTAATTTGTGACCAATAATTTGATAAATTGTGACCTAAATATAAATTGTGATCAATTAATTTGATATTTTGTGATCATAAAATAAGTTGTAACTTATAAAATTTGTGATTTGTGACCAATAAAAAAATAATATGTGATTATTAATTTGATATATTTGTGACCAATGAAAAAATTGTGTTGTATAAATTTTTGATTTGTAACCAATGAAAAAATTGTAACCTATAAAATTTTTGAATTGTAAATAATTTGTGACATATAAAAATAGTGATTTGTGATCAAATTATATGAAATTGTGACCTTAATATATTTAATTAATTTATTTATAAATAAAATGAGTAAAAAATCTGAGATTCGAAATTTTAAACTTAGTTTCTTATATTTGAAATTGATGAAACTTAATCTCTTTTGGTTACGAAATCTTCCCAATTTTGAAATTCTGAAAAATAGAACAGTGGGTACACCTAGAGTTACTTCCCTTGGGGATTGAAATTGGGCCTTATTGCAGGGACCAACTATTAGGCCCTATGTGTTCCAGAAGGCAAACTCCTTTTGGAATACAACACAAATTTTTACATGGATGGATTCTCATTAATTAAGAAAGCACAAGACATCCCTTTCTCCACCAAAATCCTTTCATTACTCATTTTTATTTTACCCTTTAATAACCCGTGACATATTGCATGAACTCCGGGTCGGACTCTAGACCCGCCATGGTCTCCGATGCCAAAAGCACTTCAAAATCTACACTCCCACCACCTTCGCGACCCGGAAATGCAGAAATCTTCCCGTCAAATTTATTAGCTCGCCCGCTACGAACAGCGACAGGTCTACCCCACCCGAAATCATTCTCATACATTGGAAATCTAGGAGAACTTCCCATTGTGATCATCGTACCATCGAAATTGCCCAAAGGGAAACACCGTGGGTCCTGCTCCCAATCTTCTACGAATTTCCTCACTGTATCCTTATCGTGCGCCAACACATTCTTATTTAATTGCTTGGCGCACCAGCGCAAATTCTTTGACAACACGTCGCCGGCTGATGCGAGAGTCGGAATGCTCTGTATAGCGTTACCGAAGTAAAGTGGCTCCAGCTTCGGCTCCAGCCGGTGGCGGCAATTCACAGCCATGCGAAACGTTGTAGTTTTAGAAGGTGGTAATTTCCTTGCTCGTGTAATTCCGCGCCATAGTACAGCGCATAATGATTGAAACGATGAAATCTCAGCCGTTGGGTTTACATTTCGTGTCTCCTTCGAGACAACATTTTTTAGCCATGTTAACGGCGTCAACTTTTCGTCGGGAAATTTGAATGTGTCGTTGCTATGCTTTCCTATTAATTCAGCGACGTCGATCTCGCCGTTAAGTTCCCATCTCTGGTTATTAACTTTGGCTTTCAGCTTCAGAATTGATTCTCTGCTGAAACTGAAAATTCTTTCTCTCAATGGAGCATCAAGGGAGAAAGTAACCTTTGGTCCGCCGGCTGGGATTTTAAGTACCGCCTGGGAAATCAGAATCGATTCCCGGCGAAAGTCTGGAGTCCGGAATATTCTTTTAATGCCCCTACTCACGTCAGCAAAACTATTAAAGAAATTCCAAAACGACGTCCCATCCATAACGGCATGATTTACGGCGCATCCCATGAAGACTCCGTCAGCCAATTCCGTCACCTGAACGGCAAGAATGGGCATAAAATGTCCTTCATAGCTAACCGTCTGATCAAAAGAGAAGAATGTTTTCACTACTTGTGGGACATCAGTGGGCCTAATAATGTCCTTGACATAAATATGGGACGCATTGGCGTGAATGAATTCAACTCCAGCGTCATTGCAGGTGATGTAAACGTATCCCTTATCGTCAGTGGTGAGTCGGCCGGCAAGCGGTGGGAAGTGAGTGAGCGTCTGCGAGAGGCTTCGCTTGAGGAGAGAAACGAGTTCAGTAAAGGGAAATGGTGGGCTTGTAAATAAACATCCCTTCTGAATGTAATGGCATGAGAGCATAGGGAGGTCTGAAACTGAGAGTTTGAGGTCATCCATGGAGGAAATTTGATCTGGGAAAATAGTGCATTTCGACACCTGAGTTAAAGATTGCGAAGGCATTTTGTTATTGTTTCGCAGTCTTTTTTGTGCTCTGGGTATCACTTTGAGGCGACTGAGGAAGATGGGAATTGGGGGTAGGGTATATATAGGGTTGGGAAGGAGTTTTGGTTCATGCATTTGCTGTGGCTATTGATTTCGATTTATCTCACGCATACTGACTCGGGGAGGGGGAGAGAGAGAGACAGAGAGAGGGTTTTGTTAGAATAGTGTGTGAGTTGACAGTGGACGAATATTTTGACGAAGGAATACAGAATACTCAAGATTATTATGAGTTGCTGGCACGTGTACACTTATCACATTTTTTATTGGCAGTTAAAAAAAGAGGGAAAATGCTATTAGTACAAATCGAGGTTCACAACCTTTCAATGACAATTCAAAAAAAAAAAAAAAAGTAGACCCCTCGTGTGAGTGGTTGTCAACATCGATTGTACAACTAGCATGATAAAAAAAGAATCATGCTACTTGTACAATAAATTTGACAATATGTGAGTTGACAAGCATTATGTCTATTGATTTGAAAAATTGTTTTTGAATTCAATGATAATGATTTATACACCTCGCACATTGTGTAAATTCATTCTACAAATAGTTTAATTCAAAAAAGAAGATACTGCCAGTCAAGGGCTGCCATTTCAGCCCCCGAAAACACATCCTGTCATCGAGACTGTTCAAACAGCATTATCCTAAATTAAGAGGCTTGCCATGTGTACAGAAAATTCATACACTTTCAGAGAAAGTTAGGTGGCATTTCGTGACATTTTTGACAAGCCAATCGCATTATGCCAACACTGAATCTGTAAACAAAGTGGGGCAAGAAATTCTGTACAAGTAGAAAAATACTTAGCTCCCGTTTGAGCCTTATAATTTTTCATTAAATTATAATTCATTTTTTTCTATCTTTTTATAAATCAAACATTTTACAGTAAAATAATATTACACGTAAACCTAAAAAAAATTAATTCGCACATTTTCCAAAAAAATTTATATTCTTCCCCTTATAATCTCAAATAACAGGGCTTAACTTAATACCCACTCTATTCAAGAAAATCTACTACTACTTTACCCCACCTTTCAAAATCAATATAAAGAATTACGCGAATATATGCATTGGATAGAGGTGAATGGGCGCATTGGTTGGGATGGCCAATATTGACGTCTTTCCACTTATTAAAGAAGTTATTTGCGGGAATCGTATATTTGAAATAACGATGTTTTAAATTGTAATAGACAACGTAGTTTTCCATTGAATGATCAGATTTTAAGAAGAATCGTATCGTCTAGGTTTTGCTGCAATAGGCCATTGTTGAATCGTTCACACGCATGGTCATCCCTTCTGGGATCGGTAATCATATTTTTTGGGAAATGGAAAATTTGATACGTTTTGTCTGGTACAATATGCTTGTGTCTTGTCTGCCGTGGCGTAAAAACCAGAGGATTCTCTTTTAGATTGCAAAATGGATTTTGCCTTTAAATTTTGATGCGGGCAAAACTTGAATCTATTCCTTCCGAAGAAAATCTTAACGCCTTTTTTTGGCAGTAACTTCATTCGTTAATGATCTCAACTTGGAAACATGCTAGATTTTTAACTCTCTAAATAGCATATTTGAGTTTCATTATTAAAATTCTATCCGATTCACAGTCGTTTTGATAGTCAATGTTGAACCAACCATCATATTATGTTGGAAAGTAATGTTAATTATAGTCGATGACTGCAGTCATCATCTTTATGTGACATCTTTTTATTTGAAGTCATGCATCCATGTGACTTACAAATTTGATGAAATTTCAAATTATTAATCAATGTTCTCTTATAAATTGGCTCCATTCGCTCTTGTATTTGGTAGAGAGATCTGAAACGAAAATTTTAGGTTTAAAATTTAGGGAATCAAACTACAATTTTACTTTAAGATGCTCATGTGTTTTGGTGGTCGAGAAATTCTAAATGATTATAACAATTATTGATATAATTGAGTATCTTTATTTTGGACCGTTCGTAATATTTATCTAATCTTAAAGTTTTCTACTTAAAATCTATGTTGATTATGACTGAAATTGGGATGGAAATTGATTTAAGTTTCCAAATATCATAATACATCTCTTTAACTCAAATTTGGAGAAATTTAAGTCAAATAATTAATTTGCAATGCTAATTCATGGGTGTCGACGTGAAACCTAGGTCTTTTTTTGTTTTTCTTGCAATGCTAATTCGTAGTTTTTCTTCAATTTTGAAGTTTTCCTCGTAAAATCTTTGTGTTGATTTTCTTTATATTTTTATATTTCCTAAACTAAATTTTGTGGGTAAATATGAAATTGGTCACAATTATTTTGCAAACATATCATACTTTCGATGATCAAACTCACCAACATACATTTATTTTGCAAGATGTCAAACATATGCATGACATAATTTCTATATTTTAAACTTCCACACAAACAGCTGCAATTAGCACTAGAAACTTTAACATAACATATCATATATGCATGCATTTTCCTTTGTAATGTATCATATATGCATGTATTTTCCTAGTTTTGGCAGAGAGAGATAGACACACAAGCAAAATCGGAGTTCATATGTAGCAGAAATTAATGTAAGATTAATATCCAAACCTACTATCTACATTCTGTATGCTGGTTGTCATTCCCCTTGTTCCTAGAAAAGCCGGTCTGAATCTCTTCTAGAAAATCACATTATATAAGCAAATTGTCTAGGGAAATAATTAATTACGACTGTTATCCCCCCCGTTTCGAGGTTGCAAAAAATTGGCCACGTGGCAAGCCACGTGTAGGGAGGTCAGAATGAAGCAAAAGGACGACCCAATGGGTTAGAAATCCCACTATGGAAGTGGGCCAAGGCCCTTTATCCAGAAACAAACACCTTTTCATATCCTCGGCCTGAGGCACTCCCTGAAAGACGACGCGATGCGTGATCCGAGGTCTTCTTAGTGTCCCCTGAGGGTCGTGAACTCGACGTTGCTTCAAAAAGATTCGAAGATCTTTTTTGGATTGATTGATGGGATGCCTACGATAAAATGAGCAATTGTATTTAGTGTCAGCCTGTCACTAGAGTGGCTGACCTTCAGTCAAACATTAGATGCGATGATTAGATGGCGACGTGAAGCCTCAGCTTAGGAGATGCCTCCACGTGGATTTGATCTAACGATAGCCGCGTTTGCCGAAATTGTATAAATGATTCGTTTATGTGTTCATGAAAGGGATGAGATTTTTGGGCCAAGAGAGAAAAAAAAAAAAGAGGAAAGAAAGCCTTATCAAAGAATAAAAACGTTTTGGTTCACATCATATCTATCCTTCCACATATTCCATGACAAAAGAAGAATTTGTCGAAAAAACATGAAAACCAAGGGATCATTGTTAGTGTGATTTCCTCGACATATTACTACCGGAGTCTGAACATTTTTGTCTCTCGCCAGAAAGTGTCTCCAACGTTCATGAACAGTAAGACTACCGATTGCATCCCGGTAGAAACGTGTCGAACCCGTACTTGACGCGGCGAGAGTGGGCCCAGTATCTGTTGAGTTCATTTTTTGGGGTCAACAACGAGTACTTGGGATTATTTTTCTATAAGTACTTAAGCTTATGCTTTGGGTAACCTGATAAAAATGAATGAAAAAATATTCAGCAAAACTGTCTTCTCGGATTTGTTGGCGTTTGTTAATGTTAAAATATAATTAGTTTGAGAAATGTGAAGACCAAACCTCTTAATTTATTTTATTAGGCTTCTTATCACGATATGGCTTGATAGGCGAAAATATTTAGTCACTGTTTGGTTTAGTTTATAAAAACAATTAACTTTATTCCAACTTTTTTTCATTAAAATATAGGATGTTTGGTTTCTTAGGCCCTTGTTTGGCAATTATTATATGTCATACACATTCTCACAATAAAATATTCTTCACGTAAATAAAATAAAAATTCATTATTTTTTAACCACACATCTATCCTCCCAATTAGTATTAAAAACACATTTTTTTCCCAAAAAAAAAAAAAAAAGAATCTATCAAATCGGGCTAAGACCCTATTTGGTCCGCATTTTTTTTTCATTCGCATTCTTCTACTTATTTTCAACCACAAGTTTTTCAATAAAATAATATTTTACATTACATCAATAATTGTTCCTCTTTTTCAACCACATATTCTCCATCACATCAACAGTAAAAATGCATTCTTACCTTTAAAATGTGCGCCAAACGGGAGCTAAGTTTCCTTGCCCTTGTTTGGCGCATTTACAAATATAAAATGTCAAATCTACTTTTATTTGTAAATATTTTGTGAGATTCATTAGTACTGATTTAGGAAAAAATCATTTGTACACTTTTGTGTACATTAACTTTGACACTCCTCTCACAAAAGTGTTTGGGGCTCATGATTTTTTAAACAAAAATGCTACTTGTACATCACAATTTGTACATAAGGGGCTACACCCATCTCACATGGGGTGTGGGATCCATTGCATAAATTATTTTTTAATCTAAGCGGGTCCTACCCTCATGTGAGGGGGGTGTACACCCCGATATACAATGTGATGTACAAGTAGCAATGCCCTTTTTTAAATTGGGGACCCCCCACATTTGTGAGAGGAATGTCATGCATGATGTACACCAAAGAGTGTAAATCAAGCATGACTTACTGATTTGTGTATGACTCATTTTTAGATATTTATATTTTAAATCGATTATAATCTATTCTCAAACAGAAATCCTGAATGAATCTAATTTCATCCTAAAGGGACGATATTTTCTTGCTTCAGCAGGTTGTCTAAATTTACATGAACACCAAGGATCCAACATCCTCCCAAGTGGAAGGAATCGGACAGTGATGGAATCCATGTATTTAAAAGCAATGATGTAAGTTGCCGTCACATGAAAAACTGTCAAATTTATTGTTAACGATGATACACATGTAGCATAATTGGAATTTACACACACTGCATTATGTAATATGTACAAACTCAGACATGCACTGAAGTTGACAAATTATTTTGTACCAACTCTTTTCTGATAAAAAAAATATTGCCAAATTCATAGAATCTATTCATGTCTTGACCTTATCATTACTTCTTTAATTTGCAAAAAATATATATATATTATATGACCCTGTATCTAAGTTATTTATCGAGCAGCATTCATGTACCTTCATTGAGATATATATATATATTCAGACGACCGATCTCCATCAACTGGCATTGGCGAGACATTAACAAAATAGGGTGACGAAAGAATTGATCTCGACTTTATTAGAAATAAGACTTAATTTGTATTATCGTAAGAGACAGCTGGCATGTTTTACAGAAATAAAATTTTAATAGGAAGGCCTGTTCATGGCGGTTTAGACTTTAGTGTCACCCTAAATATTATTTAAAAGATATAATTGAGTTTTGGCAGTTTGTTCTAGTTTCTGTTGAGATTCTGACCTTCTCATTAAATTTTCAAACTGTAGAATCCCATGTTAAATAAATTTGTTGTCCAACCAAATTGAAAAGACATCGTTGGTAAGATCTTAGTTTCTCTCCTTCTTAGCTATTGTCAATAGCGATAACCTACCTTACCAAAAGTACATGCACGAAGATTACTCGAAAGAATAGTAATAGACATCTTATACCTATTCCACACCGTCCAGCCAATATAACAAAAGCGTCGAGCCCTCAAGGCACATCTCCGAGTGATAAAAGGGGAAGGTGGAGAAACTTCAGTTTCGTTTAAGACTGTCGCGTCAAGGGTTCGAATTCTAAAATATGAATTTGACACTTAGGTAAGTGCATGTGTACAAGCAGCCTTCCACCCTGTACTCTTGGAGGCATAACCTGCAATTTATCTCTTTCACCAAAGCCCAACGTATGGCAGGGCAGGTGGGGACCGTCAAGAATGCAGCTCTTTTTTTTTTAACAAACGTGACGAACCCATCACTCTCAAGTAATTTCTACCAATAAGTCCCCAAGGATCAGACACAGTTTTTGTCAATATTCACCACAAGTAGTGTATTATATATATATAGGGAGGTGCCAAACTATTTCTACAAGTAGCCTACCCTAAAATCTTCACGGAGATAACAGGGCAAGTGCCCGCACGTTTTCAACTCGAGCATGGAAAACTGACATTGATTATCTGACGGATTTTTCTATGGACGGTATTGGTTTTTACCGACACAAAATCGGGCTTCTTCAGTTATGACAAATTTTGGTTAGTGAATGTGCACATATAATATTCAAACATCTAATAATTAATGGAAACTTCTTTTTGGATAATAAATCACATAAAGAAATAGTCTTTTGGTAATATTTTTACTATCTTATTTTCCAATTTTTGTTTTTTATATTTTAAAAATATTACTAAAAGAATTTTCCGTCGGAAATCTAAATTTTTCAGTTATTTATTTTTTGCCTCAAATTTTTTTTTTTTGAAAGTATTGCCAATGAAACAATTCGATCGTAATTCTTTTTTATCTCAAAGATATAAGAAATACAATTTGTCGTACATTGGTCTCTATTGAAAAAATTTCGTCGTCGTGTTATTTCTAAGGTATCATTTTATAATATCAATCGGAGGCATCTGCCAAATCTTTAGGGGAGGGGGCGTCTGAATTATTTTCCCTTTGCTTTGCTTAAAATCAAAATAATAAAGAAGAATACAATTTCAACTCTTCATTCTTATTTTTTGAAAATATAATAAAGTACAATTCACGACCAATCAAAGCTAGTGGGTTAGACATTGACGAGCAATAACCAATTTGTTCGTGAGAAACATTTCAAAGTCTTGTACACTTTTAAGGTCTTTTTATAAAATTATTATGTCCCTGTTCGTCGTCCATTTTTATGAACTCTTTTTTCCTCAAGTTAATTTTCAACCAAACATTCATGTAATAAAATATTTTACACGTTAACTCAAAACTTTTTAATCATATTCTCTAAAAAATTACTATTTCAAAACTCATTTTCCCTAAAATTTACGCATTTTGGATTACTGACGAGACCTAATCTACCAAGTTGTCGAAGTTTAGTGGTGACACGGCTAGAGAGACAAATGGCTCGTCGGCTCAGCCCGGGAAAGCCCTAGCCAAGGCTAGGGCCGAGCCCCATTTTGGGGCGAAAGCTCGAGCCCGGGCCATTTCCGGCCCAAACAAGCCGAGCCCGTTAAAAAAATGAAAACCGACGAAAAAGAAAAAAATAAAAAGCTACTTGCAACGTGCAAGCAACTGTCTCTTGGCACAAGAAAGAGAAAAAAAATTCTGAGCGGGCTCGGGTCGAGCATCGTTTTTTGGCCGAGCATTTGCCCATTTCAGTTCGGGCCAAAAAAAGTTTAGACATTTTTTGCTCAACCCGAGCCAAAAGCTTAGAATCTCGGCTTGACTCGACTCGTTGATATGACTAGACACGGCCAAGAATACTATCGAAATAAAATAACAAATTTCGTCGTATTGTGAAATAGTTAAAAATGGCGCACATGAACCAGTTTTCCTCCTATGAATAATGATGATTGTTCTTCATTTCCCCTGGCCAATATGTGTCATAATCCTGGGAATCATAAGTTCAATGTCTTCACTATTTCAAATTCGAAAAAATCGAATTTTTTTATCTTAGTACATGAATGCAACTTAGCCTTCAGCATAACCTTGTCTATTTTAATGACACGGAGATGAATAAAATACTCTCTTTTAAATTAATAGTTCAAATATTTAAATAATAGAGTTTTAAAATCATTTTTTTTGTTATTTTCAAGTCAAAATTGGATTTATTAAGAAACCTTTTTATTCCACAAACACTATTTTAATCATTTGAGATGTCTTTATCGTCTTATCTAATCATTTAAGTTATCAAAGATAAGTTATATGTATTCATTTAAATCTTGTGTTCTTGTCCCCTCACGTAAAAATTGGATTGGGGGTTTTAGATTTTTGTTTATCAAAAAGCCTAACGAGCACACAATGTTCATAAACGCGCAACATCGGAAAATTGAATTAAGGTCTTTCTTCTTGCCCTAATATAATACTTCACTATCTGTCTCGTCTAAAATCGTAAACTCAGTTAAATATTATTGCCGACAAGACACTTGCCTCGAATGAATCCCTCCTTTTTTTTTCCCGAGTCCAAAAGTGGGTATAAGATGCAATGAAAAAGTTGATAAATTCGACATATCTATTGTTCAATGCACGCTTGAGAAGATAAGACAGATTCATTTACAATAATTAGCCCTTCATAATCAAGAGCCAAACAACCTAAGTAATGGATTAAATAGCTTTTGACTGAAAAGACTCTAATTTTTTAGACATTGATCACATACATCTCCTCTTTTCTATGGATTGTATCATTTGTGTTTCCACAATGTCATCAAAAAATGGTTAAAAAGAAAAAAAATCATTGAACTTTGGAATGCAATAATTGTATATTAGGGTAGTTGTGGAGCACAAACATAAGCATATTTATTTATTTATTTTTAAAGAAAATAGTCTCCTCCATTGAGGTTGACCCCCACCATTTGATTTTTATTTTTATTTTTTAATTTAGAACATTTTCAATGGTGGATCTTGTTTGTCACAAAATGATACGTGTCAAGAGTTAGTTGGACACGTGCTTGTAGTAATGTACATGGATTGTTTCCAGGTACAGTGGGAGGAATAAGGGTATGTTTGAGCCACATTATTTTGAAAGAATGTGTTTTAAAATAGTAGATTGATGAAAAATTTGTTGTTGAAAAAGAATGAAAAGTTATTGATGTGATGGAAAATATTATTTTATTGAAGAATGTATGGTCGAAAATGAGTAGAAGAATGAGAATGTAAATTTTAATGTAGCACAAACATGGGCTAATTATGTTTGTAACAATGTCGTTTGGAGAATAAATAAAAATAAAAGTAATGTTATGTATATGGTACTAAGCTCAATCTAGATAATTAAATATCCTTAGGGGTCTGTTCGGGATACAAAAAAAAAAACCAGAATCAGCGTAGTGTAATTTGGGACGTATTTCTCAACCCACTAAATGGATGTTTTCGTTCTTCAAATTTTACATTCCATAACCAACATATTCGGTTCAAAAATAAAATAACTAAAAATATATATTTACAAGTAAAAGAATTACGTTATAAATAAAAACTTACTTATGAGTAATGAAATAAATATAAAACTCGCTTATAAGTTATAAGTACAAAATAACACTGATAAGACAAATTCACTTATAAAATATAAAAAAATAATTTGTATTATTTGTAAGTATAAAATTAACTTATAGAAGTAAGATTTACTTATAAGTAAATATTTCACTTTTAAGTTTAAAACAAAATTATATATAAAGATTACTCATAATTAAAATATCACTTGTGTATTAAAAAGTTATAAATTAAAATTTTATTCTTTAATAAAAAATTTCAAAGAATCGAAGGGTAATAAACTTTCAATCATGGATTGAATTATTTAAAAAAAGGCTACTAAAAATCAACACTAAAGATACTTTAAACAAACTCTAACGATACTCAAAAGCTCCCAAGCAAGCAGGCCCTAACTAATATTAGACGTCTAAAAATAAGATGAGTAGTTAAATCGAAGATGTCTTATCAATTGATTTACATAAAATAATGAATAACGACAAAGCTTAATGGTCGTTCTGGTCAACAAAATGCAATGGATGAATTCCAGCAAGTACATCTGAATTAAACCCTTATTCACCCATAATCAAATGCAGCATGATTGATAGATTCTTAGGGCCTGCTAGGATTTTTTTTTTTTCCTTCACTCATTTTGATTGATTTTGGATAGTAATATTCACGAGGTGTTAAAAAAACGTGTTTGCTAGAACAAATGTATTTAGTAGTGGCAAATGGGCAGAACGGCTCGTCGACTCATGGACGGCTCGAGCTCGTCACCGTAGGGTTTCCAGGCTCGTCGAGCTCCCGAACTGTGCCCACGAGTAAAAAATCTTATGAAAAAGTAAAAAAAAAAAGGGAAAAAAACTGCGAGCTCATGGGCTCGGCTCGGCTCGGCTCGACTGTGAGCTCACGAGCTTGTGTGTTGACCCGAGCTTGACCCTTGAGCATGAGCCATCTCGAGCTCGGCTCATCAAATTTGTCACTTTGACTAGCCGAGCTCGTGGGTAGATGGGTCGAGCCCAGCCACCACTAAATGTATTCATCATTTAAAAAATTATGATTGATTTTCTCAACTCAAGAAATAGGCGAATTTTGATCGTTTCTCATATTCTCATCTAATTTTACGCTTTATAAAACAATTATTTACAACCAATGTATTTGTTCAAAGCTAAATTGTAAATAAAAATATATTAACTACAAAATTATTCATCATTTAAAAAATACTTAATAAGTAAAATATTACCTGTCAGATAAGAAAATTTACATTATAAGTAAAAAATCACTTTTATGTAAGAAAATTGTTATTATAAACTAAAAATACTACCAATAAGACAAAATTCACTTATAAAATATAAAAAAGTTTTTTATAAGTAAAAAATTCGGTTAAAGTTATTCAAAAGTATAAAATTTACTTTTAATTGTAAAACTTACTTATAAATAAAAAAAATTAACTTAAAATTTTAATTAATTTTTTAAATTACACATTAAACTTAAACGTAAAAAAAATTATCTACAAGTAAAATTTCACTTGTGAGTAAAAAAATTCATATAAAAGAAATTCTTCTAAGCGATATATACATAATTTTATCCTTTTAGAAGAATTAACTCGCATAAGTTGGAAAGTTTTAAAAACCGCTACTAAAGCCACTTAAAATCAATTCGCTCATAAACGCTCAAAGTCGACATTTCAAAAAACTCGCAAAATCAGTACGGCGAGACTCCCAAGCATGCCCTTGGTCACACCCTTATGGAAGACTTCAAGAAAATGATGTCTCTCGGTTGCTGCACCCTTCTAAAGTTGGACTAGTATCGACAAGTTCGTTTGAGATTTAAAATTATTCCAAGTGCTATGTTTTATTTTTTAAAGAAAAACAGCAAAATATCGTCATTTTATAAAAAACAAAAACAAGAAGACACACAAAAAAAGAACTACAAATGGTCCACTGGGCACTAACTGAAGGATAAGTAGCACATGTGGGCAAAATTACAAGTATTTATAACCTTAACTTAATACTATACCTAGCAAAAGTGTAATAGCACCAATACTTCAATACCTAACATTCAAACGCCAATGCCTCAATCGCACATCAGCTGACCTAGCTTTCTATTCAGTCTGATTTAACAAGATCTCAGTATTTATGACCTCAATCAACCCCAAAAATGTCATGAATTCCTCTGTGCCGAGATATGAAAGATCTTAAGCCAACATAACATACCAATCTTTTTAGAAAACCACAGTTCTGCTCTACAACAGTCGAGCTCAAACTCTTCTCTTCAACTCAAATTGGTTGGCTAGTTCGATGGGTCTGCCTTTGTAGTCACAAAACAGAGGCACCAGGCAACCTTCAGAGGTTACTAGAGTACATACATACTGATTATTAATGTACTGATAAGCAGTTTAAGTGAATAAGAGAATTAGGGATTTGTATACTCAGACAAATGGTTCCACACTTCGATGCATGCAATTAATAATTCCTGGAGGAGGTTAACAAGGCACTGCATTTGAAGATTTTGGGTTAGGATGATAATAAGCTACACAGCCGTATGATCTCCTCCCTACTGATGCACATCACATTAATCACTCAGTAACTGTCCATTTCCGGGAGAAAAGAAAAAGCACATTATTGAGAGACAGCCTTGAGTGCTTCTCTTGCTCATTGCCAGGAATAGAATGGATTAAAACGTGCAAGCCTTGAGTTCAGAGTGACAGTTATCATATGACCGTTGGACATGCAAAAGTGAACAGCCTAAATAAATTCCATTAGTTTCTCCAAACCAAAAGTAAAATCTCTCTTATTGAATTAATTAAGTGAATTCAAAATTGCCAAACTTCCATGCTAATCTGGAAGCACCTACAGGCTGCTGAGGCCAGAGTGCCCAACGTGCACTTGACATGCTCGTGTCGTATTCCCTCCACAGTAATTTAGCTATCTACTCCTGTAGAGATTTCAATTGCAAAACGCATAGAAGCCTTGGGTAGTAAGAAACAAACGGGATAAGAAGTTCGACTCATTCACGTCCAAATCATGAATATTAGGAGAACCCATATTATGAAAGAAGACATGACTTTCACTAACTCGTCAGCAACCTGGGAAATAAAATTAAAATGGGAGAAACTAAAAAAAATCTGTAGAAATTAAAATGTCCAAGGGAGAAACATCACATAGAAACAGCTGGCTGAAGGAGGAAATTGGACTGGTTGGAGGAGGAAAACACCTGGTAGTGGGTCAAAGTTGATTAAAGTTGCTCGAAGTAAGAACGAAACTTGTGGAAGAGAGCAGAAACCCTGATCAGGGCATTTACAAAGCTTAAAAACACTTTTTGACCAGTCGAGACATTTTTTGAGTATTAAAAAAAAAAAAAAGGCCCTACTCGTAATTTTTATGCATAGAAACCGGGAGCCACTCACGCTTTGAAGCTTATAAACAAGATCCCAAGCATGTAATTGCAAAGAAAAATTGCAAAAGTACAAAAATCGATCACTTTACCTTACAGGCACCGACCCAACCAAACGACCTGCAAAAGACCTTCTTTAACTTTGCTTGGGTGCAGCGTTGCCATTCGTTTCACCTTCTTCAAAAAATTTAATCTCCATTTTCAAGCATTCAAATATTAGGAAGCTATGAATTCATCAACTACTACTAGTAGCACCCTTTTAAATGGATGTCAATCTAAACCTCTTCGGAATGCATGACCAAATATTATGAGTCAATGAATGGGAGATGCAATTTTTGTAATGCAACTGCAAATGTTCATAACAAAAGTAGGGGTACATTTGTTAAAAATAACTTAAAACTATCAAGTTTATGTTGGGGTTTGCCCAAAGGTAAACTATAAAACATATAAGTTAAATGCAAAAGTTAGAAAATGCAGCTAAGTTTTTACAATAAAAACAATGAGCCAAAAACGGCACCATTCCCATCTAACAAAATTTCTATTGGTAGTATAAGTAATACTAATGTTTTTCATGCATTGAAGCAAAAGAAAAGGACTAGGAAAACGGAAGGAAGAACAAGAGAGCACAATGTTCTTTTTATTACAATGAATCAGCAAGAATCTGTTCTTTCTTTTTTTTCTCTTTACGTTATTCAACAAGAATGTGATTTGCAAACCAAACAATTAGAAAAAGAAATGGAAATAAAAACAAATTGAGGTAATTTTTACACCATCAATTGCAATTTCGGAGGTAATACATGTTACAAGTAGTTGGGTATTTCTCACCTTTAAAACGGGCATTTAAAACCACGCTTTCTTTAGTAATCAATGACAGCTGAATATTGAACTTTCTATGTGGTTAAGTAGTAGTCGTGGAATAAAAAACATCATGGATAGTAGATTAGCCATTGAAAAGTGTTTTATAAATATAGTAAAATTTAGAAAAGAAAAATTCTACACTGTCAAAGAAATAGCCCTCGTGGTTTTCATTTATATTCAGTTATTCACAATAGCTAGTAGGTTAGCCATTGTTTTAAAAGCTTTTAGAGTTTTGCTTGGTGTACATAAAGTTTGACATCATGGATAACTTTGTGTGAATTGGCAGCTGTTTGTACATTGATTTTAACAACATTCTTTTCAATTAATCGCCATATTTCCTGCACATAGGGTGATAGGGGGTGTCATCCAATATGTCAAGGAGGAATGTACAAATAGATTAATCCACGCTTTTAATAGCATAGCTAAGAAACCCGTATCAACATGTCCACATGGAAAGAAGTCACAAATCACAATAACTCCTGTCTACTAAGAGTATCAGTAGATTATATTACTAAATTTCAATGCACGACCTTATGGCTTTTAATGCGAGTTATTAACTAGTAATCCGATAAGCTTAGCCAGGCACTAAGAAACAGGCTTTATCCAAGCATCTAAAGACTTGGACTACTTCAGAAGATAACACCTTGCAACCTCATAAGGCATGCTATAAACTCCAAAATGAAAAAGAGTAGTAGCATAACATTAATGAAAATATAATTCATCGAGGAGATGTAATTATTCTAGAACCATATTCTTTCCTCAAGACAAAACTCTAATTGCTTGAACTTTCACTATGTTAAAGGTACTCTAGTAAAAGCAAGTCAATTAGCTTACTTTAGTCAAGGCACCCTACAATCCACAAAACCTATAACGCAAAAACAAAAATTTTAACAACTTTGCAGTTCCTTGGTTTTCCTTCCTTCCCCGTACTCATAAAGCATATAAACTTAAAAACAATAGTTTAAATACATTATAATAGAAGGCAAGAAATTTATAAACCAATTTTATATTTCTGCAGCATAGAATTCATTCATCGTATATGCAAACAGTTTCTCGCTGAAGAAACTCCACTTAAACTCATCAATAGATCCAATACAAGGAACACAACCTGCTGAAACGCAGCACCCGATATATACATATCTTATCACGAAATTATAGATTAACACAAACTTATTAGCCATTACTTAAATCATACGTCAAAAATCAGCGCGAAATTCACTGTAATGGTCATCTCTTGAAGCCATGTCATTCTCAACTCTCTCTGTTATCTTCTCTTCCTCGTACTTTATCCCTTCTTCCAGTGCCAGCCCTCCAAGTGCTCCAGCTACAGCTCCAACTGCCAATCCCGTACCCATTCCCATTCCGAACTTTCCGCTCCCTCGTTTCTGGTGATCATAGGGCGCATAATCCACAGGGGCGCTCGGCCCTGGTCCGCCATAGTTAGACTGCCTCTCAAAAAACGGCCGAGGAGGAGGTGGTGGCGGCACCTGCGAGTAGTAACCAGGATAGTAGCCTGAGTAGGGATCAGAGTATGTGGTGTACGAGAAGGATTGAGGTGCAGGAGGTGGTGGCGGAGATGGCATAGCCGGAGGTGGGTGAACCGCCGGAAGACTAGAATAAGGAGGAGAGTATCCTCTGTAGTCCCGTCCGGGGTAAGTCGGCAAGGGAGGGGGTGGTGCAGCAGAGTACATATAGCTGGATGGAGGTGCAGTTTGGTAAATTTCATTGGGGCGTTCACGGAGAGATAGTTTCAATCGGATCTTCCCATGGGGCCTACCCGATGGGCGTTTAAGCTCAAATGATTTGACTCGAGTAGCTGAATCGTTTGTGTCGACCAGGAGATCCCTGAGTTCGATTCGGAGGGTGCCAACCAAGGGTTTCGAAGCCTCCGAGGGTCGGGAATGGAAGACCTCCAAGGTGAGCAGAGAATCTCTAGGAGGAAGAGAGAGCGGCAAAACAAACCGCTCGTTCCATACGGGCCGGGTCGTTCCGGAATCATCAGGCTTGGTGGCGAGGCGACGATCCGGGTCGACCCATAAGACGACGTAAGGCCTGAGTTCACCCTGACGCCAGTTGACATTCTTTAAATGCTTTGCGTTGACGACCATGATGTCGAGATTGTAGAGCTTCGACCGTGGCGGCGGCCATGAATTGACGGAGTCTGTAGCCATCGTGTAAAACTGATAACGTACACCGCTGGTGCAATTGTAATGCTAAGGATTAGGGCTGTGGAAAGGAATTTAATAGTTTGGGAGTGAGGATTTGGTTTAAAGTGGATGTGTGGGGCCCGTTGTTTTAGGTACCGTAATCGAGGACTTGTTTGGTAGAGATTAAAATCGGATTAAAATTGAAAAATTAGCCGTTATTATTGACTTTTATTAGACGGGTGAGATCCAATAACGGCTATATTTTCAATTTTAATTGGGTTTTTAGCGTTACCAAACAAGCCCTAAGCTCTTAGCGTCTTGTATGACGTATGATTTATCCAGCCCAATTTTCTCTCTAGTTGGGCCGCGGTGTTACAGGCCAATTGATTACGGTCCAATCGATTAAATTACGAGAAAAGCATATAAATACAAAGGAAAAAAAATCATAAATCACGTGTATAGTTTACACCAATTCAAAACTCAAAATTTGTAGTTTGAAAATTCAAAATTCAGGTATTAAATAATTAATTAAAAATATTTATTAATTAGGTCACACTTACACAATTATTAGTCACAGATACATAATTATAAGTCACAATTTATTTCGAGGTCACAAATTCAAAAATTTACAAGTCACAGTTAATTTCTTTGGTCACATATATTCAAGTTTGTTGGTCACAAATTATTTTTCTGTCACATATGTTAAAATTTTTAGGTCACGGTTAAATTCTTGGTCACGGATAACCCCACCACCAGATCGCACCAACAGAGAGACACACCGTCATCACCGCCACAGCCACCACCACTGAACAACCACCAACACCACCACCCCTCACCACGACAACCACCAATAAAACACAACCATTTACAAACTGAAAACAACACAACCACCAAATGTCGTTGCTGCCGACGACACCAATCGCTACTGCCCAACTCATTTAGGGTTTGTTTGATTTGGGCATTCGACCACCGTAGGGCGTTGCGTAGCACCAATCGCCATTTGTACTACCACCCCTGCGATCGCCATCTGCAAACCACCAACCCATACACCATAGGGCGCTACGTAGCCCCAATCGCCATCTGCACAACCACCACTTGCAATCGCCATTTGCAAACCACCAACCCACACATCGTAGGGCGCTACGCAGCACTAATCGCCATCTGCAGGACCACCACCTGCAATCGCCATCTGCAAACCACCAACCCAAAGTCAACTCAAACATGCCTGCACGACCACCACTTTCGCGATCGCCACCATCGCCTGCACGCCACCACCACCACCTTGGGGATTCTCGATTTAGGGTTAGAATAGATTTGGGGAGAGTTCGACGGCGGTAGATTTCAGAGATAGGGGAGAGGAACACGAGAGAGAGAGGGAGGAGAGGGAGTTGAGAGAGAAAAAAAATTAGGGTTAGGGTTTATATAGCACCTGATTTTTGAATAATAAAATTTGGTCCATGATTTTTGAATTTCAATATTTAAAGACCTGGAACCATGTAATTTCCTCTAAATACAAAACTATAAGAATGCAAATTGAAATTTAACAAACTTGTAAAAAAAGGTCATAAATTAGGTGTTAAATTATAATAACAATAATAGTAAAATATACTATACATCTCTCTCTCTCTCTCCCCCTCAGTAACTTCCATGTAATATATATATATATATATAAGGCCTAATGGCCACAATTAATAGTTCAGTGACCAAAACGGTCATTTGATTTTAAAAAGTGATCGTCTTGCAGAGCTTGCTTGTGAGCAGGCACGTCGAGCACCCATGAGTCGAGCGTTCACACGAGCGGCTCGGCTCTTGCTCTGGCTCGTCTGAGTAGCCCACGAGCCAAGCTTTGACGAGCCGAGTGGCTCGCCGTTTGACGTCCCTAAATTAACTTGAAACAACCTCAATTGGGCCGAAGAAATACAATCATGCTTGGTATACACTAAATTTGACAATTTGCCACATCACAAACTGTCAATCGACTCTTAACGTATAAAATAAATGTGTATGTAGCAGCTTTGGAAGAAAAATGCTTAGAGTCCGTTGACAATCTTTATTGTAGAAAAAATAATTTTGAATATTAACTTTCAGGAGAATGTGTGGTTAAAAAAAAGAATTTTTTTTGATATACGTGTAGAATATTTTATTGTGTAAATATGTAATTAAAAATGATCATACGACAAATCATAAAATAAATTAATAATTGTCAATCAGGCTCTTAACGTATAAAATAAATGATTAATATATGTGTACATAGATGTACACATAGAGGTTCACATAATGTGAGTGGGATGAGGTCCACGATACTGTAGCATGGGCCCCACCCCACTCACATTATGTGAACCCCTATGTGTACATCTATGTACACATCGCATTGCTCTAAAATAAATGTGTATGTAGCAGCTTTGAAAGAAAAATGCTTGGGATCCACTGTGCGATGACGTGGCAATATGAGCAACACAGGCGTGGGCCTAAAGGGCTTTCACAAGGGCCCACAGGATGTAAAGCTGACGTCTTTAAAAGCCCGCACGGCGATTATTGTTTTATAGTTGGTCAGATATTTTCCGGACTTCAAACCTACAACAAACCCTTTTTCATAATCATTTTCTAACTCCGTAGTATCTCCATATATAACTGCTTGGCCGTTCATTCTCATTTTCGCGACAGTTACGAATTCTCGTTGGCCGTTCATTACATGTTTGAATTTTCTTCTTTGAAGATTTTGTGATTGATTGACGTTTGTGAATTGAATTTTAAAAGATAAATTAGGGCTCTTTGTTTTGAGAAAGTCGTTCATATCACAATTTGCATCGATTCGGAAATCAAGATCTAAAAATGGTAAATTCTGAGAAACAAGAATCAAGAAACAATCGCCAGATCGAAGATGTAAACAGTGTGGATCAAGATACCAACGGCGAGGATTCATTTAACGGTTCATCGGACGGTGATGAGATCTCACCTGCTGAGAATCCTTCTATTACGCAGAGGTCGAAGGAGATTATTGTGGAGGATGGTGATTGCGATCTGCTGCTACAACAGAGCGGTCGGGGGTATGGATTTTGCCAGTGGCTTCAGGCTCTGGACATGCAGGTTATGGGGGCTTGTCGCACGGACGAAAGGTTGAAGCCTTTGCTGAAACTCAATTTATCCGCTGGCGCAGCTGAGGATTGTTTGTTGGCTCACCTTAATCAGGTATAAGTAATCAAAATAAAATCTGTGCCCTTGTATTTACTGGTTATAATAAGTTTTGTAAGGACGGGTAGAATTTGGATTTGGAATTGGCGAAATGTACATATGCAAATTCGGATTGCAATTTCTAATTCAATTTCGTAGCCCTAGCTGACTTTACTTATATTGTAATTCACTTGTTCTCGAGTTTTGAAGATGTTTAATTATTGTGTTATCCTTTGTGAGGGTTTAATTATTGTAAAAATAATTTCCCCAGATGTATTAGGTTTTTTTCATATCCCAAGTTGGTTGGCAAGGAAAGATGTATTAGTCTTTTCTAATAGATACTTGTGCTTCAATTATGAACAGAGTAGGCTGTATACATGATACCCTTTTGTTCCTTTTATCAACTTAGCTGACCTAATGTGATAATGAAACAGCACTTTGAGCCATCAGAAGTGGGTATGCTGGCTAGGTGTTTGTGCATGCCTCTTGTTTCTATCCGCGTAGGGAAGATCGCTAAGCAAGGGAGCCTCTTATGTCCAACATCCATAAGGTAGTTGCAATCTCTACATTTTGTTACTCACATTACAGTTGCATTTAGAAAATGATTTGACCTCTGTTATAGTGTGTACAGTTTTGTTAAGTAATTATTATTGTTGTCTGTTGAGTGAATTAACTAGGGAATGTGATCTTTGAGAGACATATTTTGGTTTTCGGTTATTTTATTTTTTAGGGGGTTGGGATTAGATAAGTACAAATTTGGTCAAGGGAAAAATAGTTTTAGCTTACATTGAAGCCTGAATGTGAATTATATGTTGTGTGGGGTAGATCCTTGCTGTTAGACTGACTCCGAATTCAAGTGTTTTTTAGCTATCTACCTTTATGGGAAGATAGCTGTTTATCACCGAAAGCCTGTTAGTTCTTCATAGGAGATCGAATTTTTTTTCTAATTTCGAAAATTTTGATGGAGATGTATAAGAATAGATTTCGATAAGATAGTAGCTCTCTGAAGATAAATAAATTTCTATATTCTTCTCGCTTGTCTTTGGTTGTTTATTTAAACTATCTTCGGACCAAAATTTTGATAATGTCGACTGTCACATAAAAATCTGAATGAAATAGTTCGACCATTGTTGACTGAAAAGGAGGATAAGCAAAATGCCTGAGTAAGAACTAAATGAAGGAAATTAAGTTAGATTATTGGTAAAATAACATATATTTATATAATTTCGGTTGATGGGTTAACACCCAGGATTCTTTATTGTCCCCTCGGAGCCTCGGTGGCATTTAGTGAATGGTAATCAGATTTATATTATGTTTTAAGTGTGCATTGACTGTCTCATACAGGCAGTTGGTTGAATTATTTCTCGTGATTGAAAATTTTGTAGGATTTCATGTAATTGGAGATACAATTTAGATTTCTGTAGAGCAACTTGCTGTAATTGTAGGTATGCATTATGTTTTTGTTTTAGAGGCAACTGGCGATATATTTTGCTTGCATCTGATTATTCCTGTCATGTGTCTTTTCTAATTTTTAGAACTTTATACTGCAATTTTTTCTTGTCAATTGTTTATTTATTAATACAAGTTACTTTACCACATCAACTATTATTTGAATGGCGGATTTTATTTTGACTACTGGATTACTGATAACATAACAGATTTTATTATCATCTCTAACCACTATACTTGATTAGGTTTTTTTAGCATCTTGTATATGAATTGCAGACACGTTTTAACCATCTCTTGATCAGCACTACTTGATGGATTCTGTCTTAAACCACTGCACCTGGATATGAGACTTTATAGTCAAATGGACTCCTTCAGTATTTTGGCACCAGTTCTCCTTGTTTATGTATTATTTTATGTTCATTTACTGATTTCAATGCATTTTAGTTTTTCCCTTTTTCATAATATGTCAAAGAAATTAGCTATTTTAAGTGACAATCTGACGTGATTTTAATTTTGTTGTATATATCACATATTATTCTTGATGACTACTAGATATTACAGGATAATGTATTTTTAGCTTCTTAATGGTGATTATGTTCAGCCTTCCAAGTGAAAATGTCTTTTGGCTTGTAGGTAAATTGGGCGTTACTTTATGATCTCTGAATTAAGAAGAAGTAAAGGTAGTTTCATGATCCTATGTTAATAGTGTACCTTGCATTTTCTTGTTTGTATAGAATCAATATCGTAATGTGGAAGAAGTTTCATTGTTTATCTTGTCCTGTATTTGCTTTATATATAGTCGTGATATTTTTGTTGTCTTTCTGGCTCATACTATGTGGAGATGACTGGCCAGTTTGGACGGATGATTGTGAATATTTTACTTTCTATATATTTTGAATTAAGAATTGACTCTCACTAGAATGTTTCATGTTTCTATACTAGTTGCTTTTGTTAGATGATGGTATTTCACTTGCAGCTTATGTTGATAAATTCACAACGGTGTCTTTTGGAATCCATTTTAATAGCTTATAGCATTTGATGCTTGTTTGATGTCTACCTGATAAATATGTCCTCTCCTTTGTAAGAAGTAAGGATTATGGTATACATAAAGTTTCTCTTCTTTCTGTGTACAAGTCCCTGATTAAATCCTCATGCTAGGCTAAAGGTATCTTTTGAAGTATAATAAAGATGAATGAAAAATAATCAAGGAAAAGTGCCTATGATCAGCTATAAATTGAATTTCATGCAAATTGAGTAGATTTTTTTTTTAGGCTTAGCTATTTGGTTGGTGTTCTTATCATCATCTTTCCATATGTCTGTTAGCCTGAGTCTTAGCTACAAGGATGGGGCTGATTCATGCCAATTATATGACTTTATTTCTTTTCCTTGAAATCTTTTTGGGACATGGGAGTATTTCACCGACAATTGCTTATTGACTTTGTTTATAATTTGAACAGAGGGAATTTAAATCTCACACTTTTACCAAATTTGGAATTGCGCATCTCATTCATTGGGGACGATGGCCTTATGGAGAGAGTGGCAACATTGAGCACTGATGCTCAATGCTCAGCTGTAGAAGTTGGAGAAATTTCTGCAGATAAGTCTGGACGATCTTTCTTGATCAAGATTCCAGATGGTGAGATTTTCTATTTTTGGTGCTCAGAAAAGTCTAAACTTCTGGGGGATGAATTGCTCAGAAAGGTATGATCAGCATAATAATTCGTAGCGTGTACATGTTTTTTCAGTGTATTATTTTTAATGTTCGTCTTTTCTTGCCTTGGGCAGATGAAGGATTTACTTACGAGGAAACCATCACTAGCTGAATTAACGGGAATTAATGATTCACGCTTCAACTGTTTTGCGAATCATCTTCGAGCTTATCTTGCTGGATCAATGATGGCTAGTGCTCAAGCTAGTTCAATTCTTCCAGCTACCCCTTCTCCAGATAATTCAGTTGATTCTTCTGAATCTTCATTAGAATCTCTGAAGACTTCACGATTTGGGGTCTATGGCAGTCAAGGAACAAAGACAAATCCAGACTATCAGGGTAGCCTCAATCCAATAGCTAGTTCTTTTAAAGACTTTACTGCATTGAGTGGTGTCGCATGGGAAAAACTGAGACGACGTGAAGAGATATGCATGTCATGTGTTGACAACCTAGATGATGCTTCACCAAGTTGTGTAGAGCCAACTAGTTCAATTTGCTTTGATAAGGAAGAGCTTTCTGAAGCAACTGGAACTAAACTATTTCCTCCATTGAGTTTTCTAGATTCTCTTGGGAACTCCATAGACCTACCTTTCTGGGGGATAGGAACTCAAATTCCTTCACAGCTGTCTTTTTCAATGGGTGAATCAGTATCTCTACCTCCACTTTCTTCTCTTCTTGCAACTGCCAGGCAATCTAGCTGTTTGACATCAAAATTGCCCCATAATATTGACCATGTCCCCCTTGTAGACTTTCCTCCTCTCCTGCCTGAGCCATTGGTCAGGTTGCCACTGCCATTGCAATTTCCCATACCAACATCACAGCAGATCGTGACCTTCTCACCTTTAACATGTGACCCAATTGTTCATATCCCGGTTATTGAAGTTTGCTCCTCCGGCCAAGGGTATCTGGTCAGTGCGGGCCCTACCATGTCGACAACTATTCCATCATTAGGCTCAGATCTTGTGAACCCTCTGATATCAGATGTGGAATCAGCGGTCGAAAAAGGTGCTAGGGAGACACTTCGCTTGCTCATCAGTAGTTCCAACCAGCCTAATCCACAGCTGCTTGATGTATTTCCCTCTATGCTGGCCAGCAGCAACCATAAGCAAAACATACTTGCCATCAGCAATGGTATCACAGCTATGGGCATGGTTCCATTCTCAGAGAAATCTTTTGAAGGTAGCATTGGCAAAGGATGCATTAGCAGAGATGATTCTGTTGATCAAAAAGAGAAGCCTGCTGGTTTTGGGCCGTCGTTCTTTGAAGATTATTGCTCTAACTCAAGAGATGAAAAGACGAACTGATTGAGAAACTTGGTTGCTTTTACCAGTTTAGATAGATTCAGTCTTATAAAATGGAAATGTAGATATATGGGTGTATGTTCAGAATTGTAATTAACCTAAAAATGTACACTCATTTCCCCTAAAGAAAGGGGAAAAACATTTTTTTTTTTTTTCATCTTTCAGCATCTTCTTTACCTGCCCTTGTTTTTGGTAGTCTGTAACCAACTCATTGTTTTACAGTACTTTGTCTGCAAGCTTTCTGCACTTGCATTTGTTAAAGTTAAGATTAGTCTATTTTTCTGTGGGGGATTGATGACAGTGTAAAGCTTTATAGTGCTCGAAAGAATGCTACATTGTCATATAAACAAATTCTAGCGCATTAAACATAATAAAAGTAGGTTTGTTTTCAAAATATGAAAAATGAGATTTCAGCCTCAGGTCGAGGTGACAGAATTTGAACATATGGCTCTCAGTACCAAAAAAGATGCATTGACAAGATGCGCTACACCTTGTCTCACGACCGCGGAGCATAATAGAGATGCTCTAACTTAATTTAAGAGCATTACGTCGGTAACCACAAGCTATTGCTATCAAGATCTCCACTTACAGTTAAAAGAGAAAAATATTTACTAGGAATTTGAGATTATTTGAATTAAATGAGTTTGACACCAAAATCCAATTTTATTGATGGATCCCGCGAAATATCTAATTTTGAATAATGAAGTGCCTCGTATAATTTAAAAATTCTCGACAATCATATTTCAAAATTCCCAATCGTGTACCCGCTTGCAGTAAATTAGTAATTTATGTTCCAATTTTCGACTTTCACTTGTCTCTCAATTGCTGGAATTATAATCGTCATGTCAGTGGCTAATGCATGAATTTTGTAATCTCATCTACTAGGGATTCACACAGGTAACAACTTGTGATTTTCATGGATTAGTTGAAGCCAAAATCAAATCTTAACTAAAGAATCGAAGTCCAACCTCACCAGCCATATTTTTACATTAAGCCCTGTTTGGTTCATTTGCAAACTTTGATTAAGATTTAAATAAAAGTTAATAATTAATTTGAACCATACATTTCGTGAGACCTACAACTTTTCAACCAAACATTCCACCAACTTTTATCAAAATCCAATAATAATCCGAGTTTTATCTAAATCAAATGAGGGCCTAAGTTTCTTTTTGATTTAGCTAAAAAAATTGATGAAACTATACGTCAAAATCAATAATTAATTTTAATAACATATTTAATGAGATCCGCAACTTTTATAAACTTTTAAATGTTATATTTTATCAATTTTTATCAAAATTTACTAAAACTATGATTTTTAATAAAACCAAATAAGGGTTAATCCATGTAGCTTAGGCCATAGTGAGAAGCATACATGCCCCGTTCATATGTTTGTGTTTAGAGTATGTATGGTAAATAAAATTTTAGATTTTAAGCAATGAGCCGTAAAAAATGTGTTGATAAAAAATTATAGATTGCTATCATTCGTAGGCATCTGGACAAATTCGACGCAAAGACAAGAGTTGAACTCTTGTCTCAACATTGCATCCATTTCTCTTGGCATTAATTTGGCGTTCTTTTTCTTTTGTGTTTATTACTCTTTTCCTTGCTATTACGCTATTCAATTTTTGGTGAGATTGGTAAGTTGGGTTTTTGATTTAAAAGTCATCACTCAAATTCATTTTTTTCTTATTCAACATAAACATTTGTGCATGTTTGGCTAAGGCTAAAATAGAAGTTTACTTATAAGTAACTTGTAAGCCTAGCCAAACATGTTTGCAGTTGTAGCTTTACAAGTTACTTTTTCTCCCAAACATCGTAGGCTTTTTAAATTTTTGAACTTTAGTACAAAAAAAATGCTATTTTAAAAGCTTGATTTTCTTTTCTTTCTGAAAAAGCCAAGTTTATTTACTTTTTAGCTTAGCCAAACATGCTTCAACATGCCGACCAACAATCTAATTTGGCAACATTGGCACTACTCATTTGTGTGTTAGTCCAATATTAGGTTAACGAGGCATATTGAACTATATTTTCAATTTATTTGTGACCATGTGGGTAAAGGTATTCTTAGTGTCTCTTAAATTTATACAAAGCATCAACTAGCATATGCTCTCGAGAAGTGTCTTGCTCGATAACCCTTTTTGTCTCGTCCGTCCAAGCTTGGAATCTCCAATTAGAGTACCATCTATTAGGTTATAATGAATCAAATATATTACTACCAAACAAGATATGCTATCTCAATCATATGTTGTATTCCTTTAATTTAGGAAGTAGTTGTAATTACTCACATGCAATTTGTATATTAACTTAGGTAAACTTATGTTTATCTTAAACTTCGTTATTTACCTAACATCGAAATATTTTGTAAGAATTTAATAAACTTGACTCTTATGTTTGATGCACTAAAATTGGATGGAATTCGAAAACGATATAAATTTTTTTGAATTAACAAGAACAAAAAGAAATTTAAAAAAAAATGAAATTTGTTTGATTGGACTCAAAGAACTCGTTAGTAATATTCACTTATTTATTATTAATTTTTTTTTATTTATATAATTAAAAAGTGCGGATAATTCGTCCACCTTTCCATCTTCAAATGGTTGCATTTCTTTCTAATCTTGGGACAATTTCTACACCTTATCTTCTCCTTCTCTTCACACTAAGAAATAGATGAAAGAGCATCAATGAAGTTGAATAGTATTGGTACATCTACTATCAGTAAAGCTAGATCGTACAACAACACAGTATGGGAGTGTGTGATTCCATACATACAAGGGCCTCAAGATCGGGCTTCAATTTCCCTGGTGTGCAAAAGTTGGTACGAGATCGATGCCATCACGAGAAAGCACATCACTATTGCTCTGTGTTACACCACCACGGCCGACCGCCTCTTACGACGGTTCCCCCACCTGGAGTCCCTAAAACTCAAGGGCCAACCACGAGCTGCAATGTTTAGCCTTATGCCGAATGACTGGGGCGGCTATGTTACGCCGTGGATCAAGGAAATCGTCAAGTCCTCCAGTAGAATTAAAGCGTTGCACTTTCGAAGAATGATAGTGAAGGACTCGGACCTTGAATTGCTTGCCACTTCAGAGACTGGCAAGGGTCTTAAAGTCTTGAAACTTGATAACTGCCGTGGATTTTCCACGGACGGACTCTTGCATATCAGTCGCTTTTGCCGGTAAGAGGGATGATTTTATGTTCGTTGGAGTGTTAATTTTGCTGTATTTTGACTTACGAATGATAAATTATTGACTTAAGCTTTTACCACCACGCCCGAGTAAAGGATGGTTATGGTAGGTTGACAACCAGTGCATAATTTTATCAAATCGACGTGATGCACAATTTATTGGGACGTACGCTATTAGCTAGTGATGTGCTACATCGGATTAAATCTTCATTTGCCGAATTTATGCATGAGAAAGTATGTTCTCGTCTGAATGTTGAAGTGGTGTGCTTCGTGTTCTGTTTTTATCTACTAAAGATTCATGATTTGAAACACCCTTCTCCAAAGGAAATTTGCTTTGTCCATAGCTGAAAACAAAACTGTTAACAATTGCTGATGCATTGCTAGTAACGTCAATACAAAATTTCTCTTTGTTTAGCCATATTTTTAGCGTTATGTTAGGTCTAATTCTCCTATTCTTTTCTTGCTTACATCTTTAGTTGTGATTGTGATGCTGGCTCATAATGTAAAAATCAACACACAAAATTATGGAGGTGAAGAAGGCGATTTCCAAGAAATGTATAGATAATTACATCTGAATCAAATACATTTCCCTTGAATCTATAGCATGTTCTGCTTGGTGGATTATGTACATGTGGTAACATCCTCTCGAAAATATCAAAAATTCCATGTCTTGTTGATGTAAGTATTTTTTTTTTTCCCACACTTGTGTAGGAGTATGAAGACCTTGTTTATGGAAGAAAGCACAATTGTTGAGAATGACGGGGAATGGCTACATGAGCTTGCTCTGAAAAATACAGTTCTTGAAAATTTGAATTTCTACTTGACAGATCTTGTCAAAATCTCATCTGAAGACCTTGATCTGATAGCCAAAAAATGTGCATCTTTAGTCACTGTGAAAATTTCTGATTCTGATACTTCTGACCTATGTGGTCTCTTCCGATCTGCAACTTCATTAGAAGAGTTTGGTGGGGGCTCGTTTAGTGCACTCCCCGAGCAGGTTAATGAAGGTGTTTTATATGAGCAATTGAAAAGGTATTCCACAGTAGCATTTCCACCAAGATTGTGCCGCTTGGGTCTCACTTTCTTGGGGAAAACTGAAATGCCGATTGTGTTTCCTGTTGCTTCTCGGCTTAAAAAACTTGATCTCCTTTATGCTATGCTTGACACAGAAGGACATTGTCTCTTACTACAAAGATGTCCAAACTTGGAAATACTTGGAGTAAACTTTTATAATCTTTGTTTATCCTACATTCATGAATAAAACTCTGACACTAAGCTAAGTAATTAAACGTGATTCTGTATTTGTGGACAGGCAAGAATCGTTATTGGAGATAGAGGATTGGAAGTTATAGCTCAATTTTGTAAGAGAATGAAAAGGGTAAAGTTTGAGCTTGGAGATGAAAATGAAGAAGCCGAAGGTGTGATTTCACATAGAGGATTAATTGCTTTGTCGCGAGGATGCATCGAATTGGAACACTTGTCACTATATGTGTCTGACATTACAAATGCTTCCCTAAAATGTGTGGGCACATACTTGAAAAACCTCCAAAACTTCCGATTGGTCTTGATTGAAAAGCAAGGAAAATTCACAGATTTTCCACTTGATAATGGAGTTCGATCTCTGTTAATGGGTTGCCATAAACTAAGGAGGTTCGCTCTGTGTCTCCAGCCGGGGGGTTTGACAGATGTAGGACTCGGTTATATTGGGCGGTACAGCCCAAAAGTGAGATGGATGCTTTTGCACTATGTTGGGGAATCAGATAAAGGGATTTTGGAATTTTCCAAAGGCTGCCCTAGCCTCCGAAAGTTAGAAATGTCGGCATGCTGTTTTAGTGAACGCGCACTGGCAGTTGCTGTACTACAACTAACTTCTCTGAGGTATTTGTGGTTGACAAAATATAGGACTACGGCAAGTGGTGGGGATCTAATACATATGGTGCGTCCAAACTGGATTACTGAGGTGATTCCTGCAACACAAGTTCCTGGTCATAATGCAAATGGGGAAGTTGTGCTTGCCCACATTCTAGCATATTATTCACTTGCTGGGCAGAGAACAGATTTGCCGTCTACTATGAGGCCTTTGATCCCAAATATCTAACTATGTATACCATGTTGTTGTTCCCCATTTCTCATTATTGAATCATTTATTAGAGCGCTACAATGACAAATTTTAACATGGAAATGGTTTCTAGTACTCTGTGTAATTGACATGTGTATGTGTACTATTTATTTATATTTTAAATATCAGGCACAACCTAATGTGGGCAGGAAGGGAGTAATTTTTCCTTCTATAGAAACCCCAGACTCCCTCCATAAATCAGTTTTCTGCCACACTAACAAACCAACAAATCCCCCCAGGCACTATGCCTCCCTTTTTCAACTCGCGCATGTTCCACCTCCTCCTCAAAGTCCATCTCCTCCTCCTCTCCACCGCAATCGCCACACCAGTTGGCATAACCTACAACCCATCTACCTCGAAACTCCTGCTGCCCGACCATGTGTCCTCCTCCATCCAGTCACTCCACTTCCCCGTCGTCCGCCTCCTCGACCCCACCCCACTCTCTATCCGGGCCTTTGCTTACACCAACATTACCCTACTCCTTTCAATCTCCAACCACCTCATCCCCTCCTTCGCTGCCAATCGCTCAGCCGCCTCCATCTGGCTTTACTCGCACGTCCTCCCTTACCACCCACGAACCCACTTCTCCCTCATCTCCGTCGGCTCCGATGTCATCTCCTCCGCCAACAATGACATCACCATTGACCCCTACGCCGTTCTTCCCGCCATGCGCAACCTCTACTTATCCCTTCATGAACTCGGCATTCGCACCATATCTGTCTCCACCACCTTTTCCTTCATGAATATCATGACGTCGTCGTTCCCTCCTTCCTCCGCTGAGTTCCAAGACCCCGTCAATTCTATGATCATCAGACCATTGCTGCAGTTCCTGGACGAAACCAACTCTTCCTTTTTAATCAATATTTACCCCTACAACGTTTATAGAACCAAATCCGAAATCCCAATTGGTTATGCTTTGTTCCAAGAAAACCCATACAATTTCCGGGATGACATATCACGGGGGTCAGGTACCGAAATCTTTTCGACATGATGGTGGACGCTGTTATAGCCGCCATGGCAGTTACCGGACACGAGAACATTCCGCTGATCGTGACAGAGACCGGTTGGCCGAGCACCAGGAATAACGTGTTGGATTAATTTTGTGGACTAACATAATCTAATGACAATTAACAATTAATCATGTGCATATGACATTTGGGCCATTTATGGGATGGACAACATTATATCACTAACTATGTCTTGGGCCCTTGGATCCATTCTTCAATCTTAAAGCTTCCTTTTGTCAGCAGAAGTTTCAGCAGTGGGCTCAGGAGGAGAGTCCTCTCTCAAGGCCAAGTCCAACTTCATGATGGTAAGATTCAAATCGGTGTTGTTTAATGATCATGAGGTATCACATGGAAGACTCTATATGTGATAGCATTGCAAAGACTGAGACTGCTAAGGCATTTCTAGAAGCTATCAACAATAAGTACAGAAAGTTGACTGCCAAGGTTAGAAATAGCAAAGTTGACCGGTGCACAGAATTACTTGGGTTAATCCATACCAACATTTGTGGGCCTTTTACTCCTCCAGCTATGGGTGGTTACAAGTACTTCATCACTTTTATTAATGATTTTTCCCGTTATGGTTTTGTTGAGCTCATTCGTGAGAAGTCTGATTCTTTGGAGGCCTTCAAAGCCTTTAAAGCAAAGGTAGAGCTTCAACAAGGGAAAAAGATCAAAGTAGTTCATTCTGATAGAGGTGGTGAGTATTATGAAAGGAGACAAACAGATTTGATTAATATATATATATATTTTTCAAAATCTTTACATAAGGGCCCAATTTTTTTTTAAAAGAAATTCATGTTGCAAGGAAGAAACAGAGACTACACTTGGAATTGAAATTTGTTAACTTTCTGATTTCATTAAGAGAAACCCAATTCCAGGATGCCAAGCCAGAAAGAATCTCTCATAACACATTTCTGTATGAAAATTTTGTTTGGATAACTTTATTATTATTATTTTATTTTTGACAAGTTATCATTTATTTAATGTGGCATTTTAATTATATAAGTTTTTGTTATCTTGGATACAATTGATTATTGTGTGCTTGTGAACTTGCCTCTCGTAAGTCAAGACATTCGAATATTTTTTGTTGTTGTTGATATTATTTTCTCCCGATTTCGATCACTTTTCTACTAAGATCCATACGGGCAATGAAATTATCCTATCGATGAGTTCATTGTTTGGTAGGATGCTTAGATTGGTGAAGAGAATGCATGAAATATTATGAACCGGCACAATTTTTTACTATCCTATCGATAGTTGATTGATGCATTTGGTTGTGATACTAGATGTATTGCTCTTACCTGTGAATGAGTCAATGGACTCTAGCATTCGATGATCATTTGTACGGATCATTTAAGAAAGTTGAAGAAAGAGCGAATACCATAATCATGTCTTTCACATGCATATTAATGTCGCTCTTGTGTTCTTTCTTCAGCTTTGGACAATCCTCAATTTTCTGCCATTCTGAAGCTAAATGGTACTAATCATAAACAATAAATAAATGCTCCTTCTTGATTTGTGGTGGTAAGATTCATCATGAGAGATTCAACCCATTGTTTATGATTAGTACCATTTAGCTTCAGAATGGTACTAATCATAAACAATGGGTTGAATCTCTCATGATGAATCTTACCACCACAAATCAAGAAGGAGCATTTATTTATACAACAAAATGCTATTTTCTGGTGGGCCACAAGTCCAATGGGTAGGCTTGGGCAAGATTGAAGAATGGATCCAAGGGCCCAAGACATAGTTAGTGATATAATGTTGTCCATCCCATAAATGGCCCAAATGTCATATGCACATGATTAAATGTTAATTATAATGAGAAGAATGAGCTTCTGAGCACTCTACATTCCACTATTTATGATGGTATTAGTGGAATTAGAGAGCATATTGACAAGATTGTGGCATGTTATCACAAGATCAAGGCAATTGGTATGGAACTTGATGAGGACTACATTGTATGGTTTATTATGGGGACTCTTCCTTCACAGTTTGGCTCCATTAGGTCCAGTTTCAATGCTCAGAAAGAACAATGGACCATAGAGGAGATGACTACCATTCTTGCCAAGGAAGAGGATGACATAAAAAAGGGAAGGGCAAGAAGTGTGGCTGTGGTAACGAGTCAGAACAACAATTGTCAGAAAAGAAAGTCTCTGCAAAAGAATACCAATGACAACAAGCCCTTCAAGAAACAGAGCACTTGCAACAAAGGGAATGTGCAAGGAGCGCTCTTAGCTTCCAATGTTCCCAAGAATGAGGGTTTTAAAGGAAAATGCAATTACTGCCAGAAATTTGGGCACAAGAAGGCAGATTGCAGGAAGCTTAAGGCCAGAATGGAAAAGAAAGGTAATCTTTTGGTGAAGGTTTGCCTAGAGTCAAATATTGTTGATGTACCTTCTAATACTTGGTGGTTAGACACTGGTGCTACAATTCATGTTACCAATTCCTTGCAGGAGATGACAAGCAGAAGGAAACCAACTAGTATGGAGCAGCATGTATATATGAGACGGTACAAGAACTGAAGTTGAATTTTTGGGGACAGTCAAATTGCAGCTTACCACTGGACAATTTTTGAAGTTGCATGAAGTTGCATACATACCTTCAATTAGGAGGAATCTAATTTTTGTGTCTATTTTGGATAGAACCGGTCACAGTTTTCTTTTTGGAAATGGAAAAGTTATATTGTACCGTGACTCTGTTTTGATTGGAAATGGAATCTTATGTGGTAATCTTTATAAACTTGATTTGGTAGATGTGTCTCTTGTTACTTCTTCTCTTAATACTGTTGCTACCACAAAAAGATCAAGATTGGATGAAAAATCTTCCATTCTATGGCACAAGCGATTAGGCCATATTTCCAGGCAACGAATGGAAAGATTGATAAAGGATGGAATTCTACAGGATCTTGACTTCTCAGCTTTTGACACTTGTGTTGACTGTAAGTCGAGAAAAAGGAAAGAGATTGTAGAATAGGATTCAATAAGCCCTAGCTTCCCTCTTTGTTCTTGAATCTCATTTTGCAGGAACATCATTGAGATCTCCCATGGCTTCTAATCAAGTTGTATCAACATTAGGAGGTAATGTATTTTACTAATGGGTTTTACATGCTTCAAAACAATGGACACTATGCTCTACATTGATGAGACGAAATGGGCCGATTTAGTTTTTACAAATTCTGTTGTTTGCTCATTTAAAGCTTATTCAATGTCATTATAATCTAACATAACGAAGCCCAAACGGAGGCTAACCGAAACTATGCAGAGATGTACTTGAAAGGGTTAATGATGCGTTTGAGGTCTGGAATGGGGACTCCATTGAGGAAAGAAGGGGTGGCTGAAGCTTACATTTATCAATTATTCGACGAAGATGAGAAAAATATTGAGTATAGTAGTGGAAGTATTGATTCAAGGAGTATGCATGGAGGGCAGAATTGGGGGATAATGTATAACAATATGAGCATGAAGTACAACTGTACAAGATCGATTTCTCACATTCAGAAAGGTTTTTTGGAAAAGATAAAGAATTGGTAGAGATGGTTCTTGGATTGCACCTGTTGGTTGTCGCTGTTTTGCTGCTTCAGTAAAATGGTAAAATTGTTGATATTTTGACAGTGTGACCCATTCTATTCTTGGAGACATGTTTATTTCAGCATGCGAAAAGATTAATCGATATAATGATTCTTTTTCTCCAAACAAAAATGCTGTCAGTAAATATTCGATTGGGCGAATTTCATTTACTGCTAATCTCGATTGGGTTCATATACTTTAATTCGTTTCAATTAAATCGATAAACTTCAAATTGATTTCAAATTTTATCACTCATCACATTATATTTTCGAAAATTGATAAAAAAAAAAAAAAAACTTAACGACAACCATTCCGCAACAAATCTTTTACCATTACGCAAAGTCATATAAGTGTTAAAAAAAAAAAAAATATATATATATATATATACACGTTTTTAATCTCATTAACCTTATTTTACTATTTTCTAATTTAGGTGTCATGAAGAACATTATTTGTGGCATGATTGTCTTCAACTAAACAATTTCTGCCAGTTTGTGGGGGTGATCGGTGATGATACGCGATAAAGTTAAGAAATTTGAAATTAAATTGAAGTTGAGTGATTTAATTGAAATT
The DNA here is from genome assembly GCA_035079005.1 of Fraxinus americana. Classification (NCBI taxonomy): domain Eukaryota; kingdom Viridiplantae; phylum Streptophyta; class Magnoliopsida; order Lamiales; family Oleaceae; genus Fraxinus; species Fraxinus americana. The sequence goes on along the minus strand of CM068710.1, from coordinate 34,341,201 downwards.
AGATTAAAGCTTAGTTACCAGGAAAAAAATTAAACTTCCAACTTTTAATTCGCTTTTGCACGATACGAGTCAAAGTGGAGTTAAATGTTTGAACACACACTGAACTTTGAATAATGTCACGATTTACTCACTGAACTTCAAATTGCACCCCATTACTCACTGAACTTTATACATTTGCACTCCATTACACACCGGCTAACTTCCGTTTCTAACGTGTGCCTACGTGGATAATAAAATGCGTACGTGGCTGTTAACTCTCTCCAAAATAAAAAATCAAATGCCACCTCATTTAAATCACAATCTCCAAACAAGCCTTAGCCCATTCAATTGAAATCGTGAGCCTCTTCCCCCCAAACAGTGTTCTTCCATTATTTCATCTTCCAAAGCCCATCCTCTCCAAAATTTCATCTTCCAATTCGAAATTGCTGAGAATCCTAACCCCCAAATCAAAACTATATCACAGTCAAGGCCAAATCGTGACCACGAAGCTCGGATATGTGAAGAATCGCACATGGAGGGACCAAATCGAGGTAAACTCCAAACCTTTTTAGATCATTTTAACTTACCTTGCACCTGCCTACATCCTCTCCATGTGCGAAAAATTATTAGAAAGTGTTGATGTACAATTTCATCAACTATTAAAATTATTGGTGAAATTTAAATACTTGACCTAGGTAATGGGTAAAATAGAATTATTTTCTATCGGTCTCAATCAGATTTTTTTCCTTTGCCAAAATCTTCCTCACACATTTTAATGCAACATTCTGTTAAAAATTAGAGAAATGAGATTTTTGGATTATTTGAAATCTTTATGGCTGTTATTGATTATGAAATTGTGATCAAAAAAATGATTTTATTTTGTTTAGCCCTTCTATAATTATATTTTTAATCCCAGCCTCTACATATAAAACTAAGAATCATATGTTGTTTTGTTAAATGTTTGGATAATGCAATGTGGCTTCTGTAATATGTAGAGAGAAACTGATTATGATCTTTTTCAATCTCTTTTTGCTTATCATTTTCAATTTCTTATTGATATGACAGATTCAGAGGATGACATTGACTTCAATGATTCCGATATTGACATATGGTCCAGTGAAGACGATATGCTATTCGACAAAAATGTTACGGAGGGAATTGAATTAGATTGTGAGGGGAGGACAACCAAGCGAGGAGAAGAGGATCGTGCAATAGTAGGACATGACGAATACCATGAGGTCGATGATCTTGAATACCCATCATCTGAAGAACTGTTGTCCGATATCTCATCAGAGGATGATGTTGGGTATCGATTTCCCGAGTTTATGGCTGAAACGGATATGCGTGATCCAAAGTTTCAGGTAGGTCAGTTGTTCAGTTCTGTACAAGAATGTAGGAAGGCGATTCGAACTTACGGTGCAGTAAATGGATATAATGTGAAGTGTAAGGCGAATGATGAAAGAAGAGTTCAAGGCATATGTAAATCAGGGTGCACATGGAGAATATGGGCTTCGAAGATGAATAATTCGAAACCGTTCAAGTGAAGTCATATACGCCTCAACACACATGTACTAGGGATCAATACAATCGTCATTGTAACTATATTTTCATAGTTCATCGATACATTGAGCAGTTCAAGGCAGACCCAGAGTGGAAAACCAAAAGTATGCAAGCAACTATTAAGGAGGACTTGAAGATAAATATCACTAGAAATGTTGCTTGGAAGGCGAGAAGATATGCGAAGCAATTGATTAACGGCACTATCGAAGAACAATTTGCGGTACTCAGGTCATATGCAGCTGAGGTATTGAGGACCAATCCAGGATCCACAGTAATTATAGCACTTAGTGGGCAGGTGTTTGAAGGTATATATATCTGTTTCAGTGCTTGCAAATCAGGATTTCAACATGGGTGTAGGAAAATCATTGGAGTAGATGGATGCCATCTTCGTGGTGTTTGGGGAGGGATATTGCTCACTGCAGTTGGACTAGATGGAAATGATAAATGATTGCATCTATCCAGTTGCATATGCTGTCGTTCAGAAAGAGAACACGGTTTCCTGGAGATGGTTTTTGAAATATCTGGCTGAGGATATTCAGATGGGAAATGGGGCTGATTGGACTGTGATGACTGATAGGCAGAAAGGATTAAGTAATGTCATTGACGATTTATTTCCAGAGGCAGAGCATAGGTTCTGTGTTAGACACATGTACACAAACTTCTTCGATAAGGGATATAAGGGTAAGACTCTAAAGGATCTACTTTGGCAGGCTGCTAAGTCGACTACATTAGCTGACTATAGACATTGGATGCACCAAATTCGTCAAGTTAATGAAAACGCTTATAAATGGCTAATTGAGAGGCATCCGTCCGAATGGAGTAAATCTCAACTTGTGGATTACAGGGTCACAATAAGAGATATCACTCAAGGCCCGATGCACCCTCTGACGTAAGTCCTTAATTGCAGGTTTATTGCTTATTTCAAATCGAATAACATCTGATTAATTTTTTTCTACATATCTAGGATTGGTTTGAAGGACAGTTGGAGCCAATTGATACGGGAAGGCACGCATCGGAAGATATAAGAAGACGTGTAAATACTTATAATATTATTTTCTTGTACTTGTAATTTATCGAGTTTATAAATTATTTAATAAGGATTTTTCATTTTTGATGGACAGGGAAAATTTATCCCCGACCGAGGGAATGGAGCTGGTTCGAGCCAAGCACATGAGGAAGTTCATAGATTTCAATTCATGCCAACTCCTGGCGTAGAGCAACAATCTAATTTTTGAAGCTAGCATGAACTTGGATAAATTTTGTATGGCAGCATGGTTGATGTTTGTGCAGTTTTTGTTGTGAGTGGATATCTAATTTATGAAGGTAGTGATGGGCACCATGTTTGTATAGTTTTTGATGTAGCTGCTAGTGAATCTGGTGTTGATAAAGTGGGTGAAACTAGTGATGAAACTAACTAGTGATTAATGTAGTTTTTGATGTGATGAAACTAGTGATTCAAACAGGTGTTGATGAAACTAGTTATTAATGTAGTTTTTGTCTTAAGTTCAATGAGTTTCCTTCAATATTGTTTATCTCTGCAAGTGCTTCTCTAATCTCCTAGAAGAAAGCTTTGTTACTTGATTATAGATTATACATTAATCACATTCCCAGTTATACAGGTATCAGAGACCACCATCCAAAACATCCAAACACTTAACTCCTCCAAACAGAGGCAACAAAAGCAAGAATAAAATCAAGCAGCATTTCCTTTTATTGAATTGTAATCTGTACATCAATCACAACTCAATGCATCAGATATCTATAACCAGGATTTCAAATGAAATCAAGCAACATTTTCCTTTTATTAAATTGTAATCTGTACATCAGAAGACCAGCAATAACCCAATTGCTCCCTTCAAAAAACTTCATCTGCGCCAGCACAAAAAACACCATACACACTTCAAAAACCAGTTTAAAAACACCAGCCACCAGCACGAAAATCACCGTCTACAGGTTCATGCAGATTCATCTACCAACTACAAGGATGAAGATGAAGATGAAGATATTAATGCCCTCGATAATCCCTCGATCAAACCAGCAACAATTATGATCGAATGCACCCGTAAAAATGTATCATACAATAATCATCATCCTAACTACATCGATCAAACCAGCAACACCACCTGCACGAAAATCACCATCTACACTGTCCTCAGGTTCAAGCAGCTTTCAAAAATTTGAAGTCCCAGCACGTTCCCTAGCATCTGCTCTTGCTCATCTTGCTTAATTGCTTTCGAAGACTCATTTCCATGTGAACGGCTGCAAGAATTAAGCTTCGCAGTCCGATTGTGTGGTAAAATTGATTTGGGGGTTAGGGTTCAAAGGGAATATGAGAAATCAATTTTGAAGTCTTGCATTCCTCCACGTGCGATTCTTCACAAATCCGAGCTTCGTGGTCACAAATTCGAGCTTCAAATTGGAAGATGAAATTTTGGAAAGGAGAGAAGATGAAAAAATGGACGAGGCAGAGGAGAGAAGAGGCTCACGGTTTTACTTTCTAAGGACAAATGGGCTAAGGCTTGTTTGGAGATTGTGATTTAAATGAGGTGGCATTTGATTTTTTATTTTGGAGAGAGTTAACAGCCACGTACGCATTTTATTATCCACGTAGGCACACGTTAGAAACGGAAGTTAGCCGGTGTGTAATGGAGTGCAAATGTATAAAGTTCAGTGAGTAATGAGGTGCAATTTGAAGTTCAGTGAGTAAATCGTGACATTATTCAAAGTTCAGTGTGTGTTCAAACATTTAACTCGTCAAAGTGGGAGCCAAATGCGTTTCCAGCGAAGATATTCTTGTCTTTTCTTTCACCATCACCATCATTATTCATCATCATCCGCTACGCTGCGTCTCTCTATATATACACACATTATACATACATGCCCCAGTTTTTAACTGTGCTCCTGCAGCTCCTCAGACTTCTTTTTCAAGATTTGACATATCCAAGAAGCTTACAGATCAAGAATTCTTGAATTTCTTTCTTCTTCAAGGTATACAAGTTTTTTACCAAATATTTTCATTCAATTACTTGCCATAATTTGTTGATCCGGGTGTTTTCCATTTGTGCTGAGATCAATAATTTATTGTCTATCACCTCGTCCCACATTTTTTACCAAAACAGGCAGGGGCACTAGTCATTTTGGTTTTTTCAGAGTTGAGCATAAACCCATCAAGAAGAGAGGAAAAATTATAGTGTGAAGATCTATCTGAAAGATCGGATCGTAGAGTTTGTGGAGCCATGTCTTTCATTGGGACACAACAGAAATGCAAGGCCTGTGAAAAGACAGTTTATCCAGTGGAGCTGTTGTCTGCTGATGGAGTGGATTATCACAAGTCTTGCTTCAAATGCTCTCACTGCAAAGGAACCCTCAAGGTATCTAACATTTTTTATTGATTTCGGAATGATTCCATTCGCATTTCATATTCATGTCTTTATGAACTAAATCTTCATTTTTGCAAAAGTTTTGAACTTTTATGGCCTGGTGGTGTATTTTTTTTATGATTTATTCATAGGTTCTTTAAAGTTTCTTCTTCTTGTGGTTTGTATAATTGTATTTGGTTTAGAGGGTAAGTCTCTGCTGACAGTAAATAGCTCATGACACAGTAAAAAGTAGCTAATAACAATGTATTTATTGATTTAAGAGAACAATCCAGATTTGTCCTAATGTGGGAACAATTTCCGCAGAAAAAGGTTATAAAGTTGCACAATTAAAGTTGGTTTGAGAGGTCGAAATTTTTTGGTAGCTTATATCGGATTCCATGCTATCCCCATGAACCGAAAATCCATAACCCCAATTGGTTTTTAGTGTTGTCATAGATTTGAAGAACGAAAAAAGATGGCAATTGGCAAGTGCCTGATCGAATTAATCAGGTCATGAATTTGAGAGTTATGATACATAGAGCTGTAGCACTATGGAAAATTTCCCTGGCACTGTAATTTTCAATAAAAAAAAATGATGAATAATTTAATCCAGTGCTGGTGGTGTTTAATGTTTGATCATGGGACTGATTTTTTATTTTTATTATTATTATTTTTTCAGCTGAGCAATTACTCGTCAATGGAAGGTGTTCTCTACTGCAAGCCGCACTTTGAGCAGCTCTTCAAGGAGACAGGCAGTTTCAGCAAGAATTTTCAGACACGTATGCCTTCTCTGGCGTGACCTGACTTTTTTAAACCTCAAAAATTAGTTAGCCATTCTCTTTTAACAATTCATTTCATTTTCCACAGCTGTAAAGTCGGCTGAGAAGTCAACTCCAGAGATGGTATGTTTTCCCCAGCTATGTATTTCTTTATTTAAGAAACGAAAAGATTTTGCTTGATATGTAAAAAACGACTACCATACTGGACTAGCAATTTAACAGTTGTGATGTTGGCTGTAAAAAATGACTAACCCATACTGCCAACTTCAATATTTTTGCCTCTAAATTTTATTCTTTCCTATGAATATCCAGACAAGATCGCCAAGCAAAGCTGCTGGCATGTTCTCAGGAACACAAGATAAATGTGCTACTTGTGGTAAAACAGCTTACCCTCTTGAGAAGGTATGACGGATTTCTTTAAATGGTGTTTTGGTACAGCTCTATTTGAGAATTTCTGTACTTTCTTAATTGCCTAAGTTGTGTTGTCCAGATTGTTTTCAGGGCTCGTGTTTTACATTGTTAAATCCCCTAGTTGTGATTTGGATGATAGATTTTTCAGTCTATACATAGTAGTTTGCATCCAATTTGTCTATGCTGTTTGATCTGAATGGCTTAATTATTAACACTTAAAAAATGATTACACTGAAGAAGGGCATAATCAATTCTCTACGATGACTTGGCTATCCGAATATGGTAGGCAATTCATTACCACTTCGTAGATTGAGATCAAGATGGAGATATAGATATAGATGGAGTTTTAGATAGTTTAATTCAAAGTATTTTAATTTTAATTTTAATTAGATTAGATTAGTTTTAGAGCATTTTTGAGCCCCCCCCCCCCCTTTTTTTTTGATGAAAATGCATTTTGATGGAGAATGTGTGATTAAAAAATAAGGAAAATTTTGGATTTGCGCGTGATATTATTTTATTGAAGAATGCGTGGTTGAAAATAAAATAGAGAAAAATGTATTTTGGAAATAATGGAGATCAAACAAGGGCTAATTTTTTGATAAAGTTCTAGTTTATTAGAAGTTCTATTAGTTTTTGATTATTTGCTCTATAAATAAAGAGCTTATTCATTGTAGTATGATGAATAAATTGACATCTTCTTTTTCCATCAATTCTTCTCTTTCTTTTCTTAATCTTCAATTATTCATTGTCAAATATATGCTCATGCGTCATATATGAAGAGCATGTTTGGTACACTCAGACAGTGCTATATAGGATAATACTTTTTAATCTATTTACTTTCTGGAAATTGTCTAGTACCATAAAGGTTTTTAGATCAAATGATTGCAGCAGCAGCCAACATCGCCTATTCTTTTACAGCTGCAGATTAAGTTCAAAAGGAATATATTTTTGTGCCCTGCTAATATCACAAACCACTGGAAAGAAAAGGGGCACTAGATGCATTTTGATATGATATAATGTTTCCTACGGTTGAAACAAGTAGATAATGCATTGGAATATACTGACCCAATTCGTTCTCTATTTTGAAGAGAACAATTTGGTTAAACTGCAGTCAGCAATGAAAGCAGGTTTTTGTATTCAGAATTTGCATTTAATTTTGGCTGACTTGCTGCCAATGTGATGTGTAGTGATAAGTTGACTTGAGTGATTAGACATTGGCTATATGTTTAGTATGGAGGATCATACAACACTCGACAATATTAAAGAAGAAAAAGAAATTAAAATCTTGTTCATTTTACTCCTCATCTTGTCTAGTACTACGTATTAAACATGCAACGGGTGGTTTACTAGAACAGCTGTGTTTTAAAGTACTGCTCTTTCATGGTTGAGGCTGGCAATTGGATACTGCTTCAGTTTTTGCATCAATAATTTGATTTACTTTCAAGTGTTGATCACTGGATCGCATGTAATTACTTGCAAGATCGGGCAGCTTAAATTATTTGTTACAATTTTCATCAATATTTCTATGTAAATATGATGCAGGTGACAGTGGAAAACCAAAGCTATCACAAGTCTTGTTTCAAGTGTTCACATGGTGGATGCCCTCTATCTCCATCGAACTATGCAGCCCTAGACGGCATTTTGTACTGTAAACCGCATTTTTCCCAGCTGTTCAAAGAAAAAGGCAGCTATAACCATTTAATCAAGTCTGCATCCATGAAGAGCCCTACAGCTACTGTTCCGGATTCTTGAACTCGGTTTCTTTCCTTATTATCTATCTACATGGCCTTGTGCTTTTCGGGTTTTATTTTGTTTTTATTCTCTTATATCGCCATGCAGGTAAACCTGAGATGTTCGATTATTTACTTTGTTCTGTTTATGTTATCTACAAAGTGTACTTTGTCATTTGATTATGTTATGAGATGTTCACATTTCCTCGCTCCAACTTTGTGAAGTTTGATTATTTTATGGAATTTTTCCTCTCGTTTGTCCATGGATTATGACTGCTCGGTTAAAAGTGGGCATCTAAGCTTGAAAGTAAGTAGAAATAATGTCTTGCTATTTCTAAGTTATTTTGCGCTTAATCATAAAAGCTCTTATTAGAGGTTTACGCCTGTAAAGGCTCGATGCTGTCACTTGTTGCATGGACAGCGTGCTTAAAGATTTCTGACCTTCGTACGGTTTTGCTTTTCTTTTACAACCATCCGCAGAAATGGCCTGCCATGGCCGGGAATGTTCTCGGCTTGTGGGTGGTATTGAACTGCTAATACCTTTGAGCCAATTTGGTTTTCACTATATTTTATCCAATCGTAAAACTTGGCAGTTTTGACCTTTAATCACCTGAAACTAGAAGGCTGCCTCGACTGTTAAGTTCAATAGAAATGCAAGCAATATAATCAGTTAACACACTAGTTATGGATTCCCACAAATTGGTACAAGTGTCTTTCATTGATTAACCAATAAAGAAAAAAATTGAATAAAATACTATGTCAACTGGGTTCTACAATCCTTTCCTGAAAGAATACAAGGGACTAAAAAAGTTTCTTTTTCTTTCTTTCTTTTTCCTTTTTTTCCAATAACCCCAAACTAAGACATTGAGTCGTTTATTAAAATTCTTCTATGGCTAATCTGGTGTGGATTGCTGGTACAGGTTGACGCCTCTTAACGGGTTTCTGGGGGAAAAAAAAAAAGGTATTTTTGAAGGACAAATTCATACACGAAATGCAAGAAGAAGATCCAAACTTGCCGCTGGAAGGTTGCACCTCACTTTTATGTCACAGTATAGATGAATATCAACCGTTGATACTTTTAGAGACTGCTCTCTCGTTTACTTCGCTTCTTAGCTTCGCTATAGAGTATAACGCCAATGACTGTGAGAGAATACCCAAGCATTCCAGTAACAGAGACGGGATTCCTAAATATTAATATTGAAATAACCACTGCTACAGCACCTTTTGCATTTCCTAGGACCTGAAAAATGAAATTGTAATGGCTTAACAATACATCATTTTGTGCTAATCAATCTAAAAAGTACCTTTTAGCCACTAGTTAACAAATTTAATTCATCATAGCCAATAATTTTTTTTTTAAATGAATTGGATTAATCACAAACACAGATGAAAATTACGATGGATATGGAGTTCAAGGACCCAAAAATTGTTTCAATCATTGACAGAGCGCTTCAGACCATAGAATGTTTTATATATCTTCTAGACAGCAAAAATAACGGAGCTTTTACTAAATTCCACATCTTCTTTATACCAACTCACATGCATTTCTCTCTACCCGATGTGTATGAGGAAAATGAAAATGACAACATGAAACAAATAATAACTAGCAACCCTACCACAATTTCACATGATTAACTTAGATTTGCAATCAACAATACATTCAACAACTTGATGCTTTGTTGTCACTTGTCAGTGAATTTAGTACATCTCAAAGCAGAAATTTTACAGTCTGAAAGTCTTCACCTTCAGTGCAACAAGAATCACTTTTGACTTTCCAACATTTTCTAAGATAATATTTGTACTAAACTATGTAGCCTCAGGACAACTATAACAGAATAGTAAACGGCAATTGCTCATTGTTTAAATAGAAAATAGATTCCTGCAGCAAGATAGACATGGGCAATTGGGCATCATGGAACATAATTCCATTTAGAAAGAAATTCTTAGCATGAGTCGGTGTTCATACGGTATATTTAACTTCCTTCAACAAACTTAGAAATGCACATCATAACCTATATTGCTTGTCTAAATTTTATGAAAACAAGAAAATAGGATAGAAAATTAGCTAGAAATGTTTCTACAACTCAAAAGCTGCTGTTATTTCACTATATTCTTTTATGAATCTTTTCATGTCCTTCAGCATGTTTTCTAAATACACCAGATCCTGCTGCTCTTCGTTTAAAACACCTTACTGTAAAATATAGTTAGTCCTACTCTTCTGTTTCTTAATATGAAAGTTACAATTTTTTTGGTTTCAACTATATGCAGAATAAATTTGTTTGCAAATTCAACTCCTAGAAGGGATTTAGTTAGGACTAAGAATTAAAGAAGTTACCTGAAGAGTCAAAGCACTTGTATGTTTTGTGACCAAAAAATTGGTCAAGTTTACAAAATAAGCAAGTGCAGAATTGAATAGCAGTAACCAGACAATATTGATATCATCCCTTGCAAGTGCCAACGTGATGCCAACAACGTTTTCTTCCATAAAGAGTGTTGCCGGAAGCAACAGCACCACAGCAATAGGAGCCATGTACAAGAGCAGATTCATAGAATTGAGCTTTTCCCTTCAAAAATAACAAAACTTCAAGAAATGATATCTAATTCTTTCACATGTAAAGGCAAGAAACTCCAGTTAAATTTCGCCGGAATAAATATTGCACAGATAGACAAATGCTTACCCTTCAGAAGAAAGCAAAATCCCTTGAAGCACCGATTTAAGTGCCCTCGCAGCTGTTGCGGCAACACACACTATAAATCCAAATAGATGGAAACTTGGCTCACCCTAACATGATGGAAAGAGAAAAAAATCAGTAACATAATAGATTTCACCTCTAGTATCATAGCAACAGGAATTTAGCAGTAAAATGAAAAGCGCGTGTGATCAAGAGCAAACAGGTGGTTAAATAACAGATGTGAGTTATTTTCTTGTGAATCTTGTAAACCTTGGAAGATAAGTAGAATTTCATCATGAATGCTCGATCAACTTTATTCAACAAGTCTTTAAAAAAATTGACCCTAATTCCATTTTCCGGGTAAATTTATTCAACCAGTTCCAATTCAAGTACATCTTGGTTGACAGAATAATGGCACTTCATTCAATATTTCCCCTACTAATCTTGGTATAGGATAATCAGAAACATAACTTTCTGTCATTGTTTTTCCAACAGTACAAGAAACGGCGCTAGCCAACGAACAAAACTATAATTGGTTCCCTCGAATTACTTCCCGTAACTTCAATTAGACGAATCAAAGCACTTAAAGATCAGACAAAAAGCATCATACTAGATCCAGATTGTACAATAGAGAACCAAAACAAATAAAGACACTTTCAATTCAACAAAACAGCATCAGAATTTAGCAAACAACGGAAATGCAACATATCCCCATAATCCAAACAAAATGTAAATACATACCCCGCTGGCAATCACAACTCCGGTGACAACTGGAATCAAAGTCACATAAGTCAACCATGCCTCCCTTTTCAACGTCATCAAATACGCGAACACCGCAGTGAAAAAGGGTGTGGTAGCCCCAATCGCCTGGTTAAAGCTCACAGGTAAATACCTAAGCGAAACGTTCCCGCTAACAACAGACCCGCAAAACACGAGACTCAAAGCTGAGATCTTCATTAGCTGAACCCTAGATCTTATGGTCTGCATCGGGACCATCTTCATCCACGCGATCGCAATGTAGCTGAACAACGAGCAAGCCGTCATGTGGCACATGGTCAAGAAAATCGGATACTTGAATCCATAATTGCTCAACAAATATTTGTTCAAAAGCAATACTCCAATGTTTGATGAGTACCACGCTGTTACTAACCCAATAGTGAAAAATCGGCCCGATGAATATGATTTCATCGCCGACATCTTCTTTCAATACAATAAATCTCACAAACTGAAACTCTTCAAAAATTATGTGTATAAATTTAAACACTGATAATTAACAAAAGAAAGTTATTAAAAATAAGAGATCTGCAACGCATTTGCGAAGCTCCTACGAAATTGAGCGGGTCTGATTCATTTTCATCATACTGTATCAAAAAATCTCAAAGTTTCACTATGCGGAGAGTGGGGACGACCGACGAAAAATATGCAGAGAGAGAGAACGCGGAGAGGGTTCTGTGAAGTTAAAAACACCGTTTAACAGCTTCTTAACCGGGCTCAGAATCCACCAACCAAACACCACAAGAGAAAACCACTACCCCAATCTTTCACAAACGGTTGCTCCACCTAGTTCTCTACTGCCCACACAGGTTTGTAGAATGGTGAAGAGAGTATTGTAACCACAATCTAGCCACAAAGGCAAAGGAGAAGAAAAGGGACAAAGAGCACACAGGAAGGTCTCAATTTCTCTCTCAAGGCACAAGTCTCTCACACAGCAAGAATAGAAACGGGTATAGCATTCATATAGAACTAGGTTAGGCCCAAAAGACAAGCTAAGGCCCAAGTAGAAACATAGGTGGGCCATCCAAGTTTTGAGTCGGTTTAGGGTCGGTTTACCAATTGTGGTGTTCGATTAACTTTCAGTCATTTGGACTATGCCGACTGAATTAATACAACGTAATTCATCATCGCCCGGGGGAGGTCGTTTGACAACAATTTGCCTAACAAACCTCCACCTTGGTGTCAAAGGACCTGCAAAGAAAGTTATTACGCATTAGTAATAATCCAGAAAAGGAGAACCAATAAAATTGGAAATCATTTACCTCCACCGATGTTTAGAAGATCTTTGCAACTTCTAAACTTCACTAAAGGTAGCACCTTAGTACCCATGTCCGAGGGATTATATTGTGTGTGAATTTTCTCAAGCCTTACCACTTCTTGAGACACAATATCTCTAATGAAATGTAGTCTAACATCAATGTGTTTGGTGCGTTCGTGAAAAACAGGATTCTTACATAAATGTATAGAAGACTCGACTATCCGAATATACCACCACATAATCATTTAGAACACTCGGTTCATGTAAAAGGCCTCTCACCATAAAGCTTCCTTAATAGCCTCGGTAGTAGCAATGTATTCGTATTCTGCCGTGGATAGTGCAACTATGTGTTGTAACCGTGATTTCCAACTAACACAAGAGTTAGACAAGGTAAATACATAGGCGAAGTGGATTTCTGTTATCCCTATCCCCAAAGATAGTCTGCATCAACATATCCTTTCAGCTTAACACCATCGTTATTAACACCAAACTTTAGACCTACATTACATGTACCCTTTAAATACCTTAACATCCATTTTAAGGCTTCCCAGTGCTCAGGACCAGGATTAGACATATATCTACTAAGCGTGCTCACCGAAAGCTAAATCAGTCTAGTGCAAACCATCAAGTACATAATGTAACCAATCACATTTGAGTACGGAATTCTGCTCATGTATTCTACTTCCTTTTCATTGCATGGAGCTTGATCTTTAGATAATACAAAGTGACTAGCTACAGGTAATGTAACAGATTTGCAATCATACATTCCAAATTTCTTCAACACTTTTGAAATATACGAGGATTGATGTAAAAACAAGATAGAATTTGACCTATCTCTTTCAATTTCCATACCTAGGATTCTTTTAGCCTTTCCTAGATCTTTCATGTCAAATTCACCATTCAAACTTGTTTTTATATCACTTATCCATTTAGGCGATGAACCAACTAAGAGCATATCATCCACATAAAGTAGTAAGAACAAAAAATCATTACTAGCATCATTATGTTGGAAGTAAAGGCGGTGATCAAACTTGCTACGATGAAACCCTATAGATAGCACAAAAGAATCAAATCTTTTATACCACTTTGTCTAGGTGATTGTTTTAGGCCATATAACGATCTTTTCAAGAAACACACATAATCAGGTTTTAGTTTGTCTTCAAAACCTCTTGGTTGATTCATAAAGATTTGCTCATCAAGTTCACCATGTAAAAAGCGCTTTTACATCAAGTTGTTCAAGTTCCCAGTCAAAATGTGCAACCAATGCAAGTATGACCCTAATGGTAGTGTACTTAACAACCGGTGAAAAAATCTCATTGTAATCAACCCCCTCTTTCTGAGTGTATCCCTTTGCCACTAACCTAGCCTTAAACCTTAAGGGTTCAGAAGCACTAGTACCCTCCTTAACCTTAAAAACCCACTTACAGTCAACAGTAGATTTATTTTTAGGTTTAGGTACTAATTTCCAAGTTTGATTCGTCTCTAAAGAACTCATCTCATCTCTCATTGCCTTAAACCACTCTTCAGATTGTTCACTCTTCATTGCCTCTTCAAAGGTCTTCGGTTCCCTATCAGCTAACTCCTCATAACTCGCATGAGCAAAAGCTAACTCGGATTCATAACCGAATCTCACCGGCGCTCTAGTCTGTCTCCTCTCTCTATCCCTAGCCAAGTTATAGTCTGCTAGAGGATTCTCTTCTTCAGGGTATTCTTCTACTACTACTTCATCTCCATTCTCGACATCAGGTTGTTGTTCCTGAGTCTCCACCTCACTCTGTGTAACAGGGATGAATGTGCTAGGTTTCCCTAACTCCACCTTCAGCTGACTACTCTCTTCACCTTGTATTTCCTCACTTACATGTTCGATTCAGCTTTCAAACATGGCATTTCGCTCTCATTGAATGTAACATCTCTACTCACAATGATTTTAACTCCTTTCTGGCTCCTATCCCACAACCTATACCCCTTGACACCTTCGGGGTAACCTAGAAAAACACATTTCCTAGCTCTAGGTTCAAGCTTTCCCTCACTCGATGAGAAAAAGCGGTACCAAAAGTTCTAAGCATGGAGTAATCACTAAGTTTACCAAACCATTTTTCATGTGGAGTATCACCATTCAATGCAGCAGATGGAGTCAAATTAATCAAATAACAAGCAAATATAATGAAAGATCGCCCCAAAATGACTTCGGGACTCCAGAACTTAACATCATGCAACGCACTTTATCAAGTATGGTTCTATTCATCCTTTCCGCTACCCCATTTTGTTGGGGAGTGTAAGGAACCGTTTTATGCCTTGTTATTCCACTTTCCTTGCACATATTATCAAAATCAGTGTTACAAAACTCTAGACCATTATCGGTTCTCAAAAACTTGATCTTCTTACCGCTTTGGTTTTCAACTTGTCTTTTCCAATTATTAAATTTATCGAAAGTGTCGGATTTCTCTTTCAAAAGGTAAACCCACACTTTCCTAGTATAGTCATCAATAATAGACAAGAAATACCTATTCCCACCTGCGGTGGGAGTGCTAGATGGACCCCACAGGTCCGAATGCACATATTCAAGCATGGTTCTAGTATTATGAACACTTGTGGAGAAAGTAGTTTTATGGTGTTTGCCAAGCACACAATGGTCACAGAAAGACAAATCAGACACACAGTCATTTCCGAAAGCACCTTTTTCATTAAGAAGCTTAATCCCCTTAATACCCACATGTGCAAGTCTATTGTGCCATTTGTGTGTATGATCGTACTTGCGAAGATATAGAGGAGTCTAAACCTCTCATCACTTCCCCAGTGGTTATATAAATATCATTTTTTCTAATACCCTTAATAGAAACGAGTGCGCCTTTAATCAATTTCAAAATCCCATTTCCAATTTTACCAGTGAAATCAGATTTCTCAAGTCTTCCTACTGAAATTAAGTTTCTAGACAATTCAGGGATATATTTAACGTCCTTTAAAGTATACACAAAACCAGTATCAAACTTCAACGTAATATCACCCATGCCAACAACATTGTAAGCAGAATTGTCACACAACACAACATGCCCATCATTTGATTCATACAAATTTTCAAACCAATCTTTATGTGATGTCACATGAAAAGATGCACCAGAATCAAGAATCCACTCATGAAAACGAGAATTTGCAGTTGAGTTTAATTCAGCAGAAGAAACAACAGAATTGGTAATCATATAGATTTCACCATCACAATTACCAGAGTCAGACGACAACACATTCACCTCGTCTCTATCTCGACCCTTTTGCTTATTTTTCTCTTTATAGCAATCTTTTATAAAATGCCCCGTGTTCCCACAGCCATAGCATTTTCTTTCCTTAGTCTTAGATTTGGATCTAGGCTTACCCCTGCTTTTCCTTCTATATCCATTACTACTAGACTCGCCACTACTTTGGTAACCATTATGACTGTTTTGCCTAAACTGAGTTCTACCCCTCATCATGTGAATCTCACCGCTCTTCCTATCATGTTTTTCAGCCCTCATCTCCATCTCTTTACTTCTAAGAGAGTCAACGACAATTTCAGGTGTCAAGGTGTCCCTACCATACTTAATAGCATTTTTCACTTCACGATAAATATCAGGTATAGCATTCAGCAGTATAATAGCTTTGTATGTTTCAGGCACCGACTCTCCACAGTTAACAATATCTTGTACAAGTTTGTTAAACACATCTAAATTGTCATCAAGTTCTTTTGAGGAATCCATTTTGAAACTGAAAAAACGCTCGAGTAAGTAGAGCTTGTTGGGAGTAGATTTAAGCAAATACAAATCTTCCAATTTTTGCCAAAGTTCTTTAGTGGTTTTCAGTTTACCCACTTTTCTCAAAACTGCGTCAGACAAGTGTAAAATAATAGAGGTGTAAGCAAGCTCATCAGCTTCTTCTTTTTGTTCTTTTGAAAAATCAGCGGGAAAATTGCCATCAATGGCTTTCGAAACCTTTTGTTGAACCAAAATACCTCGCATTTTCTGTTGCCAAATAGAAAAATCACCTTTTCCAGTAAAAGTTCCCAAATCAAAATTGTGCGTTGTCATTTTCAAACAAGAAACACAAAGACACAATTAAGCCACACAAAGTAGACCTAGGTTCGCAAGTATACACCGTTTAGAAATTTCCGGACGGGTAATATCTAGGTATTCTAGGGACTTATCAATGCAACGGGAGGATAATCAACAAACAGTTTCACCCACAATATATCACAAACGATAATATGCTGAAATTAGCCAAAAGAGCAAAAACACTTAGTAAACGAAAAACAGTTAATTCCTAATTTCTAGCACAAGCAATGGTTACCCCACACGGTAACCCCAATCCTAATGTCACCCCACACGATGACGCGCTAGTGCTGAAAATTAACGAGAGGATCAGCCAATTTACCAGAGCGGACTTGTCTGAGTCCGTAATTATCGAGAGTTGCGAATTTACTGCTTTAGGCCGCAATTTATGGCCTAAAGTACTTCAGTAAATGTGTTGCGTAGTTACAGCCTCGAATCTGTATCGACCACCGAAAGGGCAAAATCGTCCAATATTTTATGTAAAACCTGAAACACTCAAATAAACATATCAGTAGGTTCAGGAAATTAAAATAAGTAATCTGCCTGAAAACAGCTAGCCGGAATCAGCCTGCACGCGCCGCCCACGCGCCGCCCACGCGCCGCCGCCGGAAACCCACGCGCCGCCGCCGGAGTTCACGAACTGCACCACCAGGAGCGCCTCTGCCTGCTGGTTATGGGTCTGCCCTCAGATTTTCCAGCAGGTGAGTGGTTTGTCCGGAATCGAAGAAAATGTCCTCGGTTTTTCGAACCAAAAATGGGCAGTTTTCTGCTCCCTCCTTTTTCTGCGATTTTTGCACCACCCAGCAGCTCCTCAGCCTGTAGAACTAGAATATAGGTTTGATCTCTCCAGTTGGTGTATGGTTTGGACGAAAAAACAAAGAGAAGGTTCGGTTTCTTCACAAAAGCCGTGAGTTTCTTCTCTGCCAAAAAATGGTTTTGACTGATTTTGATCCAACCACACGCTCTGATACCAAATGTGAAGTTAAAAACACCGTTTAACAGCTTCTTAACCGGGCTCAGAATCCACCAACCAAACACCACAAGAGAAAACCACTACCCCAATCTTTCACAAACGGTTGCTCCACCTAGTTCTCTACTGCCCACACAGGTTTGTAGAATGGTGAAGAGAGTATTGTAACCACAATCTAGCCACAAAGGCAAAGGAGAAGAAAAGGGACAAAGAGCACACAGGAAGGTCTCAATTTCTCTCTCAAGGCACAAGTCTCTCACACAGCAAGAATAGAAACGGGTATAGCATTCATATAGAACTAGGTTAGGCCCAAAAGACAAGCTAAGGCCCAAGTAGAAACATAGGTGGGCCATCCAAGTTTTGAGTCGGTTTAGGGTCGGTTTACCAATTGTGGTGTTCGATTAACTTTCAGTCATTTGGACTATGCCGACTGAATTAATACAACGTAATTCATCATCGCCCGGGGGAGGTCGTTTGACAACAATTTGCCTAACAGGTTCGAATCCTGTGCAGTCACTTATTATTAATAACAGTACAATAATAATAGTAGCAGTACAAGCCTAATCTACAAAAATGAGAGGAATTTATAGGAATAGTTGAAAGTGGAAGGGTTCATTTTGTTGTTTTCTTCTACTATTCTATTGGTTCCTAATTCATTATTTTCATAGTATTTAATCTTTAAAAAGAAGTAAATTGATCTCTATAATTTCATTATGATTTCACTTTTAGTCCTCATCGCGAAAATCATCTGAATATTCAGGCGATCCTTGTATGTCGAGTTTTATAAAACCTAGATCTTACTTCTCTAATAAAATCGATACTAAAAATTTGAAGAGGTTTGAGTTTTTGTAGGAGTCACGTGAGGATTTTCGCATTTTGCAAATGTACAATTATAAATAAACGTAGAGGCCAACATGTCATTGGAGTATCGAGTTGGGTGCAGTTGTGTAATATTTTTCATCAATGGTTATATTTCAAAGAAAAAAGAAAAGAATTGAAAGTTAGCGAGTAGAAGTGCAAATAATCATTCAAAGTTGGTGTATATTAAAGTGGAAGCTTTGAATATTTCAACGGGTACAGAATTTGGGATGATAAAGTCAAATTTGAATTAGAACTTAAACCACCATAAAATTGGAGTGGCCTGAATCGCAGAAACTGCGGTCAAAATTAGGCTCCCGCTATCGTTAGAATTTGGACATCGTGACAACCGGTACGTAACGTTGGATCTAATGTGAATAAAGCAGCTGGATTTGATATCTTAATTTACAATCACGTTAAATATTATTTTCAATTGATAAACACATAATTTTTTATTTTTTTTTTGGCTAATGAATTGATTTAAGGTACCTAGCCCATAAATTATAGGACACGTAAAGATAAAAATGTACAAATTTTTACTTACATGCAAAGATACTCAATTGTATAGTGTTAACTTATTCTAGACTGATTTATACGCTAAAAAATTGACTAACAAATTAAATAAACATTGATTATTTTTAATCAAGGACTTGCATTGAACCCCTTTACAAATAGTCCAATGCATTAAAGTGCATGCACATTCTCAGAACCCCACACACCGATCAAGAATGAATCACCATCATAATATTTATGTTAGTCGAGGTGCGCGCAAGTTGGTCCGGACATCCACGGTTATCAAAAAAAAAAAAAAAAAGCCAAGACTTCGGGCAAATTTGTTGGAAAATACAGTAATCTACCATAATTTCTATCATTCAAGGGTCAGAATTTTTCAAAATGCAAATCAACACTTGGGAGTCAATAATATGATTGAAAATTTGAAATATAATGACACGTTGTCAATATTTATCGCAAGTTCAATTCTTTATAATAGACAAACATGACCTCACTAGAATGATTCCAGAAAGCACTAACAATTTAACTCTTATAAATAAATTATACAATCTCCAATGACTTCAATAGAGAATATGAACCTTCTAAAGCCACTTATGACTTCACTTCCTTCCGCAGCGTCAATACTGCAAAGAGAATAGAAGTTGATACATTTATTAGAAACATTTTCAATGCAAGGGCAATGGTGTGAATGAAGATAATAAACTTCCAGTTCTAGCACATCATCGTATGGCAACAAAGATATGCTTCAAAGACAAACCATCGGAGACAAAAGTAATTATTCAAGAACATTTCCAGTGACTTGGTAATACCAATTAATGTAAAACCCAACCCGAGAAGTGAACCATAAGAGTTAAAACCTCAGAAGCACGGACACGCTGCCGGAGACAGCGTATCCGTGTCCGATACGTATCGGACACGGGTACGCCTCCGACACGTCTCCGACGCGTGTCGGAGTTCCTTGCGGCGTGTCGGAGCTAGAAAAGGCAGCTATATTGAAGAAATCAGTAAGAAAAATAGATAGGAGGAAGAAATGAAGAGGAATGAACGGTAATACCTGGAAGAAATGCAACTGGTCGACTGTTCTGGGAAGAAATGCATCTGGGGAAGGGAAGAAATTCAGGGGAAGAAGGAAAGAAAAAAGGGAAAAGAGAAAGGAAATGGAGAAGAAACTGGGGAAGTTAACTGCCTGGGAATCGTGGGGAAGGAGGAAACTTGGGGAAGGGAAAGAGAAAACAGGAAAAGAGAAGACTGGGTCACAGGGAAGACAGGGAAAAGATGAAACGTGTGGAAGAGAAAAAAGGACAAGACTAAGACTGAGTCTGAGGAAATGAAAAGTTGTTGGGCCCACCATTGTAATTTACTAATTTTTTTTCCCAGTAACATGTAATTTATGCTTTTTCACCTATTATTTTTGTTTCAACTGTATTATTTGACAAAGATGTTGAAGAGGTTTGTAATTAGGCACCATTTGGTAACCATTATTCTAGAAAAAAATGCATTCTTTGTGTCAAATCACACTTTTTTGTGGTTGAAAATGAAGGAAAAGTTATTGATGTGATGGAAAATATTATTTTATTGATGAATGTGTGGTTGAAAATTAGTAGAAAAATGAGAATGAAAAAAAGAATGGATACCAAACAGAGGCTACTTTCGTTTTTACCTTTTGAACTTATGTTATTAAGAAACACGTATGAATTTAATATCAAGTTTGATTTCTATTTATCATTTAATTATTTATATATATGATGTAATAAGTATAAAAATTATTATTTTAGACTATCAAATTAAAATAAATTGAAAAAATAATATTTTAATTAACGTGTCGGCGACGTATCGTGTCGAAACTTTTTCAAAAAATCGCGTGTCAACGTGTCAGACACGTATCGTGTCGGACACTCGTGTCCGTGTCGGTGCTTCTTAGGTTAAAACGTAAGGAGACAAACTATGTAACTGATGATAGTCAAAACACAGGCACTTTTTTCTTTCTCTAGCCTTCTACCAATATAAAATCTCACAGGGGAACAACCCTCTAAAGCCAGCACCTCAACCCAATCTACAACTCCTCCTTAACGGTGGTTTCATTACTACTACCCTTTCTTTCTAATTTATGCACAGACGAACTGAAAACATAAACTTATAGTACTTTAAAGTCACGAAGACCATCTTGTAGTGGGAAAGAAAATTTACTTAAAACTTTTGTTAAACTGCAGCTCCTTCGACAAAGCAGATATGGAAGCCTCTTCTTTCTGATTTTTGTTCACTACTGAATGGGACCCGAAAAACATTGGCCAGTTCACTGAATTATCAGTTGAGCCACCTAAGTGGTTGTTTTAATACATGGTTTATACCACACAATTGACTGGATCGGGTTTAAACACATTGAAAAATATATATTAGACAATTCAAAAATGCTAAGTGGTAAAAATTTGAAATGTTGAAACATTATTTTACCAAGTAAAGTATGATGCATTAGCAATAAGAAAGGTAAATTGATCTCATCTACATTCAACATTGCCTATTATCTTCAAATAGGACAAATATCAATGCACAACTCTAAATGTTCCAATAACTTTAAAATGTTCAAAATTGTTTATAGCAGAAATCAACCTACTTATCAAGCAAAGAACAAATGCGCATTTCAAGAGAGGAGAAAGAAAAAAGAAAAACTCATGTTTATAACTTGAAGCCAGAGGCAAATTTTAACTTTTTAACAGCTAGCAACAAAACTAACGTTGAAGGCTCAAAATATCAATAATTATGAAGCTAAGACAAAATAAAATGGCATATGCCAGAATTAATAAACTATAAGAGTAAACTCACATGTTACAAAGAAGAAAAGAAAAGTAAAGGCCATTTTCTTCTAGCATCTAGCATTAATTATTCACCGAAATTCATAAACATCGAATCACTTCGTACTTAAAAATAAAATTCCAAACCCAGTTCAAATGAAAACGTATATATAATACCATCAAATGCTGCTCGGGTACATGAAGACACGAACACGAGCGCCCATGGATTTTGGGGGAAGATTAGACTTGAACTTGGCACGAACAACGCCGCTGTTTCCATGGGGCCTAATGACCTTGCCCCAAATGCACCTGTAGTGGGACCCATTCGTCTTGACCTTGGCCTTGTAAATGTATGCCATGCGCTTCCCCTGGTACCATGACACCTCCTCCTTGGTGTTAACTCCCTCGATTTGAATCAACGACGTGTTTGGGTACTGGTTCGACTTCGATCTCTTGTACCCTAGTATCGTCCCTCTCACGTACAGCCTGCAGCCAATCATGGAATTAAGACAAAAGTATAGTGAAATAATAACAAGGAATATAGATATATGTGTGTATAGAAGAGGCACCTGACGCGTTCTCCTTGACGTCCCTTCACCATTTCCGGTAGCTGGTTGTCGTATTGGTGGGGCGAGGGGGTTCTGCTTTATTACGAAGTGGAGAAGCCAAATGAGATAAAACCCTAGAGACGTGAACTTGGTGGAGTGAGAATTTTTATACGAAAGTGGACTGGGCCTGAAGACACATATTGGGCTGGTGGACTCTATTCTAAAGCAATAGATACTAGAGAAGAGAATTGGTGACGCGTAATAAAAGTGACCCGACCCGGCCGAAAGGGGAAAACCATCCCGGATCTTTTCTCGTCGATACAATTTTCTTCTTCCACCAAAAATTCAAGGTGAGTGAATATTTCGATAATATATTCTGTAACTTTTTATCTCGTTCAAAGATTTTATGAGATGATTCCCAGTTTAGTTCGTTCTGTTAAGTCATTACCGCTTCTTTTTGGGCATTTTCGAAATACCTCAGATCACCATGCGTTAAACCTCTCCCGCTGTGTAGACTCTGCTGTTTGTATGTGTTGAATCTTTAACAAATAGTTACGTTATAGTGATGAGTTTTTTCTTATTTTCTAGTTTTAATCAGGCGAATTTCTTTTAATCTCTTACGGGTGGAATTATTTTGCAGAATTACGCCCTTCTCATATATTTTTTATTTGCTTATTAAGTTTATGCGGGTGAATTTGTTTTATTGTGTTTAATTTGTGCATAAAAAAGAGACTGAAATGATAAAGATGAATAATTCAAGCATACTGTTGTTTACGCCTAATATATTGCTAAATTTTCTGGTTAAATTGTAAACGAAATTTAAATAATAAAGATGCATAATTCAAGAATACCTGTATTCTTACTAGGTTGAATGTTAGGAAAGTGGTTGGAGTCTTTAGTTTGGTTGGTTGATGGTGATGAAATATCACTTTTTTTCAAATTGGTGAATGTACTATTCTTGCATTAACTTGGCTCTTACTTTGCCGCTGGAAGGAATCTTCAAATAATGAAATGTTTCTGTTGCTGTAAACAATGTACGCAAATGAACGTTTTTATGTCGAAGATTTACGTTCTTACATTTCTGTGTGGGCCACTATGGCCAACATTTTAAGCATACCCTGGAATGGAGCGTGAACATATCATCCATTAGTATCAGAAAGTCAGTTATTAAATTCTTTGTTATTGCAGTAATGGTATTTTACTATGCTAACTTGAGAATCATTCTCCGTATCCTCTCCTATTATTTTAGTTTCGTTGTTGTCAGTGAAATATGGTGCTTAGTCTGCTCTTCTTTTCGTTAAACAAATCTATCGACGTTAAATTAGAAGTCTTTCGTACTAATTGTTGAGTTCTTGAATGACAAAATATCCATAGGATAAACATCTAAGATGGATGTGTGATTATACTCAAATGTTTAAGATAAGAAATCAAAATATATGCCAACACATGGGGTGGTGATTGAGGATAAGTTAATAGAAGGGCAATTTAGTTTGCTGTGACATGTTTTGCATAGAGATCCATATGAGCGACGTGATCTAGGTAGAGTATGTCAGTAGAGAGAGAACAAAATAACAGTCTGTGGTAGTTGCTAAGGTTAGATGCTTTAAATCTTTTGCAAGATCTATCAATGAATTGAATAGAGTGGTGGAAAAGGATTATGTAGCAGACCTGGTGACCTTAAATTTTTATTGTTAAAAAAGGCTTGGTTTGTTGTAACTAAGAACGGATTTTGAAGAGGAAAGATATACTGAATCAGTATATAATGCAGGACACTGCTGGCGGGTTGCCTGCTTCCTGCAAATTCAATGGCTATATTAAATGATGATCGTGTTCTTGGCCCAAGGGGATGGAGCTTCCAGGAATATTCTGGTGTTGGGAGAAAATCGTTAAAGGGGCAAATTATTGGTCTTACATATGCAACCCAATTTATAAGAGTTCCTCTTATACTTCTCAACTTGCTCTGCATTGTTGTGAAGCTGTTTTCTGGCTAATTTATCCCGGTATGATTAGTTGTAGTTGTCAGAGGACTTGTTTTGCTTGGCAGGTACTTTTTATTTGTAATTCACGGTTTTTTCCAAGTCTCTTTGGATTTGCTAGAGTGCGTTTGATTGCAAGGGTGGAAAATGGGTGGAAAGAAAATGTTTTACAGGGAAAAGTTTTGCCTAGAAAATGTTTTGCAGAGAAAATGATTTCAAGTGTGTTTGATTGGTATAATTTTCCACCCGGAAAATTTTTAAATTTTCTATTCGTTAGGCTTTGTTTTACATGAAAATTGTCCATGAAAGTGATTTTTTTTTCCACAATTGGTTATAAAATTTGTTTTCATTACCAAAAAGTAAAAAAAAAAGGAAAAAAAATTGTTTCCTAAAAAAAAAAATTTTTCATCAAAGTTTAGTGTTCGTTTGACTTTGTTTTACATGAAAATTGTCCATTAAAGTGAAATTTTTTTTTACAATTGGTTATGATATTTGTTTTCATTGCCAAAAAAAAAAAAAATTTTTTCAGCAGCCGGCTGGAAAAAATTTTCTCACCAAAAAGGTGGGAAAATTTTTTCCTCAAAAACATGGAAAATGCTGACGTGGCGGGTTGGGGAGGAAAATATTTTCCGTGGAAAATTTAGGCTATCAAACAGCGCAAAAGATGGAAAACGGAAAAAAATTTCCTAGTTTCATGGAAAAAGAAGCCAATCAAACGGGGCCTAAAAGTTACAATATTTAATGGATGTAGGAATCTTTCATGAAGGAAGTAATGTAATTTTTCCTCACAAGAAACTATAATTTTGAAGTGGATTTAAGCTACGCACCTTTTTTTCTTTTGTCTGGATTCTAAAGCTGATGCTCGCACAGCTTCCCATAACATCAAATGCCATGCGACATCCTAGAATTCCATTATTATATTTGTGGGCTTAGAAGAATGTATTCAGAAAGCTAAACATAGATCTTTTCTTCTTTTAGGCCAACCTCAATGTAAATTTTTGATGAGTTGTCGCCAGTAACTTGTCGGAGGCAAGCCTGTACGCGGCAAAATTAACCTTCATGCATAAACAAGTGAAGCGCAAGTAGCTGAGAATCTGATGCTATATCCTCTTTCGTTCCAGGTCAGTTGAAAATTGAAATGATAGCGGATTTAGATGATTCTTTCGATGACGTGTGGATAAAGATGTTCATCTGGAGAAGTGGAGCCTTTTTTTTCCTTTTTAAATAACTAAGTTTTTTCACTAATGTATCATTCGTTCATTTTAGTATTTTTACACTGAGTGGTGTAGTAGTATCCATATAATTATATGTTGATTATCTTATGGGAAATTTTATTCCCTTGATCATTTCTATTATTTTCACTATATTCAAAATTTTATTGTGTTCACCTTTCTCGATGGAGGGAATAGGGTTCGTGAAAACAGGAATTATTGAGTGCATGTTTGGTATCAAATTGATGTATAAAGGGGTGCTAAATCAATAAATCACAGAGAGAAATGAACAAACTAAAATATCAAATTAATTATAAATGAAAAGCTTAACCATTAATACATCTTGAATAAGAGCAAATATTGCAGCAATCAGACTTGCAACAAGTGGATTAAAATTCCCTTCCAATAAATAGAAAAAAATTATAAATCAGCAAAAACATGGTAAGTTTTTGAATCTACAGCAATGAGCCTCAATGCAGCAATTGCTGCTGCAACAGACATGCAACCAAAGAAGCAGACATTAAGCCAGTGCCAACTCTTCTGTATGGAAGTCAATTTGTTTCTCTTAGCAACAAGGTACATGTGGTTCGCAAGTATGAATGTAAGTGGGAATGTGCTGATAGCACCAGTAAGGCTCATGAAATCTCCTAGAAACGGCAGCAAAGCAGCGACAAATGTTGTGATGGCGAGGTAACCGCCCCTCACGACAATTCGGAATGACAAGTTGCGGAGAGCCAAAGCATTTCCTTTGATTCCATACTTGGTGTCCAAATACTCGTACATCGGGCTAGCAAATATCTACAACAGGACAATAAAAGGATGTTTGGTAAATGGACAATATTAAAGAAAGAAAAATCTTCCAAACAAGTGCTAATAGCATAGAACAAGATGACCAAAGGAACATTAGCAAACAGCATATCAGTCAAATCTTGTGCGTCTTTGGAAATCAACAAATGAAAAAGAATGATTAAGAGAAGGACGAGGATAATTAGTTACATGCAAAGCAATAATTGTCTGCAGGAAAGCTGAAACATTAGCGAAAGCCTTCACCCAGACAGGACCGTTGACGCTGTTCAGCAAATAGGTTGATGTGTTGACTCCATAAGCCCAATATCCCATGAAGGTTACAGCATACAGTGGCAGAACTCCCAATGTGAACTGAAAGTAAAGAGCTTTCATCATGTTCTCAACTACAGGTTCCCTCACTGTGGCCTGTTGCAAGAAGAATAATTTGTTTGTGAGTATGCCACGTTCGAGCAACGTCTACCCCAAAAACAATAGCCTAAGATGCCCAGGACGAGGAGTCTTTTTCTCTGGCACCCTCCTTTCAAATAAGAGGAGCCAACCTCCTCCACAAAAATATTGATACTGTTACTTAGCTGTCTCCAAAGGAGACAAAAGGTAACAGCCGTGTTTTATCTTTAACAGTACATAGATGATTCTTCAGATTGTTTGTGCATATCCCATGGCAGTGCAGCAGAGTAGGTACAAAATTATTTTGTTTCCAAATTTAAATAGACTGTGGAGGCATGATAATTACTCACCTGTATCTCCGGGAGCATTCCAGTATTGAATGCAAAAACAAGGTTTGCAGATGCACCTATGGTTGTAAAAATCTTGCCAATTGTTGATCCTGGAATGTCATAGTCTCTGGGAGGAGCTTCAATCCCTATATATATTATAAGAACATTAAGCATATGAAACTTCTCTGAATAGCAATATAGACAGAGAAATAAAGCAGCAACACTAAAGCTTTTCTATCAAGTGTTGTCCAGTTAATGCATAAAATATAGGTGAGCGCCATTATTCTCGCATTGGTAAGGCGAACTGGACAACACTTGATAGTTTTAAGGAAGAAAATAAGCTAGAAATTAAAATCATGTCCACTATACCAGTTTTGTCTAGTAGTGCTGATAAAACATACCCATAAGGACTCAAACAGAGGAACAACGAGAGAAGCACAAGTAGATGAGGAACAGCATATACAGAGAGCAAGAACATTTTAAGAAAGTGGCATAAGGGCATGATGCATAAGGGCATCTTCGAATCAATTAGCTTATCAAACTTCTCAGAAATGGAAATAAACCTCTAGGATCTGAGACTTGTGTGGTCTATTAATGTATACTTCACATATGAAAATATATGACATGTCAAACACCAAGGATTTATTATTGTTTCTATCGAAATTATTTAACACTGATCTTCAGGAGGATAAATGCATTGTACTGATTTATCTGAATTTCTAGTTTCGAACATATTCCATTATCCAGACACTCAAAAGTGCCTGGAATTTTATTTGCCTAGTCTAATGGAGAAACTGCTCAGGCTGGAATATAAAATCTGCAACATGATACTAAAAAAACCTAAATTCTGAATTGCAGCATACACCAACTAGTTGATACTCAATCCTGTATATAGCCACCACTTATTTCTTATGCAATATCTCAGAAGTATTTTGGAAAACAAAGCTAAAAAAAAAAAAGATATTGGAACACAAATGTCGCTAATTTGTAAATTAAAAGAAAGACATAATACACCAAAATAAATTGCAGCGTTGTAAATTACTAACAAAGTGTTTGTTTGAGAAAGGAGAACTGGATATTCGATTATTTCCAATAATAGATGCAGGAAGGTTGTTTGCATATTCAGCAAAAAGGTACCAAAGAAGGAATCTTATTTGTCCATAAAGCATGGCACTCTTTATTTGTAAGATATTCAACATTTTCCTTGTCAAAATAGAGTCTAAGCAATGATACGAAATGTACCAGAAAGATGAAGGACTAGGAATCAACAGAGTGAAAAAGCATTAACATCAACATTTGACACCTCTTGAGATATTAAAACTTGATAACAGAAAGAAACCATACCATCTTTAAGAGCTAGAGCAAATCCTACAACAATATACACTAGACTGAAGAATGTTGAAAATCCAAGCCAAATCCCTAGAGCTGACAAATGGGGTATAGCAATGGCAAAAAGGGCACAAGCAACCCCAGCTATTGCAATAAAGTATGGGAGCTTCATTTCATTATCATCTCTGAAGAGAACATAAATGGCCTGCATATAATGTCAAAACAGATTCAGGATATTGGCTAAATCTTTTGGATTCTTGTCATCTTATCCCACTATGTTCGAACATAGTTAGAACACTTCAAAACTTAGATGGCGTGTTAAGCAAGGTGAATTAGATGAAGGACAAAAGTATTAATTAAGAAAAAGAAGTTTAAATTCTGCATATTGTGTCATGCGATCTAATGCAATGTACTAAACATGCACACATGTTTTCCAGAGGTTAGCAGCAGCAAAAGAATGTCAGATATCAAATTTTCCTAGAAAGCTTAAGAGTGCTTCAATTGTCTACCTAGGCACTACATGTTAAGAAACAATGGACAAATTCCATCTAATTTCACATTGATTGTTGAATAAAGGGGAGAAAAACAAAGGTAATTTTACCTTAAGAGCCTGACCAGCTAAAATGATGTATCCAACATTTATCATGAAGAGATTCGCATATTGCAGTCCCCATGTAAGAGAATAAGCTTTGCGACCTACAAATGCAAAACCTCACTGTTGTTAGATGCAAGAAACGGGGATGTAATATATATTATACTGAGGAGCTTCAATATTTTTTTTGTTACGATGCTTTATTTATTTTGCTCATACCATATATAAATCCAGCAAGATCTCTGTATCTGATATGCCTCTTTCCTCCAAATTCATGAAGCTTGGCCACGAGAGTATTTGCGTATAAAGATATGGCTGTTGCTAAAATTAAACCAACAACGCCTCCTATCCAACCCAATGGTACCATGACAGTACCAGAGTATCCCAGCACATAAGCACTGTTGATTCCGGTGGTCAGAATAAATCCCACTTGAAACCATGAATCTACATTAAGCAAAATAGGTACAATAAGTGCAATTACTATAATTCCAATTTCCACACCATTCGAGCTACCAAAAACTGATTCTGAACCCTAAAGAGGAGAAAAAAAAAAGGGAATTCTGTCCATTTTAATGATTACCAAACTGTTTAAGGCATATATAATAGGGAAACCCGACTTGTATAAAGCATAAGACTAAACCAGTGGAAGGAGGCATTCAAAGGAACAATTTCAAACTAAGATAAATTTTCGACTGCCGGAAACATTAATAGATCCCTGTTCCCTTGAACATCCATGCTAGAAACTTTGTCAATTATTTAACGTGAAATCGATTTTTTTACTCTTGTTGTCCTGAACATTAATCCAATTCTTAATATTAAAAGAGAATAATAAACAAACATGAAAACGCATTTTCATTAAAAAAAAAACTATAAACGAAATCGAACCAAGATAACCAAAGCCGACACATGCAATATCACACCCATAAAGAAGAAGAAAAAAAGAAGATAAATCAGAATTCATAAATGGGATTGGGAGGAAAAGAAGAATAAACCGGTGCTGATTTGATGGGCTGTGTCAGGAACTTCAACGGCCAAATGATCATCGGAGTGGAGCTTCCTATGCGTCCCGGAGCCTCCAACGACGTCGTTTGTTCCTCGGCCGTCCATATTCACCTCCACAGCCACTTCTTCTCCACTTCCCAAGAGCAACACCCGCTCTTCCTGAAATATCACGTTCCGCAAAGCCAGCCCTGCTTCTTTCTCTCTTAGCTGTATTTATTAACCACCAATCCACCCCACAAATAAAAAAGAAAAAATTAAAAAAACATCATTAATTTCGTTATACGTTGGGATTGATTGGGTGTCAGTACTTGCGTATCAAATGGCAACTGCTATTATACATCTTAGGAGGCAATGGGCCGTATAGGGTTGACAATTTGACCATTTTTGATCGTTGACTGTTGAAAATTTTGATCCGACGGTTTTGTACTGTGACACGAGGGATTTTGAATTGTGTGTTTTGAGGGAGCACGTGTAGAGAACGACAATTCCGTGTCCATGATAGATCCCACTTCTCGCCGACTCGTTTATTAAAATTTCGTCGGATGCTTTCTCATAGTATTAATAGGATGACGTTTCTACCTGGCTGTCGATTCTTGAGTTGTGTGTGAACCTCAATTTGCAACTTTTCCAAATAATCATGTCGTTAAGCCATTTCTAGATATTTATTTTCTTTGTTGTATCTACACGTGTTTGGTCCCCACTTTTCCAAAAAATCATTTGCAACCACACATTCTCCTATAAAATAATATTACTCGTAAATCGAAATATTTTCCTTACTTTTTAACCACACAAAAATCTTGAGAATGAGAATTAGCCCCTATTTGACAACCATTTAAATAACACTTTTTTTTTTCTCAATTTGATTACATTCACATTCTCAAAATAAAATATTTTACGCGTAAATTAAAAAATTTTTACTATTTCAATATTTATTTTTCTCAAAAAAAAAAAAAAAACACTCATTTTAAAATGGTTGTAAAACATGGGCTTAACTTCCAGAAAATGACATATGGAGTGTGTTTGGTAAGGATTTTTGGGGGAAGAATTGATTTTTGAATAGTGATTTGATGGGAAATGTGTGGTTGAAAAAGAAGAAAAAAGTATTGATGTGATGTAAAATATTATTTTATTGAAAAATGTGTGGTTGAAAATGAGAATTGATTTACTATAGAAAAAGAGAATCTGTACCAAACAGGCTCATGGTAACCCAGTTGGCTTAGATTAACGTTGAACAGGGAAAGGGAATGGGAATGGGAACATGATTATTAAAATCGTAAGATATGATGCCAACTTTAATGGTGTGATTGAAAGAAAGACTCTTTTTTGGCCCTATTGTTATAATCACGAATGAATAGTGGCATGGCAACTGTAAAGATTTTATTGCACTCGATAGATACTCTATACCTTGTACCCTTAACCCCCGTTTGCTGGTATTTTTTTTTTAAAAAACATTGTTTTGTATAATAAATTTTTGAAAAATATATTATTAAATGATAGAAATTTTTTTTAAATTTACGTGTAAAATATTTTACTGTGTGAATATATAGTTGTGAATGAATATGTAGATTTTTTTTTGAAAGAATAGGAGACCAACAAGAGTTAACATGTTAGATAATTCCGCAGTACACGTGCTGATGTTTTCGTCAAGAGTAAAGCCACTTTATTTGAAAAATGATTGATATCTCGGGGTGATCGACCCTCACATTGCGCGTGGGTCCCGCATGAATAAAATAATGTCCGACTCCCGATGTGTGTTTGTTCGGTCATCACTTATGTCAACCCCTATATTCGTGTAGCATGATTCGTTCGTCAATTTTTACCTACTACCCTCAACACAGATTTTAATAAAATTCATTAAAGTTTAGAATTTTTATAATGAGTAAATTTGTAAAAATTTCATTAATTGAGATTATTTTAATAAATTTGTACATTCATCCGTTTGTATCATAATTGTATCCGAGTTCTGTATGCTTTTTAAAAGTCATCTGTCCAATTGTTGTACTTATCTATATTATTGTCTATTGTATCTGAAGATTGAAGGAATCTTCATCATTCATTTTAATATTATCGAAGAATAGAAATAAAATCTGCAGTTTCATAATATCACGAGTTTCTAATGTAGCACATTTAAATTGCATTAAAGATCCTCAAATTTTATTCATCATCACATTTATGTTCCTAATATTTTTCATCACGTTTTTATTCTCAAATTTTCATTAATTAACAAATATTGTCACTGTACTTTAAACTAAAGGACAAATTTTCAGTAGTAATTTAGCATTATTTTTTGCTTATTTTGTATTTATTATTATTTTTACTTATTCAAAATCACAAGGGATAAAAAAAGTCCTTTTAATATTCTCTCAAAAATTTTGGAGAGGAACCATCATCATAGAAAATTTCTAATTAATGGAAGGTTTGCTGACAATAATGTGATGAAATTCGTTGAATACACTAGTGTGACAATAAGTAAAGACCGTGAACCTTTAATACAATTAAAATGTGATTCTTTTATAAGAACTAGTTTTTGCCCATACGATGTAGGTGTTTCATTATATTGTAGGTATTGTTAGCATTTTAATTGGGTTGAGTTATCTTCCATTTAAGTATATGTTCTATATGAAAAGTCAATTTAGTTAAAAAAAAAAAAAAAGGAAAAATGGAAAAAAAAAATGAAATGCTCGTAATTTACAATAAAATTGAAGCTGAACGCATACAGGTAGAATTGCAAGCCATATTCACAGATGAAAAAAGCTCTTCATGGTCATCCACTGCTTTCACTTGAAAATCATAATGCACCAAAAAAGTATTTCACAATCTTAAGAATTTTGAGAAACAAAAATATGTTTCTGTGGGCTTCTTTCATTTATCTCATTTGTGGATTTTAGTTGTCTTTCGTTTGAGGCAAGTGGCAATGTCAATTAATCATTCATATCACACATAATTCAAGCTGGTAAAAATGGTTTTAATATGAATATGGAGCTTCATAAATGATTCAGATTGACTTCAAACCTTCTGTATACGGTATAACTTA
The DNA here is from genome assembly GCA_035079005.1 of Fraxinus americana. Classification (NCBI taxonomy): domain Eukaryota; kingdom Viridiplantae; phylum Streptophyta; class Magnoliopsida; order Lamiales; family Oleaceae; genus Fraxinus; species Fraxinus americana. The sequence goes on along the minus strand of CM068710.1, from coordinate 34,308,258 downwards.
AGACATGTGAAGGAATCAGGTAACATAAACACAAGGAAGCAGTAGACCAGCATAGTAGCTAACATCTGAGAGAGATAAATGAAATAGAAAAAAGACAGATGAAAACTGATGTTCACGAAAATATGTTTCGAATAAAACCACCGCAAGTGTACGGTTCGTTGACAAGTAATAAAGTGGAAATCCTAAAATTTCGAGTATCGTTCCCACGAGGATTGATTTAACTTGAGTTCTATTATTGCAACCTTAACCGAATCTATTAAACTCAATATGGTTATTTTTGTGACTTTAGGATGAAACTATGACTAATCTATAAATTAAACTAAAATTATGAATCAAATGCAAAAGTAATGTTTGAATGCAAAAGTTTGAAGAAATCAATGTATGAAAAGCGTACTAGAATCCCGAATCGCCAATCAAAGTTCACTCTTAACCCTTATTTCACAATTTGACAACACGATGAATCGTTTGAAGAATCAATGTTTCTAACCTATCCAACAATCTCTTTCGAGTAGAATTGAACCTATCATAGTATACCATTTGACTATATTTCTATGACAAATGCAATATACAAGAATGCATGAAGTTTTATAAACACTTAGAGATTCACGTAATACATATCGGTATATTTCTATCCTCTATGAACAAAACGATGATTTATACCTTGTTGAGTTTATTTTCCTTCTTTCGAATGCATAAAATAAACCACCCAAACTCACATAATCACATGCATTTAATTATGGAGGCAAGAAAGTGTATATAAATCATTCAATAGCCATCAAACGTGTTTAAATGTCAAATTGCAAAATAGAAATTAAAAGATCATAATGCGAGGTTCATCGTTCACCTAGTACATAAAAAGTCTAGCCTAACATGGAGAAAATAAAAGAGCAATAAAAATGATAGAAAGAAAATATCACCAAAAAGTAGAAGTTTAAGGCTTGAATCTTGGATCTTGATGTGAAACCCTAGCTCAAGCTCTTCTCCTTGCTCTTGAAATTCGAATTTTTCTCCCTAAGAATGCATAAAACCTAGTCTAGGACGAGTTTAGGCTTTTATAGTTGCCCTAGAATCATTACCATAAGAGTTGTAGTTAGATAAGGAAACTTAAGAATTTCTCGCCCAGAATACCCCTTGCTATAGCAAGGTATATTTTCATGCTGTAGCATGGGCAAAGTAAATCCTTCCTGAAAATCTCTGTTGAGGTCTGGGCTATAGTAAGGTAAAATCTCATGCTATAGCATGGAAGAATTTTCGCTTCTAGTGCAAATTGGTCAATCTTCTTTTCATTTCACATTTGGAATTTCTTCCTCTTCCATCTTCTTCTAGTCATCCATAATATTGACAATTAGATCTTTAGCGAGGTTCCATGCTCGGTTCGTCGTTCGGGTCAACTTATGAATAATTGCGATTTAGTCCCCCGAACTTTCATTTCCTTCCATTTTGGTCATTTTCGCCTTTTTTTGCGCATATTTTATTATTTCCATCAAAGTAAACCTACAAACACAATTCATATTGAATTAAGCCTTATTCAAGCATTTATATCAACAATTAATCATGTTTTGTCGCATAATTAAGTGCACAAAACGCACTTATCAACTGACAAATCCAACATGGCTAATCCAAAAGCACTCTAAAATGTAGGAGAATATTTTGCTAATAAATTATATTTAAACATATATGATATCGTTAAAATCAGGAGAACTCCCATTTGCCACATGGTCAAGATGAGAAAACACCTTGCTATCCGATAATTTCTTCAAAGTACGATATGACTTGCTGTCAATGTTGAACAAAAAATCCTTATGAGATAGAGGAAACAAGAAAATTTCAACATAAGCAGAATTTCTTGAGAGTATGGAAATGGAGGTGTGAGATGACCTGCTAATGGAGTCCCCTGTCCAGCTGATCAATATCTTGATTGATTATCATGTCCTCTGTGTCATCCAAGGCAGGCTGTAGTAAGAATTGCAGTGAGAAAAGCAAAAATGAATATTTGAGTGGATAAGAAACATAATCCAGGTAGCAAAGAGAAAAACGAATAACAAGAAGGAACAAAAAAAAAAAAACTTTTAACTCGAGGCCTGTGTTACACACAATTTCCTTAAAACATGTTCGCCCCCTCACCGTACGTGTTTGAGGTGTAATTTGAGCGTCTGTTTCTCATGATACAATAGTGAAATAGTAGAATCTGACCACCACAGATTTTACTTCGGCAAATTGAGTTAGAGTCCGAACAATATCACCACCAGACTCAAACAGAAACGAAAATAGAAACATAACTTGAACTGTATGCAGATGAATTCTTGTACTGAAAACTGGAAAAAATCAAGATATATATAGACTTTAGATCTTGTAACTTGCCTATTTACTTCATGGCAATTATAACAGGAGTTTTAGGAGTTTCAACTGTTTCAGAAAATGAAAAGTCAGTTGAAAAATAAAATAAAATATAGCAAAACGTAGGCTCTTATAAGGGGCCAATTTTTGGTCAATCCGGTCCGACATTGTAAGCAGGTCGCACATACACACAAGTTCAAGGTCTAATGTCTATTTCGGTCCATGATTTACACCCCCTGCGCGCGCACGTGGAGAGAGCCTTTATGCTACACTTGATTACACCATTCTAAAGTGCAATACTTTATAAAGTGATTTTAGTTTTCATCCACTTCCTATGTGGAACAAACTTATTTTTCGTTTTCCCACATACATAAACTCCTTTCACATAACATACTGTGAGCTTCAATTTCTCATTCACTCGAGTATCGTTTTTGACAAGTATATGATTTCGATATACTCACGGAAGAGAACACAAATCAACTTTCATCTTCCAAAATAGTCAAAGGGTTCTGCTCAAAATTCATGTCAAAGTCACCCACAAACTCAATTTTTTCCAACAATAACAACTAATGTTGAGAATAAGAATTCAATGAAAAAAAAAATTGAGACATAAATGTGATACTAAGAAAAGAATAATTTCTTTTAATAAAAATTATGACTCATTGGGTATTCAAGTATCAATATAAATAGTGCAAATTTTCCTCTTTTGCTGAGACTCGTAAAAATTTCATCCCAATTTTCTCCAAAAGCAATAATGATGCCAAAACTTTAGTATGAAGCCGTGGAAAAGAAATCAATCTAAGTGTACAACATTGATTAACGATAATGGTTGACAACCATGTGTTGTCAAAATCCTAATATGTGATGTAAAAAATAATTTTTTAAAATGGATGGATATAATGATGTCAAATAGAATATTAGTGATGACAATCGAGTCGAGCGACTCATCGGCTCGATCGTTCGGCTCGTACTGTAGCGACCCACGAGTCGCTCGGACTCGTCAAAAGACAAGCCCGAGCACGAGCCGAGCGGGCCGCTCGCTAGACAAGCCGAGCCCGAGCTCGACCCTTTAAGGAGACGAGCTCTCGTGGGCTTGTGAAAAACCATTAAAAAAATATTTAAAAAAATCTAAGAAAAGCTAAAAAATTTCGCGAGCTCGTCCATGAGCAAACGAGCCACGAGCTTGCTCGGCTCATGAGCTCGTGGCTTTAAGGCCGGCTCGGCCCATTGATATCACTATAAAATATTGTCAATTAATATTGTACATCTAACATGATTCAAGGAAAAGATGATTCGCAATTTCAAAACTTTTCTCTCATTAAAGATATGTAAAGCATTAAAGATGACAGATTCCTAGCACTTCTTCGACCTCAAAGATCAATGATTGACCACCATTCCTAATCTCTTCTGATTTATATACTAGTGCCTCGTACAAAATTTGATTATGAAATAATTTAAAAGCATTCCACTAAAGTATCTGCCACCATATTTATAAAAATTTAAGATAAAGAGTTGGTAATGAACAATGATTGAAACACACAAACTTTACTACGCATTTTTATAAGAACACTTTTTAAGAGTGGACATGATATAAAAATGACGTCAGTGTCACTAGTCGACCTATTCAAAGGAACTTTTGAGGAGTCATGCTTGGCCATACATGTCCACTTTAACACAATAATTGCTTGGCTCTTATAAAAATAACTATAATATGAGAAATAAGTTCTTGTGACCGTCTTATATGTAAGTGCGATGAACCATTCAATCAAATCTCGACATCTTGAACGTAGTGTCAACACTCTCACCTGCACATGTGGTAGGCATAAACGTGAAAGCGAACGAGCATCTATATATAAAATCAAAGGGAAGATACTGAAAGCGTCTCAATGTCATTAAAAGCAAAGATGTTATCACTAGAAGCTCTATCACGATTAGTTGTCATTTGCTCAAGACTTGCATCACAAAGAAGGATATTGTTGAAAATTTCCGAATAACGACTTTGTTAATATTTGATCAGGGACCAGCCCAAGACCATTGAAAATTTCTAAATTTTTTTTTCAATGTATTAGCTTCTGACATTTATTTATATATTTATTTGTTTTCATATTCACTTGGTTTCATCCCTGAATTTGACTATTCCATCTAATAAATTAAATTTTCAATGAATTCCCTACCTTTCATGGACGTGATAGATGCTCCTTCACGATCAAGTAATTTAAGACATATTTCTTTCAAAAGGGGTATCAAAATATCTCTATAACACGTATTAGGTTATCAATACCAATTCCACATTATTGGTATATGATTGGATTTGTGTATGTGTTTTCGTGCAGATATATGTTTCATGGTCTTAAAAGAAACATTACAATCTTACTTAGTGGGTGTTTGGCCCCCATTTTTTTTAGGAAAAATTAGTTTTTGAATAATGATTGATGGGAGAATGTGTGGTGGAAAAGTGATGACAAGTTTTAGATTTATGTGTAATATTATTTTATTTGGAAAATGTGTAGTTAAAAAAGAGTACTGTAGAAAAATGAATGGGAGAAAAGGAGAAAGAATGTGGCTCAAACATGGGCTAAGTAATGCGTCATTGATTTCTTAAATTCGTCTCATTACGTGTAAAAGACAAATATTTGAGGCTTAGTGCGGCCTCTTCCGTTCATACTATTCGTATTCTTCTTCCTTCTTTCTAGGTCTAATTGTCAAGTTTTTAAAATTCACACAACTTTGTTCACCTAGTTTTCTTTGAATTCCTTGAATACCGAACTTTCTCTCGAGCCTTGCGTACTCGCGCAATCAAGTGAATTTATTGGACACAAATTTGTCTGTTTGAATTTAGAATCCATTGACCATTCTAGCCCAAATCGACAGAATGTCTGGGCCACACGAGGGCGGCTGGAGGGGCTGCCCTATGACATTTTTAAGGCAAAAAAATAAAATAAAAAAAAATTAGGGATTTTTTTTTTTATGTATCAAGTTAGTAGAGTTTTTTTTTTTTTTTTGGAACCCCAACTCCGCCCATTTTTTGGGCTAGTAAATTGACCGGATTGTGCCTATGATATATAATGGGCCAAAATGAACTAAATATCCGGGGAAAATAGGGCATGTACCCATGTTTGTGGCAATAAATACGACAAGGTGGAGCTATTCTTTCAAAGATTTAAACCATACAGTATAGTTTAAATTGGAACAATACATATATCAGGTTTTTAGGTATTACCGTTTCAAATTTAAGGTTAGAGACATTAAATTTCAAAAATCGGATTTTCATTAAAAAAAATCTTGTAAATTAATTAATTAATTATATATTTTATTAATAAATATATAAAAATCACATATCTATGCAAACAATTCAAAAAATTTACGGTCACAAATAAAAATTTATAAGTCACACAACTTATTTTATGATCACAAAATATCAAATTATAGGTCACAGATTACTTTTATTGATCACAAATTAATAAATTTGTAGGTCACGCAATATTTATTGATCATAATTTATTCTTTGTTGATCACATATCAACTAATTTATTGATCACAATCAACAAATTATTTGTGACCATCACCAACACAACACCATCGTCATATCCGCCGTCAACACCACATAAACACACACCTTCGCCAACACCAACACCAACACCAACACCACCCCCCAACAACCACCACGAACCACCCACCACACCAAAACACACAGAATCATTGCAACCCAGTTCTTCGAGTGCTAATAAGCCTAATCCCAACAAAAGAAGCATATCAGAAAGTCAACTGATAAAACCAAATGGATTACAGTACCAAAATCTTGATTTTCATCAGTCGAATCATTTGTCTAATCCTTCAAAATCCAAGAAGCCCAGATGAGATAATCATTCAAATTCATCAAACAGAAACTTCTAGCAGCCTACTTCAACTGCATCCTCCATGGACGAACCCGATTCAGAAGCTATCGCGCAAATGAAAGAGATGATTTATCGCGCTGCAACCTTCAGGTCGGTGAATTTTGGTGCCGATCGTCGGCTTAGGCGCCGGCGAGGTGGTGCCAATGGTGGTGGTGTCGGCGCGGGAAGAGAGAGAGAGAGAGAGAGAGAGAGAGAGAGAGAGAGAGAGAGAGAGAGAGAGAGAGAGAGAGAGAGAGAGAGAGAGAGAGAGAGAGAATTAGTGTTTGAAATTGTGTAGGATTGATTGAAATAAAAATTAATTTACAAATTATTAATTAAAACCTGATTTATGTATTATTAAAGTTAATTTTGAATTTAAAAAAATGGCATTTTAAAAACCTGGGAAGCTGTAATTTCCTCTAGTTCAAATTCATAATTAGAACTAAATATAGGGTCTAATTATCTCAAAAATCCATTTGGTCAAAAAATGAAATTGGATTAAAACTCAAGTAAATTTTCTATAAAACTAATAATTCAAAAAATAAAAATAAAAAATTATGTCTCCAGTACTGTCCAACATTTTTTTGCTAAGAGCCTGTTTGGTAACAATTCTCCTTTTCTACAGTAAATCACTTCTCATTTTCAACCACACATTCTTCAATAAAATAATATTTTCCATCACATCAATACTTTTTTCTTCTTTTTCAACCACACATTTCCCATCATATCACTATTCAAAAATCAATTTTTCTCCTTAAAATCCCTACCAAACACACTCTAAATACTGTTTTAATTATTTTGTTTTTACACCACAATTTTACTTGTTCGTAATAAGACTATTAGTACATAACACGTGTCACACACTATGTTATGCACATGGTGCCGACTATTTTCATCCCTACAACACAATTTCAGTTTTTCAACTCTTTATTTTATACTTTTCTAGTAGTCTGTCAAACTCCCAAAATGTAAAATTTACTCCCCAAAACTTGTAAATTCCTCCAATCAAGTCTTCCAAAGCTTACAATTACACCCCCAACCTTCGGATAGCTCTTCAACTTCATTCTTTTTCATCTCCGATTGTAATCTATAACTTCTGCTTAAGCTCAATGCACCTCCAAGTTGGAGTTTTCGCCTATACGAGAAATATATAAGCTAAAATACGCAAAAATCCGATCAAATAATTAATTCATCAAGTTTAAACAAGCGTTTAAGACATACTCAAATTTTTTTTAGAAAGTAATTTATTCTCCAGTTGAATATTCAATTTTTATCAATTTGAACTATCATTTAAAAAAAAGTCAAATACACTATCACGACATGTTTCTTAAGTTGAATCATTAATGGGAGACGTATTTTATTTTGATTTGTATTTTGACTTCTTCTTCCTTTTTTTGTGTGTGAGTGCGAGCGCACGCTTTTTACCTAGGTAGAACCCCACAAAGTTACAACCAACCTTGCGAAATTGGGGATTCTTTGTTGGTAGAACATCTCGACATATTTTGGTGGGAGCCCATAGGAACAGAAAAGTAAATTTATATGGCCCACAAATTCATTAATTTGTGGTAGCTCCTCATGTTTTCAAGGATTAATGATACCCGACATACTTTTACGACAATAGCTCGAGGTCAAGTTTTGTTTGACATTTAAACATCTTTTCCATCCAAACAGTACGACAGCCTTTCAGTTTCAGATTATACCCTTCACACAATTTCCACATAAGATAATCATAAATATTAAAAGCAAAAAATTGCATAAATTTTAGAATACTACTTTTTTCGAAATATATATTTATAAACCATAGAAGCATGGAGGAAATTGTAAAATAATAAATGAAAACGTTGAAAATATGATTCATCGAGTGACTTTGGTTCGGAAAAACTTAAAATGTTATTAAAAAGTTGGCGTCAAATTAAACAACTCATAACTTTTATCGGTTTTCGTTAAAATTTGCTAAAAAAAATAGCCTTTATCAAAACACACTAAATTTGAATTTCTGGAAAAGGTTTGAAGCTGGGGCTAAGAGAGTTTGAATTTAGGGCCATATTTTGTGCTGACTTATATTAATTGTATTTGTGTTGGACAGTCTGTGTGACCTTAGGACCTCTACAAACTTATGTAGTCCAATACCCCGACATTTGGCCTACATATTCCCTCTTTCAACAAACAATTCGTACAATTTAATGTCCAAAATTCTCATGATAGATATTTCACAACTATCTTCTGATATGGATTCAAATGCATTTATTATCCAAGTAAAATGACCTCAAAAATTTCTTTATGTACAGTAATAATAAATTATATATTTCACGAGGAATACCTTCAATAAAACCATGAAAGGATTTTGAAATGACCATAAAGTTTAAGATTTTATAATAATGTGCGCTAATGTATGGTATACAATATTGCAACCTTGAGGAAGTTTAAGTAAAAAAAAAAAAATACACCAATCAAACTATCTAATTGGCATAAAGTTATAAAATACAAACACAAACCAAATGTTTTGTTCTTCATTAATTAATTTTTCTTCCATTGTTCGAGTTTTTATGATAACCTCTGTTACGCCTATGTCTACTTGATAGATCACGTAACTATCATCTAAGCTAAATGCAATGCAAGCACTACTTTTTCGAGGCTATTGAATCAAAGTGTTGTGCCTCTACCATCTCTACTCTGAGGCGACCTGGTCATGATCCATCGTCTCGTGTCATTGCAGATGTATAACCTCCTGCCTCATAAGCGATCAGAAGAGACTCTACCCTTAGCCGTATCAGATGGGCCTCCAATATTCGAGGTGGTTGTGATCATTCTAGGGTATCTCGTGTAAGTAGCATTCTGACAATATAGAGCTACGTAAGGCATGATTGATGTGAAATTTTATGTAATGACGAATATAAGTCAAATTCACTCTTTTTTGTCTAGGACAGCGTGTGAGGTTATAGACATATGATGTCTAGATGTGATAATATGACACTATCGAGTTTGACTATTGAGCTACTAGGTTGAGACCATGTGTAAAACATCCGACGAGCCTTAGTTCAATATCTCCACCTATAAATAATCTTCAATCTCTCTGTGTATAAATAATTGTGATTATTTTTAGGCGGAGAGATTGAATTGAGGCTCGCCAAGAGTTTTATATGTCATCTCAATCCAGTGGTTATAGACATGATGTCTAGGGTGTGATAATATGACATCATCGAGTTTGACTAGTGAGCCACTGGGTTGAGACCATGTGTAAAACATCCTACGAGCCTCAATTCAATCTCTTCGTCTATATATAATCATATTGATATTATAAAGGTAACGTCAAATTGATATTCTCATTCTACAAATATTAATCTGACTTCTGCTTTTCACCTCCTTTAGTATATCTCCCATGCCTAGATCTATCGGTTTATTGACTTGATTGTCAAAGTGTATATGATTGCGAACTTCACTGTGTTGTTTGGAGAGGCTTGGATCTTGCACCTCTAATGCGTGGCCAAGTGTGCATATAACATAAAAAGGAAAAAAGAAGAGACGTGATGTATCAACAAGCTGGTCCCAACCAAATTTGGAGGTCAACAACCTCCGTTTAAATTTTTACATTATTCTCTTGCCAAAATCTATTCATGAGTCAATGTGAAACACATTTATACACTTTTAGAACATAAGTATGTTTAACTACAAAATCAGATAACTGGGTATGTGAGCTTCTGTATGGGGTTCATTTTCATTTTCATTTTTTTGTTAAAAGTATTAGGAGAATTAGAACTCTCATGGGTTGTGCTAACAATACAGTTCTATACACTACTGGATTTTTAATGAGATTGAAACGAAGAAAAAGAGTTAAAATCTCGTTAGAATTTGCCTTTTTCATATATGCAAACCTGTACTTTGCATATCCAAGTTTTTTTTGCAAGCAAAATCTTGGATATGCAGGCATTGCCATCCACTGTAAATTACCAGTGGAAGGATTAAAGAGCTTCCAAAAGTGGTTTTGATTACTAGTTTCAAAAACAACCTTTTTTCTCAGTTAAACAGAAATAGAAGATTCTTGATTTAGTTATCTCCCCCTAATCTATAGCAAGAATAATTCTGCAATGTTAGAGCTCTGGAACTTACATTCTTAAGCTTGATAGTGTCTGATTAAAAGTTCTTTACAAGAAATATATATACACCACACTGGAAAAAAACTAGGATAAAATGCAAGAGCTGAGAAGTCAGTTTTGAAGAAGGATTGAAACTTGCAATTTGATTTTCATATATGACAAAAAAGGCAGTATATAAACACACACACACACACACATCAAGATTGTCACCGAAGTGATGAACTTACTGGAATGATATATATCTCCAATCTGTGCATCCCATATTGAAGTGTACAGCAGCCAAATTTGCAGTGCAGGATAAAATCATAAAGCTATAGCAGATCTCAAAGTCTGAAGCTACCCAAGGAGGCATCCAAAGGGATAGCATGATCCAAATTCATTCATTAATCTAAACTCATTTTGAATATAGACTTAGGATCAATGCGATCCCTTTGGAAGTCTCATTTAGTTGCTGTAATTACCAACCATTTCTCTGTCTTTGATGGGGTGGAGGAAGAAACAGAAGAGAGTGGTTTAAGAACTCCCGGCTAAAGTCTTCACATAAAAAAGAAAAAAAAAATTTCTTTTCTTAGCGTATTTTTTTAACCAACAAGGTCTTGCCAGCAGGTGGGTCAACCATCTCCTTTCAGAAATTCCCAAAAAGTTGGGTGGAAATATTATTGTATTTGATTGTTTAACTTAATTAATATAATTTTTGGCCAAGGTCCCACCCATGTTCATGTTCTTCCGCTGTTCAAATCCGCACCAAAGTTTTATATGCTTATACTCTTAGGAAATACATACAATAGGATGGCGGAGCTAGGAACCAAATTCGGTAAGAGCAGAATTTAACTATGCAAAAACTTTCAAACAAATTCCTTTTCGATACTGTGGAGATGGAATAAAATGAAGATCTGATGAAATGTGACTAGGAACCGAAGAAATGTCGGAAAATACGGGCCTTCCCTCACTGAAGGACACAAGCATTGTTTTAAAAAACTCATTCGGAAGCAGCTCAAAACTTGACCTTGTCACTTAGCCACGCTTTATACGTTTCTACGCCTAAATTTTGCCTAGGCATCCCCTAGGTTCATCGAGCTTGTCCATATACATTTATTATAACATATCAATTAGATAAGAATATTCAACTTGAGTTTTAATTAATACTAAATTTTCAAGCACCCTTTTTTTTTGGTTTTCACTCTATTAAATCGGTCTTCTGCTTTTCTATTCGACTATTGATGGATCATAAACTTAGCTGAGCTATTATCAACTAATTATGAAGCGATAAAGGTTCGAATATAAAAAATTTCTTATTTAATAAAAATATAGAACTAAGTAAGAATAAATAATGCATCAACGTATGAATTGGTGACAATAATGTTCAACAATATTCAGCAGAACGACTATGAAAACTGGAGCTTGCACATATTTGACAATTACACAAGTGAGTGACTGACTCCCCAAATATTAAAGAAAACGAGCAGAAACAGCAAAACGTAAAAATTCTATGAATTGTTAGACCACAGAAAGCTAACTTATACCCATCCTATAATTGCCAAGTAGTAACTAAGAGTCGGGTTTTAACATTCTTGCGATATCCGTAAATGTCATGCCAATTTAACCGCTATACAAGCAACACCATTCCTTTCTTGCAACTACATACGTATGATTTGGACCCGAGTATCTTTTAATTTCATGCTTGTAGGAGGCGTTTATCACCTGTCAATATCCTATAACTGGCATGAGGGCCCTCAGATGTGTCTCGAATTGATACATGCCAACCCATGGCTGTCGCAATCTCTTCAAGTTCATCCATAACAGCAAGAGAATCACGAATGTATACGTGTCCACCAGGCCTTAAAATCCGATCCATTTCAAGCATGATGTTTGAGATATTGCATCTGAGGTAAAGAAACAGAAAGAATTCTTATGTACAAAACATTTGCATACAACTAAAACAAAATGGACTACTAAAACAAGATCATCCATGAAAAGATACGTGAACCTCTGGCATATCAAATGCTTTCAATTGAAATGTCAAAAAATACCACTTTACATCCATCATTAATTAATTTGAAATTCAGTTGTTATCGCCGACTTTTAAAACTCGAGGAATTCTGAAATTCCTTGAGTCCATATTGCCAATTTGAAATGCAAGTACTGTCTATGTACAAATAAAGAACTAGAGTACCTTTTTTGTTCAATGGAGAACAGGCCAGCGGCGTGCAGAAGGTCATAGGTTCTTGGGTATGTGTCAAACGGTTCACACCTGAAAATTGAAGTGCACTTCAATATACAAACATCTAACGACATTTGCTAAACAACAGCAAACACTAATCCACGCCTGGAACCACCAGATACAATTAATGAACATTATGGGATACAAATTGTGAAAAGGTTTCAGACATCAAGGTCCATTTCCAAATATATGTCTAATCCTCTCTAAAAGTTTGAGGTATTTCTTTATTATTTATTTTTGGCGTGGGGTGAGAATGGGTTACACAATGTAAAAAAATGAGCATGAATTATGCAAAATAAGGAACAAGCATGAAACAATAACTATGAGAATATCATACGACCATATGTCGAATTCATACCAGTCATGTATAACTCCAATAAGACCACGGTCATATATGACAGGCAATGTATTGGGTCCACTAACAGGGACAACGTTGAGAACCCAGCAATCCAATTGATTTTCAATCAGTGCTGCTGCAAATCTGCCAGAGAATCAATTGTTTAGAATCAAAAGACTGAACGTGAAAATTAACAAAGTGCTTTCAATCCGTTTAGCAAATTTAAAAATCAATTTAAAAGAAGAGGAACAATAGTGGGTCCTACGAATGTGTGGATAATGAATTATTAGTAGTTATGAATGTGTGATTTAAATTAATGTTTGACTTTGATTTAATTAATAAATTGATCTATAAATTGGTTGCCAAACAGAGGATTAGTGATGTCCAATGCATAATATATAGCTGCATAACAAAATAGGAAGCAAAAAAGCAAGTACCCTCCAAAGCCAGCTCTCATATCCAACACATTTCTAAGTTTGAACTTCTTCCAATGTAACACTCGTACATAGCTTTCAATTATTTCATTCCAATATCTTGATTCTGCCCTGAAAAGCTCGTTCCTTGACATGTAAGCATCAATCTGTACGCTCTGGAGCCTATCTGGAGGATTATGCAACCTTGCAGGCCAGGTGGTAATATTCGAGCCATATCCTTCCTCAGGCAATCGTGTTATACAGGCCTTTAAATCAACATACCTAACATAATCAGTAACAGAATCTATCAATATAAGAAATAACAAAAAATCTCTGTACGACGGACAGAAAAAATACAAAGAGAGCTCTGTAACCCAACTCAGCTGGATACAAAATTCAATCATCGGCATAAAATGGAAGCAAAGACATTCATGAGCAGCATTTTATAAGTTTTAAATAATTATTATACACTCATATTTGGCAAATCTCCATTAACTTTTTGGGTGATTCTTTACTAGGAAACCAGTCAAACAATACTGTTACCACTTGTAGTTCTTTCACATTTATGTCATGCAATTTAGAAAAACAATAATTTTCAATAATTTGTGGAACAATTTTCAAATTTACGTCAAGCTCTTGAACTAAAAAGTTTGCTTTTGCCACAGCTTTAGTCACGTAAATTAAGATACGTCCTCAAGAAAGTCCTGCAATTTGGATATATATATTTTAACATCTATAATCTGCTACATAAAAGAAATGCTAGCATAAGATTACTACTCTCTCGTTTTGTAGCAGATATTCATGCAATGTAGGAAACGCCAATTTTAAATAGTTCAGGACTTCCCGGGGTCTTCTTAGATATTGTTACATGATCCGTAACAAATATAGTTTCCAGATGCAACCTCTTTGCCCAAAATCGCTTTCAACCACGCACTCTATGGACCTTTTCTCACTTTTTAACCACACATTCTCCAAAAAACCATTTTCCTTGAAAAAATCTGTGCCTAAACAAGCTTTTAAGCTAATTCTAATGCTTAGAGAACAAATGTCGATACACAATCTTTTGTACACTCTCTCATTTGTACAGCCACATAACAGAAGAATATATAGCTGAACAACCATAGTTTGATAAAACTTTCAAAGAATCTATCGATTCTACACTCATTACATGATAGAAAAGTATGATTGCATGAAGACAATGAACCAATTGTGTTAGCAATTTTAGCTTAAGATCTATCTCCAGCTCGCCACTCGTTCTGATATGCACTAGTTACCAAACAGATAAATTTACAAGAAAATAACAAGAACCTGGAACATCCTATGTTAAGCTGCCGATCACTTGCAGAAAAGATAAAAACCAGAAAACAATAAAAATATACCAAACACTGTCTGGATCGTCATCTGGATCACACAACTGTGGTTTGGTTCCTTCCTTGCGGCTTAAATAGCAGCTGTTGTTTAAGGGCTTCTGCCATATAGCAATGTATCCCTCCTTCTTAACAAGCTTCCAACAAAGACGACTGGTAAGGTTGACCATTTCTGGAAAAAATTAAAAGAAATTGATTTATCACAAAATGCTCTTGCTACTGGTGGGGTACCATCTACTAAAGTTCAATTATGCAACACAATCTGGAAGCCGTTGCTCAATTAGTTAGAATATGGAAACTTCAAAATATTACATTAGATTCAAAGAAATTGACAAGAAATAGGGTGAGTTACAGAAAGCTCCTGAAACTAAGCTCTTTTTCACAGATGACCAGCCAAAAAAGATGAGAAACTGTTTGACTCCCACGGATAAACTATTGCCAAAAGGGTTTCCGAGTTATGCACGATTTTTCAATGTTCTTTTACCTTCCCATTGCTCTTTGAGAATTGCTTCATGCTTATAAACAGGCTGCGCCGCCCAAGCAAAATATCCCCCAGCACGGAGAAGCCTATTGACCTCAAGTAGCAAGATCCCATCTTTGACATGGCACATCAAAAGATGAAGGAAAAAATGAGAGTTTCACATCAGTAAAGATCATTTAAAGCAGTTGAACTCTCACTGAACCAAAAAGAGTACAAAAATTGAGCAGGGAAGGTTTAAATAAATAATGATAGAAAATAGTACAAGCAATATCATATGGCAAAAATGATAGATAAACATGAAGATATCTTCAAATAATAATATCCCTCCCTCCTGTCCAGGGCAACAAGATGTTGAAATATGAATTAGAACAATTATTTCAAAACCTAACCCTTGGATTTTTCATGAAAGAAAACTGAACTCCACAATAACTAGAAACCAATTGCCGTCTTCATAATTAAGAGCCAAAATTACGATAACATGGTAAAGACAAAATGTACAGCTAAAAGGTCAACTTAATAGTTTGGACTTTTGAGATTGACATGAGAAGTTCCCTTAACTAATTTTTTTAGTCATGGAATCCTCTACAGATTTATGGATTACAACCATTTACTATGATCTCAGTTGCCAGTTCAAAGGATGGATAGAATTTTTGGGTTCCCCAGAAATTCTTTGATTTCAAGGAGCACAAAAATCCCATGAACCAAATCTCATTAGAGAATTATACAAAAATTTTCAAAAATTTCAGTTGCACATTAATTCAATTTTATAAAATAGAGAATAGTAACTGGGGTACAATATGTAAAGATCATGTAGAAATCACTGAATTCTCTAACAAACAATAATATTAAGATTAAATCATAAAATAGCATACAAGATAGGATAACTAACCATCTCGAGTCCAATTGATTCTACATCTTGAACAATGTATGAAGTCAAATGCTTGACTTGGATACAATAATCGTCGTGTTACAAAAGCCGCCACCATTGCAGGCACACCACGCTCAAGTGCAAATTGAATTTGGTTCTCATGAACGTCTTTTGGAGCTACAGATAAGGTGGTAACATTACGCGACAATAGATATGCACCAAAACTTGCTACACCACAACCAACATCCAAAGCTACTCGGGTATGGTGGCCAAATGCAATTTCAGGGATCATCTAGACAAACATGAAAATTAAAAGAGTCAAAGCCCATTCTCTACATTATAGTATTAGCAGTTTATGTGACCAACAGTAGCACCTTCTCAATCTGATCCAGATACTGATCTGCCCCATGTATAAATTGTGTGCCACCTCCAGGAAACTTGAACTTGTCCTTGTCTATGATGATCCAATTTTGACCCCCTTTATCCTCGGCTAAACGTGCATGAGGAACGTTGCTAAACCAAACCTGCATGTTATTACAAGGAAAACCCACAACAATTCCATAAACTGGTTCAAATAACAATCCTAATTTTAGCTTTTCACCACAAAACCACATATCATTCATTCAAACCATGTACATTTTCATGTTATACCCATTATTGCTTCTAAATCTTACTTATACAACTGAACTTGCCCACAAATAACACAAGTCAATCATATTTTTTGCAGAAAAAGCAAATACTTATTCCAATTTCTGTATACAGATATAAAGAGTCAGTTCAAACTCCTTCAAGAAACAACATTTAATATGCATTCCCACAAAAGAACATTGTAAAATTCATCCAAATTCACCACTTCCTTCATCGCACAACACAATAAAAAACACCAAAAACAGATCTTATCCTCACATAAATAAGTTACCTCATCGCGGCTTTGTGGCCATGGAATGGGCGTTTGATATCCTTTCGGAGAAGGGACCAAGCAATTCAATTCCTTGCCCTTTTCAGGACAATGCCGCTCAAATTTTTCCCCTTTCTCCGTAGATTTCAACTTCTTAATTGCATCCTCGTTGTCCAAACAGGGAATGTACTCCCTCATACTCTCTGGGCACAATGGAAACTTGTTAACCCTAACTCTAACCTTACCCCCTTTGCCATCACTCTCCAAATCCGCCGTATCATTTGCCTTCCCCCAATTCTCCACCACCACCGTATCAAACTCCCCCACCTCAAAATCCTCCGCCATCACCCCATTCTCATCCACCACCCCCATCCTTTTCACCGCAGGAGCCGGCGGTGGTGGTGAAACTGATTCTGTGTTTTCCTGTTCTTTGTTTTCATTCGTTTGGGCAGAAGAGGTGTCATTTATAAGGGAAGTGATATTGAAGAATTTATTGTGATTCGGGGAGAGTGCAACCGAGGACGGTGGCCCAGTAATTTCATCGTGATCTGGGTTTTGGTGGGAGGAGAAATATACGAGTTGCTGTGAAGAGCCATCGGAAAAATGCTTGCCCAGGAAGAAGAATACCACTGATACAAGTATAAATCCTGAGATTTTCACTAAAGTGGCTGATTTGAACAGATCTGCTGCCCCTCCATTGCCCATTGCCTTCATACTCCAGTTTAATTCTATGGAATCGCTGTAGATTCGTATTTCAAGTAGAATTATGCAAGTGGAATATAGCTTGAGAGTGAAGGAACAGTGATATCGAAGTGACTTAAACGTTGTTCTTACGGTTTAGACGATCGAGGGAGAAAAATGAGAATGTAATGCGATAGTAATTCCCACAATCATTTTTAATTTTCATGAATTGATGACCATTGATGAGAACTTGAGGAGGGAAATTGGAAAAAGTTTTTGCAGTTACGAGACTATACACTGCATATTGAAACTAGCTAGGAAAGGGAGGGGGCAAAATCCGTAGTTAATTTTCTCAACACACTTTTGTAAATCACCTTTGTACAAGCAGTATAATTGATGAAAGACGGTGGCTATATTCAAAGTAACGCTAGTTGTTGATAGCAAAGACGATCTCCTAGGTAACATATTATTTTATTATTTGATATATTAATCTGGTAGTTTTTTATTACTTCATGCAGTAAGCAATAAATTGTCATATGTATTTCACGTCGGGCGACTATTGATAGTTTTCATTATAAATAGCATTATTCATTATTACGCAATTTCGAAAGTTTCGTATTTTATCCCATTCTATTTTTTATTTTTTATTAGGGTAATTGATACAATCTATTTTCGAATACCCCTTATCCTTTCAATTTGGTGTAAAATCTCTCTAGACGGTCCAAACCTTTCGAAATACCTCTACCATCCAATTCGATAAGTGTACAATCTCTCTAGATGGTCCAAACCTTTCGAAATACCTCTACCATCCAATTCGATAAGTTTAGCTGGTAAATAGGGGCCAAATTTGAAAAAAGTAATTGACACAATACCCCTAATGTTTGCCTATTCCAGATAATCTCTCTTAAAATTTTATTTTGACGAAAAAATCCCCTAAATTATCCAAACTTTGCAAAATACTACATTTTCATCATTTTTCTGCATAAACCTTGTAAAATGATGAAATTATCCCCATATTTAAATTTAAAAAATAAGGAAAAGAAGAAGAAAATAAAGAATTAATTGTATTTATAATCCCAATTCTTTTAAAAAAAAAAGTAAATGAGTCTCAATTAAATTTAAAAATAAAAAAATAAAAATGTTTCTGTTACGCTTCGCCATCGGTATCCCACGTGGAGTGCATAGAACCTATCAAAGCCCATTCAATCCGATCCATCGAAGCCCACTCTTACTGAAGCAGTCTCATGTGAATACCCTGTCGAAGTCCCTTGTTGAAGTGGTGAGGCTCAACAAAGTAGAATTCGAAGCTCTCAATTGGGATTGGTGACGACCCAAATTTGAACTGGAATTTATGAAATCAAATTGGAATGATTGATTGAACTTTTGTAATGAGTAAAAATGTCAAAGTTTTGTCCGCATAGGTTATAAGGTGATTGTCCCCTTTTTGTGAATATTTATTGCGCCACAAGTTAGTGGAGTCAAAATTAACACCTAAGATAAGATGCCTCGGTTAAAGAGATGATGCCATATGTCCCCTAATCCAATGGTCACCAATTCACATGTAACATTATAAATATCCTCATTTGTGTCATTTTGGAGATAATGCTAATATATCAACTACAAGCTATACATTATCTCCTTCTTAGTTTGAACTTTTATTATTAAAGTTAGATGTTTGGTCTTGATCTTTAGTTTGGTCTTTGTTGATTGTTCCTTATCATGCAATTTCGCTCATATATTCCGAACATATTTGTCTCGTGTTATAAAGTTTCACACGTTCAAAGTCAAGGTATTGTCAATTGATAATCCATCTATACGTGTTGGAATTAGCTTGCGAGAACGTGAGTGAGCTCGGTATCTATTGTCCACATCAAAGGTGTAAAAAAAAGATCAACAGATTGACGTCGTCTGTAGACTTAGGGGATTATTGTGTTGGTTGAAAATCTAACCACAACAGGAAAACATGTTGCTATAAAGAAAAGTCATTCAAGACAGAAGTCTAAGCATGACATGAATAACCAAATATGGACTTGGAGAACTATTGTTACACTTCGCATAGGACCTACCAAAGCCCATTGAATCCAATCCACCGACTCTCACTCTTATTGAAGCGGTCTCATGTGAATATCACATTCTCTTAATAAAATAATTGTATACAATTTTTTTTTAAAATCATATTTTTTAACTACATATTTTCCAAAAAAAATCACTATTACAAAACTCATTATTGGGTAAAAATGGGTTCAAACATAGCCTATGGGGAAAATGTCCTTAATTTCTCTTTATAGATTATTTAAAAAATTCGTATAATAACCTATTAAATCCGGTTTAAAGTTACATTTAGAGAGAGAGAGAGGGGACAAACGCGACAATTATAAAAGTTTTTAAAGAGAAAGATGTAAAACTAGTTTGACTTGCAACAAAAAAAGGATAAAATAAAATAATAATTAGTTAGAGAAAGAGGACTCCTACCTTAATAGAGAAGTGAAATAGAAAAATTAAGATAAGTATTTAACGCGATTCAATAATGTGCCTACGTTGACAAGAAGCGAAACGGAGATTTTAATTCAGTATGAACAATAGAGATATGTTATCAGTATTTATACTAACCCTAGTCCAAGTCCATACAAGACATTAGGGCCGTTAGGCTGGTACAAGAAAAATATACATGTACCCGCAGGAGCAACCTCCAACCTATTCAGCGTCCCCGACAAACAAATAGTGAATTAAAGTCACAAGGCCGATACCATCACTCTGCTCTGCTCCAGTATCGACTATTAGTATTATGAACCAATAAACGTGCGTTTCACTCTATATGAGCCACATATACAACATTACCCTTAACTGAGTGTGAGTTTCCAACCTATTTAAATTTGTGTATTTTGGGTCATCGTGTGATTGAAATTGTCAACAAGAATATTATGTTGGGAATATCATCGCTCTTCTACACAAGGGGTTGAAGAACAATTCAAATAATGCAATCACTTCCATGTGAATGGATTGGAGAAAAATCAGAAAACAAGTGATGAAGAACTTCAAAGAAGAATCAATAAGGCTCGAATACGATATTGTTATCCTCAAACGATATTATGCAGTCGCATAGATCAAGGTTTTGGCTTCCTTTTCCAATTTTCATTCCAACTATGTTTTATTGGTTTTGAACGACAATTCCAACATATTATGCATTCAACTAAAAGTTGGAGTGCAAACTCGTGAGACAAATGTGAGGTTTTGGGGTGAGTTATCATTGTTTGATCTCGAGATATAAAAAAACGTTGTATGAAAATGGTTCCGCTCTCTTGGTTTAACTTGCGTGAAAATAACGTGTGATTCTAGCGTCTAAATTAAGTTGTACATAAGAGGGGCCTAGCCAACATATCATATGCTCATACAAGGGAAGGTAGACCATCCCGTCCTTGTGACATTTAACATGCATGGTTGAGCCTTCCCATTAATTGATATATAAAAGGGAAACCTAGCTTAATTAATTTAACATAGAACACAGTGAGAAACTAGAAAACCATAAATGGGGAGCAAGGAAAAGGCTAGTGGTTTCTTCAGAGTGCCTCTACACTACCCTAGGTACACTCGAAAGGACTATGAGGACATGCCCGAGTGGAAGCTCGATCGGGTTTTGGCTGAATATGGCTTATCAGCAGATGGCGATTTGTCCTACAAGAGAGAGTTTGCAATGGGCGCCTTCCTTTGGCCTAGCCTCGTTGAAACACCCAATAATTCTGCAAAGACGACTACTCAACTTAACACTATTGAATATGCTCTTCTCAAGAAAAATATATGAATAGTATCAAATAGTAATTGGACATCAGGAAATGTAATGTGTTTGAACTCCTAGATGCTGAAGAACATACATGTTTATGTAAAAATGAATAATCCGGAAATCTGGAAAATGTATTAGTTTTATTTTCAATCATGTTTACGTTAGTTTTGTGTAAAAATTTACATATTCAAGTTCAAATCTCCTGAGAGTTATTAAAGTTATCATTTTTCCGTCGCTGACTTAGCGAAGAATTTCAACCAGATGTTATAAATTGACCGACAAACTAGCAACGGAAATAATGTGCAACTGAAGAACGTTGGTCTCTTTATTTCTACTGATTCTGCAGGCTGCAGTTGCCATGTATAAAACTGTGAGATCATCCCAATTGCTGTAAGAGATGACATAGAGGCTGGTGGGATTTCAAAGTTATGGCCTATCTTTCGGTTCATTGTGCTGCTTTGCTTAGTGAAGAATGTTCAGGTTCTTGCTATAATTATAATTGAGGTACGCCTATAATTTTGGGCCTATGTGATCACACCACCTGCACACCCGCCCCTGGCACGAATCTTACATATTCATGTAAACATGCATTTTAGATATACTAAAACATTTGGTATGCATTCATGAATTTTCTTAATATAATTGATTTATGATCAAGCTTGTAGATTATTATGAAATATAATTATTGTATACCAATCTTCATAATTTTCTTTTTCATATTCATGGTTCATATATCGGTAGGTAGTTACCAAGTAATGCTGATATTAAATAAATCGTCTTCAACATTCATGACAAGTCTAGATTAATTTCCAATAAACGTAAAAGAAGCAATTCACTCTTTTAACCCTTCTTTTCATGCAAAATATATGGCTCGATTGTATATTTTCTTGCCAATCTTATTGGAGAAAATTCGTTTTTCACATAAGTTCAAGTTGATGTTGCTGTAGCTATTACCATTGTAAGTTGGTATCCCACCTAAACAAAAAAAGGTGTTTTATGTAGACCTAGTGAAAATATTACACTACAACAAAAATAGTCATTTGCAACATTAAAAAGTCAACATTTGTTGACAAATGTTGCTAAAAGGGTCTTTTGGCAATATTTTAGTAAGTGAATGTTGCCATTGGTATTAATAAATGAGTTTTGGCAACGTTTTTTAAAAAAAATGTTACGGTAGACACCTTTAGCAACGTTTATTGAGTGTTGCGGAATGTTTTACATTTAGCAACATTTATCAAACGTTGCTAAAGGTGAGACTTTTCGCAACGTTTATCAAATGTTGCTGAAAGTCACCTTTCGCAACGTTTATCAAACGTTGCGAAAGGTAAGCCCTTTCGCAACGTTTATCAAACGTTGCGAAAAGTGAGTTGCAACTTTTCCAATATAAAAGGAAAAAAATCGACCTCTCTCATCATTTCTTCACATTTCACTCTCGAGCTCGCCTGAGGCTCTCTTTCTCCCGTCTCAAACTCCCACCGGCCACCACCACCACTCCATTCCACCACAAAATTTATCCTCATTTCTCTTCTCCTCTCTCCCGTCTCCCGTCCGCAGGCCGCAGTCCCAGACTCCACTCTCCCACGCCATACATGTTCTGTTTCCGAGCTCCACCCGTTCCAACTCCCGTCGCCGGTCGCCCTGCTCCTCTAATGAGGTAAGTTTCGGTTTTCCTCACTGTGTGATTGTGTCTGTGTTTTTTGATTTAGGATTTAGGGTTTTCTAATTAGGGATTTAGGGATTTTGATGACTGTTGGTATTTTGATTCAAGAAGCCGGGAAAAATATTGGGTTTAATCGGAGGATGGGAAGAAATATATAGCGTTTTTGTTAATGACTTAGAGCATGGAAGGAATTTTGGACATGTGGTTTAGGGTTGGTTTTTCTGTAGTTTTCCAAAATTTCTGGTTATGCTCTTATGCTTTCGTGATTGAATATTTTTCTCAACTTGAAGGAATTAAAATATTTTACTGTCTTCTCAGATCGATAAGTTGCAGTCATTGGACTTGAGGGATTCTGGGTTGATATGGGTCGATGGATTCGACATTGGCCATCTCCCTATTCTTGTTGTAATCTTTCTTGTTTTTTATTTGTTCTTTCTCGGTTAGATGCATATATTTGGGTGAATCCTTTGTAACTTCTATCTGATTGTTTACTTTGTTGGCTGCTATTATAATTTAATCTGTTCAGTAAAGGTGAATTCTGGTTTTTCGTTGGATCCAATGACACAGTAGGCGAAGAGCCACGAGAATTCGAATGAGGATCAAGAGCCACGACAGAAGAATTCTTGCACTGAAACAAGAATCCCAGTAGGCAAACCATGGTTAAAACTACTACTAATTAAGAAGAAAAATACTTGTAATTTGTTTGCTTGGATTCATTCCTTGAACTGATATAATGTGGTCTCCTGTTTGACAAGAATGGTATAGAATTGATGTTTAACAAAGAGAAGAGGACATGGCTAAAGTAAAAAGTGTCTTTCCTGAGGAAACAGAAGTTTACAACATTTTACAACATCTTATTACATAAATTTCAAATTTTCATTTACTTATAAGCAAACTTTTTAAGTTTAGCCAAACATTTTATTTGATTTTCAATCTTATTACATAAATAACATTTTCTTTTGCTTTTAATTTTCTATTTTTTTTATTGTTTAGTACTATTTTGGATGAATGTGTCTTATTTAATCCATTTTGAGATGTGCATCTAGAGAACTCTTTCCATTGACAGACTCTTTCCAGAATTATTAGTGATCGATAGCTTTCAACTACATATATAAGTCTTGCAATCAATTTCTTATGATTTCGACTTTTCCAAGAATTCGACAAAGCTGCTCAGAGACTGTCTTCTGATTCTCAAACTCTTGTTGGTGGAACCACTGGGAATGATATGGTGCATGTATGTGTGTTTTGTTCTGTATGATTTGTTTGCATATGATAAATTATAAATGACCAATGCAGTTCATGGTTGAGCTGGGGCAAAGCTCTTCAAGATGAGCCACTATAACACCAATAAAGAAGTTATTGTCAGAAGAAATGTCAAAAGAAACTGATGTTAAAAGATGCTCGTCAAGTGTTATTGCCAGAGTATGCCATTGGTGATGAAAAGCGGTTAATGCAAGTTCTTTTAAATGTAGTGGGAATGTTGTGAAGTTCTCAGGGTAGCATTTTCATATCTGCTGTTATTTGTCCAAAATTTTATTCCTAATTTTATTTCATTTTGAAACTCCGTTTTGTTTAGGTGATATTGTATTACATTTTAATGTTCAAGTGTATGGATTCAAAAAATTGTAATGAAATTATTAATTTTTATGCAATTTTAAAATTTGTTCAAAATGAGTATTTTCAATTTTGTCGATCAATTTACATAAATTGTTATATATATATATATAAAAAAAAAAAAAAATTGTAATATGACCTACGGCAACGTTTTTTAAACGTTGCCGTAGGTCTTTGGCAACGTTTTTTAAATGTTTCGGTAGATCTTTGGCAACGTTTTTTAAGCAACGTTTTTTAAACGTTGCCGTATCTTTCTACTTTACGACAACACCTCGATTTGCAACACACGTCCAAACGTTGCCATAGGCCTACGGCAACGTTTTTTGAACGGTGCCGTAGGTTGTTTTTGAACGTTGCCGTAGATTGTTTTTGTTTTCAAAGTGTGACATTTATGAGCAAAGGCAGACTCGTTAGAGTTCTATTAAATTTTGGTACTGTTATTGCTTCTGCTCTAACTTACTGAAGATATTTTGTTATAATGGATAAGTAAACTAATGTTTCAAAATGCAGATCTGTAAACATATAGCTTTACAGTTGAGATATCCAAACTAAATGCTGTACAGTTCTCCAATAATTATAAAATGAAATAAATGAATTTTAAAAAATGAAGCACCGTTAAATACCTTTAACGAAAATGGTAAAAACTTAAGCGAAATGGATGCAATACGAATCATTGGTTGTCACGAATACCAGAGGCTGACGCAGGAAGAACCAGATGCAAATATAGGAAGTCCAGTTTATTCATATCAACTTACTTTTTGATTAATCTCAACATGTCACCTACTAGATGCAAAGAACCCGTCACTAGGACCTGTGCAGTAATTAAAAGAGAAAACGTAAGTACGCAATATTATACATTCGAACATCTGATTCTTTACCAGCTTAAGGGCCAAATTGCAATATAAACAAGTGCAACAAAATTCAAAGAAACCAAGGCCAAATAGGCATAAAAGGTGAGCTAACTACAATTATGAAAACAATAGGTTCCAATTGCAGCAATGCATCACTTTGCAAACGCAGCAAACCAGAACTTCGTTAAAACTTCAGTTCTTTACCATAGTGGTTCTACCACATCCTGGTCTTTTGTGCATGCATCACGTGTTGCATGTAGAGCACGTGATTTTACCAAAACTAGTATCCGCTACTCATCGAAATTCCCAAGTCCTCTATGGATATAATGGCGACACCGACACTCTTTTGTACCTTAAGTGCATATTTGATGCACATTATTAGACGGGACTCAACATTATAATGAACAAGAATTTAACATTTTTCTTCTCTAATGGTACTTTAAGTTATCTAATACCCCTTCCGAGCACACCATAAATGTTGTTCTCAAACAACACATTAGAAAGCGAAGCTACATAAAATTGATGTTGTTCTCAAACAACACATTTTAATATTTACAGACATACACCTTACCTGAAAGCGAATAGATCGATTCTTTCTGACACCGCCTCTGAGCCAATTAATAGCTAACAGAAGTGAAGGGAACATTTTGCTATTCATACAAGTTCCAGCACCTCTCTCAAGAATATCTGCACCTTCTCCTTCTTCATAAGTCAAGTCTGCCTTCATTGCATTTCTACCTGTAAATTTACAGGCCATGTTGAGCTTCTATGCATCCTATGAATAAGATCTGGTTCAGACAAACGAAAGAAGAATGCATCACTGCTTCTGCTGATGACTTCAAATCCACATATTCCCTTTGGAAATGCAGGATCAAGGAATAATCACTCAAACTATCAGCTCTAAATTGTATGGAAATACTGTACAACAGAGGATAAACTGACAAAATAACATCAGACCCCTGGAAGAAAGTAGATGATCACGTATGGTGAACAAAACTTTTATATCAATCAAAGACTCAGAAAGGATATGAAATATACCTTTGTACCATATTATGTATAGAACAATTCATATGACATTTAAATCTAATAGACCATAAAATAATGACAAAATATCTAAAATAACATATTTTTGCGTCTCATAGATCCAAATGTTTGATATATTTGATATTTCATTCAAACCCCACTCAATTACTTTGCCAAAGTCAAAAGCAAATATAGAAGAATGTCAAATCAACCATGCAAATTATAACTTATTTAGTTGCTCAAGGAGATACTGGTGATACGAACAAAATGTGTACATATTGCTCTGAACCGGAATTTTAGAAAATCTTCCAATCCAATCCCATTATATTCTCACTAGAACACATAAGTGATTCGATGCCATTTATTTATAAACTAACCATATCAAAAAGTAATTCTTCACTGAGAGGAGAAGCAACACTTTATTATGGGTCATTTATAGTAGTGAACTTCCAGTCACAGAATTGGGACTCTGGCTGAAGTAACAATAGGACAAGCATCATGATCGATAATTTCTAGTAATAGCTGGAAGACTGAATACGGACTCCATCAACACAAATGGTGAGGGACTATGCAAAAAAGACATTGTGACTTAGGGGGAATGGTGGTTCATACAGGCTATCCAAATCTTAAATACACAATAGATCCCCTCAACATGTGCAAAAAAAAAAAAAAAACTAAGACAACGTAAGGATAATAGATTGGACCAGACAAGTCATTGTAAAACAATTATAGGATCGGAAGCGCATTTTCAACTTTCCAATACAAATGAGAAGGGACAACAACGGAAGTTTATCATTTGGTCACACCCAAAAGCAATACCTTGCTGTCAAAAAAGAAGAAGAAGAAGAAGCAATACCCTTTTCCCCACGAATGACGTTTTCCCATATTCTTTGAAGGGTCAACTGCCATGACAGATCACTTGATAATCAGCTTGAGGTGAAGCATTGGCCCCTACCTTGTAATACAGCGATACGTTGGGTACAAACAGTGCCTCTTTAAAGTGGACTCCTGAAACATCAAAACTGATGTCATTAAGACAAAAATTATATCCATCCATCCTTAGGACATCTTTTTGACTTAAGGGTCCGGTTGATTGTAAGGGTGGAAAATGGGTGGAAAGAAAATTAATTGCTTAGAAATTGTTTTTCAGAGAATTGTTAATTAAGTGTGTTTGATTGGTATAATTTTCCATCCGGAAAAATTTTGAAATTTTGGATTTTTTTTGTCCACGTTTGGCTTTATTTTACAAGAAAATTGTCCATTAAAGTGAATTTTTTTTTTACAATTGGTTATGAAATTTGTTACCATTGCTAAAAAGTAAAAAAAAAAATTTTTTTGCTCGAAAACTATTTTTTCATCAAAGTTTAGTATTTGTTTGGTTTCGTTTCACATAGAAATTGTCCATTAAAGTGAATTTTTTTTTTTTACAATTGGGTATGATATTTATTTCCATTGCCAAAAAAAATAAAAATGGCCAGCAAGTTGGAATTCCCTTATTTTGAGGAATTCAGGCGCGTGGACAAGGGAATGGGAAAACTTCGTGGACAAGGGAATGGGAAAACTTTTTCCAATCCAAATTTTGGCTATTAAACATCATAAATGGGTGGAAAAGGAATTGTTTTTCTATTTTCCATGGAAAAAGTACGTTATCAAACAGGGCCTTAAATTTTTAAACTTGTTCATCTGTCAATATTACCCATTTACAATAGTTTTTTGTAGTTTACTTCAAACATTTCTTGATTATGGTTGTTTTGCTCTCAGAAACAAGCCTTTCAAACTGGAGTCCTTAAGCCACGGGAATTTGAAAATTCCTTCCTCCTTTATTTACCCTGAAATTACAAATTAATAAAGAAGGAAGGTGCAAATGGGCGTGCGATGGTCACATTAACTTTTTTAAGGTTGTGTTTGATACACAACTTTTTTCTTGGAAAAACTTTTCCATTTCCATGCAAAAGAAGTGTTTGATGGAAGAAATTTGGCCAAGAAAAATTTTTCCACCCCCCCACCCCACGCGCCCCCATTCCTTGTTTTTAGGGAAAAACTTTTCCCACCATTTTTTTTGGGCAATGAAAACAAATTTCATTCAGTTATAAATTTTTTTTTCACTTTAATAGACAATTTTTATGTAAAACAAAGCCAAACAAATACTAAACTTTAATGAAAAAAGTGATTTTTTTAGAAAAAAATAAATTTCATTTTTTTTTTACTTTTTGGCAATAGAAACAAATTTTATAACCAATTGTGGAAAAAAATATCACTTTAATGGACAATTTCCATGTAAAACTAAGTCAAATGAACACAAAATTTAAAAATTTTCCACCCAGAAAATTATACCAATCAAACACACTAATTAACAATTCCCTGCGAAACATTTTCTAGGCAATTAGGCCCTGTTCTCTTTACCGTTTTCAAGCCATTTTCTGTTTTCGATTTTTCAAAACAGTGAAAACGCGTTCTCTTTTCTATTTTCGAAAACATGATTTTGAAAACGGAAAAAAAATTTGCACTGGAACACAAAACGACCAAAATCACGTTTTGGTCGTTTTGAAGCCAAAACACGGTATTTTCAAAAAACACGGGAAACAACTTCAGCCTTATCCTCTCTCTCCCGTCTCGGCTCATTTTCCATTTCAGATCTCAGGTACCCACAATCCAAACCTTCCACTGATTTTCCATTTCCAATCTCACGTAACCACAACCCAGAAAGATCCCTCAACTCTTTCTAAGGTACAGCCCTCGATTCTCTGTTTTTTTTCTTTCGTCTCTATGGAGAAGAGCTTGTGTGTGTTGATAGTAGTAATTGTTTGGGTTTGTTTACCTGTGCCTGTATGTCTTGGTTTCTTGCCTTTATTTTTCCCCCTTTTCCAATTTCCAGTTTTTTTCTTTCTTTTTCCTTTAATGGTCTAAATGTGTTAAAAGGGTTGTCAAGAAATAGGTCATGAGAATTCTAGTTTTAGTTATTGATCAGCGAATTCTTTTCTAAAAATTCTTGAGTTAAGAGTCTGGAAAAGTGATTGGGGGACGGAAAGATAAAAATGAAACAAAACAAGGAAAGGGTTGAAGCAATTTGATAATATATGAATGTACTTAGTGATGCCAAATCTGTGGCCATAGAGTTCTGACCTTGAAACTACAAATAGATAGACTATATACTATTCAAGTTTCATTTTTTCTTTTTTTAATTGTAATTTATGTTCTTCGATTTCTTGTTTTTTCTTCGAATTTTTGTTGGGTTCGTTTGATATGTTTCGATTTGCTGGGTTCTTCATGTTTCTGGCTTCTTCAAGTATAATTATGTGATTTCATTGGTTACTGCAGGATACTAGATTTCATCACTATCTTGATTGAGAATAATTTGTTTAACATGTGATCATCTAAGGATTTTTTAAGATGGAAATTTTGCATATCAAAGAAAAGATATTGACATGAGTGCATCAAAACTGTGTCATTGATGCACGGAGTAGTTTTCTGATGAAAAAAGCTTGTAGTTTGTAGCATAAGATATGCTTAGGGAACCACTTAAAGTAATTATACTACATTTTTGCTCCTTGTTGTCTTCACACAATGATTAGGCAGGATTTCTCTAGAAATTGTATGTGAAGAAAAGAAAATAGCTTGATGCAAGGCTGCCAAGTGTAGTGTATGCTTGAAAGGCAACTTTCTAGTCCAATCTTTCTCCGCAAGTGTAGCTTAATTAATCAATGCACACATGTGCATATTTTAATAAGCCGTGTCCATTATTCAATAGAATTCAGAATTCTGGTTTAAGCGGCTCAGTCATATATACATTATACATACATTAGATGGGCCAAACTTTTAGGGCTAGAAAGTATGTGGGATTGCTTCGTGGGGCTCTGCTTAACCACTGAGCAATTAAGTGAGGAAATATTGATTTTTATAGGATTTTCAAAGGTGATGTTGAACATGGTATTAGCCTATTAGGCATAACAATGTGTTAGTTTCGTATTGCATTGCTTGTTTTAAAATAAAAGATGGCTGGGCAGTTACTGTCCTAGGACTGAACATATTATTTGCATAAAAAGGCTTCCATCGATTTATAAATAGTGGACTCGCATTTGTCTGTGAAGGTTCAGGACCTTAGCAATGGCATTTCAGCTAGGATTTAGTTGTCAGATTATAATGATTCAAGCATTTGAGTACGGGGCAATTATCTAGCTTTAAGGACAGATTGTTCTGTTTCTTGTTGATTAATAAACAGAAGTTGCACTATACATTCGATAAGTTGAGACTTTGATCCCACATAATTAATACATCTCCATTAATTCTTGTTACTGATAATAGCATATTCATATTTTTTTTCTTTCATTGACTCCTTGAAAGGATTTAATCTGTTTATAGTTTGACAAAAGAAGCACATATATTTGACAGATTTTGCACATCTCTTTGTATTTTCATCAGGACAACAATAATGATGTCTATTACATTACAGGTTATGTACCTGAAATAAAAAATTTCTGTTGACTGCATGATTGGGCTATTGGACATGGTGCATACCCACCAGGATTTCATATTGACAGAAGTTGATAGCTCACTTAGTGGCATCAGCACTCATGGTAATCCATTAATTGATTTTAAGTATGTCTTATATCGATTTTCTTCTTCTTGTCTAATCTGATATTTTTTCTTCCCCCATTGATTTCCCCCTTGACATGATTGTTTTGTTAGGGGTTATGGTTTTGGTATCTCGCCTCTTGGATATAATATGCCAGAGTTGCAACATTAAGAGAAAAAAGAGAAAGTGGGATCAGCCAGATGAGTCATTAGTTTTAACTGGTGCCTCCATTCAGCAAGTGCTTCAAGTGCCTCTACTGTAGCATGCTGCTGCCATTGTCCAAAAGTTTGTTCAAGTAAAGACGAGAATCCTGTCTTCTTTATTAGTTTTTTTGTTCGATCTTGTTTCTATCGGCTTTCTGTAGACGAGAATTCTGAAGATGCTGCTACTGAATTTGAAAGACAACTTTCTCTGTTATTTCATGAGTAAACTAGTTGGGATTTGATTAATGTATTGCAAAGTTGTAATAGCAAATTCAGTATTAGATTCCTTTTCATCGTTGATTCACATTCTTGCTTAGGATGGTAAAACATAAAATTTACATATATTTAATTAGAGATCGTGTTTAGACAATCAAAATTGTGTTAGTTGAACGTACTATAACCACAAATAGCTGATGTTGGAACGAAAATATCATAATTATAATATTTTTAACTTTTAACTTTTATCGACATTTTTGTTATTATCGTAAGACATTTCTATATATGCGTTATGTGGAATAGACTCTCTTTTAGCTTGACAAGAACGGCGTCACAAGGAAGGCTATAGGGACGAGTTTGAGTTGAATAGATTCCTCTTTTTTGCAACTTGATTAGGTTTGGTTGTAATTTAATGCTAGTTAATTCTTGTCACAAGTTATGTACAAGGACAAAAATAAGGTCTTGTCAAATTTAATTTAGATTGTGTTTTTTATATCTGAAAAAAAATATTTCAAGATTCACATACTTCAAAATTTATATATTATTTAATACTATGTTAATATTAAACTATCAAAATTTATTGAATAACCAGATTTCTTGAATAAAATTTTATAAAAAAAATTATTCTCAAAATTTCAAAGTAAACGCGTTTTCTATTTTTATGTTTTGAGAAACAGTTTTTCAGAATGACAAAAAGAACGCATTTTCAGCAATTTCAAAACAGACACCCAAAACACAAAACACAAAATGAATTCAAAACTCAAAACGCAAAACTGAAATGCAAAGAGAACGGCCCCTTAGTTTCTCTGGAATTTATTTTCTTTCCACCCATTTTCCATTCTTGCAATCAAACGGACCCTAAATTCCCCACAGTTTGTCTCTCAAACTTTAACCGCATGAGTTTTGTTGGAAGAACTAGCTAAAACATATTGTACTTTTCTTATAAGACTCGAACATTAGACTACTAGTAGAAACTATAGGTGCCTCTCATTTACATAAACTAATAAAACTAGTTATTATTTCCTTTTACGATGTGAACGCTTAAATGATATGAAGTGCATGGAATACCTCGATCAAATAGAATATATAGTATTTTTTAAGATTATAGCAAACAATTATATTGGATTACTGCTAAAATCTATTTCTGTGAAAATCTACGATAATTTCAAATATAGCGAAATCATTATTTTGTTACCAATATATCAACATAAATTATTTATTTAACTGTAGAATTCATGTTGCCTATAGGAAGTAGATTCGTAAGATTAGTAACCACATTGTAAGGAAGGCAAGAGGCAGAGTAAGTAACAGCAGATATTTTCCTCCCTTATTGAGGGAGCTAGACGAGGTAAACAACTAAGAAAATCAAGTTAAGAAACCAAGAGAGTTCATAGATAAAATGCTAGAGTTATTATTTTGTTAGGCAATAATCATAATATCCACGACCACGAGAGAAGTGCACCTAACCCTGCCCTTTCTGAACTCCGTTTCCTCCCCATGTTTCTGTATGCCAATCATTGGCTTATCTTTTAAAGGATAAGTAATGAACAGTGATCCTGTAGTGTTGGTACAACAAGGATCAATCACGGTCATGGGAAGATATAATGTAGAAGGTTGAGGGTGTATGAATTTCAATGTATAGAAAATCAATTCATATAAATAAAAACAACTGTACATGCCTTCAATCTATCCCAACACCACCAGAAATATGCCATAAACTTCTCTTCGCAAATGTCTATTCTGAAACATCAAAGTGAACAGAAGAAACATGTCAATAAGATGGATGAAATTTGCAAAATGGAAATCACTCAAAGATTAAGACCAAACGTCTATCTAATATGCTAAAAGGTGAAAAGTTCAATCTCTAGCAGAAGAGGGAAAAGACTTACAACTTACCCATCCAATCGGAACCTTTCTCGAACATCAATAAGGTGAGGAGACGTGAAAAGCCTGGTATGAAAACCACAATTACGCAGTATGGACTCAGTAAAACTGCGTGTTGATCCCTTCATGATGCCACAGTAGAAACATATTCAGCGGTAAACCCATAACCACCAAAAAACTCAATTTTGAAAATCATTTCTAATTCAGAAAGTATACCTTTCCCCTTTTATAACTACGAACCTTTGATAACCAAGAATTACCTTTCCTTTGGTGCCTGCCACATGAATAATCTTCATTTGTTTAATTGGCTCCTCTAATTCCAGAATCTACATTTCATTAAAATCAAATATAATCTAGAAAATTCTACACCACTGTGCACCAAATTTAAATTTAACTTTAGCAACTACATAAAGATACCTCAATATAATCAAATAATAAATCAAAGCTATCGCCCTTGCTGCTCTTATCGGTGCGACAGCTTTTGATGATCAATGAAGACAGAGCCTCCATTGCCTCGTCATATGGTGACACTGTTGCATTCTAACCGAGTTTTACGTACCAAAAAAATTACACTGATGGGCTGTTTAACGTAATTGGATGAAAATATGGAATTACGTACCTGGCGACATATTTTATTTGGCGTGAAATTGGTTTAGACAATAAGATTACATGGTGAAAGCACGTAATACGTACACAAATATGTGCATGTGTGCATTCTGAGGAGAGAGAGAGATAGGGAGAAGTAGTGGTGGAATATATAGCATATGAGTTTTCAACTACATATTTCATCGAATCCATACTTTTTATCAAGTTTTCAACCATACATTTCATCAACTTCTATCAAAATTTACCAAGTAGGGACTTAATAACGTCATAATAAACGAGGTTCACAACCGATAAAAAGATGCTTTCAGAAAAATTAGGAGGACAATCAAACCAAACATAATTCAGTCAAGATAAAAATGCAATTTTAACAAGGTCATGAGCTGGAAGCACCTTTATAGAATTAACCAAACGAGTCTAAAAACAACTTTTGACCGTTAAAAACTCATTTTAGCTTTTTAAAAGTTATGTCAAAGGAATTCTTACACTTCGAGACGAGGCCATCTAGTACGTGATACCATGTAAATAACACCTTTTAGGACATGAGGTTTTATAATCTTACATATTAGTTCCTGATTTTTTTTATTTTTTTTTTTAAACTTTAATTGGGTGAAAGCAATGGTAGCATTCAGAGTACGAAAAATGAACACGCGTGAGAAATTAATCTAAAAAGTAAAAACCCAAATTTATTTTGATTTTATAGAAAAGTAGTAGATCCCTGTTTGGTATTGATTAAAATTAGATTTTAATCTAAGTTAAAGTCAAACAATCAATATTAACCACATATTTCATTGATCCTACAACTTTCCAACCACACTTCCCATCAACTTTTATCAAAATCTGCTAAAAATCTCCATCAAACAAGGACGCCTAGATTCTAAGAATTTTTACATTATAAATAATATACTTATATTTATAAATTTTAATGTTATCTATTATTTGATTGACCACGTAAACTTTCATTTTATCAATGACAATATAAGTTTAACCAAATTTATCTTTTCTTATCTGACATTGATTTTCAATACAATTTTGAATTTTCAGATCATAACAATATATTCGGTTTTTTCGGATCATACGAGGAGCATAAATTCTTCTTCTAAATCAACCTTAAAATTTCCAAGCAAACAATTCAAAGTGTCCTGCATAGACAGACGCCTGTGACTCGATGTCAAGAGAATTCACCGCCCAGTCTCTCCTCAGCCTTCCAATCTATGCAGTTTCGGCCCTAGAAGGTAGAAAGGATCTTTTTTGGTCAATTTAAAAGGGCGCAATTTTATGCAAAAAAGGCTCAAAAAGCTATAAATATTAGATGTACTTTCTTTTTTTAAATTGGTATATTAATGAGAAAATAAATTTTGAAGTTTGAATTTTCGAATTAATGGCTTCTCCTAATGGTCATCTTTTGCCATTTTTGAACCCACGATTTAAGAAGGGAAAAATTGATGACTTCCCTATTTAGGACGTGTCTGGTGGCGCTAGGTATCAGAATTTCAACCGTTGAAAAATCAAAAAATGGACCGTTGTTGCATTTCTTAATGGACAAAATCTGACACCTTTACAGTTGAAGGACAGCCCATTTACACCCATTTTCCAATTTTACCCCTTTGCAGTAGAGAACCTTGAGACTTTGCACATGTGATGAGGATGAAACTGTCTTTTTGTGTTCAAATTCTCACCAATACTTCAAATGGTAGCGAAAAGTGGGACCACCTGATGTGACCCAAAAATTGATTTTGGTTTGGGAAAATTTCTCCCAGACACACTCTTATTGTGACCTTAAGAAATACTAGGGATGTCAATGGGATGGGTATGGGACGGGTCGACCATTCCCACCCCCATCTCGTCGGGTATTTTTGTTACCTTACCCCACCCCGTCCCGTCGGATATAGTGGGACGGGGCGGGTTCGAGGCGAGGCAAGTCACATGCCCCATTTATCGCCCCATTTATTTTTCTTTTTATTTTTTATTTATTTTATTTTTTTCTTTTATTTTTTTTATATCTTTAGCTTGTAAATATTATTACTTTTTTACCAAATTGTTAAAAATAACTTATGTTCCCTTTAAAAATATGATAAATTTATTATTTTTGTTTGATAAAAAACTTAAATTTGAAATTAACTTTAAATGGGGTGGGTAGCGGGACGGGGAAGTCCCCGTCCCATACCCGCTTCGGGGCAATGACCCCCGCCCCGCCCTGCCCCGTTTACCCGGTTAGGCGGGTAATCCCTGTCCCATTTGGGGCAGGGCCCCACGGGTATCGGGTTGAATGGATTTTTTTTGCCATCCCTAAGAAATATTAGAAGTTTAGAGTCTTTACAAAAATCGAGTCTTTGAAAAGATAACAGAAGAATTTTAGGAAAAACACAATTGTGTAATCAATACGGAATAAAGGGTCGAATAAAGACAACTAAAGTGGTATGTCTGCAATTGCATTTTCTTTAGCCATAATACATGTATCCTTCTATCTCACAAGAATGTATTTTCTATTTTGGGTCGAAATTCTAAAAAACTAGTAATCTTCCATCTCAATGTGCAAGACTTCGACTGGCAACATGGATGTCACATTTTCAGACTTCTATGATCATAGCAGGGGAGATGAAGGTTGCACTTAGCTTCACCACCCCGAAAATGCAAATATCATATCACACATTCTAATTCAACATACTACGAGCCACGTTAAATATGTAGCCTGTCGTGAGAATTTGTTCAAGTCACGAGAAATTTCACAACCAATCCTACGAGAAGCGTAAATTCTACTGATAAAATCAACCTTAGAATTTCAAAAATGAAGTATGAATTTCCCATTCGTACAATGCTGTGAAAGTTCATTATTAAAACTGTAAAAGAAAGCAACCAAGTCGTCTGTAATTGTGAACTTCTGAAAAGGCAAACTAGAAGGTTCAAAACTAATGATCTGCACTTGAGTCATAAAGATAAGAGACTGTTGGCTTTTGCTCCTGCAAGTCAATAGAAAACAGCTGAAAAATATAGTATACACCTGATAAAAGTTCATCTTATAGGCATTTGTAACTAAAATATGTTTCTGATTTTTTTCCCTTTTCAATTGCTTGCTGAAATTAATGAATTTCATTTCCTGATTATCATGTACAATGAATATCACCGCTATATGAATGTGTAATGTCTATTAGGTCCTTATCTATCGAGAAAAGAATACCTTTCTTGATCCATGACTAAGGCTGCATCCTGTCTAAAGCATTTTAAGTAGTAAGTTGTTCCCCTGCCAAAGTTGTTTCCTGCATTTCAGATAGAAGAGATGATAAAAGTCTATGGCCAAGAGGAAATTTTATGGAACCTAACAAAGGATTTTCAATATGACGAGTCTACTGAGCCTGCATCTCACCATCGAAAATGTAATGCGTTTTTAAAAAATCTTTGAAGAAATCTAGTGATAAGATACCGGAAATTACTTGTTTCTATCAGGATGTCAGACCAAAAGTTTCAATTAAATTTGTGTCTTTTGGCTGGTTGATAATCTTTTCAAACATATCCTTTAGCTTGGCATGATGGACCATCTCATCTAGGATTATATCTTCAATTCCAGCGGCAGGTTTCTTTTGATTCTCGTTTTCATTTGAGGAAGAAGAGAACACTAGCTCAGATAAGCGGTCCTTTTGAGCTTGCCTACAGTACTTATCCCCCTCAGTTGTCCCAGATGTCATTAGATGGTATGTGTAGACTACTTTCTTCTGGCCAAGCCTGTATGCACGGCTTATAGCTTGCCTTTCCACAGATGGATTCCATACAACATCCAGGAGAACTATCCTTGAGGCCCCGATTAAATTTATACCCTCAGAACAGCACTTTGTTGAGGCAAGCATTACCTTTACTTCACTCTGTGGATCATTGAATAAATTTATCCAGATCTGCCTCTGCTTCTGTTCTAGCTTTCCTTGCATCGTGAAAACTTGCTTTCCGTCCACCCACTCGAAAATTGCCATTAGCTGGTCCTTTATTAATTCTAGAGGCTGAATGTACTGGCTAAATACCAACACCTTTTCATTATTGGCAATGCTGAGGCGGACGAGTTCCAAGAGAAATCTTGTTTTCACACCTTCATTCGGATTAAGCCTACAAGCCTCTAATGCGTCCTGGTCAATTTCGAAGTTCTCTTTTTCTGTTGAATGGGATCGTAAGAAAAGGAAAGGGTGCACAGAGATCAATGCTACCTTGTGTTCAAATTCAAAAGTGTTTGGTAAGCCTTCTATCCTCTCAAGTAGACTCTTTTGCAATGTGGGGGGTCTCAGAAGGATCACGCAGTCTCTCAAACCAGGAAGACTCTGCTGAAGAATGGCGCCTTTGTGTATGTGAACAAATGGTGCTATTGCAGATTTAAGTTTCTCTATCGAAGCATTGTCAAATGGGTCTGCAGTGTAAATAGAGTGAGGTCCTTTATATTTTCCCCTCATTTTTGTCCCCCTGGAAGTGATCATTTCTGCAAACTCTCTCTCTTTTCCAACTGTATCGGCAATTGCTGGTCTCACTAGGCGCAATGTGTTGAAGAGTTCCGCAAAGTTGTTCTGGAAAGGAGTCCCAGAAAGAATGACACACTTTTCTGTCTTGAGTTTCAGGAGCGTATTCCAGATACTGCTTCGGTCGTTGCGAGGAGTGTGCCCTTCGTCGAGAATAACCAATCCAGGCTTTTCAAGAAGTATCTTCTTCAGAGGTTCATGCTCCTCGTCAACAATGCTTCTCTTTCTCCTCTTCATCCCTTTCCCCTTCACAATTTCTTCTCCAGCCAGCTTTTCATAAAGAGTATAGCTGATTCCCAAAACACTTGGCCTTTTATCCCACGAATATACTTTTACCCAACGAACTGCATTCTTGTCGCGGCATTTTCTTTTGGGCAGATGTTTGAGAGCCAACTTGCTTTCCTTCCCGGAGAACTCAAGACTGCCTAGGTTATGGAATGGGAAATTAACTTCCCATTTCCTGAACTCTTCTTCCCAAGTGAGGAGCATACTGGCTGGAGCAATAATCATAGGTCGGCAGTTTGGAAACAATTTTAAATATGTCTCCAAGAAAACAATAGCCAAACGGGTTTTTCCAGTACCTGGAGCATGAGATATGATGCATCCCCCCACTCCACTTGGATCAGAAGTCCTCAGTTCTGTGAGATCAATGCTTCCAGCTAAGTTCTTCCACAAAAACTCAAAGCCTTCTTGCTGATGTTTGTACAAGCCTTCTCTGAGACGAGGACTTAAATTCCAAACGGATCCTTCAGCTTTACTTATGAAACCTGTAACATTATCCACTGATGATTCTAAATCAAGTCCATCAGGCATATATAACTTCTCTGTGTCTGAACATTTTTTCCTGTCTGATTCTCGGTAGGTTTTCTCCATCTGCAAGCGTAGAATAAAAAAGTTTCACACAAGCAAGTTCATAATTCAATCAAAAAGGATTGCGGGACTAATCAAATCAAAATACTTACCCATGGGGGCATTAATTCTTCCGGTTCACAATCCACATAAGGACAATACCTGCATCTTACACCAATGTCATCTTGTAAGTCCAAACAGTGCAACCCTCTAGAGCATCTGTCGTGTTGAGTCTCTTTAGCATCAGGAGCTTCTGCATTTTTTTTATCAATCTGTTGGCCATTATCAGAATGGTTAGTCTTTGCACAGCTTTCTCAAACATGCTGATGAAACATTAATTCTTGATTCACGAACAAAAAACG
The DNA here is from genome assembly GCA_035079005.1 of Fraxinus americana. NCBI lineage: Eukaryota > Viridiplantae > Streptophyta > Magnoliopsida > Lamiales > Oleaceae > Fraxinus > Fraxinus americana. The sequence goes on along the minus strand of CM068710.1, from coordinate 34,268,577 downwards.
AACTGCCCAGCTTGAATAATGAAATTACAGACTAATGGACCCTTGGTTATGTTTCCAGGATTGTGTTGTGTTATAAACTAATAATTGGATGATACGACTTCTAGCACACCCATACTGGAAATTTATACTGAATTTTTCTCTCTTTTTTTTTTTGGTAAAAAATAAGTCATTAAAATGTTGTGGATAACTAGAAAATCTAGAACAGATAAGCCCTTTTGACAAATAAACAGATGAAGAAAATATATGTAATTAAAATTATTTCCAAACATTTATATTTTTCGTCACAAATGTTAGTCGATAATAGTCAAAGACTAATCCCTGATAACCTATTCAAAGGAATTTAGATGTAGCTTCTATATGATAATTAATTGTTTCTTGAAAATTTCATACCGAGTGAAAGCAGATCTCTATTCTATGTATTGTTCTGGTCTAAAGTAAGAAGAGAAATCATCTTTCGGGTTCTTTACCAAATATTTTGGAGAAAATGCAGATTCAAAATGATACGTATGGAACTAACTCGAATATTTAAAGTGGTTCATTTCCATGAAAAATAGTTGCTTAGAAGTTTCAATTTTCAAGCATTTTATTGATGTTCTACAATGATAAGGTCAATAACGAAGTGCAAGTCATTTAATCAGTCAAACTTTTGACTTCCTTAAACATAACAGAAAAAATTACTTTCATATTATACACATTTAAAGCTGGACTTACCTCATGGCAATCGAAGGAACCCATTTCCTCTAATGTGAGAGCTAAGGTCGCTTCGGCAAACAAACCGTCCACCATTTTTTCATATTCTGATTTTTCAGTCGGTTTTGGGACCTCATCTTCGAATCTGAATTTCAAAGGAAGAGTATATTGAGGTGACGTTTCCTTCTTAGCTTCTTCATCGCTTTCTTCCTTGTCAAAATAAGATTCCTTATTCAGTACAGAATCTGAGAGAATTCTGATGAAATCAAAATGCTTTTGTGAAGTAACTGGCTGCTTTTTTGTCGGCTGCATAGTTTCTTCCTCTTTGTCACTCATCTTATCATCCACGAGTAGGTTTTCATCATCACAATGCGAAAGGTCTTTCTTCTTTGAGGTATGTTTTGCAACAGATCCTTTCAAATTACTGTGATCTCCAGTCGTTTTGTCTTGTAGATTATGTTTCATGGAGGAGCGTGATGACTCCACATCATCAGAAGAATCAGAAATCTCCACTGAGTAATGTTCATAATCCACACTATCAAATCCACTGTCACTAGGAGAAAGCAATTCATCTGATGAACCCAAACTAGTTCTGTCAACTTTCGATTGATCTTTTAGAATTCCCTTCTTCAATCGAGTCTGACTTGCAATCAGATGTCCACTTCCATGCGATAATATTTCATCTCCTTGGGAGGAAGCAACTTCATTGGCATATAGACTAATAGTTTTCTCGCTGTCACTGCCAGAACCAGTAATTCGTTGGACAGAACCTGCTCTTTTGTTTTTGTTTTCATCAATTTCCTTCCATTCAGATCGGTTCTCACAGTCTATCAAACAGAAAAAAATTTGTAAAAAAAATGAATATAACCTTTTATGTCTTTTTGCTGAATGAAAAATGATTTTTAAAAACTCCCAAAGCGTCAAAATACAATTTTTAAAAGCGATCATAATAGGAAACTATGCTACTGTCCACCTAATTGTAGTTGACAAACAGAAATATTTACAGGATTCAAAGTAATCAGACAAGGATATATATTTTTGCTCCTACCTCTAGCATTTTCACTGCAATAGGCCACAGAATCTCCTTCATTATGTCCTTGCCACGTAGAGAAGCTTCTCATGGGTGAAGATAGTTGTTCTTTTCTTCTGAACTCAGCTTCATCAATTCTTTCGATCTCAATTTCTGCAGAACTTGCATCTTCATTTTTGTTCCCTACAAGGATACACTAAAATTTAGGAAAACCAACTGTTTGTGTTAATTGGCAAGTCTGTAGCAAAACATTTTTCACTGTAACGTTGATGTTTTACTTCTAAAAGAAGCCTACTGTCTTGCGTATCAGATATCTGATAAGTTGAAGATAATAATATCTTTTTGCTCGTACCTCTAGCATTTTCCCTGCAATCAGCAGTAGAATCTCCTTCATTATATCCTTGCCCAGTAAAGAAGCTTCTCATGGATGAAGATAGTGGTTCTTTTCTTCTGAACTCAGCTTCATCAATTCTTTCAATCTCAATTTCCTCAGAACTTATGTCTACATTTGTGTTCTCTACAAGGAGACGTGAAAATTTAGGAAAACCTACTGTTTCGTGTTAATTGGAAGATCTGTACCAGCAACATTTTTCACAATAAAACGTTAATGTTTTACTTCTAAAAGAAGCCTACTGTCTTACGTATCTGATATCTGATAGGTTGAAGAGAGAACAAAAAAGAAGGGGGCATTTTACTTTGATGCACATGTAACAGTAGGTGCGAGGATCTTGTATTCAAAGTCCGGGTGGATGAATGGATAGGTTCTATCAATTTTGACAAGCTTCAAATTCTTAAAATGAAATATCACTATCATAAAAATGAGATCTTGACTAAAACCTTAATGTGACAAAAATTACTAGTGAAATTGTGCAACAATTCAAGATCCAAACAACAATGACCAGATAAAATGAGAAATTCAACACCATCACCTTTTTCTACAAGCAAGTTCTCCCTGTACAAGCTTCTCGAGGAAACAGAGTACTTAATGTCAACATTTTCTTCATCCGCACGTCTGTCGCCAGCATCCCGTGAGAAAGAGGATTCATGCATATCAACCTGTGGTACATTTTTGCTCACACCTCTAGGATTAGTAAAGTTGGCTGCAGAATCTCCTCTTGATTCTTGCCTTATTGAGGACCCTACCTTGAATGCAGAATGCATTTCTTTACTTCTGAACTCTGCTTTGTCAATTTTTTCAATCTCAATTTCCATGGAATTCATATCTTCATTTCCATTCCCTGTTGAGAAACATAAATATATATTTAATCTTCTCCATGAATTATTATCAAAGATATGTATACACTTTTGAACATAACATTACCATTTATTTCTTCAAAGCGACTACTTCCTTATTATCCGAGATTTGAAAGTTCAAAACTAAATAGAAGGAAGAAATTGGCGATAAAGCATTCTTTCATTGTTTGCTTTCGTGTGCTCGTGAAATCCTCGTGTTACAAGGTTTTAAAGTGTGATTTCTCCTTTTCGGCTTAAATAAGGGGGAAAAGGTAAAAGAGGCAAATCTGAAATTGTTTAAAAGCGAGCAAATTGGCGATAAAGCACTCTTTCATTGTTTGCTTTCGTGTGCTCGTGAAATCCTCGTGTTACAAGATTTTAAAACGTGATTTCTCCTTTTCAGCTTAAATAAGGGGGAAAAGGTAAAAGAGGCAAATCTGAAAGTGTTTAAAGGTACGTGCTAGAATATGCCGTATACACATCCTGTGAAATGAAGGAATATTAGGATGAAGCTGTGATGCCGTGGGATGGTAAGTTTTAAGAAAAAGCCTTAAGAAAATAAGGTTTTCGCACCCTGTGGTGCCCCCCTTGGTGCAAATCCTGGTTCCCTAAAAGCTAAACACTAAGAAATATTCCACTTATCAGTATGACGAAATGTCATGGCTTCTTAGCTATTGCTGCACCATCAATATGTCTTGCCAGTTATTATGTTCTCTCTGTAAAATACTCGTTTGGATGAGGGCTCCCAAACCTGTACTAGAAGAGGAAGAAAAACCCATGCTGATGAATTACCCCAAAAAATTGCCTAGTAAATATGGAAGTTATAGGTTTGTTATGAACAACCCAATATCAAATACATATAATAATATGAGCAAAAAAATCATTTTTCCATACTTCGAGACATGCTGAGCTAGTGAGCTCCACATATTCATGTACAGTAAAAAATGGGGGATTGACTCTATAAAGAGTAATGTTATTTAACACCAGTCCAGATATTAATATTAGTGACATTAAATTACAGGTTGAATTACATACAAGGAGTTACGATTTATTTAATATGACATATGACACCCTGACTGGAGTTCAACACCACTTAGCATTATTCTTCTGTAAAATATGGGATCAATAAATGGAAATTCATTGAGATTTACTTCACGTATATTTCTTAGTTAGGACAGAGGTGCTCCCCACTTCAAGAGACATGTTTGGTTGCCAAAAATCCTTAACGCATATACAAATTCGTATGCCCTGACCTCATTTCTAGAGAACTTTCATTTACTAAATCCTCTCAGTTTGGCATTCGTAGCTAAAATATGTTGGCAATTTCTAGAAAAATAATCATGAGGAGATAATGGATAGGTTCTAATAATTTTCCAAGCGTCAAATTCTTAAAATGAAATATCACTATCATGAATATGTGATCTTGACTAAAACCTTAATGTGACAAAATTACTAGTGAAATTGTGCAAAATTCAAGATTCAAACAACAATGACCAGATAAAATGAGAAATTCAACACCATCACCTTTTTCTACAAGCAAGCTCTCCCTGTACAAGCTTCTCGAGGAAACAGAGTTCTTAATGTCAACATTTTCTTCATCTGCATATCTGTCGCCAGCATCCCGTGAGAAAGAGGCTCCATGCACATCAACCTTTGGTACATTTTTGCTCGCACCACAAGGATTAGTAAAGTTGGCTGCAGAATCTCTTTTTGATTCTTGCCTTATTGAGGACCCTTCCTTGCATGCAGAATGCATTTTTTTATTTCTGAACTCAGCTTCGTCAATTTTGTCAATCTCAATTTCCTTGGAATTCATATCTTTGTTTCCGTTCCCTGTTCAGGAACATAAATATATATATTTAATCTACTCAATGAATTAATTATCAAAGATGTGTATTGTTGACACTTTTGAACGTAACATTACCATTTATTTTTCTAAGTGACTACTTCCTTGTGTATAAGAGATCTGAAAGTTGAAAAGTAAGGAAAAGGAGGGAATTGACGATAAAGCACTCTTTCATATTTACTTTCCTGTGCTCGCGAAATCCTCGTGTTATAAGATTCTAAAATGTGCTTTACCTTTTCAGCTTAAATAGAGGGGAAAAGATGGGATCAATAAATGGAAATTCACCAGATTAACTTCACATAAATTTCATGGCTAGGACAGAGTTGCTCCCTACTTCAAGAGACATGTTTGGTTGCCAAAAATCCTTAATGCATATACAAGTTCATATGTGCTGGCCTACTTTCTAGAGAACTTTCATTTACTAAATCCTCTCACATTGGAAAGGGAGATTCCAGAAGAAACTACACCCGTTAAAAATGTCATGAAGAAGCAATATAACCAGAAAGATTCGATTCTCTTGTCCAGTTTGCATAAAATATTAAAATTAAAGCTTATATGATAGTCTTTTGAACATATTTAATTGGAAAAGCTTAAACAAGAGCAGACATGGCTAAAACTACAAAAAATTTGCAAGGGACATCCAGAATTTAATCACATGGGAAACGCTCCAAGGGAGAGACGATTATAAGTAAAATCTAGTTGCAATCCGAGTTATTTAAATGTTTTTAAAAGATACCTGAAGTCTTTTTCTTCGGTCTTTGATGGGGACGTGGTGCAGAATTGACATGCACTGTGCCAATTTCCTCCACATCCCCAGAACTACAAGAACTCCCCTGTGCCACCCGGCCCACCCCAAAGTAGATCTTCCTCCTTGATCTTGTCCGCTTTCCGACACTTGAGTAGAATTCCCTGGTTGCTGCATCATAGTCCTTTGGTAGAAAATTACTCTGCTAAATATAGAAAAATGTTAGCAAAGTTTGTAACAGTAAGATTTTGAAGTTCTTTGGGATACAATGCAAACAACTACATGTTCTGTGAATTCAGAACCATAAGAAATAAACAGCACCATACATTACAGAGTGAACAGGTTCCATTAAAATCTGGAGTTTCAAGATACCAGTACAAAATGCAAGACGAAACCATTTCTGGTTGCTGAATGCACCACATTAAAATTGGGGGGGTCAGGCCACCCCCTAACGACCCTCCTGGAAGTCCGTCTGTTACCAATTTTAAATTGGGAAATTTTAAAGATTTTTTTCCTTATAAATTCACGTTCAAGAACTTTTTTTTAATTAATGAAGATATAAATAAATGTAGAAATTACACTAAAGCATCTAAAGATCACACTTCAAAAATCAGATATGAAGCATATTCAATCAAAAATCAAGTAACAATTTAATATTTTAATATTAATAATATTATTACAAATTCAACACCCACCAAAACACTCACTTCACCCATTCTCTCTCTCTCTCACCCTCTCCCTCTCAACGAAGCCGGGATCTTCCCACTCTCCCTCTCCTCAACTAAGCCGGAATCTCCCCTCTCACTTTCCCCCTCCTCAACGAGAACCATTAGTGACGTCGCTGCGTGCAGCGCTGCTAACGTGGTGAACGTCGACGCTGCAGCAGTTGCAGCGCTGCGCAAGACTCCTCACTCCAATTGCCGTCGTTGCGATGATGTTGTGCTCGCTGCTCTACATGCTATAGACAACAACGATGTGGACATTGTTTTAGGGATGACGACGATGTGGATGTGGTGTTTCTTCCCTCCTATATGTCTGGGGTGACTTCGCGCTCCAGCCACCGCTGCTATGATGGCAATGTGGGGCGCTACTCTGCGCGCTACAGTTGTCTCTGTAGCGGTGGTGACATGGTGTTTCTTCACTTCGATCTGTTGTAGGGTGTTTTGGGTGTTGGCAATAAGGTAGTGGTGAAAATCTAGAGTTTTTTGGGTAGTTGGTGGTGGTTTGCAAATTGTGACGATGTTTGTAGTTGGATGGTGGTGGTTGTGATGTTGACTATGGTGGTGAAGTGGTTGTGATGTTGATTGTGCTAGTTGGGTGGTGATGGTCAGTGGCGATGATGGTGTTGGTGGTTGACGGCGATAGTGTTGTGTTGATGGTTATGTGGTGTTGAAGTTGGTGTTGGTGTTGTTGGTAGTGGTGGCGACAGAATGGGATGAAGAGTGTTTGTGACCAACTATTTAGGTGTTCATGACAAAGTACATGGTTGATTTGTGATCAAATATTGGAAGTGGATTGGGATTGAGGGTGAGGTGTTTGGTGTATGTGACCAACTATTTAATTGTCACCTAAAGATTCGATAATTCGTGATTGAAAAATAATTTATGACCAATTAATTTGAAAATTTATGACTATTAAATAAGTTGTGCCTATAAAAATTATGATTGGTGACCAATAAATAAATTTTGTAACCTATAATATTTTTGACCAATAAATAAATTATGATATATAAGTATGTAATTGTGACCATTAATTGTATAACCGTAACCTTAGTATATTTAATTAATAAAATAGTTTTAATTATTTAGTTATCACCTAAGATTTGAAAATTAATGTCTGAATTTTGAATTGGCATATACTTTACACCTGAGATATGAATTTTTCCCGAAATAAATATCATATCTGTTGATTTATGAATTCTGTAAAATGTTTGGTTTCTAATCATTAGAAATCTTAAATTGTTTTTGTCAAGAAAAATCTACAACGCTTGAAAGATATTGGAGATGTTCAATTGTTTTAAAAAATAGATTATAAAAGTTATTTAAAATTTAAAACTTTTACAACCCAATATAATATAATGAATGAGTAACAAACGATGTATACCATTTTTCTGTTGAGCAAAGTAATTCAATCCCCTCTGATGTAGCTCCAATTTCAGGTTACAAACTGAAATTTACAAAAATATTTATTAATATTCGTCTCGAACAATTACTTATATCGAATCTGTTGAAATAAATAGGAGACTTTAGTAATAAAAATAATCATAAAGAAAGAAATGTGAAATTTCTAAAATAATCTTTTGCACATAAATCTTTTTTCTTTCCTTGCTAAGGCATAATAAATCTTATACCACTATGCTTAAATTGAACTTTTTTTTACAGATTATTGCCATTAAAAGCTGGTTCGATTCAAGAAATAAACTTTTATAGCATACTCAGAGACGTATTTACTACAAATTCACATACGGATTTAGCTACAAATTTTCAACAACCATTATTTTTCTGATAGATTTGAAAGCACAAAAATCTCGATTTTCATCCTACAATTAATCTAACATCACTACCATCAAACACATTTAGCGACATAAATCATCTACAAGCTTAGCAATGATTTCCCAATAGCTATTATATTTTTTAAAGCCACAAAAAGTTACCCGCATATTTAGTGACGACACGAAATAGTTTGCTAAAATTGTCACTAATCCGTCGAAAATATAAAAAATTATAAATTGTATGGATGACCTTTAACGAAGATAGACTTTTGGCAAATGTTAATGAATTTTATTTTTTTTAAAAAAAGGATAAAGATAAAGAAAATTATCAAGAGGCATACAGCCAAATGGTTTTAATGCACTGAATTAGTCACGCAACTAATATGTAAAAACGTTTGGTAAGATAAAACAATTGGTAATAATGATCATTGTAATAGTTGTTGAGCTTTTGAAGTCAAGATTTCGTTAATAACAATGAAATGATACGTTAATAGCTTTATTTGAATGGGTATATGTGGCTAGATAATTCAAAGATGTCAATAGTTATAATTAATAGCGACGAAATGCATACCAATAAACAAAAATAAACGACGAAATTAGGTTATTCATTAGCTAGTTTAGCGATGAAACCCCTCGCTAAAGACCGTCACTAATTCCATCATAAATCTAAATTCATTTTTCAAGACAAAAATCCATGATGGATGTGGTGACTAAGAATATCTCTCTTGCTAAAATATGTTACTAAATTCGTCAGAACGGCGCGATAATAATGCACGAGTTTTGGATAGTTTCTATTATTTGATTGACCAGTCACCACATTCAGGTTAATTTTATTAATGACAAAATAAGTTTAACCAAATATACCTTTTGTTATCAAACATCGATTCCCAATGGAATTTTATAGTCAATTTCTATCGATAACTAGTACATAACAACAAACACGTGCGATGAAATTTTGAATTAGAGTAGAGATGCATACCTTTTTGCAACTTGATGAAAACAACTTCTATCCCTTTGAGCTAATAGATTCAATCAAATTTAATCGTTACCTTGATTTTCAAGTACCTGACTGAAATGAGCGAAAATATTATCAATGTGACATCTTGAAAACTACTACATGCACCAAGATACCGAATATATTTCAATAGATAGTAGAAGTTGGAAATAAAAATAAAAATACAGGAAGAAATTTGATTTTTTTTTAACACACATACAACATATTAGGAACTAAGTGGATTATTATAAATGTTAATAAATATTTGTACATTAATTCTTATTATAATTAGTTGACTTTAAATGTTTCCCAACAAGAGTTTGAATTTTCTTGATGTGCATTAATTATTGTCATCGTTTGAAGGTTTTGCAAATGATGGTAAACAAAAGAACTCTAGATCCAGTTTTATGACTTGATTGTCATCGTTCGAGTTTTTCATATCACACATATATACATTTTCACGAGCTCAAATTTCATCAAACAATTAATCGAACTTCACTACCATAAAAAACAACTATGGCGAAAGAAATAATTCACAGACTTAGCAACAAATTTCCAATGGCTATTGTTTTCTTATTTTTTCAAAGGAAAAAAAGACAACCTTACTCGCAGATTTACTGATGACAACATACGGTTAGCTAGAAAAGTGTCACTAACCCATCAAAAGTATTGAAAAAATTAAAAATTCTGCAGATGACCTTTAAATTAACGATGAAAGATGTTCTGTAAATATTAATAAATAAAATATAAATAAAATTATCGAAAAGCATATGACAGTAAAAATGTTCATGAAAACAAATAAACAATTGTATATATTTATCTAAAACCTCTATAAAAAATTACATTTTCTGTAGAAAAGATTGATTACCTGTATAAATCAGCAAAAGAGTAGCCTTTGAATAACCAATGTAGTCGAAAACCAGCAAAAACACATATAGGGAGAGGGAGAGAGAGAGAACAAATTAAAATCTGTATTTCAAATGGATTTTAATCCACTTAATTAATTACATAATTAATATTCAGAAACAAAACTAATTAGGTAAGATAAAGACAAATGGTAATGACGATTGCTGTAATATTTGTTCAGATTTTTGAAGTTTAAATTTCGATACTAACGATGAAATTTTATACATAATAGGCTATGAATTAATTTGAATTCAAATTATTTAGTGTTAGTGTGAAAAACACATATTTTCACCATTACCATGTTTATTTGAATGGACATGTGGCTAGACAATTCAAAGTAGTCGACGCTAACAATTAAACAGCGACTGAATCCGTGATAGTGAACAAAATAAATAACACATTCGCTAGTTCCAAATATATGGTTGGACTTAGTGACGAAATCCCTCACTAAAGTTCGTCACGATATCCATCATCAATTTAAATTCCCTTTTTTGTTTTCTACGGCAAAAAATAACGGCTTTGGCGACAAAGAATGTCTCTTGCTAATAAATGTTACTACGGATGTGTTGGCGTCCCATTTTTTTGAAAATTGAGTTTTGTAATAATAATTTTTTTGAGAATGTATTGTTAAAACTTAAAAAATAGAGAAAAAATTGAATTTGCAGATAAATTTATTTTATTGGGAGAATGTGTATTAAAAAGTAAGTTTGAAAAAAATAAGTTTTTAAATAATGAAACTCAAATAGACACTAAATTTGTCTCAGATTCAGTATGACACATGCATTGTGTATCTTGTCTAAGTGGAAAATTCTAAACTACTTCTAAACCCATGTTTGTCTTCCATTCATTTAAAAATATTTTTTTATATATTCATTTTCAACCACATATTCACACAATAAAATATTATATACATAAACCAAAAACTTTTCTCTAATTTTTAACCACACATTCTCCAAAAATTTTTTATTCAAAACAATCTTTTCCCCCCAAAAAATGACCACCAAACTGGGACTTTACTTTTCGCTACAAAAGTAATATAAAAATAAATAATAAATTGAGCTCAAAAGAAAATAAAATAAAAAATTAATAACGTTGACTGAAAATATTTTTATACATGTTCATTTAATATTTATTAAATATCTATATTTAAATCATCACTGAAAGCTTGAACTATTTTTATTTTTCTAATTTTTTTTTTTAAGATTTCTCATTTTATTTAAAAAATTTATGTAAATAACATTAACACTTGAACTAACTTTTTTCTTTTTTTTTTTTTTGTTGAGCAATATAATTCAACCCCCTCTGATGTAACTCCAATTTCAGGTTACAAACTGAAATGTACAAAAATATCTATAAATATCGGTCTCGAACAATTACTTATATTGAATTTGTTGCAATAGAACCGTGCTACTTGTATAATCGAGGTTGACAACCACTCGCACATGAGATGGGTGGGTGGGTAATTTTTTTTTTTTTAACAGGGTGTGACCCACAACTGTAAGAGGTTCTCAACCGAGATTGTACAAGTGGTGTTTCCCGTTGCAATAAATAGGAAAGTTTAGAAATAAAAATAATCATAAAGAAAGAAATGTGAAATTTCTAAAATAATGTTTTGTGTTACACGAATGTATATTTCGAATAAAACACATCGCAAGTGTACGGTTCTTTAAAAAGTAATAAAGTGGACTTTTTGAGTCCGAGTATCGTCCCACAAGAATTGATTAGTTCTAATTCTAATTACCGTGACCCTAACCAAAACAATAAGAATGAAAATGTTTGTTTTGATGATGTGGGTGCAATTATGAATCTTTTAACTAAATTGAATGAGATTTATGTTGAACGCAAGTTGAAGTTTTTTCTAATAGATGATGAATGTACTAGGATCACGAATCTCTATGTAATAAGTTTTTAAACTTAGTTCTACACTTTAACACACGATTGAAATATTGAAGAATCAATATTCTTAAATTATTTAACAGTCTCTCTCGAGTAAAGAAAAACATATTTTAATATGTGATATGACTATATCTTTATGACGAATGCGAACATACAAGAATGCATCATTTTTTGTGAGTACTAAAAATTCACATATGCCATAACGATATATTTCTATTGTCTATCGGACCTATGATGATTTATACCGCGTCAAACATATTTCCCTTCTTTCGAATGCATGAAATAACCCTAGTACAGAATAAACCTAGCCTAACATGGTGGAAAGAAGAAGATCAGAAAAATAAATAAAGAACGACATTACCAATTCAATTATTGAGTTTAATCATCACTTCGTGATGTTGCTCTTTTTGTTTTTGTCTCTTTTCTTCCCTCAAAACCACTATGAATATGTTGTCTTACGTTCTGGACGGCTCTAGGGTTTGAATATGCGACCCAAGATTTGTTTCCATACGAGTTCTATTGAAATAAGGAAACTAGAAAAAATTTCGCGATTTGGCCTGGGCAGATACCTAGTAAAAAATGGGGCGATCGCTTAGGCTTAGAAAATGGATCATGTTGATGTTGTTGAGGGTCGGGCGGCTATAACTGGGCGGCTGCCCAGTTATAAAACTTTCGCGAATTTTCTTTTCAACAATTTTCTTCATTCTTTCTTTCATCTTGGTCTTCCAAATCAAAGTACTTCAATTTTAGCGCTCCAACTTTTACTCAAATGCATATCAGTCCCCAAACTTTGTATTTGATACAATTTAGCCATTTCCGTTATCTTTGCATTATTTTCTCCAATTTTTCATCAAACATTGAGTTTTATCTACAAAATGAAATATAACACTAAGTTATGTAGTATTTTATCCAAAGAACGGTGAAATATCATCGATTAAGACCTCGAATAAGTGTAGAAACTACACCTATCATTTTGCATATAAATCTTTATTCTTTCCTTACTAAGGGATAATAAATTTTATTCCACTATGCTTAAATTACACTTTTTTCAGAAAACTTGTTAAAATTAATTGGCTTTAAGTATGTCCAACAAAGTACTGATTATTGCCATTATAAGTTGGTTCGATTCAAGAAATAAACTTTTATAGCAGACTCAGAGACGTAATTTCTACAAATTCACATACGGATTGAGCTACAAATTTTCAACAACCATTATTTTTCTAATAGATTTAAAAGCAAAAAAATCTCGATTTTCATCATACAATTAATCTAACATCACTACCATCAAACACATTTAGCGACATAAATCATCTACAAGCTTAGCAATGATTTTCCAATGGCTATTATATTTTTTAAAGCCACAAAAATTTAACCGCATATTTAGTGACGACGAGAAATAGTTTACTAAAATTGTCGCTAATCCGTCGAAAATATAAAAAATTATAAATTGTATGGATGACCTTTAACGAAGATAGACTTTTGGCAAATGTTAATGAATTTTATTTTTTTTAAAAAAAGGATAAAGATAAAGAAAATTATCAAGAGGCATACAGCCAAATGGTTTTAATGCACTGAATTAGTCACGCAACTAATATGTAAAAACGTTTGGTAAGATAAAACAATTGGTAATAATGATCATTGTAATAGTTGTTGAGCTTTTGAAGTCAAGATTTCGTTAATAACAATGAAATGATACGTTCATAGCTTTATTTGAATGGGTATCTGTGGCTAGATAATTCAAAGATGTCAATAGTTATAATTAATAGCCACGAAATGCATACCAATAAACAAAAATAAATGACGAAATTGGGTTATTCATTAGCTAGTTTAGCGATGAAACCCCTCGCTAAAGACCGTCACTAATTCCATCATAAATCTAAATTCATTTTTCAAGACAAAAATCCATGATGGATGTGGTGACTAAGAATATCTCTCTTGCTAAAATATGTAACTAAATTCGTCAGAACGGCGCGATAATAATGCACGAGTTTTGGATAGTTTCTATTATTTGATTGACCAGTCACCACATTCAGATTAATTTTATTAATGACAAAATAAGTTTAACCAAATATACCTTTTGTTATCTGATAAGTGTGTTTTTACACACTTATTAGGCACTTTTGGATCTAATTATAATTGAAATTGAGTCGATGTTATCAAACATTGATTCCCGATGTAATTTTATAGTCAATTTCTATCGATAACTAGTACATAACAACAAACACGTGCGATGAAATTTTGAACTAGAGTAGAGATGCGTACCTTTTTTGCAAGACAATTCAAAATAGTCGATGCTAACAATTAAATAGCGACGCAATCCGTGATAGTGAACAAAATAAATAACGAAATTAGGCCACTCATTCGCTATTTCCAAATATATGGTTGGACTTAGTGACGAGATCCCTCACTAAAGTTTGTTACGATATCCATCATCAATTTAAATTCCTTTTTTTTGTTTTTTACGGCGAAAAATAACGGATTTTGTGACAAAGAATGTCTCTTGCTAATAAATGTTACTACGGATGTGTTGGGAGTCCCTTTTTTATTTGAAAATTGAGTTTTGTAATAGTAATTTTTGATAATGTATTGTTAAAACTTAAAAAATAAAGAAAAAATTTAGTTTATGTATAAAATTATTTTATTGGGAGAATGTATATTGAAAAGCAAGTGTGAAGAAAAATGAGTTTTTAAATGATGAAACTCAAATAGAGACTAAATTTGTCTCAAATTCAGTATCGAAGTACAAGCCATTACAAATGCATTGTGTATCTAGTCTAAGTGGAAAATTCTAAACTACTTCTATGCCCATGTTTGTCTTCCATTCATTTAAAAATATTTTTTATATACTTATTTTCAACCACACATTCACATAATAAAATATTTTATACGTAAATCAAAAACTTTTCCTTACTTTTTAACCGCACATTCTTCAAAAATTACTATTCAAAACAATGTTTTTCCCAAAAAAATGACCACCAAACTGGGACTTAACTTTTCGCTACAAAAGTAAAATAAAATAAATAATAAATTGAGTTCAAAACAAAACAAAATAAAATAAAAATTAATGATGTTGAATGAAAATATTTTTATACGTGTTCATTTAAATATTTATTAAATATTTATATTTAAATAATCATGAAAGCTTGAACTATTTTTATTTTTTATTTTTCTAAATTTTTTTATAAAATTGTTTTTAAGAATTTTCATTTTATTTAAATTTTTTATGTAAATAACATTAACTCTTGAACTGTTTTTATTTTTTATTTTTTTAGAAATTTTTAGAACTTTATTTTTTAAGAATTTTTATTTTTATTTATTAGAATTTTAAATTTTAGATTTTTTTTCATTTTTTTAATTTTATTTGTTGGAATTTATATTTATATTTTTTAGAATTTTATCTAAATGTTATCTTCCACGTTTTCAGAAAATTCCGAAAACACTCAAAACGTCAGAAATACATTTCGAGTTTTATATTATAAGTTAACCTTGTTTTCGAACATTTATTTTCAAAAATATTAGTCCAAATATATTTTGAGTGTTTTATAACACTGAAAATTGAAAACAATAAATCAAACACACCATGAGTGCTTCAAATGCTCCTCGACGTTACAGAGTGCTCACCATTGGTCCCCGATTTCTCTAGCACTTATTCGGTATCCTGATTGAGACCTTAGAGAGGCCTGGTCAGGGAAAAGAGTCGAGTTGGCCTAGTCAAGAAAAAGAGTCGAGTTGATCAAGTTCGACAATTGGGATGCCCTTTGGGTCGGATAAAAAACCAACTCAAGAACACAAGAGAAGTGCTCTTGACAATAATATATTTTTATGATATCCATAATTTTTTATCTACACATATAATTAACTTCTATCAAAATCTATTAAAAATAGTGTTGATGGATATTGAACTTGTTATTAGCCAACTAAGACACTCTTTGATGGGTTTTTTTTCAAAACTATTTTTTTTCTACGTATTTAATATCATTCAAATATACACACAATAAATATTCTTCACGTAAGTGCAAAAATATTCCCTACTTTTTAACCACACAATTTTCAAACATTCACTATTCAAAATATTTTATTTTTTTTACCAAATAATGGCCACAAACAGGGGCTAACGTGTGTCAAGGGTCATTTATTTTTCTAGCATGTCGGGCCTTGCATTGCTATTTTTCTAATTTTTTGTTATTTTGTAAATGTAAGAAAAGAAATTTACATGAATGGCTAGAAGACACAAACCTAGCATAATTCGAGTTTCAAACTCAAGTAAGTGCTGAATTGTGACGAATTGCTACTAACTATTCTCTCTCTCTCTCATGACTGAGTCGTGCAATTTTCAATTTAAACTTGAACAAATTAGACAATAGATGGTCAATAGTTTTGAGCTCATATTCTACGATCACAATACTTCGGTTAACAAATCGTAACAAATTGACATAGTCTTCCAATTTGAATAGAATACTTATGTTTGATTTCTATAAGGTTAATCCATTTGGTTAACTATCCTTAGCCAAAAGGAAACAGAGAAAAATACCAACTATATGGGATCAATGACCTTTTCAAATGGGGGACTTATAATACATTAGAAGCGGATCATAGAATTTTTTTTAAAGAAAAAAAAACAAATGATTCATTTCATTTATATTTTTCACCACTCCCTAATTTTGCATTAAAAATTCTATTAATTAGAAAAAGAATTTTTATATAAATATTTTATTTGACTACCATTCGTTTGGCACTTAACAAACTACGGTACACGTGGCGCGAAAAGCAAACGCATTGGTTTCTTTTCCAATGAACTAGCGATATCCCGCCTAATCTTTCGTTTCGAACTAGCCACGTCATCGGGAAAAGATCCAAACCACCCGCCGCGGCGCCTCGCGATGTATAGAGTTACAGTTATACAGGGACTCTTATTCCTCTATAGAAATTCGATCTAACCATTCATCTTCAAAATCCGTATTGATTTGTAGGAATATATTTATTATTGTTGAGAGCGACATCGAGAAGTAATGGAGAGTGTTGTTTCGGCTCGCGCATTTGTTAGAGACGTTAAGCGTGTCATAATCAAGGTTTTTTTTACCTGTTTAGTCATTTTTTTTTTCTGTTTAGTGTATATTAATTTTGTACTACAGATTATATTGGGTTATATTGGGTGCTTTTTCTTTCTAATTTACTTGAGTTGTTGATGCTGGATTCAAATGAAGATTTGCATTTAGTTGAATTCTATAAAGTTGACGTCTTTTCTTTAACAACGTACTCTAATTTTGGAAGTTGTAATGAATCATAGAGTTTAAGGTTTATCTGAGACTGCTTCATTATTTATATTTTTTGCAAGTTCTGTGTTAAGATTGATGTGGGTATCAGTACATTAGTGTTTTGTTGTTCTCAGTGTTATGATTGTCATAGATTGCAAATGTACTGAGTTGCTTTTGAAATGAAATTGGTTGATCATTCTTTTTTTTTAATACTAATATTTGTGATACTGATAATAGTCAATGGCTCCTACATTTAGAATTGTGAATTTATGGCTGATCAATTAGCTGTTGAATATTTAATATTTGGACTAGTGTGTAGAACCACTTGATCTAAAACTAAGCTATTAAACAAGGCTACATGCATGTATATCATATAATATTATTTTCAATATGCCCCTTCGTGTGTAAGTGGGATATAATTTTTTGTGATTAAAGACTGACATGTGAATGTTTTTTAATAAATAGGTGATTGCGAGACTTGAATCTAGGATATTTGCTTGCTTTGAAATCTTGTCGAACTACTTGTTCTAAAAGTTCAAGCTATTAGATAAGACTGTATGTATATCATTTGAATTGTTACCTTCAACATAGTGACGTGGCATAAAGTGAGAATTTTGGTGTTAGATATTGATGAGGCACCATGAAGGACTGAAAATGATTATATCAGTAATTTGTTGTAAGAATACATAACAGAAGTTGATATAGTACACGTCAAAAATGTGAATGCATTGTTTATATATTGAAGACAATAGTGCTACTGTACTCAGAACAAAAAATAGAATATACGAATAGATTTTTCTTCTCTCATCTTTCCTTTTATCCATTGCCTTCTTTCTGCTATTCTTTTAATCCTATTTATTCTGTACCTCAACAAATAATAACGCTGAATGTCATTATTTTCATCCTTTGCAATTTGTACCTCTCTTTAAATTCGGCTCCACTTCACATTAACTAATTTGAAATCTTGGCATTTTGACACATTGTTGCTACACTTATTTATAATAATCGAAGGTTGGAACTGCTGTTGTCACTCGAGTTGATGGGAGATTAGCACTTGGAAGGTTAGGAGCACTCTGTGAGCAGGTGACTAGGACTCAGATGTTTATGGATTTATGCCTAACTTTGATTCTTTATTTGAGTTAATGCTTTAATTGGGATTTCTTACATTGTTAAACTGCAATTGAAAATGCAGATTCTAGAACTGAACAATCAGGGATATGAGGTCATTTTGGTGACATCAGGAGCAGTTGGTGTTGGTCGTCAACGGCTTCGATATAGGAGATTGATAAACAGCAGGTTTCTGAACTACTTGTGCTGACTTGGAGTTTGGTTTGGTCAAACTGGGAAACATACTGATGGGCTCTTTGCTTTCTAATTTACCAGAAGACAATTATGTCACTAAGATATTTAATGGACCCTAAAGATGGAATCCATTCTATTAAATTTCAGGCGTTTGCAAGAAAATACTTATTATGAAAATGACTGTAACCTTAACTAGGTAGTGTAGAGTTTTTTCTTTTTAGTTTTGTTGCAGTTGAGAGCCACTAATATTATGTGACTTATGGGCATTCACAGCTTCGCTGACCTCCAAAAACCACAACTCGAACTTGATGGGAAAGCTTGTGCAGCTGTTGGACAAAATGGTCTCATGGCTGTCTATGATATTTTGTTTAGTCAGGTGAAATAATAGGTTGTTTTGGCCGTTTGTCTTGCCTCGTGCTATCTAAAAAAATAACCTTAGATGGTTAGGTGCTATTTTATTCACATTTCTCTGGATCTTGAAAATTCTGTTTTTCTTTTTCAGTTGGACGTGACATCAGCACAGCTTCTCGTGACTGATAATGATTTTAGAGATCCAAATTTCAGAAGACAACTCAATGAGACAGTAGAGTCTTTGTTGTCTCTGAAGGTTGTTCCTATATTTAACGAAAATGATGCAGTCAGTACAAGGAAAGCTCCTTATGAGGTATGCTTGTATGCTTTGTCGCTTATTGTATCTTATTGCTTTCATTATTGAATCAACAGTTTAATTAGGTACTTATGCAATATACACCCACCCTTTTGGTACTCACTAGTCACAATGTGGGCAGCAAGGGCTGTCAGCATCCTATATTATGGCCCCGTTCGGGAGGGATTAAAAGCCAATTAAAATTGAAAATATGGCCGTTATTGGGCCCCACTCGTCTAATAAAAGTCAACAATAACGGCTCTATTTTCAATTTTAATCTGATTTTAATCCCTCCCACACAAGCCCTATATGTTTTTAATAATCTCAATTTTGACAGCAGCATAGCTCATTCCTATTTCTAATATGCCACTAATCTGTAGGACTCTTCTGGAATATTTTGGGATAACGACAGTTTAGCATCTCTACTAGCGCTGGAGTTAAAAGCTGACCTCCTTGTTCTGTTGAGTGATGTAGATGGTCTTTATAGCGGGCCTCCAAGTGATCCACATTCAAAGTTAATTCATACGTACGTTAAGGAGATGCATGAGGGCTTAATTACTTTTGGAGACAAATCTCGGGTTGGAAGAGGGGGAATGACTGCCAAAGTAAAAGCTGCAGTTCATGCTGCTCATGCTGGTGTCCCTGTTATTATCACCAGGTAAACTGCATTCCTTCGTAGAAATGATTCAATCTTGAATCAAAACATGCATCAAATTTTCTTGCTTTCCATGCTAGAGACTAAAGTACAATGATGCTTGCATTTGTTTTACTTCCTGAAAGTGGTTTTTTCATTCTTACTTTCTATCAAAACAACTTAATTTTATCTAAGTAGGAAACTAAATTACACAGATTATGGAACTAAAAAAAGGGAAAGTATAATAATCACATAAGTCGGAGAATTAATTTCTTGATATTTTTCGATCAATCAATAACAGAAATCCGGAAATTAACTGATATTCTTAGTCATTCAATCACCAAGATGAGGGTATTAATTCCTCTATAGTCTTTACTCTATTCTTCAATTGTCCGGGAAATAATTTCATCTCAATCATATCTGTCAACACGATGAATTCTTTAACAGAATTGTTTTCTAGTGGTTTGTTTAGATTTATCCGAAGTCAAACACTTTACTCTTATGTAGTTAGTGGAAAGACCATGAAGCATTATGAGTAGATGACATTGCTGGATGAAAATGTTCTGAGGGTCAACTTGGGAAATACTGGCAGTGGTATTAATCAATCATCTTTTCTTTTTTTTTGTGTGTGGAAACATGGAAAAATAACAGTGCTAATAATTGAAACTATTTTTCTGACTATTATGTACCATTGAATTTTGAGTAAGAATGTTTTTCCCAATCCAATCACAACATATGCTGCAAATGATTCTAGTTTCCAGTCCTTGCAATTGGTATGAGGTAGTTTTCAGATCTTTTAATCAGGAATTGATAAAATTGAAGCATTAAGGTATATTGAAATTAAAAAGAGCAGTTTGTAAGTGTGCTGACGGAGATAGCTGCTTTTAAACCTGATATAGAGGAAGCTCCTTATAAACCTTCTAGATGGGATTAAAGAAATTTTCTGTATTCCATAATAGTTCATTATCATGATGGATGCCTTATATTCAGTTTTGTACTTTGATATAAACTGTACGACACCAAAAGTGTATTGATGATTATTCATGATACAGAGAAATATCTCATGAAAGTGTTTCTCATTTTCTTTGTTTGTTAGGATGATAGGAAATAGCTTAGGACATATATGGTTCTAATTGTCACATTTTCTAGAAATTAGTCCCACCATATTTATGTAACTAGTTTCAGAAAATACAAAGCCATCCGGAACTAGCCATATTTGTTATAACTTGTTCGTAACCATGAAGAAACATTGATGATGGATTCTATATTTTACAAATTCAAATATTTTAGCTAAAAGAAGAAGTTGAATCTTGTTTTTGCTAATGGAAGATGGTTACACTGGATGGCTGTTTTACTAATCATTATCTAGTCTTCACATGTCATTTTGTAGGGAAGCCATCTGCAAGTAGCTATATTTGTTCTAACTTGTCCTGTTGTCCATACCATAAAGAAAGATATAAGATGTAATCTACATATCTATCAAATTCAATATTTTTAGCTAAAAAAAGAAGTGAATTCTTGTTTTTGCTAAAGGAAAACGGTTACATTGCATAGTATTTTTTAGGTTACTAAACTTATCAACTAATTGAATGTCAATTGAGCTGTAACTATTCCCAACCATGTCAAGACAACACATTGGTGCCAGAAAATGATAAATAATTAAAATTTGAACTCTGCTGATAAGTATTCAATTTAATTAGCTGGATAGAGGTGGAGTTTTCTTTGGAATTTATGTTTCTTCCATCAATTGATTGAAGTAGGCAACTGAAATGGCTTCACAACTGGATTGGTCATGATATGATGCTCTGTTGTTAGTAGTTTGGATCGGAAAAACATAGCACTATAATTAGAGCTTATGAAGAGGAGTTTAAACAACATCAACCAGTTTCAATCTCTGACAGGAAAACGGTTTTTAACATGTTGAGTCTTAAAGGTGAAGAATTAACATTAAAATTTTTGCAGCTCAAGAACCTATTGGCATTCTCTAAACTGATAAAGATTGTTTCATTTTTATTCAGGTTCCCAATATTCTTCTTTAAGCATATTTTGAGCATTAAGAAAAGTGACCCTAAAACTACCTTGGGAAACTAAAAATGATTTCAATCATGATATCTCCCCCTGGTTTCTTGTCTCTAATCTTGTCCATGATAAGAGCACTATGTTTATGATGTAGACCCTTGCATATGTACATCTTTATGTCTAGAGATTGCAACTCGAATTACACCTAAGCATATTGTAGCTATGGATGTGAGGGAATGATATTATCATAAATGCCTCGTCATTGCTGCCTGCACTATGATTTGTTGATTTCTGCTTTTTGTTAATCCCTTTCTAATTGATGACTATACTTCCTTCTTTTCTCCATGGGTGAAGTGGCTTCTTGGGTGACAGTATTCTTAAAATACTCGACGGAAATAATATTGGTACTCTGTTTCATCGGGAGGCTAATGAATGGGTCCCGCTCACAGAAGTCGGAGCACGTGAGATGGCAGTTGCAGCTAGGGAAAGTTCCAGAAAACTGCAGGCAAATATAATTAACTGGCACTTTGGTTACGAATTCTTGTGAAAAAGAGGGGGATGTTGTTCATAATTTTGTTAGTTCTTTTACCTGCAGGCTATGTCTTCACAAGAAAGGAGTAAAATTTTGCTGAATATAGCCGATGCTTTGGAGGCAAGTGAAAAGCTGATAATTGCTGAAAATGAAGCTGATATTGCCGAGGCACAGCAGGCGGGATATGAGAAGTCTTTAGTTTCTAGGCTGGCCTTGAAGCCTGGTAAGGTAAGACACAGTTTTGCTAATTTAAAGCATGTATAAATTAGAAATCAGATCCCTGAATGATTTAGACAAACTGCATCTTCTGGTTGGACAATTTCTTCATTATAGAAAACAAAATTGGATATATATCGAGTTAAATTGTTTTTTCAGAACTTTTCCTCCATCTGATCAGTCCATATTGTTTATAGGTTTCAAGCCTTGCAAAGTCTATTCGCATTCTTGCAGATATGGAGGAGCCAACTGGGCAAGTTTTGAAGAGAACAGAGGTATTGAAAGGGGTTTCTGGGTTCTGATGCAGGCTTGCGCAATTTTAACTAGTCTAGTTAGTTAACAGAGAAAATAACTATTAATTTATATATACATGCTTTATTTTACTTTTTTCATAATCTTTCTGATGATTGTTTCTATATCCAGCTTTCACAAGGATTTATCTTGGAGAAAATGTCTTCTCCTTTGGGTGTTCTTTTGATTATTTTTGAATCTCGGCCTGATGCACTAGTACAGGTATATTGCAATAACATTCTCTTCATCAGAAATTTTGTAGGAGATGATTTATTAGGTTCTTGCATGTAAAACATTATACTATTTTGATATTTCAAAAGAAATTGGGCTCAACTTGTGTATTATGCATGGAATCTCATATTGTAAATTTGTCTGGTTTTCTATGTTTGGTTTAAATGGCTTTCACGGTACTGCTACTGCAATTATATGCAGTGTTATGTAGGATTTTTTGTCAATGCTTTCATAACAATTTGATTCCATCAATATTTTTTTGACCATCAGTTAACAGTGATTCCTTCCATCAAGAAGTTAAACAATTTGATAAACCTCTCTCTTTCCATTTCATGTTTGATGTACAGAGACCGTAAGTTTCATACTTTATCTTAGAGCAATATATGATTGGTAAACTTGACCCTCTGATGTTTCCAAGAATAATGTACAAGTAGTTTTTAGTTATTCTTACATTTGTTGTTGATTTTCCTTTTCTCTTTCCTACATGTACATATAATGTTGTCTGCAGATGTCCAAAATAAAAATTAAAACAATAAAGAAATTTGTAGACGCGGCATTTTTGGTACACTAATCAGAGTGCTGTTCCAGAATTTTATCATTATATTCAATCTTAATTATCTCAAGAGCATAACTAATATGATAAACTTGAACAAACTACTATATTAGAGTTAATTAAGCTACAGGCATAGACAAATATTTAGAGCTCGTTTGGTAGAGATTAAAATCTGATTAAAATTGAAAAACTAGCCGTTATAATTGACTTTTATTAGATGAGTGGGGCCCAATAACGGCTATATTTTCAATTTTAATTGGATTTTAATCGGTACCAAACGGGCTCTTAATTTGTTTCTTTGACTATACAAGCTGATGGTCTTTCTTTCTTTCAAATAGATAGCTGCATTAGCAATTAGAAGTGGAAATGGGCTCCTATTGAAAGGGGGCAAGGAAGCCAAGCGATCAAATGCAATCTTGCATAAGGTTTGATCTTCTGTATAACATTTTAAATGTCATTTTGACCTAAAACTCGGTCCTTATTTTGTCATATATAATTTTTTTGCCTGCTTGTAAATTTGTAATTTCATTTCCTATTATTTTAGGTAATTACTTCAGCTATCCCAGAAAATGTTGGTGAAGGACTTGTTGGACTGGTGGCCTCTAGAGAAGATATTCCTGAATTGCTCAAGGTAGCTTGATTAAGAATTTGGTTAATAACTCTAAATTCTTTCAGTATATTGATTACAAAACTTGAGAAATACGAACTAGAACTGAACATTAATGTGTCTCTTGCAGCTGGATGATGTAATCGATCTTGTAATTCCTAGAGGAGGAAATAAACTTGTTTCTCAAATCAAGGCTTCAACTAAGATTCCGGTTCTTGGTCACTCTGGTAACATATATCTCATTTTGAATTAGTATATTATCTTTTGATAGCATATGCTTTTATGTTGGAAGGAATGCTTTTCATGTGATGGTTGATGTTGATATAGCTCTCTTCTTTGCTTTCCAGATGGAATTTGTCATGTCTATGTAGATAAGTCTGCTGATATGGTTAAGGCAAAGCAAATTGTTTTGGACTCAAAAACAGATTATCCTGCAGCCTGCAATGCAATGGTAATATTTTCGTTGATATTTTGCGCCTTTGTAAATCACATTTTTTAGTATGTTAGTATATCCTTATCTCACTGCTCTTGTTATTTTTAGGAAACACTTCTCGTACACACGGAGTTGGTAAATACTGGTGGCCTTAATGAACTTATTGTGGAACTTCAAATCAAAGGTTGTTATTTCCTTGATATCCATCTTGTTAATTTCTCATACTAAGTATAAATATTTTGGGTAAATTCAAAAAATACAGTTACAAGCTTATAGAGAAACTAATTCTAGAGTCTCCTTGAGGAATGAATAAATACATTGTGCAATTACGCATTCAATAATCCATGCCAATTAAATATGTTGTTGAAAAATCAATCCTACAGTCCCCTCTGGGTCTGGGTTAAATATATACTGCATTTTTCTGCATTGCCAATTTTGAGATCACAATTATTCTGTTCAGTTATCGCTGGTTCTAAGTATTAGTTCGAGGAATAAGTAAAAAAATTGGCATCTGAAGGGATTATTTAGCGTTAAAACAATTTTAAAAATTGGAGATCTGGAGATTAGTATAATTACTGCATTTGTTTCAGGGGTTACAATATATGGTGGATCTCGAGCGAGCTCTTTGCTGAATCTTCCAGAGGCATCTTCATTTCACCATGAATACAGTTCTCTGGCTTGCACTATTGAAGTTGTGGATGATGTGTATGCTGCCATTGATCATATACATCAGTATGGAAGGCATGTTAGCTTTTCAAAATTCTTTGCATGTCACTTTCATTTGTGCCTTTTTTCAAATGCTTCTTGCAAGTGGTTGTTATGACTCATGAGGACGATTCACATAAAGTAATCAACGTTCTCTTTTAATGGCAGTGGGCATACTGATTGCATCATTACTGAGGACCATGACATTGCAGAAATGTTTTTACATCAAGTCGACAGGTATTTTTCCTCTTGCTTTTCTATAACTTATTAGGGTAAAATACTCTAGAGCCCCAAATAGTGTTTTTTTTTTTCTGATGTGTCCAGTATATATTTTGACTATCTGAAAATCCAATATGGGAAGTTTCATCTAATACATCTTATCTATTAATACATCAATGATTATTATAAAAAGTTATGGCCATGTGGACTTAAATGACCTTAAATTCAAGTATGATGAAATGCAGTCGAAAAGGACAATCGTTCATATCTGTCTTTGCTATATACTTTCCATCATTCTGGGCTTTTGAATTGCATTTCTCTTGCACTATTTTATGCTATTAGATGTAAAAGGTTCAGAAGTGAAGACAAACACTCGACAAATTGTTGATTTCTCAATATACCAATTTGGATAAATAAAATGGAGCAAATACTAATTTTCCTCTTGCTTGTCTATAACTTAGGGTGAAATACTCTAGAGCACCGAGGAGATCTTTTTTTTTCATCTGATATGTACAGTATATATTTTGACTATCTGAAAAACCAATGTGGGAAGTTTCATCTAATATATGGCTATGTGGACTTAAATGACCTTGCACTATTTGATGTAAAAGGTTAAGAAGTGAAGACAAACACTTGACAAATTGTTGATTTCTCAGAATACCAGTTTGGATTAAAAAAAAAAAAATTGGAGCAAAACTCTCAATTGTGTAAATAATTTTAAAAAAACAACCAAAATGATATTCCCAGCTGCTGACATTTTCTCCGGTTTGATGAAGATTTTCCCTTAATTTTGTGCTGAGTTTAATTGACAAATTAATCTGCACTGTTTCATTATCTCTAGGTCTACAAACAATTAATTTTCTTGCTTTTTTTCCCCTTAGCTTCCTTACTAATTTTCTCAACTTCAAAGCTATTTTATGTAATCAAAATATTCAAAGTTTTGTTGCCAGCTAACTCGAGCAATTATATTACAATGAACACCATGTTCTACTATAAGCAATATTTGGAGCATCAAAGGTAGATTCAATAAATTGTAGGTCAGAAATTCGGCCTTCCCAAATTTTAAGGTGGCTGGTTTATCAAGTTTAATGAAACAACATGCCTCGAAACTTATATGTGAACAATGCGCTTGAAGACATTTTCCTAATGGAAAGCCAAGGGATCCCTCCACCCCTTACGACTGATCTGTGGTAACTTTAGATCTGAAACATTTAATAAATAAGAGAACTACTGAATTCCTAAGCTGTTGTATTCTATATGTTGGATGCATCTGTCCATTTCTTGTGAATATTGATTAAATGGATATTTTCGTCCAAAAAGTGACATCTTGTTAAACGGTTGATTAGTTTTAAAACTTCTGTCATGCTATTTTCATTTTTAAGTTCCTTAAAATTGTCTGAGTTTTTTTCTTTTAGATACAAAAATTATGGGCTTCTTTGTATTTTCTTGAATTTATTAGAATTTAGGTTATGAAACATTATGTGTAATATATTTTTTACTTCAGAAAAATAAGAGGTGAATATAGCGATAAAATAGGCTCTTGAACAACCTAACATCATTTTTTACACCTGCAGTGCTGCTGTTTTTCACAATGCAAGTACAAGATTTTGTGATGGCTTTCGTTTTGGACTAGGGGCGGAGGTATGCCATTTACCATTTTTGTTAGCATGATAAGTTGTTTGTAAATTTTGTCCTATCATATATTTTTCTGTTTCTGAAAAGGTTGGCATCAGTACAAGTCGAATTCATGCTCGTGGACCAGTAGGTGTAGAAGGATTGCTAACAACACGATGGTATGCTGCAGTATCGCTTTTCATAAATTCACAGTGGCTTTTCTGTCTGATATTTACTTTTTAATAATAATGTAACTTATATATTATATATTGCATATGGGATATTATCATGACTAGCACAAATCTTCGTGACATTAACCCTTCTTTTTTCCGGAAGATTGTCCTAAAACAAAAATCTTAGCATAGACTCAACTCTTGGGAGATTGCTTGTGTAGATTTAAAGATAAGACAAAAACTTAGATTTAGAGCAGCATATTATTTTAATAATGCATCTTTACCTCCATTAGACTGAACCTGGTGTTTACGTCAAGTGTGAGCGTGATATCTGGATGTCTGCATATCAGATTTAATATTTCATGATGTTTGAATAATTACTTCTCTGTGCACTTCTACCAAAACATTAAAACTGATGGTGCTGTTAGTGATGATTACTGTGATATTGATTTCTTAACACCTTCTCTACTTCGATAATGGTGTCAAACACATTAATCCTTGCTCTAGCCCGACTTGTTGCATTTGGAACTTCTAGGTCTGAATATCAGCTTGTCTCATGTTATAGTTAAGATTGTGTACAAGAATTAGCTAGTTGGAAGATCAAAAGTAAGCTACTTTGGATTCATACTTTCTTCACAAGGTCTAGATTCTTATGCTTATCTGTTGAAATGAGTGCTTCGCAAACTAGTGCAAGCTTCGTTAGTTTTCAATTGATAAAGATGGCTGAGGAATTCGACCTCAGATGTGTCTATGCATTTACTGTTTTCTTGGATATAGTTTCCATCCAGGTGACAATATGAAGCACGGTATACCTGTGTGTGTATGCATGTATATTTGGGTGATATCAAACTGGTTCACAATTGATGTTATTGCGTAGGATTGCGAGAGGAAGTGGACAAGTGGTGGATGGTGATCACGGAGTTGTTTACACTCACAAGTCCCTAACTCAGGATTGAGACATTGCAATTGATCGGTGCATGTTTGGTAAGCAATAATGGGTAGTATAGTCAAAAGTATTATCCAATCCCCTTTATCAAAAATGCCGTGAAAGTATTCAGCTGTTTGTGTATTCCCAGGGTGTCGTGTGATGTATTGGTGTTACTGGAGTTGTCTCAGTAGTAATGTTCAATTACTCTCAAAGCAAGGTGGTTACTGGTTCATTTCAGCTTTTAAAACAAAAAAGAGGAATGAACAAGCCCTAGTTTATGGTACACTCATATCAACTAAATACATCAACACATTATATTCAGTAGGTTTGTAAATTGCATTGTTATATCTGGTTTTTGATTTGTAGCGGTTGATTAATT
Source organism: Fraxinus americana (assembly GCA_035079005.1). NCBI lineage: Eukaryota > Viridiplantae > Streptophyta > Magnoliopsida > Lamiales > Oleaceae > Fraxinus > Fraxinus americana. The sequence continues at coordinate 34,240,009 of CM068710.1, read as the reverse complement.
GCAATGTGACTACTGTTTGCTGATAACAAGAGCAAAATACTACATTAGTCATGTTTCAACAGTCAGTTTTGATATTCTAGTTTTATGTCCCAACATATAAGAGATCTTGGCTAACATCGAGATTTGATGGCCATCACAAGTTTTGTTAGGATTATCAATCTTTATATTTGCTTCGATTTATTGCGTTCTTTGAAAGTGGTGACATAAATGGTGAAGCTTCACTTGATAGTTCATTGGTCATTTATTGCTTTTGCTGGATAGAAGTATGGAGCATTGTTTCTTTTATTCAAAATGTGGGTATTGTTGGGAAGTAACAATAAACTTGTATATTAGAGTTTAGAAAAGTTGGCATTATGAGAGTTGTGTCTAAAGCATCGACACTTCTTAATATCATATTAGATTTCTTTTTGGGTAGATATTAGCGACTAAATATGGTTACATCCGGTGTTATAAAATTTTATCAACTTTTTAACGGGTTAAATTTCAATTTCTCAAATACACATTTTATGGTATTAACAATTTTTATTAACTTTTCAATCATACATTTTATCAATAATAATAAGCCTAATGCGATGTTGACCGAAATTAATAGGAAACATACTAATTTTTAAAGAAATGGGGTCTCATAAAGAAAGTTTAATGTGAAATAAAGGATAAATTATTTTTCAAACATAAATGTAATAGAATAATATAAGGCTCCGTTTGATAGTCTTAGTTTTCCATGGAAAAGGAAAATATTTTCTTTTCCACCCTTAAAAAACTGTTTGATAGGTAAATTTTTCCATGGAAAACGTTTTCCACCTTTTTCTAGGTACAATCATTTGATACACAAAATCTTGATTTTATTTTCTCACCTATTAGATGGGAAAACATTTTCCACCTCCTTTTTTTTTTTTTTTTTTTGAGCGATGGCAACCAATTCTATCAACTATTGTAAAAAGAATTTTCATTTTTGTTGACAATTTCTATGTAAAACAAAGTCAAATGAATATGGTAATTTTTTCTAATTGTTTAAATTTTTTTTTTTTTTACTTTTTGGTAATTAGAACAAATTCTATACATATTGGTAGAAAAATTATCACTTTAATGGACAATTTTTATAAAAAAAGAAGCCAAACGGACACTAAACTTTCAACATTTTCCAGTAGAAAATTATACCAATCAAACACAATTAATTACAATTCCCAGGAAAACATTTTCTAGGAAAATCTTTTCCCTGTAAAACATTTTCTTTCCACCTATTTTCCACCCTTGCAATCAAACGGACCCTAATATAATTCAGAATATATAACTACAGTAGAAGTACATGATTAGAACAATATCTTAACTTTGTAGAAATTTAATAAACTAATTAATTAGAGCATTGTGTAATGTAAGAGAAGTTATTAATAGAAGCTTTCATATAAAAAACCTTATGCATTTGGCAATCAATTAATATCAACTAGTCATCTTCATTTTGTTTATATATGTTCAATTATTTTCACCAAAATAAACCAATAATCACAATGTTGTTAAATGAACATCACAATTAGCAAACTTCATGCCCGTACAATTATTGTAAAATTCAATTTTGAATCTCATTTCCATAAATTTGATAAATCACTCAACTCTTAATATAGAAATAATTTACCATGAAAATGAAGGTAACTAAGCTTGAGGTAGCATACTGAGGGGCAGATGTAGCACAACCCTGCCCCAGCCCAAATAAAAAGCCTAATGTAAAGAAATAAAAAGGTGAAAATTACACCTGATCAGATTTTGTAAGTTTCAATTTCAAAATTCAGATGTAAAGTTTTTTTAATACAAAAATCAGATAATAACATAATTTTTAAATATTAATAATATTATTATAAAATAAAATAAATCCCCAAACACCCCGCACCGCCCCGCCCCACTCCAATTCAAATTAATCTATACAACCCACCTATCCTACCTTCGTTCACCCCAAACCCTAATTTCCCTTTCTCTATTTTCCCTACTCTTCCCGGCAACACGACTCCAGCGTGAAGGCGTAGCCGCCGCTTCATCTTAGTGGATGCTCAGCTCTTTGCCTCAGTAGATGGACAACTCTGTCGACGAATCCTAAGTGGACGTGCTATTGGATGGTCACAGCGTCGATGGAGTTGAGGCGTGGAGTTGCAAGCAAAATCAGTTTTGCACAGTGGAGTTGAGGCGCGACGATGCGATGCGCCTCAGTGGTTTTGCCTAGTGACAGCGTCACTTGTGGATCTAAACTTTTCTCCGGCGTTGCGGATCACAGCGGGGATTTGACTTTTCTCCAATGATACGGATCACAGCGCCGCTTGTAGAGGTTTCTATGGTGGCAAAAAAATAATGTGTGACCTAAAAAATTGTTGATTTGTGATCGATAATTTGTGTTTGTCTAATAAATTGTGACTTATGATATTTGTGATTTATGACCTATAAATAAATTATGTTGTTTCAATTTTTGAATTGTAATCGATGAACAAATTGTGACGTATAAAATTTTTGAATTGTGATGTTAAAATAATTTGTGATACATAAAATTTGTGATTTGTGACCAACTTACTAATTTTATAAATTTGTGACTTATGAAGAAATTGTGACCTATAAAATTTTCGATTTGTGATTGTGAAATAATTTGTGACTTATAAAATTTTTTATTGTGACCGAGAAATAATTTATGATTAAATTATATGAAATTGTGACATTAATATATTTTAATTGATAAAATATATGTTTAATTAATTATTTTATAAATAAAATTTGAAAAAATCTAACATTTGAAATTTGAAACCTTAGGTTCTTAAATTTGAAATAGGTGGAGCTTAACTTCTTATTTATGAATTTTTCTCAATAAAAAATGTGTGTATACATTTAGCCCAAATTCTATTTTAGCCTAGTTATGTTAATTTACAGCTCTAGTCCAATGATAAATAATCTAAATTTAGTAAAATATTCACTTTAGCCGAGTTAACTTAATTTTCAACCCTAATCCAATGAAAAATAGTTCGAATTTAGTTCTCTATGAGCTTGTTTGGGATAGATTTTTGGGAGAAGAATTGATTTTGAATAGTGATATGATGGGAAATGTGTGGTTGAAAAAGAAGAAAAAATTATTGATGTGATGGAAAATATTATTTTATTGAAGAATGTGTGGTTGAAAATGAGAATTGATTTACTGTAGAAAAATCTAATCCCTCCCAAACAGGGCCATATATAATTACACATTCATCTAATTCACATTTGTTACAATATCAAAAACTCGTTATCAAGTTAGGTATTTGCCTTCTTAATTACACATTCATCTAATTCACATTCATCTATCGAGATCATTATCAAGTTAGGTATTCGCCTTCTTAACTTAAACAGAAGAGGCTTTAAAAAAGAACTAAATCACGATCTCGAGGGACTAATCTCTTGAAAATGGAAAAGAAAGGGAAAGCCAATCGCCTTTGTTGCCCCTCGACTCGATAGAGTGAGTCTACTTAGCGAACTGACAAGAGTTGGCATAGATGAAGAAAGGCAGGCCGCTTTTTTGAAGGCGGAGAGTTTGCATTTTCTTTAATTGACTCGCTACTGAGACAAGGAAAATATACTATAAGATAGGGCTGAGCTTTCAAATCTGGGGGCTGTCCCGGAAACTAACCTCTCCAATCGACGAGAACATCCAACTCCTACAAGATTTAAAGGTCATAAATCCTCTTAATTCAAGTGAAATACTGACCACCTACTTGCTCTTCTGCCTATGAGAGAAGCTTCGGCCATAAAACTGGTACTCAAATTGCAAATAGATATTTTAGGAAACCACCATCCAAAACATGAGAATGAATCCGCATAGCAAACTGCACCTAAATGACCTTTAGCTACTAACATCAACATATTGGGTATTACAGAACACATGAGCATTGCCACATCATTCAGGCAAATGAATGCTTAACATAAAGTTCTCTAAAGTGCAGAATCACATAAATAGTAGTAAACATAATTAAACTAGTTTTTGAAAACAGTTCCACCAAAATTGTCTAAATACTTGCAGTTCATGCCTCAACGAACTTCTTGAGGTTCTTTAGCCAAGTAACGTATTCTTTGCTGTCTTTGCCAATCATGTACTCATGCAAGAAATTGGTTGTGCTGGGCTTGATTCCTCTTATCTCTAGATACTTGTGAAAAGCCTTCTGCAGATTTTCATCCAAGTCCCTGAGAGAGAAAAACGACCATTTGCATATTTTTTCGAAGAGAAAAACAGAGCACTCAGAGATAACATAAACAGGATACACAGACAAAGATATTTAGATACTAACGTGAAATCAGGTCCTTCGTATGCTATTTGATCTTCCGAGCTATTAGTATCCTTAACAGACAAGCTGTCGATTGCAATCTCATCTGGGTAAGCCGTACATCCAAACTCTAAACAGGGTCCATTCTTCTTGGAAACTCTGACGACAAGAGGTATACTCGATTGAGGGCCTCTTTCTTCATCGTTATTGTCATTGTCATCATCGTTCTCCTCACCAGTTACAAGGTCAGGCATGTGAACTTCGACATTGATAGTTTCACCCTGATATTCTCTAGTTAGAGTTATGGTTTGTTGTCCGGGATGGTCTTCAATTGCAAAAGGAAAACCCTTGGGCACCTCCACAACCTATAAGACAAATCATTATTACCCAAAATTGAGTTTGGACACATGATCAATGAAAAAATATTGGTATATACACAAATGTTATTAGAAAGGCTTCAAGTGGCATGATAATGAATCATTATCAACTACAATAAAACTACAAAATGCCGCGAAAACAAACAGAAATCTAATCAATGCACAAAATCAATAACCCTTCATTTCTATTTAAGGTAACGAAGGGAATACAGCAGAGATTTTTGAATAAAATCATACTAGCAAATCCATTTTCCAAACATAATAAGAGAAACTACAGAGAATAAAATATCAAAATAAATTGCAGAATATCATTTCTTTCATTTTCCAACATTTTCTAGCAAAATGCAGCATTCCGTGCTCTAATTTGACATCATGTTACCAAAATCGTGCATACAAAATATCTCACAATATGACCAGACAACAAAATATATCCCTTATTTATTAAGAAATGTGCATTATATATTAATTCCTGTACATATAAATTAAAATACCAATACTGCAATCTATTATACAACAAATTCATACAAACTAAATAAAATTCACAAGTCATTCGAAACCATTTTCAAAGCATCATTTGAAAAATTAAAGATTAAATAAAATTTCAAGAAAAATCTTCAGTCCCTCATTTTCTAGCAATATACACATAACAAAGACAAGTTAGTTACATGAAAATGTTAAATAAATAAAAGAAATAAAACCTCATCATTATCCTCAGACTCCTGGGCACATTGAATCTCGGACTCGATGACTCGGAGGAGTGACTCATCGGAACTCGGCCTTTTAGTGGAATAGTGATGAATGGAAACCGAAAACGACCTCGGGATCAACTTTCGAGAGAGATCGCCATGAGTTTGGACAGCGTCAAAGAGGGCAGAGCAGTGGTGGTGGTACCTTTGACTTCCAGATGAAGCCCGGATGGTCAAAGGTACAACTCGAGAAACTGTTCTCCGGATTGCGTTAGCAAGTGCCATTTTTGTTGAGTGAGATTGAGGTCTTTCAGGCCTCGAAACGAAAAAGGGGTTTTGCTGAAAGGGGAGACTTATGGTATTTAGGGTTTTAGAAGGGGCTTTTATATATTTTTGGGGGAAACCACGAGATGGGGTATTAATGATATTAATTTCACAAATATTAATTTTTTTTTTATCATTTCTTATCATGGAATTCCATTTAACACCACATTGTTTGTCTCCACTAATTTCAAAATACATTTTCTCTTTTTTATTTTCATTCATACAGTTTTAAATGAAATAATATTACACGTAAACTCGGTACTTTTTATCTTACCACATTTTTTTCAAAAAATCACTATTACAAAATACATTTTTTCCAAACACTAATTATAATAGAGTTCAAACATAGGCTTAGTTTTTTGTATTATGCAACTTGTACGTCAATTGTTGACATTAGGTTTGACATCTCCTATATGTAGGAAATTTAACCATTAATTGAAAAAAAAATATTGTTAAAATCAATGTACAAAAATTTATGGACAAGTATGATATCAAACTTGTGTACATTTAGCATGATTGTTGTTGGACAATCTTGGTCTCCTGCGTGTTGCACGCGGGAGACCAAAAGGCAATAATTTTGCTTTGTGCGTCAGCCAAAAAAGCCAACCTTTTTTTTTTATTTTTTGTTCTTTATTTTCAGGGCTGTCAACGTAGACAACCCTTAAGTTTTATTTTTTTTTCTTTTTTTTCTTTTTTGACATTTTTTGTTCCACTTTTTTTTGTAACAATTTATTAGTTTAATTTTTTTTGTTTTTTTATCTATACATTAATTGATGATTATTGCGATCTTCATACTTATGAAATTAATAAAAGTTGTTTGAACAAGAAGATAAATATAAAATCAAATTGACTTAACATAAACATACAATTGAAATGAATACAATAAAAATGTGACTTAATGATAGTCATCGTCGTCAAACCCTGGGAACTCCACATAGCCATTTCTAGCAATGTTGGTGTACATATTATCTTCATTATCATTCCACGAGTATTGTGGTTCATATGGCTCGTCCACCGGTTGCGTCCTGATGACATGGATAAAAAATAGAATAAACAAATTATTGGGAAAAAAATTAAAGTTTAAACATGATATCGTCTATCAACTCACCTCGGTTGTAAAGCCGGACAAGTTCTTCTATCATGTCAACTGCAACCATATCCACGGCAATTTCTCCGAGATTGGGACATGGCTAACTCCTTCGACGATTTCAATTGCTTTCCGCACCCTTTCGTCCTAACCGGAGTAGGATCAACCACATGTTGGGTACTTTCTTTACTCTTGTTCTTCATTCTACTCATTCGCATATCAACGCCGTCGTCGACATCCTTTACATGTAATTTCAAGTTACGAAACCCATCTATTAGAAATGTGATTCGAGCATCGGTCAAGGCTCCATCGTCGACCAACTCTGATGCAGTGCGCGACAGCATCCCCATGTCGTGAAATTAAAGAATGACCAGTAGATGGATAGACAATTGGTTCAAAAATGGGAATTGCTTTTGCAGTCTGGGCCCATCGACGTACAATATAGTGGTCTGGTAACAACATAACATGTTTCTTGATCATTAATGAAAGCATTTGACGACAAGGATATCCTTCGAACTCAAATGTCCGACAACTGCATGTTATAATATCAGTCATCGTGTAGTGGAGAACCTCACGTTGTTGATCATACGTTTTGCCATTCTCAAAACGCATGACGGAATATGTTTTGAGATCCTCGTATGTTGATGTCTTCGAACAAAGATAGTAAGTACTCTGTACAAGCTCTATCTGAAAGAGTAGGAAAATTGTCCTTGTATAAATGCTGGCCATCTGAACTTCCATTGCGATTGACGTTGTTATCTGAGGCTGCTCGTTCAAGTAGGTGTGATTTGCAGCCAATTCCCTATATCGTTGGTGTGCCAGGGCATTGGAAAATCTTGTGATGAAATCCATCAACGTATTTTTCTTGTCTACGTATCTTTTGAAGAATGCATGGTTGTTTTCTGATCGCTGACTGCTAGACATCCTTGTAGAAAAGATGTGTCTCACGTAAGCTGGTATCCAACGAGTTCGTATTTCATACATATTGTACAACCACTCGTTATCCCTTTGGCGAGTGGTCTCCTTCACTTCAGATCAGCAGCTTTCGAACTCGTAAGGACTTTCAGACTCCATAATGATGTTTACCAGATTATGGTACATTTCCTTATAAAGTACGGGACCCATCTTCTCTGGAAATTTGTTGAATATGTGCCATAAACATAATCTATGCAGTGTGTCAGGGAATACCTGGCCTACTGCTCTCGAAATGGCACCATCTTGATCAGTGGTAATCACTCCATGACGCTTTTGTGTTGGCATGGCTTCTAGAAAACTTTGAGAGCAACCAAATGAAAGAATCAGTTTTTTCATCGCTCAGTAAGCCACTTCCAAATATAATAGTTTGACGATGGTGGTTGACACCAATAAATGGTGCGAACACCATTGAGTACTTGTTGGTATTATAGGTCGTGTCAAACACGACAGCATCTCTGAAGTAGACGTATGAGCTCCTGGAATTGGAATCAGCCCAAAAACACCGAGCAAGCACTCCATCCTCATCAGTCTCATATGCATAGTAGAAGTTTGGGTTCTTTCTTTTCTCTAGCTCGAAGTATTCTATCAATTTTGTGCATCATGTCCAACGCATTCCCTTCGAAGGTCTCTGTGGTGGTTCCTAAGATCATGCTCAGAGTAACCACTCGAGGATGGACCACTAGCATCTATCTCCATAAGTCTGATTTGTTGGCAAGTAGGAATATTTATCAGTGAAAATTGCTTTGCAAGTGCTTTTTGCATAGCTGAAACTTCACAATGCGATCGTAGCAGGTGAACCTTGCTTGGTGTGGAAAGTGAGTGATTATACGCCTTGGAGAAATGGCTCACAGCCCAAGAATTTTGTGTCTGTTTTTTTTTTTTTTACAACTGTTAACTTGGCGGTGTAGCCACAACGGGAGTCTCCACGATTTCTTTCTCCTGAACGGGCCACCAAATTTTCAAATTTCATTTGGTAGGTTTCATCTCTCTGGCCTTGTTTGAAACAAACATATGATTTCCAGACAACTTCGTTCGTTTGTGGGATCTTTCGACTACTACCAATGCGTGCACTGAACCCAGCTAATTTTGCATACTCATTGTAAAAGTTGTATACATCGTCTAATGTTTCAAACTATTGCCCAATTTGTGGAATCGCACCTACGTGAACTTGTGGTACAAATACATTATCATCTCCTTCCATTCTTACAACATGTTTCACAAAAAATTAAATGCGTACAAAATCACATTTCATTACGAATATGACAAAAAAAAATTATTGTACTCACTTTAAAAATAGATAATACACCACGATAAATCCAAGGCAAGTAAATATCTCACTGAAATAAACTAATTGCTAAAGAAAAATCTGGTTGAGAAGATGAGACTAGAATGAATTGGTTGCTCTATGGTTTTGAGAAGCGAATTTATAGCCAATTCAGTCAAAAAATAAATGCAAAATCTGATGAACATGACAAATCAGTGGGAAAAAATGAAAAAAAAAAAAAATTCAACTTGGTGACAAAAGAAACAAAAAAAAAAACGTCAAACAAAAAATTAAAATTGACCAAAGTGTCAGTCAAAGTCTGATAGAAAAATAATAAAAAATATAAAACTTAAGGGCTGTCTGCGTTGACAGCCCTTTAAAAAAAAGAAAAAAAAAAAAAAAAAAAAAAAAAAAAAATCTGGCTTTGTGGCTGACACAAAATTATGTTGTTGGATGCATTCATTTTAGACTTTCAAAGACGTTTTAGTGACAACTTTTATTGACTTTTATATTTTTATACGGAATTCATGAGAGTTTGCAGACTTCCACCTACTTTCATATTGAGAATTTTATAGAATTCATGTGACCTTTGAAAATATTCATTTACACCGGTGCGTGAAAGAATTTTGGTAACAGGACACTTGAAACTTAGAAAGTTAATGCCGTTTGTCAATTGTAATGCAGAAAATATTTTTTTGATTTATTTTGGTAAAATGGTTAACAATGCTTAATGAAATTATCCAAAGAAAGAAGTTGGTTTTTTACTTTATCCGAACATCATATTTTCAAGCATACTTACAAATCAAAATCTTTATATCTGGAAAAAACAGTATCGAGATTGGAAATGTAAATATGTTATTGTATGATGAGGAAATGAATAATAGTGAGGACTGTTCGCTATGAAAGTGCAAATCGCAAGTGGACGAATCACGTTCAAGTAATAAAAGTGAACTTTTTGAGTTTGAATTATTGATCCCTCGAAAATTATTTACTTTCAATTACACAATTTTAATTAATTTAATTATAATAAGGAAGCACATACATTTAATAATAGGATATGAAAATAATGAAAAAATAATTAAAATTTTACAAAATAAGAAAACATAAATATTTGGGAATTTTATAGGAAAACATGGTTTGAATTTATGATTTCGCTTAACCGTCGCCTAATTAATTTCTCTACGAGCTAATTAACAAATTACTCATTTACAATGTTAAACCCGATTTTTCGTTTAACTAATTACCTCTTTTGAGCGAAATTGACTATAATTGATTAATTTAACTTACTATATCTCTATATCGGTTTAAAACCAAACAATCGCATTAATTTTTTGTAAAAATAGCTCAATGGACCACCCAGAATTAAGGGTATATCTCTATCTCACACCGAAACCTAGGATATTTAATATTTAGTATAAAATGTACAATCTTCTCTCAAACGATGCACAAATCACAAAACAAGATCATTCACGGGCCATATAAAATGAGAATGCACGAAATACACATGAAAATAAAAAATTTAACATTAAAAAGCAAATATTGAAATTAAATAATTAATCAAGTTATGTTAAGTTTCCCATTATAAATCCTGACATGAGAACTTAGCCCATTTTATATATACGATAAAAAGGAGAAAAGTTAGAGAAATACATTGCAACTTCTTAGAAAAATAATAGATAAAATACAATACAAAATATAAATCCTTTCCTTGGCTGGATTCTGAAATGAGTTTTGGTTTGGTTTTGATTTTCCCCAAAAATCTCTCAAATTTCTTTAATTTTTTTTTTCTTCTTGTGACTTGGATCTTGCTCCCCTTTTCTTTCAAGAGTGTAAAGAAAAATAGAAAGATGAAGAACAGGGTTAATGTGACTGAAAAATAGTATTTAAAAGGCCAAAAATCGTCCCAGACAAATTGCAAAAGAAGCCCATGACGAAAACAAACAGGTCTCGACCGAAAAGCGGAGCGCGTGGGCATTCTTTGCACGTGCGCCATAAGACCATTTTGGTCTTGGTAAATCAAAAGAGCCCTCTCCCGCGCGTGCGAACATTCTTCTTTTATTTTGTCCAATTTAGTTCTCCATATAATTGCCCAACAAGCCCTCAACTTTGATCTTGTACAATGTGGACCTTAAAATTTGACTTTTATACCAAATTTGCCTTCCAAGAATCGCAACCCAAGGTCTCCCAACTTTCTAACTTGTATACTTTGGTCCCTGACTTCATTTTTTGTACGCTTTTGGTCAATTTTCTCTTCTTTTTGCCTTTTTCTCTTTCCATTTGCGATTTATAACCTACAAAAGCCAAAATTACACAATTGTGAGTCAATATCCGCTATTTTCATCAATAATAAACATATTTAGATATTAAATACTGTGCAAAAATACATTTATCGATGACCAATCCATTCTACTAGCAGTTTCAAAAATAACCACTAGAGCTTACATTGATTAGGATTTTAAAATTGTTTGCTCTACCTATCTCAACTAGAGCTGCTTACAAACTTGTTTGATACTAGTTTCCTTACTTGAGTAATTTAATATTCTCTTAAAGGTTAAGTATATTCATACTAAGGGTGAACATGATATCATTTGATTTTGGTTCCAAGAGAATCAAATGAAACCATGAAAATGTTTTTTGATAATGGAATCAAATAGTTTTTTTTAAGATATGGAACCAAACTGTTCGGTTTTGGTTTGGTTTGGTTATAATTCAATTTCTGATTGAGAAAAAATAATCGAAGGTTGAGACTTCAATTTTAGAATCTATGCGGTGTTGGTGGCTAAGCGCGATGGTAGACAGCGAGCGATATTTGTTGGTCCCCATGTGAGAGTTGATATATAAATTGAAAATGAGAGAAAATGATAAAAGAATTTAAGTCCGGGTCTCGATTGTCCACATTGAGAAATGAGAAGTCGAAGATACATAACTTTTTGTCATGACTTTCAATTGGATTTTGAATTATTTGGTGTGAATTATGATTCACTAATTTGTATATATGTATAAGCTAAGCACCACAATAATTGGTGAAAAAATAATGGTTGATTACATCACATGTTGTAGTGTAGCACGTCACTGATACTTAAGTTAAGCAATCGGTGCTTAGGATATCAGTTTCAATATATATAATTTAAACATTGAGTCCGGTTCTTAGTTCTAAGAATTAGAACTATTAATTTTTTTTTATAAAATCGAATTGAACCGCTTAATTTGGTTTGGTTTGATTCGGCTTGGTTATTTGGTCCATTTTAATTGTATGAAATATTCATAATCTTTACACATCACATTTATGTATCAAACTTTTTTCTTCTCATTCATATTTTCAAATTAACATAAATTGTTCATGATTCTTTTTTTTCTACAAAATTTTCTTGTAAGAAAAAGTAGAAAGACTCATTTGTTCATTATATTTTTAAATTTAGCAAAATAAATAATAATGCAAAATTGCTATTAAGCATTTGAACTTCATTTTAAAGCACATTAACAATATTTTTATACGAAAATCATAATTAAAGACAAGATATTTTTTGAAAATTAAACGTTAAAAATAAGAATGTGATGAAGAAAAATGTTATGAATATAAATTAAATAATGAATAAAGGTTAATGACTTTTAGTATAATTAAAGTGCAGTGTATTTATTTTTTTTTTAAAAATGTGGTGTGAATATGACCAATCTTTCGTAAATTATCCTAATAGGTAAAGCCCTACTGATTTATCTGAGTTTCTTGTTTTAGCCATTTCTGTAGGTGTGAAACTTGTATTACAGCTCAGATATGAATGACCGAATAGTTGACCATACCAATCGAGCATTTTGTTTATGTGCAAATTTGAATCCAGAAATGATGAAATACTTCTCTCTAATTATACATCATATTGTTAAATATTTAAGCGTACAAAATAGGTATCGTCAACTCTTGCACAAGGACAAATCCTTGCTAGGGAGCTCTGCTGATGGTCCTATGGAGCTCTGTGCTTATTTATCTACAAAATCTTGGATATGCAAAACATGCTTGCATTCTTCTAACGAAAATCCAAATTACAAAACTTACTTGAAATCATCAAAACGAGGTTGAATCACTTGCATTTTGTTTGCTTATCTTCTTCACTGCTTTGTACTCACTTATTGGTCAGAAATTCGATCACAAATGAAGGAATTTGATAGCCACAATCCAAGAACCAATTTAGAGATGATATTCTTCCAAAATCAAGCCACCACCCATATGTATTTTCCCTATTGAATTTCATACGAATTTTCTGTATATTTGTTTTCTATTTTGTGGTGGAAGTTGTATATTAGAGTTGTGGTTTGTGAGGAATTGAGTTTCAAATTAAATTTTCTCAACCTCCTCAATTTTTCCCGCCAATAACACTCTCATATAATCCGGATCGAGTCAGATCGGGTAATCTCACATGGGCGACCCATTTCGTTCCAACACATTGATAGAAATACCAAATTACAAACATGAAATTCTAAGGACAATAGACGTTTTCTTTGAATTCCATGACATTTCGAAGAATTCCAAGGATGATAGATGTTTTCTTTGAATTCCATGTACAGATTCATATTTGTAATTTGGATTAAATTATTTATACACACGAAGTATACACCTTCATTAACACCCCTTATATGTCATAAATTTGACAATTGATTGAAAAGTGTGTGTCAAAGATCAATATACCAAAATATGTTAGCTCACGTAAATATAAATTAATGTGTCAAACTCAATGTACATGTAACACGGTCCAATTTGGATTATTTTATAGTGCCATATATTTATTTACTTAATCCATGTTTGATACTCATTCTTTTAAAAATACATTTTTTTCTCTTATTTTCAAACACACATTTTCAATAAGATAATATTACAAACAAATCGAAACATTTCCTATTTTTTTAACCACATATTTTCTATCAAAATACTATTTAAAATGCATTATTGGGAGAATAATGAGGCTCAAACAGGTTTTTATTATTATTTATGGAGGAATCATTTTGTTTCCCTTTAGTCATCGAACTTTTTTCTGTATAAGAATAGTCACTTGACTTTTAGTTTTCTTTCAATTAAGTCAAGCTCCCTGTCAATATTAACCTATTGAACTTTTTCTTCATAAGATTAAGGGTCCGTTTGATAGGCAAATGTGAAAATGAATTTCAATTCCATATTAGTTGGAAAATAAAAACTCACCAAATCTATATGAATCATTATCTGTGGAGAATAATGGGGCTCAAAAAAGGTTTTTATCATTATTTCTCGAGGAATCATTTTGTTTCCCTTTAGTCATCGAACTTTTTTCTATATAAGAATAGTCACTTCACTTTTAGTTTTCTTTTAATTAAGAGTGTGTTTGGTAGAGATTTTTGGGGGAATAATTGATTTTTGAATAGTGATATGATGGGAAATGTGTAGTTGAAAAAGAAGAAAAAAGTATTGATGTGATGAAAATATTATTTTATTAAAAATGTGTGGTTGAAAATGAGAATTGATTTACTGTAGAAAATGAGATTCTGTACTAAACATGCTCTAAGTCACGCTCCCTGACAATATTAACGTATCGAACTTTTTCTGCATAAGACTAAGGGTCCTTTTGATAGGCAAATGTGGAAAGGAATTTCAATTCCATATTAGTTGGAAAATAAAACCCCACGAAATCCATAAGAAATCGTTTTTCATGAAAATAAAGAAAATGCAATTTAAAATAGTTGTGCCTTGGAAATCGTTTTTCATGAAAATAAAGAAAATGCAGCTTAAAATAGTTGTACCTTGAAATTCAATTTCTATTTTCACGTTACAATCAACTTACCAAAGTGAAATTCATTTTTCTCGAACGTGACACTTTTTATAAAAAATGTAGCAACCAAACATGAAAAATGTGTGGCAATCAAATACGACCTTAGTTTTCTTTCAAATAAGTCACACTCTCTGTCAATATTAACCCAGTGATAAGTCACACTCCACTCAACCAAAACAAATTTCATTTGAATCTCATGAGAATGTTGGGACAATCTGAGAGCATCCCACTTTCCCATTTTCATTGGGAAAAGAGACCCATCTCTTGAAAATTCAATCTTTACCAAATACACACACACAGACATACGGGGAGATGAAGAAACCCTTTGGGAGTCCTGGGAAAGCGAGTGGTCTGATATTAAGGATAGGACAGTGCTTATTTTCAACAGCTTCAATTGGAGTGATGACCTCTGCCTCTGGCTTTTCTACTGTTACTGCGTTTTGGTAATTTTATTTTTTCCACACTATTTCGTTTTTCCTTTTTATTCTTGTCTTTGATTGCGGGAATTGTGATGGGTTTCACTTTTCATCATATTTGGATCCATGTGCATTTTGATCAGTTCCATTTAAAGGAAACAAGATTAAGCACATTCTGAAAGAAGAAACTGGGGAAATGCAAATATCTTCCTTTTGGAAAATTACTAAATACTGTGTATTGGAACGGTTGATTGAGCCAGAGGAAACAGTAGAGATTATAATATCCAAAAACATAGGGCTTTTTTTCATCACAGTTTAATGCATGCCAATGGTCATACTGAGTGTGAGGTGAAGTGAGGATGTGATCAATCAAAATCCTTGAGGACCAAATACCTATGAGAGCCGGAGCTAGAGTCTTCAGAGCGCAATTGTGATTGTTTATTTTACCTTAATTTTGATTCATACATTCAGCCATAGGTTTTTCCCATAATATTTTGAATGAATGAATGAATGTGCCGCTGTTATTCAAATAGACTTCGTTCCTAGACTCTTTCATCTTTATATGGTTTCACCTTTTTTTCTTGTTCTTTTTGAGAGAGTTTGGGGGTGGAGTGGGTAGCTGTGGGGTTAGGTGGAATGACATCGTCATCGTCTCATTTGGTTAGCTTAGTGCAGCCCCGTTGATTCTAGTGTTATTAATTAAGACTGGCTGATTTAGTTATAGTCCATCAATGTTGTATTTTAGAGCCTTTCAGAAGTACTTTGTTCTTATGAAAGCATGTGGGGGTGATCTTGGCTGCTGCTGTAATGTTTAAACCAATAATCCTAACATTCTTGCTCACTTCTTATTGTTCAATATCTTGTATCTGTGAATACCCTTGCTTCCGTTCTAAGAATGATTTTACTTTCAACATCATAGTGCTCCTGCTAATTGTTATACATCTTTGTTCCAGCTACTTAATTGCATCAATGGGGCTTCAGGTTTTGTGGAGTTTTGCACTTGCCTGCCTCGACATGCATGCTTTGAGGTTCAACAAAGACCTGCATAATCATATCATTATGAGCCTGTTCGTCGTTGGTGACTGGGTACTTAATATCTCTCTTAAGCTTAATTTTATCATTACTTGCATGAATGAACATATATATCGCATCAAGCATGATATTAATGAACATCAGGTATGTCACTTAGGAGATGGCTAAGGAAAGTTGTTGTATTGAATATGAATGTATGTTCATTTGCTCTGGTGAACCATTATTTGCTGAAGTTAGCACTATCATTGCCTCTTAGGAGGACAAACTAGTCTTATATAAGATAATTTTAAGAACTTGTAATAATTTTCACATATTTATCAGCTTAATCTCTCTGATATAATTATATTTGATTATTGAACATATTGCAACGTCAACATTTTAAAAGCCACGGTGTTGAAAATGACCAAAATTCTTGTGGTTGAAATCTCTGTTTTTTAAGGTGGGAAGACTAATGGTAGTAGTTTTTGTTGAATTTGTAAGTCTTGGAATATCCTATCTATAGTCTCTCAATTATTAAGCAGTCTCCTTGTACAATGAGACACAGCCACAAGAAATGACAGTTTTTGGCTTTGATATAAATTAATGTCACATGGTTCAAGTTGCTGTTAGTCGTTAAGTATGCCGAGTGAGAATCTTTCTTTTGATGATGAACTTCAACTGAACTTGTGCAATAACAATACTCTGTCTTTCAAAATGCTAAGCTACTTTATATTCAATTGTATGCAAACTTGTAATGAGATTAAAAGATGTAATTTGTGATGCAGGTAATAGCAACTCTATCCCTTGCGGCTGCATGCTCCTCTGCTGGTGTCATGGTTTTGTTTACTAAAGACACAGTGATGTGTAAAGCATATACCAAATTCTCTTGCAATTTGTTCCCAATTTCAATAGCATTTGCTTTCGTCTCCTGGTTTCTTCTAGCCATATCATCTTATGTAATGTTTTGGCTTGTGGCCTCGATTTGAAAGATTTAGAAATGTAGCCACTAACGCGAGCAGTTTTTTCAACTCTTATGTACATATTGGCGAGTTTGAAGTCATTTGGTTTTTTTCCCTCGCTGGATGATTTGTTCTAAAACATGATCTGATTTACCTTGATGGCTGTTCTTCGGTATCCCAATCTGTTAGTGAGATCTGAACTTTAGATAACAATTCACGAGTGATTCAAATAAGTTAATGAGTAGTGCTAGGTGTACAATCATTAGTGGGTTACAACACTTACAACACACTCAGCCACACTAATGTGAGTGTGTTGTAAGTGTTGTAACCCATTAATGATTGTACAAAAGTTAATAGAGAGAGCAATATTTTCTTATATCTATATATATTGCAGGTCAGTAGTTGCCTCGACTCTTCGACTTTGTAGTGATTGCACAGTTTGCAAGAATGGGAGGTTTATCCAACCAATTAATTATGGGTTGATTTTTTGAGAATAAAGTTTGCAAGAATTTTTGGAGAATGTGATTAAAAAAGGAAAAATTATGAATTCACGTGCAATATTAATTTATTGAGAAATCTGTAATTGAATGTAATGATTGTTTTGATATAATTTTTTTGAGAATAAATTACACGAAAAATGAAAATGTCTTCTTTTTTTTTTTGAAGAATTGTGATTAGAAAGTAAATAAAATTTATGAATTTACGTATAAAACTAATTTATCGTTCAATTAAAAATGAATTTTATTTAAAGAAATTGTATCAGGGTGAGAGGAAAAATGAGCTATAAATAATAATCATGTTACATGTACGATGATGATTAACAAAGTTTGTTGACATCATGATCTGACATCATAACATTTATCTATTTCAAAAAATTTTAAAAATTATTTTTTAAATCAATTATTCAGATATTGCCACATATCAAACATTGTCAACCATCATTATTTAGTCAGGGTATTTATAACACGATCCAAATAGGCCTTGCTCACTGGTACCTGAGCAATTCTTCTCGTTGCTTTTACAAAACTTCCTTCTTAGTTTAATTAAACTATCATACATTAATACAACACCAACACTATTTGGACAGTTGATTCCCGCATGATACACTTTGGATCGAAAACGTTTGATCAATTCCAAAGAGATTTGCTTTTGAGTTGGAAACTTAATCCCAAATGCTACGAAATACCATTTAATTGACCTATGCCTATTTGAACAGCCTCAGTTGATCCTGTATTTCTTTGATAAGAATCAACGATCTTTGTAGATTAATTTTATAAAAAATGTATAAAGCAGAATGAATCCATTTTCCAACGTCCCATGTCTGTCTACTTTGTCCACATTCAGAGAGATAAATACTAAGAAGCTTGTGGAAGTTTATCGAATTCCTCTAACTATAGTAAATGATGCAATTCAAGAATATCCCAGATTCTGCACAATAGCTCGTCACCGCTCTATAAATAGTCCTACCTCTTCATCTCCTTCGTCATATTCTCATAACCAGCAAAAGCAAGCACAGTTCTCACTGATTTCTCAGCAACTGGTTAGAAAAAATGGCTATGATTCCAAGCTTCTTGACCAGCGGACGAACCAACGTTTATGACCCATTTTCTCTCGACGTCTGGGACCCTTTTCAGGGCTTCCCCTTCTCGAGCACTTTAGCCAACGTTCCAAGTTCATCTCGCGAAACCGCAGGCCTTGCCAACACTCGCATAGACTGGAAAGAGACTCCAGAGGCTCACATCTTCAAGGCTGATCTTCCTGGGCTCAAGAAGGAGGAAGTAAAAGTGGAGGTAGAAGATGGTAGAATTCTGCAAATTAGCGGTGAGCGAAGCAAAGAGCATGAGGAGAAAACCGACAAATGGCACCGCGTTGAGAGAAGCAGCGGCAAATTTCTGCGCCGGTTCAGGCTGCCGGAGAATGCGAATATGGATCAAGTCAAGGCTAGCATGGAGAATGGAGTGCTCACTGTCGTCGTGCCCAAAGAGGAAGAGAAAAATGCTGAGGTTAAGGCAATTGAAATCTGTGGTTAAAAGCATGTGAAAAATCGTTGTTTACCGTTTACGTGGTGTTTTTGTTGTTCCAAGTTCTTGCTACTCCTACTGTTGAGTGTCTTCTCTTTTTGAGACTGTAATATTAAAAATCTATGCTTCTGCAGTCGTAAATTATATAACTTTTGCAACATGTAATGTAAATTTAAGTTCAATATAGCTCTGGTTTCCTAGCGTATTATTTAGATGATCAAAATTTATAATTTTATGATATTTAAAAATATTTAAAAAATGGTTTATTTGAAAAACACGGGGTTAATGAATTGTATAAACAAATTTTAAATGATAAACAATCAGCATAAATTCATCAAATATATTCTTGAGTTAATTTTTTACATAGCTTTATTAGAAGTCATTTTTAAATATTTTTATTTAAACTTTAATGTCTGAATTTTATTATGTCCGATTTGGTTTAGTTTTAAAAAAAAAAAAAGTTAATGATATTAATTTTTACCGATAAAATTTTTCAAATATATATTTTTGTTATTTTTTTAAAATTAAAATCTACTAAAAATAAGTGCCGAAAGCCAGATTTGCTCATGACTTGGTCCCAGATTGCTCGACTGAATTGGCATTTAAAGAGTAAGTGGTGAACAATTTCAAGACTTCCATTGCATAAGACATGTATTGGTATTCACAGTACCAAACTCAAGAAGCTTGTCTATGGCCATATCCAATCGAAAAAGGATGTTATCCAAACGCATTTCAAGTAATTGTGGTAAAACTTGACCTGTTGGACGCAAGAATCAATCTCAAAAAGGTCTATTCTCTCAGTCAAGATTGTGACTTTGTAGGTTTCCAAAAACATTGACATCGGACTTCTTTTAACGACATAATTAGAAAAATCAAATCTTAAGTCTAAACAATAGTCCACAACACCTGCAAGTAGGAAACAACCATCGTTGGTGTACATCATGGTCTATACTTTTGTTTACATTATGTCACTTGCCATTATTTCATTTGACAATTTAGAAAAAATTATTTTTTCATTCACTTATTTCTTGATAACACATTAAGTGTCAACATGAATGTACACAATTTATTTACAAATGTCATAACCTAGTAGGAAATTGTAACGCAATTTGCAATACCGATGCAGGTTCCTTCATTCTGATCTTCAACATATTTCAGCGCCATATCCAATATATGTTGTGCATGCATCGAGACCCCAAAAATTTCGATTATATGTTCATATATTTTGGTTGACGAATATTGCATTTTTAAATTTAACATATTCAAACTTCCACTCATGTAATTTTTGGTGCCTTGGTAAGCTAAAAGAATCTATATAATGTTTCCTTGATATTCAATAATGATCATTGTAAATGTCATGAGTAAACCTATTAAAAATCTTAAAAATGAAAAAAAAAAAATCTTCAAATACTGTTATCAATTGTAGTCAACTAAAAAATAGAATTGATTGATTAAGAGCTTGCTCAATTCACAAATAAAATTTGTTTAAAATTGATAAAAAAGAAAAATTCAGAAGTCAATTACCAATTTTGTATGATAGAACGAAAAATTGCAACTGAGGTTCCAAACCTTTCAATTTATTACAAAATACATCTTAACCTTTAATTTTTGTGACAGCAATCCCAAACCTTTGACTTCCGTTGCGGTTGATGTACATTTGACAGATTCCATCCATTTATCCGTTAACCAACCCAAATTTTAAAACAAAATACATCTTAACCTTTAATTTTTGTGACAGCAATCCCAAACCTTTGACTTCCGTTGCGGTTGAAGTACATTTGAAAGATTCCATCCATTTATCCGTTAACCAACCCAAATTTTAAAACTTTGACTCAACTTGACAAATTAAGAGAAGGATAAATGATAAATTTACAATTTTATAATAAAATAATTAAATAAAACAGTAAAGATGAACAATCCATCTTCTTCCACTGCCCACCCCATCACAAAAACCCTAAATTTGTCATCGGCCACCGTCGCACCACCAGTCCAGGGGCGGAGCCACGTTAGGACCAGGATGGGCACAGGTCCATCCTGAACTTCTGGGCTCAAAAAATTGTTTGGGCTAAATTTTTTTTTTTTTTAGTTATAGGCTGTCCCAGACTCCCAGTCCCACCATCCCAGCCCAAGAGAAAAAGCCCAAAACTTTGAGCCCAATTCCAAAGATTTAAACCTCGTTTCAAATCACAATTCACCACAACACAAGTCATCCTCTCCTCTGCTCCTGCTCCTGCTCCTGCTCCGCCTCTACAGCTCCACTGACCACTGTTCGCAGCCTGAAGCCTCGTTCGCAGTTCGCACCTCAACTCCGGCATCTTCGCAGCCTCCGCTCAACAACCGCCGTTCAAAACTTCGCAGCCTCCGCAATCGCACTCAACAAAACTTCAGAAGGTAGGAAAATACTTTTCTTTTCTTGTTTCTCCCTTGAGTTTTTCTGTGTTGGTTGAGAAAAAAGAAATCTTTAATCATGCTTGCCTATCCTCTCGATAGTAAATTGGTCTTTCACACCAAAAAATTTGTTGCCTGTTACCTAATTTATCAAGTGATGATTTTGAGAATTCAATATGCGATTTTCAGTTGCTGATCTTAAAAGTACTTAGTGTTCTATGGGAAATGGCTGCCATGTGCTATAATGAGCAATGCATATGTTAGTTGACATCCTCTCTGTAAACTAGTTGTATCTTCATACTGAAAGAACTAAGTAGCATTTTAAAGCATCGAGATGAGCTAGTTGGCCATAGCCTGTTACGGTAATGATCAATCTTAAATATTGCCTTATAATGCATGCTTTAATTTCTAAATTAACATCAAAAACCTGTAAAACAGAATACCTATGGGGAAGAATCTTAAGGAAATGCAAAACCACTCTAAGCTTAAAACAATTCTTACAGGATAAGATGTCTAACTCAAAATGACAGCATAAATTCCATTCTCTAACCCACACTAAATAAGAAGAAATAAACTTGGCATCATATAAGAGGTTACAAACTAGGCCTTCATCTTCTAGATTGTCACAATCAGTATTTCAAACACAATTTTATAAAAGTTACTTTCCTGACTCCGCCCCTGACCTCACCCGACAATTAAATTCATGACCAAAAACTCAAAGTTCTGGGTCGACTAAATTATACCCACCCTGAACCAATTTCCTGGCTCCGCCCCTGACCACCACAATCCAAATCTTCACTGCAAAAGCACTTGAGATCTCTCTTATACTCAAGTTTCTACTGCAATGCAAGTCGAGGAAGAAACTCTCAACAATATCATCACAATAATCTCGAAACTAAGCACTTCGGGTTCTCCATTATCTATCAGCTCTGGCCATTGGCACGCTCATGATTTTGGTTTTATTCCTCGAGCTATTCAACGAGAAAGAAGATCAGAATTCTCAGCTTCTCAAACAAAAGGATAGCTCGAATGTTTTCAGTGCAAATCTCGACTTTCCATTTGATAGAGATTTGTGACAAGTGAATTTGGGATATAACAATCTAACATGTACAATCCCCACTTCGAATGGCAAAAAAAGCAACATAGAAATTTTAATGATTAACAAGAATCAAATCTCAGGATCTATCCCTTCATCTATTACAAACTTGACAAAAGCTTCAATTCTCTGGTTTCATAATAATAAATTTGCTAGTCCCATTCCAAGAGAAACTGGAATGCTAAACTCTCCTGAAGAGCTCGGTTTGGACGGAAATAGGCTATTAGGCCCTATTCCTTCCTCTATCAAGAATTGTACAAAACTTACTTCTATTTGAATATTGTTAACAATTAATTATCTGGTAAAATCCACATGAGATAGGAAGCTTGAAATTTCTAATTGATCTAAGGTTTTTGATCCATCGACTCATTTGTGTTGTTGTTTGAGATTTGGGGTGGGGTGGGGTGGGGTGGGGTGGGGTCAAAGTTTGAATTTTTGGGTTGACTAACGGATAAGTGGATGGAATCTGTCAATGGACCTCAGTTGCAATGGAAGTTAAAGGTTTGGGACTGGGGCCAAAAAAATTAAAGGTCAAGGTGTATTCTACAATAAATTGAAAGGTTTGGGACCTTCACTACAATTTTTCCTAACATATACACTATAGCTAAGAATAAGTTTTGGTGTACAAGTTCAAGTTTCCTGTCAACCTTTTTGTATACATTTCCATAGTTCCACGTATTATAGATCTTTTCTTGTACGGCCATAAGCATGTTTGAAAATTTTCTCCACTATAGATCGACAATATTCTCTAACGATTGTCTATTTTCGGAATACCCCCTCATCTTTTGTTTTGATTCTAATTTTTAATGTGTATTGAGGACGAAGAGGAACGTGTCTATTGATGAAATGTTTGTGTGTACATCAACTCGAAATCAATAAACTTTGCGGAATGTGTTGGAATTTAAGTGTGTTTGAATTCTTTTGTTGAAGTGTTTGAAATATTGAAAAATTCTAATTGAAGTGCATGTCAATGAAAATTCAGTTTGGAATGCTATTGAAGTCTTATGTCAAGTTGAAGTTCTATTTTGAAAACCCACTGAAAGTTGAAAATTGGTGTTAGATTTGAAGAAGAGTTTGAGATTGAGAAAACAATTTACCATATAATTTCAATATCTCAATCCGATGGTTTGTTTCATAACAGAATGCAACACTGAAAATGATAAACTTTGCACAAAATAACCTTAAATTAAACCTTAACCAGCAGAAAGTAGAAATCAACAAAAGAGCCAATCGAATACAGACCTTAACACGTCAAAAAACCAACAATAATCCCATAAAGTAACAATGAAACAAACCTCGCACCAAAAAATAAAAATAAAAAATCCTTGAATGCTGTATTAATCCAATAGCAAACTTCATCAAAACCAACAAAGTATAAAATTGCAGAATAACAAAATATAACAAAATGGTGTGCAACTCCTTCTCCCACGAACAAAATTATAAAAAATGATTGCTGATTTTGAATTTTTTGATCAATACTTAGGTTTCCATGCCACGATCGCCTATTGATTTCTCTCTATGTTAAGTTATAAAACGAACGAGACTTTAAGTGAGTTTTTGGATTTGAAGAGATTAAAATACATTTTGAATTATTGTTGATTTTGGCCTTTTTTTTTTTTTTTATTTACTTTTTTAACGTCTAAACTAACGGACATAGATGACAGGGGAAATTCTGCAATGTTTAGGTACTTTTAGGGGGGTTTTGTAGCATATAAAAAGTTAGAGGATATACCACATAATACCCATTTGGATATTTCTACTTGTACATCAAGATCTATACATCAAGGTCTACACCCCTCTCACATGGGGGGTGGGGTCCACTCGAATAATAATTTTTTATTCGAGTGGACCCCACCCCCCATGTGAGAGGGGTGTACACCCCGATGTAATCCTTGATGTACCACTAGCATGGTCCTACCCATTTATAATTGTCTCAATCAACAATTAAAAGAGGAGCTAACTGAAATCATCTCAGACATAGAGGACCAAGAAGAAAACATCCTAAACCTGAAATTGTACAGCCAGTTATAAAAGAATTATATTCTAGAAAAGTTGCTATCGGTTATTCCAGTTTAAAGGAGAGAATAGAAATCTCTGGAAGGAACGAGACGCCAAAATTCTCACTGTTTTTGGAAAAATGAGGTAAGAATATGAAAATGAAAAGAAAAGAAAATCAGAAAATAATCCAATCCAACGGCTGAAGTCTACGCTAAGAACATTCTAGACCAGCTTTCGAATTATTTAATGCTCTCTCCTTTTTCCGTTCTCTCATCGTTGAAACAAATACAGTGCCTACAATTTAGAAAATCTTTTTAAGAATTCTCTGATTCTTGGTTCTTCTTACACTATTTCTGTTTAAAAAATCAAGTTCTGTGTCTTACATTTGTAATGGCTGGAAAGGGGGAAGGGCCGGCTATTGGTATCGACTTGGGAACTACCTATTCATGCGTGGGTGTATGGCAACACGATCGTGTTGAGATCATAGCAAATGATCAGGGTAATCGTACGACGCCGTCCTATGTGGCCTTCACTGACACCGAGCGTCTTATCGGAGATGCAGCCAAGAACCAGGTCGCCATGAACCCTGTTAACACAGTTTTTGGTAAGTGGTTCGTGTTTTCCTTTTGGATTTCGAAACTTTTATGTATTATTTGGTTGCAATCGTGTTTATTCCGTTATTCGACTAATCCTGATCGAACAAATTATGATGAACACACACAGAAACATGCTAACAATTGATTTTTTGAAGTTTCGAGATTTTATATGCTGTATTTTTGGCAGCTTCGAATTATGATGTTGCATAGTAGGGAAAAAGTGGTTTTAACGCTGTGGTTTTTGGTTATGTGGTTATATTTGTGAATTCGTGATTGGTGATTTCGTATACGAAGCAATAAAAGTTGGACTGTGGTTTGAGTTATAAGGTTTTATGTTCTTTTTATTGCACAAATTGTAAATTTATTTGTTTTCACGTCGTTATATGTTCATTTTGTGATTTTATGGATTGATTTTGAATAATTGGATTTTGAATACAGATGCAAAGCGGTTGATTGGTAGAAGGTACAGTGATCCATCGGTTCAGAGTGACATGAAGCTTTGGCCATTCAAGGTTATTCCTGGGCCGGGCGACAAGCCAATGATTGTAGTGACCTACAAAGGTGAAGAGAAGCAGTTCGCTGCAGAGGAAATCTCCTCCATGGTTCTCATCAAGATGAAGGAGATAGCCGAGGCTTATCTTGGAACGACGATTAAAAACGCTGTTGTTACTGTCCCTGCCTACTTCAATGACTCTCAGCGTCAGGCCACGAAGGATGCTGGAGTCATTGCAGGGCTTAATGTGATGCGTATAATTAACGAGCCAACGGCTGCAGCCATTGCGTATGGCCTTGACAAGAAGGCTGGAAGTTCGGGCGAGAAAAATGTGCTTATATTTGATCTTGGCGGCGGTACATTTGATGTCTCTCTTCTCACTATTGAAGAGGGTATATTCGAAGTGAAGGCCACTGCTGGTGATACTCACCTCGGAGGAGAAGATTTTGATAACCGAATGGTGAATCACTTTGTCCAGGAGTTCAAGAGGAAGAACAAGAAGGACATAAGTGGAAATCCTAGATCTCTTAGGAGATTGAGAACTGCTTGCGAGAGGGCAAAAAGAACGCTCTCATCAACTGCTCAGACTACAATTGAAATTGATTCTTTGTACGAGGGTATTGATTTCTACACTACCATAACTCGTGCAAGGTTTGAGGAGCTCAACATGGATTTGTTTAGAAAGTGTATGGAGCCAGTTGAGAAGTGTTTGAGGGATGCTAAGATGGATAAAAGCAGTGTTGATGATGTTGTCCTTGTTGGTGGCTCGACTAGGATTCCTAAGGTACAACAGTTGTTGCAGGATTTCTTCAACGGTAAGGAGCTCTGCAAGAGCATTAATCCGGACGAGGCTGTTGCTTATGGTGCTGCTGTACAAGCTGCAATTTTGAGTGGTGAAGGCAATGAGAAGGTACAAGACCTTCTGCTCTTGGATGTTACACCGCTGTCTCTCGGGTTGGAGACTGCTGGAGGTGTCATGACTGTACTCATTCCAAGGAATACCACTATTCCTACCAAGAAGGAGCAAGTGTTCTCTACCTATTCTGACAATCAGCCCGGTGTGTTGATCCAAGTGTTCGAGGGTGAAAGAGCAAGAACCAAAGACAACAATTTGCTAGGGAAATTTGAGCTCAGTGGCATACCACCAGCACCTAGGGGCGTTCCTCAAATTACTGTTTGCTTTGACATTGACGCAAATGGCATCTTGAATGTTTCAGCTGAGGACAAGACAACTGGCCAGAAGAACAAGATAACCATCACTAACGACAAGGGAAGACTGTCAAAGGAAGAGATCGAAAAGATGGTACAAGAAGCTGAAAAATACAAATCCGAGGATGAGGAACATAAAAAGAAGGTGGAAGCTAAAAACGCCTTGGAAAACTATGCTTACAATATGAGGAACACTATCAAAGACGATAAGATTGCCTCGAAGCTTTCTGCAGCTGACAAGAAGAAAATCGAGGATTCCATTGAGTCGGCTATTCACTGGCTGGAAGGTAACCAACTTGCGGAGGCAGATGAATTTGAAGACAAAATGAAGGAGCTGGAGAGCATATGCAACCCAATAATTGCGAAGATGTATTCTGGAGGTGCTGGTCCGGACATGGCTGGAAGCATGGATGAAGATGGTCCTTCTGTTGGTGGCAGTTCTGGTCCAGGCCCTAAGATTGAGGAAGTGGATTAAGCATAGAATTTTTAGACCAGAGGAATAATCTTTGGCATCTGGAAGTGTGTATGTGATTGTGTCTCGTCCAACTCTGGTTTCTGTTTGGAATTCTGCTACTGTGTTAGAAATAATCTCGTGTTCGGAAGGTCGTTACCTCAACCGGTTCTTAATGTAATCTCAAAGTCATCCTCTGGCTATTTTATGTGAAAAATAATTAGTAGTGTGTTTCAGGAAGTAGTGACATCGTCAACTTCTTGTTTCTCGGGTTTTTCATTATTTCTCATAGAAAGCAGGTAGTTCGTATAACAAATTTTAAGTGAGGAAAAATGAACTACTTACTAATTTGTCAAGGACTGATGAAGAGAGAAGATTAAGGTTTATTTGGCCGGACTTTAAAAATTGAAAATTGTTTTGAGATTGTAAAGTAATGAACGCGTGTTAATAATTTTTTTCTAATGAAACTGTGAAGCAGTCATCCGTTGTGCCAGGTAATACTTTAAGGCCCTGTTTGCTGTTACATATTTTTCATAGAACTTGAAAATTATTTTTCAAGTTTCAACTTTTTGGTTGTTTGATAGTCAATTTTTTTTTTTTTATAATTGGTTTTCCCTCCAACCCCCACGGGACCCCTATTTCCATGTTTTCATTGATCCAATTTTGGTGGGAAAATTGTTTTTCACCTTTTTTTCTTGGGTTATGGAAACAATTTTTATTCTCAATTGTAAATTTTTTTTTTCCTTTAATGAATAATTTTAATGGAAAACAAAATTAAACGAACACCAAAAGATTCAAAATTTCAACATTTTTCTTATTTTCTTTGGAATTCATTTTCTTTCAATCTATTTTTCATTCTTACAATCAAACGGACTCTAAGAGTCTCTTCGAGACTCATTTTTCTTAAATATATTTTGAAATCGTAGGTTGATGAAAAATCTATGATTGAGCATGATGTAGAACTTTTGAATTTACGTGTAATATTATTTTATTGAAAAATGTGTGATTGAAAAGAAAGAGATAGAAAAACTGTTTCTAGAAATGGTAATTGGCGCAAAACGTCCCTACCTTTGACGGTTGTTGTGGAAAACGTCCCTACCTTTCATTTCTTGGCGCAGAACATCCCTACCTTTACCATTTCTTGTGCAAAACATCCTTTTCGTCCATTTTTGACAATTTTACCCTTCTACTAAAATAAAACAAAAACAAAAGAAAAGAAAAATACAGAATAAATTACAATCTTACTCCTAGACTTTTTTTAAAAATGCAAATGAGTCCAAAACTTATAAAAATATTAAAAAAAAAAAAACTCTCTCCTTCTCCATCTCCTCTTCCTCCTTCCTCTGCTTTCTCCCCAAACACTCTACATCATTCGATCCATTCCCATCAACCATTCCAATTATATGTAAAACAGGAAACAAGCACAAGAGGAGGGGCTTAATTAAATGATAGACTATGGCAGCCACCAATTCTATAATACTCTTCCAAAGAAATCAAATCGTATGTAGATATATATTTTCAACAGCAACCTCTCACTTCTTTTTCAAACCAAGCTGCCGGCGGTTTGAATGTGTTTTCGGCCGGCTAACTTCTTCCCAATTCAGCCCCTAATCTTCCCAATTAGGGGCTTAATTAAGGGGATTAATTTATCAACTTTTACAGTTATTACAGATTTCAAGAACCACAAAAAATCACTACCCAACTCAAGAAAACCACAGATTCTGGGAATTGATGATTGTTGGCAATGGGAAAAAATTGAATCGAAGGTGTTGGAATTACTAGTTAAAATCAGTCGTGAAAGTGAGAATCCAATATTTTCAGATACAAATGGGGTACTGTTTTCTTCATTCTCGCCATTTTTTCATGTAAGGATTTAGATTTTTAAACCTGCAAAAAACAGAGGAAACAAAAAAAAATGCACCTTTTTCCTCTCAACTATGACAAAAATTCAAAGAAACCAAATCAAAATTTGAAGTAAAACAAGTTTCCAATGAGACTGCTCTGTTAAAACCCAAAAATTTCTCTGCTAAATTTTCCCCTCTTTTGTTATTGTGATGCTTGTGTAGATAAAATTTGTGAGTTAGTTGAAATTTGAGGGGATCGGAGGGAAGGAATGCAAACTTGGGTTGTTTTTGTGATGCTTGTGCTGTCAAAAATTGTGGGTTAGTTGAAATTTGAGGAGAATGGAGTGTCATTGTTTTTGGGTGAGATGATCTCCGACATAGCATATAAGAGGAATAATGGAATTTTGGGAGTGGTGGTGAAGGTGAAGAGAGGGGAGAATTTTTTTTTTTTTTTAATATTTTTATAAGTTTTGGACTCATTTGCATTTTTAGAAAAAGTCTAGGAGTAAGATTGTAATTTATTCTGTATTTTTCTTTTCTTTTGTTTTTGTTTTATTTTAGTAGAAGGGTAAAATTGTCAAAAATGGACTAAAAGGATGTTTTGCGCAAGAAATGGTAAAGGTAGGGACGTTCTGCGCCAAGAGACGTTTTCCACAACAACTGTCAAAGGTAGGGACGTTTTGCGCCAATTACCCTTTCTAGAAAATAGCAGAGATCAAATAAGAGCTTTCTAATCTTTTTGTTTTTATGAAGAATGTGCAAAACAAATAAAGATCAGTCAAGCTTGGTGTACATTTTATTTGACATTTTTTTTTTAATCGAATGTCACGTGACATTTCTTCATTTAATAGTTTCAAAAAAAACCTTTCTTTTCATCAATATATTTTTTGTCAAACATATTTTTATTTTATTGAAAAATGTATAATTAAAAATGAGTAGAAAAATGATAATGAAAATTTTAATCCGAGTCAAGCAGTGGCTCAGTTTATAAAATATCTAAGATAAATATCCAATAATACGGTCACGACTCACGGACAAGTTGTAAAGACTTTAGGGTTAGCTTTGTTGTTGAAAAGTCAAAAGTCGGTCTTTTCTATCTATATTATCGTCACGTAACGTAACGGAGTCTGCTTTCCACCGCCGACGCCTGTTTCCCACCGTTTCTTTATGCAGATTCCTTCTTCTCACCGTCCGTCTGTCATGTGGAGCTCTTACCCAATAGGTACCATTTATCCTTTTTCTTCGTCTCATTCTACATCTGTATAGGCATAGCTAATACCGCTTATACATGTATACACACATGAATCTATGCATATCGACTTGTTGAGGATAGGGGTTTTATCCCAGTTCTCATCTGGTACAGATTTCGTGAATATCTCAGTGCATCCTGAAGCTTGGTAACTGATTAGTGAATTCAATTTTTATATTTTTGGGTTTCACTCTCTATTTATTTATTTGGTTTGATTATGCTTCAGACCGGTTATTGATTTTGGTGGGATTGGATTTAGTTATATTAAAATGTTATGATTTGTTCATGTGGTTGAGGGTTGGCTGTGGAGGTGGAGTGGGGCTGTAATTTCCATCCAAGCGAAAACGAAAGGATGCCTACAAAAGAGCAAATGGGTGAAAATTTTCTTACAACCTTATCCATGGACAGCAATCATTTGTCCACACTCTTGTCTATGGACTCAAGCTCATTGACTCACGATGAAATAGAGAGAGAGTTGAATCTGGCGGTTAATCTTTTGCAGCCACCTCCTGATATCAATCTCCCGCTTTCAGCTGAGCCGAGCCCTTTGCCCCATAATTCTTGGAATGATGCTTGTGAAATGCTAGAGGTCAGTCTTGGACCCCAGCATTATGAGGTTGAGATGAATACTAACA
This sequence comes from Fraxinus americana, assembly GCA_035079005.1. Lineage (NCBI taxonomy): Eukaryota > Viridiplantae > Streptophyta > Magnoliopsida > Lamiales > Oleaceae > Fraxinus > Fraxinus americana. The sequence goes on along the minus strand of CM068710.1, from coordinate 34,208,879 downwards.
GTGTCCCCAAGGGCGGGAAGAAATGTGCAAATGCAAAGCGGCTTGATAGTGTTTGGGGCGCTTGGTTTTTCTTCAGTTTCTATTTTAGACCCGTTTTGAATGAAAAGTCCAAGGGAAAACTTGCTCGTGAGTGTAATGGGGTTTGCAGTGGGTATGATAAGTCAGATTTGAAGCTGGATGTTTTCTTGGTTCAACACGATATGGAGAATATTTACATGTGGGTTTTTAAGGAGAGACCAGAAAATGCATTGGGGAAGATGCAGTTGAGAAGCTATATGAATGGGCATTCACGCCAAGGGGAGCGACCGTTTCCATTTAGTGTGGAAAAGGGTTTCGTTCGATCCCACAAAATGCAGAGAAAGCAGTACAGGGGTCTTTCTAACCCCCAATGTGTTCATGGCATTGAAATTGTTCCATCTCCTAATCTTATGGGGCTTGATGAGGATGAGCGCAAGAAATGGATGAAACTTACCGGCAGAGATGTGAACTTCTCAATCCCTCTTGAAGCCAGTGATTTTGGCTCATGGAGAAATCTTCTTAATGCAGAATTTGAGCTTGAGAGGCCTTTGCAGTTGAAAGATAATTTAAATCCCCACTTGAAAAAATTGCTCAATGGCTCTGGTTTAAATTTGTCAACTCATGCACCCAACCACATAACTACCGAAAGAATGGACCTTTTGAGAGTGTGCAATAAGAGTAAGAAAAGTTTCTCCCAACGAGGTAATGATGATGATTGCTGTTTGCCTAATGATTCCCACTCCGATAAAGTCTTGGACATCCATGTGATTGAGCCTCCATGGTTAAGTGAGTTTTCTGGAGTTATGAGGAGCGCATATGGGCCAGTAACTGCAGCAAAAACTATCTACGAGGATGATGAGGGATTTTTGATTGTTGTCAGCATGCCTTTTGCAGATCTTCAAAGGGTGAAAGTTACATGGAGGAACAATCTCACGCATGGAATTGTAAAGATATCTTGTGTAAGCACTGGGTGCGTGCCAATAATTAAGAGGCAAGACAGGACGTTTAGGCTAACAGATCCAGCCCCTGAGCACTGCCCTCAAGGAGAGTTTATTAGAGAAATTTCTCTTCCAACACGTATTCCTGAAGACGCTAAATTAGAAGCATATGGTGACTCAACTGGGACTATGCTTGAGATTCTTGTGCCCAAACATCGTGTTGGACCAGAAGAGCATGAGGTTCGTGTGTGCCTTCGCCCATCTCCTTGGAGTGAACGGACATATGTTGATTTAACTGAAGCGTTGGTTTAAAAAGGAAAGGATAGTCAAAACTTGCTCTCATTATCTGCTGGCATCATTCTATTGAGGATTTATGAAGTTTCGCTTTTATTAATATATTTCAGGTCATCCTTTTTCCATGCATTTAATGTTTAGGACTTGGAATTTTATCCCTATCATTTACTTTGTATTAATCAGTACTGAATTGTTATGGCCTTGCAATAAATGGGAAGCATCAGCAAAACTTATTTCTATATTGCTTAACCTTTTAGTTTTCACATGATTTTTTGATGCCAACCTTATTCTTCATAGATATATGTATACTTTCTGTTGCAATCTTGCTCAAGTAATGTTGACTATCTGTTCCATATAATAAGCTCATTGACAATGTAAATATTTTGGAAGTGGTGAAGAAGATGGAGGGAAAAGAGATACAAGCTGAAGGGAAGTGTCTTAGACTTGGGATGATTTCCATTGCTTATATTCGTAATTGATTTCTAACAGTTGTAGCTTCTGGCTCTCAGAAAAAAAAAGGAAAGAAAGGAGAAAAACAGAAACTGCTTCTCCCCGTCTCGCCTTTTTTTCTTTTCTTTTTGTATCATCTCTTTTTTCCTTTTCCCCTAAGTTTCATGGTCGCCTTGTATATCCTATTCTTTTTTTTTCACTCAGTATATTTTATGCAGTTGTTTAGCATAGATCGAACCGAATTATTACCTATGTTTCTTTTTCATTCATTGTGATGTTTATGATGCAGTTGACTGTACCTATCAAAAGGTTCTTATTTACTTGTTTAGTTCGCACATTCTACTTGATGCTTGTCAATATTTTGAATCATTCATGTTACAGGGAGTTCATATACTTGTGTATTTGGTAGTGTTATCAAACGATTATATTTCCTTGTCGTAAGCACCAATGCTGACTTGGGCTACAAAATTCTTAGAATTTTTCTCCTTGTACCGTTTGTAAAAATTACCGACTCTCACATGGGCTACAAAATTCTTAGAATTTTTGTTCTTGTACAGAAGAAATCTTTCTGTAAAAATTACCGACCCCCATGTGATTTAAATATTACAAAAAAAAGGGGCCCCACCTTGATATGTGTAATCGGTATGTTTTACAGTACGGGTCTGTTTGATTGTAAGGGTGGAAAATAGGTAAAAAGAAAATGAATTGCATGGAAAGTAATTGCCTAGAAATTGTTTTGCAGGGAATTGCAAATTAAGTGTGTTTGATTGGTATAATTTTTCACCTTGAAAATTTATAAATTTTGTGTTTGTTTAGCTTTGTTTTACATGAAAATTGTACATTAAAGGGATAATTTTTTCCACAATTGATTGTGAAATTTGTTTCCATTGCTAAAAAGTTTAAAAAAAAAAAAATTCCCTAGAAAATTATTTTTTTAATCAAAGTTTAGTGTTCGTTTGATTTTGTTTTATATGAAAATTGTCCATTAAAGTGAATTTTTTTTTACAATTAGTTATAAAATTTGTTCCAATTGTAAAATAATAAAAAATAAAAAGGTGGAATTCCATTTTCCCACCAAAATGGTGGGAAAAGCAATTCCACAAAAACCAAACAAATGTGCATGTGTGGGCATATGTGGAAAAAGGTTTTGCCAAGAAAATATTGTGCATCAAACAAGCCAAAAGGTAGGAAATGAAAAATCAATTCTTAGTTCCATGAAAAAGAATGGTAATCAAACAGAGCCTACATGTAGAAGTGCCCAAATTCTTAATGCTACTAGAGAATTTTGATAGAGGGATGCTTTTATTTTGCAAACCATATCTAGTCTCCACAAGCTTGTTTTGTGTCCGCAGACTGATTTTTGTAGTTTGTATGTATTCAGTCTTAATTCCGGGTATGGAATTTGGTGGTTGCCTATAAACTTCCTTCTCCAAGAGTCCCATTGAAGAAAAAGCCTTGTCAATGGCCATATCTGCATTTCCTTTATTCTGGAAATCCACTTACTCCCAACTTTACTTTGTCATGCTGGTTGTTCAACAAGACCATCTGACCATGTTTGTTTCTATATAGAGAATTATATGCATATTCAGCTGCAGTCTTCCATGTATCATTTAGTCCCTAGTTGGCCCCCATTAAAATTATATTTCATCTCTCTCTCTTCATTCTCCAATAAAATAATATTACACATAATTTCAAAATTTTTTCTTATTTTTTAACCACGCATTTTTCAAAAAAACATTATTCCATTCATTAAAATTTCAAATAATGGGGGGCCTAATAGTGCCCCTCGAATTATCGGCCAAATTAAATTGTAAAACGAAACAGGGGAAAACACAATCTACAAACCACTTATTTAGTGCATGCACAGTGTCCTCTGATTATCACCCTGTGAAAAAAGAAAAATAAATAAGAATTTTAAGCATATGCTTTTGTTCCAAGTAAATGTATATATTCAAATTGTTGGCTTCAATGAAAATAATTATATAGAGATCACTTTCCAAGTGCAGTGTAATCGCAGTGATTTTCTCCTCAACTTTGAGCTTGAGCTAAAAGAGGCCAAATGGCTGCTAACATCAAACATGAATAATGAATAAACCCAAAGCAATTGGTATAAATAACTCTCAACCTGCTCCTCATAATCCAAAAAATTTATGATCGAGTATAGCATCTCATGAAATAAATATTTGTCGAGCTTGGAATATAATGCATTGCAGAAAAACTCGTACTCATTATTAAACCTGCTACAGAGGCCCCAGAGAAGGAAAACGCGAAAGTGAAACATCAAAAATGAATGAAGCTCAATCAGGCAAGACCCCTCTGTTTGAAGACATCAAGCATTGCAGTTCCAATCTTTGCAGGCGACTCGACCACAGTTACCCCAGCTTCTCTGAGGGTCTTAATTTTGTCTTGTGCTGTACCCTTCCCTCCCGATACAATTGCTGCAAATTCAACCAGTAGATAACACAACGCACTTTTAGTTGATAAATTTTGAAGAAACACCTTTTTAGAAACGGGAGTGCAGCCAGTTTCAGATAGATATTGTAGAGATGTTAATAGATAAATATTGCAATATTTAGACCACAAAATTGTCATGCAAAAATGAATAAGCTTCCTTGCTTTCATGTAAATGGTGAATTCATGACATTGGACTGTGCTTCAAGACGATTATAAGAATGGAGTGCTCAAAGCTCACAAACATGAAGAATATGAACACCATCATTCAAACAACTAAATAAATTATGTGTAAAACTCGGATTTCAGTGTACCTATCTGAAAAACAAAAATAAAATTGCAAGAGGAGGAAGTTATCTATTCCTCTCATTTTTTAATTATAGGTTAGAACATCCAAGGTGTTTCACTTCGGAGAACTTATTGTGTCAATATAGATCAATTCACTAAAAAACATCATTCTGACTTTGAATTGTCCAGGAGTAACTATATTGTTGTTTATCGAGTTGACTGATCAAGAAACAAAGAGACCAAATGTATAAACAATCAATCCCACTAACTTTCAAAGGAAAAACTTACACTTTACAATCAGATGGCATTCAAAGTTAATGTAACCAATCAAAATTGATACAAAGTGAAAGGTAGCTAGGCTCCACGTGATTATATCAAAATTATCAAGCACTTCCTCTTAGTGCTTTCAGTTGACATGCAAATATGTAAGACAAAATAGATTGCCAGCAAAGGGAAAAAAATATTTATAAGGTGCTGAAGCAAGGAATACGTTGCATGACAACCTTCTATAAAATAGATGTTACCAGAATTATCAATTAACGCGCACAAGACATGTCTAACGAGGCAAGAAAGACAATTAGTCATTGTTTAGTGTTACTAATTGGTTCATGGGAAATGAGATGAAACAAGAAAATATAAGTACAAGCATGAAATTCATTAAATTTGGTCACTATATGGTACCTCCTGCATGACCCATCCGTCGACCAGGTGGAGCGGTAAGTCCAGCAATGAAAGCAACAACGGGCTTTTCAGTACCACTTTCCTGTTTCAGTTTTAAAAGTTAGAGAAGGTAATACACAAGTTCCAACATATTGCAAGAAGCAAGATATCAAGCATTTAGTGATAATCAGACGTTCAGAAGCTCTTAAGATCCAAAAAGCGGAAGCCAAGGTATGCAGAAAGATATTCAAAGAATTCTACATGCATTATCTGCCAAAGGTACTGAATAATTTTTAATTAATAATAATTAATGAACTCAACACTGTATTATTACAACTATTTGGATTCACCTACTGACATATCCTCTACTATGAATCGAGTCTTTAACTTATCATCTTTTAATAGGGCACGTAATAAGATGGATGAAATTCATGGAGAAGACTGTATGTGGGTATGCCTGAGTATAAATAGGTCGATTGTTTTATTGAAATTGCTCACCAACGATGCCAAGCCTATCTAATAACCATGACTGGTCATTCCAAGAAGAGTTGATAACAACTTCAGAATAGATGTACATCTTCACAGCAACACGAGAGAAAAGGTGAGTACATAGGACAAGCTTCCTAATTTAGCTCTCAAGCCGTTCGGTCTAGACTCTAGATAATGCAGAAGAATTAAAAAACTTTATCATAGGCCTCTGAGGCATATGTGCAGCAGTAATTTTATAAGGATGGCAGGAGTTAGTATTATATTGCATTCTCAAAGAAATGATACACCTTTGTTGCCAAAATCCTAGTTATCTATCAATAATATTGCTTTTCCAAGTCTCCAGACAGCTAGATCCACCTCTAATCTTCTTCAAACCAAGAGGTCAAAAGGTAAGGAAAATGATTACAAGCTCAATCTAGAGTCTCTAGACAGTTACCATCATAAGATTTTCTTTCTCCTTTTTTGTTATCAGGGAAAAAAAAAAGAAAGAAAAGAAAAGAAAAGATGGAATATAACTAAAACCATTACCAGGAAACCTACTCCCCCCACCAAAACCAACCAAACTGAAAAAAATCTGAGAGAGAAAAGTAAAACTAAAAATGAGTGTTGTCCTCAATCTTGTAACTGAGAAAATTATTGAAACACAGAAGATAATGATTTAGTCTCAATTATGGAATTACAAACTGATAATCACAAAGATGAAGCCTTATAAAGCACTTGGAACCGACAAGTTTTACTATATGAACACAGCCATCATACAGAATACACACGCTTTTCTACATTTGTAGCTGTCTAGGTGTTTGCACATTAATTATTATATGCCTAGATAAATATAATACATGCTATATTCCTAATATGTATGCATGCTACATGGGTGTCCTGATGCCCGCACATACATATATGTATGTCAACTTTGGATCATAATTTCATTCTTAAAGCAACACAAAATGTTAATGGTAAATCCACCTTGTACGAGTATTTAGTATAGACATCAGATTACTATAGACACTGAAGTCAAAACTTAGAACCAACGTTTATCCCATAAAAGGGAAAGGAAAATAGCCGTGCAAGAGCTCCGAGTTGTTCGCTCAATCATGTACATTTTCCAGACATAATGCTCTTTCGGTTATACTTATATCATGCAACTTGTGGAAAGAGTTTTGTCCTCACCTTTATAAGGGATGCAGCATCCTCTTCTGCTGTACCACCTATCTCACCAATAAGAACAATACCTGATATACAAAAGGCAAATTGGAAGTGTCACTCAAAGGAATGGGATAATTATAACACACTAGAGACGAAGGTAACCAAAAGCCTCTGATAAGTGAGAGGCACAGTATCATTTGGAGCAAGCTGGCTCTACTTGAGAAAGTTTATTAAGGTCACGAAAATTTGATCAGCCTACCTCAGAATGGGAGCCAAAAGTGATTATTCAAGAAGCAAAAGACTTGTCAATACTCAAAGTTGATCAGTTGCTTCGAAACTTGATAGTTTATAAAGGACAGACTGAATGAGTTATCTTTAATGAAGGGACAAGAAAAATATTTGGAGGCTTAGTGGCTTGGCGTGGAAGATAAAAGAAAACAGATGTAGCAACAAGCAACAAGAAAAGAAATGCCCTTATCAAGAACTAATGCAGATAAAGAGAAGCTAAAAAGACCAAAAGCGTCAAAACCTTTTAAGGCTATCTGGTGCATTTCATGCACAGTCTTGTACCAAAATATTGCAATATTTTTATTATTTCACCCAATATTTTTCAATCCAAAATGCAAATGTCTATGGATAACTTATATGTGACCATGTTTTTAACCACTTAGATGAAGTGTTGGCATTTCACAAGCGCTACGACAAGATTTAATCAATTCAAAGAGCATGCTTTTTCAACAAAAAAAATGTCACTTTAGCGAATATCTCATGTAACCATTGTGACACAATGTAATTTGGCAGATTTTTTACCTTCTGTCTGAGGATCGGCAAGGAACTTTTCTATGCAATCAACAAAATTTGTTCCATTGAAAGGGTCCCCACCAATTCCGACGCACGTTGACTGTCCAAGACCGACAGCAGTAGTTTGAAAAACCTGGCAAATATATGATATACAAAGTCATTGACACAGTTTCAAGAAGGGTATTATGCAAAAACAAAAAGAACCTCATCACAAAACTTTTAAGTGCATATAAGAAAATAGAGCAAAATATACTATTGCCAAACAAGCATAAAGTTATACTGTTCTACGGGTTATCAGTAGTGGAAGTCCATTAGAAACAAAATTCATCTGTTTAACTGATCATTTGAACATCTTTTTACCGGTTATATTACTGAATTTTAAATTGTCAAACAAAACAAAAAAGAAGAATTGAACAAGAGGGGGAAAACAAAACTTAGACAATCATACTATGAATTACCAGAATTCTACAGTTCAACTTCAAAATGAAGTCTGGGTAGGTTCATTTGAACTCAAACAAGCATTGGGGGGGGGGGGGGGGGTGTTGATCTTTTTCCCTTTGGACTTCCATGACTTTTTACGAATTTTATTACTTATTTTTTTGTGGCAATTAGATTTTATGACTTCCAGAATTCTACTTATATGAACATGATTTTTTCCACAGACTTGTAAACATGCATCTTTGAAATCTATCACTTCAATCTGATGATTATACTAAATGGTTTCACTTTATTTATTAACAAAAGTGTAATCGGCACTCATTTGAAAAATCCCTATTGAGGCCCACCTCAGAGCAAGGTGAACTAAAAAAACCTAAAAGATCGCAAGACAGTTTTGGCTGCCTTAAGGCTTGTGAGGTGTGCACTCCTTAATTCTTCAAACTTATATACTTTGCTTGCTTCAGGTGTAGGCCCCTGAAAACATTATAATCTGATTTACCCACTTTAGGAATAGCCCACTGGGACCAATAGCTATTACTAAAACATTAAAAAAACCCATCTTGAGAATCAACTATAACTAAAACATTAAAATTTGTGTTTCTCATATGCCCACATTCGGAATAGTCCACAGCCCCATCAACTAAAGTAATAGATTTTTTTTGTTACTTATATTGATTTTGCTTTAGCTGTTTGCACACTTTAAATTGTTTTATTATGAATTTTGAAGATTTTTATGATTTATCAAATGCTTATTTGCATTTTACACTCTTTGTCCCATTTATATAGGTTGGTTTTGTTTTTCATACGGATTAAAAAATCTTATTTAATGTTATTGAAAAAGAATTTTTTGTCAAAAACTTGTGATAAGAGTGTATAAGAACACATTTTTAATGTTAATTGTTCATGATTATTTGCTAATAAATAAGCATATTCGGGATTATTAATGATATTTTTTCTATAGATGAACAATGGCCAATCCTAATGGTGGTTTTAATAATTTTATTGTAGAAATAAGCCATATATGATAATGCTTAAGGCCCAAAAGACAACTCATTTTAAGTGGACTTGACCCAACTTAACCAAAAGAAAAGAGACACGGGAATGAAGGGAGCAAATTAGTGGAAGATATTTGGGTTTAAATCAATCCCGAATTGGAAGCTTATCTGCGCTGTCTTCAGTATTCTCACCATATCTCCCTCATCCGACATCGTATTGAGCTGATTCAAGAGGCTGTAGAAAGCTGATTTAACGGGCTACAATTTCTCCTGAAATAGAAATTTTGAAATTTCCATGTTTTCCTAGCGAAAAACGCCCACAATATACAGCTGAAAATCTGCAGAATTGAGGAGGCAGATTCGGGATTGATTTCTCTTTCCTTGTTTTGATGTCTAAAGGGGGTTGACACAGAACAGAGGCTAGGGGGTTGACACAGAATAGAGGAAGAAGGCACACAAGAAGAAGGGAGGCTGAAAGGCAACAACAAAACACAGGAAGCAGATTTTTTTGAGTTTTTACTTCCAACCTCTTTCAAGTTCTTTAAGTCAAACTATATTGTTAAGTTTTTCTCCAATTTTAGCATGAACTAATTTCTATTTTCTAGAGTTCGCGATATAGCCTAACTATGATTGTGTCATTGTGTGAATCTTTCTTACTTGAATTAATTAGTGTTGTTTTTGATTGTTGAGCATCTCATTCTGGACTTAATGCTTGTTAATGATTGATCACCATTCACATGAGTTGGGATTCAATTTGTGACTGAGAAGTAATAATTGTTTCAGCCTTTGTTTGAGACACCACAGGGACTCTGTAGGATAGAGATATCTATGGACTTGTGTAATCTTTATGGGTTTCTTTCTGTTCTTAATGAATTTTGATTGGGTTTGAATTTTCACAGAAACGTAGAAAATTGCCTTGTTGAGATATTTCGTTGATGCTTGAGAAAGATTAATGAATAAATTAAAGAGACTCGATTATCAACATTAGGGAACACTTATAATTAATTCAAGTAGGATATTTGCATATGATTAGTTATGGTGAATCGAAACTCTAGAATCTTGTTTTCTTGATGTTTACCTTCTTGTTTAAATCTTGTTACTTTAAACTTACTGGTCCAACAATTCATTCATATTCGAGTTGTCAAATAGATCATCGTTTAATAAATTTTGATACTTATTTGTAATTTTTCATTCCTCGTGGAGCGATACTCTTACTCATTCACTTTATTACTTGTTACGATTCGTGCACTTGCGATTTCAACCAACAACTTGCCTAGTTTACCATTATTTAATTATCAACAACAACTAGTAAATTGGGGAAAATTGGTTATAACTAGATAAATTAAATAAGGGTATATTAGTAAATGAACAAAACAAAACATTTTCAATAAAAACAGGGCTATATAATTAGGATAAGAAAATAAGGAAAGTCAGTATATATAAATGGGACGGAGAGACTGATATTTTTTGGATTTACGGTGAGACTTACACCTCACCTCCTTAGTATCTGATTATGCCTTATTAAACATTGCTAAGATGATTATGTAACATGTTGACACTAGACTAATATTTTATTTGTGTATAGACAGCTTCGGACCTCATTGTGAAAATGCAAATTAATTTTCATGCAAAGAAGATAAATATAAGTCTAATTAGTGAGACCAGGTTCACATGGTCGAACTTTGTAATGTTTTTAGAAATTCAAAGAAAGTAAAGAGACTACTTTCTGCTGGCAATGGTAGTGTGGTTTCTTATTTTCTTATTGGAGAGGGAGAGAGTGAGTTGCCATCCTTGGTAGGTAGAAGTTATGATGTGATGATTGATAAAGAAAAGGGTTTGAAGAATTGAATGAACTAGGGACGGTGTACAGAAATGAGTGTGATTAAATTGCAATGAGTGGGTGGGTTGATAAACATTTGAATCTGAAACATAGACAAGTATACTTTTGGTCCTCCTAATAGCAACTACTATATCAAGTGGTAAAACCATTTCTGGAAGTTACCTTTCAAAAAAAAAATTCTGGAAGTCAGACAATTGAAGCTTCATGATGGATTTCAATGATTCCACAGTGTGGGTACGGTCTTTGACTCCCAAGGTGTTAATTAAGTGCAGTTTTCACCAAGCTTAGAAAACTCACAAGCTTATTTATAAGTAAATAAGTTTCAAAATAAATAACTTTTTTGTTGGTCAATAAACGTGCTTGGAAACAAAAACTTGCTTTTACTTGCAATTAAGGTCAGTCAAACATGCTCCCTACTAGAGCTTAAGGTTTCTATATCCCACGCAACCAACCAATTTTTGTAACCCTTTCAACCTTTACATAAGACTTAGGAGGCAGAGGGACAAATTGACTAGCTATAATCTTTTCAACTTGTGGAATGTTTAACTGTTGAAAAGTCCATTGAATTCAACAGTATAAAGGCACCATATAGATACAGATATACAAGTCATAGGAAGTCTATTTTGCTCACAGCCAACCATAGCTTGGAGAAGCTTTAATGATAAAATATAGGCGTTCAAAATTTCACAAAATAAAATCCAAATGAAAAAGGATCTCACCGCTTCATAAGTCAGTGTGCCAGACCGTGAGACAATTCCAATACGTCCTGGTTTGTGAATGTATCCAGGCATAATTCCAATTTTACACTCCCCAGGCTTGATAATCCCAGGACAATTTGGACCTATGAGACGAGTTTTTGACTGCTTGTTAAGAGCAGCCTTGACACGAACCTGCATTTTAAAAAACAGAACACCTTGAGAGCAAGGAGGATATAAACACGTGAGCCTCATCCCTAAATTACTAATGGATACCCATATCAACATAAACTTCAGCAAAAGCCAAAAGAAGTATATAAACCCATGTGATATCCACATGCCTTGATATTGTAAAACTTCCTCGTGCAGTAACATCATCACTCATGCTCATGCACTCCAATGAGATTCATGTACCAATTACTGACACTAGATGACAAATCAATATCTATAAGGGATACTCTTTGGAAAGAACAATGATTAATAGGCAATAAAATGTCTAATAATAGTGAACGTGTATTTTGGCAAATTATAATAGGTTATACCTACGAAGCATCAATGATAGGAATCTTGAGACAATCTAATTTTGGCACTAATAGAATTATTTGTTCCCCATTCCGGACAAAATGATGTACAAACTTGAAGAACTGGCATCTTTACACGTGAAGTACATTTCTTTTGTTTTCAATGAACAACGCGTTAAGCTAACCAAATCATCTTAAGCTTAGTTGTCCAAAAGATTTAAAAGGAAGTTTCTTAGCATGATTTCAACATGAAAGCAAGCAATAGTAAAATGACCAATCCAAAAAGAAACCCTAGCTAGCAAGATATAGTTTTAAACATGTGAATTAAAGGTCAATGACAGATGGCATTATAAACTGTTAGCTGTGGTTCAATTTTTGCGATAATGCGTGCATTTAAAGGCTTCTTTTAATTAGCTTACGATATATATGCACAGTGTAAAATGCGAATTTTGAAATCGGACTTCATATGAACAGCGGTATAGAATAGTTGATCATGAAATAAGTGGTTCAGCATTAAAACAAATTACCATGCTCTTCATCTCAAAAATCCTCATCAAGAAAAAAGGGAGAAGGAGAGAATAAACATCACAAATCAGTAGGCAACAATATGAATGTGTCTCTGTGTGTGTTTGTATAATCACTCGCATAAAAGTGCCCAACTTTAGGATAATATCTGGAAATTAGCGCCATCCACCATTCACGATTTACTATTATGAATGTCTTAGATATCTAGTGCTGGGCAATACAAACAAAGCTGCAAATGGTTCAAGCTAGAATTGCAGTTTAAATTAGTGGAATTCATCTCCTAAATCACCCCAACCCTCTATACCCCTGGCCCATGCAGAAGCCTAGCCAGCAAGACACTGTATCTTTCTGATACAATAAGCTTCTTATTGCACAAAGACAAGTAAAATTTAAGTCAAGTCATTAACCAGCACAATACAATAAGAGTAGAAAACAAATCCAGTTGCCAAGACCTTGAGGGCTGTTAGAAGATTATAACAGATAAGAACAAGTAAAAGCATTAGAGCACTTATACAGAATGTGGATTAACATATTATCTACGAAACATGTTTTTTCATTCACTGTGTCATTGAAATATCCGTGATAAGCAAATCTCGATGATTGTGGTTAGCTCCAGATCATCCATTCTATTTGTCTTTGTTGAAGGGTGAAATGGGAGGAGATTCACTAAAACAATGTTGGTTACCATGTCATGCTGAGGGATTCCCTCAGTGATGCAAACAGCCAAATATAGCTCAGCCTCCATTGCCTCCATAATTGCTTTAGCCGCGAAAGGTGGAGGAACATAAATCACTGTTGCATTAGCCTTTGTTTCAGCTTTTGCCTCTGCTACAGAGTTGAAAACAGGAAGTCCCAAGTGTTCTGTTCCACCCTTCCCAGGGGTAACCCCTCCAACCTACATCAGCAGACACAAATTATGAGGGGGTTAGAAAATGAGGAAGAGACCAATCCAGTTTAAGAAACTTCAGGACAAAACGTATTAACATACAAATTCTTCATTTTCCTTGGGGGAGGGAAGAAATGCTCTATATTTATAGAATTTTTCCCAACATTCGCTGAATTTTATCTCGTTGCACATTTTTTTCTGCTTTTGGGCCCATTTTCTACCACATGTTTAATCCTATAGAGTATTGATAGCTAAAAAGATGTCCAAATGTCTCAAAAAGATGAGTACTACTTATATATGGGAGAATTTAATTAATGAGAAAGTTTGGGACGAAATTTGAATCTGGCATCCATGTTTCTCAAAAGATAAATAAAAAATTTTCAATACACACGTGGATGCACACGATAACAGAAGCATTGAAGGGCAAGGTACCGTACTTCAGTACGTTTGCCATATTATAGGCTTTCAAAAACCGTATCTAAATTGTATATGTAGCGTGTGACCACACTCTCGTGCATCCTATGTGCGCAAATACAATATAACGCGTAAAGCGACCATTTTGCCACTGGTACAAGCACTGCATTACATGCATCGGAACCCAAAATATAAACAAACCCCACATAAAAACAAGATAAAAATTTGCATCACTTGCAAAAAAAAAAAAAAAACAGTTACGGACGAACAATGTGAGGAAAAAGAGAAGACGATTGAGAACCAAAATACCATTTTGGTGCCGTATTCGATTGCCTGTTCTGTGTGGAAAGTGCCATTCTTGCCGGTAATGCCTTGGCAGATGACCCTTGTGTTTTTGTCCACGAATACAGCAGGCGGAGGTGGAGGCGATCCAAAATTGCGGTACTGCTGTAGCTGCTTTGGGTACGACAGCCGCGATGACAGGATGCCCATCAGTCTCGTCGCTCTCCGAGCCATCGATTCAATTGATTCTTGCCTCTTAGGTTTACAGTTTGTACAGAGTCCGAAAAATCTCTAATATTTGGGCTAAAGGACAACAACCGGTAAAGGGTGACTCGGTGAGTAGGGCGGATACGCGGGGGAAATTTCCAGTGGCTTTTTCTAAATTCCTCAGGGGTCCCCAACCCTTCATGGGTATGGCAGCATTACCCCTACCTTCCAGTTATAGCACTCATGCTCCCAAACATTTAACACAGTGATTAGTATCCCACGTGATGAAAGTCTATTTTTACATCAAATAGTCATGCGGGATGCACATGGTACCGATGTTTAATGGAACAATTATGCTACGCAAACAGATTCAATGACAATGATTAAAAATAGGAGAACATGTATCGCAATATTGCTAGACAGTTTGAAAACAAAAATTTGTCACACAAGTGTTGTCAACGCAGCACTGTCATACCCCTGTTTTTTAAGCCCTATTTGAGTAGCATTATTCTTAATGGAAGCATGGGCGGACGTAAGGATGGCCTGGGGGATCACCTAACCCCCAAATTTGCTCCTTTTTTCACCATTAAATTTTCTATGTTTTTGTTTCCATTTTCTTAAACCTTTTTTGTTTACCCTCGATCAATTAACCAATTTTGGTTTACAAATAAATACATTAGTAGTCTCTTTTGAACACTAGTGAATTAAATCATAGCTAATTATCTATAATATATTAAATATCGCATCAAGTAAAAATCATTTTCTATATGATCTTAGCCCTACTACAATTTAATTATTTCAATAAGACCTTACTTTTTGTTTTTCAATATATGTTTAATTGAAAATTAATTATTAAACATGCAAGCAAATAAATAAATGAATTGTACGAAAATAATTAAATTGATTCATGAACATGATATTTAATTAATTTAAATCAATGAGTATAAAAAAAGAATAATATATATACATTTAAACAAGTGTGGTGTTAAGTGAACCAACAAGAAATTTAATTAATTTGAATTAATGGATATAGAAAAATAATATTTTATATATATTTAAACAAATGAGGTGTACATGAACCAACATAGAATTTAATTAATTTGAATCAATGAATATAGAAAAAGAATAATTTATATACATTTAGACAAATGACGTTATATCATAAATTAAATGAATAATATTGAAATTAAATAAGTGTACATGAATTTGAATAATTTATTCCCTCCTATAATAATTGAATAGCTCCCAAATTATTTGATCTTTAATAATTTATATACTCCTAAAAAAATGTATGATAAAATTAATAATTTTGAAAATAAATACGTGTTCATAAACTTGAATAATTTATTTACTCCTAAAATAATTGAATAGCTTACAAAACACGTGTACATGAACTTGATGACTTAATGTTATATTTAATATATCCATAAATAAATGTTAATTAGTAAACATGCACGTACATAAATAATTGAATTGTAGTATTTCTATAATAATTGAATAGCCCACGAAATATATAAAGTGTATATGCATGAACTTGAGAAATTAATTGATTGAATAATAGTAGGATATATATAAATTGATGTTAATTATTATCATGCACGTAAATAAATAATTGAAAAATTCATTTAACATAAACAGTTTTTTTAACTATTTTTTATATTAATTGATTTTCAAATATCATTTTTACAATATTTATAAAACATTTTCAAAATAACGTGCAACACACGTTTAATTGTGGCTAGTATGGTTAAATAAACCAATATGGGTGGCTATAAAGGCATGTTCAAGATGAGGTAAGAGCGAGTTTTTGCCCGAAGATGTCAAAGCTCTTGCGCTTCGAAAAGGTTTGCCATCGACTAAAAATCAAGGGTTACAAATTGCAGCTGACTAATGTGATGCTCTTCACACGATTCATTGCCTTGAATTGGACTTTAGCTTCACACAAAATGTTTACATTTGATTTGACATCGTAGATTTTCTTTGAGAGTTTATTGTAGTTCTTGTTGTCTTGTTCTCCTAAATGAGAATGAAGTTGTCCACGTGCTTGCCTCTCAAACTACCTCAACATTGTCTCTTAATTGGCTCGAATGTATTCCTCATTTTATTTCGCATATTGTGTCGGGAGAATTTTTTTTACGGAGTTTGTTTTGAGCTTAAAAAAAAGTGTAAACACGTCTATACCACGATTTTTGTTTACATCACATTTTAAAAGTAAAAGTAATGAATGCTCTTAACTTTTATTTATTGTCGCACTTGTATCATAATTTTCTGTTGTATTCTCATCAAATATTTTATTCATTAGTACTTCTTGGTCTTGACAATCGTATCATTCAGAAAATTCCATCAGGAAGTATAAAAAAACTTATATGTCCCCATATTTACAAATAAAAAAGATACAAAAGTTAGACCATTATTTTGAAGTACATTAACGGGTATTTTGACATAAATCATCATTAGGGACAAAATATGTTAGTTTACTAAAGATTATATATAATAATGCAACGAAAAAAGTTAAGGATACAAGTGCAATAATAAACAAATGTTTAAAACTTTCATTACAATTAATACAAGGCACGATAATAATAACGTTTGTGTCATGTGTGGATATAATTATGTAAAAAATATATTTAAAAAAGCTCGATGAAAACAAATATATCTAGCCACTGTTTAGTTTTGTTAAAAATCAGATTTTTAACAAATTTTGATAAAAAAACGACAAAATGAATACTATAAAATATATGATTGAAAATAAGTTTAGATAAAAATGAGTTTCAAGAAAGTGTGGCTAAATAGGTCTTAACATTAATTGGCCCCATTTTTTAGGAAAAATTAGTTTTTGAATAGTGATTGATGGGAGAATGTGCGGTGGAAAAGGAATGAAAATTTTTAGATTTGTGTGTAATATTATTTTATTTGAAAAATGTATGATTAAAAATAAGTACAGTAGAAAAATGAATGGAAAAAAAGGAGAAAGAATGGGGCTGAAACATGGGCTAAGATGAAGTTGAAATTTTAAGATAAGAGTTTGAAAAATAAAAAATAAAAGTAGTTGCCAGACTAAAATGAAATTTCACTCAAAGTTCGGTACTTTTCAGTTTACTAGATTCGAGACCACAAAATAATCATAGATTTTGCCTCCAAGTGAACTAGTGAAGGTGAAGCTAGGAAAAACCCTCCAGATCTCGCCCAATTCAAATAGTACGATATCTAAAACTCACCCTCAAATATGGCGGACGACGATTCAATCTGGGAGGATGCACCAGATTCTCCTTCAAATTCATTATCTTTCGATAGGGCTCGGCACATACACTTTTTGGAGATGATGTACCAAGTGTTGCCATCCCCATATCAAAGCCAAGAAATCAACCGCCTCACTCTCGCATACTTCGTCATCACTGGCCTCGACATCCTCGCCGCTCTTGATTGCGTATGCTCCTCGTGAAATTCTATTCAATTTGATATATTTGGATTATTATCAACTCCTATCAAAAAAAAATATATTTGGATTATTATCTTCGGAAAATTCGATGGTTTTCAAATTCGAATTTAATATGGTATGAGCGGGTAATGACCAAGCTCTATGTCTAACATAAACCAAAATGAAGGAGGGAAGCATTGCAACCCATGGATGGGTTTCTCAATTTTTTTGTGGATTAATTAAAGTTTGTCTTTGAATCCTAATCTCATTGGATGTTTAGATGTAAATTGTGATCCTTTAGAGGTGAAACCATGTATTGGGAATAGTTTTTGCAATTTACACTGTCATTAGTAAAATTTATGCATGGCGTGAACATTGAAGCGTTTTGATTTTTTGCTTTTCTACTTCATTGTGACCCGTAAGAGGCGAAACCAAGTATTGGGATTAGTTTTTGCAATTTTCACAGTCATTAGAAAAATTTATGCATGGTGTGAACATTGAAGTGTTTTGCATTTTTGCTTTTCAACTTCATTGTGCTGTATATATTGTAGAGCAACTTTCGTTGCCGATGGGCAATTTATTTATTTATTTTTAATTGTAAGCTCCAATGCTTCAGTTTTTGGGGAAATTCCAGCCTCGTTGATCTTGTCCAGTAAAAGAAATGGACACCGGTTAATATGAAATAGATTTGATAATAAACCCTTGTTTGATCCCCATTATTTTCAAAATACATTTTTCTCTCTTCTTTTCAACCACACGTTTTTCAAATAAAATAATATTACATGCAAACTCAAAATTTTTCCTTCTTTTTTAACTATACATTCTCGATCAATCTACTATTCCAAAATACATTATTAAGAAAAATATGGGGCTCAAACATGCTCTAAGATAGTATACCGAATTAAAGTATTCAAGAAAAAATAGGCTATTATTTGACAATTATTGATCAAACTAGGCAGTTGCTCTAAAGTTTATGGCATGCATCCTTAACATGATATTGTTTTGTTCTCTAGATTGAAAAAGAAGCAGTAATTCATTGGGTTTTGTCATTGCAAGCTCATCCAAAGAATGAGGTTGAATTGAACAATGGTAAAGTTCTTTGTTTTTGCAGGAAATGTTTATTTTGTTTAGCAGATATAAGGATATAATTAGTATGGTTAATGTTTACTTTAAAAATACAGGACAATTTTATGGTTTCCATGGTTCTAGAAGCTCTCAATATCATTTTACTGATGATGGGGTACATGAACAGGTTATACACAGTGATTTCTGCAGAAATCCTCTAAAATGGTGTGTTCTCTTTTGTTGTAACAGTTATTGAATGCATTATTTTAGATTTTTTTTCCCACTTGCAGGTAGCAATCCCCAATGGAAGTCACCTGGCAAGCACTTACTGTGCCTTAGCCATATTAAAGACTGTTGGCCATGATTTATCACTTGTTGACTCCAAATCTTTATTGGGATCAATGAGAAACCTTCAGCAGCCTGACGGGAGGTAAGCTACGTAATGCTTTACTTGGTTGTTCTAATAACTGGTTGTTACTAGATTTGTAGCACGTTTGGGATTGTGTAAAAGAATTGTAGGGAAGGGGCAAAATGACTTAAGTCAACTTCTGAAGATATGAAGAATCTAGGCACCCTCCACAACACGCTATCTTCCTCTCTACCCAACACTTCTCTTCTCGTCCTCTTCAGACCTGCTCCTCTCTAGACACATGCAGGACATGTCTTAACCACTTACTTCGTCATTGCTGTTAATTTCCACTTGTTGGTGTATATTTTCGTTATTTTAAATAGTTTTTATTTAAAAGTCAAGTTTAAGTTTCTAGAGAAGGGATACATTTATTTATTTAAATTTAGTCTCTGTTTGGTGGGAATTAAAATCAATTTTTTAGTAAATTTTGATGACGTTGATGAAATGTGAGGTTGAAAAGTTGTGGGTCCCATAGAATATGTAATTAAAATTAATTGTTGAATTTATCTTAGATTAAAATTTGGATTTTAATTTTTACCAAACAGTGGATTAGTTTACACCATCACACCCTTCACGTGTAGAACAAATTCTTTTTTCATCCAAGTCTGGTGTGCACACAATTTTCATAAATGGACGGCTTGGAGGCTTGATTTTATGAACTCTATATTCTCTTATGTTATGTTGAACCACCTCGTCTAAAAGTTTAATATGACTTATTTAGATTAAGTGTTTCACAATATGGAGAAGTGGGTAGTTACACAGGGTTATATATGTGTGGAGATGGTGGTACTTTAGCTCAACAAATGGAGATAGACCAAAAACTGACACTAGTTTGAATTGTTTCCTCTTAAAACATAAAATATCTTAGCGTTTATACTTGATTTATAGTGAGACATAAATAATTAAATCAGCATATTAGTGATTTTCAGGGTAAATAATTATTGGAGAAGGAGAGAATTAAAATCTATTTTACAAGAAGTGAGAATAAGTGAAAGAAACTTTATGTTGGTCAATCAGATGCCCACGAATTTAGTTCTCACGATGGCTTTCTTCTTCTTTGTGCACACTTCCCTTTAGAATGATGGAAAATGAGTATGAAAGGGAGATGATGGATGTGGAAAATGCTGAAGGAACCAGGATGCAGTTGTTCCTGGTCTATGAGCATGTTTTGCTAAACATGTTCTGATAATTTTTTGCTTTGTTACTTTTTAAATAAAAAAAGGTACTTATTCTGAAAGTAACTCAAGCCTTCCAGTTAAAATGAGTAAATTATTTTCAACATTGACCATTAAAAAATATTTGTTAAAAAACCTACTAATGTATTTACAAGTATATTTTTTAAGCTTAGCCAAACATGCTGTGTGAAATAATTGTTGATGAAGTGGTGTATAATGTGGATATGCAATATGTCATACCACAAGGGCACAGCATTTCAGATATATTCATTTAACATTTTATTTATTTAGTTTGCCTTCTATTAATGATATATTTGTGTTGTTTTCAGGCAAAAGCTCTTGTGGTTCCATGTTTAGATGAATGATTTAGACTAATCAAATTTGTCTATAAATCCAAGTTACTCAAGAGCTCCTCCATTAAATGTATAATATAGATTATAAATATGTAATTTCAGTAGCTACTTTTACCCACTATCTGTTTATGGAATACTAATACTTTTAGGCTCAATTATCACTTATCAGTGCTCTAGAATAGGAGAAAATTATCATCTTATACATTTATAAGGTTTATACAGTATTTACTAGTTAATAGAAATAGAGAGAGAGAAAGGAAAAAAAGTACTACCGGTGATCGCACCTAGGTGCCATGACAACAGCCTTGTACAACTTCATTCACGAAAATTTTCTAGGAAGCACAGAGTACAGTCCAGTGGAAATTAAATATTTTGATTAAAAGAAACCTCATCTCGATCTTCCTTCATGCTTTTATCCCTTTCATTTCCTTTCGGTGTCATTGTCTAACTCAATTTATTAAAGAACGATACTAGTATGTTTCACTGTTATTTGGTACCTGAAGTATGACATGGTGAGAATTTTACTATATCCTTTTCTGACTATAGCTTGAAAGACTGGACTAATAAAACTTATCTCAAAAACTGTTCTGATTATCTGACTCTCGTTATATCTCATCTGTCCCAGTTTTATGCCCATTCATATTGGGGCAGAGACGGATCTCCGATTTGTATTTTGTGCAGGTAAGAGGATGCTTTACAATTATTTGTTTGAGTTTTAGTTGCTGTTGAATATAAAGTAGCCAAATATTTGGTGCAGCGGCAATTTGTTCCATGTTGAAGAACTGGAGTGGCATGGATAGGGAGAAAGCTAAGAATTACATCACAAGTTGCCAGGTATAGCATTCTTTTAGCCGTCTTCTGTTCTTCTTATTTGATGTACCTCTTTTCTTTTCTGTTATGGCATCTTTCATTATATTCTGATGTTTTCTTCTCAGAATAATAATTTTAAGTTCTTAAATTATTTCATGGGCATTGCAGTCATATGATGGTGGTTTTGGGTTGATACCTGGTTCAGAATCTCATGGTGAGTGAATAAAAAGTTCCTATTCTTTTTTGGTCTGACTAGCTGGTATATTGCTTGTGTAACTATATCAACTGGCTTCACATTCATCTATCTAATCATGTCATGAGTTGCCTGCACCTTTTTCTCAAAAAGTTACCATGTAGATGCTTTTTTATGATCTGATGGGGAAAGAAAGTCGTGTCTTGAAGTTTGAGCTGAGTTGACATTTTCTGCTGGAATCAGCCTTCATTGATAACTCTGTTCATAGATTAGAACACTACTGTCATGCTAAATTTTTGTTCACTCAACAACAGAAGTTTGTAGAAGCAGCTGGACATTCTTCTGCATATGCCACAGTATATCATGGCTAACAATAATGGGGTTTCCAATTTCAAAGTCCCTGATGTGACCACCACCACTAGAAACAGGATAGGGGGAAGACAAAATATAGAAAATAATGTAGTAAAAGACATGTTTTCAGCATTGAGGTTTTATATGCAGTCAACAACGAACTTTATTATTATTATTATTATTATTGCTGCCTGAACAGATTTGTGCCCAGGACGGTATCTCATGAGAATTATTAAGCTAGGGCTTATCGAATTTATGGTGTGTTTTGTCTCCCATTAGTGGGAGAAAAATAGAGTAATGAATAGTATTTTTTGGAGAATGTGTGGTTGAAATTTAAAGTAATTTTATTGGTTTGTGTGTAGAATATTTTATTGGGTGAATGTGTGGTGGTGAATCTTACTATAGCAAACAATTTTTTGGAATGATGGTAGACAAACACGGGCTTATATATCATTGATAGTTGGTAAATATCTGTGTCAACATGATTAGTATATAGCCTTGATGATAAATTACCTCCAGTAAATTATTGGGCGGTCAATTTAACTTCTCTTATGATTTTAAATATTTAACCAAAGGTAATTTCTTATTTTATAGTTGCTACTATTAAGAGAGAGAATTAAGATTTGAGCTGCTGGGAGATAATTTTAAGAACTAACCTACAGATTCCTCAGAATCACATTTCAATCCTGCAAGAAATTCATTATAATTACTTAATGTGTTCGTTCCTGTAAAATTTTGTTTGCTTGATAACAAGATATGATTCATTACACTCTTGAGTGAATTTATGCTTGTGTTTGAATCTAATTTTGAGGAGAATAGAAATTTTGGAATAGTGATTGATGTGAGAATGTGTGGTGGAAAAGTGATGAAATTTTTTTGATTTGTGTGTAATATTATTTTATTTGGAGAATGTGTGGTTGAAATAAAGAATGGGAATGAGAATGAAAATTAACGGGAGTTGCCCCAGATGTAACTCATTTCTCAGATGTTATCATCCCAGCATTATTTTGGTTAGCTGGGTGACACAGGAGTGTGTGTAGATGAATCTTGAAAATGATTAATTGAATATTGATGCTCCACAATAATTATCTTTCAACCAACTTCGAATATGGATGATGGATTTAGCGTATTAGTTAGGATTCATGTATAAAACTATTGTATTAGTAGAATACGTGTATGCTCATTAAATAGCATTGTCCTACTACTTGTGTATTCTGAAGACAATTTTTGAGAGAGAGGAATATTAAGGCTACTTCCATTTTAGAAACTCTGTATCTCTTTGGTGGATTGCATTGAAATTGTGCTTTCCTTGCCCTGTATCCCTTGCCAAGACCCCTTTAGATGGTGAGATATGTTAATTTCCTTTAATTTTATCCAAACTGGCATAAAATTTGGTATCAAAGCCTTGGTTATCATGGTTTATTGTCGCCTACCGCGGTCAATCTCTCTTTTACTGTATTTTGGATCTCTTATCTTCTTAAAAGATTACCTATTGTTGCAATTGATTAGTTCAATAAGAAGTGGGTATCAGTATTCTTGGTTTGAGATATCTTAAACAATAGGCCATGTCTCTGTTTATTTTATTACTAGTGTAGTATTTATTTCTAATGATTTTTTACCTCGATGTTTTGAATAAGGTACTGAAGCTGTGCTAAACTGGAAACATCAAACCATGAATGTTACTTGATTTTGTGCACATTGTTAACACTTATGGATGGTAATTCTTTTAGTGTCACAGGTGGTGCCACTTACTGTGCTGTTGCAGCTCTCCGACTGATGGGATTTATTGATAAAGAGATACTGTCCAAAAATGCATCTTCTTGCACCATAAATGTGCCATTGCTTATTTATTGGAGCTTGCAGGTTTATTTCTAATTTACTTTAGAGGACGATGACTAAGCTTCACCTTAGTTCATGGAAAATGGAGGATAGTCAAGCTCCCTGTGGACATCTATTTTGTTAATCGATACTTCCAAAACTCACCCCTTTTCTCGTGATATTAATGAGTTCCTTGCTATATTTTGAATCTGTGTTTTGCTCTGATAGAGAATGATTTCACTGTTTTTTGTTTGGTGCAGAGGCAGGCACAAGATGGGGGCTTTCAAGGTAGAACAAACAAGTCAGCTGATACATGTTATGCCTTTTGGTATGGTGAATGACCCTTGCATATGCTCAGTTTATTCAATATGTTTTTCATGACTTCACAATGGTTTGTGCTTGTATAGGGTTGGAGGAGTTCTAAGGATCTTGGGGGCAGATAAATTCATTGATGAGGGAGGTTTGCGTGAATTTCTATTAACATGTCAATCAGAGGTGCTTTCTTTTCTCCTTTTTTGTTTAGGTTGCCTATATTTATATTATATATACAATATGTCAATTATGACTATAGGGTCCAAGCAATTGCACAAAACTATAATAGTTTGGATTTATGGCATTGTAAACTACTAGTTTGCCCAAAAAATCTCATATGATTACAGAAACACATGAATATGCACACGTGCATGCAACTTCATGACATGAGAATATTGACCTTTACAACCTTCTCTTTCTTTAATATTTGACCATACCATGGTGTCTGCCTGCCTGGTAATGTTATGGATAAGGTAGGAGAACTATGCCAGGCTCTTGAGACTGAGCCTAAGATGTTGAGGCTTGAGATAGGCTGAATAGAGAAGTATGGAGTTTGAACTTAAGCATGATTTGAGCCTAATTCAAGTTAAGCTGAAGCTGAGAATATGAAAACTAAATTTCACTTTCTTACCGGTTAACTATTTATATATGCACACTATTCAATGTTTGCGAGCTGCCACCATCAACCTCTAGCTCAGGTTGGACTTGAATAAACTTGAGTTGAGCATAGCGTTTGCCAAGCTCAGAAAGCTCGCAAGCTGGCTTGAATTTTTGTTAGGCCTCGGATTGTGGGTCAAATGTCCACGACTCACGATTTAATGACTTTGTACGTTGAAGATGGTTGCTTGGTTTTAGCAAAGAAGTATGTTGAAGATGGTTGCTTGGATTTAGTAAAGAAGCAGACTGTTATTGCATTACTTAATTCTTTCCTATGAAGATGTAAAAGGTGGTAATGGTAAAATTCTTCAGGGCCCCAATTCTTGTATTGCTGTCCATTTAAGAAGTATAGCAAGAATAGCTCATTTACAATTCAGCAGTAGTAGCTTCTATATTTTCCAGAAACTCTCTCCGAACTGATGATTTCTTTTTCTTCTTCATGTCAGTATGGTGGTTTCAGTAAATTCCCGGGTTTGCTGCCAGATCTTTACCATTCTTATTATGGATTTTGTGCATTTAGTCTGTTGAAGGAACCTGATGTCAATGATTTATGTGTTGAACTGGGAATAACAACTATTGCGGCAATTGGACTCTGACTTAACAATTATCTCTCTTTTTTTTTACTGTTATAGCATCATTTGGATCAGGCCTCAATGCTACTTAGAGAAGCTGACAGTATTTTGAGGACAATTGTTGGTATAAGAGAAAACGTGGTGATTGCTATGTTATCATTTATAAATCTCGGGCCATTTCCTTTTCAAAATATTATTGTCATTTTTGATTTCCCGTTACACAAGTATCACACTTCTGGAAATCCTTTTGCCTCAGCCAGCTTCCAGCCTAGTGCAATACTGATAACACTATTCATCGAAAATTTCAGCCATTTTATTCAAAGTGCGAGTTGCAGTAGCAGCTCTCTGTCCAGGGGCTGGGCTTAACGACTCTAAGACACCCAAAGGTCAAGTGTGTTCTGTATGATTTCGTGATATATATGATACACCTTTGTGAGATACCCCTTTGCGAGATAGTAAGCATAAAGTATGAATGATTGGATCCTAATCATATAAAATCATTCATTCTTGCAATGTGATGTAAAAGGCATCACGCCCTTAAAACACTGATTTGACAATATTGAATGTTAGGTATGTGATGTATTTGGTTCATTGTTGAGTACATAAACTGAAAAATTGTCATGTCACGCTTTTGGATTTGATGACAATCTTCTTCGTCCCACTCAACTCTTTGTTCTGCGTACTTTTCTACTTGCTATAAGTAGCTCCACACGTCTTCTAGAAGAACTTGGCATCAAAGATCTTTCGAAAGCATATAAAAAATGGAAAAGAAACTGCCCCACCTTGGTGCCTCTTTTCCTATGTGAGATCGATTAGAATCAATATTCCTTATTAATACTGGTTCAATCTAGCACGACGAGTACAAATGTCCTAATTCGACTTAGGTCTCTTTACTACTATATGGTAGTGTCAAGCAAAGGTTAGAATATGTCTATTGCCAATCTCTTACCGGACTCCCTTACCTAGTTATCCAAGTGGCCTTTCTCTGTCCGATATATATAGATATATACTGCAGATACAGATAGAGAACATTGGAGCCAGTCATGTGCAGCCTGAACTTTTTCAACAGTTGATAATCAATTGGCCAAGAAAAAGTAAAGACCAAATGATTTTCCAGTGGGTACCTTTCGGTTTCACACACGAGATGTGATCACGGGCCATTGTCTATTTTGTTCTCTTCAAAAATCCAAAACATAGCCGACCCACAAATTTTAATATTATTTCTTTTCAACTTTCTTAATAAAATAGAAAAATAAATAATGATATTAAATCACGTCTTTCATTTGACAACCAAAAAATAAGGTTATGAAATCATTACCAAGCTGGAAAAATAAAAAGCTTAACTCACCTTTTACAATAACCTATAACTATCATCAAGACGTACTCAAGACTGTTTTATGGTTTTAAAACTTTCTAACCTGAACCATTGTCATTTTACATACAAGTAGGCCGAACCACTAGACCGCGGCGGTCTAGGCCTGTTTTACACCTCTACTCGTGTGACTCGCAATCAATCAATTATATAAAAAAAAAACAACTTAAACTTCACTAATCTCCCACTGTTTCAGTTTTGATTGAGCTTCTGATGCATCGGCCGCCTGTCGGATGGTAATTTGAAGTTTAGAGAGGAAGAAGGTAGAGAAAAAACCTGTGAACTAGTGCTTGAATTGTTAACTCCATTAGTCTCTTCTTCTTGTTTGTTTTGAGCTACAATGAGCGTGATGAATGACCCATTTTCCTCATCTTTTATGAACATTGAAGTTGAAGGGACTTCAAGTTGAACAGATTCGTCATTCATATTTAGTTGTTTCCTCTGAAGCTTGTACTCAGCATCCTTCAAGAATTGGAACTTTGGAGGTGGTGAAGAAGGCCTTAAACAACTATTAAACGCTGCATCACTTGCTAATTCACAGAACGGATTAAAACCCTGCTTTTGATTATGTTTAGGAGTCAAAGGAGGAGTGAAATATGGAGGCGAATTAGCTAAAGGAGTTAAGAATGGAGTTTCAACAATCTCAACTAAATCACTCAAACTCCTACTTCTCGATTTCTTCGCGCTCTTCCTGTCGTCTTCGGACTCCATTTCCTCCCTCGTTTCTTCCGTTATAGTGAAGAGAAATCTTGGTGGGCCGGAAAAATTCTGCTGCAGCATCCTGATTTCAGCCTCCACGCCTGATAAATCTTCTCCGAATGGCTTGAGATTTGAATAGACATGAAGGTGACGATGAGGTTGTGGTTCATGGACGAGAGTATTAGAGGTACACAATTGTTGAGCATTAGTACTCGATGACGCCTTTTTGCAACACAACAACTCTCTTCCCGTACCACTGTGGCAACTATCTTCTTCTTCGTCGTTACCACTTTCTGTGATCTTCTTTTTCCACCATAACAAATAGTAAAGCTCAGCAATAAGGGCCAGTAATAAACACCCCAAAACAACACTCAAACCAAGCCCTACTCTACTCAAAGATTTCATCTTAATTGGTATCCAAATATAACAGCAACACTTACAAATGAAACTTCATTGAAAATGGTCATAACTGATCAGAAGAAAGAGCTTGAAAGGCCAAAAGTGGATAATCTCATCTCCTCCAATACTATCAATATCATTTCATGGAAAAAATACAAAACGAAAACCTAAGACTGAAATTATCGACATCGAATCGCTTGTCTAATATGTGGTTGGAAATAGTATACTTTGAGCGATACAGATGATAAATGCCAAAGGCAAGTTTTATTCAACAACTTTTTCTCTTTTGTCCCTCTTTATATCCCTTTCTTTTTACTTTATTGGGGACGGGAGAGCTGGTGGGGTTCTTAAGAGTGCAGTACAGTCAAATATTCTCGAGATTGGTACGACGTTCCTGTTGACTTACCTTAGAACAATTACAGGTGCTGCGGCAGCATTTGAGTGGATGCTTTTTTATTTTTTTCCTAACTGTCCAATCACAAAAAGACATGTATATTTTGTAAAACTCTTCTTTACGCGTAACATGGTTCTCAATTTGTCCCATTGATTCTTGAATAGAAAATGGGAATAAAATTGTTTTCAAACATTTGAAGATATTAGTTATATAATGATTTACATTCTGATGAAGTGTCAAGAAAAAAGTGAAGAAGTTTTTAAGCTCGGCTAGTTGATTTTTGGGCGGGCTCAGCTCTTGCCCGAGTTTGCCCAAAACGAGCCGCTCGGCTCGTCGGCTCGTTTTTTTTTTTTTTTACTACATTACTAAACCTGAAATTCAAAAAATATATATACACACATTTTCTAATTTTTTTAAAATATAAATTTCCAAAACATTTATAATTTTTAAAATAATAAGAACAAAATTTTATTTGTTGAGTTTTATTTTTTGTTTACCCTTTTATACTATATTAAACCTAAATAAATAAAAAATATAAACACATTTTGTAAACAATTTTTTAAATATAAAATTTTCAAAATATTTTTATTTAAAAAAAAAAGTTAAATCATCCTCCTTCATCTAGGCTTGGGACCGGCTACTTCAATTTCGAGTAGGCGGAGTTAAAAATTGTACACAAACAACTTGTTACGTGTACAATTTTTTTTAAAAAAATTATAAAGGTATGAAAATAAAATTTTGTGATGAATGCGGCGAAATTAAATATTTCTTATTTGATTACATGCAATTTCGGTATATTTATCTTGAATTCGATAATTAGCGTCTTCCCAATCTTTCACGCTCATTAACGCTTCCAAAATATATTCTTTTGGTCGACTCTTGACTTCAGAGAGAACCCTCTTCACTGCACTAAAAGCAGACTCCGAAACTACAGTACTAATCGGAGGTGTTAGTAGATCTTTTGCAATTGCAGAAATTACGGGCCATCGACGTTCGTTATTTCGTCAGAATTCAACGACCTCTTCTGAACTTTTCCTAACTGCTTTGTTACTAGGCAAAGTATGACTAAAGTAATCAATTAATTTAGATGGCAACTGATGTGCTGTCGTAGGCACCCAAAAATAGTCCTAAACCTCTAAAACTAATGTAGTAATAGAAGTAAGGGTCGATCCCACGAAGAGTGTGTAATTCAATATTTATGCTTCGTACAATGATTGAGGGATTTTGTATTCAAATAATTGTAAATAACTCAATTGATAACAATGCCAATTAAATTAACGAAAACAATCAAAAGACTAACCTTGGTCTAAGTTCACATCCACCATCGGAAATCCACAATTGATCATAGATACAAGGATAATTCAATTCATATTTCGAATATTCATCGTTGGAATTGATTCCTATTTCTCATTAATTTTAGTTAATTAGAAACCAGCGTTCTAATTAACCTTAATTATTAAATAACCCTAAACCAGCGCTCAAGATACAATTTAATAACAGATTTACACAATAGAAAAATCGATAAACTAGATAACACAAACACCAGCGGTTGCATTCAATCTATTTAAACATTTTTTTTAAGATTCAATAACCTCTACCGCAAAAAATCATCAAATCTAGTGCTTCACAAGTTAAAGGGATCAAACAATTACGGATTTGATATTTAACTTAACGGTAGATTGTTACAATCAATAAACTAGCGGACCCTCTAACAATTAAACGCAACAAATCATAGAAATAAATGTAAAAGAACATTCAATACCCAAAATATAAATCAAATAATAAGAAAAACTATTTAAATCTCACAATATGTGGTTTCGAGGCTTCCGTTTCCTTTAACCAAGTGTAAAAGTTTAGTTACAATTCATGAATCTAAGAGAAAAATCGAGAAGAATGAAGTTGGAGGCGTTCTGATGTGTTTTGGGGTGTTTTTAGGGTTGAAAAGTCGTGCAAGATATGTTGCCAAAGGAGTTTGAGTCAATTTAGGAAACCTAAGATTCGGCATCAGGGAACAACCATGCTATCCCAAGGTATTAAGTCATGCTGTCGCAAGGAATAAATGAATTCAACCCTCAGACTCTCGGTGATGGTCCGTGCGATCGCGCGGAATTAAAGCCATGCGATCGCAAGGCTTTACAAAACTTCCTCTGGACAGCTTTCAGTATTTTGGACGTAAGTTTCTCTCCCGATATCCGATTGAGGTGATTCAAGATGCATTGGAGCTAACTCAAAGGGCTACAACTTTTCTTCAGATGACATCTTCGAATTCGATCGTTTGACATGTCAAAACTGGTCTCAATATGAGACTAAAAACTAGTGCAAAACTTTTCAACTTGAAAGTTGATATGTGATAATGTCTTGGCTATATTTCATCCATTTGACTTCTTTCTTCATCCAATTGGCCTCAACACTCTCAAGTTTTCATCGTGAGGTTCGATACAACTTTTGAATATTTACACTTTGGTTCCCGAACTTTCGCTTTCTTTCATTTTGGTTTTTTTCCCCTCATTTCTTCCAACTTACGCCATATCCATCGAATTGCCACCAAAACCAAAATATTAGAATACTAAGTACATTTAGGCATAAAATAGTCATATGAGCGTATTAAATAAAGATGCAAAATGTGTATTTTATATTCCTATCAGCAACGCATTTGGACTATTACTCGAAGTTTGAGTGCATGAAGTGAAAGACAAACTACTACTACTACTAGAGGAACCACATGGTAGTACCGACGCCTGGAATACCAAACTCTAGTTGCGTTTGACCAACTGGAAGAAGCCCATGTTTGGCCGCACATGTTTTGTAGTGACGGTTGAGGTGAGTGGTTCCAATATCTTTTTGTCATGCTAGTCGTTGTTGGCAGTATTTATATACTGCTTTGGTTTCGGGAAGTCCATCGACCACACGACCAGTGTGAACCAATTTGAAATGGTCCCAACATTTTGCCTGCTTCTTTCCCTTTCTCTTCCCTCTTGCATCGGGAATGTTTAATGTAGGTTCTTCATCTTGTTCCAATCAATTGGAACACTAGAATCAACACAAAATTTTATTTTCATGCATTTATAATTTGTTTAAAAAATTGTACACGTAACAAGTTGTTCGTGTACAATTTTTAACTCCACTTACTCGAAATTGAAGTAGGCGGTCCCAAGCCTAGATAAAGGAAGAAGGTTTATCTTTTTTTTTTTTTAAAAAAATAAAAGTATTTTAGAAGATGTATATTTAAAACATTGTTTACAAAATGTGTTTTTATATATATATATATATACATATTTTTTGAATTTCAGATTTATTTAGAGGTTTAGTAGTGTAGTAAAAAAATTGAAAAATGACGAGCCGGCGAGCCGAGTTTAAAGCTGCTCGTTTTGGGCGAGCTCGGGCCCAAAATAACGAGCCATGAGCTCAGCTCGTGCGGGCCGAGTCGGACCGGCCCATTGACACCACTAAACCCAAACCTTTGACTTCCGTTGCGGTTGAAGTACATTTGACAGGTTCCATCCATTTATATGATAGTCAACCCAAAAATTAAAACTTTAACTCGACTTGACAAATTAAGAGATGGATAAAATAATAAACTTAAAATTTTATAATAAAATAATAAAAATAAAGAAGAACAATCCATCTTCTTCCACCCCCACCCTATCACAAAAACCCAAAATTAGTCATCGCCCACTGCACCGGCCACTGCCACACCACCACAATCTATATCTTCACTGCAATAGCACTTGAGATCTTTCTTATACTCAAATTTCTACTGCAATGCAAGTCAAGGAAGAAACTCCCAACAGTATCATCACAATAATCTCGAAACTAAGCACTTCGGGTTCCTCTTTATCCATTAGCCTGGGCCATTGACACGCTCATGATTTTGCTTTTATTCCTCGAGCTATTCAACGAGAAAGAAGATCAGAATTCTCAGCTTCTCAAACAAAAGGATAGCTCTAAAGTTTTGATATGAAGAGATTAAAATATACTTTGAATTATTGTTGATTTTGGCCTTTTTTGCTTTTTTAACGTCTAAACTAACAAACATAGATGACAAGGGAAATTCTGCAATGTTTAGGTAGTTTTAGGTGTTGGGGGGGGGGTATAAAAAGTTAGAAGATATACCCAGTGTTCTAAAAGGCGTAATGCGTTGCGATGCGTCGAGGTCGAGAATCAAGAATCACAAGTTTAGGCGCGTCAATGCGAAGAATAAGCGTCATAATGCGTTTCGTATTTTTAATATTATTTTAATTATTTTTAAGGAATTAAATATATTTTTATATAAAAAAACAGATTTTTTACAAAAAAAAAAAATTCTGTTCGAAAATGCGCCGCCTAGGCGCGCATATGCGCGGCATTTTGCCAAATATGCGCGCCTAGGCGGCGCATTTTCGAACAGAAACGCATTTTTACCCGCATTTCACCAATTCGACGCGTTTGGCTCGCGCGTCGCACCTAGACGCGCCTAGGCGGCGCGTTTTGGCGCCTTTTAGAACAATGGATATACCACATAATACCCATTTATGATCGTCTCAATCAACGATTAAAAGAGGGGCTAACTGAAATCATCTCCGACATAGAGGACCAAGAAGAAAACATCATAAACCTGAAATTGTACCGCCAATTATAAAAGAATTATTCAAGAGAAGTTGCTATCGATTTTTGGAAAAATGAGGTAAGAATCTAATATCTAATACTATATTAAAGGAGCTTGGCTGCAACAGTATTCCCGCCACTACATTAAAGGAGCTTAGCTACACACAGGCGCAAGGGGAAATTCAGGACATAATTTTTTATTAATTTTATTTTCTCTATTTGCAGAATATTTGCAGCTTTTGTCATCTCATTTTTTCAACTCCTCGCTCCACTCCACTCCACTCCACCCCTCCCACCCAACCCCCTTCCTCATTTAATTTTCTTCACGTACTTTGATTGACACAATTAAAAAAAACAAAACAATACACATTTGAATCCAATTTTTTCCTCGAAAAAAGTGTTATGAACGTTTTCATATATATATATATATACACTAGGTGCAAGCAACGTGCAATGCACGTTTGCCTAGTTTATATTAATATTTTTGTTTAATAATTAATTTGTATTAATAAAGATGTAAATTTTTTTTTTTTTGTTAATTAAGGGCGTGTCTAGGCACGCTGCAAGGAGGAATGAAAATTGATTATGTTACCCTTTTTTTTTCAAACCTACAGCCCTACAGTGAGAGAATTGGTCCAAAATTGCGGCTCCCAACGGCATGAATTGTATTGCCAACAGCTTGATTTCTGCTGAAAAGTAGAAACAGACACCCTATAAATAATTAATGATGTAATGTTTATGTAATTGATAAATAATTATATGTATGATTTTGATATTGTGATGTAGGTTGGTGAGATTGAAGAAAATAAGCAAAAGTAGACAAATTTGGAGAAATGGCTAAATTGTAAGGGATCCAAAGTTCGGGGGCTAAAATATAAATACTTAAAAGTTGTGCCGAATCTCACGATGAAGATTTGAGAGTGTTCGGAGTCAATTGGATAAAGGAAGATGTCAAGGGGATCAAATTTAGTCAAAAGATGATCACAAATCAATTTCCAACCGAAAAATTATGCTCTAGTGTTGTAGTCTCATATTGAGACCTATTTTTGGCATAAAAAGTGATCGAATTGGAGAATGATGTCTGCATTAAAGTTGTAGCCAGATGATTTAGATTTCCAACGCATTTTGCATCGCCTCAATAGGATATCGGAATACAAAGTTATGATAAAAACACTGAAAGAAGGTGCAGCTGCATGTTTAAAACAAGAAATTTCGTTACATAGTCCGTTATATTGAGACCTAATTTTGGCATATAAAGTGGTCGAATTGGAGAATGATGTCTGAACCAAAGTTGTAACCAAACGAGTTAGATTTCCAACGCATTTTGAATTGTCTCAATCGGATATCGGAATACAAAGTTATGATAAAAACACTGAAAGAAGGTGCAGCTGCCTGATTAAAACAAGAAATTTCGTTACATAGTCTGTTATATTGAGACATATTTTTGGCATAGAAAGTGATTGAATTGGAGAATGATGTCTGAATCAAAGTTGTAGCCAGATGAGTTAACTTTCCAACTCATTTTGAATCGCCTCAATCGGATATCAGAATACAAAGTTATAATAAAAACACTAAAAGAAGGTGCAGCTGTCTGTTTAAAACAAGAAATTTCATTACATAGTCCGTTATATTGAGACCTATTTTTGGCATAGAAAGTGATCGAATTGGAGAATGATGTCTGAATCAAAGTTGTAGCCAGATGAGTTAGCTTTCTAACTCATTTTGAATCGCCTCAATCGGATATCAGAATACAAAGTATAATAAAAACACTGAAAGAAGGTGCAGCTGCCTGTTTAAAACAAAAAATTTCGTTACATAGTCCGTTATATTGAGACATATTTTTGGCATAGAAAGTGATCGAATTGGAGAATGATGTCTGAATCAAAGTTGTAGCCAGATGGGTTAGCTTTCCAAAGCATTTTGAATCGTCTCAATCGAATATCGGAATACAAAGTTATGATAAAAATACTAAAAGAAGGTGCAACTGCCTGTTTAAAACAAGAAATTCCGTTACATAATCCGTTAAAACAACAAATTCCGTTAGTTTTTCCGTTAAACCAACAAATTCCGTTAAATAAACACTTTTTTATATATAGAAAGATATTGTGTATATCAGAATTTTCAACTCTCATTCTTTCCCATATATTTTCGTTCAGCAATTGTATATCAATAATTCAACGCTCTTCTCTCAGGTAAGCGACCGCCCATGTTCTTTTTTAGGCGTTTTATTCATTTTTTGAAGGATGAATCTAAGTTAAAGTATATTTAGGAAGATTTGAAAATTTAGCTTCGTTTCTTATTTCTATTTGCAGTAAGATGGCTCCCATCATAGATATGTGATCGTTTGATTTCCCACAAGTGAACGAGATCGTGAACAAGTAATATGGTAGTGTGTAGAGTGTCGAACCCACGAGAACTACGTGTTTGATCGAGTTAAAATTAATTCCAACTTTAATCGAATAGCAAATATGTTTAGAGTTTACTGTACTAATATCTAAATTATAAACTAAAGTAAAAAGCAATTTAACTGAATTTTTCAAATATGCGAAAGTATTGTTAAGATATCGAATCCCCCTTGTTAATCCATTTTTAGCATAACGAATTAAAGTGACAGTTTGTTATCATTATTGTTGGTCAGTGTTCCTAATTTAATTGAAAACCTCTCTCGATAGTTATCAAATTTATTCCCCTCATGTGACCTTCCTATCTCTCGATGAAAGATGCGAATATGATAAATGCATTAGACGATCTAGAACACCTATGAAAACCATGTAAAGCATACATGTATATCTCTATCATCTATCGAACCTTACAATGTTTATTATTTTTAGTTAAAAACCTATTATCTCTCTCGATAATAATAAATTCCAATAAATCATTCCAATTAGTAGCTAATTAATTGAAAAGTCGGTGAAAACAATAATAAACATCCAAGAAAAAAATACAGAAACTAGACGTCAAAATAATTAATTAATACTAAAAATTTCAAAACAAGGGTTCATCAATATCTTAGCAATATAAAAATCTAGCCTAACATAATGTTGAAATTAAATGCGCAAAAAAGAAACGACATCACCGGAAATTGACGAAACGTGAACAAATTTGGAATGAATTTGGTGCCCCTGTTCTGCCTCAGATTTCGTGTTCTGCCATAGATTTTTGCCACTTGATTGAACATATATATATATATATATATGTATATATATATATGTATATATATATATGTATATATATATATATATGTACTAATCTCCCCGGTTTCCGTGTATGGATCGATAACTTTTTAATTGCCAACCTCCAAAGTTGTACAGTTTCTCTGCGTCTCTGTTTTTATTTCTTTCTTTTGCGTGATTCGGCTGTGTGTATAATATATACAATCTGCTCTGGCTGCCTTCTTTTTTTGCTTTGGAGACCGGTATGTATATATATATTTCTGCACCGTCTCCTTCCCCCCTTCTAGGCTTCTTTCTGTGTGTATATGTATATATATTTAAGCCTCAACCGCCAATGTGTTGCAATGTAATTAGAATTCCAATTTGTAATTGAAGTGTTAGTCCAAATGCAAGTCACGCCCATTAACTTCGTTATTCTCCAAGTCATGCAATCTTCCAAATTAATGCAATTTATTTACTCCTTCAATTTCTAAAGTGTAGACTTTTATCCCCAAAATTGCAGATTTCATTCAATTTCATCATTCTTTTATTTACAATTGCTTCGAACGAGTCCATAACTAAAAACAAAAGAAAATTAACCCAAAGTAAGTAAAAATTAATAATTTGACGACATAAACGTTTAATAATATGGTCCAAATACGTGTATAAAATACACTTATCAAATACCCCCAAACTTAAACATTTGTTTGTACTTAAACAAAATCATCATCTAAATAACAATAAACACGCAAGCATGCAAGAGTATTTAGTTAGACAATCTAACTTTTCACCTCAGTATTTGAAATTATAGTATTAAATTTACAAACTGTTTCAAAGTCACAATACCCAACTAATATCTACTTTTTCAATGCAAAACTGACGTGTGTGTGTGAAGAACTAAGTAGACAATCATGACTTTACAAGTTGCTTCAATTCCCGAACCTCTGTGGTCAAATATATTCTTTCACCTCTCGTATGATTCACACACCCCCAAACTTATTCTTTGTTCACTCTTTTCCCAGTGTGTAATTTAAGGTTGAAATTTTCATTAATGTCCTCACCCCCTCTAGTTCAGGTAGACTTTACTAATTATAAGTCAACACATTAGTAAACAAGGATTCTTCAATTCTTTGATTGCTTCGACCTTCAAGACTCAATTAGGCTAATTATCCCCCATCAAAAGTTAAATTCCCTCAAACAAGTGTTTGGAGCTTAACCCAGGCATTTAGTGCTCTTTTTTATGCATTTTTTTTATGCACCTTTTTTTTTAATTTTTAAATGTAATTTTTTTTTTTTTTTTGGTATTCTCTCCCTTAAACTTTCTAAATGACCCATGTAGCGTTTTAGGCCGATGACTCCCAAGTTAGATGACTTTAGGGTACCAGGTTTTAAACACCCTTACAGGCTTAATAACCCGAGTCAAAAAGGCTTCGAAGAGAATTTTCACATTTTTTTTATTTATGCCCTGATCAGTGTAATGCCCCTTATCAAACACCTATTCAAGCAAATTGACCTCCAACTTAAGATTTTTGTCAGATTTAATCCCGTTAATCTAAGACAATCCACACAACAGTTTTCACACATGGAATCCCTGTCCACATCCGTATCTTCCTACAACAGCAAAATCACCCCCAAACTGTGCTAAATTTGGTCTAAGGATAAGTAATTCAGTGTGGTTTGGGTAACGCATCTTTGTTCAATCTATCAATCTATCCAACATATGAATCAACTCATAGCATCACGATATCCAACTTAATTCTAATGCATGTATAATATCAAGTTTTGCAAGGTTAAGTCTCAATCATTCTGGCATGCATCATATCCACA
Source organism: Fraxinus americana (assembly GCA_035079005.1). Lineage (NCBI taxonomy): Eukaryota > Viridiplantae > Streptophyta > Magnoliopsida > Lamiales > Oleaceae > Fraxinus > Fraxinus americana. Next base: position 34,170,981 of record CM068710.1, on the reverse strand, counting down.
GTTCATAAATCAATACAAAATCTCAAATTTAATCATCATTGGCATTCAGACTATCTAACCCACACATGCATACAACTTAAATCATGAAAATATAAATTTTTTTTAGCGAAAAAAATTTCAAAAAATTTTTTTTTCAATTTTTTTTCTATTGTAAACTAAAGCAATAATGAAAAACAAACACACAAACACTCAAAAACACACGAAAAGTAAAAATTCAAAGTTTTTCCCACCCCAAACTTAGAACCAACATTGTCCTCAATGTCATAAAGTATAAATAAGAATATAAGGGGATGGGAAGAAAAGGAAGAAGGTACTCCCCAAATTTTCTGATAAAGGTGCGAGGTACTATGTGTAACGGCTAGACAATTTTCTTTATCATGTTTTTCCCTTGGTTTATGTTGGTGTGAGTATCCACGACGTTATATTCCTGCACATAGCGGTCAAATCAAACATTAAAGATCAAATAACCTAGAACATATGTTACTTAACCCAAACAATCAAAACAACCAACAATAAATTCAAAAGTCTAAGGGAAAACATGAAGGATGGTGATACCCTGTAAATGGAAATATGCCTATAACTAATGCAACATATAAATCAAGAATAAAACTAAGTAAAATGCAATACGAAAAACAAAATAAATAAAATGATTAGAAAATTGTGTTGCCTCCCAACAAGAGCTGAATTTATAGTTTTTAGCTACACTTGACAGTTTGATCATGGTTGCTCATGTTGGAGTCTTACAGCCTTCCACTCCTTGCAATTTCCAGCCTTGCATCCTTTTTTTGCCCTCCAAATTTTGAACATTTTGTTCTCCTTTTGTGCACAGCTCTCTAGAGGTTTATGTTTTGTATCATTTGACCATTGTTGAACTTCTTCAGCAATAGATTTGGCTTCCTCCAGGACTAATGGTTTTTTGGGTGGAGTATATAATTTAAAGATCTCACGTACGTCCTCAACCCTCACAATCAGCTCGCCCTTCTCCATGTCAATCAAAGTTCGACTTGTTGCTAAAAATGGTCGACCTAAGATAATTGGCATATCATGATCGTCTTCCAGGTCCATAACAAGGAAGTCCACCGGGAAAATCAGATTCCCAACCTTGGTGAGCACATCCTCAATCTTGCCCCCATGGGTATCTGATGCTCCTATCTGCCAGTTGCAGCATTACATGCGATTCTTGGACTTCTCCAACTCCTAGTTTTTTAAAAGTAGATAAAGGCATTAAATTTACACTTGCACCTGTATCACATAAAGCATTAAAATGGAATTCTTTGCCTAGTGAAATGGGTAAGGTGAAATTCCCTGGGTCCTTAAGTTTTGGTAGCAATTTATTTTGTACCCTTGCATTGCTCTCCTCGATTAATGCCACTTCTTCTCAGTCTGGAAGCTTTCTTTTCTTAGATATCATATCCTTCAGGAACTTTGCATACATCGGGATTTGTCGTATAGCATCGATGAATGGGATATTGATGTGGAGCTTTTTCAACATATCCAAGAACTTCTCAAATTGATCATCGAGTTTTCTCTTTTGCAATCTTTGGGGAAATGGATAGGAGGCACATATGGTTTAATAGTAGTGGTTGCCTTAACCTTTGGATCATCTGATGCTCTTTCTTGTTCCTCATTCTGATCGGACTCTTCCACTTTTTCCTCAATTGTGGTAGGTACTTTTTCTTGTGTAGCAGCTGGTCTCTTTACATTTATCTCGGGAAGCTGTACCCCACTACGAGTAGTGATGGCCTCAATATGTTGTTCCTCCACGACCTTCACTGCCATTACCTGCTATTTGAGATTTATCTCAGTGTCACTAGGCAGTGCTCCTAGTGGTCTCTTTGAAAGTGCTTTTGCTATTTGTCCCATATGATTTTCCAAGTTCTTGATGGCAGCTCCGTGAACTTGCAAGATTTTGTCTGTTATTTGCATGTGTTGAGTAGATGTCTCCGCCAATTTAGTCACAAGGTCTTCCAATGAAGACTTCTTCTCAGGTTGCTGGAAACCTGGTGGTGCAGTCTGAGCCTCTTGATTATTGTTCCATACGAAGTTGGGATGATTTCTCCACCCTGGATTGTATGTATTTGAGTAGGGATTATTTTGCTGCCTTTGAAAGTTTTGTGTGTAGTTAACTTCTTCCATCGATTGGACAAATGGACTACCCACAGTACAATCTACACTCTCATGGTTCCCTCTACAATGGTTGCATTTTGGTCTCACTGTCTGAGTTACATTCAGTTGTTCACTTTTCGAGCTAGAGCTGCCAGTTGTACTGAGATGGCTGTTAATTGATCCACCTCATGTATCCCAGCTGCTTTTTGCACACCTTTTCTCTCTGTTAGCCACAGTGCACTGGTGAATGCCAAGTCCTCCATGATTTGATAGACTTGGTCCGCTGATCTCTTCGTAATTGATCCATCGCAAGCAGAGTCAACATTAGCTCTGCTTGTCGGATTTAGCCCAATGTAGAAATATTGCACTTGGAGCCATTTTTGTAGTCCATGTTGTGGGCACTGGCGGAGCAATCCCTTGTATCTTTCCCAAGCTTCATAGTAGCACTCCGAGTCAAGTTGAGAAAATGTAGTGATTTCATCCCTCAATCTGGCAATCCGTTTTGGTGGGAAGTATTTGTTCAGGAATCTTTGGCTCAATTGGTTCCATGTAGTGATGCTCTGAGGTGGACAAGTGTCTAACCACTCTCTGGCTGAGTCTCTTAAGGTGTATGGGAAAAGTCTCAGCCTAATTGCTTCACTGGACACCCTTGGATATTCGATGGTAGCACACATGTCCAAGAATCTTGAGATATGGGCATTAGGATTTTCAGTAGGTCTCCCAAAGAACTGTAATGCATTCTGGAACATATAGATCACGTCCGTCCTTAGGTGAAAGTTTGCTTGACCAAACGCTGGATATACTATGCTGGATGGGCTTTCCACGACCGGCGGAACCATGTACTCTCCCATTAGCCTTGCATTTTCATTAGCTGCAGCCACATTCGGTTGTACTTCTTCTCGATTAGCTCCTACGACTATTTCATTCAGATTTTCCTCTGTCATATCTTTCTCTTTTTGTTTTTGGTGTGTTTCCAACTGTTGTCTTTTTCGAATGTTGAATGTTCGTTCGATCTCCAGGTCAAATTGAGCAAGATCACCGGTTCCTGAACTTCGCATCCACGTTCTCGAAAAAGTAAGCGGAAACGCAATAATTTTTTTTATAAACTAAAATAAAGGAAAACAGTAAAATTCACATTAAAGGTAAAGTTAACTAAACGTATCAAAAACAGTAGTCCCCGGCAACGGCGCCAAAAACTTGATCGTTTGATTTCCCACAAGTAAATGGGATCGTGAACAAGTAATATAGTAGTGTGTAGAGTGTCGAACCCACGATGACTACGTGTTTGATCGAGTTAAAATTAATTCCAACTTTAATCGAATAGCAAATATGTTTAGAGTTTACTGTACTAATATCTAAATTATAAACTAAAGTAAAAAGAAATTTAACTGAGTTTTTCAAATATGCAAAAGTATTGTTAAGATGTCGAATCCCCCTTGTTAATCCATTTTTAGCATAACGAATTAAAGTGACAGTTTGTGATCATTATTGTTGGTCAGTGTTCCTAATTTAATTGAAAACCTCTCTCGATAGTTATCAAATTTATTCCCCTCATGTGACCTTCCTATCTCTCGATGAAAGATGCGAACATGATAAATGCATTAGACGATCTAGAACACCTATGAAAACCATGTAAAGCATACATGTATATCTCTATCATCTATCGAACCTTACAATGTTTATTATTTTTAGCTAAAAACCTATTATCTCTCTCGATAATAATAAATTCCAATAAATTATTCCAATTAGTAGCTAATTAATTGAAAAGTCGGTAAAAACAATAATAAACATCCAAGAAAAAAAATACAGAAACTAGACGTCAAAATAATTAATTAATACTAAAAATTTCAAAACAAGGGTTCATCAATATCTTAGCAATATAAAAATCTAGCCTAACATAATGTTGAAATTAAATATGCAAAAAAGAAACGACATCACCGGAAATTGACGAAACGTGAACAAATTTGGAATGAATTTGGTGCCCCTGTTCTGCCTCAGATTTCGTGTTCTGCCATAGATTTTTGCCACTTGATTGAACATATATATATATATATATGTAATAATCTCCCCGGTTTCCGTGTATGGATTGATAACTTTTTAATTGCCAACCTCCAAAGTTGTACAGTTTCTCTGCGTCTCTGTTTTTATTTCTTTCTTTTGCGTGATTCGACTGTGTGTATAATATATACAATCTGCTCTGGCTGCCTTCTTTTTCTGCTTTGGAGACCGGTATGTATATATATATTTCTGCACCGTCTCCTTCCCCCCTTCTAGGCGTCTTTCTGTGTGTATATGTATATATATTTAAGCCTCAGCCGCCAATGTGTTGCAATGTAATTAGAATTCCAATTTGTAATTGAAGTGTTAGTCCAAATGCAAGTCACGCCCATTAACTTCGTTATTCTCCAAGTCATGCAATCTTCCAAATTAATGCAATTTATTTACTCCTTCAATTTCTAAAGTGTAGACTTTTATCCCCAAAATTGCAGATTTCATTCAATTTCATCATTCTTTTATTTACAATTGCTTCGAACGAGTCCATAATTAAAAACAAAAGAAAATTAACCCAAAGTAAGTAAAAATTAATAATTTGATGACATAAACGTTTAATAATAGGGTCCAAATACGTGCATAAAATACACTTATCAATATGCTTACAGACATCGTTCCTACGAAAACCGAGTGGGCATTCAGTGTTCGCGTTGTTCGACTTTGGGAAAATCCTACATTTGCAAAGTCCGATGACATTTATAGCTTGGAGATGGTATTGATCGATAGAGATGTAAGTATATGAACTGCAATTTATTCTTGATTCTAAAGTCATTTGTACTTGCATTTGAAAAGAAAAAGAAAAAAAATGAAAACAGTTCATCAGTACTGTAATATACAAAACCGTGTTTCCCTTTTGCCGTGTTTGATAGCGATGCTTCAATAAATTAGTACCTCCCAATGTTTGAGAACCATGCTTCAAGAAATAGTTGTTATGAACTTATTAAAATGTTACATATTGAGTAATAACCACTTTGTTTATGTAATAATACTGTAATAATGCTGATAGATTTATAATATACCACCATAGATTTGAAAAGATAGTCATTGACACTTCACGTGTTTTTTATGTGAAAATAGGCCAGCAAAAAAAATTAAGTGATGTGATGTATATCATAACGTTTAATGTGATGTACATCTGTTTTGATTTTGGTTGTGTGATTTTTGAATATTGGATGGTATTATTTAAATCAATTGTCATTAGTAGAGCTTTCAACCTGATATTAAATGTTTAATCCTAATTTATGTAGATTATTCATAATGAATTTAATGTGGAATGTGCAATACTAGGGCACTAGAATTGATGCATCGGTTAAACGCAACTCGATCAAGACATTCAAGCCCAGCATCCGTGAAGGACTTTTATATCTTATGCGTGACTTCGTCATTGGTTACAACAATTCAGAGTAAAAAGCTTCGAATCACAGATACAAGCTGAATTTCAATACGAAGACATACGTCAATGAAGTTGAAGATAGTAGCTTTCCATACCATATTTATGATTTTATTCCGTTTGATGATCTGTTTTCAACTTCTGAAATAGATGAAAACAAGTTGATTGGTAATGTTTACTTTTAATATGTCATGTCATATTTTTTGGGAGTTCCAGTTTAAAAAGAAATTGATTCACGATTTTTAATGTTAATAATTAACGGAGAATACATCAATATTTTTATTTTTGGATATAATTGGAGAAGTTGTTGGCAAGGATATAGTCCACTCAAAGGAAATATCTGGGAGAAGTACAAGAATGATTGATATTTTACTACAGGAAACTGAGTATGTCCATCAATATCCATGTAGTTCATTGGCAGTGCATAGTTGTTATCTAAGTACGACGATTAACACTTACCGCTTGTTATATAATAGGAATAATCGGTTGTCCTGCACCATCTGGGGTAAGTAGGCTGATGAGCTTAGCAACGTCCTGGATACTAAAAATCCAGAACCAGCCATATTATTACTTCAGATGTGTTCAGCTAAAAAGTTTAGAGGTATATTTTTTTACACTATTACATAACTGTGTGTCGGATTCATTTTGCATGATGATTATTAATATTTCTGATATATTGTTGTAGGTGAGGTGATGATATGTAACACATATCATGTGATGAAATTATGTGTCAACGCCTAGCTTGCCGAATTTCAGACATTCCGAGATAAGTACGTTATCGTAATCCGTAGATAGACAATACATTTTTGTTTATCTTAACTGTACATTAGTTAATATAGCATTGAAAATCTATACAAGATTGTTTACTGGAAACGAGAGTCTGACCCAGAGGATAAGTCAGATATCCTCGAGTTCTGTTTATGATGTGTCAGATGACTTAGCAGGTGGAGGTTGCGATGTCAAGAGTATTGATCAGCTACTGGATTCGTCTAAGGTAATATTTGCAGACAAGTATATGATATATAATACAATCATTATTGCTAAGGATTATATTATTTTGTGGAAGATATTTTTTTGGATGTATTAAATTGGTCATTGTTGGATTTATGATACTATTGTGGCTATTGAGAACGATCGGAATTGGTTTTACCTATTGCGCAAGAAGTGCCTGAAAAAGGTTAACCCTATAGATACCAGATTCCATTGTGAGAAGTGTGATAGTTTCAACGCTGATGGAATTCTTGGGTGAATAATCGTTACCTTCTTCTTAGGTGAAAAATCATTGCATAAAATGTGGTTGACAAATCATTTTTCCATTTAAGGTTTAAGGTTCAATTGAGGGTAATAGATGGAACGGGTAGTGCATCTCTTCTGATGTGGGATCGTGAATGCATACAACCGATAAGGAAGACTGCTGCTACTTTAAATGAAGATATGGTTTAGGTAAGTTGTAGTATATTTACTATGACTACGATAATTATTTTATAATTAAATGTAATTACATCTGACCTGTGAGAGATTTCACCTACTAGAAAAGGTCGGAAGATTTGTCTTACCCAAACGATATCGAAGCATTGGTTGATAGGAAAATACTATTTAAAGTTCAAGTTAGGCAACAAAACATTGAGCAGTGCAGTGATATATTCACTGTGATGAGGTTAACCGTTGATGATTCTTTAATATCCAACTATGTCACATTTTCGAACGTAGAAAGCCAGGTTAGTTAAACTAATTACATGGTTTATTTAGCTCAACTACATAGCTTTTGTTCATTTTCGTAACATAATATACTTATGTAGTTGACTCAATATAATTCTCATATTGTAGGGTTCTGATTTGTTTTTGAAGTCTAACAAGAATGGCAACGATGAGCTAAATGTCTTACATTTGTGAATCCCTTTTAGATTATGTTTTATTAATTTTAACTGATTGTGGTTTTTTTAAATTCATTTTCTGTTTTACAATAGGATTCTACATCTAATAATGAGGTTAACACGCCGACCAAGACGCATCAGAAGCCACTTTCCTTGGACGAGCTTGAAATCAGTAACAAAGCTAAGAGAACGTTGGACAGATACTCATCCACGCAATTGTCAAACAACAAGAGCCGAAAGATTATAAAGCATGAAAAGCCTTGAAAGGCTTGCAAAAACAATTGGAATTTTTTGAAAAGATTTTGAAACTTACTGCTGAAGAGGTGATTTAGATGCCTTGAAAGACTTGCTAAACAATTGGAACTTTTTGAAAAGATTTTGAAGCTTACTGCTGAAAGGGTGATTTAGATGCCTTGAAAGGCTTTGCTAAACAATTGGAACTTTTTGAAAAGATTTTGAAGCTTACTGCTGAAGGGGTGATTTAGATGCTATGTACTAATTTTGCAAACTCGCAACTCATCTTAATATGTATTTGTCCACATTTCTCTGACATTTGTCCACAAAATATATGTAGTTGAATATATAAAAAAATCACGCTTAAAAAAAATACGGAGCATGCACTCTCCACGACTCACTCTCCGTGCACCATGAAGATTACCATTTAATTTCCTTTTAAATATCACAAAATATCTTCTTTACCTACTTTTTTGAAACCGAAATCATCTCTCATTGTAAAAAAATAACTTAATCAGTGATTTGTAAGGGAAAATGACTTAAATTTACGATTTGGAAGGGAAAATGACGAATTTTGGCATCGAAAACGGCTCCCACCCAGCAAAGCTGGTGGCCACGACGTGCGCGTCGAAAAGATGTTTCATATTTTTGTGCAATTTTGGTCCTTTTTTACTATTTAAACCATAACTTTTGCTACGGTTATCAGAATCGAGCTCATGACCCCAATTCGAAAACGTCTTTTGGGCACGCACGTCGTGGGCACCAGCTTTGCTGGGTGGGAGTCGTTTTCGATGCCAAAATCCATCGTTTTCCCTTCCAAATCGTCAATTTATGTCATTTTCCCTTAGAAATCGCTGATTAAGTTTTTTTTTAACTTTCCAAATCGAATTTTTTGCCTGTTGAAGAATATATATTTTGTAGTTATTATATTTTGACTTTTCTATCAATTTCATCCTTCAAAAATTGCAACCCTTGAACAATTCGGTCCCCGAAATCTTATTTTCGTGCAACTTTTGATACGGTTATCAGAATCGCGCTTATTAACCCAATTTTTTCCTTTTTCGATAGATATTCATGGCCCAATTTATTTTTATTTATTTATTTTTTTTTGGTTTTGCCTTCGATATTCATTGCCTAATTTTTTTTTATTTTTTTGTTCCTTCATTTTTTTTTTGGCCTTCGGTAGGTATTTATATTAAAAAATAAAATGAACAGTGAACCTGGAGAAATAGTCAACAAAGGTGGAGAAAAGTAGTGGGATATTTATGGATGAATAGTGTTAAATTAAAAAATATATAATTTAAATTTAAATATGTTAAATTAAACTAAATAATTCTGAAACACTAATAAATGCTGAAAATTAGTATCACTGTTGAAGTACTATATGGCTCTGATATGAAACAGGCGGAGTGATAGCAACTTACAGCAAATCACGGTATTCTAACCCACACATCGCCTCAACATGCTTCAATAAAGGGTCTGACTTCGGACTTGCTATTAGGGATGTCCGTGGGTCGGTTCGGTTCTGAAGAGAACCGAACCGACCCAAAACTTTCGGATATTTAATAAATGGACCCGTCGGGTCCAAATATAATTATGGAACCGTTCGATTCGGTTCGGTTCTATACCATAATTAAGTTTTTTAACATTTGCAACAACACAACATAAATACAACTAATGACATTTCATTCGTAACTTTTATAAATTGGCGTAGCCCAATTTAAAAATATATAAATAACTAACCGTCCAATAAAATTAATTCAATGCATAAAAATACCAAAAAGTAGATGTTAATATTAAAATATCGGTGATCCATATAAAAAAATCCACTGTTTTTTGTCTTTAAAATGAGCTTTAAAATGATTTGAGCTTTAAAATAATTTGCGTATTGAGCTTTAAAATTAAAATTATGAAATGATCTGATTTATTTAATTAATTTGCTCATTTGTTTAGAAAAAAATATTTTAATTTAATTAATTCAATATAAAAAATAAAAAAATTATTTAGTTTCGGGTCTTATTCCGTTCTTGGTCTAGAACCGAGACCCAACCCAAACCCATCGGTTCTCGATTCGGGTACCCGTTCGGGTATTTAATTTATGAAGAACCGTTAGGTTCAGTTCGGTTCGAGATTTTTGGACACCCCTACTTGATGTGAATCACTGTAACCTCGGACGGATCATAGGGCCAGTAGAGCACTTTTTGATGCAGAGGTTCACCATGAAAGTGCAATTGCAGAAAATACTCATGTTTCTACTCAGATCTTACTCCACATCACTCAAATCTATAATTACTTTGTACCTTTTGAAATTAAGTAAGAACTGAAAGAGTTTAGAAGAACATGATGAATATAGAAACACACTAGTTATTATTGATAACTCTCGATTCCAAGATGATTTACAATGAGGATGAGTTCTCCTTATAAAGAGGAGATAAAATATTAAAATATTCATACAGGACCTACATGCTTTACACATGTCCTAATATTACAAACCATATCTAGATATGATTACAAAATGACAAACTACTTTAATAAATTAGTTTTAATAAAGTAACTTTAATAAAGTAACTTTAATAAAGTGATGCTATTGTCGTTTTCGTCATGGTGTGTCAAGGTTCATGGAATCTTCAGTTGCGATGGTAAATTGTGTAGATTTAACCAAGGGGTATTAATACATTTTTCACTTGGCCATGAATCTTGTAAATCTTGAAAAAGACTGTCAATGACAGCTTTTCAATGTTTATTTAAAATTTTTGAGAATATTTTTCCATTTTTTGCTTTTCTGAGCTTTCTATATCCTAGCTATTATTCTTACAGAACGTGCAATAAGCAGACCGCATTAAATGTGACGAGTTGTTTATCGAGAAAGGTATTTCTTTGGTTTACGGTAAGCAAATTTTCTAAGCAAGCTGTTGGCTCAGTTATAGATTACTGCCAGAGAATATACCGTGACAAAGGTGATATTGAACGAGGAATGGTTAACTATTGAAGCCATGCTTACTGCCGATGAGAAATGGAGATGAGAATATTTTGACAAAGGTGATATTAAACGAGGAAGGGTTAAACATTTAAGCCATGCAAGGAAGTAATTCAAAATGTCAGAGAATGATAATAAATGGAAGTCAGTAAACACATTTATAGTGCATAGTTGCTTCTATGTTTTTTACACCCCTAATATGCTGTAGCGGGAATTTAATGAAGCCATAAGTTCTTGCTGTGAAAAGTAGTTGACGTTAAGACTTCTCATAAATATGTTTAACAACTTGTAGCAATTAATTATTCTCATACAATTAATGACACTGGATAATCTTGATAGGAATTATAAATTATCTCAGAATACGTATTCATAGTAAATAATTTAGATGAATTTACAGTTTGACTTTGAAAAATGTCATACATGGTAGTTAATATATTGTTTTTTCGGTTGGGATTTTCAGACTTTAAATGTTAAGATTTTATCTTCATGTTCATTGACCTAATTACAAATTTTTTTTTTTATTTATGCTTATTATTTCGACATTTATACTCAAATTTTTTTTTCCAGTCAAATGCTTACTACTTTAGGAAGTTAAACAATGCAAATATAATATCGGAAATTCATGAAACAATGTATAAATTGAGGTTCCTAAAACCCTGTTGACTTCAATATTTTATTGTATGCTTAATCAAGTAGTGGATATTCCCAAACTAGCACATCAACAAATGAAAAAATTGGGCTTCATAAAATGTATTTGGTTAATTAGTAAGAAATGAATGGGTTTCCTAAACTGAATGTTGTTTTAATTGTTCATTAACTGAAAATCTGATTAGTGAATGTGTAATCTATTAATTTTGGGAAGGTATAGATTACATGGAAGATTGTGGACATGACCTAGATATTACAGCTGAATGCTCAAGAACGCCATTATCCAACATTTCAAATTGTGAGATTTCATTTCTCTATTATATTAGTATTTGAAGTATTTGATTATTAACAATTTTCGATAGTCCTATTTTCATTTACAATCGTAATGAATGACCACAAAAAACCTGAAATGAAATATGTTTTCAGTGTCCTTCACACAACATCAAAATGGCAGAACAAGAATATCGCATAGATCATTGCATGTGCCGTCCTCTGGGAAGCACATAATACGTAATGGTGTCCCTCAAAGTTTTACAAACTCACAGTCAGTTTGTTCTACTGAGGAAAATCTGTCAGTTAATCTACAAGGGACAACTATGAACTTAATAAGTGGTACGAATGTTCAATATTAGAATTAAAATATTTTTCATGGTTCTGAGTTAATATTTTCATATACGGTCAAAGTACCATTTCTATCTAATGTTTTATGACGAGTCTGGAATGTTTTATTTGCATGCAGAAAATATTCTAGCTCAGAATAATGAGAACGGTCGCACGAATACTTCTCCAATTTACTCACGAACACCATTGAGTAATGTTACGAATCATACGGTTACATATTTAACTATACATATTTAATTACAATCTGAATGTTGATAAATTCCAGTTAAATCATTTTAGCAATATTTAAATTACAAGAGTCTTATCAAATCTTTATTTATGTTATAAGGTTTCGGGACATCTGAATCTATAGCACCTGCAAATAAACATAGGAGACTGCGTAATCTTTCTTCTGGAAAACACAGAATGCATGACAGTCTAATTCAGGGGCTTAGTAACTCGATATCAAATTCCATCATTGATACTTGTGATCCGAATGTTTTAAGACATATTAGTTTTGATTTGAGTGATGGTAAGTTAATTTGTTTTAAGTACATATTAATATTAATTATTTATTTAGGTTGACATGATAGGATGTGGAATGTGCTCAAAGTTTGAATTTTTTTTCCCTCGATATGTTATAGGAGAGGATGCTGAATTTGGAAATGAGTTTTCGAATAGAGGTGATTTTCTTTCGTTTTCGTGATAATAGTGACTGAAATGTCTATTTTTCTTATATTTTTGTAATTAAAATCTCTTCTTAACAATCTTTTGGTTTGTTTGAAATTGTTGTCAATCATGTTAATTATATGTTGTTTGAATATATTTGAATAAATAAATTATAGTAAATAATTATCATAAGAAAACCCGCCGAAGCATTAGATTCACAATTGTGTACCATTAAGTTTCAGGTAGCATACCATAATCTGAACTTGTGCATAAGATTAAAACATGCACCGTAGACAGTATATATCAATTTCATACAAGCAGAATAGGGTTTTACACAAGGTTAGAGAGTGAACGTGATGAAATGTAGCAGATAATTTTAACAATTTCAGATTCAATCACAGGATGTATCAATTCTAGGTAATTAAGTGTAGATTAAGCACTTATCGATTTTCCTGTTGTGTATAATATGCTCAAATTTTTAATTCTTTCCTCTTTATTATAGGAGAGGATGTGGAATCTGAAGTTCTTTCAAATAAAGTTAACTTTCCTACTTTTTTATGATAACACTGCCTTACGTATCTATTTTTAATTAGATTTTTGCAATTCAAATCTATTTTTATCGAAGTTATTATTATTATTATTATTATTATTATTATTATTATTATTATTATTATTATTATTATTATTATTATGGTCTGTTTGAAGTTGTTGTGATTAATGTTATTACTTTTATGTTATATAACATATTCAAAGAGATCAATTACAAAATTTTGTACGGGAAAAAAATTAAGTAGAAATATATTTATAAATCACGAATGTTGTAATTTCGACGTTCTTTTCAAGAATTTATATGCGATCTTCTAAATCCTGTAAGAGAAAATGAGAATAAATTTAATTTTCTTTCTTCAGTATAAAAAAATATTCTTACTTTATTATTTACAAAAAAAAAAGGAGACCGACCACAAGCATAAGAGACGAAATGTTTAATATTTTAATTTCATAATTTCGGAAAAAAATTCAGACTAAAAAAAAAATTCTTACAAAATCCAGTTGTGGAAAACAAACCAGTCGTCGTCAAGTACATGTACCCAAAAAATATTTTTCAATCAAATATTTCAATCAAACACAATACCAGGAAAACATTTTCTATGAAGTGAAATTTTACAAGCAAAGCACAAGCAATCAAACACGGCCTAATAATAATAATAATAATAATAATAATAATAATAATAATAATTGCTACAATGTAACGGAATAGAGCCCTATTTTAGTACATTATATCTGAGTAATTGGATTTATATTAGATTCAACAAATATATTCATAGTCAGATAATTAATGTGTATGGATTATAAGCTTCATATTCATTTTAGGTTTTCACGGAATTGAATATATACATTTAAATACAAGTAAATTACAATATCGGTTGAACTAATACCACGAACTACTATGCAAGAAAAATAGACCCATAAATTTATAAACAACAATTTCTAAATAGTTGATCCACACTAATGTGCAAACTGTCCTTACATTATGTTCAGAGTAACTTGCAAGTCTTTTCCTATACGAATTTTTACACTAAGGGTGCGTTTGATTGCAATTGTGGAAAATGAGTAGAAAGAAAATGATTTTCAGGGAAAGTAATTACCCAGAAAATGTTTTGTGGGGAATTGTTAATTAAGTGTGTTTGATTGATATAATTTTTCACTCGAAAAAATTTTATATTTTTAATTCGTTTGACTTTGTTTTATATGGAAAGTATCTATTAAAATAATAATTTTTTCCACAATTGATTAAAAAAATCGTTACATAAAAAATCATTTTTTCATCAAATTTTAGTGTCCGTTTGACTTTATTTTACATGAAAATTGCCAATTAAAGTGAATTTTTTAACCATTGGTTATGACATTTGTTTCCATTGTAAAAAAAAAAAGTTTGCAGGCAGCCTTGAAAATTTTTTCCTATAAAAAAGGTGGGAAAATTTTTTCATCAATTATCCGGAAAATGCATACTTGTGGGGGTAAGGTGGAAAATATTTGATAAGTGTGTTTTTACACACTTATTTAGTACTCTTTGCATTTAATTAGAATTGAAATTGAGTTGATTTCTACACATAATGGTGTAATTTTGTATGTTTGTAGGCTTTGTACCCGTATTGACGTAGAAAGGAGTGAAAAGATGAAGAAATTGACTAAAAGTGTACAAATTGGTGAAGTTAGGGACCAAGTTGCACATGCCACAAATATGAAGGACCAAATTGAAATGAAAGTGAAATTATGAGGACTAAATTGTACAAGAGCCAAAGTTGATATTATCTTATGTTTTTGACCAATTATATGAGTTTGCTTAGTAGTTAAGTATTAGATTTAGATTATTTTTGTTTATTTTATGTTAGATATTTTTTAGATATTTTAGTTAACTCCTTTTCCTATAAAAACACTACAAAACCACTCACAAAAAAACAACTCACTTTTTCTCTCTCCCCCTACACGGTTTTCTCCATTTTCTTTCTCTTTTGTTTTTGTTTTCTTTATTTTAGTTAGTTCTTGGTTCATTTTGGAAGCTAAAGGTTGATAGCTAGGGGATTCAATCAAAAGGAAGTGGAAAAATCAATGAGGGAGTAACCAAAACTTGTCTTCAAAGGGTTGTATCTTTAACTTTGGTTTATTCTCATTATTTTCCATTAATTGCAATATATTGTATAATGAATCTCCTTGTTATTATGTTTATAATGATGAACTAAGCCCTTTTTGTTTGAATTTATCAAGTAACTTAACCTAATGCTTCATTAAATGTTGATTATATGTTTGTTAGAATTTTATTATGCATTGATTATCAAAATAATAGTGTATCAATCTTCATGTTTAAAATGATTTCATTTAATTGACAACTAGATGAAATTGTTAGGTTTTACATCATTTTTGGTGACGCGTAAATGACTATAATTAATTTTAATGTGATTGTTGCAAAATAGTTGCATTAAATAGACCGAAATGATTGATGCCATGGGTTTGCTTGGTGTTCTAGGTGATGTAGAGATACACACCTACCTCATGTGATCCACTGGGTACTTTCACAGAAAATCATGATGTTGGTTATGTTTGTATCGACATAAAGATGTGCGGTACAGATACGCCGATTAGGGTTAATATGACCTCGAGAGGGGGTATTAACTAAAACAGGAAAATCGGATCTAACTATTGTATTTTGATAATTAGAATTTGCACGTGATCGAATCGACATTAATGAAGTATAGGTTAAGCGAAACATAAATTCCAACATCTTTTCAAAACCAAAACCTTTTTACTTTTTATCTGTCTTTTTATCAGTTTTTAGTCTAACTGTAGTTTTTAGAGTTTTTAAATCATTTTTAAATCTCTGTGTGTGTCATCGTTAAAATTAAGACTGATAAACGTCGAATTGGATTCCACACTCTCTGAGGGATCGACTTGGACTCTTTAGGTCCACTTTTACTACTTGTTCTCGACCTGTGCACTTGCGGCATAGACACATGCGAACAAGTTTTTGGCGCCGCTGCCGGGGAGTGTTTAGATCAATTTGTCAGTTAATTTGTCGTTCACTTTAACGAACTTTATTTTTGTTATTTTTAATTTTTTCCTAAAAAATCCAAAACTGTGGTTGTCTTCTGATTTTCAAAACTCTGAACTTGTTGATTTTTATGCATCGTTCGCGAAGTCTCGATTTAGCTGAATTTGATCCAGAAATCGAGGAGACTTTTCGAAAAAGACCGCGTGAACAGAACGAGTCTAGAAGACAACGAAGTGAGATGGATTGACAAGGAATTCCTGTTGACCCTCTCATTCAGCCGAAACATGCCCCGAGGGATGGTGTTCCGCCTGGTTTTAATAACCAAGCAGGAATGATCCAGAATCCCGTTGTTAACGAGGAAGATATGCTGTTTAGGGATTTCCTGAACCGTCCTGTAGTTGAGAATCAATCAGGAATAATCTATCCTCATTTCGGGCATCCGAATTTTCAACTGAGGCCTGATGTAATTAATCTATTCTCCAACACCATATCATTTTATGGGAGAATAGATGAAAACCCTCATGCTCACGTGGCTCGATTTATGGAAATTGTGAGCAACTTCATTTATGAAGGAGCGAGTGAGGAGGCCATCAGAATGAGGTTATTCGTGCACACTCTGAAAGACAAGGCGAGAGAGTGGCTTGACACTCTACTGCCGAGGAGTATCACGAGCTGGGTAGAATTGGTACATAAATTCACAACCAAATTCTTTCCACCCGCTCGTGTTGCCAAACTCAAGCACGATATAACCACTTTTCAACAACTGGACTCGGAGACTTTTCATGAAGCTTGGGAGAGATTCAAGGACATGCTTAGAAAGTGCCCAAACAATGGGATTACCTTAGCCCAGCAAGTTCAATACTTCTATGCCGGTTTAACTCCTTCTCATCGTTCAAATGTCGACTCATCGTCAAACGGATCTATCCAAAACAAAAGTATCCGAGAGGCGTATGAGTTATTTGAGGTGATGAGTGAGCAATGTGCTATGTGGCCGGATAGACGTGCTAAAATAGGAGTTAGTGGAGCTCGAGACAGTGAAGCATATTCCTTAGTTTTATCTAAGATCGACTCCTTAGCACGTAAAGTAGAAGGACTTTCGACATCCTCTTCCAGCGTGCATTCAGCTCACATGATGCAATCACCGCCTGTTTGTGATTTATGTGGAGCGAATCATCCCAGTCCAAGTTGTCCTCTGATTGCCAGTAGTTCGGGACCACCTGAGCAACTGGCATATACTGAAAATTTTCAACACCCCGGGTTCAATCCTTATTCGCAGACTTATAACCCTGGTTGGCGTAATCATCCCAACTTCTCTTATGGGAACAAATCAAAATGTACTGAATCCTAAACCACAAGAGAAGAAGGAAGGTTGGGAAGAGGCCATTGCTAAATTAGCAAATCATCAGTTGCAATACCAAGAACGCAATGATGCCTCTTTGAAAAATCTAGAAAGGCAAGTGGGCCAGATTGCTAAACTTCTCTCTGAGAGGCCTCAAGGGGCTTTGCCAAGTGATACTGAGACTAATCCTCGAGAGAAGGCACAAGCTGTTACTACCAGAAGTGGGATACAATTTTCTGATCCCACGGTAGTACAACCCGCTACACCTACTGCTGAGAAAGAGGTGGTACAGGAACCGAATGGAAATTCTGAACCGAGTAAGACTGATATAGTTGAGCCATCATCATCGAAGGCTCCTACACCAGTCAAGGCTTATGTACCACCTATCCCCTTCCCACAAAGGCTCCAGAAGCACAAGTTGGATGTACAGTTTGGTAAATTTTTGGACGTCTTCAAGAAACTACACATCAATATCCCGTTTGCTGATGCACTAGCTCAAATGCCGAGCTATGCGAAATTCATGAAAGATATCCTTTCTAACAAAAGGAAACTTGAGGAGCATGAGATGGTGATGTTAACTGAAGAGTGTAGTGCTATCCTCCAAAACAAGTTACCTCCAAAAATCAAAGATCCATGCAGCTTTACTATTCCATGCGTCATTGGTTATCTGAATATTAGTAAAGCACTGTGTGATCTTGGAGCTAGCATTAATTTGATGCCATTGTCGATTTTTTGAAAATTGGGATTGAGAGAAGTCAAGGCTACTACGGTATCCTTGCAATTGGCCGATCGTTCCATCACGTATCCTCGTGGTGTCGTGGAGGATGTGTTAGTGAAAGTTGACAAGTTCATCTTTCCAGCTGACTTCATTATTCTCGACATGGAGGAAGATCATGAGAACCCTATCATTTTAGGGCGGCCATTTCTTGCCACAGGTCGAGCTCTGATCAACGTGCAAGAAGGGAAACTCATCTTACGGGTACAAAATGAGCAAGTTACATTTAATATCTTGAAATCTGTCAAGTACCCGTCGGCAGCCGAAAATTGCTTTAGAGTTGATATTATTGATCAATTGGTTGCCGAATCTTTATGTGAACATTCTGATGATCATCTGATAAAATGCCTTATGAGTTCGTCACATAATGAAGATGGGGGTTCAGAGGTAGACAGCATGACAAATTACTTAAATGCTACACCTTCCCATGCATACAGAAGAACCCCATCTGTTGAGGAGTTGGATAAAACTTCTCCACCGCCACTTCCATCACGCCAAAAAGCACCTACGCTTGAATTGAAAACTCTTCCACCTCATTTGAGGTATGCTTATTTGGGTGAATCATCCACGCTTCCGGTTATCATTTCTAACTCCTTGAGTGAGCTAGAAGTAGAGAAGCTACTTCGAGTTCTTCGGGAACATAAGAAAGCCATTGGGTGGACGATTTCTGACATTCGAGGAATTAGGCTGTCCTTCTGTATGCACAAGATGCTGATGGAGAATGACTTTAAGCCATCAGTTGAGCATCAAAGGCGACTTAACCCGAATATGAAGGAAGTGGTGCAAGCAGAAGTTGTGAAATGGCTTGATGCAGGCATTATCTATCTCATCTCTAATAGCCCTTGGGTAAGTCCTGTTCAAGTCGTGCCAAAGAAGGGAGGTATCACAGTGGTAGAGAATGAAGACAATGAACTGATACCTACCCGACCTGTTACTGGTTGGAGAGTGTGCATTGACTACCGCAAGTTAAACACTACGACTAGAAAGGATCATTTTCCTCTTCCTTTCATAGATCAGATGCTAGAGCGGTTGGCAGGGTATTCACATTACTGCTTTCTTGATGGTTATTCGGGCTACAATCAAATTCCAATAGCCTCGGAAGACCAAGAGAAAACCACTTTTACATGCCCGTTCGGTACTTTTGCGTACAGGAGAATGCCCTTTGGCCTTTGTAATGCACCCGCAACTTTCCAACGCTGTATGATGGCAATTTTCTCAAACATGGTCGAGAAATGCATTGAGATCTTCATGGATGATTTCTCGGTATTTGGGCGTTCCTTTGATGGATGTCTGAATAATCTGGAGAGAGTGCTCCAACGCTGTGAAGATACCAATTTGGTACTGAACTGGGAAAAATATCATTTTATGGTACAAGAAGGCATAGTTCTTGGCCATCGGATATCCCTGAAAGGAATTGAAGTGGACAAGGTAAAAATTCAAGTGATTGAAAAATTGCCCCCACCTACTACTGTAAGAGGGATTAGGAGTTTTCTCGGACATGCTGGATTTTACAGGAGGTTCATCAAAGACTTTTCCAAAATCAAAAAACCCCTGTGCTCCTTACTTGAGAAGAATATTACTTTTAATTTCTCTCAAGACTGTCTCATTGCTTTCAATGCTTTGAAAGAAAAACTCATTACTGCTCCTATCATTGCAGCTCCGGATTGGAATCTTCCATTCGAGCTGATGTGCGATGCTAGTGATTATGCTGTTGGAGTAGTTTTGGGACAGAGGCGAGACAAAATCCTGCATGTGATCTACTATGCTAGTAGAACTCTTACCGATGCGCAGTTGAACTATGCCACTACTGAGAAGGAAATGCTTGCAGTAGTGTTTGCGTTCGATAAATTTAGATCTTACCTCATTGGTTCAAAGGCCATCGTCTACACTGATCACTTAGCTATCAAATATCTGTTGGCTAAAAAAGATGCAAAACCGAGATTGATCAGATGGGTACTCCTGCTGCAGGAGTTTGACCTCGAGATTCGAGATAAGAAGGGAACTGAAAATGATGTAGCTGATCATTTATCTCGTCTTGAGCAACCCGACGATGTGTTGGAAGGAGATGTTAATGAGGTATTTCCAGACGAACAACTACTGCAAATTTTGCAATTGTTGCAAGTATCTGCTTTGCCATGGTATGCGGACCATGTCAATTATCTTGCAAGTGGTATCATACCCCCTGAGCCTTCGTTTCAACAACGAAAAAGGTTCTTCGCTGATATCAAGCACTACTTTTGGGAAGATCCTTTGTTGTTTAAAAGGGGTCCGGATCAGATCATTCGAAGATGTGTACCTGAAAATGAAATGGAGAACATTCTTGATAGATGTCATTTTTCTCCATATGGTGGACACTTTGGTGCTGTGAAAATTGCATCAAAGGTGCTGCAATCTGGTTTTTACTGGCCTACGTTATTTAAAGACGCTCACACACTCATCTCTAAATGCGACAGATGTCAACGTACGAGTAACATTTCCAGGCGAAATGAGATGCCGTTGACTTCGCTATTAGAGGTAGAGATTTTCGATGTGTGGGACATTGACTTTATGGGGCCATTTCTATCGTCATTTTCAAACCAGTACATTCTGGTGGCTGTTGACTATGTTTCCAAGTGGGTTGAGGCTTTACCTACTAATGATTCTCGGGTAGTCGTGAATTTCTTCAAGAAAAATATTTTTTCTCGTTATGGTACTCCCCGAGTCATCATTAGCGACGGAGGCAAACATTTTTGTAATCGCCTCTTCGATTCACTTTTGGCAAGTATGGGGTAAAGCATCGTGTGGCTACACCCTATCACCCCCAAATGAGTGGCCAAGTTGAAATCTCAAACCGAGAGTTAAAGAGAATTCTCGAGTTGACAGTGAATGCTTCACGGAAAGATTAGTCCAAGAAATTGGACGATGCGTTAGGGCATACCGCACTGCTTTTAAAACCCCTATCGGTATGTCACAATATCGCCTGTTATTTGGAAAAGCATGTCATCTACCTGTCGAACTCGAACACCGGGCATACTGGGCTGTACAAGCTTTAAACTTTGATGAAAAGTTGTCGGTGCAAAGAGATTGCTCCAACTCAATGAACTTGATGAAATTCGCCTCGATGCTTATGAGAGTGCTCGTCTCTACAAAAAAAAAAGACAAAGAGATGGCACGATCAGAACATTGTTAAGCGGGAATTTTATGTTAGACAGCAAGTTCTCCTTTATAATTCTCGACTCCGGTTATTCCCTGGTAAACTTCGCTCTAGATGGTCGGGACCATTTACCATTGTTCAAATTTTCCTACATGGAGCGATTGAGATTTATGGTGAAAAACAGGGACATTTCAAAGTCAATGGCCAGAGATTGAAATCATATTTAGGAAATGACTTTGACAAAGAACAGTCCACCGTTCTTTTTGATAACACCGAATGATTTGAGTCTTATAGTCAAGCTAACGACTATAACTAAGCGCTTGTTGGGAGGTAACCCAACGTTTCTACTGCTTTATTTTATCTTTTTAGTGTGTTTACTGCTTTTATTATTATATCTGTGAACTAATGCCGCTATTTTTGTAGGTCATGTTTGCAGTTCCACTATGTCTCTGATTTTTCACAGGTCCTCATCACATTGAAGTACAACAAGGTCATTGATCCGAGCTACTCAAGCGTATCAAGAGTCCAAACGCTTGCATTAGTACCTTTCACATGAAATTCAGGGAAGTCTCTATTTTCCTTTCGCTTGTTCTTTACACATTGAGGGCAATGTGTTGATTAAGTTTGGGGGTATTGAGCCTTGCCGGCTACTGATGTTGTATTGACATGTTAGATGGCCTTGCCGGCTGTTATTTGACTGAAGTTGGAATTGTTATTGATTCACAAACTATGTTTTTGCCGAATTATGCTGTTATGCTGCCAAAATTTTTTCTGAGAAATTGCTTATCCATGTAAGATATTGAGTTTCATTGAGCACATAGTCAGGATTGATTGTTATTTCGACGAAAAAATGATTGTTTATGGAAACTGTTTGAATTGGTAGAACTTAGGTTGTGAGTATTGTTGTAAAATTATATCAACCTATACCCATTACTCCTCTACTTTACCATGTTGTGAAACAAGTCTGGGGGTGGTTGAGCCGGTAAATGATTTTGTTGAAAAATGTGTTGATTCCATGCATATTGATAAAAATGATTGTGTGGAGTGTCTGTTGCCAAGTATAAGCTAGGTATTGACCGTATGCTAGGAATCTATGCCGTACTGTTGCTTAAAAAGAATATTGCACTGTGTTAAAACTTATGTCTCACTTCGTAGCCTTTTTTACTCGAGTTATTAAGTCCGTTGGGGTATTTCAAAACCTAGTACCCTTTGGTCTAAACAATTGGAAAGCTACCGACCTAAAGCTTGCTACAGGGGTCAAGAAGAAAGCTTAAGGGAGTGAGGCGAATTTTGAGCTTTTATTGAAACTTTGATTTGGTGCAATTGATTGATCTTGGGCATAGATAACTAGTGGGTTTGACTTACTTAGTATAAACTTGATTGTAATGCACTCATTAGTGGAGAATCATCACATTTCTATATGTTGAAATTGCCGGTTAGATCCAACCCAACTAGAGCAGAAAAAGAAAAGAGTGAATGAAAAGAACCCTTTAGATTTACATTTTGGGAAAATGAAAGAAAATATCTATTCTGAGTGTGAATCTCACGAGCGTGAAATGATATATTTAACTACAAAGGGTTAGGTTGGAACCAATGTCAAAGTTTTTTCCATTTTAATAATTGTTTTCTAGTTTTGATAATGATTAAGAATGACTATGCACACATTACACTGATCGAATAATGGATAAGCTAAAATGATTTTCGATAGCATTATTTGGAGCATAGTTGTGAATTGATAGACAATTTTTAAACTCTCTAATATTCTTTGCAAGTTGTCTAATGTGTTGATCATTGTCGCATTTGCATGATTGTGTTAGAAATTAATCTTGCTCGAGACTAGCAAGAGCTCAAGTTTGGGGGTGTGATAAGTGTGTTTTTACACACTTATTTAGTACTCTTTGCATTTAATTAGAATTGAAATTGAGTTGATTTCTACGCATAATGGTGTAATTTTGTATGTTTGTAGGCTTTGTACCCGTATTGACGTAGAAAGGAGTGAAAAGATGAAGAAATTGACTAAAAGTGTACAAATTGGTGAAGTTAGGGACCAAGTTGCACATATTACAAAGATGAAGGACCAAATTGAAATGAAAGTGAAATTATGAGGACTAAATTGTACAAGAGCCAAAGTTGATATTATCTTATGTTTTTGACCAATTATATGAGTTTGCTTAGTAGTTAAGTATTAGATTTAGATTATTTTTGTTTATTTTATGTTAGATATTTTTTAGATATTTTAGTTAACTCCTTTTCCTATAAAAACACTACAAAACCACTCACAAAAAAACAACTCACTTTTTCTCTCTCCCCCTACACGGTTTTCTCCATTTTCTTTCTCTTTTGTTTTTGTTTTCTTTATTTTAGTTAGTTCTTGGTTCATTTTGGAAGCTAAAGGTTGATAGCTAGGGGATTCAATCAAAAGGAAGTGGAAAAATCAATGAGGGAGTAACCAAAACTTGTCTTCAAAGGGTTGTATCTTTAACTTTGGTTTATTCTCATTATTTTCCATTAATTGCAATATATTGTATAATGAATCTCCTTGTTATTATGTTTATAATGATGAACTAAGCCCTTTTTGTTTGAATTTATCAAGTAACTTAACCTAATGCTTCATTAAATGTTGATTATATGTTTGTTAGAATTTTATTATGCATTGATTATCAAAATAATAGTGTATCAATCTTCATGTTTAAAATGATTTCATTTAATTGACAATTAGATGAAATTGTTAGGTTTTACATCATTTTTGGTGACGCTTAAATGACTGTAATTAATTTTAATGTGATTATTGTAAAATAGTTGCATTAAATAGACCGAAATGATTGATGCCATGAGTTTGCTTGGTGTTCCAGGCGCGTCTAGGTGATGTAGAGATACACACCTACCTCATGTGATCCACTGAGTATTTTCACAGAAAATCATGATGTTGGTTATGTTTGTATCGACATAAAGATGTGCGGTACAGATACGCCGATTAGGGTTAATATGACCTCGAGAGGGGGTATTAACTAAAACAGGAAAATCGGGTCTAACTATTGTATTTTGATAATTAGAATTTGCACGTGATCGAATCGACATTAATGAAGTATAGGTTAAGCGAAACATAAATTCCAACATCTTTTCAAAACCAAAACCTTTTTACTTTTTATCTGTCTTTTTATCAGTTTTTAGTCTAAATGTAGTTTTTAGAGTTTTTAAATCATTTTTAAATCTCTGTGTGTGTCATCGTTAAAATTAAGATTGATAAACGTCGAATTGGATTCCACACTCTCTGAGGGATCGACTTGGACTCTTTAGTCCACTTTTACTACTTGTTCTCGACCTGTGCACTTGCGGCATAGATACGTGCGAACAATATTTTCCGTAGAAAATTTAGCCTATCAAACAGTCAAAAAAGTGAAAAATGAAAAATATTTTCCTAGTTCCCTGGAAAATCCGGCCAATCAAACACGGCCTAACACATATTTTATGCAAAATATCGGGATATTGGAGATCCTATTTATAGATGTGAATATTGTGACGCTTCATTTTGGTATGATGAGAGGATTGTGAAGCATTATACAACATCGAAGCAAAGTTTTATTTGTACTGTATGCAAGGAAAAGTGGAGTTACCGAAGATGCGAAATCCTCCGCAAACCCTTCGTGATTTACAATATGGGGCAAGCGAGAAAAGTAAATATTTTATTGAAAACATTCGATTGTACAATACAATGTTTTCTTTCACTTCCTTGGGTGGAAATATTGATTCAACTTTAAATCAAAGCAAGAGACCTCACATTTTTCGGATGCACAACCAAAATTATCATAGGATTAGAAGTTTGTTGCCTCCCGAAGGTTGCTCAACTCTATATTTATGACACAGACAATGAAATTTCAAATCGAATTCAAGCTGCTTGGTAATTATCGTATTTAGTGTTCTGTAGTTAGAATATTTATTAGAGTTTTATTTTATATAAATACTAAAGCTTTGTATTCTTTTGTGAACCCAGCCCAAACGTAAAAGTCAACAAGATTCATGCTGAGATTGTTGCTAACTTGAAGGTGATGCTTGATGAGCACAATGTGTTAGTAAAATCATTTCGAATGGTGAGGGACACAATTCGTCAAAATGTTTCGTCCAATCTGAAATTGAGGCTCATTGGAAGGAGAGAACAAGATGGTAGAAGGTACAATCTTCCATCTGTCTCTGAAGTTGCAGCACTAATTGTTGGAAACTTTGAAACATCTCCAGCTGATAGAGATATCATAGTTGAAACATAAACATGGCAACTAAAGCGAATTAATGAGTTGAATGCTTCATATCTAGGTCTCCAATATCCTTTACGTTTCCCATATAGTGAGGATGGATATCGAGATGATGTTCCTTTGATGTATTCAAACATGACTCCTTCGACTAGAAGAAAAAAGATAACAATGAGAGAGTTTTTTCGTACAGATTACAGGAAAGGGAATCTGAGTCTTCGAATATTTTATGTGCAAGAAGGTTGTTCCAGCAATTTTTAGTCGATGCATATACAATGGTTGAATCTTCGCGTTTATCATACATACATGCTCATCAGAAAGAGTTGAGATTCGATATGTATAAATGATTGACCGAAACAATTCTAAAAGGGGAAACTGATCATTCTTCTCAAGGAAAATATGTGATTTTGCCCTCATCTTTCACTGGTGGAACACGATACATGGTTCATAATTATCAAGATACAATGACAATTTGCAAGTGGGCTGGATATTCTGACTTATTCATTACATTTACATGCAATCCCGAGTAGCCAGAGATTGTACATTTCGTCGAAAGTAGATGTTTGAAACCCGAGGATCGCCAGGATATTCTTTGTAGAATATTCAAGGTGAAATTAGATCATTTGTTGAGAGATCTTAGAGTAAACAAGATTTTTAGAAGAGTCAAAGCAGGTACTTTGTAAAATCCATTAATTTTGTTTTTGATATTTCAATAAATTAATTCATATTTAATAATATTAATTAATAATTAATGTTAATATAATATTTGCCTCATATTGCAGTTATATATACAGTCGAGTCCCAAAAACGTGGTTTGCCACATGCACGCATTTTGCTTTTCATGTACTAAGAAGACAAATATCCATCTGGTGAAGATATTGACAAGATCATTTCAGTTGAAATTCCTTCTGAAGCTACTGATCCTGTATACAACAATGCAGTGAAAAATTTGACGATGCATGAGCCTTGCGGAAACTTTAATAAAAATTTCCCATGTATGTTGGATGGAAGATGCTCAAAACATTTTTCGAAGAAGTACACAGAATGTACTATTGTTGAAGAAGATGGGTATCCAATTTACCGATGGAGGGACGACGGTAGAACAATTAAAAGGAATGGGATTGACTTGGATAATAGATATGTGGTGCCACACAACCGCTTCTTGCTTCTGAAATACGGTGCTCATATTAATGTTGAATGGTGTAACCAGTCCCGATCGATAAAATATCACTTCAAATATGTCACATGATCGTGTTACTGCAGCGTTTTATCGAAGTAGCGAAGATAATGATGAGCAAAGTCCGGTTGATGAAATAAATATGTACTATGATTGCCGGTACATCTCACCATGTGAAGCTGCTTGGAGAATATTTGGTTTTGATATTCATTACAGAGATCCTCCAATTGAAAGATTGCATTTTCATCTTCCAAACGAGCAGAATGTTATATTCTCATATCATGATGCGATAGATGATGTCATGAGTAGGCCGCCGGTAAATTCGTCAATGTTTTCGGGTGGGATGGAAGCCAATCGTAATTATCCAGAAGCAAGATCTTTAACATATGTAGAGTTCTCCATTAAATTTGTGTGGAAGTCTCCATTGAGGGAATGACATCCACGTAGGCGTGGATTCTCAATTGGACGTATTTTTTATGTGCCTCCTGGATCTGGTGAACAATATTATTTAAGAATTTTGCTTAACATAGTTAGAGAACCAAGGAGTTATGAAGAGATAAAATGCTTAAATAGTGATCAATATAATTCATTTAGAGATGCTTGCTACGCTCTTAGTTTATTGGATGATGACAAAGAGTATGTGGATGTGATTGTTGAAGCAAGCCACTGGGGATCTTCGAGCTGTTTGAGAATTTTGTTTGCGACTTTGTTATATTCTGGTTCTCTTTCCAAGGCCTGAATTCATATGGGAAGAGTGCTGGCGGTACTTATTAGATGACATTCTGTATAGACAACACAACATTTTGCAAGATGAAAGTATTCAAATCCTACTTCATTGCTTACATACAAAATAAATAAATAATTACTACAGTAACATGTTATGTCATCTTTTTAATTGTACTTTATATGTTGTATTGTACATATTTAGAACTTAATGACGATGAATTAAATGATTATACACTTGCAGAGATTGAAAAAAATTTTGCGCAATACTGGCAAAAGTTTACGTGATTTTCCAATGATGCCTTTCCCATTGATGGTTGATCTTTCGGTTCACCATAACAAGCAAATTCAAGATGAGTTGTGTCATGAGTTGTGTCATGAACATAATAGATTTGGATCAAATCTAATTCAAGATGAGTTGCGTTATGACAGAGATGTCTTAGTTGACGAACATAATAGATTTGTATCAAATCTAACAGATGAGCAACGAATAGTCTATGAAACAATAATACATGCAGTTGATAATGGTAAAGGTGGAGTATTCTTTCTTTATGGGTATGGAGGTACAGGAAAAACATTTGTATGGAAAACAGTATCTGCAGCAATATGATCAAGGGGATAGATTGTACTAACTGTTGCATCAAGTGGCATAGCATCTCTTCTTTTACTGGGCGGTAGAACAGCTCACTCCAAATTGTCCATTCCTCTTATTCCCACCGAGGACTCAACCTGCAACATTAAACAAGGTAGTCCTCTTGCGGAGCTAATCGTCAAAACTGATCTTATCATTTGGGATGAAACTCTTATGATGGATAAGTATTGTTTTGAAGCCCTGGACAAGACTATGCGAGATATATTAAGATTTAGCAATCCATTGAGCTTGACACAAACATTCAAAGGTAAAACCATTGTTTTTGGAGGAGATTTCAGACAAATATTACATGTCATTTCAAAGGGTACCAGGCAAGATATCGTTCTTGCAACTATTAATTCTTCATACTTATGGTAACATTGCAAAGTTTTGAAATTGACGAAGAACATGAGGCTCCAAAGTCCGAACTCAAACATTGATCTAGGAGAGTTAAAGGCGTTTTCAGACTGTATTTCAAATATTGGAGATGGTACAATTGGTGGGCCAAATGATAGACATGTTTTGATTGAAATACCTGATGATTTACTGATAAAAGAGAAAGAAGATTTAGTTGAATCAATAGTGGATAGTATATATCCAAATTTTTCAGAAAGAGTCAGCAACCCTTTGTATTTGCAAGAAAGAGCCATCTTGGCCCCAACTCTGGAGGTTGTTGAAACAATCAATGAGTACATGGTCTCTCTGAATGAAACAGAGGGAACAACTTATCTAAGTTCCGATACAGCTTCCAAATAAGATTCCAATATTGATTTACTAGATGATCTATACACTCCGAAATTTTTGAATGGAATAAGATGCTCGGGTGTTCCTAATCATGAGCTGAAGTTGAAGGTTGGCACTCCTGTTATGTTATTAAGAAACATTGATCACTCTGTTGGATTGTGCAACGAGACTAGATTGGTTATAACAAAACTTGGAAAGCATGTTTTGGAAGCTAAGGTCATTACCGAAAGAAATGCATGACATAAACTATTAACAAAAGTTCAGGCCAATCACTATCGCATGTAGGACTTTATTTGAAAAAGCTTGTTTTCAGTCATGGCCAACTTTATGTTGCAGTGTCTAGAGTTACAAACCGTTCGGGATTGAAAATTCTTTGTTGCGATCGAGATGGAGTACCATCCAATTCAACAACAAATGTTGTTTTCATAGAAATTTTTCAAAATTTGAATTAGTTATGTGGTGTATATATTTTTATTTAAAATTACTCATTCACTCGCAAGTTAATTTTATGAAATGTTTTGCATCTAATTGGATTGAAAAATCATTTAGCATATGTTTCTCATATTAAAATTGTTTATCACTTAATATAAAGGAGAAAGTCGGATGTACCGAATGGGGGGTACCGAATGGTGTACCCTCTCACAATGTGTGCAGGGCCCGTGTGTGTTTAAAAATGGCGGCTCGTGGTCCCCACCTCCTAATGTGAGTGGGGTGTAAAAGATTATGTAAAAAAATTATGTACATGTAGCATAACCCTAATATAAATTGGATAATGCTAGAAGTACATTACCATCTACATAATGGTGTACATAATGCTAATGTGGCAATCATCCGACCTTTAATTCAAATTTGACACTGACACATCAATGACTAGATGATTGACACATTAGCATTATGTACACCATTATGTAGATAGTGATGTACTTCTAGCATTATCCATATAAATTTGTGCATCGCACCGTGCATCCCGGGTGAAAGACTAGTAGGAAAAAGAAAAGAAGATCAGAAAATAATCCAATCCAACGGCTGAAATCTACGCTAAGAACATTCTAGACCAGCTTTCGAACTATTTAATGCCCTTTCCTTTTTCCTTTCTCTCATACTCGAAGCAAATACAGTACCTACAATTGAGAAATTTCTATTAGAATTCTCTGATTCTTGTTCTTCTTACGCTATTTCTGTTTAAAAAATCAAGTTCTGTGTCTTACATTTGTAATGACTGGTAAGGGGGAAGGACCAGCTATTGGTATTGACTTGGGAACTACCTATTCATGCTTGGGTGTATGGCAACACGATCGTGTTGAGATCATAGCAAATGATCAGGGTAATCGTACGACTCCGTCCTATGTGGCCTTCACTGACACCGAGCGTCTCTTCGGAGATGCAGCAAAGAACCAGGTCGCCAGGAACCCAGTTAACACCGTTTTTGGTAAGTGGTTCGTGTCTTCCTTTCGGATTTCGAAACTTTTATGCATTATTTGGTTGCAATTGTGTTTATTCCGTTATTAGACTAATCCTGATCGAACAAATTACGATGAACACACATGGAAACATGCTAACAATTGGTTTTTTTGAAGTTTTGAGATTTTATATGCTGTATTTTTGGCAGCTTCGAATTATGAAGTTGCTTAGTTGGGAAAAAAAACTGGTTTTTACGCTGTGGTTTTTGGTTATGTGGTTATATTTGTGAATTCGTGATTGGTGATTTCGTATACGAAGCAATAAAAGTTGATTGTGGTTTGAGTTATAAGGTTTTATTTTCTTTTATTGCACAAATTGTAAATTTATTTGTTTTAACATCGTCATGTGTTCATTTTGTGGATTTTACGTATTGATTTTGAATAATTGGCTTTTGAATGCAGATGCAAAGCGGTTGATTGGTAGAAGGTACAGTGATCCATCGGTTCAGAGTGACATGAAGCTTTGGCCATTCAAGGTTATTCCTGGGCCGGGCGACAAGCCAATGATTGTAGTGACCTACAAAGGTGAAGAGAAGCAGTTCGCTGCCGAGGAAATCTCCTCCATGGTTCTCATCAAGATGAAGGAGATAGCCGAGGCTTATCTTGGAACAACGGTAAAAAATGCTGTTGTCACTGTCCCTGCCTACTTCAATGACTCTCAGCGTCAGGCCACGAAGGATGCTGGAGTCATTGCAGGGCTTAATGTGATGCGTATAATTAACGAGCCTACGGCTGCTGCCATTGCGTATGACCTTGATAAGAAGGCTGGAAGTTCGGGCGAGAAAAATGTGCTTATATTTGATCTTGGTGGTGGTACATTTGATGTCTCTCTTCTCTCTATTGAAGAGGGTATATTTCAAGTGAAGGCCACTGCTGGTGATACTCACCTCGGAGGAGAAGATTTTGATAACCGAATGGTGAATCACTTTGTTCAGGAGTTCAAGAGGAAGCACAAGGAGGGCATAAGTGGAAATCCTAGATCTCTTAGGAGATTGAGAACTGCTTGCGAGAGGGCGAAAAGAATGCTCTCATCAACTGCTCAGACTACAATTGAAATTGATTGTTTGTACGGGGGTATTGATTTCTACACTACCATAAATCATGCAAGATTTGAGAAGCTAAACATGGATTTGTTTAGAAAGTGTATGGAACCAGTTGAGAAGTGTTTGAGGGATGCTAAGATGGATAAAAGGAGTGTTGATGATATTGTCCTTGTTGGTGGCTCGACTAGGATTCCTAAGGTACAACAGTTGTTGCAGGATTTCTTCAACGGTAAGGAGCTCTGCAAGGGCATTAATCCGGACGAGGCTGTTGCGTATGGTGCAGCTGTACTAGCAGCAAATTTGAGTGGTGAAGGCAATAAGAAGGTACAAGACCTTCTGCTCTTGGAAGTTACCCCCCTGTCTCTCGGGTTGAAGACTGCTGAAGGTGTCATGACTGTACTCATTCCAAGGAATACCACTATTCCTGCCAAGAGGGAGCAAGTGTTCTCTGCCTCTTCTGACAATCAGCGCAGTGTGTTGATCCAAGTGTTCGAGGGTGAAGGAGCAAGAACCAAAGACAACAATTTGCTAGGGAAATTTGAGCTCAGTGGCATACCACCAGCACCTAGGGGCGCTCCTCAAATTACTGTTTGCTTTGACATTGACGCAGATGGCATCTTGAATGTTTCAGCTGAGGTCAAGACAACTGGGCAGAAGAACAAGATAACCATTACTAACGTCAAGGGAAGATTGTCGAAGGAAGAGATCGAAAAGATGGTACAGGAAGCTGAAAAATACAAATCTGAGGACGTGGAACATAAAAAGAAGGTCGAAGCTAAAATCGCCTTGGAAAACTATGCTTACAATATGAGGAACCCTATTTCTGCAGCTGACAAGAAGAAAATCGAGGATTCCTGTGAGTCGGCTATGCACTGGCTGGAAGGTAACCAACTTGCAGAGGCAGATGAATTTGAAGACAAAATGAAGGAGCTGGAGAGCATATTCAACCCAATAATTGCGAAGATGTATTCTGGAGGTGCCGGTCGGAGGCATGGATGAAGATGGTCCTTCTGTTTGTGGCAGTTCCAGTCCAGGCCCTAAGATTGAGGAAGTGGATTAAGTATAGAATTTTTAGACCAGGGGAATAATCATGCATGAGCCTTGCTACTTGCACTTTTATTTAAGTGGGTCCCACCCTCACGTGAGAGAGTGACTACCTTGATGTACACCAAATTATCTCTCGTGTTCGGAAGCTCGTTACCTCAACCGGTTTTTAATGTAATTTCAAAGTTACCATCTTGCTATTTTATGTGAAAAAATAATTAGTATTGTGTTTCAGGAAGTAGTCAACTTCTAATTTCTGGGATATTTCATTATTTCTCATAGAAAGCAGGTAATTAGTAAAACAAATTTTAAGTGGGGGAATATGAACTATTTGAGTTAAATGTTTCATTAGCCACTGAACTTTGAGTTATGTCACAATTTACTCATCGAATTTTCAAACTTGTTCGATTGGTCGCTGAACTTCAATCCGTTACTCACCGGCTCCAATTTGTTAATTTTTGTATCTACGTCGCAACCGTAAAATCTAGCTGGCTGGTTAAATCCTTAAAAGTATTAAATGTTTTGTCAAATCATCGACCACATTGGCATAATAACCTCTTGGAATTATCTGCTTGTACATAATAGGGTAATTGGCGCAAAATGCCCCTACCTTTTACGAGTTTTGTGCAAAACGTCCATACATTTCGTCTTTTGACGCAGAACGTTATTTTCCCCAATTTTCGACCATTTTACCCTCCAATTTAAATAAAGCAAAAAAGAAAATAAAATAAAAATAAAGAATAAATTGCACTCTGTCCCTAAACTTTTTTAAAAATGCAAATCAGTCCAAAAAAACCCCTTCACTTCACATTCATTCTTGGGGCTATTCAAGTATTTGCACATCCTCGGGCAAAGCTTTTGAAACGCAGGCAAATGTGAATCTGAGTCCTTGAGCTTCTTCACAATGTGGGCAATTATTTTTGTCAATTGGGTAGCGCAGGGATCCGAGTGCGCGGCGCAGAGAACGGCAAGGAGACGGAGGCGCTCTTTCTTCACGACGGGTTTCGAATCATTGCCAGCGTTATAGAGGCAGTTGAGGAGCACCGAAACACCGTCATTTGATAGTGAATTTATAATTTTTTTTCAAGGTCCTCCACAGCTAATTGGTGGGTGTCGCGGTCTGAAAGTTTAGATAGAGAATTGATGATTTTCTGCTTCAATTCAACCATGGCTAAATGGGATGATAAAGAAGATGAAGATGAAGCAGAAGATGATCTTGAAGGGGTTGCTTGGTTAGGGGATTTTGTGGGTTTTGAGGATCTCCGTGAACTCATTTTAAAATCTTGATAAAAAAATTAACCAACAATGTTTCATGAATTAATTCAGTTTGATGGTATGTTGTTTGAAGTGAATTGGGGCCATATTCTGTGCCGCTTGGACCTGGGCAAACAGTTTGTGGTGGTCCGCGACCATGATGGTGGTCGGAGGAGAGATTTTCGACAGGTTGCAGAATTTTGATTTGCTGGTTTTGATGCATGATTTCGAGCGTATAAGTGGATGAAATGGGGAGTTCTTGGGTGGCAATTGTAGAGGATGTTGAGGAGATTAAGTTGGTGTGATAACCGGCGGTTTTAGTGGCCGGAATGAGGTAGAAATTGGGTCCATAATCGGCGGCTAGGAGCTCCTGAAGGTTTTTTTGGTTCTTTTTAATATTTTTATAAGTTTTGGACTCATTTGCATTTTTAAAAAAGTTTAGGAACATATTGCAATTTATTCTTTATTTTTCTTTTCTTTTTTGTTTTATTTAAATTGGAGGGTAAAATGGTAAAATTTTGGGGAAAAGGACGTTCTGCGCCAAAAATGTGAAATGTAGGGACGTTCTGCGTCAAAAAATGAAAGGTAAGAACGTTATGCACAACGCCCGTCAAAGGTAGGGACGTTTTGCGTCAATTACCTTACATAATAATATATACATCAAGGTATTCACTCTCTCATATGAGGATGAGACTCACTTGAATAAAAAAAATTATCTCCAAGTGTGCCCCACCCCCATGTGAGGGGGTGGACACCTTGATGTACATATTATTATGTATAAGTAGCAATGCCCTAAGCTCTCTCTTCAACTTATTAGTAAATGTAGATTTTTTAAGTTCTTTTAAATGAAATGTCATGGTAGAAAAATGTATGAAATTTGGAGTGATTACTAATTACTGTAAAAATTATGTTCATGTATATATGAAATAACATGAAATATCTTCCAAGATATTAAACGTTGGTTTGATGGTCGTTATTGTGTAAAAATGATGTTTTTGAGTAAGGATTTTTTGGAGAATGCGCGATGAAAAAATGGGGAAAAATTTTGGATTACAGAAACACATGAATATGCACATGTGCATGCAACTTCACGACATGAGAATATCGACCTTTACAACCTTCTATTTCTATAATATTTGACCAAACCATGATGTCTGCCGGGCTGGTAATGTTATGGATAAGTTGGGAGAACTATGCCAGGCTCTTGAGACTGAGCCTAAGATGTTGAGGCTTGAGATAGGCTGAATAGAGAAGTATGGAGTTTTAACCTAAGCATGATTTGAGCATAATTCAAGTTAAGCTGAAGCTGAGAATATGAAAACTAAATTTCACACTCTTACTGGTTAACTATTTATATATGCACACTATTCAACGTTTGCGAGCTGCCACCATCAACCTTAAGCTCAGCTTGGACTTGAATAAACTTGAGCATAGCTTTTGCCAAGCTCAGAAGGCTTGCAAGCTGGCTTGACTTGTTGTTAGGCCTCGGATTGTGGGTTAAATGTCCACGACTCATGATTTGATGACTTTGTACGTTGAAGATGGTTGCTTGGATTTAGTAAAGAAGCTGAATGTTATTGCATTACTTAATTCTTTCCTATGACGATGTAAAAGGTAGTAATGGTGAAATTCTTCAGCGCCCCAATCCTTCTGTATTGCTATCCATTTAAGAATTATAGCAAGAATAGTTCATTTACAATTCAGCAGTAGTAGCTTCTATATTTTCCAGAAACTCTCTCCGTATTGATGATTTCTTTTTCTTCTTCATGTCAGTATGGTGGTTTCAGTAAATTCCCGGGTTTGCTGCCAGATCTTTACCATTCTTATTATAGATTTTGTGCATTTAGTCTGTTGAAGGAACCTGATATCAATGATTTATGTCTTGAACTGGGAATAACAACTATCGCGGCAATTGGACTCTGACTCAACAATTATCTTATATTTTTTCACTGTTATAGTATCATTTGGATCATACCTCAATGCTACAATATTGGAGAGTATTCTTTCGAGAAGCTGACAGTAATTTGAGGACAATTGTTGGCATAAGAGAAAACGTGGTGATTGCTATGTTATCGTTTATAAACTCGAGCCATTTCCTTTTCCAAATATTATTGTCATTTTTTATTTCCCGTCACACAAGTATTTCACTTCTGGTAAATCCTTTTGCCTCAGCCAGCTTCCAGCCTAGTGCAATACTGATAACACTATTCATCAAAAATTTCAGCCATTTTATTGAAAGTGCGAGTTGCAGCAGCAGCTCTCTGTCAAGGGGCTGGGCTTAACGACTCTAAGACACCCAATGTAAAGTGTGTTCTGTATGATTTCGTGATATATATGATACACCTTTGTGAGGTATCCCTTCGCGAGATAGTAAGCATAAAGTATGAATGATTGGATTCTAATCATATAAAATCGTTCACACTTGCAATGTGATGTAAAAGGCACATGCCTATAAAGCTCTGATTTGACAATATTGAATGTTATGAAAGTTTTTGGTAGCTCAAATCTGAATTATTCTGTATTGCTTTTACAAAGAATGGATGAGCATATATATACAGAAGTTCCTGGCCTATATTTGGCTATACAGAGATAAAGGCTTAATTTGCTAGATTGAAAGTTGACCCTATAATTAAGGGAATTACATTCAACTTTCTATAATCTCTAATGACAGCTCACACCAACACTCCCCTTCAAGTTGGTGCATATAAATCTCTGATGCCCAATTTGTCAAGTGAGTTGTGGAAGTTCTTGCTACATACAACTTTTGTGAGTATATCCGCCAACTGATCTTCAGACTTAACAAATGGAAACCGAATTATCTTTGCCTCAAGGTTCTGTTTGATAAAGTGTCGATCCACTTCCACGTGTTTGGTTCGATCATGCTGGACATGATTATGAGAAATATCAATAGCAGCCTTGTTGTCGCAGTAGAGACTCATCTCACAAAGACCCTTAGCCATCCCACGAAATTCAGCTTCAGCACTTAATAATGACACTACTTTATGTTTCTCGCTCCTCCATGTAACAAGATTTCCTCCAACAAATGTAAAATATCCTGAGGTGGATTTTTTATCTATAACATTTCATGCCCAATCAGCATCTGTATAGCCTTCAATCCTTAAGTGATTGTTCTTCGAAAAAATAAGTCCCTTTCCAAGAGAGGATTTTAGGTATCAAAGAATTTGAATTACTGCATTCATATGATCTTCACTTGGACAATGCATGAATTGGGTTACTACACTTACTGCATAAGCAATATCGGGTTGTGTATGTGAGAGGTAAATAAGCTTACCAACCAGTCTTTGATACCTTCCTTTGTCTGTTGGTACTTGGTTTGGGTATTTTCCAAGTTTGTGATTTTAGATCATTGGCGTATCTGCAGGTTTACACTCTAAAAGTCCAACTTCTGAAAATAAATCTAGGACATATTTTAGTTGGGAAAGGAATATACCTTGCTTGGATCTAGCAACTTCAATTCCTAGAAAATATTTGAGTCCTCCTGGATTTTTCATCTCAAATTCAACTGCCCATTGCTTCTAAAGTCTTAATATTTCTTCCGAATCATCTCCTGTAATAATAATATCATCTACATAGACTATCATAGCTGCGATCTTGCCCTGTTGATGCTTTAGAAAGAGTGTGTGGTCTGAATTGCTTTGATGAAAACCATATTTCCTCATTGCCAAGCTCAATCGTCCAAACCATGCTCGAGGAGATTGTTTTAATCAATATAATGTTCGATGTAGCTTGCACACAACCTTGTTCTCGAAGGTTGCCATATATCCCGATGGAACATTCGTGTAGATTTCTTCTTTAAGATCATCATGGAGAAAAGCATTTTTTTACATCAAATTCATTCAATGGCCAATCAAGATTCACTGCTAAAGATAGTAGAACTCTAACAGTATTTAACTTAGCTACCGGTGAGAAAGTCTTTTGATAGTCTATACCATAAGTCTGTATATATCCCTTCGCCACCAGTCTCGCTTTGTATCACTCAACTGATCCATCAGCTTTGTACTTGATGGAGAACACCCATTTGCACCCCACTGTCTTTTGTCCTTCGGGTAGAGGCATGAGACTCCACATCTCATTTTTCAGCAACGCTTCCATCTCTTCCTTCATAGCTTGGACCCACCTAGGGTTTTTAGGGCTTCATCAACATTAGTGGGAATATGACATGAAGAGAGCTCATTTGCAAAGTTTTTGAGAGGTTCAGGAAGTCTCTTTGTAGATACATAATTGGCAATTGGATATCTTGACCTTTGATCCTTGATTTTAGGAGAATATCTATTTGGTGGTTTGCCACGATTGTGCCTGAAAGGTAACTCATAGCCAATAGGAATATCTACATTGTTAGAAATGAGAGGTGTGGTTGGTGTGCTTACCTCAGTGATATTCTCAGGAGATGCAGTAGGAGATACTATCTGTTCAGTAGTAGATTCTTCGATGACCGATGGTCTTGTATTAGCGTTATTAATTTCTGGCCAGTTAAATCTTAGCCAATTCAGCTCTTCACCACTCATCTCCCCCTAAAGAGGATAATTGGATGCTCCAGGAGAGTAAAAAGTGTCAGATTCAAGAAATGTGACGTCCATAGTCACATAAGTGTGCTTGGTGGTCGGATCATAGCACCAATATCCTTTTTGATGTACAGCATATCCCAAGAAAAGATAACGAATGGCACAAGGATTAAATTTCGTGCGTTGGTTCTTATGGAGGTGAACAAAGACAACACATCCAAAGATTCTAGGTGGAAGCATCAATATTATGGGTAGTGGAATAAAAGTCGACAGGGTATGTAGCAGAGTCTAAAAATCAAGAACCTTAGTAGGCATCCTGTTGATAAGGTGGACGGCTGTGGCAACTGCTTCAGCCCAAAAGATGCTAGGTACATGAGCACTGAGTAAGAGAGCAAGAGCAGTTTCTAGAATGTGGCGATTTTTTCGTTCAGCAATACCATTTTGTTGAGGCGTTTGAGGGCATGATGTCTCGTGAATCATACCATTTTGTTCAAAATAATTCTGGAATTGATGATTCATCTATTCTCCACCATTATCTGACCTCAGAATCAAATTTTAGCGGAAAATTGAGTTCGAACCATGTTATGAAATAATTGAAAAACATGGAAAACTTCATCTTTGGTTTTCAACAAGTAGAGCCAAGTCATTCGAGTGCAGTCATCAACAAATATCACAAACCAGCGGAAACCAACTGTAGTAGGTTTTGGGGAAGGACCCCACACATCAGAGTGAATTAAAGCGAAAGGAACAACACTTTTAGTTGTACTCAATGGATAAGTAGCTCGATGACTCTTGGCTAAAATGCAAGCCTCACATGTAAAGTTTGAAACTGACGAGTCCGAAAATAAATCAGGTAGCAAATGTTTCAAATATCCAAATGAAGGATGACCTAATCGACGGTGTCAAAGCCAAACTTGTTGTGTTTTTAGATCACTTGAATGGTGCATATGATGTGCTCGACCCACGCTAAAGTCATCCATGTAATAGAGTCCCCCCATTAGTACCACACCCAATGATCTCCTTGGTGAGAATATCCTGAAGAAGACAAAATGTAGGGTAAATAAGTACCACACAATTTAAGTCATGGGTAATTTGACTTACAGATAGTAATTTATGAGAAATAGAGGGCACAAGTAAAGTATTGCATAATGATAAGATTGGTGACAATATTACAGTGCCAGCCCCAGTGACCGAAGAAGTCACCCATTGGCATTGGCAATACTAGTGCGTCGTGGAGGGGAATGCTAAGAAAAATCATTCGCGTCAAATGTTATATGATCTGTGGCTCCAGAATCAAGTATCCAAGTGTTGCGGTTACCATCTCTAAAAGAACTGAAAAGAGCAACACCTGAACCTCCATCAGTTCTAGTTCCGTCACGGTGCTTCCAGGCCTGGAGTTCGTGTGACCAGTCGGCGTCACCTGTATGCTTTCCATTCCTACGGTGGCCGCATATGGTTCTGTCCACCTTGAAACTGGTCTCTTCAGAAACAAGTTCTGTGGTCGGGGTCGAGACTGAGGCTTCGGTCAGGACCTTACTATCCATCTTGAAGCCAAACTCTTCAGCAACAAAGTCTCTGGTCGGGGTCGAGACTGAGGCTTTGGTCATGCCATTAGTCTTTTTCATGTTTAACTCTTCGAGACTGGAGGAGGTCGGTGGGTCTGTGTCTGCCATAGAGAATAATTGGTCTTTGATTTCTGGGTTTGAAGTCAAAAAATCCAAAATATCCTTGGACTTGATTACCTCATCTGTTTGCAGGGATTCTGGCCAGGAGTAAATTGGCATCAAAAAATTTCAGAACAAACTTTCAGGAATAAAGTAGAAGTTTTTATGCAGGAGAATTACTTCCTGCATCAAAACTGGTAATAAGGTCAGAATATTAAGGGATCTATTGCTCTGATACCATGATAGTTTTTGGTAGCTCAAATCTGAATTATTCTATATTGCTTTTACAAAGAATGGATGGGCATATATATACAACAGTTCCTGGCCCATATTTGGCTATACAGAGATTAAGGCTTAATTTGCTAGATTGAAAGTTGACCCTATAATTAAGGGAATTACATTCAACTTTCTATAATCTCTAATGACAGCTCACGCCAACATGTTACGTATGTGGAGAGAGGCTTGGTATACTGGCGGTGGGTGACAAACACCCTGACCGGCCCCCTCACAATAGGGAGCCCACATCTTTTTTGGAATTTTTTATTCATGTGGGACCAGCCATCATGTGAGAGTTTGTCAATTTTTTTGTCAAATAATATTGTACAACTAGGATTTTTCACGTATATGATGTATTTGGTACATTATTGAGTACATAAACTGAAAATTTGTCATGTCACGCTTTTGGATTTGATGACAATCTTTTTCGTTCCACTCAACTCTTTGGACTACATACTTTTCTACTTGCTATAAGTAGCTCCACACATCTCCTAGAAGAACTTGCCATTAAAGAACTTTCGAAACCATATAAAAAATGGAAAAGAAATTGCCCCACCTTAGTGCCTCTTTTCCTACGCGAGATCGATTAAAATCAATTTTCCTTAATACTGGTTCAATCTAGCATGATGAGTACAAATGTCCTAATTCGACTAGGTCTTGCTACTACTATATGGCAGTGTAATGCAAAGGTTAGAAAATGTCTATTGCTAATCTCTTTACCGGACTTCCTTACCTAGTTATCCAAGTAGCGCTTCTCTGTCCGATATATAGATATATATTGTTAGGATCTAACAAGGAAGTTTTGCATTCACCAAACGAGATTTAATATAGCACAATTAAAGTAACAGATCACCAAACACAGAGACAAGATTTAAAGTAAAGAAAACACAAGATATAATTAATGGAAGAAGAAGATAATTTTATTTCAATCAATGGAGAGCATAAATTATACAATGTGTATAATGCTTCAAGAAATATAAAGGGCGGGACTACATATTTATAAGTGTATACCAAACAATACAAATGGAAATAATATAAAAATAATGTGAAATAATGGAAATAATATTTTTCCAATAAAATCACGTGAAATAAAAGGAAACAATATCACGTGAAAATAAGGAAACAATATTTCTCAATATTTTTCCCAATAAAACAATGTGCAAAGAAGGGAAAAAATATTCTCAAAATATTCCACATAATTTGGGTAATCAAACCTAACAATTTCTA
Organism: Fraxinus americana; assembly: GCA_035079005.1. Taxonomy (NCBI): domain Eukaryota; kingdom Viridiplantae; phylum Streptophyta; class Magnoliopsida; order Lamiales; family Oleaceae; genus Fraxinus; species Fraxinus americana. The sequence goes on along the minus strand of CM068710.1, from coordinate 34,129,627 downwards.
CATTGACACAAATTTCAGTGCATCGAACTAAGCAACAAAATTTCTCCACCTAGAAAAATAAATCCGACTACATCGAAATGACAAAACCCTTCAATCAAATATTTCAAATCTCTCCAACACAAAAAACCGTCTTCCTCTTCCCAAGTATCCAGCATGATACATGAACCACACACAGTTCCCAAAATTTTTACCATGGAAACAATCAACCAAATAGTATCCACAAATGATACTCGAACTCACACACCGAGTTCCCAAAATTCCTGAATGGAATTCACAATCAACCAAACAGGGTAGAAGCACCCTGTAGCAGAATCATCACCAAGTGCTTGAACTGAAAATTGCTTGCTAGACATATCATCTTCAAAAACCACAAAAATACACACACCCACATTTGGACTGTACCTTTCCTCAATGAGTCCTTCCCTAGCAATAGAACACGATGGAACCGCTGAAACTGGTGGCAAAGAGGGATTACCCATGTCAACCAAACTCTCATGAGTATTGTTCACCAAATTCGACTCAGAGCCAAAACCCAACGGTACCGCACCAAACTGAATATCCACCACGATACAAAACCTGTCCAAATGTCTTCTAACTGGTTCTGCACGCCTTGCAAGATGTACAATTGAAACTTTTTTCGTCTCTCAAGTACCACCTGAGCACCACTACGGACCTTCAAGACTCCACCTCCACTGGAGAACATGTACCCCTTTGAATCTAGGGTACTCAATGAAATGAGGTTCTTACCTAAGTCCGGAACATGTCGAACCTGGTCAAGTGTTCTAACCGTCCCATCCAATAGCCTTAATCTGATTTTCCCAACTCCAGCTATCCTGTAAGATTGGTTGTTTCCCATGACAACTCCACCTTGCATCACTACCTCATATGCTTCAAACAAGTCCCGATTAGGATACATATGATACAAATAAGCTGAATCCAAAATCCATTCCTCATCAGGCTTGGATACAATATCAGATACGGTCAATACCACAACTTCATCATTCTCAAAGTCTTCGACAATATTAGTCTCATCCGTATCATTAGATTGCCTACCATGAGTTGCAGGTAAATTACCTTTGTTCTGTAACTTGTTACAATCCTTCAAAATGTGCCCTTTCCTCTTACAATAGAAACAAACCACAGTGCTAAATTTCACCATCGACTTACCTTTCCGTCGATCATCATGAGTCACAAGAGCTTGCTCATCCCTTGATGTAGCTCCAACAAGATGGTTCATCTTCTCCTTAGAGAATAACGCATCATACACATCCTCAACGGTGAGTGTATCAAGTCTATATAAAATCGTGTTCCGAAACGACGAATATGAAGTCGGTAAAGAGCATAATAAGATTAAGGCAAGAGCCTCTTCATCATATTTTACCTCTAACGTCTCCAAATCAACAAGGATCTCCTTAAACACTTACACGGCCAAATGAGCTTCCACTGAATCTCCATCTGCCATGCGATGAGAATAGAGCATCTGCTTCAAATGCAACTTACTGGTCAGACTTTTGGTCATACAGAGTTGCTCCAACTTCAACCACAATGCACCTGCTGTCTTCTCCTTCAATACGTCTTGAAGAATGTTGTTAGATAGATGAAGGTGAATCTGAGACAAAGCCTTTCGATCCTTCCTTTGCTTCTCCTCTGTTGTCGAAGTTGCGGGCATCTTTTCAAATCCCAGCAACGCATCATCCAAATCCATCTGCGCCAACACATCTCTCATATTTACTTGCCACAACGAAAATCTTGTACTGCGATCCAAAAGCGGAATATCAAATTTCATTGAAGACATTGTATAAAAAAAATCCCAAAAGCAAAACTTCACAACGCATGAGCTCTGATACCACTTATTAGGACCTGCCAACTCCACGTTGGTATGATATTGTTTGCTTTGAGACTGTGCCCTCACGAATTTGCTTTTTGGATACTACCCAAAAGATCTCATACCAATGGAGTAATATCCTACACTTATAAACCCATCATATTTCCCATGTCTAGCCAATGTGAGATTTCTTTTACTCCCAACAATCATCCCCTCAAACGAAGGACCACATCATTGTGGCCTTCTCTCAAACGATATTCCTTCCGCCAATCATCTTGTATCACCGTTATTGTCGTTGCCCTCGACCAAACGGGACCCGCCGCCTAACCCCCATATTTTTTATGTCAGGAAGACTTTCGACACAAGGCACCTCAAACGCGGATGATTTTTAGCCAGATCACAAGGCTAACTCCACCACGCTTTCCGCTGTGTTCCTCCGGCTAAGTTTTGGGCTCTGGGCTCTGACACCACTTGTTAGGATCTAATAAGGAAGCTTTGTATTCACCAAACGAGATTTAATATGGCACAATTGAAGTAACAGATCACCAAACACAAAGACAAGATTTAAAGTAAAGAAAACACAAGAGATAATTAATGGAATAAAAAGATTTTGTTTCAATCAATGAAGATCATAAATTATACAATGTGTATAATGCTTCAAGAAATATGAAGGGAGTGACTACATATTTATAGATGCATACCAAACCATAAAGATGGAAATAATATAAAAATAATGTGGAATAGTGGAAATAATATTTTTCCAATAAAATCAGACGAAATAAAAGGAAACAACATTTTTATCAATAAAATAATGTGCAAAAAAAGGAAAAAATATTCTCAAAATATTCCACATAATTTGGGTCACCAAACCTAACATATATTGCATATACAGATAAAGAACATTGGAGCAAGTCATGATGTGCTGCCTGACTTTTTTCAATAATTGGCCAAGAAAAAGTAAAGACCAAATGATTCAAGTTGGGCACCTTTCGGTTTCATACTCGAGATGTGATCACGGGCAATTGTCTATTTTGTTCTCTTCAAAAATCCAAAACATAGTCCGACCCACAAATTTTAATATTATTTCTTTTGAATTTTTTGAAAGATCCTTCACATAATATTGCAGTTGAGTACCAAACTAAACATTTTGCTAGTTTACGCAATAATTCTACGTATCATAGTTTACTATATACGTTTTGCAAATCGGATTCATTGACCGAGATTTTTGTTATAAAGTTTTAGGTCATTAAAATCGAAACAGTTGCCCAAAAATTGGCTATCTATCATATAGAAATAAGGTAGAAATTATTGTGTTCGTTGTTTTAAGAACAATTTGTGAATATTAATATATATTTATTTAGGTTTTAGCTCTGTAGTTTGAATTTTGAAAGAATTCATTATCAACTCAGACTACTAATCTAGTATGAAGTGTGAAAAGATGAAAAAATAAAAAATATGTCCAATATTCAAATTAAAGCGACGTGTATGAAACAAATTTTTTAGTTAACTCGAGAATAATGCAATATGCAATCTAATTCATGATCAGAGTCCTTTCAAACATTAAGATTTTTGTGATGCCAATCAAGTTGGATGTCCATACTCAATAATTGGTGGATATGTAGAGAGTGCCAGGGGATTCAGGGAGGCGGTTGCCGAGAACGATGGAGACACCGGGCTGGACGTGCACGAGTTCCTCGCCATCATCGGCATCGAGAATAGGTTGTCTGGCGCCGTCACCAATTGATCTATAAGTTTCAATAATTAATAATGCCGTGGATAAAGGTAATGACTTCTTGAATAAAAAAACAAAAAAAAGACTTGACTTAAACCCCACCCATCTCTCCAATTGATGAAAAGATTCTCCGAAAGTCTATGTACTTCAGGAAAAATAATATTGGATTGCACGAGATATATAGTTAATAAACGAGTAGTAGTTGTGAATATATTGTTGAACTTAATGTTTAAGTTAGACTGAATACTTTGATTAAATTATGCACATGTACATGTTACTTTGATGAAAAATATCGGCATATCTATACATAGGGAACTTGTTGAAGATAATATTTAAATGATATATATGTTATCATCACCTTGTTTGACACCCTAGTTAAATCGTTCAAATATGCAGATAAAAACTATTCATCATAATTTCAAGGCACAAATAGGGATGGCAATGGGGCGGGTTCGGGGCGGGGCGCCCCTACCCTACCCCGCCAATCCCCCACTTCGTCCCTCCCCGCGCCCTACCCCGGGGGCGGGGCGCGCGGTAGGACCTTTTCCCTGCCTCGTTTATTTTTTTTATAATTTTTTCTTTGCTCTATAAAATTTTCAGTTATACGGTTAAGGAAAAATATAACTCTACTTCCAAAAAACACCTGTTCATTAAATTTAAGAACATAAATCCATAAACCCTTAGAAAATTAAATACTAACTACCCATTCATTCATTTTAAATGCAAGAAATGTGGCACATAGTTAGTTTTTTTCTTGTAATCGATCGGACCCTTAGAGTTTCTAGCAAATAATACATGGATATTTTTTTTTTTAATGGTTCACGTTGGAGACCCGAGATGGGGCGCCCCTCCCAGCCAACCCGCTTGGGGCGATTTTTTCGCCCCATTCGGGGCGGGGCACTGTCACGTCGCATCGTGTCGCGTCGGGTCGGGGTGGGACGGTTTTTTTTTTGCCATCTCTGGGCACAAAATGTCTTGAAACCTTTTTTATTGCAATTATCTAGTTAGAAGAGATTTCCTTCTTAATTTAGACATTTTTCCTTTATAAACTGCTCTTAGAAATGAACTGGAAACATATGAGACAATAAATGTCATATACCTGTTAAATAATGAGTTCCCATTGATAACGATGGCTTGGAAAAAACTTTAGAAAAAGAGAGAAAGACTTGACTTCATCACCAATTGATCTTTAATTTCAGAATAGTATTCTCCAAAAATTTATATACTTCGAACCCAATTACACGCTTACATTTTGGGTAAAAAACAGCAAGTCACTCAACTTATGGTGAGGTTTAATGTCAGCTAGTGAACTTTATTTTGTTTCAGAGGCGGTCATTGAAATTTGATTTTGGGTTTGTCATAGTTAAAGGAATGCGTGACACGGAAGACCTCCACATTGGTGTTGTAAGATTGTCATTCGCCATATCACGCGTTTCATTTTTAAAAACTTACCGAATTTGAAGAAGTGACTAAACTAAAACAAACGTGAACTTAAATGAGTAAATTGAAACAAAATAATGTTTGTTGATTAACATGAAACTTCCCTGTATGGTATTGTATGGATCAAGCAAAATTTTGAGTTCAAGTTTAATAAAAGGGTTAATTTCATAAACGGTCACTGGAGGACCTTTTCATTTTAATTGAAACTTAATGGACCACAATAGTTTAAGCTTGAACCTTGAGGATCTAAATCGCAAATTTTACCATATAACCCCCCAAAAAACCATTTCTTTTTGGCGGGAAACCATTTCTCTCTGGCAATCGGTCTTCATCAGGATTTGAAATTAAAATCTGCAATTTTACACTCTCTGCCTTGAGGAGGAGACTCTGGTACGTTGAAGGATCTCTTGTAATTTCCCTGGTTTTCGGTTTTATATTGTTTTGGGGCTAAAGGGCTTGAATATGGATAATCATCCATTTGATCAAGACATAGACAAGCAACAGTTGGGTTTGTTTAAAATTTAACATTTGCCTGATAAAAAGTTTTGTTTAGTTGAACAAGAATTTGATTATTGTGTTAGAACTTGGAATATTTACTGTATGAAAGAGAATGAGAAAATAAAAAAAGAAGAAGCCATTTTGCGGTGTTTGTGTTTGCTTCAACAAGAAGATCGATTAGGTAAAGGATTTGGGGTACGGTTTCGTGGAGAGAATGAAGGACATCAAGAAAACAAGCAGCATTGCACAATACTGGAAAGAAACTCTTTTGATAATCGATATGGAATGGATGAAAAGTCGTTTTCCCCATCTCAATTTTATTTCTTGGAGCCTATGATGCTCGGTATAAGGCCAGATCCACCGGTTTGGCCAGAACGGGAGGCTGTTATACGGGCAATTATTGAACACAAGGCAAAGAGTTTTGATCTTCCCGTATCCTTGAGGATGATAAAGAAGAAATTGCTTCTGGAGAGTCGGCAGTTAAAAAAGAAATGGTTTTTTGGGGGTTATATTGGAGGAAATAACCTTTTCTTTCTTGTATAATTCCACAATGACCTTTGACTAACAAATAAAATTAAAAAAAAATAAAAAATACTGAAAATATAACTTTTGTTGGAAAAAGTCCAAAATACCCTAACTTTATCAAAGGATCTCACTCAAAGATATGGGCCGGCTGTCACTTGGGCCACATACCGGCCAGATCACTAAATTTCTGGGCCGACTTAACAGCCGGCCCATATATATATTTTTTTATTTTTTAATAATTTAATATAATAAATGGTATAATAAATTAATATTTATATAATTAAATATTTTACTTAATTTAATAAAAGTAATATAATTAAATATTTTACCCATTTCTTTAAAATTAATATAATTACATAAATGATTTACGTAATTCCATAATTAAATATTTTACTTAATTTAATAAATCGAATATGAAATAAATATTTATAGAATCAAATATTTGACGTAATTGGAAAAAATTATATAATTAAATAATTAATTTTAATATGATAACTACTAATATCATTAAATAAATCTATATTTTAACATATTAGCAACTTCTTCTTTTTTTCCTTTAAATTTTATTAATAATTGAATAAATCGAATATGAAATAAATATTTATAGAATTTAATATTTTACGTAACCGAAATTTTCCTATATAATCCAATAATTAATTTTAATTTGATAATTACTAATATCATTAAATAAATCATTTTAATTATTAATTATTATCTTTTAACGTATTAACAACATCTTTTTTTCTTTTTTTTTGCTTTAAAATTTATTAATAATTGAATAAATCGAATATGAAATAAATATTTATAGAATTAAATATTTGACGTAATCTAAAAAAATTTATATAATTAAATAATTAATTTTAATTTGATAATTACTAATATTGTTAAATAAATCATTTTAATTATTAAATACTATATGTTAACATTTTAGTAACTTTTTTTCCTTTAAATTTTATTAATAATTGAATAAATCGAATATGAAATAAATATTTATAGAATTTAATATTTTACGTAATCGAAATTTTTCTATATAATCCAATAATTAATTTTAATTTGATAATTACTAATATCATTAAATAAAAAATTTTAATTATTAATTATTATCTTTTAACGTATTAGCAACTTCTATTTTTTTTTTTGCTTTAAAATTTATTAATAATTGAATAAATCGAATATGAAATAAATATTTATAGAATTAAATATTTGACGTAATCTAAAAAAATTTATATAATTCAATAATTAATTTTAATTTTAATTTGATAATTACTAATATTATTAAATAAATCATTTTAATTATTAAATATTATATGTTAACATTTTAGCAACTTTTTTTTTCCTTTAAATTTTATTAATAATTGAATAAATCGAATATGAAATAAATATTTATAGAATTAAATATTTTACGTGATCAGAAAAATTTATATAATTAAATAATATCATTTAACATATTAGCAACTTCTTATTTTTTCTTTAAATGTTATTAATAATTGAATAAATCGAATATGAAAAAAATATTTATACAATTAAATATTTTACGTAATCGAATCTAATCTTTCATTTTTCAAATGTAAACTAATCTTTTATTTTTCAAAATGTAATTGTTTACTCAATTTAAAAAATTCTGTTTATTTTAATTTTGATATAAAAAAACGAAAGATTAGTTTAAAAATTATATTTAATTAAAGAATTTTAAATTAATTAAAATATTAAAGGGAAAAAAAATAAGAATTTGTTAACACATTAAAAAATAATATTTCATTTTCGTAATTATCAATTTAAAATTATTTATTTAACTTTTTATATCAAAATTGAAACAAAAGGAATTTTTTTTTTAAATTACGTAAACAATCTATATTTATTTAATTACATTTGAAAAATAAAAGATTAGTTTACAAATTATATTTAATTAAAGAATTTTAAAATAATTAAAATATTGAAAGGGAAAAAAAATTGCTAACAAAAAAATAATATTTCATTTTCGTAATTATCAATTTAAAATTATTTATTTCATTTTTTATACAAAAATTAAAACAAAATGAAATTTTTAAATTAAGTAAACAATATATATTTATTTAATTATATTTGAAAAATGAAAGATTAGTTTACAAATTATATTTAATTAAAGAATTTTATATTAATGAAAATATTAAAAGGAAAAAAAATAAGAATTTGTTAACAAATTAAAAAATAATATTTTATTTTCATAATTATCAATTTAAAATTATTTATTTCATTTTTTTATACAAAAATTAAAACAAAATGAAAATTTTAAATTAAGTAAACAATATATATTATTTTTTAACGTGTTAGCAAATTCTTATTCTTTTTAATATTTTTATTAGCAAATTTCTATCTTACGCATTGTCCATCCTCACTAAAGTGACGCAAATCAGTGTCATTTACGTTTTGTTCAACTTAAACAAATAATTCACTTTAATATCAGACGTAACGTTCATATGTTGAATTGAAAATGGCAAATGATTTTTGAATTGAATTTTTAGTACAATATCTTATCGAGATGAATCAACGTTTAGCTTGTTCTATATATCAAGGTACTCAAAAGTTGTGTCGAAACTCACAATGAAGATTCGAGCATGTTAAGGGTCAAATAGATATAACTAAAGATCAAAAGGAGTGAAAACAAATCAATTTTCCACCGCAAAAGGATGTCCAAATTTTTAGTTGGAGATTGAAATCCATTTTTGGCATAGTAAACGTTCGAATTGAAAAAGAGCTATTTCTAGCAAAGTTGTAGCCTTTTGAATTATCTTTCCAACGCCTTTTAAATCGGCTTAATTGGATATCGGAAACAAAAGTTATGATAAAAATACTCAAACAGCCTTTCGCCTAATAAATGATTTTTCACTGGTTAACACTGAGATTCTGTTAACAGCCGAGATTTCGGCTGTTAACAGCTGATTTTTTTCGGCCATTAACATCCGAATTTTTTGCTGATTATTTTTTCGTAATAGTAGTTTTATTTGTTAACTAAAAGGGTAGTATTGTCTTTTTAACACAAACATGTTTTGTAATTGTTTTAGTCACTTAAGGGTGTTTTTGTCTTTTTATAGCAAATGGGTCATTTTGGGATTATTGTCAATTGAAAAAGTCAAAATGGAATTAGGGACCTTTGACTAGGTCATTTTGACAAGTACCCCGTTATATTGTAAAATTTGCGATTTAGGTCTTCAAGGTTCAAGCTTCAACTATTGTGGTCCATTAAGTTCCAATTAAAATGAAAAGGTCCTTCAGTGACCATTTGTGAAACCAGATGATACTTCAGTGACCGTTAATGCAAGTTTTAAACTTTAGTGACTGTTTTGTGATTTTGACATAATTTCAGTGACCGTTTGTGAAATTAACCCTTTAATAAAATTATACATCTGTGCTCATGTACTTTCATTTCATACTTTGGATATAATACACTTATCTTATCCAAAAAAAAAAAAAATTATTCACATGTTAGGTTGGAAAAACTACACTATCCCTACAAGCAAGGGGACAATGTCGAAGATATTTATTTAAATGATATATTTTACTCCTTCTACACGTTTAAACTTTTAAATTATGTGATTTGACACCCAAGTTAAGTCATTCAAATAGCTAGAAAATTTGTGCTCATCATGACTTAGTGGCCCACTAGATGTGATACCAACATGCATTTTTCCATAAAAATGCGACACTTGTTTCAAAAGCAAAAGTGGACTACTTTTCATAAAAACTTTAGGTAATCAATTTCTCTTTTCACGAAAGCACGCTAAACAACAAGAGGGTAAAACTGAAAAATTGACACTAATATTCCACACAAATATGACACTTATCAGAATGAGTGGCCTACTAGATGTGATACCAAAATGCATTTTTCGATGAAAATGCGGCACTTGTTTCAAAAGCAAAAGTGGACTACTTCTCATAAAAACTAGGTAATCCATTTCTCTTTCCACGAAAGCACTCTAAATAACAAGAGGGTAAAACTGAAAAATTGACACTAATATTACACAAAAGTTGACTACTTAAAAACTTTAGGTAATCCATTTCTCTTTCCACGAAAGCACTCTAAAGAACAAGAGGGTAAAACTGGAAAATTGACACTAATATTACACACAAATATGACACTTATCAGAATTAGGTGGCCCACTAGATGTCATACCAAAATACATTTTTCTAAAGCAAAAGTGGACTACTTCTCATAAAAACTTTAGGTAATCTCTTTCGCTTTCCACGAAAGCACTCTAAACAACAAGAGGGTAAAACTGAAAAATTGACACTAATATTACACACAAATATGATGCTTATCAGAATGAAAAATGTTATTCATCTCCAGTGGGGATGCATCCCCAGTCTATGTGGATGTAAATGATTGGTTAAATGATAAGTGAAATTAAATGACTTATTTAATTTCACATATCATTTAATGCCACATTAACGCCATATAGACTGGGGATACATCCCCAGTGGGGATGAATAGCATTTCTCTATCAGAATTAGGTGGCCCACTAGATGTCATACCAAAATGCATTTTTCGATGATAATGCGGCACTCGTTTCTAAAGTAAAAGTGGACAACTTCTCATAAAAACTTTAGGTAATCCATTTCGCTTTCCACGAAAGCACTCTAAACAACAAGAGGGTAAAACTGGAAAATTGACACTAATGTTACACACAAATATGACGCTTATCAGAATTAGTGGCCCACTAGATGTGATACCAAAATGCACTTTGTTTCAAAAGCAAAAGTGGACTACTTCTCATAAAAACTTTAGGTTGTTAAAATCAAAATCGTAAATTAGCTTTTGATCGTAAAATTAAGGAAAAAATTATTGCATTAGCTGTGTTGAGAACAATAGTGAATTTTAAACTCATAGCTTCTTAGGTTTTTCCCCCTAGTTTGAATTTTGAAGTAATTTGTTATCAATTTAGAGTACTCTAAAAAACTAGTATGAAGTATGAAAGAGAAATATATTATACTTGTACAAAATTCAAATTAAGGTCATGCTTACACAACAATTTTTTAGTTAACTCAAAGAGAACAATGCAACATGGGACCAAATTCATGTATCGTAGTCCTTTCAAACATTAACGTTGTATCGAGACTAATCGAGTTCGTTGTCAATAGACTCAATACTCAAGAGGAAGTGCATGGTTTTTTATTTTTTTACGATTACCAGAGAAGGAATTGCATCTTATGGCTATCCAAAAAGTCATAGAACTTCAAAGCCATTTATCGTTTAATTTCATGATTTTCACTACAGCAAAATTTATATAAATTACCTTAGTTGGACGTCACATGGGAACAAAATGGATCAAGCACCTCAACCATTTTGTCACAACAGCAAGATGACTTTAACTTTTGTGTGTTTCAACTTAGTCACTTGATTTCGAAAAGTTTCAAACTAATCACCCAATTTAACTTATCCTATTAATCACTCAAACCATCAAATGTAATCAAAATTAACTTATGCGCTGATGAGGCAAATTGAATGCACGATAGAAAAAACATTAATTATCCTATATAACTTTGACCTATATGACATAAAAGTTAAATCTCTTATATCTTTTATATTTATTTTTACCTGTAACGGCGGGTTTATCTCTTATGAAATAAGAGAACTAGAAGCAACGGCTATGGGAGGTGGAGAAAGGGCTGCTTGTAGCTCATCTTTGTTAAGAATTAGGGGTCCATCTTAAAAGGTCAACCTTGTTAAAAGTAGCCCAAGATCTTTTATTAATTGGTTTATGTTAACATCATTTATCAATGTGGGATATATATCCATTAACACGCCCCCACAAGATGGTGACTCGTTTGAGCAGACCAATCTTGAAATTCACGTGCTCACTTTTGGAGTCTTAACGAGATCAAGTTACTCGTTGGAATATAATGGACTCTGATACCATATTAAGATTTGGGGGTCCATCTTAAAAGGTCAACTTTGTTAAGAGGAGTAGCCCAAGATCTTTTATTAATTGGTCTGTGTCAACATCATTTATCGATGTGGGATATATATCCTTTAACAATCTTTATACATGAGAAGAACTTCTCTCTCATTCTATAGCACTCGATACAATCTTTTATTCCGATAAATTGCCCAAAAGTAGCTCTCGAACTCTGTCTATAATAGCACAAAATCTAACAACGGGGGATTTAACTAATCACTAATTATCATTTTTTGAGTAACTAATAATGTGGTAATAATTTATTTTAGGGTCATTCACCATTCAAAGCAACGCTCGTTCATAGATAATGTGGCTAGTCACATTCAACTTCTCGTTATCATGGGTCGGATGAGGTATCCAATTATCCTCAAATTTGAAATCATTGCTTAATACTGATAGTACAAATGTAGTATCCAATCCAGGCCCGGTTCTGGCCCAAGGCCTCAAAAAATATTTGAAAGCCCAAAAAAATTATTATTTGTGATTTTTCTTACATTAAATATTTTCACGAAGATGTAGTGGTGCAAATAAAACATAAGTTTGTCTCCCTATCCAATAATGTCTTTTAGTTTTTATTTTGATTGTTGCTTTTGAATTTTTAATTTTAAAATATAAGATATTTTGGACAATAAATGGTAGTCACTACTCCCATATTTCACTTATTTCCAAAAATCTTTTATATTCTATTACTTGAACTTGAAATTTGATTCTCAAACAAATCAAACGGTGAGTCAGTACCATAGTATAATGGGCTTGATTCAAATATAAGAAACGGTTTGATTCAATCATGCTTGATGCTAATACTAATAGGCTTCCAATATATATACTAGTGTAAACACCGTTGTCATCCTTTCAAAAAAAATAAAATCAGAAACCATATAACAATAATCAAATTCATTTTTTCGATAATAAATTAAGGGATAATTGCAGCAAAGGTGCCAAACCTTTCAGATTTTTGCGCACTTTACCCTAATATTTGATTTGTGCCAGTGAAGATCCCAAACCTTTAAAAAATATACGCCGGAGGTCCATCGGGACAGATTCCGTCCAATTGACCGTTAGTCAACCTGAAAAGTCAAATTTTGCCCAATTTTGACCCAATTAGAAAGGGCAAAATGGTGACTATCCAATAACTCATATTAAATAAGTTTCAAAAATAAATTAAAAAACTCCAAAAACAAAAAACAAATACCTTGTATTTTAATATTTTAATACTTGAGCATATTTCCAATTCAGTTTTAAATTTCCTTTTCCACTTCCTTGTATTTTCTCTCATGCATTCCTTCTCTCTTTTTTCATTGAGTGAAAAACATTGTTGGGCACTAACTTGTAGTGGAGTCTCAATTTAGTCATTCATCTTTACTTTATTTTAATTAATATAACTACTAAAGTTCTCAGTTTATTTAGATTACATTACCGACGTCTATGATAAATTTTAAATGAGTGATGTATATGTATATAGATGTGGCACCCGTTCACCATTCAAAAAGCTTTCATGATTGAAATGTGTTCAGAATTTGTTGTCCTGTTAAATTTTTGGCATCTCACCACATCACTTTTTAATAAATGAAAAGAAGCAAAAGTGTAACGTGACAATAATGTATCAATACATGTTGGTCCCTTCCCATTTGCTAAGAAATAATGATGTAATAAGGTGTCAAAAATGTATTGGGGAATTCACAAATTCGGAGTAACAGATCTACTCTGATAGCTAAACCAAAAACTCCACATCGAACATGAGGATAATTACAATACCACTGTCCATTGATTCAATCCATTACAAAACAGACACTTGATAAACAACATTATAATACCCAACTCACAGTCTAAATTAGACAACAACGTTACAAAACTAAACTTACACAGATGAGTTACCCAAGCCTAATAAGAAAAATATTTCAAATGACAAGACTCAATCAACAGAAACGAAACTATGGTATGATGCATGTATTAGTCAGAACAGAAGGTGGATTTGGAGGGATAGATTATCTGTAACTTGTCATCTTCTGCTTATTATCGCAAGGGAAGTAAGTAACGGAATTCAGAGGCATAAGGCTGAATCTCTAAAAGTTGTGACTTATTTGTTTCACCATTTACTAGACACTCCATAATCAACCTTTTCAACGAGGAGTTGCTTCTTGTTGTATGTGGTAGTTGGCTGTAAATCCATTCTAGCAGTGAATCCATGTCATCGGCAAAATCTTTCATGTACCACTGCATCAGTTTTGGCACTAAAATCTTTTTCTTGCTTGTAATTCCAACTGAAGCTTCCAAATACTCTACTTTAGCTCTCTCTAATTCGTTCACTACTTCGTCAGCCGTGTAAATCCTTAACTGCAAACCATTTTGACCCAGTATAAATTTGGCGTAGATAATGAATAGCTGCATAGATATATCGAACTACTTACGGCTGGAGAAGACCAGGTGCCTCGGCAAAGAGCAAATGTGACATTGGGTTCTGGATAACCAAGACCATAAGTACGCCTCAGAAGCATCTCTTTCTCATCTATTAGCTCCTGTATGTATGTACATACTCCATTATGTATAATATGTCAAACGCTTGTTATTCATAAAACATAGTAAGATTACTATATATATATATCTAATGCACCATCTTGTTTACAGTCTTGTTTTGTCTCAGAGATTCCTTTGGAATTTGGTGAGTTCATATAATAAACTTGAGCTGTTATCATAATGGTCCAAGAAACATCTAAGATCCTTCTTTTTTTCTTTTTTAAGCATGATTTTGACTGCAGCATTAGTTAGAACTTGGAACGTCTTCACTTACACGTTCAGATTCTGCAGGATGGCGGAGGATGAAATGTTCAATTGCCAGAGAATTGAGTACAATCCCACCAACATTAATTGTTGCCTGTATCATAACTATCCATCACGAACATTGTTGTATTGCCAAAACTTAGTTAATTACATACTCCACATATTAAATTACATACCTCGTTCATGAGTGCCAGAAGTTTCTCCTGTGTGGAGGGCAAGCCCTGCTGTAGAAATGCCTGTAATTTAACGGAAGATTCATTAATTTAACTATGTATTTTTATGCTGTTTATTTTGTTCCCTAGGAAATTAAAGTCTTAAAATAAAGTCTCACTGTACATTCATTACGCAGGCATTATAGATATTAATCCAGAATGCCAACTTCTGCTTGTAGGTGAAGTAAGTTATGTTCACTTTGCTGAGTTTGTGCATCGAAATCCTACACAAAAGAATGCCTAGTGTCAAGTAGCTCAGAGAATAATCATAATGCACTTTATTGGAATCTCTTAAGTACCTCAACTTTCCCATGGCTGGAAGGCATTCAGAGAGACGGCTTTTGTCCAAGGAAGCTCTTGTGATTTGGATGAAGTTGTTATACGGTCCAACATCTCCGATGGTGCCATCAATGTCAGCCAATATTCTGTAAGGATCAAGATTAGATGCACTCTGATTGAATGAGGGAATCGGCTCTATACAGCTGAACGCAGTTGTTTTTGACATGAAGCCTTTTGAGTTGATGCAGTTTAGAGAATGCTGCTTCTCTGATATTCTTTTGCTCTTGAATGTTGTCTGATTTAAATTCAGA
The DNA here is from genome assembly GCA_035079005.1 of Fraxinus americana. NCBI lineage: Eukaryota > Viridiplantae > Streptophyta > Magnoliopsida > Lamiales > Oleaceae > Fraxinus > Fraxinus americana. The sequence continues at coordinate 34,114,094 of CM068710.1, read as the reverse complement.
AATATACTTATTAAGCACCTAATCAGTTCTTCTGACAGCTTATTTGGCCTCTTAATTTCACTTCCCAAATTGATTAGGGTGCTTCTTGAACATCTTGAATTCTCTACTATGCTTCTTGAACATCTTGAATTCTCTGCTATGCCTTCTGTTCAGACCAACCAAATAATAGGGTGGATTTCAAAATACGCCTCAAGGTAAACCACAAATAAGTGCTCAGGAGGTGATGTATCCACACATTTCATTTATTTATTTATTTATTATCACTTTTGATGGAAATGGGTGTCAGATCAATTATAAAGGAAAATTTGGTTTACCATTGATCCCCAGAGAAGTAATGCATTGAATTTCTGCGGAGGCTCTTCTTACCCTCCCAACCTCATACTTTCGATACTCATAATCCGATGATCTGCTAAGAATTTCAGTGTCTTTGGACTCTACATGGTTTGGCCGCCGGGAAGGAAACTTGTGTAATCGGCTTTGAATCCGCTGTGGCTGAAATTCTTTCAACTGCAGCATTTCCCATTCTTCGGTCTGCTTCTTTTCTTGGTAAACACTCAACTTGAGCTCATTTATCTTTCCCTCCAGCCAAATAATCTCTTCTTCCACTAATGCTACTTCTGCTAGAAGCACTTGAACCTGCATTTGATATAGCACTTGGATTCTTCACTTGGAACTCATATTTAATCTTCAAATATGGTTTTCACAAGGGATGAACAATGAGTTATGTCAAACTTTCATGGGGGTCATTGTATTCAGAAAGTTTTTTATTCTTTTCTCTTCTTCTTTTTTTTTTCCCCTTTTCTGTGAGCCACTTAATGCTAGACAGAACATCAAATTACTACCATAAGTTTTATCCCAAATTAGAGCAGTTGAATTCTCGGGACTTTGAGGATGTGTTAAATGAAAATATAATCTTCTTTCTTCCTCCGGATTGATGCATAGTTTGGTACAAACAAGAACAAGGAGAATTCTGTAATGCGTCTATCAACTTCAACTATATATTTATCAAAAGGAAACTACTAAAACCTCGATACCACTAAAAGGACAAAAATGGAACAGAAAGACGACAAAAAGGAAGTTGTCCAGCACGAATTGTCCATTGTTTATGTGTTTGTTCAGAACCTGAAATTTAAATATCCAAATTATCGACTGAAATCAGGATAATTTAAATCTTATGCAACGTACAAGTTGGCCGCAATTTGTCACCTTCCAAACCATCTGCCATATACATTATGCCACATTTGTTGACTCTGAGTGCCTTTGAGATCATTTGAACTAATGAGGAAAAAAATCCAACCATATGATTGCATCATTCCTTGGAGGAGCTTAGCCTAACTGACTAGACACATCAACTTAAGTTTCATTAACACCCAGAAAGAGACTAGCCGAAGCAAATGGTGAAAAAGTTGTAACCAACTCACTGTAATGCAATAGATTAGGTTGATGACTAGATCACCCAGTATAATTTTGAGAAAGCATTGCCTGGACTAGAAATATAAGGGAGGTATGTATCTGGAATATGTGATAGCGAGGGGTAACCTAAAGACTAACTGGTGAGGTGAAACTAAAAAACCAGCATGAGGTATTTGGGAGAGACTGCTGAATATAAGGATAGACAATGGCATTTGTCCTCCAAGATACATTTTCCTCTAATTATCAACAAAACTGGAGACCTGGGGTAGTTCTTATCTTAATCGATTTTATCATTCCATGGCAAGCGTGCATCCGAAAGTTCCACCACCTTCATTATGCCACATTTTTGAAATTAGCTTCAATGTCTTCGAAGGACAAGGTAATTTATGTAATGTTATTGCCAATCAAGACTACTTTGCCTAATGCTTTGACAGCACGCAATAAACAGACAAGGAAGCTGAAAAACAACTCGAAATTTACTATCTCTTTCTGATCCTATTTCAACTTTCCAAGATTTCACAACCCCAGAAAACCCCCCAGAGAGAAAAAGCTTTCAATTGTTAAAACGGCTTTAATACTAATACTAAGGAAAATCAGCTTCCATTAGCAGTAAAATTATGTGATCGTTAGGGCTTTGAAAATTATATCGCATTGAATTAATTGAATACATTCTGGTCACGTAGTCTGTCTTACTCTCCTCTTTCACACAGATAAGCAACGGTTTTCAAGGAAACAGACAACGGCTAATTAAAGAATTAAACACTACCTTTTGTGGGAGCAACAAGGAGACGCATGAACAAGAGTGAGTTGACCCATACAATGCACAATTCAAAACTTTGTTCAGTTGCAGTTCCCCATTTAATTCATGCTGCAATTTCTCCACCTGCAACATTAAACAGGGTGATGACAAATTTATCAACTCTATCCCAAAAACTGAAATTCATTCTAACTCACCTCCTCCTCGAGCTGTTCTCTTGTTTGTTTCTCCTCACCTGCCTGCATCAACAAATCTTCGAATTTCATAATTCAAAACAGCCACAAACAAGCAATCATGAAATCCCCATAAAAACCCAGTCCTTGTTGCAATATGCTTTCGATTTAATAGCTTTGAGCTTAAATTGATGAAGATAAATGTCGAAGAATACATACAGCATGTGTGTGCGCGCATTTTAGAGAACGTGAATCCACCGTTGGCGTTTAAGTGTTTAACTTCAACCAGGAGGTGATAGACGTGAAGCCCATGAACAGTTTAAACATCTAACAGTTGGTGTTAAGATTCCGACTCGACCCGGTTCTACGACACGGTCGACACAGTTTGTGGCCCGGTTTGTGTCAAGCTTATGAGCCTATGTTTTAGTTTTGTCATTTATTATTATTACTAGTCATAGTTGAACATGCGTTGCACGTTATTCTGAAATACTTTATAAGTACCGTAAAAGTAACATTTGATCTTTCATTTATCATTTTGATCTAAATATAAGATAAATGCAAACTTCTAAAAGTAAATATTAATTATTATATATGCACATAAATAGTGAAATATATATTTAAATGTGAGTATTGAAATTACAACTAAATGCATAAATGAAGATTGATGGAAAATACGATAAATGAATTAACGTAAATGTTAATTAATATAAAATTAATATCAAGAAATATGTACGTAATCATGAATGTTAAATCATTTATATTAAATGAATATAATTTAATTTTTAATTAAGTTAAATTGAATGTTAATTAACATACATGAACGTAAATAATAAACTACATTATTAAATGAGAAATTCTAATTAATATTGATTAAATAAATGTGAACGTTAATTAATTATTAATAACAAGGACATGGATGTGAAATTCTAATTAATATTAATTAAATGAACGTGAATGTTAATTAATTGAGAATTAATTGTAGTATTTATTACAGTTTATAAATTAAATACATATTGAAAAAAAAAATATAAGATATTGTTGAAATAATTGAATTGCAGTAGGGTTATAATCGTCCAAAAAATAATTCTCACTTCATATGATATTTAATATATTACAGATTATTATTTTTTAAAGGAATTGTGTTGCATAAAGAGCAATGCTTTATGCGACGCTACAATTTAAGTACAATTTCAATTAGGTTCATCTATTTAACTATGGATCATTTTGTATAATTGTAGTTTTAAGTACATTTTAACTAAATTGTCATCGCTAGATTCTAGAAAGGATAGATTAGTCTATCATAAAAAAAAAGATCGATTAAATTTAATGCTTTTTACATGTATTTACAAAGTTAAGAAAACTTGAAAAGTATTTACATATTGAACATCGTAGATATAAGCATTTCGATTTGAACGCCTTTAAAAATAAGACATTCTGTTTCATTGTCATTTGTCACAATCTCCTAATGAAACTTTCGTTATTGGGTGAAGCATCGTGCAATAAATAGATGGATTGCTATTTTTATTGTCGTTATTGTCAACTTTTGATCCACCACGTTATGCGGAGCTCCACTTTCTTTGTCGTCAGTTGCTTCGCTGCTTTTATTAAATCTATCGTGGTCACGAGCATTGCAGAAGTTAGGAGGCGACAAACAATCAAAAGCACAAGAACATATTTTATGGCACGTTACATCTTTTCTATTTTCTTTTACGAAAATATCAAGAATGGAACTTTTTTTTATTCTAAATTTGATTGATTGATTTAAATTTCATGGAAAATATCACATCCGAGAAATTCAATTTCCACTTTGGTTGTTTAATACGAAAGTGAAAATGGAGTTCGAATTCCAATGTACAACCAAAATGCATTTATACGTGGTACTTGAATTTTTATTTTCCAACTTGCATGAAATTGAAAATTCTTTTCACCTTTGCCAATTAAACCGATCCAAAAAATAAATTCATCTAATGTGGAACTTGCAAAAAGGTTCTTCCGACGGTTCGATCTTTGCACCTCCAAAATGTATAACAAAAGGAATAAAAGAGATCCAAAATTTATACCTTGTGCACCTCCAAAATAAGTTCTAATTTTTTTTTTGAAAAAATTCTCAAACGTTGACCGACTCCCAAAGGGGGGCCATATCATATAGAGTTGTAGATTTCTCTCTCATATGATAACAATGGCCGCCTCCCCGCCGATGATCCCAGTCTCGAACCCCCAATCGGAATCCGGTGCCCCCATCGCCACCACGCCAGCCTTTCGCAGTTTTCTCTCTCGTATTTCGGCCACGGTACAGCATGCCTCTCCCAACGCCGCCCCTGGTCGGAGCTACTCGATCGATCCTCCTTCTCTCGTCCCGATTCCCTCTCTGACGCCGTTTCCCGCATTCGGAACAACTTCTCCTACTTCCGGGTCAATTATATTTCTCTAATTGCATTGTCCCTCGCTCTCTCCCTCCTCTCCCACCCTCTTTCACTACTCGTATTACTGGCCCTACTCGCCGCCTGGATCTTCTTGTACCTCTTCCGGCCTTCGAATCAACAGGTTGTTATCGGTGGACGTACGTTTTCTGACCGTGAAATTCTGGGGATTTTGGTGGTGCTCACCGTAGTTGTGGTGTTTCTCACAAGCGTTGGATCGCTGCTCATCTCGGCCTTGCTCGTTGGTTTAGCTGTCGTTTGCGTTCATGGTGCGTTCAGGATGCCGGAGGATTTGTTCTTGGACGATCAGGACTCGTCCAACGTTGGGTTTCTCTCGTTCCTTGGTGGCGCTGCTCCTTCTGCCGCTGCAGCAGCAGCTCCGGCCGTCGCTACCAGGGTATAATTTTACTGATAATCTGAGGTAAGGTTGGTTTTGGTTTAAATTTCATGATTAATTGAATAGTTTTCAATTAATTTCTGGTAGACGAAATTATGAGGAACTGTACAGGACCCATTTTGGGAAATTCGTTTCTGCTTTTTTAGTTAAATAGATTAGATCTTTGACCTATAATATCTGTGATCAAATGCGACATGTAATGTTTCTTAATGTTCTAGAATGATGCTTAGATTTCTTACACAATCGATTTTGTAGTGATGCTGGTTGCTGGATAAATTGTAATGAAGGTTATCACTGAATACCTTAGAATATTGCACAAGTTTAGTTTGAAACACATGAACAATATTGGGGACTTGTTGGCCTTCGCCATTTCCCACGGTTAAGATGGTGTTTATTATGGAAATTTTGGAACCTGATCATGACTATTTTTATTATGAGGAACTGTATGGAACCCATTTCTGGAAATTCATTACTTCTTTTCTCAACTAGGTTAGATCTTTGACTTGTAATATCTGTGTCACCTGTGTTGTAAAATGTTTGTTCATGTTCTATACTGATGCTTAGATTTCTTAAACAATCAATTTTATAGTGAAATGCTGTTTGCTGGATAAAATGTAGCAAAGGTCATGGGTGGACCCACATGGGGTCATGTGGGGTCAAGTGACCCACAAAGATTTTTGGCTTTCTTTTTTTATTTTTCAAAAATTCTGTATTTGCTTTTTTTTTTTGTTCCCAGTGTAAGTTTCTTGCTTATGCTCAATGAGTGTTCCTTTTGTTAGTTTATCTGCTTATCCGTTTGTTAGCGGAATGAATTATTGAGTTTTGTCTTTAGAAATTCTTCAAATATGAATTTAGTGGTGAAGAAATAGAGGATAAAGGGTTTAAACATGGAAGAATCTTTACCGTTTCTAAATTCGTTTTGAACACTTTGAAGAAGTAAAAATGGTGAGCAACGACGAAGTTTTCAGGTCTAAGATCACGGTTTATGTGTTGGATCCTTGCAGACTTTAGAAGTCTAACGTTCGATTTTGTTCGTCGTATATGATATTTGATTGAAATTAATAAGTGAGTTATTTTCTTTTTTTTGTACTATATATATTTGATTTTGTATGATTTAGAGGGCTGAATGTGATTGGGAAGATGAGGGTGTTGTTGAAATTAATATTTTAGATGGAGGACTTTTTGGAGCTCAAGATTTGGGCAATTTCAAAGTTCAACGAAGTTTGGCCTCTTAGGATAATTGGGCTTGTTCTTTGGCTGACAATGTGTTAAAAATTGGATGTTTAGAATAACGGATTATTGCCCACAAATTTTAATTTCAGTTTCCTGCAAAACCTTTACTTCCATCCTTGACTTGTCACAAAGTATGAAAACGCGTAGACTATAATTGTAGTCGTGTATTGACTTATTTTCATTAATGTTATGTTTATTTTTCAAAAAAAATGCATTTTAAATTTTTACCCCACAATACAAAAACTCTGGGTCCGCCCTTGGCGAAGGTTGTCACTTAATATAGACAAATTAATTGGTTAGTTGAATTTAAATTACATTGACATTTTGTGAACTTGTCGGCCATCACCATTATCCATGTGAACTATCATAAATGCATCAAACTTTGAGATGGTATTTAATATGGAAATTTTGGAACATGATCTTGACCATTTTTATATAGCATTACATGTCTCAATGCTTGATGTAAGTATTATTCCTTTAATTTAATAATGGTTTGCTTAGATAATTCGCTACATTAGGTGTTTAGTCTTGTTTTTGTTAGATCGGGGAGCAATATATGAGATTCTACTAGAACTGTTGTATGGTAGGTGACTTTGTTTTAGAAAACCACTCATCATAGCCATTATTCTCTTGTTTCTTTTTTAAAAAGCTTAGGAAGAAGTACATGGAGTTAGATGACATGCTAAAGCTGTAGGGTTAAGTATGCTAAATGATATATTTGAGGAAACCTACGACTTGTGGGAATCTAGTATGTAGTTATATCAGAGAATGGAGGTGCACAGCGAACTAATGTTGCTGATTGCAGTAACTTTGATACGGAGCTGGACTATCTGAGATCCAATTGTTAGAATATGTAGATTGGGGCCACAAAGCAACAGTCTAATTTAAGATTTGAAATGAGGCGTGTTGGTAAAAAGCAATTGCATTTTCAAGTAAAAATTCTTTTGTACAAGTGGTGCACCGTGTTCATGACCTTGTGATTTATTTGATTCGTACAAGACGAGAGTGCTAATTTCCTGTTGCTGGAAGATGAAAGGTATTCTATATGCAAGTATCATTAATGAGATTGAAGAAAAACTATTGGGGAGAGAGATTAAACTAAGATCCGTATATGCAAGTAAAAATAATTAGTAGATTACATACACTTAGGAGTGTGGCATACCTTGGATGTCCTAATACAATGAATATTACATTCTATCCATTAATGATGGTATTTAAATGACTAACGACACAGGTAGCAGACTCGTGGAAGTGAATCTGGTGGGCTTGATCTTCATGCCCTTGTCTTCTTTTCCTTTCAACTCCTTTTGCATGTTTAATATATCATTTGTTTTGGCTGCCATTGAATCTCACCATGTCCAAATCATCTGGTCTTAAAAACTGGTGCTTTAGTATACTTGTAACATTTTCATGAGTGATTTTGATTTGAATGTTTTATTGCTGTTTTAAGGCTGGTTGAAGTGCATACTTTCATGAAAAAGTGGTAAGTAAGGTATCAAAGTTCAATGAGTGTAAACACCGTCATTTACTTGTGTCTGAAGGAGAGAGATGGAGTTTGACTTTGGTTTTCTAAGGCAACAAATATTTTTATAATCTGTATGGATTTGCAGATGCTGTTTAGTTTGTATTCTTCTATGCCGTCATTGTTGAATCAGTCAGATTTATTTCCTTGTAAATGGAAGACTTTGGTTCACTGACAAATAATCCAATACCATCAATCAGCAATAATATTGAGTGGTGTGCATTGTATGTACTACGAAAATGTTTTGATACCTGGATATCAAAAAAAAAAAAAATGAAAAAAGAAAATGTTAGAATGCTTGGTTGCTGGAAGGGGGGTGTCGGGGAAGCACTCCGATGCCTAAGATTTTTTAGAAGAAAAATAAAATTGAGAGAGTTTTTGACTGATAAAGTCATATAGTTTCCTTACGAGTTAATTAAATGGATGCTCACTGAAGTATACTCTTGGTTACTACTAGCTCACCGAAAAATAAAAGGTTACCGAATGCTCACTCAACTATTTATTTATTTACCCATCAATCACTATGGCCATTCTCCGTTTGTACAATAGGCAAAAAATCCCACATGGCAGACGGAAAAGTGACGTGGCAAACGGAATCAGTTAAACACTCCACGTGGTTGTAAATTGTTCGAGATAAACACGACTTCTCACATTTTCAATCAAAAAAAAAAAAAAAGATCGCAACAAGAAAGACACAAAAAAACCCATACAATCTGTGAATTTGTGATTGTGTTGTTGGGAGAAAAACCAAAGGAACAATGTGGCAATAGCACTCCGCAGATTCTCTTCCTCCATTAAGCACCTTTGTCCCTCCTTTTATAACATGGTTTACGCATAAACTTCTGTAATTTTTACCATTACATGCTGGGTTGTGTTCATTTCATTGATTTTATGAGTTTTTTTTTTTTGTCAATTAGTCTGCTTTCTCCAGTCGAGCTGCTAGGTTTGTTCTCCAAATCAATTTCTACAATTGGGAAATGGACAATCTGTGAAGTTTTGATTTATACCCTTGGTCGTTCCTCCATCACCAACAAAGGAAGAGACAAATCTAAAATCCCCAATTGAAATCTAACCCTATGAAGAACCAAATCAGTCAATTTTTCATGGAAATCTCTTCATCCACTCTCTGAATCGTGAGATTGGCTTATATCCTGTAGGTATTGCAGAGGTAAAGCCGTAAAGGAGATGGGATTATATCCTATTGGTATTGCAGAAGTAATTCGGCACCGTGTAAATTCAATTAATTGGGATGTAGATATAGAGCTCCTTGGATATGGATTACAAAGCTGGGATCACCAATTGAATGAGTTAGTTAGAAGATGTGATTTGAAGATGAAGGGGATTTGGGGATGAAAATTTCATCCCTCTGATTTCTTAGAACTTTGATTTTGGCTCGTCAGAAAACGATTAATAATAATTAATGATTTTGGGATTTAAAAAATAATAATTTTAGATGATGTGGACTTAATTCATCATCCAAGTCATTTTTTTATATCTACGTGGAATTTATTTTCCAACTGTACAGACAGATTTGGGCATAGTGATGGATAGGTAAATTTATGAATAGTTGAGTGAGCATTCGGTAACCTTTTATTTTTCGGTGAGCAAGTGGTAACCAAGAGTAAAATTCAGTGAGCATTCGTTTATTTAACTCGTTTCCTTACCTTGCCATTGAGGTCAGAGTAAATGGAAAAATGCGTCCAGGCTATTTGTTGGTGTGAAAGTTTTCTTGAAGGACAAGTTTAATTTGGGGGCAATTTGCTTGGTAAACAAGTTTCCTGGAGGACAAGAAAGAGGCTTCTTGGGTCCGAGTATCATTGGTCGACAAGAAAGTCAAACTGAAAAATGTATCGAGATATTTTTTCCACATGTCTACCATGCGGATATGGTTATAGCACAACTCATTTATGGTCGTCTTCTTGTTGGACTAGATAGGCTCCATGAGCAAAGATATGAATCGTGGCTGTCAAGAAGATTCTAAAATATTTGATAGGATAATGTTGCATGTTGGTAAAAGCAAATGCATTTTGAAATAAAGAGGATTTTCCAGCTACCCAGGTTCAGATTTTTATAAAAAATTCAGTACAAAGTGAACTATTATTTGTTTGAATATCAGGTTATAATAGCTTAATAAGAGTACGAATAACGAATCTTAAGTTCTACTGGGGGAACATGGGAATAATGAACAGACTGTACAAGCCGAGTGAAATGACATTTAAGCTTGGTTTCATGCAGTGAACTTGTTAATAGAGCAGAGCTAAATCCAAACGAGGTTTGTGTAAATGAGATGAGCTTGAGATCAGGGGCGCTGCCCTGAGCTCCAAACCTTTTTATTTTATTTTAGCATTAGTGCAGAAATCTGTTTAGTTCACTCCTTCGCCCCACCCCCAACGCACCTTACCTTTATGTTGATCTTAATGGAGCTTCAAGAAAGCTATTCGAGTTAGTTAAACCTGTTTAAAAAGTTTAACCCAGACATGGGGAAACAGAGAAACACGAGTCACTTATGATGCACTGATACTGACACGTGTGTCTGACACGATAAGTGTCGGATACGTCGACACACGATTTTTTAAAAAAGTACAGACGACTCGTTATCAACACGTTGATTAAATTTGTAAAAATTCTGAATTTATATAGTATAAATTCAGTTTTATACTTATTATTAATATTTCTTGTTGAAATTTTTTAAACATGAGTACTTATTTGTTACTTGCTAATAATTTTGAATTAACAATATATAATTTTCTAATATAAAAAGAAAAATGATTACGGTAGAGTGTCCGAGAAGTGTCGGTATCGACTCGTGATCGACACGGACACGTTACCCTAATTGAAATGTCCGTGCTATAGAGCGAGTCACTATAAGTGTACTCTTTGCACATATATACTTTTTGTTTGAACCTTTAGATTCTATAGTCATGTGATGTCTATGTGTTTTCACTTCGCTCATGTCCTCTGTAACGTCGTCCTATGAGAGAGTTATTTTTGATCTTTTGAATGACAATGGGTTGTTGCTACGGGTTGTAAACTTTATTGTAGCCAGCTTGGCATTTAGGAGTTACACTGGAGTTACATGGTATAATTAGTTAGACCTTGCCTAATTTCATATGTTGTTGACTTTGGTTCTGCATATCTTGCCTCGTGTCCATTTATGGATATCTCCATTGGCCTTATGATGCTCGAATATTTAGTTTGGCGTGTATCTTTCCATCCATTGTTTATGCCATTGGATTCTTCTAGACAATATTCAAAGAAAAAAGTTAAAAATCTTATGTATTATTGTTTAAATGTCTATCACACACAATGTGCATGCCAGGAAAAACATATTTCCTCGAAAAATAGAAGAAAGATGATATCTTGTTTATAGACTACCAATAATCTGGTAGTATTATAAACTATGAATATTATTGACTTGAACAGATTGATATATTTGATACTTCGTTACCATGCATTTATTTGTAATTTTTCTCCCTTTTTAAGTGCAAAATTTGAATTGAATATGCTACTTGTTGTTTACCCCATATCAAGTATGAGGTGATACATCAAGAATTGCAACACCTTTCCAAGTAATTTTGTTTTGTCTACATTGATGGATGTCTATTAGTGATAGGATGTACATTGTATTTCCTAAATACGGAGTATGCCGGAATTCAAGCCTGCTATCTGTGTAGGCCAATGGAGGAATGAGGAGAGAGTGCCTTTCGTACTCTAATTTGTTTGGAGTGGACAATTATTAAAAAAAAAAAAAAAGATGAACCGCATTTTTGGAGACCCCCACTTGCCATGGGCTTTGGTGGAGGAGGTAAATTGCAAGTTATGCCTCCAAGGGTACAGGCCCTATAGGGTGGAAGGCTATTTGTACACTTGCACTTATCCGAGAGCCAAATCCATATTTCAGGATTCGAACCCTTGACACGACAACCTCAAATAAAGTTGGAGTTTTTCCACCTTTCCCTTTTATTACTTGGAGATGTGCCATGGGGCAGAGTGAACAATTATTCATTGCACTATAATCTAGTGGATGGGTTTTATATTTATGAAAAGCCAATGTTGAACAATGCATGTTACGAACTAAGACAACTATTCTTGCTTGGACCATGCTACATGTACATAAAGGTGTTACGAACTAATATTATCGTTGAGTTGATATTTTTGATGGATAATGTGGGGTTGCCTAATTTGACTGTGTGCCCTTCCTTTCGTTCACAGTTAGCACATTTGGATATCCTGCACATTGTTTTTAGACTTGACCTGGATATCGACTCGGACAAGATATTGGGTCTCGGGTTACTGGTCAAATCGGTTGGTCATTGCATAAAAATCTATAAAAAAAAAAAAATTAAAGTTTTTTAAAGGCAAATTATATTGTTTTTAAATTATTTTTCACTAGTTATTTAGGTCTATAAAATAAAGTAAAATGTTTGATCAAAGTTTTTATAAATAGAAAACATAAGCCCTTGTTTGATATCAATTTTTTTTTCCATTCACTTTCTCTTTTTTTTTTTTTTTTTATCTTTTTTCATTTCAATCACATATTCTATCAATAAAATAATATTACAAATAAACTCGAAAATTCTCTTTACTTTTTGATCACACATTCTTCCATCAATCACTATTCCAAATCAAATTCTTCTCCAAAATGGGTGTCAAACAAATGCTAAATATAATTCATTGGATACTTATAATTTATTGCACATAAAAAAATATTGAAGTACTCTATAACTCCAATGGTGATGAACTAATTATTTTATTTAGAGGTCTAAGGTTCAATTCCTTGGACTCCAAAAAATTTTAAAAGCATTTGTGAAAATCGGTAAATCGGTCGGGTTAAATTGGTCAAAATCGTCGGTTAACTTGGTCAAAGTTGACTTTTGAAAGAGTCATGTGCATTCCTATTAAATTTATCTATCCGGCCTGTGTAAGGGCTTGGGTCACCGATTTTCCAGCCCGACCTGTCGAGTCGGGTTTTATAACTATGTCCTACACAGCTTAGTTGCCGCATGGCATTGTGAGAATGATCTTTCTATTCAGTGGCATAAATAGTCTCTCGATGGCCACCCTTTATCAGTGTGTATCTAGTGACATAAGACCGGTCATAGTAAGATGGCAGGTTCCAAGGGGCTTGATTTGGATAAACATATGCAGGGAAACTAATCACCTCATTTGTCGGTAAACTAATCAAATTGTGATCTACATATAGGACAATCGATGTTGAAATTGCCTAAGCTATCGTTTTATTAGAAGAACATCATTTCCCGCTGTTGAAAAGAAACTTCGCTACCATATCCATTATCTAGACTCGGCCATAAAGAATTACAATTGAATGTTTTAGGTTTACAAATTGAATCGTTACAGTAGCACTTGATTCGTCCTGAATTTTTTTTTTTTTATCATCTTCAAATGACTTGTTACCATGTGACAAAACTGTTACAAATTTAAGAGAATTATGCTTGGTGGGTCCCGTCCCATATGAGAGAATGAACACTCTTATGTACGAAAATTGTATACACAAAGCAAGGTCCAATTTAAGATACCAAGTCGAAACATAAAGCAAAAGTTTTATTTTATTTTTTAAAATCTTGCAGAAGGGGCTCTAGAGTAGCCTCGAACCTGCGCATAAAAATATGTTGGACCCCACAAGAGAGTGGTTGCTTAAATTTTAAAAGTTCAAAAATACCCGCATTTAAAAGGGAAATTACTTCGGGACGACGCAAGCAAGCAGTACCACACACCAGGCACCAACTCAACGTGTGGATCGGGAAGCTTCGTGTCACCACGAATGACATCCTGGTAACCCCCCAACGCGACTAAGAAATCGATACGTAATCAGTGACCAACCGAATCAATTAATTAATATAGGCTTTTAGATATGTTTTGTTTTTATAATATTAAAATAATACACGGAGATATCTAGAAGGGCAGAAGGCTATAAATATCGCTGCTGCTATGTCAAACCAAGGTTTTTCTTTCCGATAATCTTCATTTTGTACCGAAACGTCTAGAGAAAACCACACTCAAAAGCTTATTATACGAAACCCAGCAAAAAAAAAAAAATTTAACTACAGCGATAAGAGGGGAAGCTCAATTAAATTTGTTGAAAGGTATGAATGCAATTCTGTTCTATTTCCTTTCAGTTTCTGTGCTTTAAAGATTTTACTTTTTGATTTGTCATATTGAATATGAAATGAGCGTGTAAAAGAAGAAAAAAGGGGGAAAGTCCATTTCTGTGGGCTGGAATTCTGCGGGGAAATATATATTTATTTGTTGGTGGAAAATTAATTGATTGATTATTTATAGTTGAAGTTGAAGGGTTTTTATTTAGAAAAAGAATAGTTTGATTAGTTTCCTTTTGTTTCTTGGCCACCAAGAAAGTTGGTTTGCTTAGTAAGTGTGGTTATTTGTGAAGACTTGGTAGCGTCACCTGGTTTTCTTATTTATATGAGAGAAAATGTTGTGGGATAAAAAAAATAAAACTATTTTGAGACGCTGAAGTATTTTGATTGATGGTGGAATTTTGAATTTCCATTAGCACTTTGTATTTGAAGATCAATCTAGGACTCAGGAATGCAAACTACTTTGGTTTTATGTAATGTAATATCAGTCTCTACTTCGACTCTTTGCACGAAATTTTGCTTGTGCATTTTCCATCTGTCGTCTGCGTGTTGAGTAGTGTTGATTGATGTTCTTGAGCAAAATCATCTTATTTGTTTATTTTGTAGATTTTTTTCCTATTGGGTCTATAATTGATTTTGCAATTGTGGAGGGAGACTGAGATCAGTTCTTTGTTTTACGCAGGGATGGCGCTCTTGGATCAATCTTCTAATCCTGTTTCTCAACCCATTAACTTCAATAGAAAGAGGAAATCAAGAAGTAGAAAGGATGGACCGAAAAATGTAGCAGAGACAATTGCAAAGTGGAAGGAATACAACAATAAAGTCAATTCTCAGGATGATGAAAGTAAGGTAGCTCGTAAAGCTCCTGCCAAGGGATCAAAGAAAGGATGTATGAAAGGTAAAGGAGGTCCTGAAAATGCTCAGTGCAATTACAGAGGCGTTCGGCAGAGGACATGGGGTAAGTGGGTTGCTGAAATTAGAGAGCCGCATAGGGGTCCTAGGCTATGGTTGGGTACATTTAGCAATGCGATCGAAGCTGCTACTGCTTATGATGAGGCTGCAAGAGCAATGTATGGCCCTTCTGCTCGGCTTAATTTTCCCACTTGCCATATGCCGAATGAGTTGAAGAAAGAGTGTCGTTCATTGCGAACTACATCAACGTCCAATTCCACAACTTCTAGTGTGTCTAATGTTTGTCTGCCAGACTCTACGGGGCCTAAAGCTGATGCTACAAAGATGAGAGATGAAGATTCTGAGGGTGAATCACGGACAAACAACAATGGGCATTCGCTGCTGGGCGAGGTTGGTCGTGCATTGAAGGTGGAAATAAAGGAGGAACCTATGGAGGAGGAAAGAAGGAAAGATACCCCTCAACGCTTCGATAGTATTGAAAATCATTGGTTCAATACGAAGGAAGACCCTACATATTTCAATGGAAGTTCGGCAGCTGGGCAAAATCCATTAGACGGCCTGTCTTGGGATGAAATGTTTGATGTGGATGAGTTACTGACCTCGTTAGACCCCACTAGTTACAATTCTTTAGAGCCCAAGAGATTGGAGTCGCATGGTGGTCAAGCAGGGCAGTCCACCGATGGCACTATGTATACTTCAGATTTGTCAAACCAATTGCAGAACTCTGATGGAATGTTGCTCAATAGTTCACCCCACATGGAACAGGCACCTTCTGCGGCTGATTACTGTTTTGATTTCCTAAGCCCAGGAAGACCAGAAGATTTCAATTTTACATTGGATGATCTGTTACTTGATTTGTATTCTGGCATGGCGCCATAAGCTGTTGAGATTCATGCTGATTGAGAAGTGGCAACGAATTCTCTTTCTTTGTATGATATTCTTGGAGTAGGAGTAGGAGTTAGTAGTATCTTGGATCTTCCAGATTGATTATTTATTTACGAGGATCTCTTAGAAACAGGAACCCTTTTTAAACGTTAGAGATATATTAATTTGATTCGTTTTCCTGATTGCTCACATCAAGCTGATTCTTGGCAAGTCTTTTAGATTAGTAGAGTTGGCTCTAGTTGGAACTTCTCAAGTAAAACAGTCGTCTTCTTGTACGGACACGACACCAAATTGTCGGCTTTTGTGCTAAACTTATGACAAACTTTAGAGTAAAGATAATTAAAGATTCTTTTCATAGTTGTTATAGTATTATTAAAAGGTTGAACCCCAACCTTGAGGGCCCCCACCGACCCTGTCCTGGGCCATTGTGGAGGAGGTAAATCGCAGGATGTGCCTCCCAGGAGCCAGGGTGGAGAGCTTATGGATAGGCCTGGGCTATTAACGCTATGGTAACTCCCGCTTGCAACAAAGCCAATTTCACCTTGCAGGGAATCGAACTTTGCACACTACCGCGCTGAGCCCTAACCGCCCTCCCCTTTGCCACTGGGAGATATGCCCTGGGGGCAGTTGTTATAGTATTATTGTTATCATTCATTGTTGTTATTATTTCGGGGTCATTTGCGTGAAGATCATTGAAAATAGGAGTATTTTTACTTCTTTTTTAGCTACAATGGGAAAAATTAAAGGTCTGTTCTTTTTGTCATTTTTCAAGTTTTCAACTTTTCAAAACAGTGAAAATGCGTTCTATTCGTATTTTCGAAAACGCAATTTTGAAAACAAATTAAAAAATTACAAAGAAAATTCAAAACAACAAATTTATTGTTTTTGGTGTTTTCAGTTATAATCAAGCCAAAATTTTCAAAATGTATTTTAAGTGTTTTTAAAGCAATTTTTCAAAATGGCAAAAAGAACACATTTTCAATAATCTCAAAATGAACCCTCAAAACACAATTTAAAATAAATTCAAAATACAAAACTGAAATACAAAAATAACAATCCCTAATATTTTCATTGATACTTTTGCATATTACATTATTAAACTTTTTGTCGAATATAGGAAAATAAAAGTAATATTTACTACTCATAGTTCTATTTTTTAATCAATTAAGCAGATCGAGCTTAGTGCTCATGGATCGTTAGGTTGGCAAACCTAATCTGGCATGACCCTGCCATAAGTGTTGGACCAATCAACGAACCCCTATACAACAGGATGAAATAGTTTGTTCTGATCTTTTAAAAGGATCGATTTGCCTGGAGAGCTCGACACACACCCATTTTGACAACACTAATCGAGAGATGTAACAGCCCCCTCGGGAAGAAGAACTTGGGTAATATGTTGATATTCCATCGATTTCGAAATATACAATGGTGTAGCACCTTTCTTGCTCTTTGCATTTACATTAGCTCCTCTATTGATCAAAACTTGGACAATCTCGACCGAGCCTCCTTCAACAGCCAAATGCAGTGGCGTATGGCCTTCGGCATCTTGGCTTTCCAAATCAGCGCCAAATTCAACAAGCATCATTACTGCATCTTTATGTCCCTTAATAGCTGCAATGTGAAGTGGCGTCAAACCGTATTGATCGGAGAAACTCAAAGATGCACCTTTTTCGAGTAGGGACTCGAGTAGATCCAACTCTCCGCGCCTTGCAGCACTAAGCACCGATGCGCCACGATCAAGTATTTTAACTACCTCTTTCTGTACAAAATGAGATATTAAACTCCATAAATTTGAACGTGTAATCTAGGTTGTGTAACAGAAACAAATGTACAAATTTGATGACCATCTCACACATTTTAAAAAGTTTGGTGGCTAATGTATAAATATGATAAACAGAAAATTGTGTGATTACTTACGTGCCCCTTATCACGTGCAACATCAAAGGCTGAACGGCCAAGATCAAAATCAGAAATTGTGGGGTCAGCACCCACGTCTAGAAACATCTCCACCATCCGACGGTCCCCATTAGCAGCAGCTCTGTGCAAAGCCGTCCGGCCGTCGTTACTCCTCGCGTCCACCTGTGCCCCTGCACTTACCAACACCTTAGCACTGTCCAACTGACCTTTGCTCGCCGCTAAATGCAATGGCGTGTTCCCTTCCTTATCCCTACAATCCAACAGCACTCGATCCTTTTCCGTTAATAATCTCTGAACTTCGTCCGTCCGATCAAACGCCACTGCTATGTGCAAATCGCGCCACCCCTTCGACGCGCATTTGAGTTCATCTGATTCAGCGAATTTATCAACTTTCAATCCAGATTCTAGAAGTAAACCCACCATGTCGTCCGAGTTACTACTGGAGCTATTAGTATTAGTATTATCCAGCTGAGTGGCGACGCGGTACAATGACTCGGCTTCCCCAGGTGACAACTCAGCAACAACTGATCTTTGTCGTTTAATTAGGTTCCTGACTGCTTCAACATCTCTAACGCTGACTGCATGCCTCAAAAGAAGAGGACCCAGGAAGTAAACTTTGAGTTTGGTGTGGTAGGTGGTGAGGTGGGGGGCTGAGTTGAACCACGAGTTAATGAACTCGGAAGGACTCGACTCGGGAGTGAGTTCAGGTGCGAGAGCTGTTTTGAGGAGGAAACGGTCGGAAGTTGAGCGGGGAAAGGTTTCGGGGAGGTGGGATTGGGGTTTTAGGACGACTTGGAAAGTGGTGGAGGCGAGCGGTGCAATCAGTCCACTGGGTGGGTTAACCAGGAACTTGTGAGGGGACGAGGTCTGGATCTTGAACGCTACTGGGGAAGTGGAAGAGAGCGACTTAATGTGAATATCAGTGCGACATTTGCAGCCTAATGCGAACTCTATGCGAATTTCTTGTTCAGACACTTCAACCAGCTTTTCCATTTTCACAATAGTTGATTATTCGGTGGAGTTGAAAAGTGAAGCATAAATTCTCCTGCTAATAAGAACATGTGAGTGATACTGTACTATTATGGTCATGTGATTGTGTGGTGGTCTCTAGCGAAAATGACAAAATGATAAAATGTTGATGATACGTCGAATAATGGAATTGGGCAATTTAATTTTAAGAGAGATTGGGAGAGGAGAGAGAAATTTGAGGGATTATTTTAGTAATATAATCTTTAAATCAAAACACTTCTTCTGATGGCTAAATGATGCTGTTTTAGTGCTTTTGATGGGAAATTTGTGATCATATGTTTATATGATTTGCAGTCTGTGTGACCTTCATAAGATCTAGTCTCATGGGAAGTTCAATGGAGTACGGTTCTGGAGATGACACCGACATGGGCGATTCTGAAAGTGAGTATGAAGAGAAAGATAACTGAATAACGATAATCACTAGTTTAAAGTATCTGATGATGCTTACTCTTGCACACACTGTCCAAAGAAATGAAGCGAGATTTCTTGTACTAGTAACCCTTGCAGCATACAATCGGTGTTGGTAGACGGCTGTCGAGGTGTAGTGAGTAATCAAATATGTCCTCCTCGGAAATTGGGCATCAATTTGCAATCCGTATGCCACATTAGCTATTACATTACAGTTGCGAAACGGAAGCTATCCCAGTGAGTTACGTTCGACATTTTGAGAAGTTTGATAGTCAAAATTCGACATCTAAAATTTTAGTAAGCAATAGAAGACACTATTCTAAGTTTAGTGATTATTGGGACAATTATCTCAATTTCCCATGCATGATTGAAACAAGTATCCAATCTTGGTTGGCTTTCACCCCTAGCCCTTTCTCAGTTTTGTAGCCCCATTATCTTCCACTTGAGATTTGGTTGTAAGAGCAACTTTTCCATCCCGACAATGACTATTTACTTTCCATTTGGGATTTCGAAGGAGTCCACATCTATGGTTATGCTTAAAGTATACGATTATTCCGATTCCAATTCTTGATAGCAAACCATTTCCTCATTTTATACACCTTTGTGTCTGGTCCACGCTTATCACCCATCTCCTGTGAAGAAATTTCTATTATTACTATCTCGAGTAATTGGTTTTGCGCTTGCTTTTGTTTGTATTTTGAAGGCAGAATAAACTATAAAGTGTGTTTGAAGAGCTAAAAAGCCTTTGTTGATGGCCAGGAACTCAATTTATTTCTCCACCAATAAATAGTTATGGAATCGTAAAACTAGTAGGAATACATGGTAATTGTTGGGGCAAACAAGTCCCACATCGGTTGTGGGAAGAAAATAAATTCACCATATAACTCAAGTGGGCTACTCCACCCATAACCAATTGGTTTTGGGATGGAACTTCATTTGGGTCTGGTGGAGTGGGCTTGGGCCCTGAGTAATTGCTCTCAATAATTCCCTAACAGTGGTATCAGAGGTTTTGGGATGGAACCTCACTTGGGCCTGGTGGTGTGGGTTTGGGCCTTGGGTAATTGCTCTCAATAATTCCCTACAACTGGTATCAGAGCTCAGGTTGTGTGGCTAGATAAATCGAGATGGTGAAAAATTCTCATGAGATGGTTGATCCATGGTAACGTAGTGGGCGCAGGCTACGATGGATTATCTCGATGAGTGGTGATTTATCTCGTGAGCCTTGTTTGAGGGAGGGATTGTTGGGGCAAACAAGTCCCACATCGGTTGTGGGAAGAAAATAAATTCACCATATAACTCAAGTGGGCTACTCCACCCATAACCAATTGGTTTTGGGATGGAACCTCATTTGGGCCTGGTGGAGTGGGCTTGGGCCCTGAGTAATTGCTCTCAATAATTCACTACAGTAATGCCATATGAGTGATTAAAATATGCTTACAATCATTTTCAGTCTTTTTACAGAAACTAGAATCCTGTTGTAGTTGATCTATGGCAGCCACGATGACTCCCAGTTCACATATTTCGATCCCAGGTCTTCTTTTCAGTTTACAATTCACATTTCCAGTGGTGGTGGTAGTGGTGGGTATGGTGGCGTCAGTGTTGTGTAGGTGCGATGGCGCCAACCGTTAGGGATGGGCTAAAAAATCGAAAAACTGATCGAACCGACCAAATCAAAACGAGACGGGTCGGTTTGGACCAAAAAAAATGTTTGGTTCACTTTGTTTTAACCATTGAAAAGAAAGGTCAGGTTGGTTGCCAACTCATCAATTAATCGGCAAATGACCTAACCTGCTAATAAATTTTTAATTTTTTTTCATTTTAAAATTAATATTCTTAAACTTAAAAAATAATATAATATAAATATTTATCAAATAATTTGTTTACCGTCTATACTTTTTCTATCAAAACTCCAAATTCCAAAAGAAAATAAAAGCAAGGAGAATTTTTTATTGTAAACTCTAAATTTAGATTGTGCCTTACTTTTCATTTTGATGTAATTGTTTGATGGTAACTATCGAATATATAGGGCAATTTTTGGAAAATCGACCATTAGGTATTTTACATTATACATATTATTAATACGTATTATGCAAGTACATTAAAAAAAATTACATATATATATATATATAGCACATAAATTTTTTAACCTTGGATTGACACATTTTTTTAACTTGGACAAATGTTCAAAACGACTAGCCAAATCAAACCGACTTTGTTTGGTTCGATTTCAACAATTAGATTGGATCGATTTGAGTAAGAATTTACTAAAATCTATCAAGTCGGATTTGATTTCGATTGGAGCTAACCTACCAACTGCTAGTGATTGTGGTTGTGATGGTTTTGGGGTAAGGGGGTTGGAGAAGAAGGAGATGGTGGTGGGCAGGAGCGGACCCAGCACCCGGCCAGCCCCCGCGGCCTCCCTTGCTGGGTCCGCTGGGAAGAGTTGCAGCAGCCGGCGATCAGAAGAGGAAGAAGATGAGCAGCCAATGTTTTTTTTTTTTTTTTCCTTTCTAACCATTGAGGCTTTGAGCTTGGGCTTTTATTTTTAAACAATAAGGTCCAATAGCTAATTGCAACCAACCCATTTCTACAAAGTCCAAATGCAAGATCAATCCCCAAATTGATTCAAACCCAATTGACCCAAACGAGAGGAGGCGAGGCAGGAGAGACCAAAGACGAACGGCGATTGGCGAAGGCTCGAAGTCGAAGCTTACTCATGGGCGTTGGCGTCAGTGGGCGGCACCAAGACACCACCACACGAGGTTCCTGTTATTTCCAGTTCCAGGCTTCCAGTCCGGACTTCAGGGCTGCGCTTGACCTCCGATTCCTTGTTCCGACCGTGCTCATCCGAAAGAAAAGCATCCGAACAGGCGAGTGAAAGCGGCCTCAGGCGGCGAGGCACGCGACGGCTTCTCTCAATCTCGGTCAGTCCTCTTCGCTGCTCTCTCGTTTCTTTTTCTTTTTCTTTTTGTTCCTTTAGTTAATTTCAATTTTGGTTTGAGTTTTTGTATTTTTGTTTTTGTTTATATAATATGAATGTGTAGTGTAAATTGTGTAATTGTAAATTGTAATGTGTTTGTGAATCTAAGAATATTTATTACCTGTAGCCTGGGATTTCAGATTTGTGAATCTAAGAATATTGGGGATTTTGAAACTTGAGGATGTTGGTAATTTATGTTTTTAGGAAATTAGGGATAAGTGAAAAGAATTAATGAAGAAAATGTTGGACTCAATTAAACTATGTGTAGACTATTTTTTAATCCATTTTAATTGAAAAATAAATTGGGGCATTTTGCGGATTATGGAGCGATTTTTTCAACCGAAACGAAAGTCCATACCTGATTCTTCTTTGTCTAGTTGTGCATCTAGTCCCGTCGCTGATTCTAGTCGAGCACAAGAGTTATTAAATAACACAAAGAAGTCCCGATCTCAATTGAATGGAGATGATCTTGTATCTGATCCAGGGAAACGCCCCCCCCATCGACTCATACGATCCCAATAATTTTTAATATTATATAATTAAATATTAATAAACGACATCGCTCTTACGATCGCTGATGGTCGACGTTGACTGGTCAACGTCTGCTCGGGTTGAGATGAGATCCTGGGTCCGCCACTGGTGGTGGGTGGTTTTTGTTTTTGTTTTATTTAATTATTAATGTATTATAAATGTATTTTTTGTTGAAAAATGTAAAGTTGTTAATTTATTCTTTTAAAATTAGTCAAATTATGGTTTATGTAAATTCTATGTCAAATTAATAGTTTACATCAATTTGGACTCCATGTGTAAATTTTTTGAAAGATTTGATATCATGAATGACACAATTAAAAAATTTGGATCAAGTCTACGACAAAGTGAAAGATTTTGTAACCTAACTACAATTCTCCCTTCTCAATATATGAATGTTGAGGATAGAGGTACAAAAGGGATAAAGATTAAAGACACTTAACATTAATTTTCTTTTAAAAAAAATCCTGCTGAATTAATATTTAAATTGATCACACTTACATGTTACAAATCATTTGATTTTATTTATTCAAATATACATCTTTTCTATATATTGTCATAGAGAGAATTGGAAATTGTGTGATTTTTTAGGCCTAGTTTAATTTGTGTTTCAATTTTTAGTTTTGGGTTCATTTTCAGTTTTTAATTTTCAGAGTCTGTTTTAAAATTGTTAAAAAGGCGTTTGGTTTATTGTTCTGAAAAATTATTTCTCAAAATAGAAAATTAGAAAACACTTTTGGTTTGAATTTTTGAAAAAAAAAAACTGTTTTATGAAATTTTATTCCATTAAATTTGATTTAAAGTTGATGAATTTCAAAATATTTATTTTCACAACAGAGGTAAAAATAAAATAAAAGAAAATAATAAATTGAGTTTAAAAATAAAATAAGAACAAAAACTAAAGATGTGAACTAAGAATGTTTTCCTCTGTGTTTGTTGAAATATATTTTTTAGAATTTTTATGTAAATAATTATGAGGAATTTGAACAATTTTTATTTTTTAGCATTTTTTTTTATAAATTTACTTTTTCATAATTTATATTTTTTAGAATTTTAGAAGCAGAGTAATCAGACACCTAGTAATTGACCTTCGTCAGATACTAGTTCTCTCTGTCATTGTGGAGTAGAGGCTAGTTCGGGCAGGTTGCTCTCTTATGTCATTCTTACAAGCAAGAGAAAGGGCGGGTCGAGAAAAAGTAGATAGGAATTTTATATTTAATTTTTTTAAATAAATTTTTTTAAAAATTTTATTGGATTTAGTTTTTGAATTTGAAACATAATTTTATTTAAACACTTGTTTTCCATGTTACAAATGTCCCATAATTTTTACTATAAACACTCAAAACGTCAAAAATGTATTTTGAGTTTTATGCTATAAGTTTATCATTATTTTTGGAAATGCATTCCCAGAAATACTAAACCAAACATGTTTTCAATGTTTTGCAAAACTGAAAATAGTTTGAAAACAGCAAACCTTACACTGCCTACTTGTTTGTAAAAAAAAAAATTAAAACAAGCAATTTTTTCAATCAGTTGAAGTGAAAACAAATAAACATATTTATTTAGAAAAGCTCTATTGCAATGACAATTCAACTAAGATGACATGTCTGTATCCAACATTGACAAGTGTCGAATGCCGATAATTCTCGATTGTTTTACCATGGTCATTTTTCATTTATCATAAATATCATATATTTTGAACTCGAAGTTATTATTAAATAATAAATATGTACTATTATTTAAAATATTTCGATAAGAAAAATTAATAACAATTATAAAACAAATTTATATTATATAAATGAAGAATTTAAAAAAAATTAATTAACGCGTCAATTACATGTCGTGTCAGTACATTTTGAAAAATCGTGTTTCAACGTATCCCGCATTAGTAGTAACATATATTTATTGTGTGTTTGATGCACATTAAAATGGAAAAAATGCATTTTTGTGATGTGATGGTGAATATGTGGTTGAAAAATAAAGAAAAATTATTAATGTGATGAAAAATATTATTTTATTCTAGAATGTGCGGTTGAAAATGAGTAAAAGAATGAGAATGTGGCTCAAACAGGGGCTTACTATATAAATAAATCATTTTTGTAAGAAGAGTTTCAACGAAGGTTTCGAGCCTTTAAAAAAGAGGATATTACATAATACCAGAATTTTAAATATTCAATTTCAAAAATCAGATATAAAATTTATTTATACAAAAATAAAATATTAATTCAAAATTTAATACTACCCAAACCCTAAAAATCCCAAACACTATCCACACTTCCTTCTCTCTCTCTTTATCTCCCTCTCCCTCCTCATTTGGCGACTTCGACATCAACGAGTAAAACAAAGGTTCCTCCGCCTCCGGTGACCAACAGCAGCAACACCACTACACACGATTGGCAACAGTACCTCGCAACGGCAACAACACCGCTTTTCTTTCCCCATTTTCTTTTTGCCGCAACAGGTGAATGATTTAGGGATTTTATTCCGTCATTTTGTGGGATCATATTCTCACGATCCCTCTCTTCATTTGAAGAATCCCTTTCCATTGTTGTTCTTTGTTTTCTTCAAAATTTTCAAAACAATAGTAGAATGATTTAGATTTATTGTGAGTGATGATTGTGGGAGTAGAGAAGTACACATAGTAGCACACAATTAGTGTGGGTGAGAGAAGCGGGGTTTCTAGTGTGAGTGATAATCAGATCTATTTGGAGGGAAGATGGGCTTAATTTTGGTCAATGTAATTTTGACTTTATTTTTAATTGAGTTCCTACATTTAATTTAATTTTTTTTTTAAAAATTAGTCCATTAAGTGGTGGTGATTGTTGTTTCGACGATTGGGTTTCAGTTGCCATGCTTGTGGTGACAGTTGTGAGGCAGTAGTCACAAGTGTTGATGGTGGTCACATATTATTTGGTTTTTTGTAATCATTAAATTGATTATTTTATGATCGATAAACAACATTCGACAGATGAAAAAGATAAATTGTGATAAAAAAATAATATGTGACCTAAAAAATTATTAATTTGTGACCGATAATTTGATAATTTGTGACTAGCTAATAAGTTGTCTTA
Organism: Fraxinus americana; assembly: GCA_035079005.1. Classification (NCBI taxonomy): domain Eukaryota; kingdom Viridiplantae; phylum Streptophyta; class Magnoliopsida; order Lamiales; family Oleaceae; genus Fraxinus; species Fraxinus americana. The sequence goes on along the minus strand of CM068710.1, from coordinate 34,088,333 downwards.
TAATATTTGTGATTTGTGACCTATAAATAAATTGTGATTTTTCAATTTTTTATTTGTGAGTGATGAACAAATTGTGATCTATTAATTTTTTGAATTGTGACTGTAAAAAAAATTGTGACATATAAAATTTGTGATTTGTGACCAATGAATAATATGTGACTTATTAATTTGATAGATTTGTGACCGATGAATAAATTGTGGAGTATAACTTTTTGATTTGTGACCGATAAATAAATTGTGACCTATAAAATTTTTGAATTGTGACTGCAGAATAATTTGTGACATATGAAAATTGTGATTTGTGATCAATTATATGAAATTTGTGACCAAATTATATGGAATTGTGATCTCAATATATTTAATTAATTAATTTATAAATAAAATTTAAAAAATCCGAAATTTGAAATTTTAAACATAATCTCTTAAATTTGAAATCGATAAAACTAAGGCCCCGTTCGGGAGGGATTAAAATCCAATTAAAATTGAAAATATGGCCGTTATTGGGTCCCACTCGTCTAATAAAAGTCAACAATAACGACTATATTTTCAATTTTAATCCGATTTTAATCTCTCTCATACATGGCCTAAACCTCTTAGTTACATAATCTTCCCTTTAAAAAATGTGACATTGTAAGAGCACTTCAATGGTTTCCATCCAAAGATCACCGGCTGACCAAAATTCATTGAAATGATCTTAATTTGACCAATTTTAACAAGGGTAATAGATACTTTCACAATTTTTCATTTAAAATAATTAAACAGAGAAACAAAAATAACAAAGAAAATAAATTGATTTTCGAGAATACAATTTGTGAGAACTGATTTTTCTTTTTTTGAAATTATGTGGTTAAAAAGTAATTTTCTTCTTTAAATTCATAGCCCTTGTTTGGTCTCTATTTTTTCAAATTACATTTTTAATCTTATTTTTATTCACACAATTTTCAGTAAAATAATATTACGTCCAAATTTTCAGTAAAATAATATTACGTCCAAATTCAAAAAAATTTCTTATTTTTTAACCGCACATTCTACATCAAAATGATATTCTAAAATACATTTTGAGAAAAAAAAAAAAAGATCTCAAACATGCGCAAAATTATTTTACTGAAAGAATATGCGAATTGAAATAAATTAAGAAAAAAATAAATTTTAAACAAATGAGATCTAAAATGAGGACGATAATGTACAAATAAATAATTTTTTAAAAAAAATCACGGATGGTAATTTTTTACTTAAAAGTGAATTGAATATTGCTATGTGTACATAGCAATACACATAAGGGTGTACATAATGTGAGAGGGGTGGAGCCCTCGCTACTGTAGCGCGGACCCCACCTCTATCACATTATGTACACCCCTATGTATCATGCTAATTGCTATGTACACATAGCATGGTCCGAATGAATTTGACTCATTTTAAGATTAGCCAAACATACTACATACAGATATTCGCAGTTGCGGCGGCGTCCTGCTCACAGTAAACTCCCCTCCCTTGTCACCGCCAACCGCCCACAGCCACCCCATCTTTCTCTCTCAATACGGGACACATGACAGTCTCACCTGAGTCCGACCCCCACATGGGCCAACCTGGGAACCCGAATCCCAGTGATCCCACGCCCGTACCCGACGACCTTGATGATTTCGAAGCAGTAATCGAAGAAGAAGACAACGATGAATCAGAAGAAGACGACGAAGAAACCGAACCCATAACTCCGGAGGCCCAAATGCGTACGGATCAGGTCAGTATGGAGTCCCTTTTCAAGCGCCTTTCCACGGAGCGAGTCCCAGTAAGAGTGCACGATGTTTTGATTAAGGGCAACACGAAAACCAAAGACTCAATCATCGAGGCCGAGGTCGATGAACTGCTCAAGAACGCCACCACGGTACAACAGCTGCTCCAGGCTGCGGGTGTTGCCAACGCCCGGCTGCAGCGCCTTGATATTTTTGATTCTGTGAACATTACACTTGACGCCGGCCCGCCCGAGCTCCCTGGAACTGCCAATGTTGTGGTAGAGGTTTCCGAGGCCAAGAACCCGCTCACCGGTGATGTAGGGATTTTTTCCAAACCCGAGGTAACTATTGTTTTGATTATTGATTTAAGGGCTATGCTCACTTTGATTAAGTCTTTATTTTGTATGTAAATGTTATAGTGGAAATTCAGTTTATGCCATATGTGTGGGGCCTCAAGTTTGCCAATTGATTCCCGGTTGAATATGACAATGTGAATAGTAAATCATGTGTATCAATAGCAACGTGATGTGGAGGGTTATGGCATGTGAAACTGGAATTTTTATATAGCTACATTCAAGAGTGTGATTGGAAGTAGTGGAACTTTATGTGAACTCGAAGTTAAATAGGCTAGTTTTAAAAAGGGATAGAAGGAAATACTTGCAGGTGTTCAACAACATTTAACTCGAGCAAAATGTTAGTAAACACTTGTTTTTTTTTTTTTTTTTATAACCGTGGATGTTCGGTCAGCTTGCGCGCACCTCGACTAATTCCACGGGGCCCTGAAATTTACGACCGGGTACTCACCTCAGTGACTGTGAGGGGACTCGAACTGGTGACCATTGGGGAGCAAACCCAAGGCCTAACCAATTAAGCAACCCCTCAGGGTTAGTAAACACTTGTTCAACAAAGTCATGTTGAGTAATTATTTTTATACAATAAAATGTAAAATGTTGAATCACTTGGTGGAAAGCTAAAAACAACTAATTTGAGCTAAAAAGGGCAATGGTTGATTTGTATAGAATGAGCATTAAGAGACTCAGATATACTACCATGAAATTTAACCAATGATAGCTCAAGATTCTCATTTATTTAAGTTTAATTTTGTAGAAGTGGTTTAAAATTCCATCTCTATTTGATTTTTGATGTCATGAAGCACTTTTGTAGGCTAGGTCATGGTCTCTCGAAGGATCTCTTAAGCTGAAAAATTTGTTTGGTTATGGAGATTTATGGGATGGTTCCATGGCTTATGGCTGGGGTCAAGCATCAGAAGTTAGTGCCGGAGTCTTCGTTCCCAAATTCAAAGCATTGGCCACACCTTTAACAGCTCGAATATCTCTTCTTTCCCAAGATTGGTTGAAGTTTTCTTCTTATAAAGAGCAAGCACTCGGCCTGTCACTTGGCCTATTATCCATTGGGAATCATGATCTGTCATATAACATCTCATGGCGTACCTTAACTGATCCATCTCAAATGGCTTCTCACTCAGTTAGGAGGCAGCTTGGACATGGTCTGCTCTCAGCTTTGAAGTACACATTTAAAATTGACCAGCGAAATTCACCTCTAAGGCCAACTCGAGGATACGCTTTCCTTTCCATGACACACATCGGTGGTCTTGTTCCAGACAACCGAAGCTTGCGTTTTATTCGTCAGGTATGACTGTTCTTTTTATTTCCTTTGTTTATTTATCAATCAGAGATGCCTTCAAAGTGTTTTTTTTTTAGCATCATTACTGTTTAATCAACTTATCTCTTCTGATTTTGATATCCTATAATCCATGATTTTATGTTTTATTTAATATGGCATTACACATCAGGTATTCCCCTCGACTTGAGGTCAAACTTGAAACTGAAATTCACAGCACAAACACGCATGTATTATTGTTGACTCCATGAGCTTCCAAATGTCTTCCACTCTAGAATATATGATGCAATTACTAGCCAATATGCATGTGATGTTGGAAGACATCCTAGTGTGATTGATAACATTTGTGCCCCTCTATGACCATGTATATAACTTATTTTATTTAATTTGATGCTTGGTATTTTCTGAACAGGAATTTGATCTTCGTTATGCTGTTCCCTTGGGATTTTACCATGCTGCTTTGAACTTTGGAATCTCAGGTGGTTTTATTTTCCCATGGGGGAGAGGATTCTTGAATACACCTTCATATTTACCTGAGAGGTTCTTCTTGGGTGGTAATGCTTCTCCAGTTTGCACCTTGAGAGGCTCAACATCAATTTTAGGTTTCAAGGCAAGGGGACTAGGCCCTGCCGAGCCTCGAAGGCAAGAAAGGGGAAACTCTAATAATGAAAGCTCTGATGCCTCTACTGGAGTGGATTTTATTGGAGGAGACCTTGCTGTCACGGCTTTTGCAGACTTATCTTTTGATCTTCCCTTGAGGGTGCTTAGAGAAGCTGGTATCCATGGCCATGCTTTTGCCTGCACAGGAAGCCTGACTAAATTAACTGAGAATGCATATCGAGAATTGTCGTTACAGAAATTAAGAGAATCCTTTCGATGCTCTGCAGGATTTGGTATCATTGTACCCACCAAGCTATTCCGCATGGAGGTCAGTCATTTTCCCTGAAACTAATTACTAAATTGTTTGTTTATGTTGACTTTGGTAAAAGAAAGACATGCCCATGCTGCATGACGTTGCCTCAAACCACCAGTTGGTAGGATAATTCGTTCCTACATGGGCCATCTTTTATCTGTAAGAAAATGCTTTATCTGCAGTTTAAAAGATTAAAACGGAAAAGGGAGATAATCAATAAATTTATAAATATCTCTAGATTTTAGCCTTCAGAATTTCCTGGAAGTGTCAGTTTTCATGTCTTGAGGTCCAGCAGAGAGTAAATTTTCAATTTTTTTGGATATTGATTTTCCTTGAACATTCACGAGACCAGCTCCTTTCTGATAATAAAGATTGTAAATGATATTCAAGTGGCAATGTTGATGTCTTTTGCACCTTAAATAGTCGATAAGTACTTCAGACAAATTTCTAATAAATTGACTAAGATCCATAAATAAGCAGCAAAAGAACTTAGAAAACTTTAAATTCATATTTTATTTTTCCGGAAGAAATACGGATTGAAACCAGGACAATTTATAACCCGCTTGGGAGCCATCTTTTGTAGTCCCAAGAAGGATGTATTCTGTCTTCATTATATGTATAAGTACATGTGTAATATCTCTGACGGCTTGATCCATTATCATCAGGTTAACTACTGTTACATACTGAAACAACACGAACATGACCAAGGGAAGACTGGTGTGCAGTTTAGCTTCTCTTCTCCACTATAATACCTGTTCGTTAACTTTGTCCTTTTCTTGATATCCAATTACATTGAATTGAACTCAAGGACTCCTGTGCAAGGTAAATGAGAGAAATTTTCCTACTCTACCTAACCAGCCAATTTAGGCCATTTCAAGATTTGTAATTTTAATTTTAGGCAATTTTGTGATTCGCCTTTACAAATAAATAAGATTACCAAGGTTTTAGCAAATGTATTTTTGACCTTTATTTCAAATTGCTCGATAATTGAATTTTTAATTTTAAATTTATCTGCGGTGTACACTGTATCCTATTTTTTGGTGAGTGAGGTATGAAGTTTAATTTTTAATGAATGTCGTCCTTGGAATCTTTTCATTAACACTTATTTTCTTGACATGCTTTCTGGATTAACTTGGGAAAAGGAATAATTTTTTGGACGACATAGTTGTGTTTTGTAGTCCCTAGTCATGATAAGATATTTGTTCGAAGAGATTTGAGAGCGACATGGTGAAAGTGAACATCGTCCTTGGAATCTTTTCATGAGCGCTTATTTTCTTGACATGCTTTCTCGATTAGTTTGGAAAAAGGAATATTTTTTTGGAAGACATGTTTGCGTTTTGTAGTCCCTAGTCACTGATAAGATCTTTTTTGAAGAGATTTGAAAGCAACATGGTGAAAGTCGACAAGTGATATGAAAAGAGTGCATGAAAATTACAACTTCTGGGGATCGAAGTAAAGAAGGTAACATAAACTTTGGATAATTTATGATTTGATGTTGGCGAACGTGTACTTCATTAGGATAGACTAGGCTTTGTATTTGAAGTGATATTCTAATTGTGTAATATTGGTTGATGATGCTAGATATGATCATTAAGAAATGAAAAGTGACCAAAGAGGTTCAAGTTTTTAGAACAATATGGTGGAACTTTCCAGGTGAAATAGAAATGAGATTTCGTAACAGTTTTGAAGGAAGAGAACTGCTATATAGATGAAGATAATAATATAATGTGGAATTGGAGTAAGGTAGTTTCGGATGAGCTGGCAGCCGCAGTGTGATGGTTCGATTCCTGCCTCTTACACGGTATGAAATTGGACTTTTTGTGGGCACCAGTATGACAGCTCTTGTACACTGACCCGGTTGAGACACATCTCGCGATTTACCTCCTCTACAATGCTCTAGGGGCGGGGCGGTGGAGGGCCATCAAGGATGAGTTTCAGTCTTTTTTTTTTTTTTTTATATAATGTGGAATCGACTGCCTACGAGCATAGAAGTTGACCTAGTAAGGAGGCATAATAATGGAACAAGAAGGTTCGAATTGGTGGTTAAGATTTATAGAATTACTAAAATATAAAAATGTGAAGGCTTTGAGAAGCATAGGTTAGCTGCATGCTATGAAGCGTGAATACTTATATATTAGGGTAGCATATTGGTGTCTGTCAACCGTCATGTGTATGTCATGTTGGACGCCGACATTCTTCAAACATTGCAAGACATATGTCCGACAAGCAATGTGATATGTCCTATTTTTGTTTATAGTTTTTACATTTTCGACACTTGGAGAATATTTTAAGCACCCCATTTGGTCTCATTATTCCACATTATAATGAGAGTAATAGTAATTTTTTGGAGAATGTGTGGTTAAAAAAGAAAGAAAAGTTTTTGGATTTATGTGTAATAATATTTTATTTGAGAATGTATGGTTGATAAGAAGAGAGAAAATAAATTATAATTTAATAAGAAATAATGAGAGCCAAACGGGGGCTAAGTAAGCTCTACGGACATGCTGCGTGTTGTTTACTATAATAAAAAATATAAAGTAAAAATGTAAAAATTTGAAGAATTTAAATTGACATGTCCGTAATGTGTCATGTCGAACTTCTTGAAAAATCATGCGTTGGAGAGTTCATGTTGTGTTGTGTCAACATCTACGCTTCTAGGAGGAATGGGAAGTCGAGTGTAATTGGGGAGTATCCATTTGCACTGATCAATAATTTATACAATTATCTCGGAACAAAGGATAAGGATGAAGTTACAAGATATCGCAATAAAGAGAAAATATAGACTTGAATTATGTCAAGTGCATTGAGTACAAAAACTAAAGACGTTCTATTTGGTAGCTATGAAGTCACATAAAGATGGAAGAATTATGCTTACATGGGTCATTTCGAGAGGTCGAAACTTTAAAAAAGACACCAGCTTTTAGATAACGTAATCACAAGTGGATAATTTTTGGACATATACGCTGAGTCTACCGTTTGAACGTAATGGCACCTCCTCTGCTATGTCTACAATTCTTGCTTCAAACGTGTTGTACACTATGTTGGTGTCCGATCTAGGATCCTGTTAAGAAGAGATTAAAGAATTGGTGTTAAAATGAAGGAAGGTTGGACACTCAAAAGAACAATGGCCATCATAATTGAAAAGAAATATGACGATTTACAATCATTGACAAGTTGTCCCTACCTAATTATTGACTACTCCCATATTGGCAAGTAGGGCTGGGCAAAATGTCCGAACCGAACCGAACCGAACCGGAACCGAACCGAACCGAACCGAACCGAGCGGGTTTTTTAATATGAAATACCCGAACGGGTATCCGAATCGAGAACCGAATTGTTTGGTTCGGTTCTCGGTTCTCGACCAAGAACCGAAGAACCGAATAAGAACCGAACTTTTTTTTTTATATTGGATAAATTAATTTCTTTTATTTTTTCTAAACAAATTAATAATTTTTTTCTTATTAAATCTTATTAGTTGAACAATTTAGAGTTTATTTATATTTGTTAGTTGTGTTTTTTTCAATTTTTTCTTATATAGTTTCTTAATAGTTAGTATGGAAAGTCAACCAACTAATAATTACATTAAATAGTTGGTAAGTATTATCAATACTTTAAAATATTTTATATTTGTGACTTCTAATTTATATTTCACTTTTATGTAGATTTGAAGGTTTGAAACAAATGAATTATTGATATGAATATCGAAGTTTTATTAGTAATATTTACTTTTTGGTATTTGTATTTGACAACTTATTATTTATATGTTATTAAATTAGATTACGTTAATTTGTAAAAGTTAAGATTGAACTTGGTATTTGTATCTACTTTTTGTTATTAATATTGGTATCCACTTTAAGGTATATTTATGTAGTATTATTTTAAATGTTAAAAAATTTAATTATAGTACGGAACCGAACGGAACCGAATAGAACCGAACCGAACCGAACCGAACCGAAACCGAATGGTTCCAAAATTATATTTGGAACCGACGGGTCCATTTACTAAATACCCGAAAATTTTTGGAACCGAAAAAAACCGAACCGAACCGAACCGAACCGACCCGCGCCCACCCCTATTGGCAAGTGGAGCAGATGACATCAATACCTTAATTTTGACCAATCACAAGATAGCAATGATTATCCAACATCGAGTAATCATTACCTAAGCTACTGCTGCAACATAGGCATCATGATGACTTGAGTGATCGACCTCGACAACCAATCAGGAGTCCCAAAACTTGGATGGTGGCACACATTTTTAGGTCGGCATTATAGTTGAAATGACATTAGACAGACAAGTTGTATAGTCTTTCGGTCTATAAATAGGGACAAATAGTCCCCTCCTAAGGCAGTTCATGTATTGACCAAATACACTCATACCAACGTCTTTCAATATAATTAATCGATTATTTTCATATACTTCCAGCAAATACTCTTACCGAATTTTCATCAAGTTGGTCCAAGTTTGCCACGGCATTTTTTAGTCATCAACACACTACTATAAAAGTAAGTAAAGCCGTCTTACGAGAACCTTTTTAGCATGATATACAACAAATTGAAGAAAAAATTGGAAACAGAAAATGTAGAGAATCCTAATTCTTTGAGTTAAACATCATTAGCTGTCATAGAGCTTTCAGCATCCTTTCAATTAACTCACTAGTCACAAATGTAACTTTCTCGTCACATTTCGTCTCTTGCCGTAGAAAAAACTGGCACAAATTATTTTGCTGGTATCCACATTTCAAGCAATCATTCTATATCGCGCCAATTTAACATCAAGCTACGTTAGATAATTGTTGACATACAAAAAGTGTAGCCCAAATTGAATAGTTCAAAGAATGAAGTTAATTGGGAAATTCAGGATGAAAGCCCAAATAGAACCATTAATGAATGCAGTGGAGGCCTACGAACAAAGTAACATCATCGTCCAAGTTTGCAAGACGCCCAGGATTTGAGCGAATAGAGTGCCTTACGATCGCTCAGAGCGATGATCCCATTCTCGCCCAAACCCTCAAGTCGCCCAGGAACTGAGCGAATATAAGGTATTATGGTTATCCAGTACATCAGTTATTGAGCAACCTTATCACACCCCACGATCCAAAAATCTCGGTTGTAGGCAGTTAAACGACAAGAGTAATGGCAACAGTTAGAGACGGCAATTTCATGACAAGTCAGTCATCATGAAGAAAGTTGATAGTTATAGATTATCAAGCAGTTTTTCATAAATAAACTATCAACGGAGTATAAAAAGGAAAGGAAGATATAGAGAAAAGGACCCCGAATCAAACACTCTCAACAGAGAATATGTAATTTCAATTTCTTAGTTTTAACTTTAAAAAATCTCTTTTTAGTACTCGTGTGCTTGCGCCCTTTGGAGACATTCTGTTTATTTCCAATTGTAATCTTTATCAATAAAACACCAATTTTTAGAACTTTGTCTCAAGAGGTTTGTTTCTTACACAATCGTCTGAATCTCTTTTTAATTGTTAGCGATAACCCGCGCAAAACAATAACACGTTAAAAACATGCTTTAAGCACAGAATGCCCAGATCCCAATGAAAAAAAAGAAAAAAAGATTGCTCCCAAGTCAAATATAGACAAATTAAAATTTTATAATCCAATTGAGATTTCACCGCTGTTGGAATTGGAATAAGTTCGAATCACGAAATCTTGGTTATCATCTCTATCTAATGAATAGGGAGTTTACTTTAAGGTTCGTCTATAATTTGAATAGTTTACATTATCTTAGCCCAATCTTGGTATATGCTTCAAGCATCTCGTCTTATCCTGCCGCTTTGATTCAACATTTCCAGTAAAAACACACACAAACTAAAGGTATAACTCTGTGTGGCACCAGTAGAGTAGGCAGCACCGGCACCGGCACCGGCACCGGAGTTTAATTTTCAAAAAGAAATTGCCAGATTCAAGTATCTGAAATCAAAACTTTATGTTTGCGGAACATTGAAGGAGAATGCGATGGAGTCGGATTCTCGGGTTAAGTCATTTTTTGATTCTAGGAGGAGTCATTTTGCGAGGGTTTTGGAAGGAGAGAGTTTGAATGAAAATGAGTTGTACTTGCTTAAATGTGTGGTGGCTGCGGGGGCAAGGCATGTGTTGGGTGAGTTCGGGGGCAAGTTGGAGGGTGCTGAGTTTGACTCGGCGAGGAATTCGGTTAAAAGCGTGCTGTGCTGTATGCTTTGGCGGAAATGATTGATACGTGGGATGTGAACGGTGGGGGTAAATGCGAGGGGAAGAAAAAAGAGCATTAAGGTCATCGTTGAAGACTCTTGGAGAGGTTGAACAGTTTTATGATTGCATTGGATGAATCATTGGGTCAGTGTTAATGATTATTCCCTGTTTCTTATTTTTCTGATCAATTTAATTGGTTTGTTTAGTTCTATGGTGAATTCTTATTTTTTTTCATCTCAAATGTTAAGGTAATAGGTGAATAACTTAAAAGAACATGTTAGCAGTGTGAAACGTGGTATTTTGGTCAAATTTCAATACCATAGCAGTGTGAAAGTATTTTTCAGTTCTTATTGAAGTGAAAATATTGTTAATATGTACATTTATTCTTACTCGACTATGATTGACCAAGTTCTAAGGATGCTCATGAATAAAGGGTAGGCAATTCAAAATATTTTTCGAAATTCTTATAGCATTCTCTGCGCTATCAACTTGATTGTCATGCTTTATAGCGATATATATATATATATATATATATATATATATATATATATATATATATATATATATATATATATATATCCTGATTTTTTGATTGAAGTGGGTTGCCGTCTTGACATCAGTTTTCCTCTGTCATCCAGTATATATGGATTTCCATAGTTTGCTCATTACTTGGATTAAAACTCAATGATCTTGCTTTTAATGCCCCCACGCAACTTACAGAAACCAACAAATCTGAGATTCATCTTTATAAAAATGCATGATTCATCTCTATTTTTAGCAATTCATTTAGCAACAATTGACCACCTCAAAGGCTTAAACAAATTATAAAGGAGAAATTTTACCAACGGCATGCCTCTTATCTGCAACTGTTCTTTAAAATGGATTAAGAATGAGCATTTATTGTAGTGAATATCACAAGACTTTATAGAAGTGTGCTGCTAAAGTGAATGATCCGATTATAGAAAAGTTTAAAAGCTGAGTGTTTTATTTGCTTGTGTCTGGTAAAACTGTATTAAGTTATAGGTTGTGTCTGGTAAAACTGCATTAACTTTTATTTGCTTGCAAAGCAGTTTCGTTAATCCAGGCTGATATCGATCCATATTTGGTTGTTTGCATTTGAAGTGTTTTTTTTAAAAGTCAAGACAAGATCTGAATCCTTGCAGTCGGTGAAGGTAACCACCCCTAATGAACCTGTTAATTGTTCATTGCAGACTCCAGATGGTTCATTGTTGAATATCATGCGTAATGCCTAAAACCTATTATCCCATTGTGGAATAAAAAAGCCGAAGGTACACTATAAATCTCTTTCAATATCATTGCTAAAAGTTAAAACAAATTTTAAAACTTTCTTTTGAAGCTTTACTCCATGTGCATCCTTCTATTTCGCAGGTTGAAGGTAATGAAAAATATATTAATTCTGGACCCCCATATCTCATCCTCTTCCATCCTGCTCTAGGCTTTGGGAAGTCACCAGACAAAAGGTAAATTACAATATTTTTCTCATCAGTTTCTTGTGAAAGCTTTTAAGCTGCAGATTGAATTGTAGTATGCTACACCATCTGGAAGATGAGCCTCTAGGTGACTACTGACTGGATGTTTAATTTCTTAGAAAACAAGAATGAAACTACTTTTATTATGAAATGATGATTCGAAAACAATTGTCTCTCTCAATGATCTATTTCTCTCGTATGACCTAGCAGATTTCTTTCCTTTTTCTTTATCTTCAGTTTCCCCTAAAATAATATATGATCTGATCCACCATTGAAATATTGCACCTCTGAATGGTTACAAAGTGAATTGATTGTGTTCTATCTGTCTTTTCCGTGTCAGTTTAATGGAGGTTCTATTTCCATGGGATCTGAGTTACAAATAGAGATTGCTGATTTTTTATGGAGCGATGTACAGGTAATACACTTAGAATATAGATCAAGCCGCCTGTCAATTTGCTCCTTTCTCATCTGTGTGACTTACTTTTAGCTTGATGGGAGTTTGATAACTCTTGCTGAAAATTTCATCGGCTCTATTATAATTGATGAAAGTGGTGAACCTATATTACAGTGTAGCAGGAGGTACCATTTTGGACCAGTTAGTTTTAAATTTTTCAAACAAATAACCGTGAAAATACTTCCAAAATAAGTTCAATTCATACAGGTGTGCAAGGTGCAAATTACAGTATGTCTGTGTACTGAATGATGGAATTGATTGGAATTCAAGGGATAACTCATATTGGAAGCATGATGTGCAGCGGTTCGAGGCATTAAAGGTGATACTGCATGGAAATGCCGAATTTGTGGCTACCAATGTTTGTTGACAAAGTGAGATCGTCATTTTTATGTATATTTCCCCTAAAGATTAAAAGGGGACATATTTATTGTGTATTGTAGATAGTTATGTTGGATTTTATTTTTGAGTAATGCTATTTATACAATCTGGGAATGATCCGTATGTGAAGTAATATTAAATGATAAGGCCAATAAAGTGTGTTCCACATCTACACATTTAATTGGCTTTATCATTTCACCCCACATCTCTGATGCTCGGACTCTTTGAAATAGTTGGAGTATTGGGCACGACACGACATGGGTATAGGTATGAGATATGTGTCGAATCCTCCAAGTTTCAATCGGATACTTCGTTGTTTTTGTTTCTTCTTTCTTCTTTTATTTTTCTTTTCCTTTCCTTTTCCTTTTTTTTCTTTCCCACTTTTGCTCTCTATAAACCTAGTATCGTCGCTGAGAGGGTGAAGAAATGTGGCAGCGCTAGGTTTTACTTTCTTTTTCTTCTTCTTTCTTCTCTCTTTTCATTTTCTTCTTTTTTTCTCTCTCTATATCGGTGGTTTAGGGTTTTGTTTGTATAAATTGAAAATGGGTTCCATATAGTGTTACTTAGTGCTCCACTAAGTTCAGATTACAATCAAGTTCCTCATTTTCTATTTTATATAACATTTAGCCCCCGTTTGAGCCCCATTTTTTCTCATTCCATTACATTAATTTTTTTCTTTCTTCATCTCAACCACACATTCTCAAGTAAAATAATAATACACACAAATCTAGAACTTTTCCACCATATATTTTCCCATCAATTACTATTCTACAAATTTTCAACCCCAAAAAATGGGGGCCAAACAGGCTCTTAGTAATTTCCATAATTGAAAACTAAACTCAAAAATTCTATTCTATTTGTCTTAACTCATTAAATACTCATTTTCTTCATTGTGAATAATTAGTTTTGATCTATTCAAAATGACATCGTGGATTAGTAAAAAAAATTGAAGTTTGAAAGACGTACTCACGTACTCGTGTCTGAAATTTGCACTCTTTTTAACCATGTTCCCGTATCTTACATTTTAGAATATAAAAGATCCGACACTTAGATACGTACCCGTGTCCGAGTCCGAGTCCGAGTCCGAGTCCGAGCATCATAGCCCCACATTACCTACCACATCACATGGGATGATCCCCAGTTTGTACATATAACATTATTCTTTATTTTTAGTGTACAAGAGACCTGCATGCCAACTATCATAGACGTGGATATGCTGTATTAGGGATTAACTATGGTTTTTAGGGATTTTCCATATCGTTCGTATCCAATTTTATCAAACTAACATATACGTTATTTCAATTTTTGTCTCCTCATTTAGGTCATATGAAGTTCCACAAACTAAGCTAGATTGTTAGCTGATTGCCTTTGAAAGAAAAATGTTTTGTTCTATTGAGGTTTCTATTTGTTTCTGTTTCTGTTTCTGTTTCTTTCTTTTGTCTTTGGTGTTGCATCATATATGAACAATAGAGAAAAGGATTGGGACGCATTGTCTCTGAATCTAGTACATGTTCATGAGTAATTTGTACAACTCTCTCCTATAAATTAGTTTTCCATCTGAGAAATAGGGCTTTTTTACTCATGAAGAGGGTGAAGAACTAAGATACATTCTTCTAAAATTCAAACTGTGTGACAGATATATGAAGTCGTCATAAAAGTTACTGTACTCCGAAGTTTATAAATTACCAAGTGTCATTGGCTCGAAACTGATGCAGAACAAATAACTGCAATTTTTAATTATTAACAAGTATTTAAAAAGTTTGTTTGATCTGCAATGAAATTTAATTGCATCTTTTTTTTTTTCATCACAAAAGAAGTTGATTTGTGGTTATCTACGATCATAAAATTCTGATTTCCTTCTTTTTTGTTTATTCTTCTATGCAGGGCAATCATGTGTTTGAAGTCCCAGATGGTTATAAATTGAAGATTATGGCAGGAAATACAGGTGTTTGTAGGTATATAATTTGATATATCTGGTGCATATGGTTTCTGTTTCTGCTGACTTTCGTCAATCATTCTTGTGATTCATTTGAGCTTCTGAAACCTGTACACAGTATATAATTTGCTCTCTTACATCTTCTACATTTGAATCTTTTTAAGTGGACCATAATATCGATACTGGAATTACAGTCTCTTGCTCCTTTCCTCTCCCTCTCTCTCACACACATGCACATGCTCATTTTTGGACCCTTCAATAGTTGTTGAATTGTATCAATAATATTCCCTTTTCAGAACATAAGATTATTCTACTCATTTTCGATTTTTGATTTTCTATTGAGGTTTAGATGTCCAAATGAAGCCTATTGAAAAGGAATTGATGTATTCTGGAACATTGTTTTGGAACTACAAGATAAGGGGCCAACATATTCAACTATCATTGAATGAGTTGTAGAAAACTAACCTTACCTCATTGTTGAAAATATGAGTTAGGTTGAACCGAAGTTGAACCTCATGTCCTTTTCTGGAATTATAGATATAATTTTGAATGATGAGTGCTGGTATGACCCGGATGGTCTCGGCTACAGCTCTTGAACTTTATACGTAAATTGTGTATATATACAACGTTTGATTAATAGCGATTATAGTTTTCCACTTCTATTTTTGGTTCAAGTTTACTATGCAAGTATCAAAATCTCTTTTCCACATTTTATAACTTTTTAAAGTTAGATGACAAATCTTCTGAATAATTGGAGATGCTCAAAGTTTAGTGTCTTTGTTTATTGCCGACGAGCGTCTAGATTTGCATTGTCGTTGACACCAGCGCGGTGTTGACGAGTGGTTAACTGGTTATTGTTGTTGAAACATGCACCATTTAATAATTTAGAGAATTTCAATTTAAGAATTGATAATAAAATAGTGTTATAACCTTTTAACTCAGCATATAAAATATCGTCCCAGCTGTTCTATTCGGACTATTTGTGTTGGGAACACCGCGGTCTCACTTTCCGTGTCCAAGTAGCATAGCAAGTTAAATGTGGGAACGTGCAAAGAGCATTGAAGATGGTGGACTGGAGTAAATCTCAGCATTCATTTGAATCATTTGATCTCATATCTAATGTGGGCCGGGTCGGGTCATATTCTTCTCTTGTATAATAATGGTGTGTGATATGACATATTTGCTCTTTGATGGGTTGGAAAAACGACAACATTAAATAATTATATATACACTTTTCACCCAAGTGGGTGTGGTTGGGTGGTTATTGGAGTCCATCTTGACTTATTGAAGTGACAATTTTCAAAATTTTCCATTGTCCTTCGTTTTCTTTTCTACGTATGAAGTTATTGCGCTTCTTTCTTTTTCACTTCTCGAGATTGAATTGGGCTAACATTAGTCCCAATCCGATGAAATGTTCAAGTCTTTGTTGCTTGTTTCTCTTTATTGAGAAATAAATCATAATAATTTATATAAAAGGGTTGTTTTTGTTTTATTTTATTTTTCGAACTGGGCTGTCAAAAATGACATTTTGGATCATTTTGTATATATAATTTATAGAGCTTTGAAACAAATTTTCATCTACAGTGACTTGGTTGTGTTCTATCAACGCATGCCATTGGATAGACTGAGTGTCATGCTTTGCTTTAAAAAGCGAGAGAAAGTTGAAATTTTGTTTGGAGCAACTATTGCAATTTGCATGTGCATTATTATATTTTCTTGGACATTTAGGGTTTGTTTTCTTTGTTATTTTCAGTTTTCAATTTTCGAAAATACTGCAAACACGTTTATCTAACTATTTTTAGAAATGAATTTTCAAAAACGAGTTTAAAATTTACAAAGAAAACGAAAAACACTAAAAAAGTTGTTTTGACTATTTTCGCTAAAATTTCATTTTTTTATTTTTGAAAATAATTTTTCAAAATGACAAAAAAAACACGTTTTCAACAATCTTAAAAATGGACACTCAAAACACAAAACTCAAAATGAATTAAAAACTGAAACACGAAAAGAGCAACCCCTTAAATATTGATCATGTAAAGTTTCGCGTCCATTTCATTTCATTAACTCATGGATGATGCATCACTTGAATGCGAAAGTGAAGGTGAAGAATTTCCCTATTTAGTATTTACTTTGAGAGAATATTTTACATGTTTGGCTCGCTTAAAGTTAGTAGTGTTCAAAATGGATCGGGAAAAATTGGATTGAACTTAAATTTGATTTGATTTGATCTAGTTCGATTCACTAGTTCGTCATAATGAACGTGCTTGACGAACTTATTTGTCTAGTCCAACGACCCACTAAGTCCAAACCAACTTACCCATCTCATTGAAAAATTAAAACATAATGATAGACTATAATATTTTTGCGCTATAATCATAATACATTATTACTAGTAAAGTCTAGTTGTGATATATATCACAAACAATATAATGATGTAATATGTAAACACATCAATAAGAATATTCATATTTTTAATCACGATTAATGTGTATTAAGTTTCTTAAAAAAAAGCACGGTGGGTTATGTTAGCCTGACCTGCAATATTGGCAGGTTCGTGAGTTAGTCTCATTCAGTTCTACATCCTTTATTTTTTTATAGGTTCTCATCAAACCTGAATAGAGTCTCAATATCTCGTCAACTTATTCATTTTGACACCTCTATCTGAAACAAAAGTAAAATTACTTAAAAAGCTGCTTTTAAGCTTTAGCCAAATATGTTATCTTTCCCAAACACATTTGCTTTTCTTTCTAAAGATGCTGAATTAGAACTTTAATAGAAAGACAGGAAACAATATTATGATTATGGACATTAGATTCATGGTATATTTTCTCTTTTAGGAAATCCATTACTTGATGAAGCTTAATTGGCGGAGAACTTTCTTAAAATTGATCTCTCTTCGTACAGTTTATTAATGGCACAATCTTCTAAATATACCCCTTTTTGAATCCCCCAATCATTGTTTATTTCTATATTTGACTCACTGTGCTTAAGCAAGAGACTATTAGTGAGCCACTTTGAATAATTGAAAGAAGGGAAACTCTACAACTTTGTTGACATTTTGATTAATGGGTGAATTGACTTTGGTGAAGCAATTTAGGTGGTTGAAATCAAATCACAATTTCTTGAATCCTTGTTGACACTTATTAGATTCATTTGCTGGTGAAAAACCATCAAATGAAAAGGAAAGAGAGAGGACACACTCCATAAATAAATCGAAACGTTATTTCATGTCTAAAGTTAAAAAGTGAAAACTTATATAGTACTAAGAGTGGTCCTGTACGTATCATTTATGGGTCCATGGTCCAAATTGCCCTTGAAGAGCCATAGGCCGAGTACTTAAGTTGTGCGTAGGTTCACACAAGTCGCTAGGTGCGAGCCCTCATAGTGCGAACCTGGTGAGCCAAATTACCCTGAAGGGGCACTAGGCGAACTAATTAGAAAGTGTTTTTTTCCAAAGAAAGTTGTGATGACTTGGAGTTTTTTGTATTTTGGGAAGAGTGTTTTATATAGAACTGCTTACTTTATATCTTTCGTTTTTCTTAAATAGAGACTCGCAAGTCGCACCTAGTTGTGGGTGGTCCACGAGACCATGAGACGACATGTTCCAACTGTGTTGGGTTTGGGCCGGGCCTAGTGTGCACCTCCTGTCTAAGCAAATCTCTTTCTATAGATCTTACTATAAAATGCTTCACATATATTTTCTATGTTTGCTAAATCTTTCGTATAGATTTAGAAATTTGGACACCTTAGAGTAGAGATGGCAACGGGGCGAGGCAGGGCCGTTTCCTTCCCCCTCTTTTTTCAGTTAAAATACAAATTTAAAATTTTAAAGCAAATAATGTTCAAACTAACTATATCAATATCCAAAACAAGTACTCGAAACAAACAATGTCCAAAATAATTTTTATTTTATTTTTTATTTTTCAAGGGATGGGTTCGGGGCGGGGTATCTCCGCCCCGTCCCGCCATCCCGTCGGGACGGATTTTTTTTTTTCGCTCCATTCGAGGCGGGGCGGAGCCGAGCGGAGCGGGTTTTTTGGCCATCACAACCTTAGAGACGGGAGCGATGATGAGAATTTCTGAATTACAAACAAAACATCAAAAGACACGTCAGAGTTGTTATTATACATTGCAAATATAATAGTAGGATAACATTGTCAACTCTGGAAATCATCATCATATATGTTCTCTATTGAAGTGATAGCGTTACGTTTTTTAGCTATTTTTTTTTTTTATATAAACTATGTGTCCTCACTGATTTCTTGAATTTTTATGGGATTCTATCTAGAAAAATAATTTCTTCGAGTTCTGGCAAAAAAAATTATGATGAAGTCCTCTTTTTTCCGGACAACAAATACGGAGAGATCATCAAATCATAAAGATGTTTCTTTTTAGTTTCTTTCTTTCTCCTCAATCTCCACTTGTCTACCTTGAAATTCATATTAAAGTTGATGGCATTATAGGTTTCCTTATTCTACATGAATCCAAATTTCCCTTGGGTTTCTTTCTTTTGTCAAATCACTTTTTTTTTAATTTTAATCAATCGAAACATCTCATCTACTTTTTTTTTTTTGAGTGAATCGGTCCCATACAGTCTCACGAAGGAACAATTGTTTTATCTCCTTTTTTGTTGTACTATCATATTCCATCATGCCAAATTAACTCGTATATTTTTCGCCATCCCATTTTTCAACAAGTGCAGGTCTGTCCAAGCTTAAAAAATTACTTATAAGTAAATGCGTAAGTAAAATAAATAACTTTTCGGTTGGTATTGAAAAAAACTAAGTCGCCTTTTTTTAAAAGAAAAAAAAATGTAACCCTTGCCCTTATGTTCAAATAAATAATTTAAACATACTTAGAAATAGAAAGTTTTTTAAAACTTAAAGTTTAACCTAAACCTTAATATTATAATAACTGGACCAAACCATGGTATGTTTCATCAATTTCTTGATTGGAGTGGTCAACTCTGTCTGAATTTAAAAACTATGATTACCATAGGCTTGTCTATCAACTTGGTTCTCCAAATATTTACTTTTACCAAGTTTAGCCATATGTGTTTGTTGCACTCTCCTTCATACATGTTAGGCTTTTCTTCACAAGTCACCTTTTTTTTTAAAAAAAAAATAAAATTAATTTTTATATAATCACTTGCTATTTTAAAAGCATTATCTCCCATACCTCTTAATAAAGTCAGTTTGCTTATTTATTAGGTCTAACCAGACATTTATTTGTAATATTAGTCGCAAACAATATAGATCCCGTAGCTAAAAATGTTAATAAAAATTTAAATTAAAGTCAATAATTAATTTTAATCACACATTTCGTCAAACCCAAAATTTTTATCAATTTTTCAGCTACACAATTCACCACCTTTTATCAAAATCTATTAAAAACCTGATTTGCCCCCAGGGCATATCTCCCAGTGGCAAAGGGGAGGGCGGTTAGGGCTCAGCGCGGTAGTGTGCAGAGTTCGATTCCCCGCAAGGTGGAATTGGCTTTGTTGCAAGCGGGAGTTACCATAGGGTTAATAGCCCAGGCCTATCCATAAGCTCTCCACCCTGACTCCTGGGAGGCACATCCTGCGATTTACCTCCTCCACAATGATCCAGGGCAGGGTCGGTGGGGGCCCTCAAAGTTGGGGTTCAACCTTTTTTATTAAAAACCTGATTTTAGCTAAGGCAAAAGAGCATAAAAGTCAACGAAATAAGATATGTGGCCAAACAGGTTTCTTTCAAACTCTAATCAACTATGAAGCATAAGTCCTATATATAAGTGTCAAATAGCATGAATTGAAGTGGATGAAAATTAAGAAGAGGCATGAAGGGTCATCAAGAGCCTCGTTCAGGCTCTTCCTGTGCAGCCTGCAAGTTGTTGAAGCGAAGATGCACTCCTACGTGTCAATTTGCACCCT
Organism: Fraxinus americana; assembly: GCA_035079005.1. NCBI lineage: Eukaryota > Viridiplantae > Streptophyta > Magnoliopsida > Lamiales > Oleaceae > Fraxinus > Fraxinus americana. Next base: position 34,067,692 of record CM068710.1, on the reverse strand, counting down.
ATTTCCGGTCTGACGAACCGAATAAATTCGCAAAGGTACACAAGGTGTTTGGAGCAAGCAACGTGAGCAAAATCCTAAACGAGGTGCCGGAGGAGCAACGAGAAGATGCCGTGAGTTCGCTCGTTTACGAGGCGGACGTGCGGCTTATGGACCCGGTTTACGGTTGCATTGGGGCTATAGCTTCGTTGCAGAAGAAGATGGTAGAGCTTCAACATGATCTGATTATAGCTAGAGCTCGACTTGCCTATTATGTTGATCAGACTGTTTTGTTTTCTGATGATGGAGTCAATATGTGCCCTGTGACTGACATGGTAGAGGACTTCAGTGGCCAGGATTTCTTGTCCTTCCATCAGTTTAGCCAATTCCCATTTCCATGATCTCTCACTCACTCCCTCTGTGTTTATGATTTCTTGAAATCTTGAATTAATGGCTGAAATGTTGAGGTATCTCTGTTCACTTACTGGTTCGTTGTGCATAAGTTAATATTGTAGTTGTAGCTCTTATAAGTTAAAATCCCGTGTTATCTAATAAGGATTTGTTCTACTCATCAAACGAAATTGATATTTTAAGATGAAAGAGAGACTCAATAGCAATTACCTTTTAGTTTTTTCACTACGAAACTTTAGAATTTTTCATCGACGACAGTCGAGGTGTTTCGACGAAATTCTTGAGCATCTATTGGATCCGTTTGATCACTTTAACGAAATTAATTATTAATTTCTGGTGACGCGTCCCCTCACAACTCAAGCACTGCCCGACGAGGGGGACGGGGGCAATGAATTATGCCAAGAAATAGTAATAATAATGAATAATACTATTTATCATTATGACGACGAAACATCGGTGATGTGGTAGTTTATGTAGAATAATGAGATTTGACAAATCAATTTTTATGAGAGAGAAGGGAAGGAGAAATGAAGAATAATGGATCATCACATCACCGATGTACCATTATCACGACGATAAATAGCATTTCTCGATAATAATACAAGAATTGCTGACATAGGTTTGGGTACATTGTAAGACCTTGATATTTTTAATAAAGAATACTGAGGGATTCTCAATAATTTCATCAATTATTCAATATCCTAACGAATCAAAAAAAAAAATTTGAAGAACTTTTCATACTTTTTCATACATCGGCACATCATTTCTTTTTAACAAATAAGAATACACAAACATATTTTTAACATTTCAGCACATTATTTTTGCTACTAGACTGCTATTAAAACAGTTTATATTCATGTTTAAAACCCGATTCACGATCGAAAAAAAAAAAAAAGCATTCTTAACTAACAACCTCATTTCGTGAAATAAAAACTAATTTACTGATCTTTCTGGGTTTCGAACTCCGGTCCAAACACAAGTCACGAACTTCATGTGCTATCATCCCCTGCATTCTCGTCACGAAAAAAGCCTCTTTAATCACCATCGTTGACTTTCCATCCATTTCAATCACTACGAACTCTACTAGCATGATCTGTCACATGGGTCCTGGGGAAGGGGATTGAATGACACCAACAGAAGTATTCTGATTTCCCTTTCTTCGCTGTATTCTTCTCCTTGCTATGCAACCATGAACTGAAGGGGCCACATCCTCGTTTATTTTGATCATCATCAAGAAGATGAGCCGATAGATGATGATCATGCCGAAAATGACACCGAGATTCACCCATTTTGATCGTCGCAAATTAATCTGAAAGATGTTTTCTAATATGAATTCTCCAGGAATTTTGGGAAGATCCGGCGTCTGGTTGTCAAAGACCAAGCCTTCAAGGTCGTTTCGACATCCCCCCTGAGGCATTAATACGATTCATTAACAGAACAGCACATATATTTCCACAGAGACAGAGTGCAGCCATGGAGACTCGTTAATATCAGTAAAGAGATTTCTACCTGTACCGCCCAATAGTGGAAACTAATGTAAGTCATTGGATAACGCCAGAAGGGCTTTGGGATGTCGTTTGGGAGTCGGAGGTACCCAGAAACCAGCATGAATATCCCCTATAACATGTCGATGAAACTTTCAAAACAGTTCTAACTCATCAAGAATAGACTTGTGTGCATAGGGCTAAGAACCTGAATCCCTGCGCCTGTTATGATTCCCATGAGGAAGTTAGGGACAACAGTTGCTATAGCCATCATCAGGCTCTCGACCACCGCCACACTCGCATATAAGCATAACAAGAAGTACATATAATGTGAAAAACCGGGATGGAGACGCACCATGAAGTAGCAAATAGTACCGGAAATCAAGGTAATTAAAATCAGAAATGGCATTGCAGATAATGTGTTGCTGATGACAAAAACAGTTGCCCCATAGTGGCCATTGAGCCTCTCCCTTTGGAAAACCTACAAACAAGAAGTCGAGAACAGAACACTTTATCTTCTTTAAACAGCCAAGCCAGTAGATAAATTGTAACACATACCTTCATATCTTCCATGAATGAAGGAAAGCCGCCAATAGCCATAAACGTTACAAAACCAAAGACAAAGGCAATGCATCCACCCCTTGCCTGTGACACGGTAAGAAAGAATTTTTTTCAAGTTACTCAATTTGACAGTAGTGTTAGAATTTCTATTAGAACAAGGTTTGTTTTTTTTTTTTTTTCAAAAATATCGTGCTTATTTGGAAACTAGAAGTTGAAAATGTAGCTTTTACTATTTTTTAAGCTTAGCCAATCATGCTCGTAGAATATGAGAATTGAAGTGGAACACAGCTGAGATGCTGTCATGAAATAATAATATTACCAGGATGGAATTGTATCCGGTTCCTATGTTCATATAGATGGTCCCGATGGAAAGGGTCACCATAATGTAGATTCCAAGCCTCAACCAGTAATAACCAAAGTCCCTAGACATATTAACAAAAGAACGTTTGGTTAAGATGAAGGCCTGCATGAAGAAACTAGCCTGACTCCCTCTTGAATCGAGCACCATTCCTTTCTGCAGAGCGGTTCAATATAAATTACCAGGGAAGATTGAAAAGCAGATGATAGATTCAAATTAAGGCTAAAAGGGTGCCTACAATTGTGGACATCTCCTCGATCTTTTCTTTTGCTGAATAATAATAATGAGACGTATGATAAGAGTCAACAAGTGTGTCGATAGCCTCAGCTGTAGTTACTTTGTCTAGAGGGTCATCATTTCTCTCAATCTGATGGCAAAAAAATTAAAGAGTTGTTAAAACATGAATTCGGAGGAAAAATTAATGAGCATAAAAAATAGTGACGAACAATTGGTGCTAAAAATACCAGATTTCAAAGTGAGTTCATTTTCATTCAATAGTTTGCCATAGCGACCAAAGCATTTTCCTTCTGTTCTAATAGTGATCTTCCTACATCTTTCGTATTTAGTGTAACTGGTTAACAATCTTGTCCTCGTAAACATGACATTCTAGTATGAAGCTAGCAAGATGGTTTTACAAAATTTCATCCGAAAATGTTCCAAATATCTACACGAACCAATAACATTCTCAGCTCCTTGTCTGCTTAATGCTGGGATATCGGGCTTTCACTGTAATGATGTGAATAAATATCTTATCCATATTTGAAATATCACACGATTACAACATTCTCGCATATTTGTATGATGAATAACCACATGGGATAACTAAGACAGCCTACAGAAAGCAGGCCAAAGACAATTAATATGAACTAGATTTCTTGGTGTAGATCGGCTGAACTGCCAATGATGGAAGCTCAAATGTGTGCTTGTTCTGCACAGTGTTATGCATAAAGGCCATGAGAGAACCCGTCAACTGTGTCCTAGAACTAACAAACGATCTAATCCGAGGTTATGGAATTCATTAAGAGGTCTTCCATCAGAAGCACTACCACATTGTACTAACAATCAATTATGTTAATTGACACTCTAAATACATGAATATGATTTTATGGATTAACTGTTTTAAATGAAATTAGTAATTTTTAGAGTGTAGGATATGATAGAGAGAGACCAGTATTTTGCATGAAGAACATAAACCACAGCCACAACCATCAATTATCCTCGTCCAATCAGGAGTTTATTTCAACATGATCGGAAAGCATGGGGAAAGAATTTGATACCTGCAGTTTCATTGATCCTTTCAAAGATGCTTTAACTTTGTCAAAATCAGAATTTACACATCGGAGAAAATGATCAGATGGGTTTCTGAGAGCAGGACAAGGAAAGCCAGCTTGCGCAAAGAACTGAACCACCAATTAACAGAAGATATCCATTCTCTGTAAGAAAATGTACTTCACTGAAGTAGCAGAAAAGAAAAATAATAGGATCTTGCCTCACACGCCTCTGAAGCCTGACCAAAGTAAACCGTTTTGCCTCCAGAAAGTAAGTACAATCGGTCGAATAGCTCAAAAACTTCACTGCTAGGCTGGTGAATTGAGGCTATGACAGTCCGCCCACCTCTAGACAGGGCACGTAGTGTCTGAGTTACAAAGAAAGCAGAAGCACTGCCCAAAGAATAAATCAGCGAAGAGCTCAAATGAGATATCATTACAGAAAGCAGGGGCGGAGCCAGCCCTTCAAACTAGGGGGGTCCCGAAGTTGAAGGGGTGGGGGCTCACGGGGGTTCGGGGGCAGTGCCCCCGAAATTTTTTTTTGAAACATTATCTGTTAAAATGAGGAAAGTTGGTATTTTGTGATGGAGAAATGAAACAAATAAATATAAATTAATGTACGAAGACTTCACAAAAAAATCAAGAAACATATAAAAGAAACTACTAATTTTTTGAAATATTTCTCCATCACTGAGCTTGATGATTGAGGAAACTCTTTCAGTCATAATTGATAAACAATACAACTTCACAAACAACTTAATGTGATGGATTATGAGATTAAAAAAAAAATTTTTGAGGCCAAAAAATAAAAATAAATTTTTTTTTTATCAAAAAATTGGGGGGGGGGGGGGGTCCAGGACCCCCCTCCCCTCCGCCCCTGACAGAAAGAGAGTGCCCATGAAACAGCATCACAGGATAAACACGATTCAAAATTAGTTTCTAGGACGAAGATGTAGGCCCGAAATGACAATGCTCAATTGTTTGCATAGCGTAAGAGTAAATTCATACGAGTATTACTAATTAAAAATCATCAGCTATTTTCAGCTTTCACAACAAATACAAAGCGTCTCATTCCCTGTCTCCACCACAAGAGTTATGAATGATCAGAGAATATTAATGCTTAACCTGTCAAGTCCAGTGGTTGGCTCATCAAGAAAAAGCAACTTCGGCCTCATAAGGATCTCAAGTGCAATGCTGAGCCTCTTCTTTTCCCCACCACTGATGCCACGCAAGTGCCAATTCCCAATGACGGTGTTCGCACAATCTTGAAGACCCAGTTCTACGATGGTGCTCTCAACCAATGCATGTGTCTCCGATATGGGCTTTTCATCAGGAAGGCGTAATCCAGCTGAATATGACATCGTCTCACGAACTGTTAGAGTACCAATCAAGTTGTCATCTTGTGTGACATATGCCTGCATTTCAAGCAACAAGTAAAACTCAAATGTCCATTTAAGTTAATCCGGATAGTCGGCACAGAGATTTAATCTCAACTAAACCTGAAATTCACCCATTGCCTAATAGAAACGAAGACATCCCAGTTGATTTAGACAATAGTCTCCACGAATTTGTTAGAATTGAACCGGAATAAGTTAAAATATGCATTGTAAGGGAGAATTAGTATAACAAAAATGGGGACCGGGAAAGACAAGAAACTTAAATAAATACTCACAGCAGTCCCAAAAGAGAGCTTGGCTTTACGGCCATTGAGGAAAATGGTCCCAGAAAGGAATGCGTTGGCAGGAAGGCGGCCGAAGAGGGCGTCTAACAGTGTAGATTTGCCCGATCCAGAGGGACCCATTACACAAGTAGACGTTCCTTCCTCAGCATATCCACTCGCTCCCTCCAAAACATTCTGCAATTCTCCATTTCTACAACTAATAATCACACTTAAATCCTTCCAAGCGAGCCTCGACGGAACATCTTCCACCAATTCAGGACTCAAATCTCTTTTTTCAGCTTAATCTCCATTGTTACGGCATTTTCTGAGCTCCTCATCTCTGATCAGTTCCTGTCTTCTTTCTATCACTCAGTCGGACTTTGCAAATTGGATTTTATCAATAGTGCGGATATTGTGAATTTGACTGGCCATGAAGGAAGATTACAAATCCTCGTCCTCATCCTCAACTCCATCTCAAGCCAAGACACAATACTAGTAAACGATCAACCACCACCATCCTCAAATTCATTAATTTCGTGTTGTAAAGAAGACAAGAAAAGAACGTCATCATCAAAAAATTTCCCAGTCTCTTCCATTGCTTTGTGTGCGGGTAGGTGGTAGTGCGAAGCATTTACTGCCGAAGATAGCAGCATCCAGAACCAGAAGAGTTACAATTACACGCTGTGTACGTATGAACGTTGGAAGATGACTGGTTTTGTTTGGTAAATTTGACATTCGAGGGTTAAATCCAACACAAGTTTATGCTCTCATCATTTTTTATTTTGTTTCATCACAATCACCAACTTTATAGTTATACTGCTATGATCATCCAATTTGATTTAACGTTCCACCATGATCACTCAATCCCCCATATAACATTTTACTTTGTCCACTTAACTTTTTTTTAATCATTTTCATTAATTCTAAAAGAGCTGAAATTATAATTTTATATCATATATAAAAAATAAAATTTAAAAAATGTAAATAATAACTTAATTTTAAAAAATAAAATAAAATGAAAACTTATTTTTTTAAAAAAAAGTTACTTAGAAAAATAAAATAAAAATTTATTTTTAAAAAAAAATTATAAAATTTTTTAAAAAAACTTTTATTTTTGTTTTTAAATTTATTTTATATATATACTACGAAGTTACCGTTTTACCCCTTAGTGAAAATTGGGTGGCCGTGATGAAATATTATATGAAATTAAGTGAGCCGGTGAAACGTTATATGAAATTGGATGACCATGGTAAAATAAAATAAAATTGGATGGTTATAGTGACATCAAATATAAAGTTGGATAATCATAGTGACACTAAGAGCATGTTTGGGACTAATTAAAATTGAAAATATAACCGTTATTGGATCCCACTTGTCTAATAAAAGTCAACAATAACGACTAGTTTTTCAATTTTAATCCGATTTTAATATTTATCGAACACCCCCTAAGTATAAAGTGGGATGGCCATTGATGAATTTAACCAGACATTTGATCATTGTATTCTCGGCAAAATCTTGATTGGATCACTAAAATTTTAATATATTTCAATTGGATCGCTAAATTTCAGCTTAAATCTAAATTTCACCTATACAATCCAATTTTGCCACATATCATCCCGAAAGTTGAAATTGCTTAACCATAATCTTTAAAATAATTGCAAAAACGATAAAATAAAGATTATGACAATGTCTTTTAAAGCAAAAGATTTGGTGATATATTGACATGATTGCGTGAAAGATTTGTTGGTGTATAACGATTAATTAACCATAATTTTTAAAAGAATTGCAAAAACGATAAAATAAAGATTTTGACAATGTCTTTTAAAGCAAAAGATTTGGTGATATACTGACATGTCACGTACTGATTGCGTGAAAGATTTGTTGGTGTATAACGACTAATTTAAGTAATTTTCATCAATTTTGATAATCATGGGCAGAATGACAACATTTTTCAACCCGTCCAAGGTAAATGAGTAATGTTATTCATTCCTACCGAGGATGAAAACATAGTCTAGGTGGAGTTAATGTGACATTAAATAATAGGTTACGTGATTTTAAATGATAGGTTAAATGAAAAATTTCACCTTTCATTTAACCTATCATTTAAAACAACGTAGATTGTGTTTTCATCCCCAATGGGGATGAATAACATTACTCAAGGTAAATGGTCCTTGTCCTAGATTTCTTGAGTCCAGATCTTTTTGTTTTATTTTTATATTTTTAATTTAAATCATATTTAGAAAATAAAAATTTAAAAATAAACCGAGTAATCTCTAGAGGACAGGTGACAAAGTGGATGTGTAAAAATTCAATGATCCAATTCAAACTTAATTAAATTGAATATTAGCAATCCTATTACTCAATGCTACCCACAATTAAAAAATAAATAAAGGCTTTTATCCATGTATAGACGGACCCGATATTTGCGTCTTAGTTGCTTGGAGATTCTAGACGAGACATGTTAACATCAATAAATAAAAAGCAATGACGACTTTTATCAGGAGCCCCACTAGATGAACAGATAAATGAAGGCTTTCAACCACGTATAGACCCGATATTTGCTTCTTAATTGCTTGGAGATTCTAGACGAGACATGTTAACATCAATAAATGAAAAGCAATGACGACTTCTATCGGAAGCCCTAGGCCCTGTTCATCCAGGGCGCCGATGGGGCGCCCCCTATAGGTGGCCCCACCTATAGGGGGCGCCGATGTGGATGAACAGGGGCCACCTATAGGGGGCGCCGATGTGGATGAACAGGGCAGGCATCTATAGGGGGCGCCACATCTCCCGGCCATGTTCAAACAGCTTTTTCCTTCTTATCAGCAAAGCAAGAATAAAAATAAATGTAGATGAATATTATTACATAAGCAATCGTGCGTTGAGCCACAGACAAAAGCATCTGAATTAAATAAATATCCATGGGAAATCAATCAAACAGGCAAACCAACAGGAGAGGTACAAAATGACTCTTGAAATCCATTTGCTTTTACAAAATACAGATTATCCTCAGTTTGTCGCCTACAGCTGCAAAAATGCCTCTGCTACCAAAGAATATTACAAAGAAATACATCCACTCGCTATGATAGACCACCAAATGACTATTTTTTTAAACATAGATCACGTTGGCCCCGCCAACTTCTTCTGATTAAAGCAAAACGGGGCTGGAAAACACAAGCGAAACCCCAAACCGATGCTATGCTCCTTTTCGAACTACTATATAACAAGTGTAATGTTAATTTCCACTAATGAAATCCTCCACATGTCAGTAGGATCCCATTGGTGGCATGCCAAATGGTGGCATTGGAGGCATGCCCATTCCACCCATGGGTGGGGGTGGTGCAGCAAACCCACCTCCCATACCCGGCATAGGCGGTGCAGGCAAAGCAAGAGGCAGCAACTGGGCATACATATTCTGCAAGAAATTACAAACCAAAATTAGTTTTTTGAAATTTCTAATCAATTAATTGGATAATATTCTAAATTTGAAAACTTATGATTGGGGCATCATAAGAGATTTAAGCATCAAACAAGACACAATTCCAAGGCATTAAATGAATGTCCAAAGGTGCAAGTGACATAACAAAGGAAAGTATAATTGATCTTCCAAAGATTGCTAGAGTTCGACAGAAGATGTGATGTGGTGATTGAAATGATCAATAGTTGTTCTTGTCATTTTTGTCATACAAGAAAAATGTTGTAGTGCCCTTATGAGTTTCGCAAGTAAATAATACTACCATATATCAAATCATATACAAAGATGCATGCCAGATCAGTCGACAGTCGTCTTATGAGTGAAATCCATGATAAAAAATTAGGTTCCTGGAATGTATACCTGCTGTTTAATAATATCCTTCTCCTCATTCTCTTTAGCCTTTTCTTCATTAAGAGAATCAATTTTGTCCTTGATTAATTCATCGACTTTCCCTGTGTATTCGCGGATAAACTGCAAGAAAGGAAAGATGTGAAACCAACTTGCACTTGGAAAAGAAGTGCGTAAACTTAAGACAGCTCAAGGTCAGGCAGAGGCAGAGCAAAGTCAATGCACACGGACCTCAAACATTATACTAAAAGTAAAGAACATGACCAATCCAGAGAGAGAAGATAACAGAACAGAAAAAAGGTGCACTCAATTGTTTCTGAGATACTCTGTTAAATGATCCACAAAAACACAAATGCACACAAGGTAGAGGGAGAGGGAGAGGGAGAGGGAGAGGGATAGAGGAAAGGTAGAAGGAATCACCTGCAACAGATATGGGAAGGCAAAGTCGATCATATTATTCATCCATGCTAGTTCCAGAGCAACGTCAGCACGAATTAAATCATAACAAACAAAGAGGCATGATGCAAAGCATTCTTTCTTTCCCTGAAGAAGCACATGAGCAACAATTTAGATATCAAATTTCTGCAGTTAACAATTCATGTGACAATGTTGCTTATATTGAAGTAAACATGTCAAACACCTACGATTTGCAAAAACCATGCATCAACCACAAACTCAGAACACACATGAAGATGTTGATTTATTGCATTAACAACATTCAAACTAAGACAAAGTATCCCAGCTTCAACAACATGGGCAACACTGCCCACATTTTACCATACATAGATAAGAGGTAAAAGATTTTCTCAGAGTATCCATGGGCCATAGATTTAGATTCAACATTAGGATAAACCTTTTCTGATACCCATACAAATTCCCAAGTAACAATGTGACTGAAATTTCACCAACTAAAGGAAAGATTATCGTCAAGGGAAAAAAATGTTCTTCCATGCCAAGCCACAATCAGTATCTAGACTTCTAATGCAAAATAAAGCTTGTCAAAGAAGCTCATACATAGAGTTCTCTTACAACATGGAAACAGATTTAACTACATAGGAGAAACTGGGAAAAATGGAAAGAAAGGTTTCAGCGTTCAAAAGTAAAAACATCTGTCGAAGTAAATTCCTCTTAAATAAAAATGCAGTTTGAACTTAATATGTCAAAGTTGAATTCAAGATGAGCAGTCCCAAAGATATTTTAGTTTCCTTTACTGTGCACATTTCTCTAGTGAAAATTCAAATGTTAAAAAGAAAAATATCCAGCTATTACAACAAAATGATACCTGATCAATGAAGTAAACAAGCAACTCTTCCGCAAGTTCACGATCGCCAGATTGTGAAGCAGTCTCCATTGCATCTTTGTAAAGGTTATCTTTCTTTGACAATGCAATGGATTGCTTCCACCTACCAGCCTTTTTATAAATGTAAGCAGCAACACGCCTCATTTCAAGAAGCTCATGTTTCTCAATCTGCTCAAGCCCATATAAATGGCATAAATTAGCCCCAAGATACAGGAACTTGGAAGCAAAGTGAAGAAATGCAATAAGTTCACCTTTTGTGCAAGGCCAATCTGATCAAAGTTATCATGGAAGTCAATTGATTCACGCAATCTGTCATAATCTTCCTCCTCCACATAGATCTCATTAAGAGCTTCATTCACAGCAGACACATTGTTGTTCTGAACCGCAACCATGTATGGCTTAACAAGACGCAGGTGGCCAGCCTAAATGAAGCAAATGTAAAAAATTTCAGCAGAAAACCAATGGCTCAATCAAGCATTTTTGAATTGAGAAGAAATAAACCATTCAAACAGAAACACAGACCTTTCTCATTATGTCCACCACACGAGCGTGGTCAACACGGAGGGCAAGAACATTCAGAACATCATTAATGAGATCAGGGTGCTCTTGCAAATAGAAATGTACTGCCTTGTAATATAGCTCTACATTAGCAACTTTGACAATAATATCTTTGAATTGCATGTGATCCCAAGCTTCTGGAGAATGATTCATAACAGTGGTGGCAGCATTATCAAACTCATCATACTGAATATATAAATAAGTTAGTTCCTTCCAGTGCTGCTGTTCGTCACATGCTCGGATCAGCTTGGGAATGTTTAGACGGGTAGAGAATAATTTGATATGCTCCATAAGCTTCTCATAACGGTACCTAGCATACAAGACACCAAGCTCTGTAAAGATGCCCATATGTGCTCGTTCCAATCCTAAACCACTCTCCATAAGAGATATAAGCTCATTAAAGCATCCTCTGTTCTGGTAGTATTCACTGACTTCTTCCAGATCATCAACCTAAAGGATTACATTCACATTATTAGTATATTCAGTGAATTCTGAACTATCTAACGTAAAAAATGTTCATGCAAAATAGGCAAATACGGACCAGCAGTCAGCTCCTTTTGCAGCTAAAGCTAAGAAACAAATTGACCAAGGTATTGATTCTGTAAGAAACAGTCCTAAAATACCAATTAATAGAGAGTCTGGTAATATACCTGTACAATGATATTGAGCCCACATATCTGAGCCAAGCGGAACTCTTCAGCATCAACACAAGCAAAACAGACTTCTTTCCATGTCTTTGAGCTATTAGCTTTACGTGCTGCATCAACAGCCCCTTGAAATTGCTTCAACTTGACAAGTGTGCATGCCAATTTGGCCCAGTTAGAGATAAAAGCAAAAATAATCTTAGCTGCCTCATATAGAGCTTCATCATACAAGCGATCACCAACACTAGGGAGATTGGCAACATTTGGCATGAGAATAAACTCCTCAATCTCACCCAGCCTATCAATCTTAGCATATGCATAAATGAGCTCACTGTCCACCTTGGGCTCCTTCGATTTCTGCCTAACCATCAGAAGATACTTCACCAAGTCGTGATAAACATTTGCTTCCTCCGCAACACGGATAACTTCCAAGAATTGGGTGGCATCATCAGCACGAATAAATGATTCAATCGCATCGCTCACTAATCCTTCTCTGAGTTGAGCTTTAGCCACTTGACTCCAAACTGCATCTTCTTCAACACGGAATGCAAACTCAACAGCCCGGTTAATATCTCGAATATTATCCAGTAACACATCGACGGCCTGGACATTCAAATTGAACTTCTTAAAAATAGCAAAAGCCTCTTCATACAATTGAGCTTCCACTGCCACTTCCCCAACAGCCGGGCCATCAAAGTTATCAAGTCTATTTATATAATCCATAACTCTGGAAGGATCCGCCTTAATGGCTGTCAAGATAAGTAAGTTTTGCAGGTTAAAGTTTCCGCTGAATGCAGAGTTTTGGAGCACAATCTTTTCGAGCAACTCAATTAGTTCATGAGGAAGGTCAGCAGTCATGAAGGCTTTAACAGCTGCAGATACTTGTTCCGGGCTCTTGCTTTCAGGCAAAGCAGTAGATACAACTTGATCAATGAGCTGTCTTCTGAATTCATTTTCAGGGTCAAGAACTTTTGCCCACATATCACCATCCATCCTTTCAACTACATACCTGAAATAACATCACAAGCAGATAAACTTTTAAGAGAATATCAAACTAAGAAAACGTGGCAGTATAACTACACAAATCACAAACCTGGCTTGCAGTTTGAATAAAGAATTCTTATTTGTAACATTAATAAGTTCGTCATCACATTGACCTCGCCGGTAGGCGACAACAGCAAGGGTAGGATCACGTTTCTCACAGTATTTACCCACAACACGTGAATCATAATACGGATTGGTGGTGAGGAAGTGCTCTGGGTTGTTGTTGCTATCTATTATGATTTTACCCAAAGCATTGTGGACATGCACATCTTGACTTCCCTCACTCACAAGATGCTCCGAAAATTGAGTTAGCAGGCGAAGCCGGTTCCTGTATACCATACAAGTGTAAGCATTTAGATATAAAGATAAAAAGCTTCTGCAAGTATACTGCGAGACTGTGGAGAAGGTACCTTTTCTCACACTCCTCTACTAAAGGCTCGACTGGAAGCAGAGAACGGACAGATAAAATCAGGCCTTTAATGAAATCTTCAGGACACTCATCATCTAAGAGTTGCCCAACAACTAGTGGAGCATTTCCAGGATTGACCTATCCAGAAAGCTAGGCATGTTCAGTTGCACGAATTACAATTTTCTCCATATCATAAAAGATCTTCACAAAAATCATACCTTTTGCACATAACCTTCAATATAACGGAGCATATTGCTTGAATACAAGTAGTGCGTGAGGTCTGGAACAAAGCCAAAGCGATCGCATACATTTATCAGTGGTCGTGCATCCGGAAGTTTGGCTTCCATTAAAAAGTTTTTTGTCTTTTCAGCGTCATAGAAATTTGATTCTCTGGTCACACGTTCTACCTCCTTAATTTGTCCAGTCTTGGCAGCTGCTTCAATGTACTTGAAGTGGATGTCAGGGTCCTCACTACAATATACCAATAATTAATACCCAAATTAACAAGTATCTAACATGCAAAACTGATCATTCTACAGCCATAGGAAGTAATTTCCACTCTTATTAGATTACCTGGAACTCAAATATGATCCCAAAAAGAAATATAACCCCTCATATGACTTGAACTGCTCAAAGATCTTTATACATGCGTCAACACCCAACTGTTCACAATATTCTTTTGCAACCTACAAAAGTAGCTAGTCAATATTGCCATTGTAGAAAGGCAAAAATCACCACCAAGGAGTGTAATGACATATCTGAAGTTCTATATTTCCTGGCCTATAACAGAGAAGAATTTTGTACACTTCTACAATGACACAATACAGTCATCAAGCTTAGACAGGTAACATATCACATTACATTTATAACACAGTAATCCTTACCTGGACAATTATCTGAAGGTTGCCTCTTAAGTTGACCAGTAAAAGATCCTTCATGCACTCTAAAGCCCATTCCCGTGAAAGTGTCCCAAAGAATTCCACAAGAGCCTGAAATTGGCTACATTACTCAGCACTGATGCAACAAATGATTATGAAGATACAAAAATACACAATACTTAGAGTATATTAACCTGTGGCTCAATTGCATGGGTATTAACAATGATACGCTTGATATCTGACAGTTCAGAGTAGTGCTGCAAGTATGGTACATTGTTTAATCACATAGATAAGTAAATACATCTAACATATATATATGTCCAATTTGAGTATACAATATTAATATACATAAGGATAAAATTTAACCTGAAGAGCTCGCATGTAAAGACCAGCTTTTTCACAAAGCTGGGCAATGCGTGGCCGATCATAATGGCTGAACATTCCATTTGCTAAAATAGCATCAGCCACATTGGGAAAGGTCACAAGATTGATTTCCAGGACCTGAATAGAAAATGAAAGTCATGACAGTAATGTCAATCAGATTGATAAACAAGGTTTGATTAGAAAGAGCAAAAACTATACAAAATTAACCTTAGTTTGGAGGAATGCATGCTCTGGCAAATTGGGTTTCAGAACATCCAACAAAAATGCTGTTGCTTCACGGATCAAGTTCCTCTGATGAAAAAAAATGATTAGAAAAGAAAGATATTACATATTGGTGTTAACCCACAAACTTTTGACACGTAATTAGAGCTCACTGCCATGTACAAGAGAACAACACATAAAGCCAATTACAGGTTAGCAATCTAGGCCATAAAGAATTCAAACAAACCACGAGAAATAAAAAATCAGACCTGAAGAAAGAGATCAGTAATGGTATTATAATCAACAGGACAACCTCCCTCCATTTGGGACATCATGAGAGCAAAATTGACAGCTCCCTACACAGATCAGCCTAATTATTTAATACTTCCAAATACTCTAAAAGGGAAAGTTATTCACGCAACGTAATGCAGGAAATTATATCGACCAACATTATTTTATGCACTTCCAAGCATACCTGAGGATCTGACCGGAGGATAGTTTGCAGAAGGAACAGATAATCAGGTGTATACCCAACCTATAACGACATAAATTCAATTGCTCATAAAAAACCATTATACAAGTGTGAAGATCAATTACAGTAGTATTCTCCTATGAATGGTCAGTGATTGGAAAACATTGAAATTATCCTGAAGTAAAGAGGTAAACTTTCTGCAATGAAATTGTAACTGACCTGCTTGGAGTATATCAAGATTTTATCAAACTCCCTACGCTCAGCAAAGGCTGCAACAACTTTCGGAGTAGCTCTTGCTTTGATATATATTTTCAGCGCAAGGTCATTGTCCACAGTCTATATAAATAGGAATTATTACAGCATCAAAAGGTGGAAAACAACACAACAAAAATTTAACATTGACAGGTTTTTTTTTTGAAAGGTAACATTGACAGGATTTATAATAATAAATGCTTCAAATTAACTTAGAAATAAATAACCTTCACAAGGTCCCCAAGTTCTTCACTACATTCCAACTTATCCTCAGCCAACCAGTTTTCCAAAAGATTCTTTTTGTTCTGGTTCACAACAAGACGAGATAACTCCAAAGACTCAAAAGCATTGAGCTTTCCTCTTGTCAGTAGTGTTCCAAAGTACTGCAGCAACGGTGGGGTTTGTCCAGATTGAACAGGAACACTCTGCAAATATAACACTATTTTTAGAAAACCCTCATCTCCCCAATAAAAAAATAAAATGGTCTAAATCATATTAATTCCTGCAAGTATATTAAAGAATGGATGGTTAGCTTTTCATCAAGAAGAAGGTCAGAGAAGGCGTATCCAGCTGTTCCTTTCAACCATGCATGTTCAGAGGGTAAAGGATGAGACATCCTAAGGACAAAACGTACCTGAAATTTGGCTACCGTATCCGGTGTCCGAAGGATGCCTTGTGGAGATTCTGCGGCAAGCTCAGCAGCCTCCTTATACTTTGTTTGAGCAAACAATTCTTGGAAGCGTTGTACAACCTGAGAGAGTTTAAGATGACAAAATCGTGAGTTCTTGGTATCCGAGTATGGTACATAAAGCAATAAAGAATAGGTCTAACAGAAGAATATGCGAAGGTAGCTTAAATGTCAAGCAAGCAGCAAAAATGGAAGTTCAGTCAGGCGATTTTCCGTAATATTAAGTAGGTGATAAGCAAATAATAGTGGGCAGTATAATTAAAAAAACTACTCATTTCACTACTTCATCACATCATATAAGAGTGAATGACAGATAACTGAGTAAAATTAAAGCCCTGGCCTAATTATTGTGTTGTATAGAAAATGCAACTAATTAGAAAAAATTGGTCAGAAGAGCTCCAAAGGAATAAGACTAATTCGCTAGTAGGGTTGATGTCTTGATGACTTCATTCTAAGATCGATCACAGCCAAAACAAAGTATTATTCCAATATATTTCTAATATAGATGATCAGTGGGTATTTTTTTATTATAATAACTTTAGTGATTAACCTCTAGAAAAAGTAACCCTAGCCCAATCATTCTTAAAGAACATAAAATCATTGTCAAACAAGCAGCTATACAGTATGAATATATTGTCAGACTCCTTCCAACCAAGAACAAAAATAGAAAGAGAGTGCATTAAGATCTGAGATTCAACTTACCAAATTCTCTGCACCAGGCAAATTTCCTCTTTTGGCAAGATTTACAGCAAGCTCCAGATTGTTTAACTGAAAGATAATCAAAACACACAAAATTTTTGCAAGGGCAGAAATGGATTTATAAAACACAAAATGTCAAACTTATAATCTTACTTGGCCACTGACAAAGGGCACGAGTGTTGTTTCATTTACTGTAGCAAGTAAAACCTGCCCTCGTCTATTAATTGCATAGAAACCTCCTACTGAGGAAGCTTCTGATGTCAGAAAAATTGGATCTGGACTTATCCTATTTCGGTAGACTGCTGTGGCAGTTTCCAAATCATATACGAAGAGAAGCCCCAGTTTTGTAATTACATATATCATACTATACTTGTGCGAAATCTGCATAAAATGCAAAAGAAGCATGTTATGGGAAACCAAAGTGCAATATAGCTACCTGCAAATTACGCGAAGACAGATACAACAAAGAAAGAGGAAACAGAAGAAATACCTGCATGGCCACGGGAAAATCATCAGCAAAATCTGGAGGAAAGAATAAATCTGCTTGTTTCTTTGTAAAAGATGGTTTCCCTGAAAAAGTCAGCCAGTATTAAGCAACGTAGGTAATCAATTAATGAATTACTTTCTGCATGTATAAGAAACAATCATGTAATGATATCGACGCCAACGGCAAGCTGTTACAAGAATAAACCAAAAGAGGATCAAATCAGGCAAAAATGATGTACACCTGTCTGGGCTCCAAGCTCAATGATGTGCAACTTCGATGTAATCTGTCCAGCATTAGAGCTTTTGCTTGCAAAAGAAATAAGAATGGAATCCTTATCATTTCCTGGAACCTGCCAAGGCAAACAAATCCATAAAATAGAAAATAGCTTAGAGAAACTCTAAACGCAATAACAATAGAGCAACACTTTTCTTACTCTAAAAGAAGCAAATGATGCAGCATGCGCTTCAAGAGCTTGACTTCGTTGCTGATCCACAGAAAACAGTTGCATATTTCCTTTCACTAATTGAGGCCTCTAGTAACATGAATAGAAGAAGAATATCAGTTCATTGAAAGGGTTGTATAGAGAAAAAACAGAATGACAAGTTCCAAATAACAGTTGTGCCTAACGCAATAGAATGAATTCCTCAAAAAAAGTTCTAAAGCCAGATCAAAAATAAATAACTAATTCAAAACACACTCCAAAAGTTCATATTATATTCTCCAGATAAATGAGAATATTTGTCAACTTCGACCAAGTTTCAAAAATTATAAAATTCATCACAGTAAATCAAGTGTGCTAGTGTAGAGTATGAGTAGAGTGGAAACACTACCACAAGAGAAGACTTGTGTGACTTGGCCATAACATTGTTCTTCCTTTTCAAGTAGGTATCCACACTATTGTGGCTTAGGGTAATGGTGCAACGTGCGTTACATCAATTATCATTTCACAATAAGAATGTTATTGTAATGTAACATTTGCTGTGTATAATTTCTCAAAAATGTCCATTCCAAAACATGCCCAAACGTGGATCTCCTTTCTTTGGAAAATCTATCATTAGCGTAAAAAAGCAGATTGCATTTTAAATCCATTGGTAAAAGATACCGAATTGTCTTTAGGAAGAAGCATTCACACGAAGCTGCTTGAATGCCATTCTCTTTGCATCAGAATTATTAGGTATCTAATAGCTAGAACGGTAGCATTTCCCAACAACGCCTAATGTTATCTACTGACAGGCACATGTCCATCTCAACATGACACAGCATTCAATGTGACAGGCACATGTCCATCTCAACATGACACAGCATTCAATGTGAAACAGTGAAACAATTATGATCTAGGAAAGCACTTGGCTCGCAGACCTATCAAATTACATAAAATATGTAAAATCTTGGAGTGCAATAAATTAAAAGAAATTTGTGCTAAACTGTTCTGTATGATGAGAAAACTCAAGCTACAAATAAATAAAAAAAATCATGAGTAGAAATGCCAATTAATTCATGATTATAGCGAAAGGATGCAAAAGAGCATTCAAAATGGACTGGAAATTTGCAAAAGATTATACTGATACGTGGTAGATACCATGGTG
The DNA here is from genome assembly GCA_035079005.1 of Fraxinus americana. Classification (NCBI taxonomy): domain Eukaryota; kingdom Viridiplantae; phylum Streptophyta; class Magnoliopsida; order Lamiales; family Oleaceae; genus Fraxinus; species Fraxinus americana. The sequence goes on along the minus strand of CM068710.1, from coordinate 34,048,549 downwards.
AAGCAGAGGAAACAGGATAGAAAGTGAAATAAAAAGAAGTTTGAAAAGTAGACTAGTGGAGTAAGAAAATAAATAACAAGTATAATAAGAGGGAAGACAAGATACAACAAATGCAGTTAAGAAATATATAATAAGTTGTTCTATACAAAGATTCAAATCATATTTCCAAATGTATCAATCTTAAAACTTTCCAAATGAAGAACCAAAAACAAAAAGCAAATTACACACTTCAGGAGAACCAGGAGCGATCCCAATCAAAACCAGCCACTTCTCGGAAGGGTCACATTTGTAATTGATGATTTGATTGCTTGCCAAATTGGCTGTTCTCTCGAACATCTTCACAGGTTCAGAATCACCTATACGGACGTGCATAGAGAAGAGGAAACATATAGAAATCTCATTAAAGGAAACAAGAAAACAAGGACCATTACGGAAAAACTGAATGATATACCTTCAATTGACCAGTGATATACAGATGATTGTGTAACCAAACCCAACATCTTTGGAGTAATCCACTTCCAAAAAACAACCTATTAAGAAGCATGACGGCAGATTGCATACATAAAAAGACAGTGGCAAATAATAGACGCTGCTTACATTTCAGAGAAAGCAATAAACAATGGGTAATAAAAAAATAGATATATATATACTTGCTCAGGCATCTGATGAGACTTCATTTTTGCTTTTGCCTCAATGTTGAATATTTGCAAGTGATCTTGAGTTGTTCCGGGAAGTTGAGCTTCAAACAACCAAAACAGAAACATTATGATATAATTTCAATAATATTAGCCTGACTTCGACAAATATTGTCAGTAAACCAGATGAAGGAGCCAAAACCAAAACAATTAATATGAAGTTCAATGCACTAGATTTCTTTTCATAATTTAAATACTTGAAACAAATATAATGTGTAAACATGAAAGTGTACCAGTAGATTGTTACAGCATCCTGACTTAACAAGTATCACATCAATTGAGTATGAACGAAAGAAGTTTTCAAACATTACACCAACGAAGAAAATTATACTTCTCTAGCTGATAACATTGTTTTAACACCAATGAAGAATAAAAGAATTATCTCCTCTGAAGAATGATACTGCAGCATGCTTCGACATAAATGATAAGGAATTATCATCTTCTTCTCTTTTACAGTCACTGACATTGCTCCCATAAAAAGGGCAATATCACTACTCACAAGGGTAATCACTAAATCAGGGTTATTCCCAACCTAATAACAGCTTTAACTGCAATATTATCCTTCTAACCCACATCTCTTACCCTCTCTTTATTTCCCAGATTACAATTTTGTATATAAAATCAGAAATTGCCAAAAAAAGATGCTTCTTTCCGTAAACCACGCCCAATCCCTCTCAATCAGACCAACTATATACTGACCTGCATTTAGATTTCACTCATCCTCAATTAACCGGAAACGCCCGGCATAATATATAGCTATTGTTCAAATAATCGAATTGGATAAGGAACGACAAGATAGTTTTTTTTCTATGATTGCTGAATCACAAATGATGATCAGTAAAATTGCATACCTTTCAGAGCCAAAATTCTGGTATTGGGATTCATAAGCGCAGAATCTGCAGTAATAGGTCGCCTCAATGGCTGCGATGGCATGTTCATATCAATAATCACCACACTATTCTGAGGCGATGTCTCCCGTACACATATATACTTATCAGATTCCATAGTCACGTTAGTGAAAGTAATGAATTGCGAATTGATCCCTATGCTGGGCAACTGCATCAACACATCAAAAAATTCAAAATTCAGATTATACTTCAACGTGAAATAAAATTTCAAGATTCAGATCAAATCACAGATCTGAAATTAAACTGTATAATAGAGATGCGAACTGTGATTCCAACAATTCGAGCAAGTAAAATTACTGTCGACGGTTAAATCAAGCAATTATGAAGCGACATAAAAATTTAAAAATATTTGACTATTGGAATGATTTAAAAGAGCTGTCAAGGAGTTGAAAATGTATTGAATCGTGAAAATTGAATTGAATGTCAATAAGTAGACAGAAATTGACAGTTAAAACGAAAATTGGGGGTACCGTGAGAACTTCTTTCATAGTGATCGGAGCGTTGGCGGCAGCCATGGTGGTGGCGATATATCAAGCCTTCGAGATCGGAGCTCCGGATCCGGAAATGGATCAGAAATTGATAAAACGACAGCGTTTATTTAAGACGTTGCAAGAGATCTGGAGTAACGAAGAAACCCTCGGAACCCTCCGTAACCAAATAGAAAGCGAGAGAGATCTAGAGAGAGAAAGGGGGAGAGGGACTCTTCTGAAGAAAGAAGCTCAGCTAAGAGGGTGGTGTATATATGTGAAAGCTAAATGGAATTTTCTTCAGTCGAAAATTATGAGCGAGATTTCGAAAACAACACGAGAGAGAGATTATCCCGTTGCTCTCCAATCTTTAGCGACTATAGCAATTTGGACTATAACTTTGAAAAAGAGCAAATTGGTTCCAATGTTTTGGATTTCATTGCACCCAAAAAATTCTATCCAATTTTATATTAATCAGAAAATTTTGTTTTTAATCATGATTTTTGTCTTTTTTGTTGAAACTATAGTTCTACCATTGTTTTCAATAAATAAAAATTGAAAATGAAAATAAACAAACACATAATTATGCCGACAATCATTATTTTCAAATTCTTTTTTCTACGTATTCATTTTGGACCACGCATTCACAAGATAAAATATTCCGCACGTAAATCAATTTTTTTCTACTTCTTGATTACACGTTCTTCTAAAAATCACTATTCAAAATACGACTTTCCATTTAATGATTGTCAAACGGGGGCTATGTAACATGTAAAATAAAATGAGAATAGTTATGAAAGTGGCTTAATCTAGTGGCCTTCGTAAACATCGATGCCGATTTAGAGATAAGTAACACGTAATTATGTATATTGTTTAGTTAAGAGTTTCGAGTTTTGGTAATAATATATACTAGAGTTTAGACTGGTGGCAAACAAGGTTTTGGTGCTCTTGGCGTTGAACTATAGTGGGATGTCCGCAGAGGAATGATTAGTTCTTTTTGTTAATTTTTAGAATCATACTATACAAATTTGGTCTCCTGCGCGTGGCGCGCAGCGCAGGAGACCAAATTTGATAGCCAAGGCTGACACACAAAGACAACTTTTAATTTTTTTTTTTTATTTTTTTTAATCTTTTTTTTTTTTATGTAAGGGCTGTCAACGACAGCCCTTATTTTTTAAAGTAGTTTTTTTTTTGTTTTTTTTGTTCCACTTTTTTTTTTTAATAATTTATTGGTTTAATTTTTTAAATTTTTTATCTATACATTAATTGATATTATTGCGATCTTCATACTTATGAAATTAATAAAAGTTGTTTGAACAAGAAGATAAATATAAATTCAAATTCACTTAACATAAACATACAATTGAAATGAATACAATAAAAATGCGACTTAATGATAGTCATCGTCGTCAAATCCTGGGAACTCCCCATAGTCATTGCTAGCAATGTTGGTGTACATATTATCTTCATTATCATCCCACGAGTATTGTGGTTCATATGGCTCGTCCACCAGTTGCGTCCTGATGACATGGATAAAAAATGGATTAAACATATTATTGGGAAAAAAAATTAAGATTAAACATGATATCATCTATCAACTCACCTCGGTTGTAATGCTGGACAAGTTCTTCTATCATGTCCACTGCGACCACATCCACGACAATTTCTCCGAGATTGGGACATGGCTAACTCCTTCGACGACTTCAATCGCTTTCCGCACCCTTTCGTCCTAACCGGAGCAGGATCAACCACATGTTGGGTACTTTCTTTATTCTTATTCTTCATCCTAATCATTCGCATATCACCGCCGTCGTCGACATCCTTTACATGTAATTTCAAGTCACGAAACCCATCCATTAGAAATGTGGTTCGAGCATCAGTCAAGGCTCCCTCGTCGACCAACTCTGATGCAGTGCGCGACAGCATCCCGTGTCGTGAAATTAAAGAATGACCAGTAGATGGATCGACAATTGGTTCAAAAACGGGAATTGCTTTTGCAGTCTGGGTCCATCGACGTACAATATAGTGTTCTGGTAACAACATAACCTGTTTCTTGATCATTAATGAAAGCATGTGACGACACGGATATCCTTCGAACTCAAAAGTCCGACAACTGCATGTTATAATATCAGTCATCGTGTAGTGGAGAACCTCACGTTGTCGATCATACGTTTTTCCATTCTCAAAACGCATGACAGAATATGTTTTGAGACCCTCGTATGTTGATGTCTTCGAACAAAGATAATAAGTACTCTGTGCAAGCTCTGTCTGAAAGCGAAGGAAAATTGTCTTTGTATAGATGCTGGCCATCTGAACTTCCATTGCAAATGACGTTGTCATCCGAGGCTGCTCGTTCAAGTCAGTGTGATTTGCAGCCAATTCCCCATGTCGTTGGTGTGCCAGGGCATTGGAAAATCTCGTGATGAAATCCATCAAAGTATTTTTCTTGTCCACGTATCTTTTGAAGAATGCATGGTTGCTTTCTGATCGCTGACTGCTAGACATCCCTGCAGAAAAGATGTGTCTCACATATGCTGGTATCCAACGGGTTCGTATTTCATACATATTGCACAACCACTCGTTATCCCCTAGGCGAGTGGTCTCCATCACTTCAGACCAGCGGCTTTCGAACTCGTAAGGACTCTCAGACTCCATAATGATGTTTACCAGATTATGGTACATTTCCTCATAAAGTACGGGACCCATCTTCTCTGGGAATTTATTCAATATGTGCCATAAACATAATCTATGCAGTGCATCGGGGAATACCTAGCCAACCGCTCTCGAAATGGCACCATCTTGATCAGTGATAATCACTCCAGGACGCCGTTGTGTTGGCATGGCTTCTAGAAACTTTGAGAACAACCATATGAAAGAATCAGTTTTCTCATCGCTCAGTAAGCCACATCAAAATACAATAGTTTGACGATGATGGTTGACACCAATAAATGGTGCGAACACCATCGAGTACTTGTTGGTATTGTAGGTCGTGTCAAACACGATAGCGTCTCCGAAGTAGACATATGAGCTCCTGGAATCGGAATCAGCCCAAAAACAGCGAGCAAACACTCCATCCTCATCAGTCTCGTATGCATAGTAGAAGCTCGGGTTCTTTCTTTTCTCCAGCTCGAAGTATTCTATCAATGTTTCTGCATCATGTCCAATGTATTCCCTTCGAAGGTCTCTTTGGTGGTTCCTAATATCCTGCTCAGAGCAACCAATCGAAGATGGACCACCAGCATCTATCTCCATAAGTCTGATTTGTTGGCAAGTAGGAATATTTGCCAGTGAAAATTGCTCTGCAAGCGCTTTTTTCGTAACTGAAACTTTACGATGCGATCGTAGCAGGTGAACCTTGCTCGGTGTGGATAGTGAGCGATTATGTGCTTCGGAAAAATGGCTGACAACCCAAGAATTTAGTGTCTGTTTTTTTACAACTGTTAACTTGGCGGTGCAGCCACATCGGGAGTCACCACGATTTCTTTCTCCTGAACGGGCCACCAAATTTTTAAATTTCATTTGGTAGGTTTCATCTTTTTGGCCTTGTTTGAAACAAACATATGATTTCCAGACAACTTCGTTCGTTTGTGCGTTCTTTCGACTACTACCGATGCGTGCACTGAACCCAGCTAATTTTGCATACTCATTGTAAAAGTTGTATACATCGTCTAATGTTTCAAACTCTTGCCCAATTTGTGGAATCGCACCTACGTGAACTTGTGGTACGAATACATTATCCTCTCCTTCCATTCCTACAACATGAAAAAAAATTAAATGCGTACAAAATCACATTTCATTATGAATATGACAAAAAAATTATGTACTCACTTTTAAAATAGATAATACACCACGATAAATCCAATGCAAGTAAATATCTCACTGAAATACACTAATTGTTGAAGAAAAAAATTGGACCTAAAATTATAGTGACTGGGAATATGAGATTAGAATGAATTGGTTGCTCAATGGTTTCGAGAAGCGAATTTATAGCCAATTCAGTAAAAAAAAACATGCAAAATCTGATCGACGTTACAAATCAGCAGGAAAAATGAAAAAATTTCAACTTGATGACAAAATAAACAAAAAAAAAAACATCAAACAAAAAATTAAATTTGGCCAAAATGTCAGTCAAAGGCTGTGAAAAATTCAGTGAAAAAATTATGGCCCCTACAACTAAGGACCATCTAGTTGACACTTAAAAAAAAAAAAAAAATTACATTTTGGTCTCCTGCGCGCAGGATAGCCCTGCGCGCTGCGCGCAGGAGACCGAAATTTTCATACTATATGTACAACATTAGTTGACAATATTGATTGATAGCATCATACTTGATATCATCATATTCATCCATTATAAAAAATTGTTTTATACATTACAAGCTTGAATTTTGACAAAACGTGGTTGTCAACTAATGTTGTCAACCAAGATTGTACATTTACCTTTATTCAAATTTTTATCATATATCTTAGGTAATTATACAATGCAATTTTTGCTTGTACACCACATTTTAATTTTATCTGACGTTCTCAATATTTGGTCATTCTCCTCCCCCTTATATTTTCAACTTTTTTTTTAATATTCAATTAATTAGTATTACTTGTCCTCCACAACAGTTTCTATCCAAATATCTTGTAAGTATACTTCGAATTTAAGGACAAATGTTTTATATTTGCTTCTTTTTTATTTATCATTATTTAGAAATATAAAGGTGCAAATAAGGCCCCATTTAATGCCCATTAAAAAGCAGGAGTGAGTTTTGTAATTGTGAATTGTTTGAAAATGGGGAAAAAATGAGAAAAAAAAAAAATTGAGCTTATCTATAAGATATTTTATTTTGAAAATGTGTGCCAGAAAATGAATTTAAGGAAAAATAAATTTTGAAATAATAATTGTCAAACATGGGCTAAGTTTTTTTACCCTCCTAGCTAAGTTTCGTATAGAAAACGTTATCGGTGACTTGATATGCTAATTAATGAAAGGTCGAAGATAATAATGGCGATAAAAAAAATTGAGACGTAGTGTGAGAATGAGTAAATGTTGGGGGACTTTTATTTTAATTTGATGGTGTAGTGAATAAAAAATGTGATGTAAATATAGTTATTACTTATTATTATTATATTGGTGGTTATATTCACACCACATTTTTTTCTTTTATAATACACCATATTTTAGTTACGTTAAATGTCATTAACATTTATATCTTTAACTTCTTTCATCGTGACATTCATATTTTTAACATTTTATTAATCAATAATTTTTATTTTTAATCATGATTTTTGTCTAAAAATATTGTTAACATGCTTTAAAATGAAGGTAAAATATTTAATCGAATTTTTGCAATATTCTTTGTTTTGCTTATTTAAAAACATTATTGACAAATAAGTTTTTTACTTTATCTTAAATAAAATTATGGAGAGAAATCAAAATCAAAAATAATTTAGGTTAATTTAAGAATAAGAATGCGATGAAAAAAAAATTGAGACATAAATGTAATAATAAGGGTATGAGCATTTCCTGTAATTAAAATATAGTCTAGTTATCAAAAATTATGGTGTAAATATATTTAGTGTATTACTTTTTCATCTCTTGCTCAAATTGTGTATTATACCAATTTTACTCTCACAATATTGCCCAAGTGCAATTTTTGAGGGATTTTAGATGAAAATTGTCCAATGAGAATATCATCGCAACGGAATCAAATCGTCGAGTACTAGCATGCTCTTTTTTTTTGGACATCATGGACGAAATTGATACAAGCGCTAAAACCCCAAGGCCAATGATGATATTTTCACCTCTCTGTTATATTTTATTGAGTAGCCATATGGATACTAATTTTCTTATAAGAGCACCACATTTTAATCGTATTGAAGCTCTCTAACCTTTACTTAGTAACACTGATGTCCCCAACTTTCTTCAGTTACATTTTTATTTTTAATTTTTCATTAATTAGTACTTCTTTATTGACAATTTTCATCCAATTTTTTTTATTAAGATAGCATGAGAAAGACTTATTTGCCCTCATATTTTTAAATAAGAAAAAAAAATGAAGTACGACTAAATATTTTTTTCTTATTTTAAAGTTTGCTAACAATTTCTTGGACAAAAATCATCATCGAGGGTCAGGGACGGAGTCAGTACCCAAGCGTCCACCCATGCATGCTCCACCAGAAACTTTGGATTTTTGAAACTATGGTAGAGATTCTGGGAATCGTCAGAAACTATGGCTCTTTGATACTTTTTACAGTTCTTTAGATCTTTTAATTACGGTGAATTGCATTTTGAATACTTTATTTGGATTTGTTAAATCCCTAAAATATGATAAAATTGATTTCCCCGTATTTATTAGCTTACCGTTTACTTTTTAGCTCTTGTATGATGTTAATATTTTTAAACTCATTTTCAATCGCCAATTATTCAAATAAAATAAACTTGGATGTAGATTCATAACTTTTTCTACTTTTTGAATGACACATTCTAAAAAAAATTACTTTTCACAAATCGCTTATCAAAAATCAACTTCACACAAGGATTAATTCTATCACAAAAATACAAAATGGTAGATGATTGGTTGAACAACAATTTAGTATGATATTGATATTTTTAAACTCATTTTCAATCGCCAATTATTCAAATAAAATAAACTTGGATGTAGATTCATAACTTTTTCTAAATTACACATTCTAAAAAAATTATTTTTCACAAATCGCTTATCAAAAATCAACTTCACACAAGGATTAATTCTATCACAAAAATACAAAATGGTAGATGATTGGTTGAACAATAATTTGGTGGTGTATATGGAACGAGAAATTTGTGAAAAAATTGAGAATGAGATAATCTTACAGCGCTTTCAAAATATGAGACCTCAAAAAATGTAGTTTATGAACTTACAGTTATGGAGTGAGATTGTATCATGTATTTTTTCTTATTATTTTGGGTTTTATTAGATTATATTTTTATATGTATATGATTTTTATGTTTTAGTACATTTATGTACTAATTAAAGAAATTTTAATATTATTTAATTAAATAATAATATAACGTTCTCGCTATTACGTTCGTCGACGTTCGACGGTCACGACTATCCTAGCTCACAAACAATCCTGGATCTGTCCCTGCTGAGAGCATTATGTGTTAATTAATGAAATATTGAAGATAAGAATAAAACTAAAAAAAAAAGAAGTCAAAAATATAAGTGTGACAATAAATAAATATTAGATTGGCATTCATAAAAAAAATTGTAGGAGAAATATAATTACCCTATTTTATTTTCTTGGCTCTAAGTAACAACTAATGAGGAATAAAAATGTAAAAGAAACTTTACTTAAATAAATTATGTCTGCTCCATTATCAATTTTACAAAATAGATATGGGGAGGAAATCAATTCCCTCCTAAAAATTGAAAATTTAATTTTCTTCTAAAAAATAATAGAGTATAAAATATACCAAACCAACTCATTTTAATATCATGTTAAAATGAATAAAAAGTTAAAACCAATAAATCTTAAATGACGCACCTTTTCGTGAGAGTGAGTACACCATTTTGTAAAAATGTGTGAGTACAACTATCTTTATTCTTAATATAATTGACTATATGTAGTAAATTATCTTTAAGCCCTGTTTGGTCCGGAGTAAAATCTGATTTTAATCAAAGTCAAAGTCAAACAATCAATATTAACCACATTTTTCACGAGTCCCACAACTTTTCAACCACACATTTTAAAAACTTCTATTACAATCTACTAAAAATCTAATTTTAATCATCACTAAACACCTTATTAATTTCCGAATAGAGGCGTTGAATCTTGTTAGGAGGGACTCCGCCCCTATTTGGTGAGGATTAAAATCAGATTTTAAGTAGATTTAGATAAAATATATAATTAAAAAATTGTAAGTCTAATAAAATGTGTGATTAAAATTATTTGTTGACTTTGACTTAGATTAAAATTTGAGTTTGAGTTTTTACCGAACATTGACTTTGTTTGGAAGGTGGGACAGTTGATGTCTTCGGAGAGGTCTTCTTCTATTGTTGTTTGATTTGAAGAACTTGGTCAATGCATACAATTTTGACCACTAGTCCGATAGTGACTGGTTAACATTGCAAAGACACTATTAAATAGATTACTTTTTTTTTTTATTATGGTTAATTAACATTGCAAAGACACTATAGATTACTTATTTCTTACGTTGGTGCATTGGAAACCAAGAAGACGATAATTTGGAGTCCTACTTAAGGTTACTCCGGTAACCGGTCATATATGCAGAAAGAGGGTAAATTTCTTCAGCAGCCATTGAACTTTCTACAAAATCCTACTCGAGTCACTAAAAAAATAATGTGTTTTAATTAGATTATTGAACGTCAATTTTATTTCAAAATTTTACCACTATCATTTTCACCGAAATTGTTCTCCTGCTCACAGTGGAGATAAAATTGTCCACGTTGGTAAGATAAGACTGTCCACTATGGATTGAAGAATATTTCTGTCATTTCCACCTATTGTTTCTATTTTAGAAAAAATTCTAGTAATCTAAAGAATAGAGTACTCATTCATGAGATGAGACCCACTACTCAATTGATTCTCATACGAATAGATAATTCACATATAAACTCAGGGGGTGTTTGATGGATATTATTGAGAAAATAATATATTTTAAATAGTAATATGATTGGAAATATATGGTTAAAAATTAAGGAAAATTTATTGATGTGATGAAAAATATTATTTTATTGAAGAATGTGTGGTTGAAAATGAGTTTTGAAATAATATATTTTGAAAGAATGTGTGTCAAACAGGGACTCAATAATGTCAAAAAATATTGAATTCTAGATTATTTAGGATTTTCTCCTAAAATTAACCATTTCAATACAAGACGTAGCCCCTATTGGCCCCCATTTTTGGGGGTTGAAAATGTTTGAAATAGTGATTGATGGGAGAATGTGTGGTTGAAAAGTTTTAAATTTGTGTGTAATATTATTTTATTTGATGAATGCGTGATTGAAATGAAAAGAGAAAAAAATTAATGTAATGAAATTTAATTTAATAGGGCTCAAACAGGGGCTTAAAATACGAGAGAGAGAGAGAGAGACACTAATCACGACAATAAAACATGTATAACAAGTCATTCCATAACAAAATCAAATTACAGAACCCTAAAACTGACCTAATTAAAACCAGAAACCAATCAAAACCCAAAAACGACGAATCGATTACGTTTCGACACACTAATATCTTTAAAACTCAAGAACAGTTGTACTAGAATTACATGAAGAAGGCCCAAGAAAATGACATAATAAGCATAAGAATAGTTGCAGTAGAAGTATCAGCAGCAAACTCATATGCAGCACTGGCAGTTGTTGAGTTTGCTACCTGAGGGCTTTCTGGCTCCAAAACTTTGATAATCATCTTGAGTCCCCTCTCACAGTGTCCTGAAACACCACTCATAAAATAGTACAAGCCCGGATGATCCAATGTATAGGTACTGTTTCCATTGTTGGAGAAGAACATAGGATGAGTCGATCGACATTTCTCGTATTCTTCTTCTGTCACCTCTAACACTGAATCCTTAGTATACTCGAAGCCTGCATTTCTATTTATTAGTGCATTAAGAAAGAAAATTCTGAATTTTATGTAGATGCATATACTTGAAAATTTTCCACATATCATTAATCCTCTCGGTAGAGATTTTGTATTATTTTATAACTTATTTTCCCTCAAACTCATTTATCTCCAAAAAAATCACTTTTCATAAAATCTATTCTAAAAAAATCTACATCAAACATGCCCTTTTGTCAGAATTAATACCTAAGTAGCATTTTATGAGGAGCCATGTCGAGATTTTGAATTTATAAGGCAATGTTATCAAATAAATTTTAAGTTAATTTATTATTAACTAAGCAAGAACTATAACAAAAGCAGTTTAGGCATATGAACAAAGAATTAAATACAACTTACATAGGGTGTCATTAATCTTGAACCTGTTCTTGGAAGCCCAATCATTGTATAGCTGATCATTCTTCGGCGAGGGGACGGCCCAGCCTGCCTCGCCGCCGACACGAAACTCGACACTATGCACTGCAACCAAGTGTAAGGCAAAGAACAAGTTGAACAGTATATAAACTTTGGAAGACATTTTTGGGCTTCAAGACAGCGTTCTAGCCTTGTTTATCTGTTAATGATATGCTGAACCTTTGAGTACCAAGAGCAATATGTATAAACTGTAATATATAGTGTAGAGAGAGATTCGAGGAGAAAGATGTGGAGAAAGTGGGCTTGTTGGTGGCAACAGTTTAGGAATATCTATCTGGATATCTTTGACTTGGTATTAACTGTTACTCTACTGATTTTTTTATTATTATTATTTACAGAAACAAAGATTTTGATTATCATAAGAATTTTGATTATTTGAGAGTCACATCTCTTTAAAAAAAAAAAAAAAAAATTTAAGAGTAACAAAATTACTGAAAATTAATGGTTCAAATAATAAGTTGTCACATAAGATAATTATTATAATCGCCGACTACGAATATTATTACTCTTTTCTTTAATATATAAAATGTTAAGAAAACAAGTTTTAAATTGAGTTAATTGTCCCGACAGTCACCCAACTTTAACCCTAACAGTAATTAGGTTAGGTTATTATATTTGCAGTAATCAGATCACTTGATTTCAATTTAATAAAATCAAAGTACTCATTTGAGTTCTATGAGACGGCATAACAGAAGACTCTTAGTTAACTGTTAAAACTAATGAACTGACGTGGAAATCCACATGGACTTGCTTGTCACATAAGCCACATATTAAACTCTCAAGGTATATCATTTATATATGTGAAGCAAATATTTTTATAATAATGTTAAAATGATTTAATACTTATAATAATAAAAATTATTGTTGACATTTTCCTAAATAAAATGATTAATTATCTGAAACCTAGTATAATAATTATTTAAGGTTACAAATGTTAAGAATATGCTTGTAAAACATTACATTTTGTATTGTACTTTAGAGTTTATTAATTATCCTAATGACATGATTCACTTTGATAATAATAATGAACTTGAAACGTGACTCTAGTCGATTGTGGATGCTAGACCAATAGTCGGTAATGTAGCAATTTTCCAAGTTTTGCAATTCTTCGATTTCTGATTCATATGCGACTCCAATAATTACAAGAGAAACAACTCGTAATCACATTTAATGTTTACATGCAAGGACATAAACATCATCAACTATCGTGGTTATCATGGTGATGTAATTTCCAATGCCCGTTGTCCTCTTGAACCATGCCCTTATTCCGTTGACACCACCAAAAAGTGGGTACTGAATAATTAACTTTGAGAGCACTCGAACTCTTGTTTATAAGAGAAACGTCCCTATTAACTTCCAAGTGAAACCCTCCTTCACTCCCTTTTGTTCCTGCTACTGAACGCAAATAAGCAGGCTCTAAAATATGCCGAGTTACAATGTCACCAGGGTACTTTAGAAAAGGAGAGATTGTGCGATCGACTAGTAGCTCGATTCCGATTCTAGTGAACCCAACTGTTGGATAGTGAGGAACAAGATCTGCTTTGTTACGAACACTTAGTATATGAAGTTTTTTCAGACTTCAGAATTTCCTTAAAATTCAAGTCCCCAACTCGTGGACTGCCAAATTTGAATGCTGTCACGGGACAAGAATTGTTTGGTTTGTCACTCGGCCTGTTGTAACCGTTGGCTACAATGTCTGCTACACACAATGTTGAAAGTGCAGCACCCAAACTGTGGCCTGTTACGGTTATGCTCATTTCTGCGTTCTTGAATCTTTCAACCTGTCGCCTTACCCCCGACAAAACCTGGTCATTTAAACTCAATTAACAATGGAATTTACATTTGGCTGCTTGGGAATCCCACATAGTTCAAGAAAATTCCCAAAAAAATATAGAGGTTGAATCCACCTGCCTGTCAGGTCAACTCACGCGGGTGACCAACGAACCATTTTTGAATGCATTTCATTTGAAGTCAATTTCCCAAGTCTTAATATATCTCAATGAATTCGAATATACCTGGTCTTCTGCACTTGTTTTGTAGTATCTCGATTGTTTATCATTCGAAGTATAAATAGAAAGCACCACTGTGTACTTTAGCTTCACCAGTTAATTTTCCAAGAATCTTAGTTTCTGGTACAAGTGGGAAATCAAAATCTTTCACCCACTCCATTGCTTGAACTGTTCCTCTCCATGCAATCAAAATATTCCTTCTTCCCAATTCAATTTTTCCTTCATCAGTTGAGACACCTACATACCCCATCCAATTTGATTCTTTGCACCAAGCTTCACCTGCTAATGGCTTCATTACAAATGCATTTGTAACACTGATGCTAGATGTTGCATGTATATGCTTTACGATTTCGTACTTGAATGGATTGCCTTCTTCTAATCCCACCCTGGCTAATAGGTTCCTCCTCGAATATCTGCTGCTCCCTGCATAACTGTCAAAAGGCGAGGACATTCAACCAACACTGCCTTCATCCATTAGACATTTTAATAAAAAATGTATATTCTTGAATACACCGTGTGGTGGTATGTGAGACGTAACTGTTAGGTCTCTATTTATAATTGTCCATTCTTTAGACAAAATTAAAGTAATGGAGTTGTAATTAAAGTCAAAATAGTTAAGGAGTGGTATTATAGTCCTTAAAGGAGTCAAAGATGTCCAAGAAGATAATATATGATTAATGAAATGCAATTAGAAGTCAAAGAAGCATCAAAGTGTTGCACAAGTCATACTTCAAATTCTCAGTCACAATTTGCGACGCATTTTTCACATAGAAAACATTCGAATTTGAAACATTTTAATCTAGAATAATTGTAGCCCTTTCAGTTAGCTTTCCAACATATTTTGAATTACCTCAATTTGATATCAGAAGAGAAAGTTATGATGAAAATACTGACAGCCGCTTAGGGACCTCTGGCTGGCTGCCAACTTAGTACTCGAGTGATGGTTCAATGGACAACAACCCTAGTTCGCGTAAAACTGTTATTTTTTATCCCAATCAAACCTAAAACACTCCCATTATAAATATAAAAGCCAGGGAACATCCCAAAGGGTGGTTGAACTTTATTTTTATTATAAAGATCATTATTTGAATATCAATTACACATTCCCAAAGATATCTTTATTCAACCCCAAGTTTCATTGGTTCATATATTCATCCCAAACATTCTTTGTTATTGGTTGAGTCTTGAATTAAGTCAGGAGAACAAACTTTCAAGATCAAATATATATTCCGATGTTCTCTTGCTTTAGCCTTAAATCAAAACAGAAAATGATCTTTGAACAAACATCAAAACAAAAAACCTAAATTCTCCAATAAGCTTTCAGAGTTTTGGAATTTTGGCAGGAGAAGCTTGGATTTTCAGCACTCAAGGATGAGGTTCGTTTTTGTTGATCCACAATGAGAGAAAAGTAGCTTAGAGTTCTAAGAAATGCGGGCATGCACAACAAAAAAGAAGTTCCTTTGCGATTTACAAGTGTCCAAAGTCAGCATATGTTTAGTAGTATCTGGACTGATTGTAAGTTAACTTTTCTAATAAATTTTATTGACAAGTTTACCAGGAAGTTTTTGATCCCGAGTTGGAATTTTCCTACGTGATCATATTTGATGTTATTTATTTATTTGTTGATGTGAATGTTCGTGATTGTTTAACCATAGGAATTAATTGAATTAATTATCTTAATCGTCTAGAAACTAATAAGTGACTTGTTGCTTTTAATTTGTTTAAACTATTCGGCTAATTTAAATTTTAGTAACCTAATAAACCCCTGTTTGGTTTAGTTAAAAATCAGATTTTTAGTATATTTTGATAGGAATGTGGTTAAAAGTTGATAAGTTATGACTTTCATATAATGTGGTTTAAAATGAGTTTGAGAGAAAAATAAGTTTTGAAAAAATGGGGGCCAAACATGTGTTAAATGATTTCACAATCAATCTTGCTATATAAACAGAGTCAATGACATGATTTAAAAAGAGGGGACACGTGTCAAAATTTCATTGGATAGTTTGAAAAAAAAAAAAAAGAGCCACACAGGTGCGACACGCAGCAACTGTCACCCAACCCTGTCAAATGCCCTTGTTCGAGTAGCTTTATTCTCTCACAATACCTTGATAGTTTTTCGGAGTTGAAAGTGCCGTAAGTTGCTTGAGCAAATTCTCTACAGTGAAATGTGAATAATGTATCGCCTCACATCAATGTCAAGGGGGTCCACCAGGTTCTTCCAGTTTCCTGGACACTAATCAACCTCCATCGATGTCATATACCTTGCATATTTTTTGAAAAAATTAAATTAAACAACTGTTTGAGTAAGGATCTTCTGTACACCCCTTGAAATGTATCTATACTTACAGTTTGAGTTCATTAAAATTAAAGAGTCCTAAATTAAGAATAACAAGATAGCTACGAGGAACCTTTGTGTTTGTTAACACACACTAAATGCATGATCCTATACAATTGGGAATGTATATTATTTATGTTGTACATTTGTATATGCTCGTCAAGTTTTTATTATATATGATTTGAGTGTAAGAAAATGGACTTATTTGTAGAAGATACGATATATATTGTCCTTGTAGCATGATCGGGTTGACAACTCTTGTAGCACGATCAGGTTGACAACTCACTATAATTTTGTCGTAGTGTAAGAAAATTGACTTATGTTGTCAAATTGATGTCTTAGTTGATTAGATTCCTCTTTGCATACCTAGTTCTGCTGCGTTGAAAGTGTCATAAATTGCTTAAACCGCCAAAGTGAATAATATATCACCTCACATCAATGTTGAGGGGGTCCAAAAGGTGTAGTGAGAATGCGACATCATATTAAGCTAGTACTATTATGTGATTCGATATTGATATTAGGGCTTAACCACAAGAAATATTACAGTCATCAGTCGAGAGGTTGAGATTTACTAATCCCCATACTAAAATTTTAAAACCGTGATACACCATCTCTTATTAGCAAATGGAAGGACTAGATTATAAATGCCATCTCCCTTGTTCACTACCATGTTAGCCTCTTCCCATTTGCTAACAGAGCTAATGTGCCCGGTGTGTCAAATTTAATGGGGAAACAGCCAAAAAGGACAACTATGGGGGCAACCAAATGGAGACTGACTACAAATCTCACCTCATGGTTGAGTATTTCACCCACACTGTACAACATGGAAAACTCGAATGACTATTGTTAATGCATTATTTTCCGGAGGGAAAGACACCATGATCAGCAAACGCTACATAATACGAGTAATTAAAAGCTCAACTATATACGAACAGACTAATAGTGAATCCATAGAGAGCATCAAATAAGGCAAAGAATAGCTAACGTCTTTTGAACTCATTATATACAAAATATTACATCGACTGCCTTCATTTTCAGGTTATTTTACAATTTTCGCGCGAGGATGAAACATGTACATCAAGAAAATTGGTGAAGGCGGCAGCTAAAGGGAAGAATAAAGCCTGAAGGTAAAAGAAAAAAGCCGACTGACCACACACAAACACACCACCCAAAAATGAAAGAAAAGGAATATAGTTTCAACCTCCCACCTAATTGAACACTATTGCTGGTTCGTCCAACTCTACAATTAACAAATCAATATATAATGGAGAAACAGGGCAAAGTTCTAAACTAATTCTGCCTGCCTCCAAAAGAATATGCATCCAATCCTCCCAAAGGCCTACCCCGATAAACGCTAATCAAACTCTACAAACCCTACACTTCAATCATTGACTACAAAATGCACCAACCCAGAGTTATCATGTCAACAAGCATTGCTACCACCAGCACAGCAAGATAAGTACAGAAATCTACCCCTTGTCCATGTTTGTTCATCTTATCCAGTCAGTACCCACAAATTTGGAATGTCATCCCAACAATGATGGGCACATTCTTGAGGGCCAGAAAAGAGCCACGTTGCAACAACTAGAGTTTCATTAGACACCATCTAAACAAGTCTATGCTGACGTAAGCCCTTCCCAAATTGCGGTTGAATCAATCGGGCATACAAACTACTCTTGCCCATTAATGTATCATGAGTACCTTCCTCCACAATTCGCCCACCATTAAGTACAACAATATTGTCTACATGCCTCATCATAGCAGCACGGTGAGCAATTAGAATCGTTGTTTTGTTCCCCATTACTAGAGTGTCAAGGGCTTCCTGCACCACCCGGCTTGACTCGGATTCGATGGACGAGCTGGCTTCATCCAATAATAAAATTGGTGCATTTTTCAAAACGACTCTGGCAATTGCAATTCTTTGCTTCTGTCCTGGAGTCAGATATACGTCCCTCATTCCGACGTGTGTGTCATAACCATGAGGCAAACTACTGATAAAATGATGAGCATTAGCTATTCTTGCTGCCTCTTTCATCTCTGCTTCACTTGCATTATGCCTAGCATAAATGATGTTTTCTCTTATGGTAGTTGAAAAGATTATCGGCTCCTGCTGAACAAGACCTAAGTGGCTCCTCAACCATCTCAAGTCATATGATTTCAAATCACGCCCATCCAGTAAAACCTGACCAGCAACTGGATCATAGAATCTTTCTATCAAAGATATTATAGTGCTCTTTCCAGACCCTGAAACACCTACCACTGCTATGGTTTGTCCCCCATTGACTTTGAGGCTGAAATTGCTTAGTACAAGGATTTCTGGCCGAGTTGGATAAGAAAAATCAACATTTTTTAACTCGATGCTTCCATAAACATTGGGAGGTTTCAAGGCTGAATTATCATCTGGGTCAATCTTAGGCACTCGATCAATTATTTCAAAAACTGACGTCAGAGATTTTCTTCTTTTGAGAATATATGGAGCTAAACCAAAAGGCTCAACCAGTGCAAATGTAGCAAAAGAGAAAACCATGTATTCCTTCAGAGCTGTAGCCAAATTCGTATACCCATTCTTGACAGAAAGGGCAGTATACCAAAGCAGAAGAGCATTGCAAGCAAAAAGAAGAAACTGGGAAAAGCCAAATGCAAAGCCAATTGCAACTCCATGGAGAAAGCTTTTCTTGAATATTTGCCGAAGCTGCAACCTGTAGAGCTGCATTACCTTGTTGCCAGCACAAAATGCTACAACAGTATAAATATTTCTAACTGCATCCTCGAGGACCAAAGAGGCCTTCCTATGCATCTCCTGAATGCCCTTTGAAAATCCAGCAAGCCACAATTTCTGCACAATTAAGTTTAACATACTGTGAAGTTTGGGGGTTAAAATGATTTGGCATTATTAAATTGTTATCAGTCAATGTGGGAAGACAACAATATTTGAGTAGGGGAGAGCTAGTAACACATCGTCACATATCAATTCCGTTAGGATTGATCCTGAGGTAATAAAAAAAATACAACATAGCAAACTACATACCTGGGCTATTGCAGAAACAGTAAGAACAGGAAGAGTAGCCAAGGCCACAAGTGCCAACCGCCACTGCAGTAACATCCCAATGAGAACGGCCACCATAACAGCTGCGGTGTCTTGTATAAATATAGATAGCCGGTTGCTAAAAGCAGCTCTAACAAAAGTAGCATCATTCGCCAAGCGCATGGACAAGTTATCAGCACTGTTCTCTTCATCGTCAAACCATCCAACTTCATTGCGAAGCATTGCTGTTGAAGAAATCAGTCAGAAAATCAAAGCATTCATCAGATTAAATTCATTATTCACATAACATGCTTACAATGGCAAAAGTACAGCTTATTCAAGATAAAAATAATAGTTACAAATATGAGTCAAACCAGCAAAGAATAAAATTACTATAGGTATGTAATCAAGTACCTGAAAACATCATTCTCCGAACACGTTCAGTCATTTTCTCCCCCATTATGCCAAAATAGAAGTGCTGCAAAAAGTTGGCGATGACTGTTACAATTCCCATGCCGGCAATGATTAAGCACCACCTGTCTACTTCTTGGCGTAAGTGATGTTTTTTATCTGCTCTATAATATGCTGTTACTATGAGTGAGATAACATAAGCGAGCACGGGATTAAAAGAGCCAAAAATTGCAGCGCCAGTGCTTCCTAAAACAGCGTAAAGCCACTCTGCAAGGCTAAGCTCTACAAGCCTCCAAAAGGATGGCTCTCCTTGAGGATGTTTGTCCTTGGTTTCTTGTGCTCTCATTGGCACATCATCGAATTGACTAAGTGGTCGACTAAATGTTTGTGAATGAGAACGTTCATTTTTCGGATCAGATGTCAAAAGGGGCGAGACAGGAGATTCAGGATCTGAGGCATCGTTCGTTTGTCGATGTGCAGGGTGAACATCAATCTTGGGTAGCTCTGGAAGTCTCATTTCAAAACTATCCTGCCTTTTGATAGACGGTTCTTTATCTGTCGAATCCAAGGAAACACCATTTTCAATTATTTGTTCTGACGGAGGGCTCAGAACCCTGGGAGATGTTTGTGAGTCAAATGTAACGTCAGCCGGCCTAAACACATGGAAGCCAGATACCCTTTGAAGAGATGGTGACTTGGCCATTTTAGGAGATGATGGCTCTTGGAAGCTGTGACTTGCGGAAGAATCTTTTTCAATCTGGAAAGTTGCAGTGTCCTTGTAGTTCTTCACTGGCATCCTGATGAAGATAATGAAGCCATGTCAGTCTGATAAGTTAATTATCAGTATTAGCACAAAAATCACAGGGAAGGGTTCAAAAAAAAAAATGATCTGACAAGATATCAATTCATTTTTAAACAAAGAATCATTCACAAACAATATATCACGATGTTGCAAAACAGGCATTATATAGCTCCTCTACAGTACCTCCGTGGAAGTTTTGCAGCTTCTTCATTTTTGAGAAGCTCAGCATAAAGGCCATTCAAGTTTATTAGTTCATCATGTGTCCCCATTTCAACGAGTTGGCCTTCTTCCATTACAGCAATGTAATCAGCATTCTTAATCAGACTAAGCCGTCTAGCAATTATTATTGTTGATCTGCCTAACATGAGGAGATCCAGCGCCTCCTGAACAGCTCGCTCAGCTTCAAAATCAAGTCCACCAGTAACCTCATCTAGCAGTAGAATAGATGGATTGGAAAGCACAGCTCTAGCAACAGAAAGTTTAATTTTCTGCTCCTCTGTCATTGCTAAACCGGCCCTACCAATCTGAAAATCAAAGATTAGTTGATATAATGCAACGAAAGTTGAACAGATAAACCAGAACCCAAGAACAGATATAGGCATTTATGCAAATAAACCTGAGTATCATATCCATTATCCAGCGAACTGATAAATGTATGTGCATGCGCAATTTTTGCAGCTTCTTCAATTTGGTCTAAAGAAGCATTTCGTCCATAAGCAATGTTTTCTTTGATGCTCAAACTTAATAAAGCAGGTTCCTGGGTGACTAATCCAATTTGGCTTCTTAGCCACTCCAGCTTCAGATTTTTTATATTTTCACCATCTAACAGAACTTCACCTGCGAGAAAAAGCAAAGGATTTGAAACTTTAGGGAGATACTTGAATAAATTGATCCCCAAAATGTGATTTGAAACTTATGAGTTAATAATACCTAATGTAGGATCATAAAACCGCTCCATAAGCGGTATAATACTGCTTTTACCAGAGCCATTTCTGCCAACAAGTGCGACAGCCTTTTTAGATGGTACAGTGAGGTAAAACCCACTCAATATAGGAATTTCAGGACGGGAGAGATAGCTGAAATAAACATTTCGAAACTCTATGTTTCCTTGTACAAAACCAAGGGTGATTCCATCATGATTGACAGTGGAGGATGAACGACTTATCATCTCAAACAGTCTATAAGCAGCAATCCTCCCTTGTTCAAAAGAATAGAAGTTTGTTGCTGCTTGATTCAGCCCACTATCAAACACAAATGCAATAAATAAGTACTATTGCAGAGTAGAGATGCAATAATTAGAAGTGAGGATGAGTTGCTTACAGGCCACTCAAAATAACAGCAAATAGCGCTGTTACAATTTCTCCCCCGTGAGCTTTTCCATGTGTAACTAGGAACCTTCCAACCCAAAGTTGTAAGGCACAAGAACAGATTGCAAGCCCATAAGTGAAACCAAGTCCAAGTCCTTGCACGAGACTTATTAATATACCATATCTCAGAGTAGCTTGAAGTGAAGTTGCATAAGAATATTTTGCCAATGTCTCGTTCGTGAATGCATATAAGGTTCTAATATAAGATACAGCCTGCAGAACGAAAACAAAAAAAAAAGAAAGAAATGGTTGCATGTGAACATCCCAAGAAACCAAGAAACTGTGGCTAAGAACAATAAAGTCAGAGATGATTGTTTTCCAGGTCACGATGCTAGCAAAGTATAGGAATTAGGAAGCCTCCAGCAAAATTTTGTAGAAAGTTCAAATTTTATGAGCTTAACACAAACCTAAATAGATATTTGATCAGATTATTGCATCTTTCTTCTGTGTAACTTGGTATTTTTGCACCAAGAAATATTTTTGCATGCAATATAAGTGGATGTTGATTGTCCTACGTATGTGTATAGCATAAACTCGTATTGATGTAAATGTAATTATTCTCTGTCCAAAATAAGAGCGGAGTTCTAAAAAATGAAGCCCCTGCAGAAGTGGGGTTAAGGATGCTAAAGAGATTACATGCGTTCCATATTTATGCTTTTTATTCTCAGTCACTCATCATGTAATTTTGGAGATAAGGCTACATGTCCCCATTCCCAGTGGTACTGACTTTCAAGTGTAATCTACAAGTAGGGGTATGCCAAACCCCCACCTAGGCATAGGTGGTGTTTGGAGAGGAAAAACAAGGATGCTAAATCTGAGTTTGAAAAAGTAGCAATGGACTACCATAAATTCATTAAAGATCTCCTGTATTTGAACAGTGTTATTTCTTCTTCCCCATCCTCTACTTTGTCCTGGAGAATATGCATAGACCACGAAAAGCAGTTCCAGGTGCTTCAGTTCCCTGTGGGTCTGAAGATTGTTCAAAATCCGCAGCTTTCCCACTTTCATTGACATTTATAAATTTATAGTGAAACTCGTATATAAATTCATTAAAGATCTCTCTTATTAGCACAATGTTTTGTCTCTTTCCTACCCTTTTAAACCTCGCTTCTGTTGGATGGCTATGGCTGGAGGAAGTAGATAGGTTAAAATCTTAATGATTTAAACTCCAAAAAGGAACTATTAAATGCATATCTTGTACGCAATAATTCACAGTACTGTTTAGACAACAGCGGAGACATTTGCAAAATATAAATAAATAAAGTAAAATGACCTCTCACTAGTACATTCTTATAAATCAGGCAGGTATGTATCAGATTACTAGTGCAAATTAGGTTGTCACTACTTCCATTTATATCAGCAAATAACTAAGAATTGAAGGTCTTTAATAACAGAGATACACACAGAGCATAGAAGGAACAGGCTTGTTTTTGTTGCAATATTTTAATTTCGAATTTTATCTGCAGAACATGTTTGGCAGTGCTTAAAGATTACTTTCCTCAAAGGTAAGTGAAATGAGTAACTTTGAAAGACGTGTTTGGCAAAATAAGTAACTCAGAACTAAGTTTCACTTGCTTCTAAACACAACCAAACATGTTCTTAGTATGATCTCACGAGACTTCAAAAATATTAACTAAATGTTCCAGCCAATGTCAATTTTGCAGGGAAATTTAGAGATAGAGAAAAGACAGATGAAGGGAGAAGATTTGACCTGCTCTGCAATACTTGCTGCTTCAGCATAAGCATCTTGGATATTCTCCGCAAGCCTATGCAGAAATATATTTGATATTCCTCCTGCAGCAACAATGAATGGACCTGTGGCTAAAGTTATAAGGGCAATCTGCCAACAGTTGACAAATCCAATCACTAGACCACTGATGAAAGTAGCCATATTATGAATATAGTTTCCAACCTGTCACATCAGAATACATTTATTGATATCATACTAATATAGTAAAATAAAAAAAGCAAGCTAAAAAGGAGTTCACGAGCAGAAATAACGAAACTGAACATACTTTTTCGCTAAGAGCGGATTGAATGAGCAGAACATCACTCAGCACTTGGCTCACAATGTCTCCATTGTTACCATAAGTATCAAAAAAGCTCATGTCTTGATTAAGTAGTACTTGTACATATCTTGACCTGATCACTGCAGTCTGCCTTTCTCCAGTAAGAATCCAGCACGATACCTCTATTATGTAAAAGATAATATAAGAAATGAAATATCAAAAAGTTGCCGTAGTCAATGGCAGCACAGGAAGACAGAAGCATATCAGGAATAATAATGGCATAGCAGCCTTCAACAATTAAACACCAGGCTTACCAATCCAACCAGCAACAAAAACTCCCACGGCAATGTAAACAATTGTTAAAGCAAGCTGCAAAATTTCAAAGTAGCATTAGCTGGCAACAAGTATGGACTAGAACATCCTTACAAATTTCATATCTATGTAAATGAATGTTCACCAGTTTTTCGCTAAGAGCAGATTTATTCTGTACCGTTCTTCGTGAACAATGTTTATGGGCATATCTATGTAAACAAATGGTTTGCACAGTTCTTCATATCTATGAAAACAATTGGTTTGCAAACTAATAGTTACAGTTTCTCTTCTCTTCGTAAATAATTGGTTTGCAAGGTTCTTCGTAAGCCAATTGTGCAGTTTAAAGCTCCCAGAAGGGGTAGGAAAAAACAACTGTTCTTCTAAATCAATTATGCAGTTTTAAGGATACCGGAAGGGGTACGAAGAGAAGAAAAACTGTAACTATTAATCTGTGCAAACCGATTGTAAACAATGTTTATGGGCAAATAAAAACACAATTTAACGCCTAAGAGATTCCTTTTTAATAATACAGTGTACATAAAAGAGAAGAAATGACAGTGTCATGATAGCACCAAGAAATTATTTAGAAATTGCATTACTAATTTAGAGGGTGAGGCAAGATATTACCTACTTATCATCCTCTTGGTTCCATATCTAATTACAAACTTCTATAATTTATTATAGGCCATGTTCTAAAAAACGGGAAAATGCGCCGCCTAAGCGCGACGTGTGACCAAAACGCGTTGAATTCGGGAAATGCGAGAAAAATGTGTTTTCCAACTAAAAGGCGCGCCTAGGCGCGCATTAGTCCGTCTAATCCCCTTTTTTTTTTATATTAAAAAATTTATTTATTTTTATATAAAAATATATTTAATGCCTTAAAAATACGAAACGCATTATGACGCTTATTCTTCGCATTGACACGCCTAAACTTGTGATTCTTGATTCTCGGCCTTGATGCTTCGCAACGTATTACGCATTTTAGAACACTGATTATAGGTGGTGCTAACTTCTACGTAATAAACAATCACCTTCCCTTACTTTTTCTTGGTAAGTGAAACAACTAATTGCCCAATCTATTCAACCAAATTTCGGAAGACCAAATTTAGTTTCACCAGCATCTCATCAAATCAAAAGTTTCTAGTCTGACAACAAATTAGCCAATTAAAGTTCCCTTGCCCTTCTCTATTAAGAAAAAGAATACTCATAACTTATAAGTCATCAATGCAACCCAAACAACAGTCAATGTTGGAATGCTCAATCACAACTGAAGTGCAACAGGACTAAAGTTGAGTGATACATCACAACGCCTACCTTGATCTTACACTGATCACATATATATTTTGAGCAAACAATAAAAGAAATGCTATTTGAAGCTCCCTTCAATTCATCAGGTGGGTTCTTATTTCCAGTGTAGTATATTTCCCAATATATTACTGAAGGTAGCAACAGAACACCACCCCACTATGGAATAAAAGATTGATTACAGCCTAAGACAAGAACGTTAAAGTACAACATGATATTGATTCAGATAAATTTGCAGCGCCAGTCCCCAGACTTTGCCAGATAAAGCACATGGTACTCAATCAATTTTGTTTTTGACCTGTAAGGCCCCAAACATTCAATTTCAGTGCAAGCCAATCCCCACCAGATGGAAACCATCACCTAGTCACATGTCTTGAATGCCATCTTTCTGAGAGGGTTATTTAAATCAACCAAGTTCAAAACCAATAAAAAAATAGAGAGAAAGAGAAGGAAGAAAACAAAAGAAACTAAAAAAGGAAAATATCAAACACAAGCCCACCATTCCAATTCCCCTCCCCCGCTTTTGTCAGCAGCTTTTCTCTGAAACCCCCCTGCCCCACCTCAAACAAGCAATGAGTCACTGACCAAAGGTCTAAATGTAGAATCAATTTTGATTGCACAATCTGCCAAGTCTCCTAATTACGTTACTCACAGTGAAGAGTTAACAAGAACTGATTTGGTTTTCAAATTTTGAATCACGAACCATAACCATATAAAAAGAAAAAAGGAACCAGAGGATTTTAGCTGTAGAGGGCTTCACATTGGCATTCTGCAGATTGCTTCTGAAAAAAGTTAATGTCAAAAAGCCTAATGGAATCATTTTCTTTCATGCTGTTTTCCAGGCTACACGCCCAAGATTTATGGCAAATCAAACCTATCCAGAAACAGCAAACACAAAGTGGGGTTGGGAATGGCTTGGGGGTGGCACAGACGGTCATGGTGGAGGCATTGGGGGTATTGTGGATGGCAGGTTGAATTTGGGGATGGAGTACAAGTTTTTTCTATTTTCTTTTCGTCTTCCCTCTTTTTTTTTTTCATTTTCTTTACTTTTTAAATTAGCTGGTTTTAGTGAGATTGAGATAAGTTGATGAAAATAACCCTCTAAAAAAGATCCTGTGAGAGGTTGATTAATAAAAAAAAAAAGTGACAATATTCATTCAGTATGGACCAACTTGAACCAAAATTGAAAGTTTGCGAACTTAAGGCCATTAATTGAGGACCCATTGGAAAAGCTTGGGGCTGCGGCCGCAAATTTTCAATCATACACATCAATTTGTCACCTTTTTTTAGTTTTATTAGTACATAGCAGCACCATCCTATATATCCCTTCTCTTACCTAACTGGCATGCTGAATGACAAATCCCACCTAATAACTATCCTTAGGAAAGCTTGTTTCACACACAATTAGATAAAAAGGCAAAGACCTAAAAGTGCACAAACGCATTGACTTGCAATAAAAAATTATAATATTTATTGTAGTTCTATTACCACAGTTTCACTTAGACACGTATTACAATACTAATTGGCTTACAGCTAAATGGCATGTAGAACCACCAAATCATCCATTATGTCTTTTCCATATATACCGCAAAGGTAAAACCTCATCACTGGCCAGCTAACATTTGTACCACGTAATACTGAACAACAACCAGTCATATCGATAACTTAATAAGCAACATGTGCAATAAACTTTCGATCCCCCAATAAACCTTAAACACTATTCCAGAAGCATTTTGACTATTTGCACAATCCAAACTTGCAGTCACTACAAAAGCAACTGTTATCCATTACCTTTGATCCCAGATAAACCCAAAGGAAGAAGAACTATAATAAATAAAACAAATAAACTTGTTAAATAACCTTTATAATCAAATTCCTGAAATAAAATTGACACAGTTGATTCAAATATTTTATTGAAGAGAGATAAAAGGAAACGTAAATGCCCCCAGCTCCATGCGGAAGGCAAAAAGAAAGACTTAACTGATGAAAGTTCATGTTTCCTTATGGAAGTCTCCTCAGTAACAACATCAATTTCCTTTTTTTCGTTAAATAAAATGAAATGAACACTTTATCAGAATTTCAGAAATTATTTTTATTTAAATACTAATGAAACAATCTTAATTTGGTAAATAATGAAGCCCACTTGCCACCCAGCTTCCAGCAGTAGCAAGTTTTAAAATCTTGCCTAGATATACTGATCATCAAGGTAAGCTAGTTAGATAGTCGTAGTTATGAAGTAAAATTTACGTATGACAAGACGAATTCACTCTGGCATACCAATATGTTTCCATATAGAGCAAAATACAGGCTTTTTGCTCTATTCAATGAAACAGTATACTCTAAACCCTGCAATTCTACTGAATAACCACAAACACCATCAATGTAACTACAAAACTGAAAACTAAAACTTGGGTTTTATGAAAATAGAAATATGCTAAAAGTTTTATGAATACCTCAGTGAACTCGTCAAAGAGCTTGTCACTGTTGTCAGGTCGGTCGGAGCCATGGCGGAGAAGCTGAATGATTTTGGCGAAATAATGCAAGTAAACAACGAGGGCAGTGCCATGGGCGGCGGCAGCAAGGGATCCAACTACCATCAGACCCCAGTCGAGCCGGTCAGCACAGGCAAACAGGCCGGAGAAGGGTACAGCGCCTGGTGGCTGCTCGATCTCATCTGCCTCGGCATCCATCTCGTCCTCCACCTCGACCGGCATGGCATCCACAGCGCTCGCGTCCAGGTATGGTGATGGAGACTCCGGTGGCTCAGACACCTCCGACACCGGCGTCAAAGGCTGTATGTGCGGCGGCGACCACCCAAATAGCCCCCTCGATATCATCATCTTTACTTAAAACCTCAGTCCCAAAACCACTGTAGGAAACCCTAGAAAACAGCAAGTTGCTCAACTTAGATCAGATGAATTCTAGATTCATTAGCGGGGTTGGAACTTTTCGATTAGAGCAATAATCAAGATGGCTATTGTGAAGAGAGAAGAACTGAATTGAGGGGGTCAAGTTGGGTGACTCGGAGGCTTGACTCAGTCAAAGAAGGCGGATTAAGAGTTGGGTTGACTCGACAACGGAAATATGCCAGAACTCCGAAGGCCTGTAAAACGACGACGTCTCTGAGACAATAGTCGTCGAGGATCGAAGGAAGAGTTTGGTTGGCATTGTTATTATTCAAGGAAAAGTGATGGTGATACAGCTGTGAATATCTCAGGGAGTTTTTCGTATATTTACGTAGGAGTAGATGACAGGTGTTATTCAATCATTGGTTGATTGTTTGGTTTATTGACAATGGATCAAGAGCACGGAACTATGTGAAGTCAAACGACGACGCATTGTGTGTGTTATGCTTTTTTGTCTGTGCCAGGCCTAATTATCTGTCAGCCTATCATCATGGCCTTTGCCTTTTCTCACTTTCTGTATTGTTAATTTCACTAGTGGTCAATGAAGTTTGTGTAAAATTTCAAGTTGGCCATCAAAGATTATTTTTCATCCATTTAATCTACCATGCTCGGACTCGAGCACGTATCTAAGCGTCTGATTTTTTATTTTCTAAAATATAAGGTAGGAGAATATGGCTAAAAGAAATTCAAATTTCATTAATATGGTTTTTTTGTCAACTTTATTAACATATCATCACTATTAGAGTGACTTTTTTGTCAACCTAATCAACCTAAAAACATTAGTAGCGATGCAAACAACAACTCATTTGATTAAAATCATGAAAATTGCCCGATACTTGGAAGATATAAACCCCCATATAAATTGTTGTGTTCGGATGGAGTGTCCGCATCCCTACTCGTGTCCGACGTGTTGACACAAGTATTCCGACCATTTCTAAAAGTCCGAGTATCACAACATTTAATCAATAAAATTTATAAAACTTCAAACTGTTGGTCATTCGACTAGTATAACTAACATATAATCCAATGTGTTATCTAATAAATGTCAAGTTGAAACAAATTCCATCATTCGATCAAAAATCTTGCTTATTGGAAAAAAAAAAATCAACACTATAGGATTATGATTAGTTTAGATGAAAGATGGACTTGGGAATTTTACTAGTGAATGGAGAATTAGCCGTTTTAAGGCTACTAACAGAATTTTTCAATGCGGTTATTGCAAATTAATCGAAGTTTGAGCATCCATTTATAAAAACAAGGTTAAGGGTGAGATTGCAAACAGATCTAAATGATGAGGATATTGACTATAATTTACCCTAAAACCTCAACAACTAAATACGATGTGAAAGGAGTGTGACATTGATTTGCAATTGATTTTTTATTTTTTTTCTATAAGCAAGATTTTTGATCTGGTGATGGAATTTGTTTAATCGAAGTTTGAGCATCCATCTATAAAAACAAGGTTAAGGACGAGATTGCAAACATATCTAAATGATGAGGATATTGACTATAATTTGCGCTAAAACTTCAACAACTAAATACGATGTGAAAGGAGTGTGACATTGATTTGCAATTGATTTTCGTCAGACAATGATCGAGGACCCCAATAATTTTGCAATCGCACTAGATATTTTACTATTTTAGAAGTTGGGAAGGGAGCAAATTCATCAAAAAATATAAGCGCTTGTTTGGTAACACTAAAAATCCAATTAAAATTAAAAATATAGTCGTTATTGGGTCTCACTCGTCTAATAAAACTCAACAATAACGATTAGTTTTTCAATTTTAATCCGATTTTAATCTCTACCAAACATGCTCTAAATATACATCGCAACTCTTTAAGTTCTGTAGATTGAATAATTACTTACCTCTCTTCTTTGGTTCTCGTTTTCTTAGGAATCCTCTTGGCTAAACATTAGCGTGTGAAACCTTAGATTGGCCATTAAGTAAATTCTGTTGGGCTAGGTTGGTCGACTGTCTCGTATTTTGGGCTCGATTTGCTAAAACTTGACCATTTCAATTTAAATGAATTTATTAATAACTATATTCAGTGACCGAATAAAAATTTGCTTAAAGATCAGATAGAATTTGCACTAGATTCTGCATATCACCACCCCCTGTAGAGTATGTATTAATACTGAAATACAAACTTTAAAGAGAATATTTGGATCAATACTCTCACTGTTGTATCTCATCGGAGAAACTGAGTAAGCTCATGCAGGGGCCTGCACAAACTTTTGACAAGGGAACACCATGTCCCATAAATCATATGATTAAAGCCTCTAAAATGACTTTTCCATGTTGCACAAACTAACACTTTATTGGAAAAGTATTCCCAATCTAATACTTAATGGCAAACATTTCTCTCAACACTTCTCCACACAATGTAATATCACATTATTGAGATACAAAACAAGCTGGCTCTTTTCCGCGCACACTATCCATATTAGTTTTAACGAGCCAGAGTCGGACGACATTGACATTTCAACAAAAGGAAGCAAGATGAAGCAACGAAGAAAATGATCTGTCTATCATCTAACACACAATAATTGACAGAGGAAATGTCTTGCAATCACACGATTTGCTAAAGACAGCCATCTCCACATCCTGCAGTACAGATCTTACCATCACAAGAGACCACAACCAGACTACAATATATGCATCGATCTCCAGGAAAACGAAACAATTATCAGGGCTTAAAATTCATTTTACCAGAGCCACATTTGACTCATTGCTCATAGCATGATCCTGGGCCAGTTGGAAGACATCGAGCATAAAAATTCGTAGTAGGTGCAGCTGGAACTCCGCGCCTCGTCAGAAGACAACGGAAGTACTCTAATATCTGCAACGCAGTTAATGTATTATTTCCAGAAGATGCAGATTCCTTGTAGCTCCACAAGCGTTCTACATAGCATGAAAAAAAAAGGAGTTCAATGCAAGAACTTCAAAATTTTCTAATTGAGGACTTTAAGCTAATGCTTCTTCCTGCCTTAAGACGAACTAAAATAATTGGTACATAGTATCTCCTTAGAGTGACCATTCATTTTGTTGTGATAATAAATAAGCTACATCATTCACTTTGGTCTGTTAAGAATGGCTCATACAGCTCATGTAGTGCAAAGGAGCAGCTTGGCAACATTTTGGCGAAGTTACTGTCTATAGGTCATTTTTATTGTCAAAGAGAGTTAACTGGAGTTACGGGGAGTGTGCATTACAAGAAAATTTCGAAGATATTACAATCTAACATAGCATTCATTTTTGAAGAATAAAAATTTTCAACATGGTTGTTTAATTGAAGGTGTACTTGAGTCTTGTTTAATGCATTCAAAGTCACTCCATATGTCTCTATGTAATACTGTCAGTATGCATATTCTAAGTGCACTAAGACGACTCTAGAATATTACGATCTCTTCTAGATACAACAGACAACTGACAACAAATGCGCATAGGGAGGCATTACTTGACATTTGCAACAATCAAAGTTGTGATCAAAGCACTACATCCATGAATAAACCAAACATAGAAACATAGTTATAAGAAAATGAAGTAGATGAAACAAGCATATACACACACACACACTCCACATACAAGAACAATATAATATTCATCATAAATAAAATATATATATATATATATATATATATATATATATATATATATATATATATATATATATGAAATCAACGATTTCGTGCAAATTGTCACATAAACACAAGCATAAGTAAATGGGTGACATGTAAAACTGTAATGTGCATGGAGGTGATACCTAATTGTGGATACAAGTGGCGACGAGCTGTTTCACAACAAATATTGCACGTTCATATCATTTTTCATTCATTCCCACAATGAAAAAATAACCACCACAGTAAAATAAAATAAGAAGCAGGCGAAGCCGAGTTGTCCACCGAGCAATAGTCTCTTATGCCCCATGCCTTATTGATAAATTTGACTTAAAGAAAAGAGTGCCTATTTGGGTCACAGCATAGATTCTCGTCCTAGGTCCAAGGTTCAAACATATGCAACAGTGGTGACAAAGTTTCTTCATTTAAAAAGATAGTGAACTGGCCAGTCCAGCAAATGCAACAAGTCGAACAGAGTTGAAAGCATGCTAGAGATTATTAATCAAGCTCAAGTCCAAGCAAGGCATGATATCGAGTGTTACCTAGTGAAAGAAAATGAAAAGCGACACTCATTGGCCAAACATGAATCAGGCATGACTAAAGTAAATCAGATGAAGTTAACTAGATAAAAATAAAAAAGCAGCAGCCTGTTGCTTAAATGAACACAAGTTTTTAACGGTATATGTAACACCCTGAATTCTCTTTACTAGCCATTATTTTCGGTATTAGTGGTACCTGCCAGTCGGAGCATGGAGTGGCTAGTGGTGTTGAAATAGCATAAGACCCACACTAACTAAGTTGTTTTACTAACAGAGAAAAAAAAACCATTTTAAGTTTTATTCAAGTACTTCTCATTAAATTGTCTTTGGAGTTGGAATAAACGATTAGGTTTCATTTATTAAGAATTATGAAACTTACTTTTTATATGTCTTGATTTACAAAAATATGTTTTAATAATTGCGCCTTCCTCTTATTTAAATATTTTACATTCTATGAAAAAGTTATAGTGGCACTTGGGTCGTAGGACTCAGGGTGTCACAGTATAAATTTCCAAACCTAAAGAATATTTCATAGAGAAAAATTTCTAGATTCTTAATTGTAATCAGACATAGCTTATGTTAATCTGTTGGATCTAGATGCCAAAGTGATACAGTTAATGTTTACCTGCCGCAGCAGCTGCTCGAGGCCATATTGTTTGTTGAACATTAGACGCATCAGCTTTTTCACCCCACATACAAACCTCTCCTCCAAGAACGAGTTTCTGCTCGGAAGCATCAGTTATTCCTTCTAGTGGGTCAGCATAATAGACGGTACTCCATGGAACATCTAGGTGGTCAAGATACCAAACGCCTTGGTTACTGAAAATGCACCTAAAACCTTTTGCAACAGCTTTTGGGCAAACGCCAGAACCCAACCTTCATGGATCACAAAGGATCAATACCTCAGCTTTTTTATCAGTAACTTGACAAGATTTGATAAGAAAATAGAAACAATCAGATTCTCACCAGTTATGTACTATGGTCTGTGGGTTGAGTGTTGTTGGGAATGTGTTGAAAGTTTCTTCCCTGAAATAACATAAATTACAATATATTACAAATATAACAGAAAATTATTTTTTGGTTCAAAGACATTATCAATGAAATCTTGTCTTTATCCTCCAATGTAACATTCGGAGCATTAGCTTTCCCAACCGTGGTCCTAGGTGTGAAACTTGAAAAAATTCGCATACAATAACCCACAACAACTTCTCGAAAATATAAATACCCCCAATAGCATAAGAAACACATAAAATAAAAAGAGGATAATATACCAGTTGACAGGGGTCCAATTGAGTGATGCTGCTATTTCTTGAGCTCTGAGTACAAAATATTGATATGCATCATTACCAGTCATATTACAAGTTTAGCATATGACACAGATTCTATGACTTGCTTGATTATATCAATTGCCAAATAATGCCTCGATGTATCTACAAATAACATTAATACAAGATATATCAATTTGCAATGCAGTGTCGGATTATTTGAAGCAACATAAAAAGTTTCGACTGATAAAAGAATCACTTATTACCAAGCAAAAGACCACGATATTCAAATCTTGGCTTGTCCTGGATGTACCACGGTGCTTTGTACACTAGAACAGTTTTGGTTCCATAATCAAAAGCACATAATTGGCTCAATGTCTGCAGAACAGCATAACTCAGAGAAAATGAGACTAAAACCTTGTAGTTCCTCAGTGCTTGCTACTTCTAGCTGCCAGCATATTATTGCAAGAGTAGAAAGACACTTCAAATAATGAGTCATTGGATATGATTGACAAAAATATTTTCATCTCCGACTTGCTTCTCAATAAGTTGAAAGACAAAGATGATATTTGAAACCAATAAATTGTCTAAACAAATGTGCTGTGTGCATGACATTTTCTTTCCCTGTTCTCCATTTTACTTCCTCTTCTCTTTCCCTTCTTCTTTCTCTCAAAGAACCCATGCATTATTTGAAGAGATTGTAAATAAATTCGTAAAAATCAGGTTTAGTACTTCAAACAGAGATGATTAAAAGTAAAAATTATGTAAAGATTCAAGCTTCAGCCAGGTTTGTTCAAGTAATAGCAAGCCCATTTGCAGCGTGATTAAGAGTCTCCCTTAAGTGTGTATGGCGCAGAGTAGAATCAATGCCCTCCCAATGCACATTCTGGTTATAAAGTATAGTCATTATCGTCCTCCATATCATAATTATAGTCCCAAATACTCACATTGTGCATCGTGGTCACCATTACAATTACAAAGAAAAACTCTATCAAATGAAGCTTCAAATTAATAAATAATTGAATTACGAGTCTTGAATTATAAGTTTTTATTGCATTCGACAAAGTTAAATAAAATTTAACCCACAATCTTCCTTACAATACTTGTTCATGGTAAAATCAAACTGCCTGCATGAATGACAAACATTTGATGAAGCAAGATGAAATATCATGTTCGGTACCTTGGATAGGATTAAAGAAGAAAAGGAATATTTTTTCGGATCCGGTCAAAATTCTATTATGTCATCTCAGCAACACAGCTCTTTAGGATCAAGAATAAGGGTCTGTATGGACCGGATTAAAATCTAATTTTAATCCAAGTCAAAGTTAAACAATCAATATTAACCACATATTTCATGGGTCCCACATATTTTCAACCACATATTTCAAAAACATCTATCACAATCCACTAAAAATCTAATTTTAATCTTTACCAAACACCCTCTAAAAATCAGACAACCTTTGCACTCTAGGGAAATGAAGGCGCTTTTTTCATTATTTATTGGTCAAATGCAAGTCAATCAACAAAATAAACATAAGTTATTTTCGACCTAGAAGGATCAAAACGTTTATATTTTGAATCATATCATCCTGGTCAAAATTAAGACCAAAAGGAAGTACAAATAGAACATCTGTCTCTCAGCTACATGAAATCTTTATTCCTCAGTATCAGAAATTAAGTACTTCATCTGCGAAATAGAAATGAGCATTAAAAGATTCACGTCCCAATCTTAAAACAAATATCAATTATCCATAAGTTGTTATTAATAACATGAGCATCATGATATTTACACGATTAAAAAACACAGAAGGATATATTTAACTGCATGGGACACAATGAATTTGCATGCTTTGAATCCTATCTACTATACCACACATCCATTGTAACATATTTCTACTTCGATATTCTTCTGCTTAATCATCCTATGCAGTTACTGCAATCATAGTTAGTCCAGTTAACATTCAAATGAACTTGACCTTTTACTCAATATCTTCTAATATCCTTTCCAAGTTTTCAGTTCTAACATTTAATAGAACTTGACTTGTGAATTAATTGAACCTAAAAATTAAGATCAACCACTCTTTATAACATGGTCGTTATATTGCAATTCAACAATAATCCCTGTCCATACTTCGTATGTATTTCCTCTTAATCTACATATAAAACCTAACGGGCACGTTTGGAGCGCCGTATTAGACCGGATCAGGATTAAAATAATCCTATATAATAATTATGCAGCGTTTGGTGCAATTATTACCCGTACTAAATTAATCCATAGTGATCATCCTCATTTAGTCAACCGTATAAAACACTATGTGGGAGTGTGTTTAAGCCATATTATGTATTCACCAACTTATGATTTAAGAAAAGATTAGTTATATACTTACATTGAATTACATAAATTTACTTGCATAAATTTAACTTATACAATTAACTTCAAAAAGTTCATTTAAAGTTAATTGTACAAGTAACAAAAGTTAATTATAAGAAAAAAAAATTGTATATAAGTGAAAAATTCACTTTTTTAAGTAAAAAATAATTTATAAGCAAAATTTGTGTACAAGTAAAAAAATTACTTATGAGTAAAAATTAACTTACAAGTAGAAAAATTACTCGTTAAAAAATAACTTCCATAACTAAAAACATATACTTGAAAGTAAAATCAGACAGAAATTCACTTCTTTGTAAAAAAAAAGCCTACAAGTACAAAAGTATTACTTACAACTAAAAATTCAACTATAAGGCCCTATTTCGTCCATATTATTTTTTTCATTCTCATTCTTCTACTCATTTTTAACCACACATTCTTCAATAAAATAATATTTTCCATCACATCAATAACTTTTCCTTTTTTTTTCAACCACATTTTTTCCATCACATCAACAACAAAAATGCATTTTTACTTTCAAAATGTGCACCAAATGGGGGCTAAGTTAAAAAAAAAAAATTCATTATAACTAAAATTTTATTTAAAAGTAAAAAAAATCACTTCCACGACAAAGGTTCACTTTTATATAAAAAACTGCTTCTAAGCGAAAAATACTACTAATAACTAAAAAAAAATCACATTAAAACATAGTTCAAGGCAAAGGTACTAGGGGTTGCAAACTGGACAGTACACAACTTGGTTCTGGAAGATATGGCACTAAAAGTTGTAGAATTGGTCCGGTGGAAAGGGAAGGCCACTAGACCGTATGCCCATGGGTGCAGGATTCTTCGAAAAGGCGCGGACTGACTTGGAGAAGGAAGTTGGGCTAGTAATCCCTTCTACCCACCGTGGATCCTTTGTTCTATTTGGTCGTGCAACTATGATGTAATGTGAATTCGTCTCCTCAAAATCTAGATTCTACATGCATCATACCATGACATTCCAGAACACCATACATGTTATCACATAACACAATAAGGAACAACCATTCAAATCTATTTAATCAAAATTCATAAATTACAGCTGAATGAAGGGCAAGAGAGCAGCCATTGCATATATGATTTCCCTTATTCAAATCTTAGAATCACCGTATGCCTAACATAATTGTTACTGAATACCGAATTCATTAAATAATCATCTACTGTAATCAGATTAAATAGCCATAATAGACTGTACAGCACGATCTACCAAAAACATTATTGCACAGTATCACTATCAAAGCGCTAGATCTACAATTTATTAATTTACGTCTAGGGTTTGTAAATCGAGCAAGACTTACTTCCCGTGCCTTTGCACAAAGGGCGAGTTCTTCGCATCCTCCTCTGAGAACAACATTCATCACAAAAATGAACAAAACAGAAACATAAAAGAAAATAACTACAAAAGTTCGTTGTATAAATAAGAAAAATTAGGGTACGAACCAGTGAGGCTGAGGGAGAATTTGGTTATGATGGTTCCAGTAATAGCGAAGCCAACAAGGAATGGCCAGTTGCGGTTGAACTCTCTCCTGAAGAACACTGGCCATGGATCGAATTTTCTCATTCTCGGTGTTCGTTTTCTGGTCTGCTACCTACTCCAAGTGGGCTCAGAGCCCCCTACTTCTTCGTGTCAGTGTTTGGTGGGATTAAAATTAAATTTTTAGTGAATGGTGATAGAATTTATTGAAATGTGTGGTTGAAAAAATGTGATACGCATAAAAAATGTGATTAATATTTATTGTTTGATTATGACTTAAATTAAAATCAGATTTTAATCCGACTCAAACAAACCCATAATTCGTCCTAATTATCAGATGGGAGAAAACTATATATTGGGGATTGAGTATATACCAATTCAATTTTCAGGGAATAAGCTTATATTTTTCAAAAATTGGGTGCTAATCAAATTCTATTACATAAATAAATAATTATATATATAATAATTACAATCTGTCTAATCGGGACCACAGTCATCTACATCCGCCCCATCGACATCCACCAGTCGGAATTCAAATAACTTCGTCGAAGGAAATATAGAATCTACAGAGATCGCTGACGACTGAACATCTTCTCCAATGGCGAATTGATCATTGCTTAGCTAAAATTGAGCATCGCCGCTCGAAATAGTAAAGAGAGGGAGAAACATAGCAACTAGTGTAATTTAAATTTATTTTTTAAAATTGAAATTTGTTAAATAGCCCCTGGTGTAATTTACATAGTAGTCACCGAATCAAATAACTTCAATTCTCACCGTCGAAATTTGAATAATTAAATTTGTGAGACTAGTTCAAAGAGACCAATGGCATGTTACCAGTTTTCTTGAATTTACATTGATCTGTTGCCTGCGATATTGTTTCAATGGCCTACAAAATATAATCAGTGACATGTAGACATTCATCTGTTACTTATGAATAGTGACATGTTACCTATGAATTATAACATGTGATCAATTAATAATGACATGTGAACTTTAATCAATGACCTATACAATATTATTGTGATCTATGAACTATAACATGTGAATTATAACCCGTGATATGTGAACATGATATAACATATACATTATGACATGTGACCTGCAAACTATAATTTGTCCTGTGAATTATAAATCATGACCAATTAATATTGAAATGTGAACTATGACTTGTGAACACGTGAACAATTGTGACTTATACAATATGATACGTGACTTGTGACATAGAGGTGTCAATCTGGTGGTCCGGGTTGGGTCGGTCCGCCAATATATGAGCCCGGTAACGACCCGCGTGAAAAAAAAGCCCGCCCGCTACGGGTTCCGGGCCGGCCGACAAATTTTGGATTACAACACATGCCCGCCCACTGACCCATACGAGTCGCGGTTTGTTCCGATTTGGCCCATATTATTGTATAAATAAAATTATAAAAATATATAATTTTTCATATTTATAACAAAAAATATTTTTTGGTAAATGTAAACTAAGAATTGAACAAAATGATAAATTCATATTTATACCGATAAATGTTTACATAGAATTCAAATTTAACGTTACATGAATTATTTATAACTTTGCGCAAAGTTAAATTTAATTTAAACAAATGACAACTAAATGCATTTCTAATAACTATTATCAAATATTTATAGTATAAGTACATCCCAACTAGGTGACACCTACTTTTATTATAATTTATAGTTTAAGTACATCCCAACTAGGTTGACACCTACTTAAATCTTAACTATAATTTAGTTGTTCAAAAATTATATATTTTAATATTTGTTTTCCAATCAATTTTCACGAACTGCAAGATTTTTGAAGTTTTCAACAATATCATCAATAATTTTATCTGTATCATTGGATCCGCGAATATCCAATCTTTCACGCATATGAGAGCTTCCAAAATATTTTCTTTAAGTCTAGATCTTCTTTCGTCCAATACCCTGTTACTTGCACCAAAAGCAGACTCAGATGTCACTGTTGAGACTGTAACTGTTAGTATATCTCGTGTCATTTTAGATAATACAAAGTATGTCCCCTCATTTAATTTTCACCATCGTAAAATATCTAAATTATCCACTTCATCTTCAAGTATTAAACTATAATGATCAAATTGATAATATATTTCTAATTCAGAAGGTGTGGTATTTGTATTTGCAGTTGAAGTTGAAGTTGTAGATGAAAAATCAAGAACATTACGTTTCTTAGCTATTATGAAGAAAAAAGAAGATTTGCCTTTAGAATTTCACGAGCCAGCGGGTTAATCGCGGCTCGTGAAGGTGCAACCCGCGAAACTCGCTGGTCACACCTCCTTGACCCGTGAACAGCCCGCTTGGGTCACGGGTCGATCCGGGTTGATTTTCATGGGTCTGACTGGCCCGTCCATCTTGACACCTCTATTGTGACATGTGAACTATGACACATGACCTGTAAACTATAAAATGTGACCAACTAATAAACATAAATCAGTTATCTGCGACCTGTAAATATTGATTTGTGACTTGTAACAAGTGTACAAAGACATGTAACACGTTATCAGTTCCCATGTCGCTGGTCATTGTGCACATGTCACATGTTATTGCATCAATGTTACAAATTATCTATTTTATTGGTGACAAATTATTTCTTGATCACAGATTAACCCAATTTATTGACCACAAACTGTATTTATACAACCCTAACCCAATCCAAACCCAACACCACAATTACCACATTAACAACCTAACACCACCATATCCCATACAATCCCAATCCAATCCAACCCAACCCTAATACCACCACCTCACTACATCACAATCCAATTCACACAATCACCTAACATAACAATCAAAATCAGGTCACAAGATCACAGATCACCCAAACACCCAACATCACAATCAAAATCCAATTCACAAAATCACCTAATATCACAACCAAAATTTTTTGATCAGAAAATCACAGATCACCCAAACACCCAACATAGAAGTATAAAATGAGCATCATAGCTCGTAGAAGTACATGAACAACTTAAATGTATAGGTCATCTTCATCAGCCACACCAACATAAGCAGCAAATTGGTCAGATCCAGTAGCACTGACACTCATCGAAATTCAGTGCTCGTTTGGTAAAGATTAAAATATAATTAAAATTGAAAGTATTGTCGTTATTAAGTCTCACTCGTCTAATAGAAGTCGACAACAACTGCTGGTTTTTCAATTTTTAATCCGATTTTAATGTTTACTGAACACGCCCTCAGTCTCGAACCCTATTGACTGCTGCAACGTCTGTGCAAATGCTTGGTACTTGCGAATGTGAGCATCACTTCAAAACAGCAAGGTTTAATCTCAACCACTTCATCTTCACCGCTGACTTCCTCGGCCACGGTGTGCTTTTGCGGCAACATCGCCGCTCACGACGCTCGTGGTGGCTACATTATTGTTGCAGCGACGAGTTTACGGTGGCCTCAAATGACGTGAGATGTGAAAGAAAGAACCGTGGCTATGAGAAATGTAAAAGAGAGGGAGATTGAGATGATAGTGAAGGTAATTTTAATTTTGATTGGATACTTGATTTATGCTTAAGTAAATTTTATACCTGATTTTAGAATTGACATCTTTAAAAATTTGTTGTGGTGTAATTTATACTTTTCAGATCATTTTGACAGGGCTTTTGAGAAATAAAAAGAAACTTGTGTTATTTTTGAATTCATTTGATTAATTTTATAAAAATATTTTTTTTGATTAGAAGATCCTTTAATTGAAACTAACTCAACGTGACTTTCTCTAAAAGTTGTTCCGAAACTATTTTAGGAATTAATTTTTAAATACCAATTAAGGAAATTTTTTAAAAAAAGTTCTTTTAAAACTTTTTGTAGAATAGCTTTTTGAGATCTCAGACCCTATTTGATTGCACTTCAATTCCATGGAAGATGGAAATTAAATTTCATTTTCCACCTTTTTGCATGCTTGATTGCCCAAAATTTTCATGAAATTGGTTTTCCAAATTTCACATACATGCTCACATTTTCTTGGTTTTTAAGGAAAAAAATTTCTCATCACTTTCTAGGTAACTTTTTTTTTTTTGGATAATGAAAACAAATTCTATTTCAATTGTAACAAATTATATCCCTTTAATAGACATTTTTCATGAAAAATAAAGCTAAACGAACACTAAAAAATTCAAAATTTCAATATTTTTCAGGTGAAAAATTATATCAATCAAACACAATTACTGACAATTCCCAATAAAACAAGTTCTAAACAATTTAATTATCTGAAATTCATTTTTTTTTCACTCAAATTCTATTCTTGCAGTTAAACGGGCCCTTAGATCAACTTTCTTTAAAAGTTATTTTAGTTGGACAAACACTTTTAAAATTTATTATTCAAATATGTTTAAAAGTAATTTTTTTTTTTGTTTTAGGAATTCAAAGACCATGTCAAACGGCCTTTATTAGTAACTAGTCAGAACTAAACGTGCAACAATGCTTTATAAACGCTGTAAAAATGATATTTGAAAATCAGTGAATATAAAAAATAATTAAAAAAATTGTTTATGTGAAATAAATTTTTTATACAATTCAATTATTTATTTACGTGTATAATAATAATTAACATTAATTTATATATATATCATACTATAATTCAATCAATTAATTTTTCAAGTTCAGGCAAGTACACTTTCTATATTTTTGGGGCTATTCAATTATTTAGAAATACTATAATTCAATTATTTATGTATGTGCATGTATACTAATTAATGTTTATTTATGGATATATAAAATATAATATTAAATCATCAAGTTCATGTACACATGTTTTGGGAGTTATTCCATTATTTTAGGAGTAAATAAATTATTCAAGTTCATGAACGCGTATTTATTTTCAAAATTATTCATTTTATCATAAATTATTTTAGAGTATATAAATTATTAAAGATAATATAATTTGAAAATTATTTAATCATTATAGGAGTAGATCAATTATTCAAGTTCATGCACGCTTATTTAATTTCAATATTATTCATTTAATTTATGATATAACATCATTTGTCTAAATGTATATAAATTATTCTTTTTTTTATATTCACTGATTCAAATTAATTAAATTTCATGTTGGTTCACTTCACTTACACCCAATTTGTTTAAATGTATATACATTATTTTTTTTTTATATTCATTGATTCAAATTAATTAAATTTCATGTTCATGAATCAATATGATTGTTCTCGCACAATTCAATTATTTATTTGCGTGCATGTTTAATAATAAATATTTTATTAAATATATATTGAAAAACGAAAAGTAAGGTACTATTGAAATAATTAAATTGTAGTATGACTAAAATCGTCTAGAAAATGATTCTCACTTCATGCAATAATATATTATAGATATCTAAACCGAACATTTAATTATCCAGATTTATCAAATCTTCTTGTTCCCATATATGGAGAAAGGATAATGCCACTAACTTTAGGGGTGGGCATGTGTTGGGTTGGGTTGGGTCGGTTTTTGCCTCAACTCAAACCCAACTCAACATGATCGGTTTGATCAAAATTTAACACAACCCAACCCACCCTGTGTAAAGGTTGAAACTCAACCCAACCCAATCAAGTATTGGTCGAGTTGGGTTGGGTTGGGTTGGTTGGTTTGTGATGATTTGTCAACAAAAATTAAAGTTATCCAATTTTCTATTATACTAAATTCGAATAGACAAGGTTAAATAGTAAGTAAATAAATAAATAAATAAAAATATATATTATCTTATTCAATTCCCATTAATCGAGCCTACAAAGAACAAAGTGCATTTAACATAATATGAAAAACTTATATTACATTTCTTGTGCCAAGAATAGTAAGCTTCTCCTCTAAAATATACCAAGATAATTACAGTTACAATATCTACTAATACTTTTTAGATTTTTTTTTACTTTTCTAGGCATTTTATTTTATTTATTTATTTATTTATTTTTTTAAGTGGTGGGTTGGGTTGGGTAAGTTTATTCAGTTTTCATGAGTTAACACATAGCCCGACCAGACTCAACCCACCTACACAGCCAACCCACCCAACCCGTATAAAAACAACAAAAAACCCGACCCAACTCGGTCGGGTTGGTTCTGTTTGGACGGTTTTGGCGAGTTCGATCGGGTTTTGTCCATCCCTAACTAACTTGCTTTGCATAAACTTTGAGAATGAGAGCTAGACGTTCTATAAAGGTAGAATATTGATTAATTGATTCCTTGTTTGGTAGCTATTGACAACACCAACAAACATTCAAATTATTCGATATTGTAAGAAAGTATTGAATTTTTGAGAATGTG
Organism: Fraxinus americana; assembly: GCA_035079005.1. Classification (NCBI taxonomy): domain Eukaryota; kingdom Viridiplantae; phylum Streptophyta; class Magnoliopsida; order Lamiales; family Oleaceae; genus Fraxinus; species Fraxinus americana. The sequence goes on along the minus strand of CM068710.1, from coordinate 34,004,371 downwards.
GAGATTTAAACGGCCATTATAATTTGTTCATTATTGCAGGGTGAAGGAAATGTCGAAATTATTATGCCAAGTTGTGAATAACTACAATATTCAAGTAGTTGTAAAAGAGCGAGCTATTCAATCATAGTTGATTTAAGGTAACAAAGTCAGAAAGATCTATAATAAATGATCTATTTGCAAATTTATACCAAGTAGTGCAATAATCAACCTTCATACCTCATGTTCAGTCCAGGATAAACCCGTTTGGCTTAACTTAAAATCAGATTCTTAGTAGATTTTGATAAAAAATACAAACTAATAAAAGTTGTAAATCCCATAAAATATGTTGTAGAAAATAAGTTTTAAAAAATGAGAACCAACCAGATGCTAAGTCTACTGCCCCTCTATAACTCGGTTCCTATTCTTCTATAACTGAAATAGGAATTTACCCATACGAAACCTTAATGGTAGCACAATTGCAGATTGCAAAATATTGACCAAAAAAGAGGAACTCAGATGTATTATCAATACCAAACTCAAAAGTTTCAAAAAGAGGACATGTTTGCCCGTTTATACACGAAAATAATAGAAGCACTAAAGAAATATATATTTAGTAAACGAAAAGGCAAAAAGGAAGGTATAGGGCCAAATATAAGCATCTCTTAGAAGTCCAGAATGAAGGAAAAATTCCCTACTAAACCAGTATAATTCACTTCCTCGGGATTCCAATCCTCTTACGGAAATCATCCTCCATGAGGGGAAGGCCATCGCGCAACTTGACCTTTGGTTCCCAGCCAAGTAACTCCTTTGCCTTGGTTATATCAGGTTTTCTCTGGCGAGGATCATCTGGAGTATTCTCCACAGTAATGATTTTCACTGCCGGGTTGATCATCTGCACAGACACAACCATTTTGTTCCATTTGATACTTGAACAAAGAACCAGAGAAAAAGGAAAAGAAGTGGTAACTATGCACAAGTTTGGAAAATACCTCCTTCACAGTCTCAGCAAGCTCAAGCATTGTAAATTCACCTGTTAGTAAAACCATGAGCCAGTTATCCTAACAAAATTTTTCGTTTCCAAACCTAAGCTTTATGCTTAGAGAGAGAGAATGTACGTGATTTTAGCATTTTAGAACCATATTTATTAATAATAACCTGGATTCCCGATATTAATTGGCCCAGTATTATCTCCTTCCATTAGTCGAATTAGACCATCAACCTTCACGTGCAAAAGAAATTAGAGTAAGACCACCAAAGATAGTAACACATATTATTGGGTTATATTACCGAAATAATATTATGCTCTCTTACCATGTCAGAGACGTAACAAAAGCTTCTTGTTTGTGTTCCAGGCAACTGGACAGTCAAAGGCTCGTCACTGCATACATAAGCAAAAAGGCCAGTGTAAGAATTGAGCAGGTGAAATCTCGTTTTACTTGGTTACAGAACAAGTCGTGAAGATGAAATTGCGATGTGCTCAGAAGTGAGCTTTGACTCTGGAGATAACAAGGGGCCAGCAAATGAGATCAAAGGTATGCAGAAGATAATAGCGTGACAATAAAATATTACCGAATTGCTTGAGCTATAAAATTGCTGACAACTCGACCATCATCAATATTCATGCGGGGTCCATAGGTGTTGAAGATCCTTGCAATACGTATTTCTGTTGTGGAGCCATCATTTCAAATTGTAATAAGTGCATCATATGATTTCACTATTCTTGACACAATTGCAGAATTGGATGTCAAAAACCAATAACAAACATGATTTGCCGCAAAAGAAAGGGATTGTTACCAATTCCGTGCTGCCTATGATAATCAAACATCAAAGTTTCAGCAACTCTTTTTCCCTCATCATAACAGCTCCTCACTCCTGCAATGCAATGAAAATGCTATCATTATTTCATTTGTATGCTTCTCATCTATTGCTTCAAACAACACATCACACATTTCGTAACAAAATGATGCATTTGATTATCATGCTTTTGCATAAAACAACTCACCAGATAATTTGAAGTATAGTGAAGTTAAAAGGTTTAACAAACCGTTGCCAACATTTCGAGATGCCAAAGGAGTTGATTAAAAATTCAAGGGTATCAATTCTGGTGGTAATAGGAGTAGTAATGCTGGCTTGAAAGAATTTCAATTGAAATATAACCATTGTGTGAGCTAAGGAAATCTAAATCATTACTTAACTGAACTTGTAATCAGAGTATTGATAGAAAAACGGCTGTCAAATATTGATAGCATGCCAGTTTATTACTTTCTCCACGTGATACTAGATTGAAGTGGAAATATTATCCAAACCCATTAGTCCCCAACTAATCATCATTCCATTCTCAAGCCAACCCAAAGTTGAAAATTGAAAACAAGAAAAAAAGAGAAACTGCAAAATTTTGATAAAATAATATGGTTCATAAGTTTAGACTATTGATAAATGTTTGAAGGGAAGCAGAGTACACATCATATCTTCCAACTATTTAAGCAAGTCTAGGTTTCTTTTTTATTCTTTTAGTTAAAGGATTTTCAGTCAAGATGAGTTGTGGTTGAGGAACTGATGCAGATGGAATTTTTCCTTCTCTTTCGTTAATATTAAAAAATTCACAACTAAGTTTTATGGAATTTTACAATTTAGCAACAGTGATGCATGAAAAATCGATTTCAGTGAAACACTAAAAAGATCAAGGCGAATTTGCAAGATAAGTTGGAAAAGGGTGCACCCAACCAATTTATTACTGAGCCAAGTTAGACCTATTTTTTAATTGGTCGGGTTTTCCTTTAATCACATAGAATATTCAGAAATGACATTCTCAGAGGTATAACAATACCTATAGGGTTGACATTGCCCCAATAGGTTTCATCCTGAGGATGCACGAGAGGATCTCCATAAACTTCAGATGTTGATGTCAGCAAAATCCTGTTAAGAAAGTACCGAAAGTCAAACGCCATATTTATAAGAACAAAATAAATATTAATAAAAAGTATGAGCAAGTTGATTCAAACCTCGCTCCTACTCGCTTGGCAAGGCCCAACATGTTGAGAGTACCAATCACATTTGTCTTTATTGTCTGTTGATAGAAAGAGAAAATAATAAAAAATAAATTTGTAACTTCCATTGTTATACTCCACTAGAAATTGTAATATTTAAAGAAAATTTACAGCATAACAACGGAAACGAGCAAGCAACTAAACTAGCGAGTGAGAACGAAAGAGACGTATGCATAGATATCTTTCACGTGTCTGACCTTCACAGGGTTGTATTTGTAAAAGATTGGGGAAGCAGGACATGCAAGATGGTATATCTGATCAACTTCAATCAACAATGGCTCTGTGATATCTGCACAAGGAAAAAATTGGAAATATATAGGACGGAAAAGAAAGTGATTCAAGCAATAGAGGGAGAGAATGGTATTGAGCAAAGTCAAGACAATATCTACTTGGACATTGTAGTGGAAGTGTGTTGCATCAAGAGAAGTTAGTAAACGTCCTTGGACGCTTTACTAGTCTTTCACCCGTGCGATGCACGGTGAGATGTAAAAATTTATATTAACTGACAAACAATTTTAATATAAGCCCCCGTTTGGTGCACATTTTGAAGGTAAAAATGCATTTTTACTGTTGATGTGATGAGGAATATGTTGTTGAAAAAAAAATAAAAGTTCTTGATGTGATGGAAAATATTATTTTATTGAAAAATGTGTGGTTGAAAATGAGTAGAAAAATGAGAATGAAAAAAATAATATGGACCAAACAGGGCCTAAACATATGCTATCCAATCCAATTAGATAAAACACTGCATAAAATAATTTTAAATAAAAATATACACACCACATAACTAATTATATGCAAATCAAATAAATGAAAGAAAATACAGGTGGGGGTGGTGCAAAAGTAAACTGTGGGTTCGGGGTGGTTTTAAAAAAAAAAAAAAAATCCGTGTCTCCGTCTAGAACGGAGACACGCCCGTGTCTACGTCGATTTTTTTTTTTTTTTTTAATTATTATACATTCTTGCTGGTGTTGCTCTATTCTTATTGAAACCCACAGTGAAGAATCAAGACAAATAATAAAAACTAATCTCATTCGAAATGAAAATTATCTGCAATCACAACTTGTTAATTATTCTTCCAAGATAAAATTTAGTGACAAGTAGCACCTTTAACTTCTTGAATTAATACAAAGGGCATTATCTTATTTGAGTTTCATAAAAATGTCAAAAATGTGTCTATTAAAATTATGATTTAACACAAAATTTGAGATGCGTTAGATAAAGACATGTCAAACATTTAAGCAAAAACAAATAGCTTCCAAATTCTCAACATCAAGCTACCCAGTACCCAATTTGATCAAGGTCGTATAACAGAAAAAATCGAAATGGTGATAAAGTAGGAATAAGTAGATAGAGGCACTTGCGCAACACGGCCAATTGCGAGAGATTGTGATTTTCGGATTGTGAAGTCTCTTAATTATAATTCAATTACAGCTACATAATAAAGTCTTATGTTTCATTTAAACTACTATATTAATCAAGTCTCCTAATATTGGCAACATGTAATTTGTCGCAATTTTTCAAGAAAATACATGGTATATCAAGTAAATTATTTAGTTTAATTTAACATATTTAAATTTCAATTTAAATTATATATTATATATATGGTATAATCTTACTCAAAGTCGCAATTTAAGTCTATGTTTAAAAACAAAAAAAAAAATCCCTGCGCAGCTCCGTGCAGCACGGAGCTGGCTCCCAGCTGAAATCACCACATCCCAACCTCCACCAAAAGGAAAGAAAAAAACAAATATAAGTAAATCAGGATGAGAAAGGGAACATGCCAAATCTCAAGTTTCAAGAGAGGGAGAAGCTAAGTTCTCAAGCAATTTCACATAAATATATATATGAAATTGCATTGAGAAGGTAGAACTTTGTGTAAACCATGACCTCATTACTCGTTGTGCTATATAAAGTGAAATTTTATCAAGTAAAATCAAAAGTAATGTGCTAGTAATGTGAAATGTCGTTGCTAGCATTGTTTTACTTCTTTTTTTTTTTGCTCAAGGCAAGTGAATGAAAGCAAAAGAGATTGAACTGCGATACAGAAAATAGTCAAGCTATGTACAGTAGCTAAATGTATATTCAACTATCAAGAAGACTATAATTAATATCTTACCGACCAAGTTCATAAGAGATCCACGACGACCTCATGCATTGCTTCCCTTCTTGTTCTACCTATTCCTTCACCAATTTTTTGTCCATAATAAAACACTGAGACAAGTAAGATAATATGATCTCTTGGAATACTCACAAAAAATTTCCAAAACGAATGAATCGGGAGTTTGAAGGTATTGGGAATATTTTAAAAATTATCAATGGTGCTGATTTTGCCTAAGAAGAGAGAAAACATCGTTACTATTTAAAGACAAGTTCTTAATTATTTAATTCTCAATGTGCATAGATTTGGCCAGAGAAGAAAAAAATTGGAAGGCTAAGGCGAGATTATTTTAAAAATTATCAATGGTGTGGAAGATTTTGAAGGATAAGGCAGGATTATTTGAAGATTCTTGGGCGGGATATTTTTTTCTTTCTTTTCTTTTCTTTATTTTTTTTCCCATCCTTGGCTGAAAATTAGGCGGGAACACTGTTGCAGAGCTATCCTCCTTTAATATAGTATAAGATTTTGTCTCAACTTGGAAATATCAACCCAACATATAGGCAGGGGCGGATCCAACACCTGGCGAGCCCCGGCGGCCGCCGTCTTTGGATCCGCGGAAACTCAGTAAACCGCCGTCATCGGGTAGAAGTCTGCGAAGAGGAAGAAGAGAAGGATTGGGCGGTTGGGCTTGAATTTTTTCCATTGTTTGGGCCTTTTTTTAAAAATAAGGCCCAATGAACCCCAACCCATGGTATCCATGGATATATCATATATGGGTATCCATTATCCACAAGACAAAACCAATTGCATATATTGAAGCCGTGAGAGGGAAGAGAGGAGAGACGAAGGCTGCGGTGTATGATACAATTTTGTATAGCCCTTTCGAGTAATCGAACTCTCTCGTTCTCTACCTTCTTTTAGTGGAAAAGTAGGTGGTCTAGTTCTTGTTTACGATTTTTTTCAAGTTTTGTGAAAATGCGAACCGAAGCTTTGCTTCAATTCATTTTTTCGGGCTCTGTTGATGAAAAATCTTGATTACGAATGTTTTTGTTTTTGGAAGAAAGATGAGTTCTTGGTGAACAAGAATTAACAATTTTGAGTGTTTTTCGCAACTCACAAGTGATATGCAATTTCAAGCTAATTGGAATTGTAATTGGATTTAGGGATTATGGTTTGAAATTGGATTTAGGGTTTAGGGTTTGGAATTGAATTTGGAATTGGAATTGGGGGAATTGGAAATTTGGAATTGAAATTGGAATTGGATTTAGGGTTATGGTTTGGAATTGGATTTAGGGTTTAAGGTTTGGAATTGAATTTGGAATTGAGGAAATTGGAAATTTGGATTTTGAATTGGATTTATGAATGTTGTATTGCGTATTTCTTTAGTATTTTGGATTGTATTGAATTACGTTTTCATATATATATAATTTTTACGTTTTAGTGTGTTTACATATATTTTAAGTAATTTTTAATATTATTTAATTAAATATTAATAAACAATCTCGGTCTTACGATCGCTCACTTCGACGTTGACCGGTCAACGTCCGCCCGGGCTGAGTTTCAAGGCTAGGTCCGCCACTGCATATAGGTAATTAGACAAACTTCAAAGAATAATTACCATGACGTTTAAGCTCAAATCTTGGATGACCAATCCACTGAGACAAATTGTCCTTTGAGCCAGTAAAATAGTTATCAACAACAATCACCTGAGTGATATAAAATAAACTCATGAACATATGCATATTGAAGTGCGTCCTTCACTAAATGTCCACCGTTGCATGTAAAAAACCGAATAGAAGAATAAGTAGTGCTCACCTCATTCTTCTCATTTTGCATCAGTTTATCCACTAAGTGAGAGCCAATGAATCCGGCGCCACCGGTAACCAGGATTCTCATGTTTGCCTGTCATGAAGGTGTCATAAGTATACCATATAATGTCTAGTAGTGATAAAAACAAATATAATGGGAAAACATTCATAAGCCTGGATAAGAAGAGAATAGCAAATCAAACAGAACCATTTTGTGAAATTATTATATGCCCAGAGATGAAGAAAGTTTAATTTTCTCATGTCCTGGTAATAAATTGAAGCCTCCGAAAGTGTAAACGAAAGGGAAAGAAAAATGTATTTAAGATACCTAAAGATAAGAAGTGCAATTTAGAAAATTAAAAAACTATCCCCCACCATAAACCTGCAAATTACTGATTTTCAAATAAATCTCATAGTACCACAAGAGAATATCTCTCCTTCATCTCCCAGCACACAATCATTCATGAATTACAAGCTTCAAACCAACTCCATCCTCACTTCCTTAACCACAGTAAATGAATCTCAACTAGATTATGAATGACAAAATGAAACCAAACCCTTCAATGAATTCTTGAAAAGTAATCATCTTTTGATTTGCAAACATTATGAGCATCCAAAACATCAGCAACACAACTGGAATTACACAAAACAATTTCAGCTTCCACGTATACTCCCACAATGCAGAGATACAAAGGGATTCTTTTATTTTTCAAGCACCATGAATAAATACCTGAAAAAATTTTGCTTTTCGCAACGGCGATGGCTCTGGAGGTGGCTTTGTAGTTACATGGTTCTGTCCATTAGATGCTTCCTTTGCCTTTTCTCAGATCCTTTCTTCAAATTCTAAAAGCAAACATAAATATACCTTAAAAAGCAGTTTTCAACGCATAAAGCAAAATAATTAAGCTAATTACATTTTTATATCTTTTTTTATCTATTGCATGCAAACCCAAATTTTTTTCTTATTTTTCGACTACATGTCTTCCATTAAATCATTGTTCCAAAATGTATGTTTTGCAATAAAAAAAAAAGCCCTCAAACATGCTATAAATATATGGATTTTTCCACTTGTACAATCATTAGATGATTGTAAATCTTACAACCTCTCACATTAGTGTGGAACCCACAAATGTGAGAGGTTGTAAGATTTACAATCATCTAATGATTGTACACCAAGCACATCATAAAAATGAAGCTCTGATCACCTATATATAATCAGGGAGACGCTTCGCCTATTCTGATGAAAACAATTGGAAAGGCTTGACCCTTTATATACAATTCGAAATCCAATTTTTGTTGTTTAAATTAATTTAAAAAAACGAAATACTCAACGAACGAACACGACAAGCATGCACGCAATATGACCAATGTCACACCAAACATTACCAAGAGAGCAATGAATCTTCAAAATTACGCAAAGAGTTCCTTCGTCTGTGATCAATAATGCGTCGGTTTAATGAAAGGTGCAGCAGACCCAAAATCAAATCTGAATCCAAGTTCAATCAATCAAAGTCAAAAACAAAAACAAAAACATTATAATATAGCATCTAATTACATCGTACCTGAAATCGAATATAATCACCGAACTGAATCAGATAATTCCACGAGAAGTGTGTAAAAAAAAAAAAATTTATATATATATACCCACGGTAAATCATCTTTCTTACAGAAGCGGTTATTGAAAAGGACACGACTATAAAAGAGACGTGCAGTAGTTTCCGGTTCTTGCTTTTACCAATAGGAAAGCGAAACGTTCACGATTTTTTACTCCTCGTGCCAGGTGGACTCATCTAGTTGGCAACATGGTGAAGAGCCGGTACGACCTGCCGCAGTAGATTGGTTCTTAGCGTGCAGTTTTGGGTTTATCAGCCACGCAGATTATTAACAATGAACCGCATCCTTGACGGCCCCCACATACCCTACTCTAGTCTTGGTAAATGAGGTAAATCGCAAGTTATACCTTCAAAGGTAAAGGGTGGAAGACTGCATATACACTTGCACTTACTCAATGACCAAATTCATATTTCAGGATTCGAACCCCTAACGCGGCAGCCTCAAACAAAATTGGAGTTTTTCCACCTTCCCCTTTTACCATAGATGATTATTAGTCATATTTCCACGTGCTAGCAGGTCAAATTCTAACATGTGACGTTATGTCTTCTGTTAATTGATTTATTTGATGAGTCATATACACATAATACCCAAATTAATTTCATAAATGATCATTGAAGTTCATGTGATATTTCAAATTGATAATTAAAGTATTTTTGTGATCTATTTAGTCCCTAAAAATTAAATAATACTATATAATCGATCACTTTGTTAGCTTGATTAATACCCTATTCTTAGTTACAATTAAAACTTAATGTTAACTAACAACCACAAACGACATAACAAATAAAATTTCACGTTGACTAAAATTAAATAATATTATATAATTGATCACTTCGTTAGCTTGATTAATACCCTATTCTATGTAGTTACAATTAAAACTTCATGTTAACTAACAACCATTATCGACATAACAATTAAAACTTCACGTTGACTAACCACCACTAACACGTCGATTTCTTCCAACTACCTCTTGTTATATTTGTTACAATCATTTTACTATTTTTGGACAATGACAATAGGGTTAAGGTTAATGAATGATTTGAGATTTTTTAATTTTTTTTTTTTTTTACTTTTCTTCTAAGAATTGAGTTTATTTTGAAGGCATACAATTTCACAATAACCGTCTGTCAATGTTGAGGTTTAGTAGTATGATGTAAGATCTAAAGTGCACGACATTGAAGAGCCCGGTTCATAAAATTACATTTGTAGAAGATTTTGACTTAAATTTGGAAAAACGAGGGCCAAACATGAATATAACTTCATAATACAAATATGCAGGTAGGGGCGGACGCAGAAGTTTAAAGTTGGGGGGCACAATCGAACTTGCAAAGAAATTGAGAGAAATTTTACAATCGAAAATTTACGTCCAAAAAAATCATACTCCATGTAATTTTGTATCTGAAAATTTACATGAGATATGACTTTTTCGAATGTAAAATTTCGAAAATTTTTGATATTATATTCTATATAAAATTTCATAATAAAATGATGAAAATTATATTGAGAAATTTGTATTACAAAAATAATAAATGTTAATGAAATAATTGATTTTTTTTTTTAAAAATGCGAGTTAGACGCGTTTTTTAATACTCACGTTTAATCTATTTTTAACTATTTTCAATATCTGTTTGGATTATTCTATATGCTCATAATGTAATTCTCGAAATAAGTTTTGAGATGACATAAGCAATTTGTAGATATGATTAGCGTACGATCGTTGAAGAATTTTTAAAGTTAACATGTTATCGAAATTCTCGAAATACTAATTTTGATAAGTCGTAACATTTGTTACGACTGATCGTTTCGTACGCCATTAATGATATAATGACTTCGAAAATTGACACAAAAACATAAAAATTTTAATGATGGAAAAAAAAGAAGCAAAGTTGGGGGGTCACAGGCCACCCCCACGTCCGCCCCTGTACGGTGACCCTGTCTAATGTGATCTATTGATTCACTTCAACGAATAAGACTATCTCGACCTTTTACGCAACATGTGAAGTTGATACTTGATAATTTGATACAAATTGTGTTACACAGTTTTAGAAATTGATTTTTCGATAACTTTTGCTCACAAAAAAGGCGCGTGTAAAGAAAAATAAAAATTATGTTTTAAACTCAAGGTTGGAATTTGTGGGAAGGGCATGTTTTTATTAAAGAGTAATCATTTGCAAACATTGAATTGAATTGTATTTATTTATTTATTCTTCAATGTAAAGTCACATCCATATCTTTAACTTTTAGCCCCTGTTTGGTAAAATTAAAATTAAAATTTTTATTAAATCAAAATCAACAATTAATTTTAATAACATATTTCATTAATTTTTATCAAAATCTACTGAAAATCAAATTTTAATCTCAATCAAATAGGGGCTTAATCATATTCTTATCTTTAACCATTAATTAGCTTGCAAATCTTATCCTCTATTTTTTTTTTTTTCTAAAGTTGCAAATCTTATCCTCACTCACCATTTTCGTCCAAAATATTGAGTCTTGATTTTGTGGGGTTTTTTTTTTTTGGCTTATTTAAAATTTTAAAAGTATGAGGGTTATATAAGTCTTTTTACTTCATCTTAATGAAATTTTTGAACGACAAATCATCATGACAACTTATGTTAATTTGAAAATAAGAAAGGGACGAAACAACTTAAGAAAACAATTGTGCTTTCGCATAAATATTTATATTATTGAATAACAACAACTTCATGACTCCCTTATTTATTTATTTATATTTTACAGCATGTGGAGTGGAGAAGCTTTTCATCAGTAATGGGAACTCCTGTGTAGATAGGATTCCCAGTGGACAATTTGGTACAGGAAAGGATTTAATTTCTGGAGTTTTGTTTATCAGAAGTAGTCACGCAAGAAAATAATACTTCTCAAACCCAACAATATATTATTCTTAAATAATACTTCACGTGCATTTAAAACAAAGTGACACACACAATTTTATACATTTATGTATCCAACACAAGTAAGAATCTCCCAATCGAAAGCAAATGTGATGATGTCATGACATATTTCAAAGGTGTTCTGTCGGTGTCTCCCAATTTACTGACAATAGCTGATATATTGATGTGTCAAAAATTTAATGAAGGGACAACACATCTTTAACTCCAGATGATCCCGATGAAAAATGAAGAATATCTTCAATTCTAAGAAAGCTCAAGCGTTCATCATTGATCCACCCATACTTCTCAGTGAAAGGATTGGCTAGGGTTTCTGGAGGGTATTTGTCTATGCAGTCTTTCCATACATTAGCATCCTCCAAGTCCCTCATAACCTGCCACACACAATTGTTGCACTTAAAACCAGCACCAAAACTTATCATGAAAACTCTATCACCCTTCTTGAGTGACTGAGTCTCTTCTTGGCCTCCATGTAGCCTAAAACATACCAGAGGCCACCAGCCGACGTGTTGCCGAAGCGGTGAAGTGTCATTCGAGCCGGTTCAAGATCGTGTTCGGAAAGCCCTAGACTCTTGCCAACTCCATCAATGACTGCCCTACCACCTGGGTGTATACAGAAGTGATCTACGCGTGACTTTAGATTCAAACCTGCACCAACTCCTTCAAGAAGTGGGCTCTTTTCTTTACTCCATCGGTGATATACCAAGGCATACCGGATTAATTCCCACAGAGGTAGAATTTTTGGTAATAAAACTCTTAGGTTTATGATAAAAGCTTGAGCAGCGGCCTTTGTGAGTTTCTTGGTGAGTCGAAAACCCGGGTAGCCTTGACTATCTTCGACTTGGATGCAACACTCATATGCCTCATCATTCGAGCCAAAATGAGTGCGTACCATAGACGTTAACTTGAAGAGGGCTCGATTTTTAAAATCGGGGTTGTTTGTGAAAAGCATTGAACAACCACCGGATCGAAATAGGCAATTGGAAAGCATCATCGACTTGTCTTTGCCACAATACCAGTTCGCACCGAAGGATTCAGTACTAACAACAATGGCAAATGCTTTCTTGTGAATCTTAAACTCTTGACGAACAAGATCAATCGCGATAAGGCTCGCGCTGCACCCCATTCCGGACAGATTAAAAGCCTTAATATCAGACTTCATTTTGTACCGGTTTATGATTCGAGCTGTTAAAGAAGGAACTGAAGAAAGTAAAGAGACATTCACCACGAGTATGTCAATTTCTTGTGGAGAAATCCTTGATTTAGCAAAGAGATTGTCAAGTGTATCGAAAAAGACATCATCCATTTCCTCAATGGAATCAATCAAAGCGGGATTCTCCTCCCTAGCCATAATGACATTTTTGGGACAATAAGTTTCTTCACCAATGCCTGAACTGACCATGGTTTTTAAAAGAAACTTGTATTCCTCCCATCCAAGATTCTTGTTTCGCAAAACGATTCTAGCAGAGGATTCAGTATCTAACTTTCTGTCCTCAGGGGCCTTGTAGCATTCATAATTTAGCATGTAGCAGCAATCATTTTTCTGCCCCAAGAATCTTTTGCAAAGTTGAACGAAAACATAAAAGAGAAAAACAGTGTAGATTGCAATGAAGAACTCCATATTCAAGAAAAGAAAGAGAGGTGTGAGTTCTATTGAATAGCTTACAACTTGCCAAGACTTTATAGACAAACTTTTATTAAAATAAATAGGGTTGTGCTACTTGTACATTATGGCATCCATAATGGATGACATAATGTACAAGTGGCAGTACATTATTGGAAGGTGTGTTGGCCCACCGGCACACCCTCCAATAGGATAATTCTACTTGTACATTATGTCATTCATTATGGATGCCATAATGTACAAGTAGAATTATCCAAATAAATATCACATTAATTAATATTAAATAGGAGCTCTCAATTGTTGGCGCACAAAAAAAAAAAATAATAAAATAATTTCCACATTAATTATATCGAGATTATTTTCAAACAAAGAAAAATCTTATCAACCTTAATCCTACTTAGTCCACTTGTGGGGATCTTCGACTCAAACATTTACTAAAAATCGACCACTACCAAGAAACCATATTTTCAAGCAACTAATTAAATGAATTCAGCGAACATCATTTTCTTTGTCGAATAGTTTGCTCCAAAAACAATAATATTGAAAATGCCTCTACTCTACACGTCCTTGTTTTTTTGCCTGAAATGAAATGGAAAAAAAAAATGATATATATCTCTTTCTTCATTGCCATAGCATCTATGCTAGAACTGACAGCATACCCACCTCTTTAAATCAACTCAGATGGTCAGAGACGGTTGTTTGGAGGACAATTTTTCTCTTTATTTTCCATATTCAATATTAATATCCAATTAACTTCTTCACCTACCTAATGGAGCTGGAGATTCCAGCTATCTTGCGTCAAAAATATTGATTACACTCCTGGGGCTACATTAAAGTCAGGGAAAGTGATTGGGTGATAGTTGTTGTTGTTTTGGATATAAGGTGGGGTTTGGCACAGTGGAAAAGATGAAGATTTCATTTTTTCATTTACTTAAAGAAAGGGTCATACGTCTTTTCAACAAAATTTCAGCTTGTTAATAACTATTAATGTTGTTGTTCAATTTAATATAACTTATTTGTAATGAACTTATGATAGTATATATTGATTCAAAATATATTACTAGATGTATTAAACTACTCGTACACACAAAGTGTGCACTTTGATTGACAACCCCTATGTGTCAAAAGTCTAACGGATGATTGAAAAATGTGTTATCAAGATCAATGTGTATGCACACCTTGCCAATGAAAACTATAAAGAGAACCCACAATATGGTGCTTTACTGGTCGACATTCAAGGTAACCCACAGTAGGTTACGACACCTGCGTTCTACCATATGGTGCTTTACTTTTTAACAAATGGGACCAATTTCGTTCCATTTCCTCCATCATGTCTATTTGTCCTGCCACTTTAACAACTTCATCATTTATCGTAAGTGTCTATAGAGCAGGGTAAAATTTTATCATGGGGGACCTAAGTACTACTGAAATGAAAGATTGAGGATGTAAATGCTCTTTTTTGAAGATTGGGAACCTAGATGTACTACATACCAAAGTTTGGGACCTCAGCTGCTCTTTTCCCTTAAAGTCATGAAAGCCCAGAGCGAGGATCACAGATTTAAGATTTCATATGTAAATTACTTTTAGAACCTTGCTACTTGTACAAAAGAATTTGTACAAAAATGTTGACAAACACTCACATGATTGGGGGGGCCCACTTTTTATTTTCATGTGGGGCCGGCAATCATGTGAGTGTTTGTCAACATTTTTGTCAAATTCTTTTTGTACAAATAGCTTTATTCTTACTTTTAGGCAACAACCACCATTTCTCTTAGGGTATGTTTGATAGGCATTATTTTCCTTGGAAGTTAGAAAAGGAATTCCATTTTCCTCAAAAAATGGTGTTTGATGGACAAAATTTTACCATCCAAATATTTTCCCACCCTAGACCCATGCGCTCCATTTTCCTTGAAATGGATGAAATGGTTTTCCCACCTTTTTGGTGGGAAAACTGTTTTCCAGGTTCTAATCTTTTTTTTTTTTTTCCACTTTTTGTTTTTTTGGCAATGGAAACAAATTTCATAATCAATTGTAAAAAAAAATTTCACTGTCATGGACAATTTTCATATAAAACAAAGTCAAACGAACACTAAATTTTGATTTAAAAAAATGATTTTTTAGGAAACAATTTTTTTTTTTTTTTTTTTTACTTTTTGGCAATGAAAACAAATTTTATAACCAATTGTGGAAAAAAAAAATCACTTTAATGGACAATTTCCATGTAAAACAAAGTTAAACGAACACAAAATTTAAAAATTTTCCAGGTGGAAAATTATATCAATCAAATACACTTAATTAACAATTCCCTGCAAAACAATTTCTAGGCAATTACTTTCCCTGGAATTCATTTTCTTTCCACCCATTTTTCATCCTTACAATCAAATGCACTCTTAGTTATTTTATGCAATTTTTTTTTTAATATTTGTCATTTTTCTAATCTTTTAACATTATAACTTGTTTTGTTAAGACTAATATTTATTTCTGGATTTACTTTTCTTTCCCTCTTTTGTAATTCTATCTATTTGATTTCTAATTGTATTTGTTCTATTAGTCAAATCTTTAATTTTTTTTTCTTGCATCCAAAGTATCAATTCCAACAAATATTGAACTTAAAAAAAAAAAATTCTTTCTTTCGAAATCGTTTGATATATGAGATGAATTGAATCTATTAGTTCAATATGTTATACTTGTTGAATTGAGTTGCGTGGATTTGTATAAGCCACAATAGCTGTTTGCGCAAGAAGTAGGTTAGTTTGACGGCTTTTTGTTCAATTTCTCGTGAAGTCAAATTCTCATCAGGTCAAGGAAATGATCCCGTGACCTCTAATATTCATATAAAGGACACGGTGAGCATAAATACCCTCCTTAACTTCTATTCTAACGGATTGAATATCTTTTACAAGAAATCAAAGGAATATGCGATGATTTTTTCAAGGAAATCCCCAACGAAAAATACACGCTATCCCATCCTGTCTATCTAGTCTATCATAACAACTACCTACATTCCAGAAAATTGTATTTTGAGAAGGATATAGAACGAAGTGGAGGAATGATGAATAAATTTTTGGAGAAGAAAATAAAAGGATTAGTTTGAGTAGTCATTTCGTCAAAAATTATAAATCGTCTTCATTTATTGATTTGTTCGTGTCATAATTTCTTGTTAATTCTATGCTTAGCTTAAAGTTTAATGGAGGAGAAAATTCAATGAGTTGTTTATTGTTACACTGTACTCTCAAATTATTTTAAATTTTCTTATCATAAATCTTTTGTACTTTAAAACCTCTTAAATGTCATAATGATTTTTTTCAAAAAAAAAAAAAAAATGTCATAATGATGTGATCAGATTGAATAGGGTAATTAGCACAAAATATATCCATCGTTTGTATTCATTGTGCAAATAATCCATATCGTTTTAAATTTGACATTTACAATCTCATTTCAATATATCTTCTATATATTAAAAGTGACTATGTAATGGAATTTCTTGTTTTTACCGGAAAAACTAACGGAATTTGTTGTTTTAACGGATTATGTAACGGAATTACTTGTTTTAAACAGGCAGCTGCACCTTCTTTCAGTATTTTTATCATAACTTTGTATTTCGATGTCCGATTGAGGCGATTCAAAATGCGTTGGAAAGCTAATTCATCTGGTTACAACTTTGATTCAGACATCATTCTCCAATTCGATCACTTTCTATGCCAAAAATAGGTCTCAATATGAGACTAAAACATCGGAGCATAACTTTTTGGTTGTAAATTGATTTGTAATCATCTTTTGACTAAATTTGATTCCATTGACGTCTTCCTTTATCCAATTGACTCCGAGCACTCTCAAATCTTCATCGTGAGGTTCGGCACAACTTTTAAGTATTTACATTTTAGTCCCCGAACTTTGGATCCCTTACAATTTAGCAATTTCTCCAAATTTGTCAACTTTTGCTTATTTTCTTCGATCTCACCAACTTACATCACAACATTAAAATCACACATCTAATTATTTAACAATTACATAAACATTACATCATTAATTATTTAATTAACCAAAAAAATTACATCTTTATTAATAACAAATTAATTATTAAACAAAACTATTAAATATAAACTAGGTAAACGTGCATTGCACGTTGCTTGCACCTAGTATATATATATATTGTTTTTTTTGCCAAGTGGATCTTTTTTGTCCGTTTTGTTAGATTCTTCCATTAAATAGACACGTGAATTGCATTTACTTAATATGAAAAGGGTAATTTTGTCAAGCAACTACTTTTACAATTAAGTGCCATCAAGTAGGTAACTTTGGCTGAGTTCTCTTAAATAACCATTATGAATTGTACTATTTTCACTATGCATCGAACAATTTCCATTGCACATATTTAACTATCATCTAATCCAAAATCGTTCATATAAAAATTCATAAACATTCCCAAGCAAACATACGACAAAAATACATATTGGAAATATACTTTTTTTTTTTCATAATCAACGTTCAAATAAATAGAATCGACGACGATCTCCAAATCCGGACATGCTCTTCTCAACAAATCAATCAATAACTTCGTAAAACATCGCAAAGATTTAACTGAATCATTCAACATAGCCTCAAAAACCAAATTTATTAATAAAATATTAGTACCAGCATTTTTTTTTTTTCCCCAATAAACACAAAATATCAATCTCCACAAAACAGATTGTAGCAGTTTCAATTTTAAAGAAAGTCCAACAAAGAAGTACAGAAACTTTTGAATAAACAAAAAATGAAAAATGAAAGCACACAATACCCACTAGTTGCTGCTATTCCTACATTTGAATATACAAAATATATGAAACCACATAAACTTTTGTTCGTGGCAGAAGAATTACTTTAGTTAAATGGTCATAATACATGGGTTCTCACAGAACCCCCAAAACACTCACGGCCGCGTGGGACCCACCCTTTGTGAGTGTTCTGGGAGAGTTCTGTGAGAACCCTCTGGACACCAAGAATAATTCTAATTAATAACGAGAGTTGTTTATTAGTAACAAAAACAAAAAATGAAAGCACGGATTTTTTTTTAAATTTTTTAGATGCTGGGCAGATTACATGGTCATCATATTATGGGATAAACTCTTGTATCAAGTGGTGATCTTGAAACAACACAAACTAATCAACTCGAGCAAAGAACTTCAAAGCCACAAGTATCATGGTAAAATGGATTAAACTTGGCTAAAACACCTATCATTCCATATGAATTCAAGCATAAATCTCAGAAAACTCCACAGAAAATATGTAAAATCACTAATATTGTATATTTATTACTTAATTGGAGGAGTGGAATGGAGTGCAAACAGGTACTGGACCAGGGTTCTTCTTTGCAGGGGAAATGAAAAAATTGGGGATTTGTCTCAACTCGCATTTTTTGGAATAGGACTCTGTTTGCCGTCCTTTCCGTTTACTAACTTTTGAAGATATGTTTAATTTTCCTTATTTTTAAAGAATACATTTTCTTGGGGGGAATAAGAGATATTTTTCATACTACTCAAGCACTATCTGATATAATTTCCGATTTATAATCAAATTTAAGTTTTGAAGTTTGAATTATATCTTTTGTATACGACTAATTTATAATCTGATATTACTAAGAACTTTTAGTATTTGCACAATCATCCCCTCTACTATGAAAAAGGGAATGTGACGTTTGTAGCACTCGTGTTCACATTCGATCTGGATAGGCACTGATAGAAGGCAATATTAATTTGTTGAATATATTAAAAATAAAAATAAAAAATATTTATATTCATAAATTTCCTAATACAAAAAAGTAAAATCTTCATGGCACTATCATAAAGTTTCGATACATTTTAAAACATATTTGACATGCTCGAATAGCTTGCTTGCTAGACTTTTTTTTTTTCCCACCGATTTTGATTGATTTTTTTTTGGCTCCATTTATTAGGGATTGGAAAAAACGGTGCTTAGTGCTACTAGTTTTTTTAGGCACTGATTTTGAAATTGTTTAAAAATTACCCAAAATCCATGTAATGTGATTTTGACCCATTTTCTCAATCCACCAAATCAACAAGTTTTGACTGTTTTTCATATTCTCTTATAATTTTACCTTTTATATAATAATTATTTTTAACTGACCGATTTTCTTCAAATTTAACTTGTAAATAAATTTTACAGTAATTAAAAAACTATTAATAAGCAAAAAAATTACATATAATTAAAAATACTTATAAGTAAAAAATTACTTATAAGATAAGAAATATTAGATCACAATTAAAAAAATTACTTATAAATAAAAAATACTTTTATGTAACAAATTATTTATAAGATAAAAATACTAATAATAAAACAAAATTCACTTATAAAATATAAGTAAAGCATCACTTATTAGCAGAAAAAATTGAGTATAAGAAACTATATAGTGAAAATTTTACTATAGGGAAAATAAACTCTCAAACATTGGTTGGACAATTTTAAAAATCGTTACAAAAATCACTCAAAACTGATTCTCATAAAATATCAAAATCAATATTTCAAAAAACGCTCATAACCAGTTCGTCCAAATTCCCGAGAGGCCCTAAATAGATTAAAATCAAGAAAGACGAGTACTCGTACTCCATAGATTGATCATTGAATTAAAGAGAAACACGTGTACCAGCACTCACTAGCAAGATAAAATGCACACAGCATAAGCAAAACTCCATTTTGATAGAAAGGGACGTGATTTTTCATTCCAACTTTTCTAAATCATCTTTCTTACACATTTCACTTAGGGTGTGTTTGATACACACCCTTTTCCCTAGAAAATAGAAAGTGTTTTTCCTTTCCACCTTTTTGTTGTGTTTGATACACAAGTTTTTGCCTAGAATTGGTTTTCAACAAATTCCACTCACGCGCGCCCATTTTCCATGCGTGAGTGGAATTTGTTTTTTTGTGGTTTGGTTGGTTTTTCATTTTCCAGCCTCTTTTTTTTTTTTTTTGGCAACTAGAAAAAAAATTAGACACAATGGTAAAAAAATTTCTCAATTTTATTGACAATTTTCATGTAAAACAAAACCAAAAGAATGATATTCGGTATGGTAAAAAAAAAAATTTCAGATTTTTTTTTTTTTTTTACTTTTTGTCAATTGGAACAAATTCTAGACCTAATGTTACAAAACGTTATCACTTTAATGGACAATTTTCATGAAAAACGAAATCAAACGGATACCAAACTCTCAATATTTTCCAGGTGGAAAATTATACCAATCAAACACAATTAATTACAATTTTCGGGAAAAGATTTTCTTTTCACCCATTTTCCATCCTTGCAATCAAACGCACCCTTAGATACACTGTACGAGATGAGAAACAGTTGAAGTTAATGCCTACACAACATAAACCATGCCAACTTCAAGGAGAGATGCGGGAGGCACCTTCAACGCCACATCCGCCCCCCTGCAGTTCCTTCTAAGGAAATTATAACCGAAATTGATCGCCAGCCTCTTCAAGAGAGACGAGCCTTGTTTTGCCTTAACATGAGAGTGCCCAAGTATGAATGCAGTCCCGGCTTGTTGAGCTGCACGTAGATCTTGTAGTTCTTCACGTAGTTGAACATCCATTTCTGACCCTGGATCAGCTTCAGAGTCAGTATCGATAGCGAACCGAACTCTTCGTTCCACGACGTCTAAGGGCTCCATTTCAATTACATCCATTACGCTATCGACTGTTGAGAAACCAACTGAAACACTTGCTGGCTGCACGCTTTCCTCAATATCAAAAGGTGGGCCTCCGGAGATTGCTACTGTTCCTATCACTGCCAATCTACACTCACTTGATGATGCACCGGATCGATAGCCATCATCCTCGTTGCATGTATCTATAATGCCATGCTCCATGTACCAATCATAACGGATAAAATCAGCCAGCTTATTAATGAGTTCAGATTCAAAAGAATCAACATCCTGATGGACATCCCGGTATCCATATCGTACAATGCACCTATATGAACGATGAGCTACAGGGCCCACACGTCCTACGAGGTACCTCTCGGCTGGGGGAACAAATGGTACTGGTACAGATTTTATACACACGAAAACAAGGAGACGGTGGAAAGCAGGGAGATTGGTGACAAAACGAGAAAAGTTGGCAGGAATACCGGAGGTCAAATCAGTGAACACAATGCCAATGCCAGGGACCCGAGCTATACCTAGGCTGGGACCTAAAGCCAATAGCCACTCCAGGGAAACCTTGTTGTGGAGGTCATATTCATATTTCTTAATGGTGGCATAGTGCCAAACGAACATAATGGTAACAAGAAAGAGTGCGAGGAGGATGGGAAGCCAGGCACCTTCACGGAATTTGACAAGGGAAGCAGAGAAGTAGAGTAATTCAATAGATCCGAAGAAAAGTAGAAAGATAAATGCCACAATTGGAGGTTTTTGCCAACAGAGGATGATGACCAATGATGTGAGGCAAGTAGTCACCAGCATCACTGCCATTACTGCCAAGCCTGCAAATGATAGGTAATAAATAAAAATGTCTGCTAAAACACATCATTTAGTTATATACTACATGCTGTAAAAATTTGATGATTAATTCTAGTTTCCTGGAGAGGAGCATTGATAATTTCATCTAACTATAAATCTAATTCCTAGTTCCCTTGTGAAATGTTTGGCAGGGAGGATTGGATAGCAATGGACGGTATTAATGAAGGCAAAAAGAGAGAGAGAGAGAGAGAGAGACAGAGTAGCTAAAATCTTGTGCAGAATACTATCATGTCTAGTGCAGTGCTGCATAAGTATAATGTAGCCCTCTCCAGGAAGGTTATAAGTTGATGCAGCTGAGCATCAACTTGATGCCGTAAGGGGTGATTGAAAAGTTAACAATCTCAATAAAAAGGCATAATTGTGCCTGACATACCAGATGCATTTCCCATGTGTTTTGTGTCCCTGAATCCAATAGTGACAGCAATGCAAAGAATCATGAGCATCCAGTTGATCTCAGGGATGTAGATCTGGCCATGTATCTTATCGGACGTGTGAACAACCTTAACCCTTGGAAAGCAACCTAGTGACTGACTCTGGTTGATTATAGAGAATGTTCCACTGATGATTGCTTGACTTCCCACAACAGAAGCAAGTATTGCTATTACAAGTACTGGCCACCTAACACTTTCTGTTTGCAAAATATCGAGAATGTTATTAATATAAGTATGCATGAAATCCTAACTTATTGTATTAATCACCTCTACTTGAAAATATAACTGTTTTGTGTTAGTTTAGTTCAGCCAGTGGCAATGCTATATCAAGGAGGCACTGCATAAGATATACTCGTTTGGCTATGTTTAAGAATCTTATTCATAATTAAGTTTACTAAGTAAATAAGTTGTAAAACAAATAATTCTTTGATTGGATACAGTTCGAAACAAGTTAGTTACTTCGACAGTAATGTAAGATTTACCTTCAGAATTATTAACATATCCACAATTGTTTTTTAAGCTTAGCCAAACATGCTTGTGTAACTTTAAAAAGGATTCTCTTCTCTACCGAGTCTAACAGTGGTGAGTCATACCTGGAACAGAGACATAAAAATCAATGTCGTGAATTGTGTGGTGATGTTTTGATAAGTAAGCTGCTTGACCCATATATGCCAATATGAGTGCCGGATAAACCAAAAAGGTGAAAGCCACCTGCAACAGAAGAAAAAGACAGAACAATCACTTTCAAAGTAACTCCTTGAACTACAAGGAAACGCAAATTAATAACAAACGCCTAAACCATGTAGGAGAACACCTAATAAAATTAGTCCTAGCAAAGAGGTAAAAAAATTTCTGTGCTGCATTATTGCCAAAGGTCACAAAAGAGATGAAATGGTTTGCGAATATGTACCTGAATTGCAGCATACGAGAAGTGTCCAAGATCAGCAAACATTGCTTCAGAACCTGAGGGCAAAGGAATAGAGAATATTGTCATTCTAGTGTGGTGAACTAATCTTTGCCAATCATTAATTTAAGATCTTTTCAAATTATAACACGATGATTACTTGACCACCATTCGACCATATCAAAATCATATTCAACGCCTATTTGATGGCCATTATTTGAAAACTCTTTTTTCAACATACTCGTTTTCAACTACATATTTACATAATAAAATATTCTGCATGTAAATCTAAAACTTTTCCCTATTTTTTAACCACACATTCTCCTAAAAGTCACTATTCTAAACATTGTTTTTCCCAAATTATAAATGCTATGCACGACATTTTCCTCATGATGGACATTTTTTAAGGGGTTCACCTGTAATGCACAAAAGAATTCCACCCAATGACATCCATCCTCCTTTTCTTGTCTTCTTCAAAAACTTTAGCATGTAATATGGGGAAAGCGCTTGATAAACATGTGGATTCCAGTGTAAAATATTGTACAAACCGAGAGCACTGATGCATATCAACCAAGTCAGCACAACTGGTGCAAAACAGAAGCCAACACGATGTGTGCCAAAGTGTTGTAAAGCAAATAGGCACACTAATATGAAGCAAGTAATTGGAATGACAGCATCTGCAAATGGGGAATAGACACAGATGTAAAAAGGATATAACAGGGAACAATCAACTATTTACTAATTGATCATTTATAAATACAAGCTGACCGAAATTCTCAAATTAGAAAGAGACAATATTTGCCTTAGAAAGGGATGCAGAATAACTAGTAGGGACAATTTCACATATTTACGAGCTCGATTGATTTAGAGCATCAGACACACTTCCTCCATTAGATTAAGATTGACAAATCAAGCAAACAACCACCAGTTTCCTTTATTAAGGTTGATAATACATATATGTGTATGTACACACATTTGAGGGCCATTTTGGTATCAGAGCCATAAGCCGAATAGGGTGAGGTTATAGTAATTATACTGTTTTAAGTATAGTGTCAAGGGAGAAACTGGTTACCCTAGAGCTTGCTGGAGCATTGGTTAGCCCGTTAAGCCAAGAAAGAGCATATATATATATATATATCATGAATTATGACAAAATGAGCAACTTCAAACAAAAGATCTGGATGCATAGGATTGAGCAGAAAATTGCTCTAAGATACAATAAAAATATAAGAAAAAAAGGAAATTGTCATGCTGATGCCTGATGCTAATTTTTTAAGACCACGTGTTGATAATTTGAATGGTCCCAGCATCTGAGATCAAATGGATTTTTTCACAAACTTTTCAGGATGATCCAGTGGCCCCTATATCCAAGAGTCATTCCATGGCACAAAAGATCATATATCTTCTGACTCGATGCAGTCCATCTAAGTTTCAGCAAAAATAGCTAGCATCAACATGACAATTTTTCTCTTTCTTCTATAAACAAACTCGTATTATTATTACTTTCCTGGCTAATTCAATTTATCCTGTGTCAAGTCTTCTAATAAGGGGCAAGCTATAATTCGTTTCATATGTAAGCATATGCACACCATAATTAGATGATAGAAAAGTTGACAAAATTTTGCATCGACCATCCCTTGCCCAGCAACCAGACAGTGGTTGCGAAAGCAAACAAGAAATAAAAAGCAAAGGCTCTGAGACAGAAATATTTGCCAATAAAAATTATTCAACAAGAACGTGAAACTTTAATGCACGTGCATTTTGGCTCCGGTTTTGTGTCACCTCAATCACTAATTTGAAGTTGTAAAGTAGATTTTATTAAATTGCATACAGGGGTTTTGATATATGTGTCCCAGCACTAATAGCGAGAGTAAAAAACAGATCAATCTAAGATCCCACATCTTTTCCCAGGGGAATATATAATTATTATTTCTTTCCCATTTTTCCATTTTTTTTGTAGTAGAACAAAAAACTATAGCTAGAAAGAAAGAAAGGAAGTAGAAGGATTAAAAGATACATTCTGTAATTTGAAATTAAATCTAGACAGATCACACAGAAATACTAATACAAGCTTCTTTTCCTTTTCTTTCTGGTGCAATCTTTGAACAAATTTGATTGCATATCCATCTTCAGCCCTTATCATCATGTGTGAACGTCAAGTTTGATCGAGTAGAAAGCAGGCATAAAACGACGCTCATAAAGAAAGAAGCTTACATTGGTGCTGATCCTTAGACATTGATAACTCTAGGCCAGAAACTGCTGAAAAAACTGCAAAACGAAATGGATTATTAGCAAATTATAATTTTCAAATCAAATTCAAACAAATCAGGTAGAAAGGTTATCAACCAGATATTGCTGGAGTGAGCAATCCATCTCCAATGACCATACAAGTGCCGAGAAGAACTAAAATTAGCAAAGCAGTGTGCAAGGATTTATGCTTCTCAAGCACCAACTTCACCCTTGAGCTATTGTTCTTGGGCTCGGGAGGGTGTTCAAATTTATAGGTAGAAAGAGCTTCATCCGCTACTTGTCGATTTGGAAGAAGGCTAACTTTAGCATGCCTGCATATCAAGGAATAGAGAGCAAAAGTGCCCCCTGCAGCAATCTCGAATTAGGGACTACCAATGAATGACTAGCAACGAAGAGAATTATCCATTCGTATCTTACCCTCTCCATTATCATCCGCTCGAAGTACGATAAAGACATATTTGAATAAAGGAACAAGAGTTAGAGTCCAGAAAACAAAAGAAAGAACCCCCAAAATCTCTTCATTTGTCTCAGAGTGATGAATGTCCTCTGCAAATGTGCTCTTGTATACATAGAGAGGGGAAATGCTAAGGTCTCCATATACAACACCAAGACTCTGATACGCTAAAAGCAGAGTGGTCTTCCAAGAATCCTTCTGAAAACCAATTAACGATCAATATTCCAAGAATGTAGCCCAAATAAGAATGTACCAAGGGAAACTTTACAGTAAAATATACTATACTGACAAACACTGCATATAAATGGCAAATTGGACCCATAATTGTTGTAAATAAATAACAAGAACTATGAATTACAAACCTTTGAAGTGCCCCAGCAACGCCCATAGTCAAGATCCATGGTTCATGAACGTTTAATCTTTGTTCAAAATTGCAGGTAATTGTAATAATTAACTGTAGATCATCAAAGAAGCAGATATATGAAATTAGACAAAAAATAAAAAATGAAGAGATAATACTACAAGAAAACACCAAATGATAGCCTAATAGCTCTAATTTACAACCAGAAATATGTAAAAAGCAACAAACATTGCCTACTTCTCACTAAACCCATGTGGCATGCTGACGCCTTCAGCATTTTCCATAAGATGACATCTGTAATCTTAAGAACATTAAATGAGGCCTCAAAGCATCTCATATCAAAATCATTAACAAAATGTGAGCACCAAATTAATTGAAACTCATTCGCTACACTTTCTTTCCTATTTTTGGTTGACAGTAAGGAAAAGAACACGATTCTTCAGTGACTATTTGCCTCTACTATAAGCAAGGAAAAACTCATCCAATACAGATAAAAATAGCTTGAAACCCACAAAAAATTCTTACAGTTTACACAAAAATCGGCGGTGATAATTCTTAATTTTTTCAAAGACGACAAAATACATTAGACCAAAAACAAGAGAAGGAACAAGGATGTGGGCAAGAAAACCAAGATCACATGATTCAACGACAGGTGCATTATCAAATCAGTCCCACCAAATTGAGCCCACAGGAATAAAGGCGAATTTAAGGACCTCCAAACCCATTCTCTTTATGCACACTCCTATACATATATACATACAAATAGATATACACATGTATATATACTAATATTTTACTTTAATTTTGCACTTCGCTTGAAGACTGAGCCAAATTCCGACCAACTTGAAGAAATGGGAACACACACACGGACGCATATACACAAATATTGTTAAAAAATGTACAAGATAAAAAAGAATAATACCACTTGCTTGAAAAGCTGATAATGGATAGCTCAAGATATGAATACTGAATACATGGCTCTGATTTCACCTAAAACTAATTCAACAATGGCTCAATAAGGATCTCGAAAGCATTCTAAACAAAACGAATTAGCAACACTTGCCAGGTCTAAAAGCAAAAACTTATACAAATTCTGTAAAGGCCTTGAAATTGTGAAAGATAAAATGTAGAGGAATGTACTAGTGTCATATTCTTGTGTAGAGGCAGCACCACGTGATCGTAGTATGGACCAACCACTGTGCATTCACAGCTTCAACGTTTATCAACAATATGTACTTTTTTTTTCTGTTTCAATTCGTATAAAAGTTAAAACTACTGCAGAATTTAAGGCATCTTTTCCATATCACCATTGGTAGGTTTCTCTGCTGTTTTTTTCTCCTTGTCAATGTGTTCAAATTATACTGGAAATTGATTTTATGAATCTTGAAAATCCTTTTGGTCGAGTTATTTATTATAGTGTATTCCACGTTATTGGATCAAATGATGGGAAATTATTGAAAATACCCTAAATTCAACCATACCCTTTCCAAAATACCCCTTTTTACTATTCAACCTTAAAACTACCTAAAATACCCTTAAAATAACAAGTTTTAAAACAAATCATTTTAGTCCTTAAACTTTAAATCTAATTTTGGATTCGACAAAATTGTTTGCCGCCTGCAATAAAAAATTAACTTCTCTTCACCATCAACTCTTTCCACCTATCTTGAGCCAAAAAATTTAATTAATAATTTTATTTTTGAATTAATTGTTTTTATTTTATTTTTGCATTTTAGGTCACCTAATAATGTGACGTAGCCCTATATCTTGATAATTATAGAATGGAAGATAATAACGAAATTTGCATAGGATGGCACGTTAACGCTTCATCGAATATTTAGATACTGATAGTTATATTCAACATCTTATTAATAAATCAAGAAATTTGATTAATAAAATAAAAAACTCTGATAGTCTTAAATTAAAGAAAAAATTTGAAAAGAAAATTACTTTTCTTTTAATAGACTTTGATGAAGTTTTAGACGAAGATATATGATATCTTGTTAAAATGCCTATTCTTATAGAAATGAAAACTTTAAAAAGAATACAAAGAGTTCTTAATAACGAAATCAGGAGAATTGAAGAATTAGATACCTAAGAATCATGGAAATTGAAAATTCAGAAATTTGTGAAGTATACGAAGGAGTAGAGGGATATGCCTTAAAAGGAAAATTTGATTGGGAAAAATTTAGAAAAATTAATAAAAGCAGAATTAAGTCTAAACCTCAGTGAGAAAATAAATTATTTAATATTTTAGGATCAGCCTTTAGAAGAAAGAAGTTAGTCATTAATGAATATCATGAAATAGAAAAAGCCATAGATATTAAACATACACAAGGAAAAATAAAATTAAATCTTATAACAAAAAGAAATATTAATGAATTCCTAGAAAAATTAAAACAAGAAAAACGAGATAAAATATCTTATGTTTACCTTGCTGGAATACAAATAATAATAAAATCATGTTTTAAAGAAGGAATTAATAGTCCTATAATACTTAATTTACAAGATGAAAGATGTATAATCATAAAAATGGAAATTTAGGAATAGTAAAATGAAACTTAGCCTATAAAAAATTAAAATTTACTTGTTATCCAAGATATTGTGTGCATATAAATGATAAAAATTTAGATGATTGTCTTAGTCTACATTTTAAGATGACTAATAAAATATTAAAAGATGATAATAAAGTCTTTACTATATTATATCAAGGATTATATTGTTATACAAATAAGTAATTATGGAAATATATATAAGGAAAAACTTTTATAGAAATTGACGAAGAATTTAGGGATATAGGAGAAGCAATCTTACCTAGAGAACAAGACATAGAAGAAATAGAAAATTTTGAGATAGGACATGATGATGCTATAAGTATTGATCAACCTATAATACCAAAACAAATAACATATAAAGAAAATAAAATAATTATAAGAAATAATACAAAGACATAGTATTTCAAAAATAATACAAAATAAAAATAATAGTGTCTATGGAATCAAAGGAAAATTCTTTAATGGAAGTAAATGGATAAATGAAATTAAAATACTTTATTGATCTTTGAGCAAGTCGAATCATATTTGCTTTCTCTTATTGATGAAGGAATTAAAAAGAAAAAAGTTGAACCTTATAGTTATAGAGATTTTGAAGGAAAAATAAACTCTTGATATCATAGGACAAGTTCAAATTAAATTATGAAATCTATTATTAAGCATAGAATGCTATATTGATAACAATATGAATTTTGAAGAACATCCAATATTATTAGGAAATTCATTTTTAAATAGTCTTGATAATTATAAAATAGACAAGGAAGGAATTCTTATTATACATCAAGGAATAACTACATATTGCCCTAAAGAAAAATGAGTAGAGAAATAAAATTCCCAATAAGTGTATATATACAAATAATCGTATTTGAATCAAAAAATAACTACTTGTGCCTCTAATTGATACGGAGCACGAGATAACCTGCCTTTAAAGAATTTTTATTACCAAAATGGATAGAAAATAAATAACAATTAACTCTACAAGGAATAACTGGAGTAAGAGAATCTTTAAAATATAAAAATGAAAATATAGAAATTATAATAGGATCTAAAATAGTAACTATAAGAAATGTTTACCAATATAATATTAATGATTGTGATATTATTCTTGGAAATGACTTTTTACAACAGCTTTAGTCAATATAGTCAAAATATTTATACTATTCAATTAAAAACCCCATGTGGACATTTACTAAAAATTGCTAGAGAATTCAAACCATTCGAGTTCAAATTTCACTCGGTACGTGGTGAAAAATAGAATTTATACCAAAAATTACTCAATTATTCAATCAAAACAATTACTCTTGATCAAATAAAAGATCTTTTAGCTAAAAATTATAATGAAAACCCACTTGAAAAAATGGGAAAAATCAAAAACAACGCTAAAATAGAACTATTAGAACCAACAATCATTATTAGAGTCAAACCTTTATGCTCTATAATCAAGAAGATAAGAAAGTTAATTTCAAATACAAATTCAAGAACTTCTTAATCAAAAACTTATAAGGAGAAGTAATAGCCCTCATAAGAAATTCAAATTTTATGGTTAGAGATCATTCAGAGATAAAAAGAGGAAAATCTAGGATGGTAGTAAATTATAAAGAACTTAATAAAAACACTAAGTTTGATGGATATTATTTACCAAATAAAGAAGTATTAATAAATATAGCTAAGAATAAAAAATATTATTCAAAATTTGATTGTAACTGGATTTTGGCAAATTAAACTAGAAGAAAATAGTATACCATTAACAAAGCATTTAGTACCCTCAAGGACATTATGAATGGATAGTTATGCCATTTGGATTAAAAAATGCACCACAAATTTATCAAAGAAGAATGGATGAAGTTTTTAAAACCTATAATTTTCTTATTGTTTATGTTGATGATATACTTGTTTGCTCAGAAACATATGAAGATCATCTTAAACATCTTAGAATTTTTGCTACACTTTGCTCAAAAGAAGGTATAATACTTAGTCAGAAAAAGGCAGAAGTAGCAAAACATGAAATTGAATTCTTAGGAATGATAATAAATAGTGATGGAATAAAATTGCAACCTCATATTTCATAAAAAATAATTTTATTTCCTGATAAACTAGAAAATAAGCAACAAACTCAAAAGTTTTGGGTTGTCTTAATTATGCTGAAGGATTTATAGAAAAACTTAAAAAAAAGAAATAAACTTAGAAACTATTAAGAAAATCAAATAAATTAGGTCGAATGAAGAACATACTTTCTGTGTTAAAAATTTAAAAGAAAACTGTAGAAATTTACCTAAACTTAGACTTCCTGATGAAAAAGATAAATTAATAGTTCAAACCGATGCTTCAGATTTATATTGGAGTGCTTTATTAAAAACTGATTTAAATGAAATTTGCGCAGTATACTAGTGGAACATTTAATAATCTTTGAAGTAAATTATTCAACCAATGAGAAAGAATTATTAGCAGCTTGTTAAAGGAATAAACAAATTTAAAATGTTTTTATTACCCAATGAATTTATTGTTCAAACCGATAATACACAACTTAACTGGACTAGTAAATAATAAATTACCAAATTCACCTCAACATAGAAGATTACATAGATGGCAAGTGTTACTATCTTTTTATAATTTTAAATTTGAATATATTAAAGGAAAAGATAATTTATTTCTTGATTTCTTGACAGAATCATGAATATGGAAAAGATTGAAGCATTTACAAAGGAATTACAAGATCTTCTAACAAATTTTAATGCGAGATTATCTTGCTGCTCAAGAAGATCATCTGATATTCGACAAACTTTGTGCGATTTATCAAGCAAAGTTGTTGAAAGTGGGAAAAAGATTGAAAAATTGAATGATAACAAAGAAAAATAGTTGAAAAATTGTCGAATGTTTAGACTTTTTTGCAAATTGTAGCCAGGAGTATCCTCCTTTAAAGGTGAATACAGTAAAGTGCTAGTCACATCCCATTTCTCGGAGATTAATACATCCACCTCGAGTGGAGAATCAAAATTTAAGAGAAATGACTCTCTTACCTCGCAAGAGGAAAAGTCATGAAAAAGGGTCCACAACAACTACCTCGGTATGGACAAATTGTTGGAAAAATTTACAAGTGGAAAAGGAGCTACCGAGTCTAAGTACTCAAACATCCTTATCAAAAGGCCCATCGAATGTACTCCTCATCATTATCGGTGAATTCCAAGAAGATAAAATCACCGGTTGGTGACCTTAAATCACCAAAGGGAATAATTGCTACTCATCACATCGAGCCAATCTACATCCAATGGAAAAGGAGTATTATGAATTCCTAATGGGTATATAATTTCGTAGAAGGAAGTTCTCTATATTGACACAGCCTTCCAACTACGATTTATCCAAGGATCGGTGCGCTCAAGGAGCAGATCCTAATATTGTTCGAAAATTGGGCAAAGATTTGGATTTTTAGATCGACTCTTCCCGGGGATAGATCTAAAAGAAATCGAACAATTTGACAAAGAATTTGTTAATCGTGTTAAAAAATTCAATGATAAACAACCGATCGAACTAAGATTTTACACAATTAGTCCCGAATATAAAGAACCGAGTGGTAATGGAGAACATCATCTCATCACAATTCGAAAAAATAATGGAAATCCACTCAAGGAGATTCAGATTTTTAAAGAATTGCCCACTATTAATAGAAAATGGATGATTTACGGACGAGCTCTCGAAATAAAATCACCGCTTCAACAATGCAGCTTCTTTTATGGAGAAAGATACATGGTCTATGGTATGAGTAATAATTGGATCCTTATCTCAGAGGGGGAGATAAAGAATCAAAAATTCTTGAAAAAAATCATGGAATTATGAACGATCAATTTTCTGGAAGTGAAGAATGCGATTAAAGAAGCCTCGACTAATGGGACACGTCCACAAGTAAAGGACGATTAAGAAAAACGCGACACAAAGACCATGTGAACTTTGAAGATAAGAAGACAACCGCTGGAATCAAAAGAAATTGCCGACACTGGAATAAAGACAACCAACAACCACTTTTAATATTTTCAACCACATTTGAAATTATTGTACTTTTTACTTTGTGTGTTGTAAAAATCGATTGGCCGTAAGCTTCTCGGTGAAGTGCGAGCCTTTCTATAAATTGAGACTTTTCTCATTAGGAAGGATCATTGAAAATTAGCCATCTGAAATCTCATCCTGAACTACCATCTAAAAACCCTCAACAATGATCTTTGTAATCATTCTCTTTAGAGAGTAGAAACCACTCTTCGAGTATCAATCTCTATAAAAATCTTTGTATAATAGCTTTCAAGCTATCTTCGTATCAATAAAATCTTTGAGTTTAAAATAAATCTTTTATTACGCTTGAGTGTTGTTCTACACAAATAGTCCTGCTTTGAGAGTTTTGAGTGCCTTTGTGTCCATTTTGCCGTGATGTCTTTGTCGATTTGGCCAACTCTTGTGAAGGCGACTGTGAACATATAACATTCTTGCTATTTGGCGAAGCGTGGTAATGCCCTTATTTTAAGCTACAAGAAAATTTATCATGTCTAAAATTTGCATGAAAATTATTATATAAGAATTTTTATGAGATTGTTTACTTTGAAGAACTTTTATCATGGAAAGTTACGAGTTTTATTATAGATCTCGTACCTTTTAGATATACTAATAGTATTGATTATAGTCACATAATAGAAATTCCAGAAACTTATGATAGTTATACTAGAGGAATAAATTTCATAAAAAGAGATAGTAGATATTATGAAAAATGTCTTACAATTGTATCATTTGGATTAAAAGAAAAATTGCCTAAAGAAATAATAAAAATGATTATATTTTTCTGGTTAGATAGTGAAAATAGTGAAAGAACTTTTGAAACTACAGAACATGTAAGTTATAATGAAGTTTCTGAATTATATGATTTTGATCTTAGTTTTGACGATATAGAATAAAAATATGCCTGGAATAACTAGAAAATTTTGTGATAATAAAATAAAAATTTTAGAAGAACAGATAATAACTGACAACAATCGTAGAGAAATAGAAAGGGAAATTTCTAATTGGAATAAAATTAAAAGAGAATTATTAAGGAATGAAATTACAAGAGAATTAAGAAGAGAAGAACAAAGAAGAGAAATAAGACAAATAATAAATAATATAATAATTAATTCCTTAAATATACCAGACTAATATGAGTTTACCAACAAAGATAAGATTTGATAAACAAGAAATAGAAAATATTAGATTACCAATAGGAAGTTATCAGACTAAAAAATGGAATACAACTCTATTTCAACCTTTAAGCTCGTGGAAATACAAGATGAATGGTTAAATATGACTACAAATCGACTAATGCATTTTTATGGCAACAATTAGGACAATTAAAATCTAAAGATATAGAGGCTATAGACGAAATAAATAATATAGATCCAAAAGATGAAATAGCTAAAGAAAGGTTAGAAGTTTTAAGCAAAAATATGTCTAAACAATTTAATAAAATAAAAGAACAAATAAATAATTTAGAAATACTTGATGAAGCTAAACTTGAAGAAATTCAAAATCGAATATCAAAAATTGCATTAAAAAATAGTATTAATAAAATAGCAACTTTAGAAGAAAAAGTAGACATTATTAATTATAAACTTGATATTCTATTAAATAAATTAGGATTTGAAATTGAAAAACCATCTTATAAAAAACCTAAAATATGAGTATGAATGATAAAATCAATTTAATTGAGAAAAATATAAAAGCAATTGATGAAAAAATAACTAGAATTGAAATAGACTACGAAGAAGAAAAAGAAAAGCTACAAAATAATTTTTTAAGAATAGAAAATCTTTTAAATAGAATAATAGAAAATCTAAATAAAGAAAAATCATTTAAACCAGATTATGCCAAAAAGAACTTAAAGAAGTTAGAAAGAAAATTGAAAAATATGAAGAATTAATAAAACTTAATGGAGGATTAAAAGAAGATATAGAAAGATTATTGATTGATCTTAGAAAGCAAGAAGAAAATCTTATAGAAAAAGAAGAAGGAAAATTAATCATAGAAGAACAATGAACGAAGAAATGGAAAATTTAATATTTGACTTAGAAGACTTAAAAATTTGTGAAGAAATAACTAAAAATCATATGGTTGGAAAAACAGGAGGACTACGCAGTTAAACAAAGAAGTTAATATGGAGAAACTAGTACGGTAGATATGAAGCGAGAAATAGACCCTAGAAGATATGTTAATACAAAAGTAGATTTTAAAACTAGCAAAGAAAGAATGTATAGAGACCAATTTAAACCGCTTTTTAAGAGAATCAAACCCAATGAAAATGCAGGATCATATTTAAATTTAGATTGTGAATTAGATGTTAGAAGAGCTATAAATGAATGGAGTACTAATATGATAGCACACTTTAATTATAATCGAAGTAATACCGATAATAAAAATAGAATGAATATTTATTAGCAACATTTAAAGGAAATGTATTTAATTGGTATAGAGGATTAGAAGAAACAACAAAAGGAATTTGGAAAGATAGTATTGAAGCGGGATTTGGAATTAGTATAATAGAAGGAATAAATAGAGTCGCTTACAAGAATCTATAGAGAAATTGTCAAGAGAAATAAATGAAAGTACTAAAGCTAGATTAGAAGAAATAGAAGATGCTAAAAACAATGGAACATTTACAAATACCGTAATATGTGTTACCTTAATCTAATATTGTTGTAATATAGTAAATATTATTATATGATGTTTGGAGTGGAGTGATAATAATTATTATAAAGAAGTTTTTATTAGGAAATTACCACCACCATGGAATAATTATTTTCAAAATAAGATTAAAGAAAAACAATTAGGAAGAAATGAAGAAGGTTATACATTAGGATTTATTATAAGAACTATAAAAGATGAAATAAGTACTATGTGTAGTAATCAAATGATTTATAAACAATCAGGATTTATACAAGATAGGATTTGTTGTAGAGATACCGAAGTACCAGGAAATTGGGGATGTTATGATTATAAAAGAAAAAGAAAAATAAGACCCAAAAAATATAAAAAATATAATAAGTTTAAAAAGAAATATTTTAAACCAAAGAGAAAATATTTTAGAAGAAAATATAAACCTTATAATAAAAAACCATTAGATAAAAAACGACGTAAATGTTGGAATCAGTAATGAAGAATGACATATAAGCACCGAATGTCCAAAAAGAAAGTTAG
This sequence comes from Fraxinus americana, assembly GCA_035079005.1. Lineage (NCBI taxonomy): Eukaryota > Viridiplantae > Streptophyta > Magnoliopsida > Lamiales > Oleaceae > Fraxinus > Fraxinus americana. The sequence goes on along the minus strand of CM068710.1, from coordinate 33,968,618 downwards.
GATATTAATTACGGACTTTGAACAAATTAGAGATGAATGTGAAGAAGTTAATATTGAAGAAATAGAAGTAAATGAAGAAATATTTGATTTAAAAATCGATTTAAGAGACATCTAATACGAATAAAAAAAATAAGTTAATAAAACTAGTTTCTAAAAAATATAAAGTATGAGGACTTAATTTACAATAACAAAACATTTCATTAAGGGCAAAATTGACTTTTACACGAAAAACCCAAATGGGTCATTTGACCCGGCTATTTTGAAAAATCCCCCAAACCACGTTGTTGAGAAAATGACGATTTATCTTAATGAAATGAAAAGAATAATGCTACTTGCAGTCGCTCACTGCAGCAGTTATTCTATGTGCCACACACACGTCAAGTGTGTATTTGATGCATTAAATGTGGTAAAAAACTACTACATTAATGTATCAAATAACTACATGCCATGTGTGTGTCACATAGGGCAATTGCTACAATAAGCGACTGCAAGTAGCATTACTCAAATGAAAATTAGATTCATGTAATTGAAAAATGATTTCCGAGTATTAGACAAAGAAATAATCTATGGGCCTGTTCGATACAGCTTAAAATCCAATTAAAATTAAAAATATGGCCGTTATTGGATCCCACCCGTCTAATAAAAATCAACAATAACGGCTAATTTTTCAATTTTAATCCAATTTTTATCTCTATCGAACACGCCCATAAGTACAGGGTTTTTTATATGTGTTGAGTAGTCCAAATTTGGGACCAGCATTTTTGGCAATATCATGTCTCGTACAGTTGGTTGTGTTGATTTGTTTTGTTACGAAAATCTATGTAAATTTACAAAAGCACGTCGATGCCAAGTAAAAGCATAATTTAGGCTACTTCAAATTTTAAAGACGATTGTAGTATCTATTCAATTCGATTTACATTAGACCACCCAATGTATTCCGAGTGGGACCAAGTTCATTCCTCCTTAAACTTGCTGAGCGCCAAACATAGGATAGGCATCTCTTGGCAGCATAACCGTCGCATGGAGTGTTGCAAATGGTAAAATTGACAATACATTCATTCCTCGTTTGGTACTGATTAAAATTTTAATTTTGATTTAAGTCAAAATTAATAATTAATTTCAACCATATATTTTATTAGATTCATAACATTTTAAGAACATTTCATTAACTTTTATCAAAATTTACTAAAAATCTGATTTTAATTCTCATCAAACGAGGGCTTAATGACAAATAAATTATAGTGATACTTTTATGGTCTAATATTTGTTTATATTAAACAAAAAGATTATTCCAAAATGTAAGAATGTGTTCTCTGTGTCTGGAGGAATGATTAATTGCCTATCAATAAATATGTAAAAGATGACATCTACCATGTGAAGCTCCATTTATCCATAGATATGTCTTTCTTTTGGGATTCCTCGCAGGAAAATACGGTATCTCCTATACGTGGCAGATCTCAAACTTGATTGCATGCCACATTCTCCAACTAGGGTATGAGAAAAATTGTAAAACAATAGTACTTTTGTCTTTAATACTTTTCGAAAATTGAATTTCTTCTATTCTTGAAAATGGTTCTGAAACTATAAAAAATTCAAAAATCTTTTTAAAAAAGAAATTATGCATTTTGATACGATGCTGACATATTGCTTCTTTTTAATTTTTTTAAAAAATATTATTAAATATCGCGTCGTACATTAATCAATTTGAGAGAAAGATTGTTCGACAATTAACAAGTTCTTGGAATGTGAATGTGTGCGGGACAAGGAAATTATTGAACCAAGAAAGTTAAACATGAAGAGATTGTAGCTGATATTCAAGATTCAAGATTTAGAATCAAGATCGGGTATTAAAAAAAATCAATCTCAACGAATTAGATTATGTTACTCATTTAATAATTCTCTCGATAATTTGATATGAAAAATCTTGACAATAAAACAATTAGATTTTATAGTTATTGAGATTTAAAATTTGATAAAATTCTAACACAAAGATGTAATTACAGAATAAACTTATAGATTATTGACAAGTGCTGCAATTCCTAATTTTCTATCTTTTCACGCCCTTTTACTTTAGAATTTCTTGATCATCATCTGACCTTTTCAACTTCAGCAGTTGGGAGCTTTTTCTTGGCGAGAAAGGTTCTTTCCTGCCTATATATCCTTATTTTATAGTTTCAGTTTCTTAGCACATTTTTCAACTCCTTCCACTTCAACCTCTATCTCATGGCCAAAGCAAACCGCCTTTATCAGCTTACTACAATTCTACTTTTCTGCCTAATCGTTTGCCAAAATTCATCAGCAAGGCCATTTAATGGCGGTTTTCGGGCAACTAAGGGGCTTGAAGCGGGGTATGGATCGTTGGTGACGAACATGCTCCCCAAAGGAACGGTCGTGGTATCAGGACCAAGCAGAAGAACCGACAAAGTCAACGACTAGCTAGATGAAAAGGGTGAAATTCATATTAATTTGATGTCTATTTGTCTCCTATATATTTCTTTGTTCTTTTTCTTCTTTCTAATTTGATATAGAATGTTAATAGCTTTAGCGTATAACTTAAAGTTGGATCAAATTTTTGTAATATAATCAGACCGACGCACTGCAAATTCAAAAAATAATTTCTTGTAGTTGATGAGATTTGTCCTGGCTTTCGTACTTTGGTGGATCTTCGAGATCCTTTCGATGACCTATGTTCTCAAACGCTGTGCGTTTGTTTAGAGAAGAGTTTAATAGAAATGGTTATGTTGGGACTCTTGTGTTGCTTCAAATTCTTTGTAATAGAAAGTGATTACTTTTAATTGAATTTTAACACGATCGTCTTTTTTTATGCATGTTCTTTTTTTTCTTTTTCGTATTATTCATTTCCAATATGGACCATGCTGTGAGTCACGCCATCTAAAGAGGAAAGTCGTGCAGGGCTGGCTCTTCAAATCCGTGCTAGTTGATCAAAGCAAACCTTTTCCTTTTTCTATTTTTATTTATAAAAAAAAAAAATCAGCCATAGAAGCCAAAATGAAGAAAAATCAAACCAACCGATCATGGCATATGTTGTGTTAATGTACGTTTGACCTCATAAATGAATCGATAGATTATGGGCCTGTCCGGAGGAAATTAAAAGCAGAATTCTGATTGCTAGTGGGTCCCACGGCTTCCTAAAATGTGTGAAGGAAGTTAAAAATGGAGGCTACTAACGGTTCAATAATTGTTTAAAATTTGGATTAAAATTGCTACCAGACAAGTAGTATATAGGTTGTGTTATGTCAACATGCATTCCAACCTTCGCCTACGAGAAAGAGGGCTATTCCTACCCAACTTTCGTTACCTATCTAGTTTGAATACTATTCCATGTTGATATCATTTCACTTAGCCCCCGTTTGATCTACATTATTATCTCATTAAAATGAAAAATATGACCGTTATCCATCAAATCAACATTTAAATTCAAATTTTCTATCTCTTATGTGGGCCCCAATAACGACTATATTTTTCATTCTCATTCTACAATAATTTGACTCAAACGGGGCCTTAGTTGGAGATGGAAAAACTTGTTTTTCCCTAAAATTCAATTCAAAAACTGTTATTTCAATAATTTGTAATTCAAAAATCTAAATACATCGATATAAAAGTGGGGTTAATAGAATTAAACACAAAAGATTACCAAATGAAAAAATTAATTTAAAATCAAAGTAAAATATGGGTTTTTCCTATTATCACTTTTTTTTTAAAACAATTAATCAACCAAAAAGTGGGCCATCTATCCCAATGACATTTTTAATTGTTTTAAAAACATTGAGGTCCACGGATTAGCCATTACTATCATTAAGTCAGTGCTTATGAGCGTTAGACGACCGGCGTCTAGTGGCTGTCTACAACAACTTTTGTGTGCGTAATAATAATTAATTAAAGCAAGACTTTAATTTAAGGGTTTTGCTACAAGTACAGGTAATCTTTTCACAGAAGCTTCACAGGCAAAAACACACATGGGTGGGGTGGGTGGATAATTTTTTTTCATATTTAATGCAGGTGGGTCCCATACATTTGTGAGTAACCTGTAAGATTTCTGTGAAATGATTTCCTGTACTTTAGGATTAATCCTTAATTTAATCGGTCATCCCCTTTCATTCCCTCTGACATATGGAAAATGCCTCACGTACACAGGGCCTGCCAGGTCTCTCACACTGGCGGGCTTCACATGTCTTTAAAAAACAAAAAACAAATAAAAATCCACCCCCCCCCCCCCCCCTCCTTGCATGTGAGTGCCTGTAAAATTACCACCTCCCTCATGTGAACCCACCCCTGTACTTGTAGCAAAGCCCTTGATATATATACTCGATGGATAGATGATAAGTGGAGGGGAGGTTGTTAGATTGTTCGTTTTTGCTTTTTACTGTATGTTTGAATAATTTTTTGTTACGTAAAATTACATTTATAAAAAAATCTAACTAATCAGCTTAAAAAAAATTTGTGGGTTTTTGGTGAGGATTAAAATTAGATTTTTAGTAAATTATGATAGAAATTTTTGAAATGTGTGATTGAAACGTTGTTGGACTCATGAAAGATGTAGTTAACATTAATTGTTTGACTTTAATTTAAATTAAAATCTGATTTTAATTAGAAACAAACATGGTCTTTGCGAGTCAATTATTTTGAAGGCTAGGGCGGCTCATTAAGAGCGAATAAGGATGCGAGGCAAATTATATCTACTTTTAGGACAAAAAATAGATTATTAGAACTAGTGACAGATGCTTATTTATTCTTTGTATTTAAACATTACAATTTCAAATTCAGTATAAATAAATAGAATTTATTTACTTATTCAAACATTTAACAATGTCAGTAATTCTTAATTATTAATTTAACTCGATCTATATACATTTTGGAGTTATTACGGGATGCTGGCTATATAAATTATGGCATATGATTTCCAATTGTGGTGGCAATGAGCCGTTCCAGCTAGCTCGCGAGTTAGAACACTATTTTTTTTTTGGTGCTAGAACAATAGAAAGGTTCGCATAGGAATACTTAGATAACTCGAGGCAAATTCAAAATTTGTACCATTGTCATCTATCGTCTTGGATAGGGATGAAATAATACTAGATGAGGAAGTTTTTGTATTGAAATTTGAATAACCAGAAAATTCATCTGAATATGTCGTATCATCTCTCTAAATTTGACGTTGGGAGGTAGAACTCTTTTGACTTTCTTTTGCAGCATAGTGATTACAAATTCGTCATAATTTTTTTTTTTTTTTTAATATTCGCATGTGAAAGTGAGGATATGATAGTCAAGCTTTGCTAAATCTTTTTGTTGACATACAAAAAGTGTAGTCCAAATCGAATAGTCCAAGGAATAAGATCCAGTTAGGAAGTCCAGGATGAAGGCCAAAATAGGACCATTAATGAATGCAGTGGAGGCCCACGAACAATGTACAGTCATCGCCCAAACTTGCAAGACACCCAAGATCTGAGGGAGTGGAGATCGCCCAGAGCGAACGAGCCTATTCTCGCCCAAACTTTCGAATCGTCCAGGATCTTAGCAAACATGAGGTAATATGGTTATCCAGAGCAGCAGTTATTGAAACGGTTATTGAGTAACCTTATCACACCCCACGATCCAAGAATTACAGTTGTAAGCGGTTGAACGACGAAAGTAATGCCAACAGTTTAGAGAATGTAGTTCCATGACAAGTCAGTCATTATGAAGAAAGTGAGTAGTTATAGAGTAATCAAGCATTTTCCAAGCGGTTTGTCATGAATGAATTATCAAGGAAGTATAAAAGGAAGAGAAACACATAGAGAAAAGGACCCCGAATCAAACACTCTCAAACAGAGAATATGTAATTTCAATTTCTTATATTAACTTTAATTACCCATTTTCAGTACTCGTATACTTGCGCCCCTAGGAGGTATTCTGTTTATTTTCAATTGTAACTTTCATCAATAAAGCACCTATTTTTGGAACTTTGTTTCAAGAGGTTTGTCCATTACACAATCGTCTGATCCCTTTTTTAATTGTTAGCGACAATCCGCATGAATCACTTTTATAAAAACTTTAATCTTCACTATCAAATCGTCCATGACCCAGGAAAAAAGAAATAAAGTGGGCAACTTGTTAAGGGATAAAACTCAATATCCAATAAAGATAAAAACATAAATCAATTTATAAGAGTTTGGGCTACAGTTTCATTTTAAAATGTCAACATTATTGAAAGAAGTAGTCCAAATCCTTATAAATTGGTATATGTTTTAATCTTTATTCGATGTGAGATTTTATCTCTTAACATGTCCTCCCAAGATGGTGGTTCATTTGAGTAAATCAATCTTGAAATCCGTGTGCTCAATTTTTATGAGTCTTGATCGGATTAAATTGCTTGTTGGAGCTTAATGTGCTTTGATACCATGTTAAGATTTGGGGATCCATCTTAAAAGGTCAACATTGTTAAGAGGGGTAGCTCAAACCCTTATAAATTGATCTATATTTTCATCTTTATGCGATGTGAAATTTTATCCCTTAACACGATTCCTCTTAATATTTTTCGAAATTTTACCTCCATATCATATATTTCCCATGTTTGATTTTATTAAAATAAGATTTTTAGTAAATTTTGATATAAATTGATAAAATGTATAATTTGAAAAGTTAATAAAAATTGTAGATCTTATGAAATATGTAACTAAAATTTGGCTTTGAACTAAATTTTTATCAATTTTTTAGTTAAATCAAATAGGGGTGTTATTTTGTCGAAAATTGGCAAACTCATATTTATTAAAAGTTCTGCAATGCTGAAAAAATGGATAGTAACACTACTGCATGTCATTGTGGCGTCGAAAGAATATTGAGAGATTGATTCGTGAATTATTCCCTTTAACATATTTGTAACCAAACGGAGGCTTATCGATAGAGTAAGACTATCTTTGAAAAAGTTTTCATCTTATGAATAATAGATAGTATCTTTAAATTTAGAGAGTAGTTTTTTTTTTCTAATGCACTTCAACAAGCTCTCTATTTTCATTCTTCATTTTTTTTTTTAATAAACATTTATTCATTACTCGCCATCTCTTATTTAACATAAATTTTTTATATGTTAACGATCAATCAATTCAAGTGTGATTTGAATTGTAGAATATTGATATTTGTAACTTATTAAAAACTTGTTTGAACTCTTTTGCCCAAAATGCACTTTGGAATAGTATTTTGATAGAGATTGTGTGGTTAAAAAAATAAGGAAAAGAATAACTGCATGCATTGCACCGTGAATGTGAAGAAGTAGGCCATTGTCTCGGCAATAATGAACCATTGAGTTTGCATGTAATATTATTTTATTAAAATATATAGTTAAAAATAAAAGAGAGAAAAATATGTATTGAAAATAATGTAAACCAAACATGGGTTAAATGTAATCATTATACATTAAGAACAGAGAATAAGTTCGGCTCTTCAAATATGGAGAGTCAAACTCGCTTCCTATTTTGAAAAATTAAAATAAGGAGTCTCTTGAAACTCATTTTTTAGTATTGACTTTCTAAGATGCGGAGTACTTTGTGCTTGTAGAGAGAGTGAGGCAGGGAGAGTCGGTTGGAAGGAAACATTGACCGGGTTAACGAGAAAGAGATTGATCCCTAGAAGTGGGCCTTGTTGCTAGTGACAAATCCATTGGGCACTTTTTGTCCAAAAATTAAAGGAGTACTTACAAAAATACCCTTAAAATTAGAGGAGTTTTGAAAAATTATATGAAAGGTTTTTAGGAAGTAAAAAATACTGTGTAAAATGAAAAAGTGACACTACGTCACTTTTTTTTTTATAAAAATTGTCACTTTTTTAAAAAAAGTGACACAAACTCAAAAAAATTGACAAAATTCAAAAAAAGTGACACACTCGAAAAGTGAAACAAAGTAAAAAAGTGACAAATACTTAAAAAAGTGACAAAATACCAATAAAAAAGTGATAAATATTAAAAAAGTAACAAAAACTTGAAAGGTGACAAAAAAGTGACACAATGTCACTTTTGAAAGTTTAGTATCACTTTTTAATTAAAAAAGTGACATACAATGTCACTTTTATTAAAAAATTCTGTTTTTCACTTAAAAAAAAAAGGTAATAGAAATTTCAAGAATGTGATTGATAAAGAAATGACAAACATTAAAAAAAGTAAAGAAATTTAAAAAGTTACACAAATTAAAAAAAGTGACACATATTCAAAAAAAAATGATAGAAAATAAAAAAGTGATATAAATTAAAAAAATGACAAAATATCGTTCAAAACCTTAAAATATATCATTTTATACAAATTCAATGTGAACTACAACTGAAAATGCCCAACAACTACTTGCATTAAATTGATTCAATGCAAAAAAGCACGCCGTTTTGTAGTGTCAAATCCTAAACTTGAATCAGCCGTGGAGGAATGGAAGGAGCTGTATCGTCGTGCATCTTCTGCCAAATCGTCCGCTCTACCACCTCAACCACTCTTCTCCACAACACAAGGATGATAGGGTCATTGCTTTTCAAGATATAAATCCATCTGCATTCAGGCATTACTTGGTATTTCAATAGACCACATTCCAACAGTTAAAGACCTTCAACGGAGTTCCAAAGACTTTTTATTAGTCGGCCACATGCTAAATGTTGGCAAAAATCTAGTGCAAAGAGATGCGCCTCACGCCAAGAGATACAGATTTGGTTTTCATCAGCCTCCATTAAACAGTGTCAATCATCTACAGATTTTACATCTCCATCTTTAGGTAACTGTCTTTGATTATGAGAATAAGGCGAGTCCTTTATCCTCTCTGCTGAACCAGTGTTGTGAATTTGAAATCCTCTATAGAAGTACTTCTATCCTACTTGGGTGAACAAACTAAAACTGAATTCTCTTCATTTGTAATCTTACATTAGAGGGACCAATTGATCCAAAAATCAAACCATCTTCAAATTCTACTAAATTCTTCCCACTAAATCTCAGTCCCTCTCAAAAGTACCACAATGGATAACGACAACCTGGGTTCCTTCTGCCACAAATCCAACATCAGAGGCTCAAACAACTGAAGAAATGAAATACCCAAACTCTCAAACGAATCCTTGAGCGAATCTTGCTTCAAATGAAATTCAAAATAAAGAAGTAGCTTAAGCTCTACCTGCTTCTCAGAAATTTGATCCTCAAGTGACTTCCGGTCTTCATCAAGCTTCTCAGAAATCTCGGCATCACGACCACAACCACGCTCCACCACTACCACCATTTTCACCACAACAACCCGATGTCGATGTCTCAGCAACCACCTTCCTGTGAGTCCTGCCGTCTAAACCTTCCTCCAATTTCAAGTAATCCCCAACCCTGAGCTCCTCTTCAGCAGCATCGTAAATCATTACCACCGAATCAAATTCCAGGTTTTCTACACCAAATCAAATTGTTTTCGTCAAAACGTAAAATTATTTCCCCAGAAAAACAAAACTGAAGAAAATGAGTACATTTACAACCCTTCTAATTGAGGGGTTTTCAGGTTATCAAAATAACCGCATAAATTTAACCCTTAAATTCTTTATTTTCCTTTTACTTTAACAAATCCCTACGGATTTCTACAAGAAATGGCGTAGGAAGTAACGCGTGAATTGTGTATGTATATGGTGTGTACTGAGGGTATATTGAAAAGAAGATTGAAGGCAATTCAAATAAAAAGAGAAATCTTGCACGAGTACTATTATTCATTAGCAATTGGGAGCGTGAAAATAGCAAGTTTCAATTTTCAGATCGTAATGGAAGTTTTCACAGGAGTGTTTTTATTTAATTTATTACATGTAATGACGTAAATTTCAAAATTTCAAATTGGAGGAAGTATTTTTCAACTTCTTCGTATTTGGGCCGTATGGGGCCTAATTTTCCCAAAATTAAATCGGCTTACAGTTGTGGTGGATCCAATAAAATGGGTTGAATCTACCAGTGGACAATATGTATTAAGAATAGGGAAATTACCATAAACCAGGTGTTTAGTTTCACGTTTAAAAAAAATTAGATTTTCACTTTATTTTTCCACTTTTCAGGTTTTTATCATTTTTATCTATCCAAACCCTAAATCTATCCATTTCTTTCCATTCTATCACCTCTCTCCACAACGCCGTTCTCTCCATCCTCCCACTACCACCGCCTGCCGCCTCCTCCTCCTCCTCCCTTCCCCTCCTTCCCTGCATGCTGTTTGGGTGAGGGGGTGTTTCGGCATGCGCGAATGGATGTGTTTCAGTTTTCGGCGAGTTCTGTCCAGGCCCAGGTCAATCTGTCGGATTTTATCGTCGGGAAACTTCCAACGTCATTGTCCGCATCCCAGATTCGGTTCTTGTAGCCTATCGTTCATGCCCACTGCCGGATTCGTGGTTGAGGTTTTTGGTTGGTGTTGGTTTGGGGCAAGTTTGGTTTTTACTTTTTTGGTCAGTTTTAGAGTCTTGTTTTGGCTATTGTAGTAGCTTATGCTTTAGCATAGGAATCACTTAAACTCTCTTTGAAGGTTGACGGGGTGGAGGTGGTGTCGATGGTGCATATCTGAATGAGGGGCTTTCGATTGGAGGTGGTTGTTTGATTTTGACGATGGTGTTGTTGAATTCGGCTTTGAAGACGGTGTAGGAGTCATTTTCAATTGATAAACAAAGTCTTACCCAGTGGCGGCGAATGGGGTAGAGGTGGTGTTGATGTATGTGACCAACTGTTTGTCGTGGGCGGTGGATCTGGTGTCTGTGACCTAGCGATTGTGATTTTTTTGGTATCTGTGACTTAGCTTAAAATTGATAATTTGTAACTAAAAAAATAATCCGTGACCTATAATTTTTTGATCTGTGATCTCGAAATAATATGTGACCTATAAAATTTTAGATCTGTGATCTCGAAATAATCTGCGACCTACAAAATTTTTTATCCGTGACCTGGAAATAATACGGGACCTATAAAAAAATTTACCGTGACCTCGAAATAATCTGTGACCTACAAAATTTTTGATCTATGATCTCGAAAAAGTAGCCGGAGTGGTCACCGATCACCGGAGTAGTCGTCGGAGTAGAGGTGGCAGTGGGATGGGTTAATTATATTATATTACAGTTTAATATTTAATTTAATATAATAATTGTGAAATATAATTAATTAATTTATGAAAAACCTGATTTTTGCAATTCTAAACTTTGGGACCTGATTTTTGATTTTGAGATAGATAAAGCCTGAGTTGTAAATTTTTTCCTTAAGAATAAGTGGAAATTACACAAATTCAGGTGTTTAAATATCACATTTCAAAAATCAGATTTGATTAAAAAAAAATTCAAAAATCAGGTATCAATTTAAATTTTTTAATATCTTAAAATTAAATTAACTCCACTCACCCAAACGTTAATTATTTTTCACTCTTCCTTCTCTCTTCTTCATCCGATTTTCACTCATCTCTACATCTCTCCCTTTCTCATCGAACCCTACCCCATACTACCATTCCCTCACCCTTCATAGAATAATACAGAGATCTTAAACTATGGCTTCCGACTCCTATCCGACGAACATTCACTGTGGTAGACTTTCTCTCTCTTTCTCTCATATATGTATATTAAGAAAGCAAATACTTTTATAGATGTGAATCTGTATTTTTATGTATTTTTGCTTGGATTGATATGTTGGTTTGTTGAATTTCAGCACCATGTTGCCTGATAGTTTGGCTTTGAGTCTAATAGGCAATACATTTTCCTCTCCCGGAGATTCCAGGCGCCAGAAACGTGGCTGGCGATCTTTTTATGCTACACCTCCGCCGCCACCGTTGGATTCCCAGTTCGCCACCCCTGATGCTACCTCGACCACTGCAAGCACAAATTCCTGCCGGGGTCGTGGCCAAGATAGAAGATCCTCCATCGCTCCCACGACTGCAGCCACACCTTAATCCACGGACGATGTTCCACCTTCCTCTGATGCTGGTGATGGAGATGCTATAGATGAGGCCCCACCAAAGTATGTTTGGAGCACTAACATCAGTGTTCAAGATGTGAATGCGGCTGTTTTGAAGTTTTTGAGGCATTTCCGTGAAAATCAGCAGCAGATTGACTGGTGGTATTGTTTTGGCGGTGGTGATTGGTGGTATGTGTGTGGTGTTGCTGTGGTGATGGTGGTGTTGCAAAAATGATGACGGCGGTAGCGGTGGTGATGGCAATGGTGGTTGTGATATTTTTTGTTGGCAGCGTATTGGATTTAGTAGTGGCGACTTTGTTGGTGGTGGTGTTGTGGTGGTGTTGTGGCGGCGGCGGCGGCGACGGTGACGGTGGGATACTATTTGTGACCAACTATTTGGTTGGTCTGTGACCAAGTTTCGGTGGTGGATCAGGATCGAGGGTGGGGTTTTTTGGTGTATGTGACCAACTATTTGGTTCATTGTGACTAACTATTAAAATGTGACTTTAAAATTCAATAATTTGTGATTAAAAAAATAATCTGTGACCGATAAATAAAACGTGACCTATAATTTTTTTGATCTGTGACCAATAAAATAAATTGTGATATATAAAATTTTTTATTTGTGACCTCAAAATAATCTGTGAATTAATTTAATGATATGTGACCAAAAAAAAAAAATTGTGACTCGTGAGCATGCATCTGTGACCATGAATCATATACTTGTGACTTTAATAAAAATATTTTTAATTAATTAACAAATACCTAATTTTTGCATTTTTGAACTTAAGTCCTGAATTTTGAATTTGGAAAACTTGAGACCTGATTTGTGAATTCTTCCCTTTTCCAAATTGAAACTATAGTGCAAAGATTATCCATTCATAATTTATGTTTTCTTTTTGTAAATATTCACAGGAAATAAAGGACTTGTAGCAGTGTTCTGTGCCATGAAATCTATTTAATTTTTGTTGTGTTTCTCTAGCTAGCTTTAAATTTCAAAGAGTTCCACGTAAATTGTGCAGTTTGGCGTTATCTTGAAAATTATTAGCCACAACCACAAGATGAGAAAATCAACAAGTTCATCGACTACAAATTTTATTAACTTCTAACAAAATTTATTAAAAAATTGATTTTTTAATTTTATTTTTTATTTTTTTAGCGACACCAAACATGACTAAAGTCATGAATTATTAAATCAAGAAGTTCCCATCATTAAATAATGTCGTGAATTAAGGTATTGACATTTTGGATTAAAAACAAATGGGAAGACTTGACTTAAACCCCAACTCTACAATAACTCCTTGGGAGAAAAGTCATGAATTATCAAATCAAGAAGTTCCCATCATTAAATAATGCCGTGGATTAAGGTATTGACATATTGGATAAAAAACAAATGGGAAGACTTGACTTAAACCCCACCCCTTCAATTGATGTTTATTTTCCAGAATAAGATTTTCCAAAAAATTATGTACTTTAGATAAAATTATTAGTAATTTTTTATAAAATAAAGTTCACGGGGTGACATGGAACTTCATTGTACGTTGAGTGATTGTATTTTTTACCCAAAATGTAAGCATTTAATTGGTTATGTAAAATTAAAAGTTACATTTTGTATTCAGTTGAACTTAAACATTAATTTCAACAATATATTCACAACTACTACTCGTTTATTAACTATATATCTCGTGCAAGCCAATATTATTTTTCCTGAAGTTCGGAGAATCTTTTCTGGGAAATATAGATCAATTGGAGAGGGAGAGGCGGGGTTTAAGTCCAGTCTTTCTTTTTTGTTTTTTATTCAAGAAGTCATTACCTTTATCCACGGCATTATTAATTATTGAAACTTACCGATTTTGACAATTCATAACCCTTTTCCAAGGAGTTATTGTTAGTTTGAATAGTCGTTCAAGCTTTTCTTTGTTTGAACTTATTTCTTGTTTAAAAGAAAAATGTATTTTCAATCTTGTAATCTTTAATTTGTTTCGTCTTGGATGACTTGATGTTATTTTTTGTTGAAATAATTAATTTATGCTTGCAAATAGTGCATTCCATTTGCCTCATCGGCGCATAAGATAATTTTAATTACATTTAATGGGTTTGAGTGATTAATATGATAAGGTAAATTAGGTGACTAAGTTGAAACATACACAAAAGTTACCTTGCTGTTGTGACAAAATAGTTGAAATACTCGATTCGTTTTGATCCTAATGTCACGTTGAACAAAGGTAATTTATGTAATTTTTGTTGTAGCGGAAGTCATGAAATGATATTTTGCTTTGAACTTTTATTGTTTTTTTTTTTGGATGATCTTAGCCCCTCTTTGACACACATTTTTTTCAAAATTCATTTTCAACCACATATTTTTCAATAAAATAATATTTTTCATCACATCAATAACTTTTCTTTACTTTTTAACCACATATTTCTCATTATAACACAATTTAAAATACCTTTTTCTTAATAATATTTATCAAATACACCCTTAATGCAATTCGTTCTTTGGTAAATGCAAAAGCCCATTGTACTTCTTTTTGATTGGCATCGCAAAAATCTTAATGTTTGAAAGGACTCTGATCATGAATTAGATCGCATATTGCATTATTCTCGAGTTAACTAAAAAAATTGTTTCGTACACGTCACTTTAATTTGAATTTTGGACATTTTTTTTTTATATTTTTTCATATTTTCACACTTCATACTAGCTTTTAGATTAGTAGTCTAAGTTGATAATGAATTCTTTCAAAATTCAAACTACAGAGCTAAAACCTAAATAAATATATATATTAATATTCACATAATGTTCTTAAAACAACGAACAAAATAATTTCTACCTTATTTTTATGACAGATAGCCAATTTTTTGGCAACTGTTTTGATTTTAACGACCTGAATTTTTAGTGATAAGTAGTCCATTTTTGCTTTTGAAACAATTGAGTCCAAAAGTTTTTGATTTTCTCATGCCAATTTATAAACGTTTTACATATTATACCTACTCAATTAAGACCAATATGAAAATCGCAATCGCCCGACTAGTTGGACCTGAAAACCCAAAAAATGGGATAAGACCGCTTCATTTACATGGCAAAAATAGATTTTACCAGTTTTTCAATTTCTATTTATAAATAAAAATAAAAATCTTATTTTTTGACCACAGCTTCAATTTTGATCCTTGCCACTTGACCTGTTTTCACATAATTGCCGGATCCAAATTAACGTTACTTAAGACACTACTTTGCGCCAAAACTTTATAACAAAAATCTCGGCCAATGACGTAACTATGATATGTGACTCAAAACGTAAGCGTGTAATTGGGTTCCACAGCCTCTATTTGTATAAAATTGAAAGTTATTTTTTTATTTAGTCAAAATTAAACATTAATTATAATATTATATACACAAATACTATACATTTACTAACCACACATTTAGTAGAACTTAATTGTGAACAGGGGCTAGATTGTTTTGACAAGTCATAACCTTTTTCAAAGGAGTTAATATTGCTGATTTGGATAGTCTTTCCGGTAGCTTTCTACCCAAATTCATTATTGCAATTGATGCTATAAGTAGTGCAGCTTAAATGGTGAAAATTCGAAAAAGAATATCAAAAAAGTCTTGTTTACAATTGTTCACAAAATGATAGTTGGTCAAAAATTCTTTCAGCATCTCCAGTTGTTAGTCATTGTGCTATTTCTGAGCTGGAGAGCCACTTTTGAGCACTCTACAGGGACGGAAGTTGGTATCAAGTGCTTAGAGAAGGAGAGAGAAGCTCTTCTCAAGTTCAAAGATGAGCTTATTGATGAATATGGCCGACTCTCTTCTTGGGGAAATGAAAAATATAAGGAGGACTGCTGCAAATGGAGTGGTGTCACTTGTGATAATCAAACTAATCATATTGTTGAGTTGTATCTTCGTGGTATGTCTCTAAGAGGTAACATTAGCATCTCGTTGCTTGAAATACAGCATTTGAAACATCTGGACCTCAATTTCAATGATTTCCAGCATAGCAGAATCCCACAATTCATTGGTTCCCTAGGTAGATTACAACATCTTGATCTCCGCAATTCTAATTTTAGTGGAGAAATTCCACATCATCTTGGCAACCTTTCTGAATTGAATTCTCTTTATCTTGGCTCATCTAATGATGGTTCACTAACTAGCACAAATCTTGATTGGCTTTCTCGACTTCATTCATTAAGTGACCTGTTCATGTCCTCGGTCAACCTCACAATGGCAACCGATTGGTTACAAGCAACAACTAAGCTTACTCAGCTTAAATCTTTAACCTTATATTCATGTCACCTGCCATTGGTACTTCCTCCCTCACCTTACAATGTTTCTAATTCTCTTTCTGACTTTACGCTCGCTGAAAATGAGTTCTCTTCTTCTTGGATATTTCCTTTGGTGTTTAACTTAAGCAATAGACTTAGTTACCTTGACCTCAGTAACAACAAATTACGAGGTGAGATTCCAATATCCTTGAGGAATATGACTAGTTTAACTGGTTTAGATTTATCTAATAACCAATTCACAGGGGAAGAGCCTCATCTTGCATTACCTTCCTCTTTGAGTTACTTAGGTCTTTCTGACAATATGTTTACTGGTACCATGTCTCAATGCATAGGAAGCCTTTCCAAACTCGAAGTTTTGTTTCTTGGTTCAAACAACTTTGAAGACATAATCACTGAATCCTATTTCTTTAATGTTTCCCAATTACAATTTTTGCAGTTGTCTTACAACCCAGGTATCTCGTTCAATATCAGTTCAGGATGGAATCCTCCTTTTCAACTGACACGTGTATCTTTAGCGGGTTGCAAAGTGGGTCCACATTTCCCCACATGGCTTAGAACACTAACGAGATTAGAGGATCTTGATATCTCTAATGCTAAAATTTCAGACACCTTCCCTAATTGGTTTCCGAAGTCAAGTCCAAAATTATCGACTTTAAATGTATCACATAACAATTTTCATGGTGTCCTTCCTGATTTGTCGTCAAAGTCCTCTTTTCTCTATTATATAGATCTGAGCTTTAATCATTTTAATGGTTCATTACCAATTTTACCTCCGAATGGATCTATAGTGGATTTGTCGAGTAATGAGTTTTCTGGGTCAATTACCAATTTATGCGGTAAAACTAGTTGCTATTGGGATTTTTTTGACCTCTCGAATAACTTACTGTCTGGACAACTTTCAGATTGTTTTTCAAACCTACCAAATTTGAAATACCTTAATCTGGCGCATAATAATTTCTCTGGAAAGATCCCTTCACTAAAGATCAGGTCATCATTGCACTTACAAAACAACAGTTTCACTGGAGAAATTCCAACATCGTTGAGGAATTGTACTTCCTTGACTTTCATTGATCTTTCACTGAATAAGTTGACTGGTAAAATTATATGGGTGGGAGATACTTGGACTAAATTGCTCTTTCTGAGTCTCAGGTCCAATGAGTTCTTTGGTAGTATTCCTTCAAATTTGTGTCATCTTGCACACTTACAAGTGTTGGACTTTTCTTCAAACAAGATTTCTGGTGGTATACCAAAATGCCTAAACAATCTCACTTCTATGATTCAAGTGGATTCTGAGTTTGATGGGGCATTTCGTCTTCAATACTATGGAGGCTTCGAGAGTGCATTTGTAACCTGGAAAGGAAAGGAGGCCGAGTACATAAATACTCTTCATCTGGTGAAACTCATTGATCTTTCAAACAACAATTTAGTAGGTGATGTTCCCGCTGAAATTACCAGTCTTGTAATGCTAGTTGGATTGAACCTTTCAAGAAACAACCTATCTGGATTCCTTCCTACAAATATTGAACGACTAAGGTCTTTGGATTTTCTTGATTTTTCAAGAAACCACTTCTCTGGTGGTATTCCTAATGGCATTTCTCAATTGGATCAACTTGGAGTGTTAGATTTGTCATACAATAACTTGTTGGGCAAAATTCCAAAAAGCATTCATTTACAAACTTTCAATGACTCTGCATTTGAGGGAAACCCTGGACTTTGTGGCCTTCCACTTACAAAAGTTTGTCCAGGAGATGAAAATGCTCAAGTCCCGAAGATCAATGAAAATGCTGATGGGATGAAAAACCCAGAGGAGGAGGACGAGCTAATCAATGAAGGATTTTACATCAGTATAGCAGTTGGGTTCGTTTTTGGATTTTGGGGAGTATGTGGAACTTTAATAGTCAATGACTCGTTAAGGATTGCATTTTTCAAGTTGTGGAATTGCGTAATGGATTGGTTGTACGTAAAGATAGCCATCGGCAAAATCCGACTGAGAGAATCATTTCACAAATTTGTAAAATTTTAGCATATGTGATATTGTCTACTAGGTAATCTCATCAATGCCTAAAACTCAAATGTGCTTGTTTTTCAGTCGTGTCTAGTTGTATTCCATTTACAATTGTACGATGTAATACATATATGTGCTAAGGAAATATTTTTGTCTATTGTGAATCCTTGTAATTGATGAGTTCATAGTTCAATATATATATTCATCACATGACAAACCAATAAAACATGATTCATCAATCTTATAATTGTGAGCATAATATGAAAGAATGGATATGCCAAATCAAATGGATATGCTAAATCAAATGGATGTGTAATCTCAAGTGCAATCGTAGCATGTTCGTTGAGAATCTAATGATAAAATAAGTTGACTCTGCTGACAAACCAGGATCTGCGTTATATATGTGGAATTCATGAGAACAAACTCCATTCGTTTTCCACACCAAACCCACATTGCAAGTACTTCTGTTTCAAGTTCCTTCTACAAACACTAATGAGATCAAATAAAGATTCTCTCGATCAAATGCCTCTACATATATCAAGGAAAATTTCATTTTTTTATTTTTATTTTTGAAAGAAAGAAACCACGCCAATGATTTATATGGCTCGATAAAGTGAGAAGCATGGAGGCAGGGACAAAGTACTTTTAAGATTCTCAAAGTACGCAATTTGTCGTTCAAAAATGAGACAGCAAGAACATTAGAATAATTTCCAGATGGACTCACTCCCTTAAATCCAGTCATGGTTTTTGTGTACAATTAAAGCAACTGAAAAAATGAATAAGAAAATATGATAGGTTACATGCCTAGATCGAAGATACAAATATAGAGAATTAGAAAGGGCTGCAGATTATAATTTTAGTGAGTATTCTAAAAATTACAGATGTTCTAAAAGACGAGAAAATGACTGTTTTATTGAAAAGTACTTCCAGTCGCACGAAATTTGAGTTACATACCAGTGGAGCCAAGAATTAAACTCAGTGCCTCAGTGGGGGCATCATTTAACTTTGATTTTATTTTCCAATAACAACACAAATGAGATTTATGTCACATTGTTACCTATGGCTTCTCGTATTTTGAAAAATGTCTTACAATGACTTTGATATCAATTTTACTGAGCCACTTTTTAAATATGTACAACCAACTAATCGCCCATCGTTTGCTCTCCAATTCGATTACCCACACCTAAATTCCAATTTATAATATGTACACAAATTAATATACAAATATACTTTGCCAAATTTCAATTGAACAATTCATCCAACCAGATACTAATTCAAAAGGTAATTAATATAATATTATTGATCAATATTTCAAATTTGATGATAATTGGACACCTCATCCGACACATGATAACGAGAAGTTGGATGTGAAATTGGACACCTCATCCTCCCCTAATATGTTTACTGGTACCGTGACCCAATGCATAGAAAGCCTTTCCAAACTCCAAATTTTGTTTCTTGATTCAAACAACTTTGAAGACACAATCACTGAATCACATTTCTTTAATCTCTCCCATTTACAATGGTTGGACTTGTCTTACAACCAAGGTATCTCGTTCAATATCAGTTCAGGATGGAATCCTCCTTTTCAAGCGACAAATGTATATTTAGCTGGTTGCAAAGTAGGCCCACATTTTCCCACATGGCTTAGAACACAAACGAGATTAGAGTATCTTGATATCTCTAATGCTGAAATTTCGGACACGTTCCCTGATTGGTTTTGGGAGCTGAGTCCAAAATTATCAGGATTAATTGTATCACATAACAATTTTCAAGGTGTCCTTCCTGATTTGTCGTCAAAGTTCTCCACTTTCGATACCATAGATCTGAGCTTTAATCATTTTAATGGTTCATTACCAATTTTGCCTCATAATGGATCGGTACTGGATTTGTCGAGTAATGAGTTTTCTGGGTCAATTACCAATTTATGCGGTAAAACTAGTTGCTATTGGGATTTTTTTGACCTCTCGAATAACTTACTGTCTGGACAGCTTCCGGATTGTTTTGCAAACCTACCAAATTTGCAATACCTTAATCTGGCACATAATAATTTCTCTGGAAAGATCCCTTCACTAAATGTCAGTTCATCGTTGCACTTACAAAACAACAGTTTCATCGGAGAGATTCCAACATCGTTGAGGAATTGTACTTCCTTGTCTTTCATTGATCTTTCGCAAAATAAGTTGACCGGTAAAATACCTGTATGGGTGGGAGATGCTTGGAGTGAATTGGTCTTTTTGAGTCTCAGGTCCAATGAGTTCTTTGGTAATATTCCTTCAAACTTGTGTCATCTTTCACACATACAAGTGTTGGACTTTTCTTCAAACAAGATTTCTGGTGATATACCAAAATGCCTAAACAATCTCACTGCTATGATTCAAGTGGATTTTGAGTATGATTGGGTATTTCGATCCTACGGAGGCTTCGAGCATGCAATTTTAACATGGAAAGGAAAGGAGGCCGAGTACATAAATACTCTTAATCTCGTGAGACTCATTGATCTTTCAAACAACAATTTAGTAGGCGATGTTCCTGCTGAAATTACCAGTTTTGTAATGCTAGTTGGATTGAACCTTTCAAGAAACAACCTATCTGGATTCCTTCCTACAAATATTGAACGAATAAGGTCTTTGGATTTTCTTGATTTTTCAAGAAACCACTTCTCTGGTGGTATTCCTATTGGCTTTTCTCAATTGGATCAACTTGGAGTGTTAGATTTATCATACAATAACTTGTCGGGCAAAATTCCAAAAAGCATTCATTTACAAACTTTCAATGCTTCAGCATTTGAGGGAAACCCTGGACTTTGTGGCCTTCCACTTACAAAAGCTTGTCCAGGAGATGAAATTTCTCAAGTCCCAACGATCGGTGATAATGCTGATGAGATGAAAAACGCGGAAGATGAGGACAAGCTTATCGATGATGGAATTTACATTAGTATGGCAGTCGGTTTCATTTTTGGATTTTGGGGAGTATGTGGCACTTTAGTGTTCAATAACTCATGGAGGATTGCATTTTTCACGTTGTTGAATGGTGCAATGGATTGGTTGTATGTAAAGATAGCCATCGGCAAAATTCGACTCTGAGAAGCATTTCACAAATTTGTAAAATTTTAGCATGTGTGATATTGTCTACTAGCTAACCTCTGCAATGCCTAAAACTCAGATGTGCTTCTTTTTCAGTCGTGTCTAGTTGTATTCCATTTACAGTTGTACGATGTAATACATATATGTGCTAAGGAAATGTTTTTGTATATTGTGAATCCTTGTGATTGATGAGTTCATAGTTTAATATATATTAATCACATGATAAACCAATAAAACAGGATGTATCAATCTTATAATTGTGAGCATAATATGAAATGGATATGCCAAATCAAATGGATGTGTAGTATATTTGTTTGGTCCAGTGAACTAGACAGGGATTGAATCAAACTACAAATAACTGAATCACGCAACCAATGTTGTGCTTAATGCAGTAGTTCTTTGAGCTTTCATGTTCTTTGCTGCTTCTTTTTTTCTCTGACAAAAAAAAAAAACATATATATACAAACTATGAGTGTTGTCGATTTTTATATCCCGCAAGTGTACGGATCGTGACAAGTAATAAAGTGGACCTAAGAGTCCGAATTATCGTTCCCACGAGGACTATACTTTAGTCTTAATCTATTATTTCTAACTTTTATTTGATATAAATAAACAAGAACAATGATTGGTTATGAATTCTTGAATTGAAATACTTGAAATTAAATTGAATACAGAAGCGATTGATTGGAAATTCAAAGGATAACGGATATTAGGGCGGAACAATTTCACCTATTTATCACCTTTACTCCTTAAATCAAGATTCATACAATCTAAGGTAGTGTTCGGTCGAATTCTTCTATTGTATTCAATTTACCCCTCTCGAGTTCTCATTGAGCCTATTTAACTAATTCAATTCCATATCTCTATGCGAATTCTCCTTAGTTAAACGAAACATCAGTTCTAAGAATTCAATTATGACCGCAGCAATTAACATAGGTATCTCTACACGTTATGCCAATTTACCGGAATTTACTACTTGGTCTAAACAACAATCCGCATCTCTACGTAATTGTTGTTCACGAAATCATTTAATTAGTGATCAAGTAATTAAATGCATTGAGAACATAGCAAAATCGACACATATGCATTGAGAACATAGCAAAATCAACACATCAAATAAAAGCACAAGAATCTCAATTTAAAGAAATAAAGGATCCCAATTGGTTACATTGTTCGCCCTAAATTAGATTTAACTACTCATGGGAATGAAAGAAAAATACAAAGTTATTATAGAGTACACCACCGGGTTTAGAAGAATAATGTAGAAAAAGAATCCAATCTTGCACCAAGATCTTCTTCCAACTCCCATTGATGCTTCAAAACGTGGTTTGCGCGATGTTTTCCTCCTTTGAATTCCGCCTTTGAATCTCCAATTGTATATACTTTCCCTCCCAATGAGTAGAATAAATCCTTTTGATGTGTTCTTCCTTGAATTCCTTCCCAAATCTTCAAAGTTCCATGTGTTTGTGTTGTTTGGAACTAAGGTGGGAACTCCCCCTTTTCCCAAGCCTCCTTAGGTCTATTTATACTTTCATATCCGTTCCTGGCCAATTTGGAGTCTTTTTGTAGAGTTTTCGCGGCCCAAACAATAAAAACCTAAAATCTGTGGCGGCGCGTGGCGCTTGAGCGCTATGGGACAGCGCTTGAGCGCTGAAAATCTGTTAAAAATCCATTTTCTGGCTAGTGCAGTGCTTGAGCGCTGAGTGTGTAGCGCTCGGGCGCCAAGTTTCTGTCCACTTTGCGTCTGTTTCAGTAATTTTATCATAACTTTTCCTTCCGATGTCCGATTGAGATGATTCAAGTTGCGTTAGAAAGATACTCGAAGGACTACAACTTTGATAGAAATAGCTCTTCTTCAATTCGAACTTTATCTAGGCCAAAAATGCGTCTCAATCTCCAACTAAAATTTAGACATCCTTGTGCGGTTGGAAATTGATTTGTTTTCACTCCTTTTGATCTTTCGTTGCATCCATTTGACCTCTAGCATTCTTGAATCTTCATCGTGAGCTTCGACACAACTTTTGTGTATTTGCACTTTAACCCTCAAGCTTTGGATCTTTCCACTTTTTCGCCAATTTTTGCATTCTTTTCTCCAATTCTTCATCATCCATCGAGTTTCACCTAATAACACATTATATCATAAATTAGGCTATAATCTCATTAAAAGAACCACCAAATGTCATAATTTGGAGCCCGAATAAGTGTATAAAATACACTTATCAATGAGCAAATAGAATACCATAAAAATAGGTTTCCCAAAAAAAAAAAAAAAAATCATTTCAAGAAATCTCAGGTTAACTTGGTTTCAAAGCTCAATGTTGGACAACTAAATGCACAGAGTAAAATCAATTACAGAGATTCAACTTATCAAATTAGATATAATTTGAATAGTACCAAGACTAGGTTGTTTTTAATAGAGTATATATTTTGTCAGAATCGACTCCATAAAATACAAAAAGCCATGAATAACATGTCACCACAGAGAAAATGAAGATAGCACCAAGAACAATTCTAAAAAACCGCAGTATGTTCTCAAGAACAATCGTAGCATGTTCGTTGAGAATCTAATGATAAAATAAGTGGGCTCTGCTGACAA
The DNA here is from genome assembly GCA_035079005.1 of Fraxinus americana. NCBI lineage: Eukaryota > Viridiplantae > Streptophyta > Magnoliopsida > Lamiales > Oleaceae > Fraxinus > Fraxinus americana. Next base: position 33,944,751 of record CM068710.1, on the reverse strand, counting down.
ACTAGGATCTGAGTAATATATGTGGAATTCATGAGAACAAACTCCATTCATTTTCCACACCATACCCACATTGCAAGTACTTCTATTTCAAGTTCCTACTAGAAACACTAATGTGGTCAAATAAAGATTCTCTCGATCAAATGCCTCTACATATATCAAGGAAAATTTCATTTTTTTTGTTTTTTTTTTGAAAGAAAGAAACCACGCCAATGATTTATATGGCTCGATAAAATGAGAAGCATGGAGGCGGGGAGGTAGGGACAACAGTACTTTTAAGATTATCAAAGTACGCAATCTAGAGTTCAAAAATGAGACAGCAAGAACATTAGAATAGTTTCCAGATGGCCTCACTCCCTTAAACCCAGTCGTGGTTTTTGTGTACAATTAAAGCAACTGAAACATTTTTTCTTTGACAGGTTTTAATGTCAACATAGAAAAATTTAAGTAAATGACTTGAGTTCATTTGGACTTCCTCCATAACGAGTATGAACTGCAAATTCATTGAAACTCTACCATATTCCTTTCATTAGTTGCCAATGGAAGACCATGGAAAAGATTGAAATGTAGGACGAGAACAAATCACTTGTTTGGAGGTGTGTTCAGAAGAACTCAATTGTGCTCTCGCTTCTTAGTTTTTGAAAATATTCCTAAACAAGAAAAATAGGAAATGAGTAAGGTATTGAACAGCTACATTATCACACAAAATGGACAATTGGATGAAGTAAAGAAAAGTATGCCGCGTATAACGTATATCTCCATGTAACGACACAACCCAAGACTGAGAAAATGAATGTAAATCAAGAAAATATGATAGGTTACATGCTTAGATCGAAGATACTAACATAGAGAATTAGAAAGGGGTGCAGATTATAATTTTAGTGAGTATTCTAAAAATTATAGATGATCTATAAGACGAGAAAATGACTGTTTATTGAAAAGTACTTGCAGTCGCACGAAATTTGAGTTACATACCAGTAGAGCCAAGAATTAAACTCCGCGGGGGCACCCAGGAGCGGGCCCAGGGAGGTCCTGGGGGGCACGTGACCCCCAACTTTATATATATATATATATATATATATTATTTTTTATTTATTTGTTTTTTTTTTTTATAAAGTCATGTTTGGCATCGATTGAAATCTAAATTTTAATCTAAATAAAAGTTAACAATTAATTTTAATAACATATTTCATGAAATCCATAATTATTTAACTTTTATCAAAATTTACTTAACATTTGATTTTAATCCCCACCAAATAGAGGCAAAATCACAATAAATTTGAATTTCGATAACATGCTAATTTAAAAAATTATCCGACCATCGTACGCTAATCGAGTCTACAAATTGCTTATGTCATCTCAAAACTTATTTCGAGAACTACATTATGGGCATATCGAATAATCCAAATAGATATCGAAAATAGTTAAAAATATGTTAAACGTGAGTCTTAAAGAAAGACGTCTAACTCATATTTTTTAAAAAAAAAAATCAATTATTTCATTAACATTTATTATTTTTGCGATACAAATTTTTCAATGTAATTTTCATCATTTTATTAAAAAATTTTATATGGAATATGATATCAAAAATTTTCTAAATTTTACATCCGAAAAAGTCATATCCCATGTAAATTTTGGATGCAAAATTACATGGGGCGTGAGTTTTTTGGACGTAAATTTCCGATTGTAAAATTTCTACCAACTTCTTTACAAGTTCGATTGTGCTCCCCTAACTTCAAGTTTCTGCGTCCGCTCCTGAGGGCAGCATTCAACTGCGGTTGTATTTTCCAATAACAACACAATGAGATTTATGTCACATTGTTACGTATGACTTCTCATATTTTGAAAATGTCTTACAATGACTTTGATAACAATTTTCCTGAACAACTTTTTAAATATGTATAACCAATTAATCGCCCATCCTTTGCTATCCAATTCGATTACCCACACCTAAATTCCAATTTATAAAATGTACACAAATTAATATACAAATATACTTTGCCAAATTTCAATTGAACAATTCATCCAACCACATACTAATTCGAAAGGTAATTAATATAATATTATTTAGGGGTGTCCAAAAGTCCCGAACCGAACCGGACCGAACCGAACCCGAACCGAACCGAACCGAACCGAGCGGTTCTTCATAAATTAAATACCCGAACGGGTACCCGAATCGAGAATCGACGGGTTTGGGTCGGGTCTCGGGTCTAGACCAAGAACCGAAGAACCGAATAAGAACCGAAACTAAATAATTTTTTTATTTTTTATATTGAATTAATTAAATTATTTTATTTTTTTCTAAACAAATTAGCAAATTAATTAAATAAATCAGATTATTTCATAATTTTAATTTTAAAGCCCAAATCATTTTTAAAACCCATTAGCCCATTTTAATTTGAAGCAAATGAATATACTTTATGTAGTGTTGCTGTAATATTAATATCTACTTTTTGATATTTGTATGCATTGAATTAATCTTATTGGATGGCTAGTTATTTATATGTTTTTAAATTGGGCTACGTTAATTTGTAAAAGTTACGAATGAAATGTCATTAGTTGTATTTATATAATGTTGCTGTAAATATTAAAAAATTTAATTATGGTACGGAACCGAACGGAACCGAACCGACCCGAACCGAACCGAACGGAACCGAACCCGAACGGTTCCATATTTATATTTGGACCCGACGGGTCCATTTATTAAATACCCGAAAGTTTTGGGTCGGTTCGGGTATCTTCAGAACCGAACCGAACCGACCCACGGACAGCCCTAATATTATTGATCAAAATTTCAAAAACTTATTGTCCACAAATTAATTATTTAAACCTGCCAGGATAGTGTATAGTTAACAATTAAATCATATTTCAAAAACTATACATTTATCAACCACGACAAAACTTGATTTGCATTTTCATTCTTTCTTGTTTATGACTCGGGTGTCCATACTTCGTCTGACTAATCCTCAGGAGTGGTGGCTTCCTCTCTAGTAAATCGGATGCAGTCATAATTTATACACACTTGGATTGAACATTCGGGAAGCGATTCTCCTCCATGTGGACCCCTCTTTATGATGTGCGGATGAGTTCTCTAGAAGGATAATAGAGAACACCATAACTGTCTTTGCGAGACATTTGTCTTCCAACATAAATGTTGTTTTTCAGCAAACGTAGGAATTCGAACATCCGATACTCCATGTTTTGACAGGGCACATGCATGCATGCACTCCCACATATCGAACTCATGATTAATACTCTCATCCCAATATGTTAAGAACGTTAAAAAAGAAATGTAAACCAAAAATTATAATTTCACAATGTTTTTACTACTTTTTAAATGGTGCACAATGCCTAATTAAAAAAAAAAAACCCCCAAAATCCAGTGGTTTGAAGCAGAGTGCTCGAAGAAGCTTTAAATTAAAGCAAAAATACACGTTTTTTTCACAGGAATTCGCTCCCACTTCAAAGAGTTACGAATTGTCTCGGAAAAAGAAAAATTCCTGAAAATGCATCCTTTTGCACAGAAGCATCACGAAAAAACACAATTTGTATATCTTTAATATATAAAAACAATAAATCAATGGACGTTTATCTTATCTCACTATAAACCCTTCACCTCTCAAAACCCCACTTTCATCTTCATCATCATCCACGTACTCATCAACATAATTGTAAAATGAACAAATAATAAATTAAAACGAAAATAAGTGGCTGGTGGACAAAGAAAAAAAATCTAGATATCAATACGACCACCGACGGATTTAGCACCCGACGAGCTTCGACGGCTGTCTGTTCTGGATTTGCCGGCATCCGTTTTTTTTTTGGATCAATGTATTTATTTATTTGAATATAGAACTGTGATTTCTTTATATTCACATAATACTATGGCAGTTCAATTTTGTATAATTCTAGTTATTTTTTAAAATAAAAATATGGGAGATAGAATGCCAACTTGGTTTTATCCTACACTAGCTGGACTCATGGGCATAGCAAGTCTGACCTCTACGCTCAGTTTGTTGACCAGTGAATCGAGCGCAACTCATCCAACGAGTTGAACCAAGCATGGGTGTCATGACCTTATCTCATTAGCACCCCACATGATTTTGAAATCACAAAACAAGAGTAACTTTGAATATATAATGCATGGCCAAGCTTATGAAGTTTACTTAAAAGTTAAAAGACGAGAAAAGTGTGGGGATTGGGTTGATCAATATTATCCATGTCCCCCATTTAATATTAAGAGCTTGTTTGTTTGAGATTCTCAAATTCTACAGTAAATCAATTCTTATTTTCAACCACATATTTTTCAATAAAATAATATTTTCCATCATATCAATAATTTTTTTCTTTTCAACCACACATTTCCCATCATATCACTATTCAAAAATCAATTATTCCCCCAAAAATCTCTACCAAACAAACACTAAGGATGACGTCCTTTTATGTAAATGAAATTTGACTGCGAGTTGATGTAATGTTTTTAAAATTAAAGGTCATGATTGTTATCACATCATTGAATGTCAAACTTATTATCAAAGAAAATGTAAATGTAGCATGATTGTTACAAAAAAAGTTCCATATATTGCTTATTTAATTAATTATTTTTAATAAGATTTATGTGTTGTTTGATGTAGATTTTTTCTAAAATAAATTTATGAGAAATAATATTTTTGGAGAATGTGATTAAAAATAAATGTTAAAAATTGGATTTTAAAGAAATTGTACCAAATATGAGCATAAATTGAGAAACAAATAATCAATAATTTTAATATTAATTAAAAATAAGCATGTTTATTTGAGCGATAAAATAAAATTAGTTAAATCCATTTATTTGAAATAACAAAATTAAGTATTGAAATTATAAAAAAGAGTACTTTATGGTTTATTTTCTAACCTTAATCTTTGTTTGACAAATTTATGAAGAGAAATAATAAAAAGAATAGTATTAATTCTTAAAAAAATGTGTTGACAATAATAAATAGTAATTTTAAATTTATGATTAAATTAAACTTTGACTAAATATATATTAATCATTTTAAATTGTATCCTAGATTTAGCCAAACATGTTGCAAAATTTTTTATCTTTGATTGACCCCGCCCCTCAAACCCTCCTATTAAGCCCTTTTGCCCTTTTTCTTTGCTTCACATCTACAGCAGCAAAATTTGCACAATCCCAGAATTTTCAGACAAATCCAGCATTCATTATACACACATGCATACGCAATTGCATACATAAATTGTATATATAGAGCTGTAGAAAGAGGAAGCATATATAGAGATGGAGCACAAGGGGCACAACGAACAAGAGGACGATGTGTACGGTGGGGAAGTACCTGACGAAGCATACATGGATGCCGATTTTGACGCCGAAGCTGAGGTCGAGGTCGACGCGGATGAAAACATGAAAGCTAAGGTATTTTTTACTCTTATATATACACACACATGTACATTTGTACGTTTATATGCATGTAAATTGCAATTTGACTGTTGTTTGAATTATAGGAACTGGAGAGTATGAAGAAGAGGTTGCAGGAGATTGAGGAAGAAGCAGGGGCGCTTCGAGAAATGCAGGCCAAGGTGGAGAAAGAGATGGGTGCTGCTCAAGGTATTACATTTATGAAATTGATGTTATAAATGTCTATGTTAATTCTTGGCTTTTGTGCGGTGTAATTGGATGTGTTAATTTTGTGATCTATAGTTTGTGGCCTTTTTGTTCCCACAAAATTGAGCTTTTTGTCGTCCGGAGAATACAAACATATAAGGGTTCAAGCTGAGGCTACTGGATAATTAGGATATCATTGTTTCCGCTGAATGTGGGCTTGACTGTTTTTTTTTCCCTTAAACCAGGAAGGGATGTCGTTGTAGGAAATAGAGTTATTGGTTTATAACTGAAGTTTTCCATAGTTTTAGTTGACTTCAGCTTGAGTGTTCAATTCTTTAAATTTTCTATTATGACAAATGGGGCTGGATGCCAAGATTAATTTTTTGTTATAGACATTTAATGTGGTTACACTTGCCTACTTCCACTCTTACATGGCCTTGATATGTCATTTGCACTTGACTTGCATATGAACCTCACAAGCTTTTTTTTTTTTTACCTCATTATGTATTGAGTAGAGTTGATGTACATGATCTTTGATTGAAATAAATTTCAGTGTTATCTTGTCTTCTGCTTAAGACTACTACTTACATGTGGACATCGACATTCTTTGAGCATCTGACAAATGTCTCGCATTGCATTGATTGCACTCAAAATGTATGATAAGCATGTCTACAGACACGTATTTGACTCTCACATGACTCTTGTCTGGCACGCAACTGAAAAATAATGCAATTGATTGTGATGGATTCACTATGTTCCATTTATATGGTAAATGAAATCTGTGTCCTTTAATGAAAAGGATAAGCTCAACAACATTATGTATGCTGTACATTTGATGTGGATTATTTGATAATTCCTGTCATCTTTCATTCCCTTTTTATCATATTTTTTGTTTTATTTAAATAATTTGCAATGTGCATCTTATTGAGTGATAAACAAGCACATGAGATGTGGAGCCTTCCAAAGACGTGAAATAAGCACCTAATAGTATCTGAAAAATGTCTAGTACACCCAAAATGGGCATATTGCCTAGTATCTGTGTAGTGGAGGGAATAAGAAAAATTTGGAATCAATACATTTGATTGGAACTGCTCCAGGGAGGTAGATTTTTTATTTCGTAATGCTCCATAGAAGGGAAATTTAAGTAGTAACTCATTGATAACATTTTTTTACCATAACAATGAAAACTTAGATTTTGAATTCTATTGGCTATTGAGCACTTAATGAATTCTCATTGGGAGTATATGAGCCATCAACCAGTTGTTGTGTCAGGGAGTAGATTGTTTAAGTGCGGGATCGTAGATAAGTTTCAATTTAGTTGATTTTGTCTTTGTTTCCCATCTTCATTATGCTTTGTCATTGGATTTGGTTATTGATTAGATTATAGAATTGTATTAAACTAAAAATGCACAAGCTTTAAAGACTTCACTTTTGTGTATCAGTCATCCCTTGGAGCCAATCTGGAACAACATAATAAATCAGCTGAGCTTTCAGTTGGTTGGTTTATCATACAATTCTATTTCACAGAAGACGGAATTCTTGCAATTAGATCTACTTGGCATGAAAGCAGATGCAGTCATACCTGATGTGTAGGCGCGCGCAAACGCACATTGCGCATATAGAGAAAAATGGAACAAGAAACCATAGCTTTTGAATCCACATTTCCTACTCCTTGGGCAGCCTGCTGATTTACTTTCAAATGCTTTGGCAATTTTGTCATCAAAGACTTGATGATTTTGACATCTTGTTGCCCCTGATGCTCCATCCTTGCTCATTCTGCAAACCACCGTGGATTTTCTTTCCCTCATCATCTGTCCTCCCTCCCCACATCATCTTCCTTTCCCTCTCCCCCCTTGCCCATCCCCATCAGTAGTTGAACTTGTATGTGTTTATGAATATGCTAAATGGGAACATGAGCCGTTTGATGGGTTGGTGTCTCAATTTCATAGTATTGGCGTTTGATGAGATAAATAATAGTAAAAGGATTTTAATGGGAGATGTACTTTAGGGATGACGATAGAGGTTAGAGATGGATATAGGCGAACATTTTTTTACTTTCCATTGTATGCTTTTCGTGTGCATTTGGGATGGACTGGGTTTATGTGCGGTAACATTGAAATCTTAGTTGGATTATTTAATATACTGCATTTTGAAATTCTCTTATCTGGAGGAGTTACAGTAACATTGAAATCTTAGTTGGATTGTTTATTATACTGCATTTTGAAATTGAACAGTTGGTGATTATGGACATCATTAATTTCTTGAACGATTTATAAACTACAATAATTCAATGTTATATTTCACATCAGACCGAAGCAATGTTTTACCCTTCTCATATTTGCAAAATACTACACTTCATCTGAGCTGTCATATCCATAAACCCACCAATTGGACTATATTTTGGTCAAACCTTCTGTAAAAGTAGACAAATAAACATAATGAAGCTGGTAACAATTCTAACACACTTGGTCCATATAGATTTATTAATCCAACCATTTACATTTTCAAAAAGCTAACATTGTTTATCCATATAGATTTATTAATGCAACCACTTACCTTTTCTAGTGATGAATGCATTTCTACTTCTTTTGACTTGCTCTGTTTCGGTTACTCATCCTATTTTCAGTTTATGACTACTGTCCAGCATTTTCGTAATTTATCTATTGGTCACTTTGATAATTAATTCCAGATGATGGTATAGTTACACATACCATTTACTTCCCAAATATCTATTGATTTATAAGACAAATATTTTCCATGGAACAATTAGTTGAGTCCAAGTCTTTATAAAGCCTCAGTAGCGTTCATTTTTATAGCGCCCTCCAGCATCCATTCAACATCCAGAAGTATGTTGATTTTCTGTATGAATTTTCGTTCTTTATCTTCATTTCAATAAGTTTTCTCTGGTTTTGCATCTTTCTTTTTTTGCTTAACTTGTTGTCTACCTTCTTTCCCTTATATGGTGATGAATAGTTACCTCAAGAAGACATGTGTAAAAATATTTGCTCAGAAGCTTGTTCTTTTAGTTTATTAGTGTCCATCGTACAAGGGATCTCTCATTTATGCCCTGTGATGATTATAAGACGAGCTTGAGATAAGCTATTTTTGGCCTTGGCGGGGAAACTTTAAGGAAGAAAAGTTTATTCTTAATAGGCGATGTCAAAACCCCTCATCTATTAGGTTCAATCAACTAGTTTCCAGAAAAAAGTGGCATGGAGTTTCCTTTCTTCCCCTAGTAGTGACCAATAATTGTGAGGACCTTATTGAATCTTGAAAATTCTCTCCTTATTGGAGGTGACACATCAAAGCTATATTTATCATTGTGGAGTATGTATTTTATGCTAATCATACAATTTGATTGAGAACAAATATAGGTGGTTATGCCATTCATTGAATGAAAAACTAAGATCTACTAAAGGAAGAAACGGATATATGAGGAATAAAGTTAAGTACCTTGATTTCATCAGCTGTTGGTTAATTGTATATTTAAACAGATGCAAAATATTGATATCCAATGAACCTCACAATCTGGAAGTCTTTAATTGTCTCTTTCTTCACATGTTTACATATTTGTTTTTTTCTATCTTTCTTGACGTAGTTTAGCCTTTTTATAATTTTATAATCTGGGAAATTTTATTTCGAAGTTCCGCCTTTTTATAATTTTATAATCTGGGAAATTTTATTTCGAAGTTCCTAGGATGAAAATTTTATCTTATTGCATATTTTCTCGTAATCAGCTATTAGGTGATTAGAGTAATCACATTTTGGCTAGGAACTATATTAGACATTCTGTTTTATGGGGGCTTGATCTCAGTTTTATTCTTTCTAATTTATATTTTTTCTATTTTTATTGTCAAGATGTAGAACATACTATTCTAAAATCATGTTTGCTCAGTTTATCAATTCTTTAATATGGGTCCAGTATATCCTGACTTTATGAAATTAAAGCTATAAAATTTGATGGAATTAATAGTTACTTTATTTCTTATCTGCAATAGAAGCTGAGTTGGCTGTTATAATGGTATATAAATACCACTATTTAATGTTATTCAGATCTTCTTGCAGAAGAGGGAAATATAAGCTGTGCTTCAAAAGAAATCGGAAACGAATTAAATTACTGAAAAATAAACGACAAGTTACATAACTTTTGTGTGCATAATTTACAAATGTGTTATGTTCATAGAATCCACGCGAGAGAGCGTACTTTCTTAATTTGATAACATGGCTTTTTATTCACGTTTGATTTTCGCCATTGAACTAGCGACTCACAACTAATTGTAAAATTTGTTTATGGCATGTTAGAGGATTTAACCGAGGCATCCGCGACACAGGCAGAGAAGGAGGAGGTGGATTCCCGTTCAGTATATGTTGGTAATGTGAGTTTCACAATCCCCTTCTTAATTCTGTTAATTTTATTCCCTGTCATAGCATGCAAATATTGTGCTGGGCTATTTACATTGCTTTAGTTTCAAGAAGAACCATGCTTGTTGTCACCTCTTTGTTAGCTAGACAGTCTCAAAGTTTTAAGATCAAGCACAATAAATAGTTCTCTAATTCTATTGATTTGGAAATGGGTACCTTTTATCAAGTTGTTTACTTTGGCATCCTTTATCCATGAATTGACCTTTTCTCAGCTTATCTTCATTTAGAGATGCACCAGAACTTTCTAAATCCCTACTGCGGAAACATTTATATTCTAGTGTTGAACTACTAATTGCTAGCAGTCACAACTTTAAATATATATTTTTAAAAGAAACATAATCATATTTTTAAAATGACATGAAAAATATCTCTTAAAATATAGGATAAATTTCAGAAACCTTCCCTAAGGTATATGACCGATACAGCGACACCTCTTCAGTTTTAAAAATTAAGGAGATACTCCCTGAGGTTTATCTACGACTAGAAGCCAAACGATTTTTAGAATTTTTAAATTGAAAAATAAACGTCATATTTTTATTCACTTGTATCTTCATTTACAGTAGTGTTCTCGTTCGGGTCTCCTATTACTAAATTTTATGAAATGTATTGACAAAAGTTTTAAAATGTATTGTAAATGAGAAGACAATTAATTAACATTAAATCAATGTGATTGGAGCTATAAAATTGTTAATACAAGATACTATTCTCTCAGCGTTCAAAAAGTTTTAAGAAAAAAAAAGAATTTAAAAGGAAAAAAAAGCTTTAAAATTGAATTAATGTTGTAAGGGGTATTTTTGGTACTTGACAGTTCTTTCCCTCAAAAAATTCCTTAGAAATTGTGTAAGGGGGAATAAAATGTTCCTCAAAATAAATCTCAAGGGGCGTCTCTAACATTAAAAACTAGAGGGATTATCTTTGTATTTGTCGTATACCTCAAGGGAGGTTTCTGAAATTTGCCCTAAAATGGAAGAGGTAACAAGTTGAAAACAATATCAAGAGTACAACATATTCTTCAAACCAAGAACACACTCGGGGTAGTCATTTCTTTTCCAGAATGAGAAATGTTAAAAGATACTTGGAATGTATTGCAAAATTCCTATTCTTTTCCTTTTTTTTTCTCTCTCTCTGAAATTGAGTCAAAAGATAAAGGGAGATCCTTAAAAGTCCCTAGTGTAGAAGCCCGAGAAAAAGTCAAAAAACTTTTCCTTCTCATAAATATCCAAGCAGGAGTTTTCTTTCCTCAAAAATTTTGGAGTTCCTTGCTGTCCAAACCACCAAAATATAGCCAATACCAGACCTTTCTACATATCAGCCATAAGCCAACTTTTGTAAGCCAGAACCAATATGTTTTTGAAATTAAGTGAAGCTTGAGGGAACTTGAAGATTGCCGACATCTCTATATGTAATCTCGTATGCAAAATCAATTTGCAAGGTTAAATGCTCACTCTGCCTCTTAATTAGACATTTTTCCTTAATTTAACTAAATTCCTCTTGTAAGCTAGCATTCATGTGAAGTATACATATGTATGATGTGTTCTGGTTGATTGATCTCATTACCAATTGCTGTTTCAAAACTCAGGTGGACTATGGCTGCACACCTGAGGAGGTGCAACAGCATTTTCAGTCATGTGGTACGGTAAATAGGGTGACTATTTTGACCGATAAGTTTGGCCAGCCGAAAGGTTTTGCTTACGTAGAGTTTGTTGAAACTGAGGCTGTGCAAAATGCTTTACTTCTGAATGATTCCGAGTTGCATGGCCGTCAGCTGAAGGTTTGTGAACTTGTATTGATCCAAAAACTTAAAAACGTGATAGGCATATGAATCTTTGCAACAACAATGTTGATGTATTTGGGAATTTGGGCAGGTATCTGCTAAGAGGACTAATGTTCCTGGGATGAAACAATATCGAGGAAGACGTCCCAACCCTTATTTTGGATCAAGAAGGCCGTTCATGCCTGGTCCACCTGCGTACCCTCCCTATGGTTATGGGTAAGTACTAGGGTTTAGTTTTTTGGCTTTCACCCAGAACAATGGAATGATGAGAAAAGGCATTCTTTTACACGTTAAGGCTTGGGACTTGAAGCTTTTGATACTAAATAATTATGTCATTTTGCATGTTTAAATAAGAATATTTCTGTTACTTAGATTAGCCAAGATATCTGTTTACTCTAATTCTTTTTGGGGACAAAAATATTTCTACACCTACTTCGGAAGTATCTTGGTTCTTTACTTGGAATAAAATTGTACCATTGGATTAACATTTCTTAATTTGTGGTTTGATTAGACTTTCTGATTTCAACCTTCTCATGTGTAGGAGGGTTCCAAGGTTTAGGCGTCCTATGCGCTACAGGCCATATTGATGTATCATCGTCTCTTGGTGTTCTATAGATACTGGAGGGTCGATTATGAAACAAGCAACTCTTTTGCTCATAATTTCCGTCCACTTGTACCTCCATATTTGTTGTTTTAGGGATTATTTTGGCGATAACTTGTACCATTACATGCATGCCAAAATGCCATAAATTAGATTCTTAAACTTCGCAATTTTATTTCAGCATGTTATTGTGCTATTTAACTACAGCAGTTTACAACTTAAATTTAGACATACTGGTTTTTTGTTATCATTTCATGAAGCATGGGTGTCACAGAACTGTTTGAGCAGTAGGGACCTTGGTGTTCGTCTGGGCCGCCAGGTAAGGACTAATGCCCGGATTTGCTTGGGCATTTTTAACGTTGTCCTAAAAGGGGAATCGATGGAATTCGCACTATATGAGGAAAGAAGAGCTTTATAGGTGTTTTCTTGGCTTCTCAGTTTCTTCACTTAACTCCAAGAGTCAATATAGGGTAAGGGTGTTCAAAAGTCCCGAACCGAACCGAGCAATTCTTCATAAGTTAAATATCCGAACGGGCACTCGAATCGAGAACTAATGGTTTGGGTCGGGTTTCGGTTCTAGACCAAGAATCGAAAAATCGAATAAGATTCGAAACTAAATAAATTTTTTTATTTTTCATATTGAATTAATTAAATTAAATTATTTTTTTCTAAATAAATTAGATCATTTTATAATTTTAATTTTAAAGCTCAATAGCCAAATCATTTTAAAGTCCAAATCATTTTAAATTCAAGAAACAGTGGAGTTTGGGATCCATTTGCAGTTTTTTATATGGATCATCGATATTTTAATATTAACATCTACTTTTTGATATTTGTATATATTGAATTAATTTTATTGGATAGCTAGTTATTTATATGTTTAAAGTTACTTATGAAATGTCATTAATTATATTTATGTAGTGTTGCTGTAAATATTAAAAAATTTAATTATGATATGGATTCGAACCCAAACGATTCCATAATTATATTTGGATCCGAACCCAAACGATTTCATAATTATATTTGGATCCGACGGGTCCATTTCTTAAATACCTGAAAGTTTTGGGTCGCTTCGATTCTCTTCAGAACCGAATCGAACCGATCCACGAAGAGCCTCATGTGGGGCAGACCTGGTGGTCCTTAAGAAGACTGGCAAGAATTCTCTATTGTTTGACTTTTAGTTAGAATGTACATAAATTACTTGTATGAACCAAAATAGAAGCTTAGGGATTAATATAGAAAAAATCATACTTCCTTTTGAGACTTGGTGAAATCGAATTTTGGGGATTTTTCAATTTTATCCTAATTTTCAAGACCTAGAGCTGTGACACCAAGTTAGCAATTGGCTTTGAAACTTGTAATCTCATATCTACACATTGATGTATATATACAAAGAGATATATAAGAGCTTCATAAAGTTATCTTAGTCAAACTACCTCTAAAAACTATTCTAGCCAATCAAAATACTTTCAAAAAATTATCCAAACATGTTCAACAATAATTTCTTAGTCTCAAAAGCAACTTTTAACTTTTCAAAAGCTCTACTGAGAAGCTCTTCTCAAGTTCAAAGACGAGCTTGTTGATGAATTTGTTACTCTCTTAGGTAATAAAGATTTTGATTGTCTTACAACTGAAGGGGAAACTAGGTACTGAAACTGTTGCAAATACATGCTCCAAAAGATTGATGCCAGTATCTACACGTGGAAAAAGATGAAATTTTTTATTAAGAATCTATCCTGTATGTTCATTATGCCATTGATATGTCAATAACAATTATTTCGAAGATACATATTCAGTCGATATGAATGAATAGTAGACAAATAAATATAAAGTTAACCGTAGTGTCTTTCTGCAGGGAGGCTTAAGCAATAGCGATTAATAACTCTTCATCTTCACGGCCCTCCAAGTATGGCATTCTCAATATCTTCTCTACTCAGTGCATAACTAAATCTCCTTTCAACGTCTTTCTCAAGCTCTCCCGGTCCACTCTTTAGATACCTGCATTCAATCCCAAAGAGCCGTTAGGAACTTGAATTACTAAAATGTGAAAAGAAACAAGAGAAGCTTGTTCGATTGAAGAGTAACAAACATAATGAAGACAGCATAGATAATTAGCCAGACTAAAAATTTATATAAAGCAGGAAATAATAAAATAATTTCTTGAAGGTAGACATTCTGAAATTGACTCGGAGTATTCTAGGTTACTTGAGACAATTCCGACAGGATGGCATATTAAAAGCAGCAAAACCTAGTCAATATAGAAAGAGAAAACGCATTATCTTCTACCATTTAGATGTTTTCTTAACGAAACATCCTTATCTTCATCTACTGGTGTTTCTAAGACAGTCTGAAACCGTCTTAGAAACAGAGTGGTCTAGACTTCTTGTTACAAATGACCGTCTTAGTTTGCTCTTTCCAAACGTATATACTCATTGAGTTGACCTTCAACATCAAAACAGTATTATACTACTTTCGGCTTTGTTGATTTACTGCAGGATATTGTCATTAGTCTAAATTCAGATCTTATTTGCCGTAGAATACATGACAAATAACACAACTGGTAAATAAGATAGGGACTCGAAAAATAGATTTTCGCGGACAGGCAAGTTGAAAAATAAATGAATTACTTCTGATTTAATTGTTAATCATCTTTTCAATTTTAATAAAACCGATATTTTAGTTCTATCAATAACTTACTTTCACAAGTATGTCTATGATCTACATCTGTCGGATTTGCAATGTGAAGTGTTCTAATCAATAGTTAACCTCAGGCCAATAATTCATTTCAAGAAATCATCCACAAATAATTCATTTCTCAAATATCTTTAGAAACTAAGCTTCTGCTTGTATAGCAGCAGAATACAACAACACAACCAATCTCTCTCAAAAGCTGAATGCTACTTGTAAAGACCGATCAAAATGAGATCGTGGTATGTTTGGTAGATAATATTAGATAACACTCGACACTATTAAGGAAGATAAAGAAGCAAAAATCCACTCCACTCTAGTACTGCGTACCAAACACGCACTCAAAAGTATTACTCAAAAACTGTAATGCTGAACATGGCTTATCACTGGAATTTCATAGCCTTATTATGACGCGAAGATGGTCTAAAACACAAACTTTAACAGAATAGAAAGATACAATATCCAACAAAGGAACTCCGGACAAACAAATGTTTGCACTATAAACAAACAAATTTCTGGATTCTCATCAACAAAAAAGATGATCTTTTGTTCCTATAAAAGAGGAAGAGCATCTGTAAAATATACATTAAAAGTAATTGATATATGGAGGAGGAAAATTAAAGAACACGCTAGGAGGACAGAAAGAATTGTGTAGCTTTCCATCAGTCGCTTAAGTTGGATAGAACTTGAGGCTTCAAATAAACATGACATGAATGAACACACAAAAGCTGTGTATATTTTTTTTTTAGATTTCAATTGAGCAGAGATAATCAAGATAATCTTGGAGAAAAATCTATAGACTTACAGATGAACTTTTAAGACTCCGTCTTAGTCTTAATGTTGCGTTCAAGTAGTTCTGGGAGACTAAAATTATGGAACAATTCAAAGCCTCTGGTCAATGTGTATCTCAACTGAATCTTTTAAAATGACGGATTTCACTAAAGGTATTCAGAATAAGTTGCATTAGCCATGTGCATTACCCAGCCCACATTAATCAACTCTATACAATGGTTGGATACTTGCACTAATATGGTTCGTTGTCAACGCATAACAGAGGTCATCTTAGCAATTGAACAAGCGTAAATAATTACCAGCATAGTTGGCAACACGATGCCCTAGAACTTCACATTTCTTCCTTCTTACCGTAAAATACTTTGTGGCTAGTTGTTAACAGATGATGTCTCTTTGGCTTTTTCCTGAAGCAATTTGCAACACCATTGCAAAGGACTATCCTAGGCTAAGATAGTTAAAATGTTAAGAACTTGTTTGGCAAAGCTTAAAAAGCTGCTAAAAAGTTGATGTCGCATTCAACAATTAATTTTAACCATCCATTACATAGGACCTACAATTACTACCCACTTTTTCACCACTCATTTCGTGGGGATCCACCAATCCTTTTTAGCTCTCCCAAACAATCAAGTCCTTATTCCTTATTATGAGAGCAATAATAAGCAAGCAGGAATCTAAAAAGTACCAAGCAAACATAGAGTTTATAGTGGATATGGTAGATACTTCCGCTTGCCATCGCGAATTTTCATTAAAATCAGCAAGAAGTTCACAATGGAGAGATCTCAAAACTCTCAATCTATGTATCTCTAAAAAACAGCACCCTCAAGTTGCTATAGATATCATGGAATACAGGTCAACCCACAATCGATGGGATAAGTGAACACAATATAATTATGAGTCACATGGTGAAACATATTCACCTATCAATGAGCCAAAACCCCAACGTTCATTAACTCACAAATTGCAATATCATCCATTACCCTGCAACCAATTTATTACCCAATTACCTTAATTTTTCCTTCCACAAAATAAAACCAAATATTTTCTTGCCATGAAGCTGCACTGTTTTCTTCCCCAGTTAAAACAAATGCCCAATGATCTGAGCATACTGTTCCAAAATATAATTTTAATCCTAAACTTGATTCCAGAATTCAATTACTAATAATAATAGAAAGAGGAAAATAATTAACCAGTCAAACAACATTGCACTTTGTTTTCTTCCCCAGTTAAAACAAATGCCCAATGATCTGAGCATACTGCTCCAACATATAATTTTAATCCTAAACTTGATTCCAGAATCCAAATACTAATAATAATAGAAAGAGGAAAATAAATAAACAGTCCAACAACATTGCACTTTTGTGCAATAAAAATTCTCCAACTCCTTATCTCATCCAAATGTTAGAACTCTGCTATTATAGTCCAAACAGAGATCTTCACTTCTGTCCAAACAAGAATCTATCAACACTAGACCTCCGATAACTATGAACAGATTATTCAACAAGCTCTTAAGGTACGCCATAGTATAAATGAGAAATATTAAATTTGCAAATTTCCCAGTTTCAACTATATCTAGAATCATATGGTCAAGTACTGACTTAGGCAATACATCATACCCTTTGTTACATGTATTGCTACAGGAGAAAGGAGGATAAAGAAGGAAGCCAAATTTGACAGCAACAAGAGTAGTACACGCTAAACAAAACAAATAATACATGATCTCAAACAAAAAACAAAACTTACCAAAATATCCATAAGCATAATATGAAAAATGCTAATTTTAATTATAAAAAGCTAAAACTCCAATCTTAATACAACCAAACCTTATGTAAAGATCAGTGATATCAAGCGAGAGTTGGCCATGCCAATCAGATTTCTCTACAAACCAAGCAGCTCTATCTTCTCTACTCTGGTAAAACCCAAGACTTCTCAACCAGGCTTCTATGCATGGCAAGCTGTGAGAGTACAATGGCTTCTTTTTCTCCGGCAACCCTTGAAGCCACTCATCCTCCACTTCGGATACCTCTGCTTCTTCTGACGATTTTGAGTGGTAAAGGGTCTTTCTTGATATGGAAATGGAAGATGAAAATTGGGTACCTGATGAGAGTTTCTGGAATAATAAAGGGCGTGTAATGGAAATTCTTGGAATGGAGGATGATAGTGTTGGAGAAACTGTGATGAATTTGAAGGTAGATATGGTTTGCATTATTATTTTCCACTTTAAATTTTTATTTTTATGAATTTTATATGTTTTTCACCTGTTATGTTGCAATGAATTTGAAGGCGAAAGAACTAGTTAAAAGATTAATTTACAGGGAGATTTCGTAGAAAATTGGAGAAGATGAAGATAGGGTTTAAACGTCGTCGTCAGTATCGCTTGCATTGTTATCCCTTGATTATACAAAGAACTCAAAAGCGTGTCGCTTTAACTGTGTTAGAAAGTAAAGCGTGCATTGTTGAAGAGTGCCTACGGTTGTCCAATTTTCTTCATTCTTCCTTGAAAATTTGGTGGTGTACTCAATTTTTTTATTTTTTTGTTTTTCTTTTCCAACCATGTGTAATTACTTAATCATTTATTGTCTCTGAAATAATTGACCATCGTTTCAATGAATTTTAAATTTGTTATGAATCGAGAGGTAAGTTATGGACCACGTAAAATTCAACAATTGAATAAAAATTAAAGATATGAATATTGTGGTCATGAAATGAATTCAAAGGTGATGTAATGCATTTAATTGAAACTTATTCAGACATATGTAGACATATAGTGAATTGACTCGACTAAATAGAATTGATTTGAACTCGAAAAAGGTAAATTAGTGAATTCGACAAATACAATTTTAAGAACGAACTTAAGAGGGAAAAAAAAAGGAAATAACTATGATGAGATCACGATTCTAACATTTATCATAAATATGTTAAAAATCCTAATTCTTAATTGCGCATTTAATACTAAGAATTATAATTAAAATCAATATTTTTTAATTGTTTTTACGCAAAATTGAAGTTATGATAAATAATCCTTTTAAAACAATAATTCAGACTCTTAAATCCACTTCATTTTTTATTCATAATACTGTACACTTGCGATTAAATCAAGTAAGGCATTAGTATTGTCTTATCCTGCATTGTGTTGATTAATTTTCTCCAGAAATTTTCTCGATAATTACTTGGGGATTCGATTTCCGGATGACAAAATTTTGCCTGCTGTGCCTGAGGCAGATAATGTTTGGAGAATAGTTTTGATGCTTGGAGCTCTTCACCAAGTTCTTACAAACTACTGGAGTGCGAAGATGCCGGAAACAGGGCGATATCAGCCCTTATAAAAGAAAGGGTAACGCTAAACAAGCAGCTACTGATATGGGCAGAGTTCTTGACATGGGAATTCAAGCCGATGAAGAAAATTTAAAACAATTCAAGGCTGCTATAGAATACCCTTTGTCGTCAAAGGAGTTGTTAAGACGCCATGGCCGACGCCTTGTTGGTACGATGACTACATGGTGCTTGTTAGACAGCTTTCTCTAGCCAAAACCTGACTCAAAAGGAAATATTTCCTACAATGGGACTGACAAGCCAACCAGTCAAAGTGAGTGCTCTGCACTAAATGTTCGAGACTTTGAGTGCCATGTTCTTAATTTCCTTTTTGGGGGCCTTCCCTGGTTACTGGTTCACAGTATAGTACACAGACAAAGTGGGCAGATTCCAAATCTAAATGGTGACGTTTTGAGGGCCACACTACTTTGACAGAAAAATGTTGACAGGTGTTTTGACATAATAAATATTGACTAGATATGATTGGATGAAAAAATAGACTGTGTTTTAAACAGTTCAATAATAAGATGCCACGTGACATTATGTCAAGAATTATGCCAACCATCATGTTGTAGTAGCATAATTCTTCTTGCAAGGATTATGCCACTTTGACAGAAAAATGTTGATAGGTGCTTTGTCATAATAAGTGTTTGCAAGATATGATTAAATGTAAACGTTGATTGTGTTTTAAATAGTCTAATAATAAGATGTCACATGGCATTATGTCAACCATTATGTTATTGTAGCATGATTCTTGTTATGTCGAGATTCATGCTTATCATCAGAATAAATTAGGATTACCTGAAAACAAAAAATCACAAATGGATGTTTACTGCAGTTTATGGGCTGACATTTTTCTTTGCCAATTTTGGCCACAACAGTACCACATTTGTTCTTCCGGCCGAGCTATTCCCAATGAGAGTTTACTTGCCACATGCAGAGTGCAGCATCAGGGTAAAGGCAGGGGCCTGACTGGTGCTTTTGGAGTGCAAAACTATACGCAAGATAGAAATGTGAACAAAATTAAGAAAGCCATGATACTTTTGTCTTCACAAACCTGGTGGGATTCTTCTGCACTTCACTAGTAAGGAAACCATAGGACTTGTCACTGGAGGAGATATCCAGGGAGGAAGGCAGCCTGAGGGAGACACATATGTCCACTCAGTGAGTCAGTCAGACACTGGATACAAAGGAGTTATCGGCTGCCATGCGTCTGACTGGATACAAAGGAGTTATCGGCTGCCATGCAACCTCGCATGGCGCCACATGATTCTGCACACGGTGCTACCGTGTTACTGATAAGTTGGACTATACGCATAGTTTTCATTGTTACTGCAGGTGTTTTTTCAATAGCAAAAACAATACTTCCTGTAGTAATCTACAAATGGCCACAGAATTAGAAGGTGAAGTTGCAAAAAAAGTAATAGGACATTACCACTTGTCAAAGTTTTTTGAGCACTTTATAGCAATCATGTCTTAAATCAACTTCGTTTCCCTTTTTGATTGTCTGATGACAAGTGATAATATAATGATTGGAACATGGACCTTTGTTCATGACGTAATAAAACCAAGAACAATGCAAGTCTCTTATGAGCTTGAACTAGCCTATTTGACTAGATGCCTCCCAGCCGTCACAAAAGCAACATGAACTTTCCATGACTAATTAAGCCAAGATGCCCAATCCGTGAGATTTCTAATTCGATTTTGTTTTCTGCTGCGGATGCACAGCACAGGACATGCAACTCTATGCAATACTGACCACAAGATAAGTGAGATTAATTATAAACTTTACTCCATGTCTGATTGCATGCTTATCAGGCAGAGTACTTGAATTCAGCCTTCAACTAACAGAAGAACGTGGAAAAGTCAAATGAGCAAATCAAGTAACCCAGTCCGTGGTCACGCAGTTTATTAATTCTCCAAGACTGGATGGCATTGGCATCGTCATTGAGCGAAGATTTATTTGCTGAGACACGTCCTGCAAAGAAATGTGTAAGAATAAAGAAGATAATCCCAATGATAACATCAAATTTGTTCTCTATTCAGAAATCACTAGAGTTCAGTGAACATGAATTGTGACAGCTCAAGAAGAAACCATTAACACTACCTGAGTTCGGCAAAACTTTAAGACACTTTGAGCATCAAGCGACGAACTTCAGGCAACGAGTATCATTGTGGATAGCCCGGCACTTGATTGAACAGAAACGCATTCCACATTGTATGCATGTGTAGTTTGCAGAAAACCCACAAACTGTGCAAAAATGGCGTCGAGCGACAGAGCTTGGAGGTCCCACAGCTGCTCTGAAGTAGGAGGGCACATGAGGAGGCAATGACTCCAGGTTTGCCTAATTCCAACGTCATTCAATCAGAACTGATACTCAAGCCAACTAACATTAGCGAGAAAGAAACAGAGCGCAGACTCTGGCTTTCACAATCTTTACCTCGTTTAAGAGCTCAAGGAATGTTCTCGGGGCCTTCTTAGCATCTTCAAGAGCTTTAGCTTGACGAGTTTTACGTTTCGTGCTTTTGGATTGCTTCTTTTGATACACTGCAGCATAAGTTACAAAAAAAGATCACTAATTTGAAAAGATGATGATGCAGAATGGCCCAATTATTGAGAATATAAAGCTACCAGCTAATCACATGATCGCAGGAGGCAATTAGCAGGCCGAACAGGTGGTTTAAAAAACATGGAAACATGACAATAACAGAGCCAAAAATTAAAAAAGTTGATTGGTAAACAAAAAATATTGCTTCTTGGATAACTAGCATCTTAAGAAAATTTACAAAATTGGTATAGGTGTGCCTCAAATCACTACTTAACTGCTATGTCATGCATTAACACAAGATGGTAATCTAGATGTACCAGCAAATAGCAAAACACAAGATAAAGAGAGGCAAACAGAGAGTAGATGGAGATAGAGATCATAACTAAGCAATAACGATATTCTCGTAGATATTTTTGCAATAAATCTAATGCACAAAGGATTATGGACAACTAAGTTTAAGTAGTTCGATAACAAGAGGGAATTGGTGATCAGGGGCAGAGAACAGAAACCCGAAATTTTCAAGCTTTATCACCCGTTATCGAGGTAACAGGATAAATTATTCATGTTACAGCAGATCTAACTGACCCAGGTCACTGCTGTTCCTTCTAGTAAATGCATAAGTAATTAATCATTTCTTTTCAGTGGTTCTGAAAAAAGAAATTGGAATTCTACTGTTAACAAAGATCTGATGGGGCAACCTTGAGGGATTGCTCAATTGGTCAGGTCTTGAGTTTGCTCCCCAATGGTCACCAGTTCGAATCCCCTCGGGGCCACTGAGGCGAGTACCCAACCGTAAACTTCAGGGTCTCGTGGAATTAGTCGAAGTGCTCACAAGCTGGCCCGGACACCCACGATTATCCAAAAAAAAAAAAAAAAACAAAGATCTGATGGGGCCACTGGAGAGTAGGTGTAAGTATTATACATGTTACATTTACCCGTAACAAGATGTTTAAAACAGAATTAACAGAATGTGCAGAGCATGCTGGACTCAAGTTCATTTCTAGATAAACATATATGCAAGCCCCAAAATGCCCAAGCACCGAAAGAAAAAAACAAATATGGAGGAAGAAACACAACTGACCTTGATCGTCTTCATCAAGGGATGCTTCATCGTCTTCATCATTTTGTACCATCTCCATTCCAGCATTATCATTTTCCAAAGCTTCAAGGCGAGCCAGCATTGCCTACATTTTGGCATGATCGTGGAATATTCACATACAGCCAAGCTCCAAAATTATTGGATGGAAGAAAAATCAAAATTGGTCTAAACTGAGAAAATTAATGAAAGGAATAATTATAAGATAGACCTGAGTGCGATTATCACTGCTGGCTAGGGCAGCAGCCATTTTCGGGGCAACCTTTCGACTTCGAGTAGACATGCGACGGATTGAATTGGACATTTCTTCCTCCATTGCTACAATATTCAAAAAATAATAATAATAATAAATAAATAAAATAAATAGATCTTTTTCTGCAAGGGGATTATGAAAGCGTTATTTATAAAAAAATATAAATAAATACGAAACTCTCATTCCAGAATTCTTCGACTGCAATTATCATCTTCTTTTTTTTTAGTTTTCTAGATAATGTAAAATTAGCAAAACGAATAATAATAATAATCTCGTCCCAATTTGCCACTAAAAATGTGTTCAAGATTTTATACCGAAGGCACATCAAAAGAGTAATAACGTAGTTGTTATGAAAAAAAGGGCAAGTAAAATACTGTACCTATAAAGAAATACGCCGTCTTCCGCCGTTCCGGCCGCACGCTCCGAGGATTAATTTTCGATTCTGCAGGGAGAGGGGGTAAATTGGAGGGGGAATAATGTTAGGGTAAATTCCTCAACGGTCCCAACCTTTTGTCAGTCTCTATCCCCAGCATTTTTATTTGTGGCACCTATACCCCAATGTTTTAGAGATCGAACCCGGCATCAATTCGAAAAACTGAAAGGGTCAAAAACTATATGGTCGAATCAGGATCGACCCGATAAAAATAATTATATAATTTTTAAATAATAAAAAAAAATTTAGATCGTACTATCAACCCCTCGTTTGGTATGAATTACAAGTTGTTAAAATTTTAAGTTAAAATCAACAATAAATTTAATCATGAATCAAAATTCTATGCAAAATTATGTTGAACAATTATTCGTCTCATTTTTGAAATAGTTTATTTTTAAAGTTTTTCGAAGTTTATTTTTCAAGTTCAAGTTTTAAGACTACAAATTTACTCTAAATTGTTCTCAAGTAAATGAGGGATCTTTTCTTTGGATCCTCGCCTCGTAATTCCTTTTAAAGCTCTCTCTCCTTTTCATAGTTGAACTTATGGGGGCATATCAACTACAAATGAAAAAAGGAGGACTAAAATATTTCACATACTATTCAATTATTACATAATTTTGTTTCCTTGAAAAGAACCCGAACAGTTTTAATCATGGTAAAAACTAAAAAGCAACTTAAATGGTGGTGTAAAATTCAGTGGCCGTTTGATGCAAATTAAAATTATATTTTTAGTAAATTTTAATAAAAATTGATAAAATGTGTAGCTCTTTTTTTTTTTAATGAAAACTTGATTCAATCACCCATCACTTATAGCGGAGGAATATCTTGGCAACAAATCCAACAAAACAACAAAAGAGCCAAAAGCCATAAAGGCCCTAATCAAACAAGTAAAAACAAACATATCAACCTCACTACTATTGCCTAATATCGGGAAAACCAAGCTTATCCATACGAATAATACATTTTAACAAATTTGGTATTTGGTCTAAGTGCATGTACTTCATCGTGACACCATCCACTCCTTGTCTGGCTAGAAGATCTGCTGCTCTATTTGCTTCTCTATACTGATGAGAGATAGTGAAACTGATGCCGCTAAGCAATTTTAATAACTCATCCCAATAATCTCACAAATATCAAATCTTACATAAACTGTGTGTTAACCAATTTACCACTACTGCTAAATCACACTCAATCTCTACCCGTTGAAAATCCAACTCTTTACATAGTTCTACCCCAATAATAACAGCATGCAATTCCGCTTCATTGTTGCTTCCATAGCCATATTTAACACGGAAACCAGCAACCAAATTACCATAATGATCCCTAATCACTCCCCCACCTCCACAAGGTCCCGGATTACCAACACAACTCCCATCTACATTGAGTTTTACCCAACCAGCAGCAGGTTTCCTTCAAGAAACTAAAAGAGTTGGTTTACTCACCTAAGAACCCATAGGCAGCTCTAAAGCTTTGAGAAGTTCAGTCTGTTTTGCTTAGCTTTGAAACTTTAACTATTTCTTCAGCAAGGAGATGCAATTAAGCCTTTATAGTTAGCCATACCTCCTCCGCAGATTCTCGATTCCCTTCCATACGTGCCTTGCATCGACGTCCCCATAGCTTCCATGTTATTAAACTTGGTAATAGCCCAATTAAGATTTCACGCTGTGAAACATATTTTGCACATGTAAACCATCGATTAACTCTTGTCCACCATGATTGTGCCTCCAAGTAGTGCACTCCCAAGGCCATGGAGGCCCATTTCCAAACTGCTTTAGCAATATCACCAGAGTTGAGCACATGATCCAGTGTTTCCACTTGTTCCTTATCACAACAATCACAACGTAAAACTAGAGCAATCCCTGTTGATCTCACCCTAGAGTCCACACTTAAACAGTTAAACTATGCTTTCCACATGCAAACAGACACTTTTTTGGATAGAAATTTATGTCATATCCATTTCATCCAAGGAATCTCTGGACTCCTCACCCTTACAATATCCCAAGCACTTGAAGTTGAGAATTCTTCATTGTCATTCGATTTCCATATGATCATATCACTTCCTTCTTTTCTAGCCCCAATGGTTTGAACTATTTCTGCTGCCTTCGTATCACCCACTAGCTCTATAAGATAAGTGAAATCCCAGCCATCTTCAATCCAACAATCTTTAACCTGAAGTCTTGGGTTAGTTACCTCCAAAACATACTTACTTAAAGGGCCACTCGCTAACCAGCGATCATACTAAAAGGATGCCGACCCTTCTTTAATCCTCCATTTCTAATTCTCATATACCTCAAGTAGAACCTTTACGATTGATTTCCACAAACTGGATCCTTTATTATTAGAGTTCAGTAAAAGTTGTTGGTACCATAAAATATGTGGTTAAAATTAATTGTTAACTTTGACTTGAGATTTTAATTGAATTTTAATCCAAACCAAACAGGGACTCATCCCCATTTATATTACAGTGGACCTAAATCCAAATTCTACTTCAATGGGAAAATCTAAAAAAATTGGGTGCAAGTGAATAGGTACATTTTTTTTTTGTCTCTTGTAGGTCTCATAGATAGATCTAAAAAAGATAAAAAATTATATTTTTTTTGTCAAAAAATGCTCTTTGCATCTCTCAATTGGAAAGGTTTCAGAAACTTTGAAAATCTAAATCACAATTTATATCTGATTTGGAGCACCATTTGAGATGCTCTAATATGAGAAAGAGGACTCTAGCTTGGTTTACAAACCGGAAGGAAGATGGACAAATCGTAGGCCTATTTTCATAGAAAAAATTGTCAAATATCAATCCTACTTCTTAGATCAATTCTACATATATTTTACGACCTTTTACTCCATTGTTAGAGGAGACCACCATGCTCCCATATTATTACGTATGCATAAAGATTTTTTATTAATTAATTTTGTTCTCATAGTTGATGTTATTGTTATCCAATAATCATCGTAAGTGATCATCTTGATTAGATAATCAAAAAGAATTCGACTCTTGAATTTAAATGTCTCGAATCTCAATGCGATCGACTTTCAATAATGTATTTATCCAAATTATGTTACGAGAGAAGATTATATTTTGACAACTAGAGACCAAACCAACACCTCCTCCCCACAATAATTGTTCGTTGTGTGAAGATTGTGTGGCAATCTTTATGGCTACTTATTTGGGAATATTGGAATATGTTCAATAACAATTTCAGGGGGAAATATATGCTTTAAAAAACACATAAATGGGAATCGTTGAAATATAGGAACAACTTTTGAATTTGTATATTGCTTGGGACAGAATTCAAGTTTCTTGAGAAAGCTGCTGCACATACAGAATATGGATGACAAGGTCAGCACATGGGGACACCCTCTCAATACACTCTCTGTAGGTTGAGCTTTATTCATTGAACAATGCTATTTGTACATAAAATAGTTGACATATAGGTTGCTCGAACACTCACAATGAGAGGGCTCACTTTTTTTTTTTTCTTTTTGGAATTTTTTAATCACATGAAACTCGCACGAATGTGAGAGGTTGTCAAATTCCTTGTCAACAATTTCCTGTACAAATGAAAAAACCTTTATTCATATAATAATTGATTGGGCCATGTTTAAAGTACTGGGAAATTTCTCACAAGTGGGGCTCGTTGCAATTTTTTTCAAAAAAAAAATACACGTGGAGCCCAGACCCCTTGTGAGGGTCTATAAGTCCCCTATGAAATTATGTCTGTACTTGGGGATTTATCCTAATTAATTATGATTAACACAAATATTCATTTTGTTTTACACATTATAATATGATTTTATTTGTTAGGACTGATATGGTTGGCTTTTGTTAATCTTATTAGGAATAGAAAATTAGTTAAAAATTCTTGTACTAGGAATACAAGATATGTGAAAAATATTGTTTGAGCCCCAATTCTTGAGTAAAAATAGTTTTGTGATAGTGATTTTTGAAGAATAAATGGTTAAAAAGTAGGAAATTTTTTTACATTTATATGTAAAATTAATTTATTGAAAGAATGTATGGTTGAAAATGAGTTAAAATTTTTTTTTTTATAGAATTAGGCTCAAACGGGGGCAGCCCCTATTTGGGCTCCATCTTTCAAAAAAAATATTTTTCAAAACTCATTTTCAATCACATTTTTTCATAAAATTTATTGCACGTAAACTTGAAACTTTTACTTATTTTTAATAACACATTTTTCAAAAAATCACTACTCCAAAATACATTTTCCCCAAATATTTAATTTTAATGGGAGCCCATACATGGGTGTAACCCTTGTTTGTGTTCCATTTCTTCAAAAATGTATTTTTCTAAAACTTATTTTCAACTTCACATTTTCCTATAAAGTCCATCTTACAATTTAAATTAAAACTATTTATATATTATACTCATTTTTAACCACACATTCACACAATTAAATATTATGTACGAAAATCCAGATTTTTTCACTACTTTTTAAACGAACATTCTTTAAAAAAACACTATTCAAAACACAATTTTCTCATTATAATGGCCATTAAACATGGGCAAAATAATGTTACACGTAAATACAGGAAATTTGAAAAGTCTTTTTTGGAAATCCAATGACTCTCGTGTGGATATGTAAAATATGGGATTTCTGAAATGGTACAACGGGAGACTCAAAATCTCGTGCTAAAAAACTTGGATGTTCTAGTCTATTCATAACTTTTTCTTATTTTTTAACCACATTCTTAAAGCAATCACTATTCCCTAAAATTTCATTATTGATGAATGCTACAAAATTTTTGGACTTCGAAAATTTGACTTTCTTGAAATTGCTTGCTTGGCTGAGCTTACAAGATTTACTTATAAATAAAAAGTAAGTTTAGTTATAAAATAAGTAACCATTTTGTTAGTCAAAGTCAGTGTTCTAAAAATCGTCACCTACACGTGAAGCGGGTCTAACTCTAACACGCCTCACATCGCACTTTTGTGAGCTTTTTATTTATTTATTTATTTTATTTTTTTCCGAGCCTAGCCATGCTTAACGCGTGTCTTTTTACGTTTTTAACGCTTTTTTTAATTATTAAATAATTTTTAGATTGATTTAAAAATTAAAAATAACATTAAATAAGAAAACGTTTTTTCTAGTTTATACTTACAACAAAGTTTGATCTCCACGCTTCGCTACAACACTTTTTAGAACACTGGTCAAAGTTATGAACTAGCACGTGTTAGGATAAGTTATCATTAGGTAGGTCTTGAGAGAAGAAATAAGGGGGTTAGAAGGCATTCCTTTACAGAGTTTAGCAGAAATTGAAATTTAAAAAAAAAAAAAAAAAAAAAAAAAATATATATATATATATATATATATATATATATATATATATATCATGTTCTTGATATGATTTATAAATAGATTTAGCAAAAGCAAGAATGATGAGAGACTAATCTAATCAAGTTATTATCTTAATCAAGAGCAAGGAATTTAATACAAAAGATAATCCAACTAGGCAGCCCTATTGCTAAAAAGTCAACATTGAGCTTCTCCCAAAGTCTTTCTCCCCCTAATAAATCCAGTTCCTGGAAGATTCCAGCCTCCAACCAAAATTCATCCTTCCAAATAAAGTGTGTGAAAAGGGAAATAGAAAATTTCAATTGAACCATTATTTCTCAATGCGATTAAGAGTTAGGCGTTCAAAACATATTTTATATTGAAATAAAGATTTTTTTTTAAAAATTATTTTACGGAGTCTTAATTAATCAAGTCTACGTGATGCAACCGTTGAATAGTACTAGTAATTTGTTATGGTTGATTATCGATTTCATCTAGAAAACAAAAATTATTCGAACTTAATCGGGAGGAGAATTTGAAAGTCAAATAAAGATAATTTTTTCTCTTGCCGTGTTAGGTTTGGGAGGAAGAGAAAAGACAACAAAAACAAATAAGAAAGTGAAGACAAAAGGGTCTCGACAATTATATTAGTTTCTTTTGTTCAACTAAGGTGAAATGTGTATTAAAAAAAAAATGGAACAATAAATTTGTGGGTCGAAGATGAAATTTATAGTCAATATGGAAAAGAATAATAAAAACACACACACATTCATAAGATATCACATTTGATCCTTAAGTTTATATAATTTTTACACGGGCATTGTCTAATGATGAGAATGTCCAAAGTTATAGTAAATTGTCACGTAATCTTTGTATGTCTAAATTATTAAACTAAATTTGTTACTTCTCAAATTTTGACAATTTCTATCATCGAAGACTGATGCGTACGACTATAATGTAAAAGATCAACTACTGCCAAATATATTAAAGATAATAGCACTTTCTCTCCATTAGTCATAGGAGTTGAGATCTATTATCCCTAATTTATTGACTTCTCGACTCTCCCTCATTGCATTTTAATACATAAACACCTTATCTCTTCTTAACGAATGAAGAAATTTTAATACATGTTCGATACGTGATATACTACACCTTGGCTAGATGTGTCGAAGATGTACAATGTGTGTATCCCCTACCAACTCCAAGGTACAATAGTAGATTTGACCTTTAAACGCGTAGACCTTCCTCTTCATGTATCCTTCTCTATTTGTCCCTCCATTCCATTCCCCCTCTTTCTAACTCTCACTCTTTCTCTCTCTAGTTCTTGAAAAAATGGTGATGCTTGTGGACTGTTCCCAGTGCCGCACCCCCTTACAGCTCCCACACGGAGCAAAATCCATACGCTGTGCAATCTGCCACGCCATCACTCTCATCGGGGAACCCCGCAACGCGCCACCTACTCCGCCACCACCATATTTTCCACCTCCCACCACCTACAGCAGCAACAACTATAACTACTACGCTCCGCCGCCGCCACCCATTCCTGCTCCGTTGCAGTATAACCACGCTCCACCAAGTCAACCTCCGTCGGCTTATGGCCGGAAAAAGGCCGTCATCATTGGGATCGCGTACAAGAACTCGAGGAATGCGCTCAAGGGTTGTATTAATGATGCTAAGTGCATGAAGTTCATGCTGGTCAACCGCTTTAAGTTTCCTGAAACCTCCATCCTCATGCTTACTGGTAATCAAACTCAAAAAAATATTTTTTAATTAAATTTGGACACTTTAGATTAGATATATTGCAGCTTCACGCATACATAAATAATCTTTGATGAATCTATGAATCATTATGGGATTGACTTATGGAACATGAATTTTGCAAGTTATTCCACGCCAGACTTTTTATATTATTGTCCTCTTGAATGCCAGAAAATCTAGAATAAAGAGCTTTTATATTGGGATTTTCCCCAAAATAAGCTTCTTACAATACTCTGATTGGATTCATTGGAATGTAGAATTGTTTTCGCAAACTTTATTTTTGAGTGAGATATTTTAAATGTCTTTTTCTTTATTGCCTTCTTACGAATTAGTCAAATTGACACTGACCGGAGTTCGATCAAAATCGACCTCAATCTGGTTAAATTTGGTTCTTATTTCTCCTCATAAAGATATGATTGTACTGGAGATTGCACACTTCGACCTAGAGGTGTAAAAAAGGCAACGTGCTATCCAGGCTTGCAGGGACCCGGTTCTTGAAAATCCCTCCTAGGTACTACGGGTTGTCTTGTCAGTTGACCCATCTGAGAAATCGGATTGTGTGAGCTAAGCTACTAGGGTCATCGAGAAACAAGGGTCGCGCTGGGCCTTGGCATGGACCACTGTGCGTACTAAAAATATCGGCTGCTTCCAACAGCCAAAATTAGCTGTTTCTGTGAATAAAAATAGGGTTATTAAGAATCATTACTTGTTGAACCACTTGTTTAAAACTTAAGCGGATAGGGAAAGCATTAAGCCAGAGTTTGTCATTCATTTTTTCATAACTCATTTTCAATGGCACATTCACGTGATAAAATATTTTGCACGTAAGTCCAAAACTTTTTTCAGCTTCTTAACCTTACATTCTCCAAAAAAATCACTATTTCAAAAATAATTTTTTTCAAAAAAAATAAATCCTTTTAATGGCTACGAAATAGAGGCTAAATTTAGTCTTCAACTGGTGCAAACCCAGGATTAACATGATGTAAATATGGATGGACAGCCAAATCCACAATGAAAACAAAAGGTTCGAAAGAAACTGGAAACAACTCACATGAAACTCATTTTTAGAGGAATTTGATTCCTTGCCTATGTTTCACTTTCTGAAGCTCTAGTTTTTCAATGTCTTCAATCACAAGAATTGAATCTTCAGTACTGGATATTGAACTCTTAAGAATCATAACTCAATAAAGTCCTTAAAAGGTATGTCCCTAAAGTAAGGAATCTTAGTGTAGTTTCCTGTTAGGCTTGAAGAGTTTGAAAGGATCTTCGACAGCATAATATTTTGTTAACATAGACAACAATAATATCCACAGCAGGGTCGTGAATGTACTTTCCGTGTTTGGCATACAGTATTAGATGATTATAGCGTTAATAAGATTTTAGCTTCCTTTTGTTTTCAATACTATTCTGTAAGAGCATCTCCAACAGACTCTTTAAACATGAAATGCTCTCTATTTTAAAGAGTCAACATGTAAAATCATGCTCCAATAGACTCTTTGAATTAAGATTTTAATTTAGAGAGTGGGTTTGGCTCTCCAAATTTGGAGAGCCAAACTCACTCTCTATAATTAAATGCATTCAAAAAGTTTCAATTTTCAATATAGAAAAGCAATAAAATAATCTATAGAAAAACTAGTTAAAATAAAAGATAAAGAAAAATAATAAATATTTTTTGGGAATAGTAAATTTAAGTGTTAAATATAAAGAGTTTGTTGGAGTACATCAAAATTTTAACTCTTTAAATTTATAGATGCTCTCCAAATGATAGAATATGCTCTTTAAAAATAGAGAGTCTCTTGGAGATGCTCTAATACCTTTTCATGTTATGCTATTCTAATCAAAATCATATTGTGGAAGTATTTTTTCAGAAGAAGAAACCGATCCATACAGAATTCCAACAAAACACAACATTAGGATGGCAATGTCTTGGCTTGTACAAGGTTGTCAGCCCGGGGATTCCCTCGTGTTTCATTATTCTGGTCATGGTTCGCAACAGAGGAACTACACTGGAGACGAGATTGATGGCTATGACGAAACACTTTGTCCTTTGGATTACGAAACACAGGGAATGATAGTGGATGATGAAATTAATGCAACAATCGTTAGGCCTCTTCCTCCTGGAGTCAAGCTTCATGCGATCATAGATGCCTGTCATAGTGGTACCATGCTAGATTTACCATATCTTTGTCGAATGGACAGGTTGGTGTTAAGATTAATATCTACTATAACCATTTTCATGCTAATTACTGTTTTGAAAAATATGTGTGTATGGATGCAGAACGGGCCGATACACATGGGAGGATCATCGTCCCCGATCAGGTGCTTGGAAAGGAACTAATGGAGGAGAAGTCATATCCTTCAGTGGCTGTGATGATGATCAAACTTCTGCAGATACTGCTGTAAGCCTTATTTTTTATGTTCAAAATTTTATTCGTAGTTAAGTCAAGCTCAAACTGGATTATATTTATGTCTCTGTTCCCGGTAACATTTGAACTCGAAGCATTTTTTGCAATTAGAAATTGATGAGTTGATGAAAGCACAAACTGATACTATTTGAACATTGGACAGGCTCTATCTAAGGTTACTTCAACAGGTGCAATGACTTATGCTTTCATTCAAGCAATCGAACGTGGGCAGGGGAATACATATGGAAGTATTCTTGGTGCAATGCGATCTACCATCCGAAAGACTGATGATGAGATAGGAGGAAGTGTTGTGACAACACTTCTAACAATGCTCTTGACAGGGGGAAGCGCTGGTATCGGAATGACACAGGTATGCTCTCGACTATTACGTATGTAGGACTTCTGCATGTCTTTTATTCGACCAAATGTTTGCATATGTTATTATAATCATCAGTTGCTTTCACTTTGGATTTCTTTGAATTTGAGCTTCCTTTCACTACAGGAACCACAACTTTCTGCGAATGAACCATTTGATGTATACACAAAGCCGTTTTCGCTATGAGTTCTACTTCTGCATACAAGACACATTTATTCTGCAACAAGTGCCTTGCCAGGTTCTGGCTTCTAATCTATTTTGAAGCATGAAAGATGTACAGTATTTTTTTTCGATTAATTCGCAAATTGCAACTTCTGGGTTCAATTACTTTGAACTTTATCGTGTTACTACGAATTACTGGTGTTGTATGCTGTATTAAAAATTTCCCTGGACTACAAGCATGATGAAAATCAATTTATGCATCGTGTTCTTTTCTTTAACCTTAAACGCGAAGAGGTTATGATATTGGGAACGAGTTAATACTGAATACAAAACATGGGCCTGAATACTTTTCTTTTTCTTTTTCTCCATCGGGGAAGATTACAACATGTTCTATTGTCGGCTTGACCACAAGATAGATGCCTTCGCATGTGACAATTGTAAGATAACCTCGAACAATACATGATGAGGACACATTTTTATTTGGTACCACCACCAACACAAGATTAGAGAAGAAATAAGAAAATAAAACGTGGTATATTGCTCTTTAGTACTGACCATCCAACACGTCCCATGAATAATAAAAACACGTTCAAGGAAAATACCGGCAAAAAACACAATCCATCATCATTCTGAAATTCAGTCATATCTGGCATCTATCACACGTTCAAGAAAAACATTAATTACTGTCCACCTCGTTTTCATAATTATTTCAAGAAATTCTCTTACATCAGGACTCCGAGATATTTGTTTAAAATGAGATGGAAATCAGCATTTAAACATGGAAACAAGAGATAAATCAGGCAGACGACAAAGGACAGAAAATTTAAAAGGGTTGAAGACTTGCTTCTCTTCTAGTCTTAGCCGGTGAGAGCAGCATTGAGGGCACTGTGTACATCAACCCCAATTTGTGCTTCGGCCTTCTCCACGTCGGTTGATGCTGAGTTTAGTTTCTGTGTGAACTCCGCGAGACCTTTCTGAACCAGGCTCGAATCAATTTGGTCAAGTGGTGTGGCCTCAACAGCCATTATATCCGCAACAGAATTTGCATGGATAAAAGCAAACCCACTGCTAAGAAAATATTTTTTCACCTCATTACCTTCATGAACCGATAGCACACCGGGCTTAAGCTCAGCAATTGTTGGCACATGGCCAGGCAAAACACCCATCTGCCCAGTAGTAGCTGGGACTATGACCATGTCAACCTGAAAAGACACGCACAAGATTGAGAGAGAGACCACTATAATATGACAAACAACAACGAACTAAGAGTTTTCCACATAAATTAAGGCGGGCCATGTAAAAAGGTTTCTCCACTCTGTTAATAACTAAAAAGAACTATGGTGACTTTAGATTACCCCTCCCTCCTTTAATTTGTCCTACTGAGATTGTGCCACTCTTATAAATGGGAGCCTACTTAGGTCTATGCAGAACATGTCCCTTCCGTCTAAGTCGTCATTCAATTAATTTATCCTCATCCTGCACCACCTCCCCTTTTGATGGTCTATTTCTCATTTTTCATCTTATTTGTACTACACATCCATCTTAGCTCATCATTTTGTAAGATTATTTTATGGATATTTTATTTTAATAGACCAACACTATAATAGGGCACTATAATTAATTCCACACTTTCTACTTCATGAGTAGATGGACTTTCTCATGTTGTTAGAGAAACAAGACACCCAACTTCATACATTGTTTTCCAGTCAGGTAACAAACTGAAGCCAATAGTCTTCGACAATGATCCCCAGGGTTGGAGGAGGATACCTTCATACCATTTACTAATACATCAGTTGAAAGTAAATAAAGTCACCCCATGATTGTACAAATGGAAAACAAAGATAATAAAGTAGAATTTGTTTAAAATATGTACCTACTACGCATGTTATATAAAATTATAAGTTCAAAAACACTTCAAGAATAGTGTTGATACGTTTAGAAGTTTGTCATTGATCATTACCATTCAAACATTCAAATCAGAATTGCAGCAGCAAAAATGTATATTACTTGTTCATGTCCTAACCATTCAAACTCTAATATTTCCATTAGCCTAACACATCTGCTTACTTAGGTAGTGACAGACAAATGAAAAGAGATTGGATCCATAGTTGGCAAGTAACTTGATCCCCACCCCCACACACACCAAAAATGTTAGTTTTGGAAGGGGTTAAGTGTACACGTATGCCTGGAGGAGCCAAGTCCATGACAGGCCATATAAAAGCTTAAAACAATTACCCGAACAGCCCTAGAAAACTCAAGTAACTGCTCCAAGTTAACAGTGCAAAGGTGAATCTATCTCCAAACAAATCATTATGCCCTTGTTTGGGCTCCATTTTAACGAAAATTTGGGGGAAAATGAGTTTTGAAATAGTGATCTTTCAGAGAATGTGTAGCTAAAAAATAAGAAAAAGTTTTCGATTTTCGTATAATATTATTTTATAGGAGAATATGTAGTTGAAAAGGAGTTAAAAAAAATGTGGCCAAAACATAGTCTATGTTTTGCAGCCTTGGAACTGCATTTAAGTGCTTGAAGAAAAATTTGTTCTCGAACAATTTAGAATATAGATATCAATGCCACAGAGTAACAAATTAGCCAATTTCATTGTAACAAAGCTATAGTAATTGCCTTTATTTTAGGAGTAACAAATTAGCCAATTTCATTGTAACAAAGCTATAGTAATTGCCTTTATTTTAGGTGTAAATTCAACCAAGAACATATCTACACTTCCGATCTATATTATTTGAGGTAATTTATCTGTTATCAAGATAAAATTGAAACTTCTACTTGGCCCTAAAACTTCAGATTATGCTCAAAACCTAACATAAAGCAATTGTAACAACGCCATGGCCCTCCTATTCCACTAAAATTCGATGATACCAAATATTTTGTCCACTGAAAAATAAAAAAAAAGATACCCACAAATAATATAAATAAGCATAGAGATAGTATTTATTCATATAAATCTAAAATATACCTCTTTCGTGGATAAAAGGGAATCGTAAGGGAGAACGAGATTGACAGTGAGCTTAGATGGAATGGTCGAAGGGGTTGGTGGGCGAGGGGTCATGAATGCCGACGGAGTCTTCGGTGGTTCAATGTTCGGGATCGCTTTCTTCCAGGTGTCAACGAATTTCGAGTCTGCGGGTGCCTCCGCGAGATCGGTGGAGAACGGGCGGCGCCACCTCATAACGGCTCTGCTCAGGAGGAATCTTGGGGCCTGTCTCAACATTTTTCCTTGTGATTTTCTGAATTTGGAGGGTGAGTATTCGTGTGCAATGCAATGAAAGATTGGAGTTTTGGGGAAAGTGGAAGGTAGGGAGAGATTGAAATTGGACTGCGAGTAAGAAATATGGGCTAACAACAAATACCCAAGGCCCGTGAGGTTTTTTTTTTTGGTTTTATTATTATTTTTCTTTTCTTTTTTGGATTAAATACCCATGTAAAAGTCACAATAACTAACAACATTCAGACTTTCAGAGTTATTCCATTGTAAAAATTATATTCCTCCAAATATTAAATTTAAATTCTACCGCCGTAAATCAATTAAGTGATTAACCGTTACTACGCGATGTATTAGAAGGTTCTATAGATACGAACATCCATGTTCAAGTCTTATTACTGAGTGTGAACTGCTAAAAAGTTTGATTACTTTTTTTTTGATAACCGTAGATGTCCGTACCAGCTTGCACGCACCTCGACTAATCCCACGAGGCTTGAGGTTTACGATCGAATACTCACCTAAGTGGCCCTGAGGGACTCAAACCGGTGATCATTGGAGAGCAAACCCAATGCCTGACCAATTGAACAACCCCTCAAGGTTACTAAAAAGTTTGATTACTGGAAGAAAATAGAGGTCACAAGATAAGGGATGCTAAGCAAATTCCAACAACTCGCCTATATTCTGCTTTACCCAAAACCTATTCGAATAGGAGACTAGCCCGGCGCATGTACACCAGGGTGGTATTTAAGCTCAGTCGGGGACACCTAATGAAAGTAACTGTAAAACAATATTACAAATCATAAGCAACAAAATTCGAATCCCCAAAAAAAAAAAATTCATAATCTTCAATGAAGTCACTGACTGTCACTACACAATGCATAAAAGAGACTGATAATGAGATGCAGCAAGATTGACAACAGATGGCTCGGTGGAATAAAGCACGAATTGCAGAAAAGTTAAGCTGAGGTTGACAAAAATTCATTCCCATGAAGGCTTCGTTTCCCTTGAAATATCGTCCTTGATCCACTTTTGAATCCGTTTGATAACGAAGAAATACTGGTAAGAAGTAAAAGAAATAATCAAGCGAAGTTCTGATTATTCCCGCACCAAGCATAAGAGGAAACAAGTTAAAATCGAAAGCTTACTTCGAATGCTAAGATGAGAGGGATAAATAATTTCCCCCTATCATTTGAGTTTGGCCCTTCAATCAACTTCCTGTCAACAAGAATACCCTTGCTTTGATTCAAGGCAACATCAGTGATAATTTGGACCAAGTTGGGGATCCAAGGAGTTCCGGTCGGAAGGATCTGCAATCCAAACAAATCAACTCACAAACTTAAGCATAAATGTGAAAGAAATCAAAAAATAAATAAGAACCAATAACAAAATATTACAACAGAAACCAACCTTCTCATCCTGTTCGTTCTTGTCACATCTCCCACTGTTCTCAACTAAAACAACAGGGATTGGAGAATCCTAGGAGAAGCAATAGTACCAAGATCATTCTTCAGAAACATGTGCATATCATGTTCAAATTATTATAATGTAGGAAGAAGATAAAGAACGTGAAAAAGAATACGAATATGATAAAATCTCAACAGTCTGGTAGAATAGTCTCAAGTGTTTGCGATACTCAGGAAGCCCAACTACTTTTATCATGAGATGAAATGCTTGAGAACATGCTTTAATTATTTGTCACGGTTCTACCTTCACATATGGTGTAATAGTCACCGGGGAGAAAAAAAAGAACATAACAAGAATAAAAACAGAGGGGCAGCAAGAGAGAGAAAGATGCACAGAGAGTGCAGGAGAAGAGAATACAAACAGCACTCCTTCAAATCAAAATTGACTTTAAAATTCCAACCAGTATAAGGCGAAAGCAACACTTTAAGCTATTATCAGAATTTGTATAAATCATAATCACTTAAAAAATAGCCAAGATAGAAACCCTTTCGGTCACCAGCTTGTTTGAGTTCCAACGTCATACTGAAATTTATTTTAGTGTTTTTTTTACCAAAAAAATAATGTCTAATACATGTGATCCTTCATGTTTATAAATTCTTTTATTCACCAAATGCAATACTACTAAGCAGTGGGATTTATGCACAGAGACAAGGTTTTCCAGCATGTGTGCACAATAAAGAATTTTACCAAGGACAGCATCACTAATCGTGTTTGAGCAAGAATCAGTATTGTAGCATCAGATATACACTTCTGTATAAAGAAATTATCTATTTTCCTTTGCCTAAGCTTATACCTAGAATAGTTGGTGATTTTATGGGTTTTCCTGAGTTCCCCTGGTGCTACTTGTGAGAACTGTCAGACAGCGGTAGCAGGTTTCTGCTGATGTGGTAATGATGGATCCAGAAAAGAGTGGGATTACAGCTCTGGTCCAAAATTCTTGAGACTTAAGGTTACATAGCTATAAGGGGATGGTGTTTGCGATGGAAAGTGAGTTGGCAATGAGAGTTCAGATATTTATTCATGCTGGTGATTCGTAAGGTGGGAGAGAAAGAGAAGGGATGATTTGAGATTTATGTGAAACTTTTTTTGTGGTTCTTGGGAACTGAAAGCTGGACCTAGTTAATGATCAGTACTTCAGTGTATTTAAGTCTCTTTTGGTAACAGCGCAGAAAGACTTTTGAACATAGCCAAGCAAGCATGTTCTCATTAATGTTTTAGAACTTCGAAAATAAAAACCGAAAACTGAGAGTAACTTAGCTATCCAATTGACCCTAGGTTTGTTGTCTGTCCTTCGATGGGAGACTTTCATTTTTTACTCGAATATAGAAAATTTGACACAGTATGATCTGTTAATACAGGATTAGAAAAAATTTTAATCAACATGTTTAACAAACAAGCCCATTCAGCAGAAGAGGGTCTCCTTTTCTTTTCCAAAAGAAATCTGAGAAGTGCGTGAATATTTAAAATTATTTAGTACAAGGTCTTGAACAAAACTTGTTTCCTAAGTCTTAGATAGAACAACTTCCTTCCCAAGTTGATACCAGTTCCTTTTTCTTAACATCAAGCTTCAAAGTTCAGATGTTTCGATATGTTTAAATTCTTATCCACAAACTGTTCTTAAATATTTATATAGAATTAAAAAACTGAGGGATATATATGTTGAACAGAAAATATTTATTTTACTGCCCACGTTTCCGCAAGAAATTTTCTGAAATTCAGGTATATATATTGGTGGGGAATGGTATGAATGTCAGATTTCGGGACGATTTTTAGTGTGGAAATCAATCATTATAAGAGTGTGGTTTCCTTCTTTACATCACATTGCCATGGAGCTCTCAGCTATGGTGAGTGATGCTATGACTATATCTAATGGGAATTCTAGCTGGAACATCGCTTTCGGGAGGAACTTACATGATTGAGAGTTGGATGATTATGCATTGTTTTTGACCTCTCTATATGATGTACACATTCAGGTAGGAGAGGACGACTGTAGCAGGTGGAGGGCGGCACGGAATGGTTTGTTCTCCGTTCGTACTTATTTCAGATCCTTATTGGAACCTGTTGAGAGTTGATTCCCCTGGAAAGGGGTTTGACAAAGTAAATTACCTCCAAATGTAGCTTTCTTGCTGTGGACGATTGTGAGGGGACAGGTGTTAACGACAGATAATCTTCGAAGAAAGGCCTGTTGTATTACGGAGTTGTGCTATATATATAAGAGGGATGAAGAGACGATCAATCATTTGTTCATTCATTGTAACGGTGTTCATTGGATGTGTTATGATATTATGGCTTCGCAACATATGAGTTAGGTATTACCAAGGCGTATCAAAGAGGTGGTGTGGGCATGGAAACGAAAGTTTCGAGATAAGAATAGCAAGCTTGTTTGTGATCTCATTCCAGGATGCATCGTTTGGTGTGTGTAGAGAAAGAAATGGCCGATACTTTGAAGATCAAATACGGACGACGGAACAATTTAGATAATTGTGTTACTTGACTTCGTATAGCTGATTTAAGGCTGCAACCATTAGTCCGATAAAAGGATTGCCGAATTTTTTATCGTTTCTATCTTGTTTAAACTGATAATGCACTCCTTGTGTATTATCTTTTGATTTTGATTTATAAAATTACGTGATTACCTATAAAAAAAAAGGAATATATATTCAACCGATCT
The DNA here is from genome assembly GCA_035079005.1 of Fraxinus americana. NCBI lineage: Eukaryota > Viridiplantae > Streptophyta > Magnoliopsida > Lamiales > Oleaceae > Fraxinus > Fraxinus americana. Next base: position 33,903,884 of record CM068710.1, on the reverse strand, counting down.
TAAACCTCAAACTATTTCATTCTTTTGGAGCAAATTCTGAACTAGTAAAAATTACTCTCTCCTTAACCATAGAAAGGTTAATTTGCCTTCAAAGAGAAGATAAAGAGTAAGGGTGAAGGGATGAATCAAACCTGAATTTCCTTTTTGCTTATCCGTGATCCCTGTCTGACAATTTTCATAAGAGACTCTGATCTTTTGGAGAAGAACTCATCATAATTCAATCCATCTGGAGGTGAGAACTGAGCATGTGTAAGGACTACGATACCTTTACGCCATATTTCTTTACCGAAACTATCAGTTATGGCTTTCACAACCTGCTTATCCAAATTATCTACTCTATACAGATCCAAACGGTCCACATAGAGTAGAACATCTATCGTCTTGTTCAAAAGGAACCTGCTCAGACAGCAACAGGCAAATTCATTGCGACAAACAACAAGTTGGACTCAGAAAAACACAAGAATAATGGATGAGATGAAATGTGAAACTAAAACAATTTGAAGGGACATTATAACGTCATAGGCTAGTGATTGACTCAAAACCTTTTTATGGTCTCAAGCACCTGGTCACTGACATAAGCTCCTTCAACGAGCCCTGGAGTGTCAATAATGTTCAATGTAAATCCTGCCCGGGAACGTGAAACCATTACTGGTCTTGGTGTTTCTGACTGAAATATCACATGCATCGCCATCACCAAATATACAAAAAAACTCTCTGTTCTCGAAACCATGGTCGGGCAATACGTACCTGGAAAGAACTAATAGTAACCACTCGATCCCCTATAATTGAGTTCACAGTGGAAGATTTTCCAACACCACCCTTCCCCATAACAAGGACTGTCAGTGTGCTGACATTCTACAATGATTTATAAACAGCATTATAGTCCCATATTCCCATTATATACAATACAATATACAATCAACAAGACCTCACACGTATTTCATTGAAGAAAAAGCAACTTTAGAAACATGATGTAATTGTAAAACATATGTTTCTTTTCTAATTGCACACAGAAAATTATAGAGCTTCTAATTTCTGAAATTATTTCCAGTCAAGACCAATTTTTTAGTGAAAAAAAGATTGCATAATCTAGTGAAAATATGCTAAATCTAAGAGGGAGAACCAGAACCTCCTGCTTTAATTTCCCCAACAGTTCAAGCAATCTGCCCTGGGTGGCTGCAGGAAACTGCTGAATTGCAGTCCATTCTTTGACTAGTTGTATGGCCATTTATCTGTGCCAGTTGAAACAACTAAGAATACATTATTTATCAAAAGAAAAAGGAAATTCCGGTATGAAATAAAACCAAAACCTCATACTCAAAGATAAAGATACTAACTTTACTTCAAAATTACATAAGTAAAACAACCCTTTACAACACAAGATAAAAACTTACTGAAGAACAAACAACTGGGAGCTAACAGTACGAGAAGAACCCCTTCTCAAATTAAACCTAAAATCCCTGAAAAAAAAAAAAACTTGCAATTCTGTTAAAACTAAATAAACAAAAATTTAAAGAAAAGAAAAGAACTTACAATGTATCTATAATTAGCACAATGCGACTGTAGAGAGATTGAAGGATCTTAACTGGGAAAATAGGGGGTTTTAGAGAAGCCCTGTTGTGGCGGTCTATGGAATTTGAGAAGAAGACCTTATCGTCTGAGAGTTTTTTAAACTCTTCTCTAGTGTTTTAACGTATGTTGGAGAGCGGCGACTCGCGATTCGCGATTCGTGGACCCAAGTCCAGAAATTGTTGCAAATTAGTACTCAAGAAAAAGATTGCAGTCGAGGTTTTTGATTTCTTTAATTTCTCAAACAAGTACTTAATTTATTTTGTTTAGATAATTGAGTCTTAAAACCTTTCGGATAGAGATGAGAACGGGACGAGTTCGGGGTGGGGCGGGCCGCTCCGTCACTCCCCCATCGCGCCCCGCACCCCGCCCCACCTTAGACGGGGCGAGGCGGGTTTGGGGCGCGGGCTTTGCCCCGTTTATGTTTTTTTTTTTTTTTTCAAAAACTTCCAATTAACTATTTTTTATTTTTAATTTGTAGTTAATTATTTTTTTTATTCTTCACGGGGCTGGTCGGGGCGCTTCGGGAGGGCACACCCTCCCCACCCCACCAACCCGGAGGGACGGAGCGGATTTTTTTGCCATCACTACTTTCGGAGGGGTGGCAATGCCAATGGGCCAAGTTGATCCATACCATTTGGGCTCAACTGAGCCCATATGCCCTACATGTGACAGCTGAAGACTGTTGGACCGCGGGCTTTTATACATGGATCAACTCGTGAAGCCCATAAACTTTACTTCTGCACAACTAGCCAAAATTCGAGCTTCAAACTTCTACCTAACCGAGTATGGGTTGTGCTTCTTGTACATCAAAGTGTAATGGACACCTGATGTACACTTTGATGTAAATCTAGCATTTTCCAACCGAGTATAGTTGTAGGCTGTTGAGGGTAGCAACTCCGGTGAAATTCTCGCCACCGGAGAAGACATTTATACATCACTTTTTCAGCAGCCATTTTAAGATTGCGTATTTTCACATCTAGAAGAAGAATTTATTTTGTGGACATGGAGAAACTGAAATCAGTAATTCCAGACCCACTAAAACAGATAATTTCTGAAAGCAATCCCGATGACCTGCCTTTAACATGCACTTCACTCCTTGAATTCTTCAACCACTTGCCCCTATTTCACCAAGTACAACTTCTCGATTAGCGCTCGTGTTTGTGTATATCTTTATACGCTGCATCTGAAGCTGAAATCATATGCCTTGTTTGTTTTTTATTTAATAATTTTACTTTTGCTATTGTTAGATGGTTAGAGACTTGACGGGCCCTGAAATGGGACTATGCGCGAAGAACAAGGAGGCTGCTTTGAAAGACAAAGCAAAGGGCAATGAGTGCTTTTCCAAATGGGATTATCAAAATGCCTTGCATTTCTACTCACAGGTCCAAAAAACGCTTACTTTTTATACTACTTATTCGAGACAGGAGAAAATAAAGGGAAAAGCAAAAGTTTTGGCCCAAGTATTCTGTGATGTGGGAGGTTTATTCAGTTGACATAACTTGATTTTGACGAACTATTATTCATTTGATGAAAATAGTAAGACTGCTATTACTTTGGAAGTATGATACAAGTTACAAGTTGGTTAATATAAGATAAAGAAAAGCGGGATGAAAAAGGTTAGTCACAAGTTTATTTGTTTACTGATGATTGATTCATGTTAGTTTTTATGTACTTTGAATGAAAATAAACTAGCCCTTAAGAATGTATCCCACACAGGAACAATGAACAAAGGAAAAATAAAATAATGAAAAGAATTAGTTGGATGGGAGTTCTGTATTTATTTCTGGCTAGTGTATCTTATTTCCTACAATTTCAATTGTGCGCATTTATTAAAACTGGGGCCAAGGGTTTTGATCGAGACTCTACCCCTTTCTGTAATCAAGTATTCAGCAAAGATTTTAGATGATGGTTTTTCTTTCTATCGTTTCTTTAACAAATTATTGTGCTTCAAATGATAAATTCTAAGCACGATCTTCTTGTTTCTTGAATGGATGAAATAGGCTCTGCGCGTTGCTCCAACAGACGCTGAAGATATGGAGAAAAATCTGGTTGGAATGCTATATGTGAATCGTGCATCAGCTTTGCACGTGAGTCATATTCATTCTGAGGACATCTCAATTAAAGCAAACTACCTATGCTTGTATAATAAGACATATAGGGTTGGAAAATATGCTTCATATCCTATTTTGTGTTTAAACAAAGCTTGGTCTCAAGGTTGGTTAATCAATCTTGTCTTAGTTTTCCAAACTATTCTTCCTTAATTGAATGCGCTAAGAATACTCTGCAGAAAAGGAATTGTAGACTGGTTGAAATGCTTCCGTTGTGCATTAGTATCTCTAATCACATGGAGGACATGGAAAGAAGAAAGAAAGAAAAAGAAATGTATACTTATGACGAAGAAAATTGATAAATATATCGCTTGCGTTAACATATTTTATCTATCTTTGCTTTGTTCACTAAATTTTTCATGTTATCTTCAGAAAATGGGACTGTTTTTGGAGTGTCTACGAGATTCCACCCGGGCTCTTACAATATCCCCTAGCTCTGCAAAGGTAAAGTAATTCATCAATATCTATGCTGACACCGTTAGACTGATTGGCTATGTCTGGAAACTTTCTGGATTCTGGTGTCGATTTTTCTTTCGTGTTTTGGGGAAATACGTTTAGATAGTTTTAGAAGAAAGTCTTTCCTTTTGCCTCCAAAAAGCTATATGCTATTTCCCATGTCACCATCATTCTAAAGTAATTAAAAATGCTTGTCATTTTTACAACTAGATTGTAAGCCTGTCAACTGGAATTCTCTGTTGGAGCTATTGTCTTTTGACTAATTTCTTCACCTTGGAGAAGTGCCAATTAAATTTATACGGAATGGAAGCACAATTTCCCATTTTATTTTTGGATTTCTGCTATGTCATGCAGTTGTGGTTGAATTCTTTAAATAACCTTACTGTAGGCCTGGTTTAGGAGGGCTAAGGCCAATGCTTCTTTGGGAAATTATAAAGATGCAATTGAAGACTTGAATGTATCCCTGAAGATGGAGACATCTTTGAATGGAAAAAGACAGATAGAAAGTGAATTAAGGATGATCTTGGACCAATCCAAGCAGACAAGTGGTATCCTGGAGGAACCAAATGATGGAAACTCAGAAATCCTTGGTGGTATTTTTACGCTTAGAATTCTCTCCTTAGTTTACAACTTTACATCCATTATTTTACATTTAATGTATAGTTAGTATTTTACTAATTTTATTCCAAGCCGCTGCATTTTCTCTGCACTTGGGAAATCACTTGTCTGCAACAATCTGTGGTTTTATAACACTTCAGTTTGATTTTAAGTATTGAAGAAAAGTTCCATATATGTTTGATATCATTTGTAAATAATTGCTCATTTGACATCTTTTTCCACCCAAACCAAGTGTGATGGATAGACATTTTGACATGCAATTAACAAGTCATGTATAGCTGGTATCTACGCCTTTCCTAACCTAAAATGGGTGTGTACACTTCAGTTCTTGAGACAGACTTTTTATATATATATAAAGACATCTTGACCACCTTCTCTCATGATTCAGCAGAACTTATTGGTTCATATGTAGCTTAAGATTCACTATTATAAAGCTATTTTATGCTCATGAATCATAACGAGGGGAATGCATTTAGTCTATTTTGTCCTAAACATAATATCCCACCAAAAAGATTTAGCTTCATGCCTGTCATAAAGTACATATTATTGAGTTATTTGATTACCATTTCATTATATTTACGACGTGTATCTTTCATAAACTTTTTCCATTGGGACTTGGGGTTCCATCCCAAAAGTTTAACCCACTAGGAGTAGAGCATATAGTTAAAGTGCAGAAAAAGGTGGTCAGCTCTATTTTTGACCGCCTAATACTGGGGTAGGTGCCAAAAGTGGCCCCTACTTTTTATGTTTTTCAATTTAAATATTTTTTTTCCATTTTTTTAGTTTTTAAGGTTGAATAAGCTAATGAACTAAAAGGAATAGTTATTAAATAAATTATAAAAGGTCTTAGAATAATTAAAATAATATTAGAATTATGAAAACGCCTAGGCTCGTAAGGCTTGAGGCTTGACCTTGCCACGCCTTTTAAAACCTTGGTCATGCTCCCCTCAAGTGTTGACCTCTGCCATCCATCTCCTTTCACTTCAACCAGATCACATACTCCATTAGAGTCTAATCACACAGAGTTCATTATCTTGTAGTCTCCCGCCATTGCAATTGAATGGAGCCCACACTTTCTTCCTAATCTTCTGCACCTGTTTGAAGATTTATGTTGTGCGTCTACATGCCTTAGTATGGAAGAAGGCTCTGATCCACTTTTTGGGACTTGGGTTCCATCCTTAATGTTTAACCAATTAGCAGTAGCCCAATGCCCTTAGAAATTCAAGATCATTCCAGTGTCTACATGATGTAGGACATTTGATAGCATATCTCCAACATTTTTGTTTTATTAATTGTTTATGATGCCTTAGCTTCATCATTTTTTTCCTTTTCATCCATGTGCAACAAATGGTTGTTTTACTTCCTTAATGTCTTATAATGTAGGTCTTATTTGACAGATGAACCACTCCAAATAAAGTTACACTATGTGTCTACAGCAACGAAAGGAAGGGGAATGGCTTCTTTGAGTGACATACCTCAAGCCTCTTTAATTCATAAAGAAGATCCTTATGCTGCGGTATGAATTAAATATTTGTTGACAGCAAAGTTATTGAACTGTATTATTGTTTGGATCCATTTCTATCCTTAACATAATTTCTAAGATTACATATCTTTTTAAAGACTGGATGGTGCCACTCTAGTAGTCTTGCAATCACTAAAATTTCATTCACCGAGTTGGTTGCTTGCCTCAGGTTGCTTTTCTGTCATATTTCTTGGCAAATTACTTAATGCTAAGTTGTCCGTTAAAACCATCTCCCATTTCCACTTATAAGACAGGCCAAATTCCTGCATAAATTTGGATTCACAAAATGTCTTCTTTCTTAAACAAAGTGCTATGCAGATCATATTGAAGCAGTGCCGAGATACTCACTGTCATTTCTGCTTCAACGAACTACCAGCTGATACAGTGCCCTGTACATCTTGTTCTATACCGTTATACTGCTCAATGCAATGTCAAGTGCAAGCAGGAGGATATGATCTTTGCAACCATCTGAGAAGATGTGAATTTCCTGAAAATTTATCAGATGAGCTCGAAGATTATGTTAGACAAGTTACTTCAGTTGGTATTTTTAGTTCAAACAATGAGCACAGTGCTGAACATAGACACGAATGCCAAGGTGTGCATTGGCCTGCCGTCTTGCCATCTGACATAGTTTTGGCTGGTCGTGTCATTATGAGATATATGCAGCAACAATGTCACTGTAGTGATTCTAACATCCATGGAGTTCTGGTATTTGTAAAAAAGTAATTGCTTTAATTTGTATTTTATCTTCTCATTTTGTGAAAGCATTCACATGGCAACTGATGGCCTTGTTTATTTCTAGGATCTTTGTCACAACTATGGACAACTTTCTCCTGAGAGTAAACTGGAGTTCCATATATATTCTGTTATTCTGTCATGCTGCCTTGAGCATGTTTGTCAATTGAAACTTCTCAGGAGTGCAGCTATTGCTTCACAGGTAATAGCCACTAATTGTGGTATATGACTTTATTTTAATATATCCAAAATCTGTATGAAGTCAATCATTTTTTTAGATTCCAATAATTCTTTGGAGAACGAGGAATATTCTCACTAATGAATTAGAATATCTGGGAAAGTTAATTAAGATCAATAATATCGGGTATAATTTCTTCAATTAAATGATAGACAGTTTTGTGTATGTTGGAGCTAGTTTTTGCACTCCCAAAACTCTTAGATTTTTTATGCGACACACTCGTCCTGTTGATCATGGACAATTTGAATATCAGTCTAAGCCTTGGAGTATAACTCTATAACTATAAGTTACTGTATACTGCAATTTTTTCATGTTTGCTCAAATTGCTATTTAAATAGATATGGGATCTGACTAAATCTGTCTTTTCATTCTTTCTACTTCTGTTGACTATGCCAGAAAGACAGGAGACAAAAATCAAATTTTGGTAACATCTTTTTATGTGCACGTCATCATTTTTTTTACCATAATGCTAAATGTTTTTGGTGTTGAAATTGAGACGGAACTCTATGATGATTGTGATATAAATTTCTAGTACATGACACCATAATTTTGCTTTTGATCTCTTAATGCAGATTGTTATACTTCTATCGCAAATCAGGGTCAATTCCATGGCTATTGTCCGTATGAAAATTCCAGATTTAAAGGGACATTTGGATCATGACGTAACAAGTACTGTAGAACAGGTGTTTGATACTTTTCCTCAGTATTCCCACATTTCTGTAAGAGGTTTTGATGAACGATCATTAAGAAATAAATGATATGCCAATTCACTCGAACATTGTTCAATGTGAATGACTGAGCAAAGCCAACTTAAAATAAAAATATTAAAAATGATATGCCAATTCACTCGAACATTGTTGAATGTGAATGACTGAGCAAAGCCAACTTAAAATAAAAATATTAAAAAAAATAAATTCTGCTTAGGAGTCCTTGGATGCAGATTGATTTTACATCAAATGTTTTTACTATATGCACAAAGAATGCTAAATCTCCATTACAGTGGAACCAATGGAGCAAGGAAATGAAAGCATGATTACATTTTGAGTCTTAGTATACATTTTCCTCTTTTAAATTTTCCTTCACAACAGAATTTGTCTTAGCTAAATAATTAGCAGTATTCTATGTTCCGTTTCCTTTTCTTCTTGGGAGGGTAGGTGTGTGTCTTATGTTATGCATATTCATGCCATTGTGTATGTTAAAAGTTTTAAAACCTCACATTTTCTTTCCCTATCAGTCACTTCCTCAGGAATGAACTACATAAAGATTCTTAGACAGATTCTTCTTTTGACAAATAACAGTACATCTGACACAATGGGCTCTCAAGTTCCCTTTGTAGGGACTTCTTTTCCAATCAAAATTGTCTCTTTTTATATTCATGTACCCAAATGAATGTGGTGTTGTTTACACTGTCAATTTGGTTGAAGCACAATGCTATAGTTTTAATATACCAGTATTTTGTTTAATGATATTTTCAGGTAAGAGTGGGTCAAGCTGTATATTCAGTTGGCAGTTTGTTCAACCACTCCTGCCAACCGAGTGTTCATGCATATTTCCTTTCACGCACTCTCTACATACGAGCAACAGAATTTGTAGCAACAGGGCACGAATTAGAGCTCTCTTATGGCCCACAGGTTTTTCTATTAAATTTAGTATTCCCTCTTGTTTGTAATGATTTAAGAATTTTTACATGATTTGAACTGGCACTTTTATCATGATTTCCTTGGCCTTTAATTTTGTCCCCCCTGTGCTGCCAAGTGTATTTATCTGATTGTCAACATTCCAAGATATGCCACTGTAGAGTAGTCAATTTCTTTATAAATTGGTTACGACTTTTATGCTTAAAATTTACATTGTGATCCACCAGAAGTTTGCTTGGACCATACAATTTAAGTAGCATTTTGGAGCAGATAGGTGTGGCTAGGACCAAATTTGATTAATTACACGGGGGTAGAGTATTAGAGCAAAAAGATCCATTAAATACAGAATCTAAGACACATGATGACTAATAACAATTCGAAGTGCTTTCTTGTCCAACCATTATTTGTCCATAGACATAAGGGGATCTGTTTGGTAAATAAGAAGTGACTTTGACATATCTTCTTCTGCAAATAATTTCTTAAAAACACGGAGCCAGGGGGTTCTTTGAGTGCAGGGTCCCAAATGAATTGGCTTGTTTGTAAAAAGCTTGCTTGTTAGAAGATTTTTTTTTTTTTTTGAAAAGTGCTTGTTAGAAGATATATATCATGGATATCAGGATATGCATGGTTCCATCCTGCAGGAACTCTCAAGCAATCTTTTGAAACCCGTCCTCTTCATCATAAATGAGATGCTTGCCCTTGAAATGACTTGGAACAATAGGGAAATCCCAATTTACACTTCCACTACAATCAAATAGAAAGCTGACAGAAATAGTAATTGTGTTGCAGGTGGGGCAGTGCGCCTGCAAAGACCGTCAGCAGTTGTTGAAAGATCGATATTCATTTATCTGTCAATGTAGTGGTTGTGCTCATCCAAATCCATCTGATCTTGTCATAAGTGCTTATCGGTGTGCAAAACTAAATTGTTATGGAGTAGTCCTGGACAGCTGTGTTGCCAAATATGAGAAACAGAAACTTAACAACTCTCGTGATATCCTTACAACTTGGAGGACTCCTAAGCAGGCATTGTTCTTCATGTGTAACCTTCATTATTTTATACAGTAGAACATGTTCCTATGTAATCTTCATCATTTTCTAGAGTAAATTATACTGTTTTTCTCAAAAGGCCATTAAATATATCTTGCAGTTATATTTAAAGATTTAACTTGGAAAGGGACCAGACTCGCCTGTTAGAATTCATGCATGTTTTGTTCTTTCGAATTCACATGAGCAGCTAGTTTTACTTAAAATTTACAATTAAAGTCATTCGACATTTTTATACTTTTTCTTCTTGACAGGATAATTTTTGCGATCAATAATATCACATTTACATCAGATTATGTAGCCCTCATATATTCATACTATGAGATCATAACTACGTTTAAAGTTGTGAACAAGTAATTTTTTTTCCATTATCTGAATTTGAATTTCCTGATACATAGAAGGCTGATATGCTTGATGATGACATCAAAAAAGTGGCTTATCTTGTGTTTCAACAAACTTGTCATAATGGTCAATTTGAGCTGGGGCATTGTTGGAGTTGTGGTTCATATCATGATATACAAGCTTCACAAGCAACGATTGTCAAAGCTGAGATGTGTGTCAGCAGGTATTAATGATAATAAACATGCCAACGGTTATCTGTATTTAATTGTGTACACGATCATAATTTTAATTCTACAATTACATCAGCAGTAGAATATGCATTGGTCTTTATGTGTGTGTGTACATCTAATATGTATAAGTACACCTCTAACTGTGTTTTTCACTCCTATGCTTCTTTAATGTATACTATTCATTAGGTTGCAAGAAGCGATAGCTTCCAATGAAGTCCCAACTACTGTGCTTTTGGATGCCTTGAAATCTATTGATATTCTCAGAATGCATTTGCATCCGTACAACAAGAGAATTGCTGAGGTGAGTTATAAATAAACAGTTAGTTTTGCTTGTGTATGGAGGGCATGATGTGTTTTTGCAAACATTGTATTCATCCTATCCGGAGATCTTCATATTGCTCGCTCTTTATTAATGTGGATCTTGGATAAGAATTGCGATTGAACACAGTCATAACTCGTGATCAGACTTTAGTTAATTCAACGTTTTAAAATGCGGCTGGGCATTGACCTGGAAAAGGGTCAAGGGTCTTCAATTATGGAAGTCAAACATAAATAAATAACTATACACCACAAGTACTCACAAACATTAGTTAATTTTCATCAAAATAAGACAATGCTATTATTTAAGGTTCTATGATGTCAATGACATTCTAGCATAGCTTGATATATGTCAACTGTCAAGGCACAACCCTCCTTATAGAACAATGTTCTTCTACTTTCTGAGTTTTTCCTAAAAAGGCAACTGAAAAACCAGTCAACTCATGATCGATTCAACTGATTCTCGGTTGAATTGGCCGATTCACCAATTTAACTTACCCCAGTTGAACCAATGGGTTCGCCGGTCTTTGTACTTCTTTTTCTTATATTATTTTAGTCTATAACCAGACCGGTTTTCGGGCTGGTTCCTGGTTTTATGGTAACCTTTTACGCCTCACTCGTTTTATAATGCTGTTAAACATTATCAGGTGGAGGACAATGTTGCCCAAGCATTTTGTCTGGTTGGGGACTTGCAAGCTGCACTAGACCATTGTCAAGCTTCAGTTGAGGTAAGCTTTCAGATATGCTCATTCTTGTGCCTGCCACTGTCACTGATTTTTTTGATGTAGCTTTTAACTTTTCATATTCAGTCTCTAGTTCATATGGTCAAAGTAGCACCCAGGACCGTTCCTAATTGCTACAGCCTCAATCGACCAGAGAAAACAAAATAAGCATTAATTTTAATAATCTTCTTGTCACTTGGTGTATTTCCTCCAAACTATGTAGATTCCGCAGTCAATCAACTATGTCAGATCTCTGCTTTAGACTAGTGAGAACTTTAGCATTTTCATATGGTCTTTTAAGAAGAAAGCTTTTGTAATGTAAGTTTTCGATATATTTCTTTTTTCATTGTTTTAACAATTAACAAGCTAGTATTTTGCTGCGCCATTGTGTTATCATTTCCTTGAACTCTTTTGGCCTGTTTGGTTGGTAGGGAGGATTGAATAATAGATATTTGATCAGGAGTATTGAATTACACTCGACATTATTACAGAAAAAGGTTGAAATCTTGTTTTTCAAGCGTTCAATCTTGTCCAATAGTGCGATCCAAACATGCACTTCTAATATTTCTATGAAACATAGTGTCCAAGTTAAAATGGCAACATAAGCTCTTAATTTATTTACTCTCATTGATATTTCTTGTAGGCAGATAATATGCTTTGAGTTTCTAACATCCTTGAAGTTTAATGAGCTTAAACTTATAATGAATTTTGATAATATTGTGTCAACAGATCCTTGAGAAGCTCTATGATCCAAACCACATTGTCATCGGAAACGAATTGATTAAACTAATTTCCGTTCAGCTATCCGTGGGTCGCGATACTGCTGCAGACGACATAGATCGATTGACTGCAATATTTTCCCGATATTATGGATCACATGCAGAGATCATATTTCCACATTTGCAGTACCTTAAAGAGAGAAAGCTACGAACTTCTTGACCGAAAGTAGCCATTCTTAGTTGTACAGGAGCAGTAAGCAACATGGCTCTCCCCTTCCATGAATCTGGTTAATGTTGTCTGTGTTTTGCATTTGTTATGTGAATCATTCTGTCTGTCGAACCCACTCACCAACCCCAACATCCCCATCAGAGAATATGTTGAAATCTTGTTCACGTTATATATAATTGTTATTTTTTACTTTTGGTTCGATCTCCGTTGGTGTTAGTAGGCAAATGGCCAAATGGGTGTTTGGTCTCCTCGCTGTTAAATATAGGTTTCCAATCATGCTTTGTAAATCATGGTTGATACATACTAATGGAGGGGTCAACTATTCTTCCACCTGAAATGCCAAATATTTGAAGAATTCCTCAGTGCATATATTTACGAAGCCTCTCTATCCCATCTTGTCTATGATGGGCAACTCTAAAAAGGCTCACAAAATAGACCGTGAAATACTAGAGAAAACTATGAGAAAATTTCGTATACAAGAGATTAAGTCCATCTTTGATGCGGATTAAAATTAGATTTTAAGTAGATTTTGATTTTAAAAATAAAATAAAATGTGTGGTTAAAAAGTTGTGAGGCCAATAAATATGTGATTAATATTGATTGTTTTACTTTAACTTAAATTGAAATTTAATTTAAATCAATACCAAATGAGGGCTAACTATAGCCAATTTCAAAACTAAAAAATAAGGTTTAAAAATTAGATATTAATTAAATTTTGTTTATAAAGTAATTAATTAAAAACATATTTTATTAATTAAATATATTAAGGTCACAATTTTATATTATTTGGTTACAAATTATTTCTCAGTCACGAACCAAAAATTTTATATGTCACAAATAAAAAAATTTATAGGTTACAATTTATTCATCCATCACAAATATGAATGAACGTGGGTTGGGTTTTGCCCCCAACCCAACATGGTCGGTTTAATCTAAAATCAAACCAACCCAACCCGTGTAAATGTCACAATCCAATCCAATCAAATGTTAGTCAGGTTGAATTGGGTTGGTCGGGTTGGTCGGGTTGCCAAAAACTATTTTTAAATCTTTGTAGCCAAAAGTAATATTTGGTCAGATTATATGTATTGGATGAGATTCTAAAGTGTTAACCATATACCAAACTTAAAGAAATGACTAAAATTGTTCTTAAAAGTTAAAACTATCTACCTAAAGTTACTGTCATTTGTTTAGTGCACCAATTGCATACCTCACTATCCATACTACAAATTAAAATAACAATAATAATAACCAAGCATAATATTCCTGTTAATCTGTTATACACCAATAAGCACCAACATGTTGAACAAATAAAGTTACAACTCAATTACTCAAAAGGCACGATTAAACTGAAATATTAAACATTAATAAGATCTTGCTCTCCTTTCTGGGCTCAAGGCAGATTAGGAATTTAGGAGGATAATGAGGCAACATCCATGAATGTTCCAGATCCTGATTTTCATGAAATCTGATGGAAACATACAAATCATGAAATTAAAAATTGATATATATATTTCTTCCAAAAAAAAAACTGATATATATATATATATAAAACTGAAACGTGAAATCTTGTAAATGAATGAATTACTTACGTTGGGCCCGTGGTCATCTTCAGTTGATTTTGAATTTAATGAATCTAAAAGTTCATCCATTTGGTTGTAATGTTCAACATCTTCAATGCAAAAACCATCCAAGTTCGGAGAAGCTTTCAACCAATTTTGAGGGCATACTAAGACCTCGACCATCCTAGGACTCAAGGAACTACCGAAATGATCAAGTATCCTTCCTCCAGTACTAAATGCACTTTCTGAAGCAACTGTTGACACTTGAATTGCCAACACATTTTTGGCCAAATTGGACAAAACACCATACTTATTTTTGTTAACCTTCCACCAATCTACAACTTCAAAATCTTTTGTCTCTATGCTTTCACGAGCATCCAATAAGTATTTTTTCACGTCATTTTTTTATCTCAACCGAATCCTTCAGTGCTTGTTTTTCCATAAATCTATTAAGGCGAGCATCCCTTGTAGAAGAAGAACATCCTTTAGATGTATTGGTACAACTTTTAGATTTCTCGGTTGACACTTTACTACTTCCATCAATACTTTCATAACGCACATACCACTCACAAATATCCATCAAATTGGCTTTCAAAGATTTCATCATGTTACTAACAACTTCCTCATCCATATATAAATCATTCAAACAATATTCAACATAATCAATTTTGTATCTTGGATCGAGGATAGTAGCAAAAAGCAACAATTGATTCACATTTTCCATTTTATCCCAATACTTATCAAACTTCTTCTTCATGTTAGTTGCCATTTCACCCAACAAAAAGTTTTTACTTAACCTCCATTCATCCAATTCGAGTACAAGATTACAAATTTCATGAAAATAAGCACAAACACTAACTTACAATGAAGCACTAAAAGTCAAAGTCACATTATAGAAATTTTGAAGAAATTTGACAAACACAGATGCACTTTCCCAATCTGAACTCGACGGAGGTCCACCCCTCCTTCTAATACTATCATTTTCGCGAAAGTAATGCAAATACTGAGCATCTTCCTCTTCTAACCTATCGAAAGCTCTTTCAAATTTCAATGTCGTTTTCAACATCAAATAGGTAGAGTTCCACCTAATTGGAACATCCAAAAACACAATAGACTTGCAATCAATCTTCTCTTTCCTAACACACTCCTTCAATTTTTCATACCTAGTTGGAGAAGATTTTACATATTTGATTGCATCGCGAATATGCACAATGGAGTCATGTGCTTCCTTCAACCCTTCACCAACGATCAAATTGATAATGTGTGCACAATATCTCAAGTGCAAATACCTCCCTTCTAGAACACATCCATCACTACCCCAAGCAACTACCTTTCGCCTAAGATAAGAAATGGATGTTTCATTGGAGCCTGCATTATCAACAGTGACTGCAAAAAATTTCTCAATCCCCCAATCATGCAAACAAGTCTCAATCATTTTTCCAATAGTTTCTCCCTTATGATTTGGAATGACACAAAAATTCAAAATACGCTTATTAAGCGTCCATTCAGAATCAATGTAATGTGTTGTAAGAGACATGTAATTAATATTCTGAATAGAAATCCAAGTATCAGTTGTAAGGGAAACCCTTTAACGGTGAAAATGAAAGGCATCTCTCAATTTCAGTTTTTCATCCAAATACAACTGATAAATGTCTCTAACGAGAGTCCTACGAGATGGAGGCTGAGGGCATGCTACACTACAAAAATGCTTAAAACCACGAGCTTCGACAAACTTAAAAGGTAATTCATCAACAACTATCATTTTAGCACATGCAACTCTACACTCTTCCTTGCTTCGACCAACAACAAGAAGATTGCTTCCTCCACCCTCTTTGTTGTTCTCAAATGATAAAGTTATGTGCTTCTTATCCACAAATCTACCTGGATACTTCTTACATTTATTTGTCAAATGATTACTTAATGTACTAGTACCACACTTCTTAATGCCACAAGCATAATCTATACCACAATAATTGCACTTACACCTAACATCTGGATCATCCTTTGAGCCTAATAGAGTGAAGTGATCCCAAACATAAGAAGCAAGTCTATTAGATTTTCGTTTACCCAATGTTGACGGTGCACGTGGAGGAAGATCAGATTGCAAATCCGTGTCTGTGGCATTTGAGTCTGATTGAGGTTGTGCGCCAGTGCCACTTTCTTCTTCTACATCCATATCTACCAATTATCCCTATAAATAATGTGATAGTTAGAGCCCACTGAGTGAAGCAAACAATTTTTAAAATAGAGAAGGTTGTAATTTCTCACAATACAGAAAATGCAAGCAGCAATAGTTTAAATTCTTTGTAAAGAATATATTTATGAACTGTTTATACTATTGCCAGTGGGTTGACAGCAGTTTAACATGGACGAGAATGGGACAGAAAATAATGGGTAACATAATTTCTCACAATACAGTGAAACATCAATTACTCAAAACAGTGAAAAGCATTTCAAACAAGAGCAGATGACATAGGACATTTAAATAAATTGAAGAAAGATTAACTTCAATTCAGAAAAAGCTATAGAAATTAACACGTGAAATATCTCTACATTTCAAGGCCCAAACAATGATATACATTAAAATTACAGAGAGTTGCACATATATACAATTCCTCAAATATTTAAGTATTCCATGGCCCGATGCTCTGTTGGAATATGTAGTCACTAAAAAGGCAAGCATCAAACCAATATACCCTTGTCAATTTTTACATACCTCCATATAAACAATAACCATTAAATGTTGATTGAAATTAAATTCCCCATGGTGAAGTTAAACGTGTTACCAAACAATAATATTTATTATGACAAGTCAACGAAAATTGGGGAGTTAGGAATTGATGATTAAACAAATTCAAATAAGAACTCAATACATCTTTAGTTTTGGTCGGATTTTGGGTTTAAAGAGATTGAACACACTTAATGACACCCATTGAAGAAAAGTGACTTGTCGGGTTTGAGCCTCCTTAATGACACCCATCGGGTTTGAGCCTCCTTTTGGGAGGAGTGTAAACATTTGATCTCGTTGAAGAAAAGTGACGCCACGTAAGATTTAATGTTGATGTTTTTAATTGAGTGACCAATCCATTGTTGTGTCAATAAGGGAGAAAAATAAATAAATCTAATTACCGGGACTCCAGGTGGCTGAGGCGCTCAGGCGATGTGGCGACTTGCGAGCGTAAAGGGCTTGACCGCTTGAAGGATGGTGGAGAGTCTGGAGATTGGAGGCGCTCAGGCGACTAGTTGTGAATGAGAGAATGAAGGTTGCTGAGGGCTGGAGTTAGTGGTGGTTTTTACTTTTAGGGTTTTTTTTTTCCCATTTAACGTCATTTTTTTTTCCTTTTTTTTTTAAATTTTCGGGTTGGGTTGGGTCGAGTTCTATCCGGTTTAGGGTGCCAACATGCGAACCGACCCAACCCGACCAAACCAGACCAGACCACCCAACCCGAAACTCGAAAACCACCCAACAAATGCAAAAAAACCAACCCAAACCGGGTGGTTTAGGTCGGGTCGGTCGGTTTTGTCGGGTCGGTCGGTTTTTTGCCCACACCTAATCACAAATAAAAAAGTTTATAGGTCCCAATTTATTTATCAACCACAAATCACAAATTTTATAAATCACGACTCAAATTTTCAGGTCACATTATTTATTCACAAGTTATCAATTATATATTATTTATTGATCACAAAATATTCAATTTACGAAAGTGGTGACGTGCCATCGTAGCGGCGACATCCGCACTGGTCTCCTACGAAAGTTTCCGATAATTGGGGTAAAGATATGGAAGAGAGAAGGAAGAAGTTAGATAGAGAGAGGAGCTAAGGGAGGATAGAGCGAGAGGAGAATGGAAAATGACTAGGGTTTTGATAGGCGGTTGGGTTGGGCGGTTGCATATGTATATTAATTTCATTTTGTAACATAATTAATAATATTAAAATTTTGAATTAATATTTGATTTTTGTATAAACAAACTTTAATTTTGATTTTTAAAATTAGATCTTTAAAAAATCTGGTTGAGTATAATTTCCATTAAAATTATAGAAACTTCTATAACCAAGATTTTACCTTGCCACATTATTCCCATATACGGAGACTTTGACAAACTTTCTTCTCTCGCTACTTTAGCACATGGAGAGCACATC
This sequence comes from Fraxinus americana, assembly GCA_035079005.1. Lineage (NCBI taxonomy): Eukaryota > Viridiplantae > Streptophyta > Magnoliopsida > Lamiales > Oleaceae > Fraxinus > Fraxinus americana. The sequence goes on along the minus strand of CM068710.1, from coordinate 33,885,692 downwards.
TGTAGTCGAGTGTTATCTAATCAACTTTATCAAGCATGTTATGAATGCATCTTTGGTACACTACTTCCAAGTAAAGATCAACAATTGTTCTTTTCCTTCCCAGAAACTGAATTTTAAGTTTTTTCTCCTCCTTGCTGTTCAATTGTTCAATCCACCGGACAACGTATAGGATTTCTTTAGCTGAAAATACATTCTTGTCGATCATTCCATCAAGTAAATAATCTTTGCTTATTTCTTACCGCATCGCCCCTTTTATCCAACTACTTTTTTTTTTTTCTTTAAACATCATCACTTCCATGAGCGTCTCTTCATCTTATGTGAATCAGATTTGCCCTCTCCAATTAATGGTTGATCTTAGACATAAGAACAAGCAGAATAAGCAAAGAACACAGCATTGATGCAAATCTCTGTGTACAAATCAATTTATTGACCTGAACACTTTAAACACGAATATAAATGCCACGACCAGCCTGAAGGTCATTACAGGTCATATGTGAACTCCAAGTCAAGGAACACATTTACAACACGAAATAGTCGCACATCTAATTTAACCACAACCCAAATGCTAAACATCCCCCTTTTGAGGGGTTATAACAAACTAAAGGCATGAAAAATGCGTACAGACACAGAACTATTTAGTTGAATGTTACACAATTTCAGGTCCGTCCGGAAGAACATATGTGAAACCTTGTAGGCAGTCGAGAACCTTCAATTAGACCACACATGGACAAGGCCGAGTCTATTTCCAGTGTAGATCTCATTGCGCTCTTCGTCGTAGAAGAGAGCTGTGATATCCTCCAGAGCTTCTGCCATAGTGCTCCTAATTCTAGAAGCTTGCATTCGCTTCTTGGAATTGCAACTTCTGCCACCAGAATTTGTACTGCAACAGCAGCCATCCGAGGGAAGACTGTTGCTTGCTTTTATTTTTGCAAGACACTTCCCTGTTAAGATATTGCTGATATTGATAGAACCAGCTGCACCAATGTATACATCATTACATATTTACCCACAGGATCATATTAAGAGGACTAAATGAAACAATTAGAAACGAAAATTTATATTCCATCTCAATCTTAATCACAATTCAAAGATTTAGTTGCTTAATATAAAATTTCTAATGGATGCATATTGATTTTTGTTTCAGTGTCCCTTTTTGGAATTAAAAATCTTCTTCAAAGTAACTATGTTCCTTTAAAACATACCATTTCCTTCGGATAAGGGATCATCGGAATCAGCTTTGCAGTAAGAAATGATAAGGTCCTGATCACTCGTTATGTAAATGTTATTGGTATTGCAATCAGGATGCCATAAAAGGTGATCCTCAAATGAAGTCACAAGCTCCCCACGGAAGTTCCAAACAGCTACTGTTCGGTTTCTAAATGTCAGGAATAACTGGTTCTCGTACAAAAATATAAATGCAGATGGAGTCATGAATTCGGTTCTGCTAACTTCTGTTAACTCAGAATCTCGGACCTGCAGCAACTACAAGTCAGATTTTATCGGATCTGAACATCTAAGTAATTGAAGATGGCAAATGACTTACATCAAGAATCTGGAGGTTCTCATTCTCTTGCTTGACTAAAAGCTTTTCATTGAACTGCTCAATGAAATCCACCTTCTTGTTTCGGTGAAGTAGATGATTGAAAGATTTAAGAACAGTTCCATCCTCAATTGAAAGAATCTTTAGAGGAACATGGCCACTAGCCTTGGTAAATATTAGTAACATGATTCCTGGACTGTTCCAAAGATCATATAAGAAAAGCAGCTTAAATATATATGACATAATGCCTACTCGCTCCAACATCAAACTTTTATTGGTGAAATAACAAACCACAGCTTCAAAAACCAGCTTCACGTGTTTTCAGAAGCAACACATCAAACACGGTACTTGTGTGCCTCTGCTAAACATTAACAGACGAGTAATGCTATTTGTCATTATGATGATACAACATCATTGACGTGGCAATTCATTATCCCTCACGTCTCTCTTTCTCTCTCCTCCCCCTCTCTCATAAAAATTAAATTGAACGGTCAAATCCCATTATTCCACATAGACTGCCATATCATCGATGTTCCATCATCATAATGATAAATAACATTATTCTTAACAGACAGATTGAAATTTTGACCAATAGATCACCATTAGAAAACAACATAAGAATTGACCATGTTCAGACAAGCTAACATACGCATGAACTTTTGAAATCATATGAACCTCATGAAATAGAAATACAAATTTAAAAAATAATATATACTGGCAAGTGGCATGAGAACAGACCCTCTCAGCAATCAATTTACAATATATCATCCTAATAAACAATTGTAAACTTCAATAATTTACAATATATCATCCCAATAAACAAATGTAAACTACAATTCTGTAAAGGAGTGATAATCTTCTGAGTTTTTTAACCTTAGATGTAAAACTAGGAGAACTTTACCCTTTGTGCACTTTTCCCTTGATAAATCAAGGAATATATTATTCTGCCTATGAGAGAAGAGACTTAGGCATGTTACCCATGCTATAAAGTGTATCACAACAGCACTAATTTTGAGACAAGAAACAAATTATTTAATGTTAAATAGAAACGGTTAAACTGTACTTAGACCACCATTTAATGCATCCTAAGGGTCTACTCTACCAGACTCATAAATTGAAGCCAGCACGTGTATGGATTAACGTCAAAATACAAAATTACCTGATCTTAATCTCTTGAACATTTTTATCCGAGATGGAGTACAACATTGTATAATTTTTCAAGTCAAACACCTTGTATATGCTGACAAGAGAAGAAAACATACATATATCAACAAACTGCAGCAATCTTGTGATAACACAGCTGAGATTTTTTAAGATTTACCTATCTTGTGCAGAATAAGTAAGAACCTTCCCATTTACATCATCAAACTCCACAAAACCAGGCCATTTCAATGATTCTGACTCAAAGAGAGGAAAACCAGCATCTGGTTTACCCCTTCGAATGTATCTGAAATAGTTTTGCAACATGGATGAGTAACAAAGTGCAAGAATTAATAGAAATCATTTAAAATGATGCACAGAATCCCATACTCAATCCTTGTGGTTCTGCATTTCAATGAACTAAAATTATCTGAAGCATAAACTGAAACTGTGATGAGTGAATCATTATTCTTATTGTAAAATAAGCTACGAATGACTTCATCAGGACTGACATTCAAAAAGCATATCCTCTGATTAGTCTCTGCATCCAAGAAATATAAAAGTCCCATTTCAATGTCAAATCTTAAAAGCAAAATATTGGTGAAAAAAAATTGCAAAAGTAATTTGTCATTTTCCTTTGTAAAGCATCTACCTCGACTAAATGCTGCACAGACACCAGATTGAGCAAGAGCAAAGACAATATCATGGGCAGCAACTATTTCAATAATTTGTGACCTCTTCTTGAGAAATGGCAACACCATGGAACAATGTCCCTTGGGATCATGAGTATCATATTCTTCCTGAATCCAATATAATTTCAGTGAGACCACAAAGAAAAAGAATTAAGAAAATACCAAGAACGCCCTTCAAACTCATTACTTCTAGAAATCTAACAATTATTTTAAAGAACTAAAAATAGATACGTACGACAGAGGACTAGGCCAAGCCATCACAATCAGGAAAAAAAAATCTCTACAACTTCACACATTCCAAGTAATTAGACTGAATATTCAAGCAGCCACTACATTATCTTCGAATAACTGGAAATTAATGCAGCAAGTTCATCCTTTATGCTAGCAAGAGAGGAAATTACTGGGGAAAGGAGGTCAAACTTGAAATCTTTCTCACTCAAAGCCAAGCCTACATTTAACTATTGCTATCATCACACAAAAACGTATAAAGAATAAAAGAAAAAAAGACAGGGCAATTGAAAATTGGAATTCATTTAACCCCTGTTTGCTATTGATTAAAATCAGATTTTAATCTAAGTCAAAGTCAAACAATCAATATTAACCACATATTTCATTGGTCTCACAACTTTTTAACCACATATTCCATCAACTTTCATCAAAATCTACTAAAAATCTAATTTTAATCTCCATCAAACAACTCCTTAACGGTCAAAGTAACAATCCCGGATGCTACATGAGACATCATCTTACATGTATATCCAAAGATCATCATTATAACAATTTCCTTTATCAACTAGCAACTTTACTTAACAAGAATGTTCATCTACTCTGTAAAATTTTACAGAAGGTGCTTGCATTAAAGTGTACAAAGCCTCGAAGGAGCGCATGTAAGATATTTAAAGATTAAAACTCGTAGAGTGAAATTAAAAAGTACAGCAAATCCACAAAAGGGCAAGCCAAGTACTGTGATAAGAAGTATAACAAAATGGTAAGTTCATTAACTAAGGATTCCATGATCGTAGTTTCAATGTCTATAATTCAAATATCAATAATTTCAAACTAATGTGCCGGACTGGCAATCTCCCACTAACATTCATCAAGCATACCAGAGGCCAGTTGGCAAAGGCATTTTAAAAGTCACGTCCACAGTCCCCCCTTTTTGTATGCATAAATACGCTCTATTAAACGAAAACCATTAAGCCTCTCTTTGGGAAAAAAATTATAAACAGTATAATTTATTAATAATGGATAAGTAAATAGTACTTGTGGGACCATTGGAATATGTAGATGAAAATGAAATTTGACCATTTATAAATGATTTATATATTTTGCCAAATCGACGCTTAATTGATAAAATAAAATACGGAGGCTTAATTAATGATAAAATCAAAATCACCCAACTTTTTAGGTGAAGTATATCCTCTCGAAATTCCCTTATTGTCTGACAGCAATCTTCTACATTTATCTTCTTCTTTGGCCAATATTATATATTTTTTAATCCATGTCTAATATTCAGATCTACATATATGTATCAATAGACACAAGTTAAATTCAACTGATAAAACATGAGAAATGCACAAATCTCCATCTGAGTTGTTCTCAGAAACCCATAATAAGCACTAAAAACCCTAAATTCTCATCACTGTTAATTTTAACATAAAAAATCGTCACAATTTTCTGAAAGATCAACTTAACAATCTAAATACATAAAATATATAACATCAAAACTAACACTTTCAAAAACTAAACTTTTTACACCAATCTAACCTGCAAAAGGATGTTGCGGAATCGTTCCTGAGCGTTGCTCATGCTGAAAGCACGGTCGCGCTTAGAGCAAATCTCTCGCCTTTGGAGCTTCTTCACGCTGTTCACAAACCCATCTAAGCCCCCACGGGGACGCTTCTTCGCCACCACACGCCGCCCACAACATGGCCGTGGACTCGCTGTTATTCTCCTACCCTCCATCTCAATATCCAACGTCGATACAAACTTTAAAACAAATCTAAACCCTAAAATTCACACATAGATACACGAACATCTACCAAATTCTGTACCAAAATGAATCAATCGTGGGTTTAGTTTTTATGAGTGAAGAAACCAAATCTCAGGACCCAGAAAAAGTTAGGGATTTTCTCGCCTAAGGTCCAAAGATTAATTTCCGCGTACAGAAAAAACAGTCTCTCTTCCTTTTCCAACCGGGCTTTTGAATTTCTGTGTATGTAGATATACAGGCACGTATGATAAAGTTTATTTATAGATAAAATCTCCTCTGTGTTTTGCAGAAGGCAAGGAGTGAACCTTTGCTCCGAGAGAGAGAGACAGAGAGAAAAGGGCACGCCGGTTTTAAATCAATTTGACGTCCGACCCCGAATTCAAAATGACCGTATCAATTTATTTACTCTTTTTTTGCTAATTAAAAGAAATAGTTTGGCCTTTCTTTTTTTCTTTTTTTCTTTTAGTTGAAAATTTGATTGAATGCACTTGCTTTGGTATTAGGAGCATAGGCGAATCATGATTAGACTATAAGTCTAGGTAATACGTTTGAAAAAAAAATTAATTAATTTACACATAAAAAGAATTTTACATGAATTTTTTTTTTTTTTACACTTAAAAAAATTAACGGCTGATCCCCACTCCCACCAAATTCGTCATTGATTATGAGGTTCAATATTCTTTCCACATCTTAGAAGTTTTCAAATGAATGATTTCTGGATAATTTTAACCAATCGAGGCTTGATTCGTAGTGTCGAGATAATAGTCACAGTCATTGTCCGAATGGATTTCAACTCGAACCTCACTTGAATCGGATCCTTCGGTCCATTAACATTACGTTATACAAGTGTTAGGTGACTAAATAAACCTTTTTTTTTTGTTAGTTGAGGACATATAAAGTGTAGTTTTAGAATGTTGGAGATATGAGTGTAATAAATAATAGTATTGGGAACATAGATGCTGCACTTACAAAATATGAAGGACCCTTAGTGAAATTTCTCCAAAATATGAAGTACCTTTTATTTTTTAAACACTTTTATCAATTATTTTTTCTTCCAAAAACGTATTATGAAAAATCTTTAACTTGTTCAAGTAGAGGTGTAAAACCAATTTGATCAACAAGACTTGTTTTCAAGGCATGCTTCCTCACAAGTAAATTTTAACAAATCTTTAGAGGTTAGCACCACATGATCCAACTTTAAAAATTGGCTTAGGTGGGTCGAGCCTTTAGCTCCTGTTTGGATTAAAATTAATTTTTTTAGTAAATTTTAATAAAAGTTGATGAAATATATAATTATTTTTAAAAAAGGTGGATCGAGCCTTTAGCCCTTATTTGATTTAAAATTATATTTTTAGTAAACTTTAATAAAAGTTGATGAAATATATAATTGATAAAAATTATTAAGAAATAAATTTAAATAAAAATAAATTCTAGAAAACGGGGCCAAAATATTGTTTATGGACCGAGTATGGACTAACCAATCCATTAGTCCATTATCACGCACCTGTCCTCGAGTTTAGGCTCTATCCATTAGCATGCGGCTCAACAATATTTTATTGTAAGAATGTATTTTAAAATAGTAAATTGTCCTCGAGTTTAGGCTCTATCCATTAGCATGCGACTCAACAATATTTTATTGTAAGAATGTATTTTAAAATAGTAAATTGACGTGGTTAAAAAATTAAAAAAAATTGAATTTACGTACAATATTACTTTTTTTAAAAACAAGTGATTGAAAAAAAAAATATGTATATTGGAAACAAAGGTTGAATCATGGGCTAAATATAGGCATATACACTAAGAGGATTGAGCGAGAGAGAAGAATGGAAGCTTTACTCTGCAGAAAACTCGGTGACCCAACTATACCATTAGACGATTCGGATAATTCGCCATTAACTCTCTCAAAGGCTCACCTGATTCCACAACTCAACTCACCTACAGCAGTGAGAGTCCGAGTCAAAGCCACCAGCTTGAATTTCGCCAATTACCTTCAAATCCTGGGGAAGTACCAGGAAAAGCCACCCTTACCCTTCATACCCGGATCCGATTACTCGGGCACCGTCGAGTCCGTGGGACCCAATGTCACAAAGTTCAAAATCGGCGACACCGTTTGCTCTTTTGCTGGCCTCGGATCATTCGCCCAATTCATTGTCGCCGATGAAACTGAATTGTATGCATCTCCACTTACTTTACTTGATTTTCTTTCTTGTACTAGCTTGCACGGAAATCGGAACGACATTTGAATATGTTATTCTTCAAAATGGTAGGACACACCGTACTGTGAAGAGAATAGATTTCAATAATTATGTTAAAAGAAATTATTTATAAATAATTCAATCGCTATTCTCTAATCACTCGTTTAGTTTTTCATTGCGGAAAGTTGATTTGGTGAGAAGAGAATAACACTCTACTCAGTACTAATTTGATAATGAGCTTACTTGGATTTTCATTTAATTTGAAATCTATTGGTGGATTGCAGAATTCGAGTACCAGATGGATGTGATATGGTTGCTGTTGGTGCACTTCCAGTCGCATATGGAACATCACATGTGGCCCTCCTCCATAGAGCACAATTGCGTGCCGGTCAGGTCGAACAAACTTCCTGTTCTTCTGTACATGATGGTATTGTATGTTATCTATGTATGTGTGGTTATGTTGCAATTGTATGAAATTGTAGGTACTCCTGGTTCTTAGTGTTACTGGCGGTGTTGGAGTTTCTGCTGTACAAATCGGAAAGATCTGTGGTGCCATTGTTGTCGCTGTTGCAAGGTACCAATTTACCGAATTTGCCAACTTTTTAGACAATGCAAGTGTATGAATAGCAAACCTTGTATCAAGAAGATGAATTTGTTTTACCTCTCAAAGCTTGTAGCAGCATAACTTAGGTTTGGCTGTCTGATAGGGGAGAGGAAAAGGTGAAATATCTGTATTCCCTGGGTGTTGATCATGTAGTCGACTCAAGCACAGGAAACATCATTGACAGTATCAAGGGATTTCTGAAGGCAAGAAAGCTTAAAGGAGTTGATGTTTTATATGATCCAGTTGGAGGCAAGTTGACAAAAGAATCCATGAAGTTGTTGAAATGGGGAGCACATATTTTAATTATAGGTTTTGCAAGTGGGGAAATACCTGTTATCCCAGCAAATATTGCTCTTGTGAAGGTATGCCTCTAACTGTTTGTATTTATGGTACCCAGGATTCTAGATTTGTTTTTACCGAAGAATATAAAATTATAGACTTGAGTGATTTTATACCGCCTTTGTAACGACCTGGTCACTTGATCTCTATTCCCAAATTAGTATAGCATATGTATTGTTCGCTTTGGAAGGACATATGCCCTCTTACTCTTCACGGATTTTTGTTACGTCCCTCGAGATTTGAACCCAAAACATCTTACTTGCCTAATTGGTACCAAAATTCAACTTAAATGTATCAAATGTTTTGAATTCAAATTTTGGAGCTCAACAGAAATCCGTAAAAAGTAAGATGATAAATATCATTTCAAAACCGACAATATTTTTGATAGCACAGAGCCCGAGTAATTACAATCTACATCTGCTATGATTTTTTGTTATCTTTGCGTTGGTAATTGTTAGATAAAGAATTATACTGTAGGGAGTCGATATTTGGAAATGGCATTGTTGCTTGCCTATGGTTGGCGTTGGTATGGTTTTTATCACCTTCTGGCCTACACTTTATGTTCAATCTAAGTGCATATTTTATTTTGCAGAACTGGACAATTCATGGACTCTTCTGGGGAAGCTATAAAATAAATTGCCCAGCTGTACTTGAAGATTCTTTGAAGGAGCTCGTATCCTGGCTGGCAAGGGGTTTAATTACCATAAACATTTCCCATACTTTCAGCCTCTCAGAGGTAAGTATCAACCCTATCTTTTGCCCGACTAAAGTTCCTTGCCTATCTACAAGGAATTCGAATTTTCTGTGCGCTATGCTACATGAGTGATTGCATAAATATGTTATGATTAAATCCAATGTGTGCTGATCTATACTGTTTGTGGTGACAGGCGAATCTTGCTTTTGCTGCCTTGAAGGATAGAAAAGCAATCGGGAAGGTGATGATTGCTTTCGAAGATCACCAAGCTGAAAGATCTAAGCTTTAATTGGCAAACAATCTGACATGGAATAGAGAAACTTTTCCCAAATATTCAACAATTCTAAGTATCCAAAGGGCTGTTGTTAACAAGGCTAAAGGATCTTGTTCCAATTTAATAGCGGGATGATTTCTATTCAAATTGCTGGACAGGCCTAATCATCTAGTCATAAGTAATTCAATAAGAACTAACTCTTCTATTCGACTTCAGATGTTTCCATGTTACCCCCCAAGTAAGGTTCATACTTCATGTGACACAGTAGAAAATGCTGAGTACGCCTCTTGTTGTGAATCAAACAAGAATTTTGAATGTCACGGCTTGAATTGCCTTCTTAATTTAATTTTATAGCATATACACATATCCAATGAGTGAATTTACTCGTATATTCCATACGTGCCATGAGGTAAAATTTAGGCGATAAACATCTTTAAAAATATTGAATATTCAAACTGTTAAAAGAACAACACCTCCTGTATTATGAGTGTGTTTGGTAGGGATTTTTGAGGGAAGAATTGATTTTTAAATAGTGATATGATGGGAAATGTGTGGTTGAAAAAGAAGAAAAAAGTATTGATGTGATGGAAAATATTATTTTATTGAAGAATGTGTGGTTAAAAATGAGAATTGATTTACTGTAGAAAATGAGAATTTTTACCAAACAGGCTCTATATTTTTTCTAAGCTTAAAAAGATCTGCGACCAAACGAGAACTGAGTTAGTCCTGGTTCAATCCAATTCCATCCCTATTTATGGAACCTTTTCATTCTGTTTAGAATCCAAAATCAGATTGATTCTCAATGAAATTGGACTATGCTCATCCCCATCGCGACGAAAGAATCAAGGTAATCAGTTTCAACTACAATTTTCTCCATCTTAGCTTGTCTGGCATATAGAGGCTCCTTAGTTAACGAGCAGCCACCACCCACCAAACAAACCAACACACCGAAAAATAAATAAATAAATAATATTTATATAATTATAAGATGGTAAATTTTCAGTTAAAAGAACTCATTACAAGAACACAAAATGGTACTTCCACAGAGTGTAGCTAACTAGGAAGATAAATGTTGGCGCATTGCCATGGAGGATGCATGAGCAAAGTGTTTTTGACTTAGAAGTACATAAGGATATCCTATAATTGATAGAAAATGAGCAGGCTTGGAAAATGAAAGTATTTCATACCAAACTTTATTGTTCTCATCCAGTGTAATTGAGAAGCGTTCTTCCCCGGCCTGCAGATAACAAAATCATGGCATGGTTATGCGGTTGTGAGCAAATGAAAATAATAAGCTCCACATGCCAAAGATAAAAACAAACTAAATCATTTGGAGGGTCTAAAAAGGAAGATTAATTCAAACTCATTGATGTAATGGTCCCTTCATGCTTACTGAAAAATTCATCAAACCAAATTAAATCACAGCCAGGGATGTGAACATGCCAGCTGCTATAAACTTGGCAAAAGAATCTGACACAATGGACCAATCAAACAACAGCAAACTAACCCGTGTTCCAAAAAATCCGGCGGGAGTTATATTTATCTTTTTCCACCACTTGGTTCAATACATTGCTAGATCTACTGGAATATCCACAATAATAAAATCCTTAGCAACCACAACATGCCAAGTTAGTTTTGGTACACCCCTCGCTATTCTAACATGTTCTACTGAGATAGTCATTCTTCTCACAATGGACAAATCGATCAATGATATTAAATAACATCACAATTCACATTTTCCCAAAAGAATTTACATTCTCTTAGTATGTTCTTCATGTGAAAAGGATCAAAAAAATCCACAACAATACAAATATGTAATTGTACATGTGAGTGTGTAGAAACATTTTGCGAGATTGGATTCTATAGGTTTATTTATTTGATAATCCATTTCATTTACCCTTCAAAACAAGGCATCAAGACAAACTACAAAAAGAAATGCATATAACAGTTATAACGTAATCTCAAGTGACGAGTATTATCATGTTATGAAAACTAACCAGTAGGTGCCCTGCGAGAGTTCCACTGCCAAAACTAAATGAGGCTACAGATTTTTTAGGGCTTCTGTTTTCATTAACATACACCACTTGTAAAGGCATCATGAGCCATGGGAATAGTTCCTTAACACAGACACAGAACTTCACTCCAGTCTGAATAGGAGTCTTTGGATCAACAAATGCCCAGTTCAATCCAAAATGCCTGCATGTTCAATGAATTCTGACATTCATTTAGAATCATGATTTTGTTATTTGTGCGGTTTATCGTATTTATGTATGAATAGGCGACAAATTCTACGTAAACCTCCAATTCTGAAGAGCACTTTTGCCCTTTTCAAAAGTCTCAGAACCCGAACCAACAAAAACTCGGGTGTGGTTAACTGAAAAGCCACTGTCTGATAGCTCTCTATCTTGCTGAACGTTATCGGCAGGCTTCACAGTAGACCCTCTGTATTTGCTGTCATAGTTGAAGTCACCAGATCTGCCAAGAGAAGTGTAACCTAGAACTAAATATACTTGGGGGAGAAAGAAATAATAAACATAATAGTTCAAGAAATATAACATTTACTTGTTAATGCATGTCTTCTGTTCACGAGGAGATGGACGAGCCCAACACAAGAAAACCATCTTCTCCCCAATAGATACAGGCTCTAACAAATAAGAACAAAACTATAAATAATCAAGAGCTACGATAAACTAAAGAAAAATAAAAATATATATATATTTAAAAAACTACTTCACATAGATGTCAGAAATTTGTGTTTATATCACGGAAATTAGGTAGAGAAGGCGTCATTTGGGAGACTCAACGCATAGCAGATGGGCTGCAGCTCACTTTCCTTTATTAAGGGTCGTCCACTACCAACTCTATGGTATAACTACGACGTATGGGGTACCACAATTACCCCCACTTAATGCCATGAAAATCTTATCAGACACCAACACAGAGTCCATGACTACCCGCATTACACATAAATCTGTCTATTCACACCAAATACTACCCCAAGAATTGCTCAGATACCAGTTTTCATAAACTGAAGCTCAACCACAACAAGTATATCACATAAAATCTGGCAGAGTTGTGCGATAAGGCAAAGTAATGGAATGTCCTACTACAATAGTGATTTTCAGATAGCATCATCCTTTAAATGAACTTACAATTTTTATGTAGCACATGCTAAACAGAATTTAACAAGGGAGGTGTAATGAAATACGTAAAACCAAGCAACCATGACAAAACTTCACCCACCTAGTAATCAACCTATTCCAATCCCTGCCTGAAACCAAAAGCTGATTATATAATGAGAACCTGAGACAGAAAGGAAAGAATGAGCTCAATTCAGGAGCAACCCATGATTTTTTTTAATCAATAATTTATTAATAAAAAGCACGGTAAAAAATCACTGAGAACTAATAATCTGATAATAAATGGCACTTTAAAAAAATAATTGAGAACTATCATTTTGTTATTTCTGCAGTGCCTGCAATAAATAGCTAGCAAGCAAGACTCAGAAGGAATCTCAATTACAGTAAATATGATTCAGTGTATGATTAGGTAGCAGACCATTAACCAATATATGAGCATGAAAGCGCATCATGTTAAAAACCTCCAATTAACTTAACAATCATGTTATTTGACTTTATCCTCCGCTGGGCATAAAAATAATTACATCTGCAACAACCACCGGTTGGGAATAAAAATAACTGCTTAAATCACATTACAATTTTGCAATCCCCACGGAATTGTTTTTCTCTTTTCCGACCAAACATCTCATGATCTTACTATTCACAACTGAAGCCAATTCTCATTGATCAACCCGTAATTAATCCAACCAACCCTGGCATAAAATTCCAAGTCTGAGTGTGAATAGAACTTAAATATTAGAATTAGGACCTTGGGATTTTAAACCCTCAAATCTAGAAGTCTAAACCAAGGGCAAATGAAAGTTCAGAATTCTCAATTTTGAAGCTTAATTTAAACTGCCTTCAACTTCCTTATAATCGAACCCTCGTATCGATAGCATACATATCAGAAGAACCTTCATCATAGAGAAGCATCACAACCAAATCAAATCCAACCAAACAATTTCAACATGAGAATTGTTTAAACTATATCAGCCGTTCTGCAATGCATAATATCAACGGATTCAAAATTAAATTGGCCGGTGAAATATGGAGCAACATATTTAAGCACAATAAATTAGTACAAAAGTGTCTTAGCTTGAATAATCGTAAAATGCAGAGAGGATGTGGATTACCCTCAACTTTCGGAGATTCTACGTAAATCTGTGGTTTGGTTCATCAACTGGAGCTCTTTCTCTAATGGGTCGCCACTCGCAGACACATTTTATTTTTTCAAAATTAATAATTGGATTTTATTTTTATATTCCCTTATCTAAGCCCCATTTTTTGAAACAGAAATATATCATTGGTATATATTAAAATTAAAAAATTAGTCGTTATTGTTGACTTTTGTTAGACGAGTGAGATTCAATAACGATTATATTTTCAATTTTAATTTGATTATAAACACGATCGAACACGCCCTTAATAAAACAATATTACACGTAAACTCAAAATTTTTTCTTTATTTTTAACTATACATTTTTCATTAATACACTATTTAAAATTGCATTTTTTTTTTAATAAAAATAGGGTCAAACAATAGATTAGATATTTTTTACTTTGTAAGAAATTTGATATAAAATAGAAATAACTGAACTCGCATCTAGAGATGTCAAAATAGCTTATCGACTAGAAGTGTCCGTGGCTCGGCCCAAGAAAGAGCCCCATTTTGGGGCAAAGGCTCGAGCTCGTCACCCGGATGAGCCGAGCCAACTCAACCAAGTTTTTTTTAAAAAAATAATAATAATAATTCAACTGTGAATATTAAAATAAAAAATCGAGCAAGCTCAGGTCGAACCTAAAATTTTTTGCCGAACTGTGCAAAAAAAAGCTCGAACCATTTTTACTCGAGCTGAGCCCGAGCTTTGAGTTTCAACTCGGCTCGTTTTGTTGACACCCCTAGTCGCATTTCAAAACTTTCCAATTATTGCAACTTTTATCTTGACTTTTCATTTATAGCGACACCAATTCCGAACAGGTAAAAACTACAGCAATTTAAAATATTTGGGATCGAGACTACAATTGTCCCTCTAAAATAACATCCTTTGAATGGAAAAAAGGAATGGTCATTGTACACGACTTAATCTCGTACGTCACTTTTTTGTATTTAGAACTTATCTAGAGTATTAGAACTTATCTAGAGTATGTTTGATATAGAGTTTTTTTACGATCAATTTTATGGAAAGTGATTTTTTTGATAATGTAAAATTGAAGATTAGAAAAATTATGAGTACATATAAAATTATTTTATAAGAAGAATATGTAATTGAAATTAAGTTTTAAAGAATATATATCAAACATAGTATTGCTATTTAACCACAGTCTAAATAACAGTTAGGTGATATTAAATTATAGATTCATTTAAATGTAAAATCAAATGATCCATTCAATTTGATCTATCAAGTGTAATCATCTAAATTGGTACTAAATAGCATTATTTGCACATCTATAAAGATCTTATTATCTGCACAATGTTTTAATTGCAATGAAAGTCCCTGTATTCACTCATTTTGGCCCTTACATTTTTTACTTTCTCCATCGCATGTCATTAACCATTAATTATATTAACGTGTTGCGTCTGACAACGATTTTTATCCAAATATTTTGCTAACATTCATTGATTTTTATCCAAATATTCTTCTAGCATTCATTGAAATGAGGTGCAAATACTTTGTCAATCTTTTGCATTTATTATGCTTAATTAATAGAATGTTAAAAATAAGAATGCGAACCAAAAAAAAAAAGGTTGAGGACATAAGTGAAAAAATAAAATTGCAAACTCCATAATTAATTCAATCTATAATTATTGCAATCTATTTGTTACTCAAGAAATTCAGGCCGCACAAAGAAGAGATATAGCAAATTGAATGGGCTTGTTGACGGCCCAGTTCAATGTTGGCAGCCCGAGTTGCCACCCATGATATTAAACCCATTAATTTATTTTTATTGATAAGAAAATGGTCCACAGATTTTGAATAATGAAAACTCCACATCCCTGAAAACCTGCTAAGGAATTTCACCATCAATAGCAGTAGCCATCAATTTAATTTGGTCTACAGTCAATTTTTTATACATGCACCCGACAAATACTGAGTTAAACTTGAGTTTCCACAACACTACCATTACATAATCACACTATGGGACCACCAAATTCTAATTCAATAAAACATTATTTCAGATAGGAAATAAGAGGTCGTGACGCGGTGATAGAATCCCCTTTTCTACGCCCCAGGTTTCCATATGACGATATGGAAGCGAAGAAAGGAAAAAGAGAAATCACATACCAAACATGTCATAATGCTATAGCCAGCACCCCTCGTGGTGATGACTTATTATTCGAACTGAAACTCATCAACATTCAAGATCAAACTCAAACAACTAGGATTTATAATCCTTGACTCATATAAATCTCAATAAATTTCTCGAGCTGATCTTGAACGAGTTCTGTACAAGCCCAGCATACCGTCTGCAGCCCTACGCAACACAGAGAAGATTAGCTCACAATTTTTTCACACAAAAACTTTAATGTCACTTTCTATGACAATTCTTTTATATAAGAAAAATAGGAGGGAAACTGATATTTTGGACCACAGTTTACTTATAAAAATACAGAATGAAAATCAGTAAGCATTTCAGAAACACACTGCAGAAATTAGGACCACCCTACAAACTCAATCTGCAGAAGCTAACCATTTGAAAAATAAGCTAAATAATTTCCTAAATAGGGTTTAAAGTAGACGAGGCTCTTCATCTATAATTGGAAATATTTATCACATTGTCCCATAAACCAAGAGTTGCATGAACTGATTATGGATAAATTAATCAGAAAGCATCCACTTAAAAAGAGAACTTCTGTACTGAAAAACCTAAATTATACAATTAAAGTTGCATATATGGTACACGTATAAATAAAAAGAATTGTTTTTGCGTACTTACTTCACGCATAAAGAAAATGAGAAAACCAGAAACAATTCTAAAATTGTGAAGTATATAAAATTCATACCTGTACTTTCCACATATAATTTGACACTTGAAAGTACGCAATTTCTGAATCCAAATGGAAATCTAGCATATTCAATTGAAATAAATAAAAAAAGGGGGGAGAGAGAAATAGATGAGGTTTTATGATACTTATAATAGACAAAAGAGTGAAAGAAGTGCTGAATAAAGTACAATACTAAGTAATTAAACTATGATTATCATCAGATTATTACCAAAACCACAAACTTTGTGCGGGGATATATCCTATATTTTTTTTGTTTGATAACCGTGGATGTGGGCCAACTTGTGCGCACCTCGACTAATTCCACGGGGCCTTGAAGTTTACGGTTAGATACTCACCCCCAGTGGCCCTGAAGGGACTCGAATAGGTGATCAAATCCAAGGCCTGACCAAATATCCTATATTTTGAACTGGCTATAAAATTTTATAATGGATTCTTCGAGACATTTAGCTCGAGCAGAAGTTACGGGTTTTACACACTCGAATAAGCTAAAGTTCTGAAGTAAAATCAACACATAACTGCAGTAAACTGCAGTGTCCTAGGTTACAACGAAAGGTGGCGAAACTATATAGTTTATAAAAGAATCCAAGAAGCAACTCACAAAATCTAAATCGTCAAGTATAAACTCAAATGAGGAGCTCTCAACTGATTTTGATTCACAAAAGTTAGGGAGAGTGAAAACTGAAACAAAGTTTTAAGCTATTCCTTCATAAACAAATGTTCATACCACACCCTCGGAGTTCAACTCTTTCAGTATGACTCGCGACGTAGGACTTTTCTATATCAATGTAACACAAATACATTCAAGCGCGTCTAATCAATAGACAGAGATATGATTTATAGAAAAGGAAACATTTAGCCCCTTTTCTCTAATATAAACATAAAACTAAAATCAGGTTTATCCATAGGAAATTAAAAACTACTTGAAAAAGAAGGCGACGAAGAGATACCATAGATGAGATCTTAGGTTATTCACCGAGATTTAGGAACATTTGCTTATAAATATTAGTATAAACGTAGAATAGAACGACCAACTGTGAGTCATCAAAATACACTGTTCAACAATCACTGATGGCATGTATGGCATACAAGATTAAACATTACAATGAACAAGATTTTAGTGTTTTTTCTTCTCCTTTTTTTATATATTGTTCACTGCTGTAGGGTGACACCTTACCAAAACGAGTCATAAGTGAATAACAAAGGCATCTTGCCAGAAGGGAATTGTCTTTTGGAAACAAGACTGAGCCTAAACGATAACAAAATGAAGGCAACAGCAAGAGGAGCTCCCTTCAGTCCAAGCACAGAGGAAGAGGGACATGAAACTATCTCCCGCATCATTCACTCAATCACAGTAGCATAAAACTTCCTGTATTCTACTTAGCGGTTAAATGAATGAGTCGGCAGCTAATTCAACCCCCAATATCGTCCATGAATGGGCTAAAGGAAGCTCCTTTAGACCATTTCTCATTGTATAAATATTTCAAAATATTGATCACATTTCCCAAATGACCAAGAAGATGTAAAAGAGAGTGTGAAAGAGAGAGGAAAAAAATGATTAACATGCAAAAGTACTTCCAGTGAAATTTCAAGCTCCAAATGCTTATGAACAACCTAAATCAAGACAGTTTTTATGCTAATCATGTGACAAATCAAAAATCCTAATGATGACACATTCAATTTACTAGCTAATATTCAATTAAGATTTGTTTCCCTAGCTCAACACTGAAAAACAGAAAAGCGTTGCCTCATTTTACTTTCCCAGTGAAACCTGAAATAGAGCAACACTATTTGCAGATGGACACTGAACCAGATAGAAAAATAAAATAAGAGTGTGGTAGAACATATTCTGTAGCACAAAATGAAGAAATTGAAATCAAATTTCAATTCTTGTTTGAAAAAAAATGCTACAATAAATCATAACCTTCTTAAAGATCAAAATGAAAGAAATCTTGAACTGATACAATAAAAATCCATTAGCGATTAAAAAGTCCTCTAAACCCTTTTCAAGAGAGAGAAAATTTAAAATGAATTCAACTGCAATTACTATCAATTTTCCACAAACCCTAATGTTACTCGGAAGGAAAATCAAAACCCATATTCCAGGTATTCACAATCACAATCATCCATGGCAAAAATTAATTATAAATTAAACTATCTTATAATCTTTCAGAAATTACTTAACTGCTCGCAATTGTGAAGGAGGAGCTCAGAACAGTTGAAACCCTAAATCACCAATGATGTTTATTAAAAATGGTTTCATTGTAGTTCTTTAAACAGAAAATGATAAAGAAAACAAGGATAAGATAGCAGGTGACTAAAAAATTAATCTGATTGATTTTAATAATAAAATTGTAAGGTCAGGAAGACCAAGAAATACTAATTACAAGGGGAAGATGATCAGTCACTTTCTTCATGATAATCAGAGATGGGAAAGCGACTTCAAGATCTCTTCAAAAATCTTATATATACATATATACATAAAAGAACCCACAATAGAAGATAAATACACATACACGTACACAAGGAAGAGAGTTGTTCTGTTTACATATTCTGCAACTAAATGATCTGAAAATGGCAAAACAAGAAAGTATTAATTCTTCTGTGACCGTGTGTCTGTAAGGAAGGGAGAGTGGGAGACCATGAATGATATACACCGGCTGGAAATTACGAGAGGGTGGGGTGGGTGGGTGGTCTCCACTATGTTTGTCCGAAGGGGTACCCCACTGATGCTGCACTTTTTTTGTGGAGGAACAGTGGTGCACTGTGGCAATGGATAAATAGCAGAAATGGTCCCCAACGTTTACACCCTTTGCTAAAATGGTCCCTATCGTTTTAAAATTGGCATTTGTACCCTTATTTCAAACGTTTCTTGCGGAATTGGTCCTTCCATCCAACAACCGTTAAACAACCGTTAGAACCTTTTGAAAATTTGCAGAAATGGTCCCTATGGAATATAATTTAATATTTCGTTTATATATTTTGGAACGGCTTGCTTCGACGAGTGGTAACTTTCGCTACAGTTGGCCGTTTCGCACGCCGTTAGGGATGGGAGAAACTACGTCATGAGCACTTCGAAATGGTATTAAAAATGTAATATTTCGACTTCATTTGACTTCCCGTAATAATCCTGCAAAATGGAGACAAAAAATAAGAAAAATCGTTTATATATTTTGAAACGGCCTGCTTCGACGAGTGGTAACTTTCGCTACGGTTGGCCGTTTCACACGCCGTTAAGGATGCAAGAAACTAGGTCATGAGCACTTCGAAATAGTATTAAAAATGTAATATTTCGACTTCATTTGACTTCCCGTAATAATCCCGCAAACTGTAATATTTCGATTTCGTTTAAAATTGGCGCTTCGAAATGGTATTAAAATTGGTATTAAAAAAATTCTAGGATTAAAATGTAATAAGAAAAATCGTTTATAAGAAAAATTGTTTGCGAGATTATTACGGGAAGTCAAACGAAGTCGAAACATTACATTTTTAATACCATTTCGAAGTGCTCATGACCTAATTTCTCCCATCCCTAATGGCGTGTGAAACGGCCAACCGTAGCGAAAGTTATCACTCGTCGAACCAGGCCGTTCCAAAATATAGAAACGATTTTTCTTATTTTTTGTCTCCATTTTGCAGGATTATTACGGGAAGTCAAACGAAGTCGAAACATTACATTTTTAATACCATTTCGAAGTGATTATGATCCAGTTTCTCCCATCCGTAACGGCGTGTGAAACGGCCAACCATAGCGAAAGTTACCATTCGTCGAAGCAGGCCGTTTCAAAATATATAAACAATTTTTCTTATTTTTTGTCTCCATTTCACGGGATTATTACGGGGAAGTCAAACGAAGTCAAAATATTACATTTTTAATATCATTTCGAAGTGCTCATTACCTAGTTTCTCCCATCCCTAACGGCGTGTGAAACGGCCAACTGTAGCGAAAGTTACCACTCGTCGAAGCAGGCCGTTCCAAAATATATAAACGATTTTTCTTATTTTTTGTCTCCATTTTGCAGGATTATTACGGGAAGTCAAATGAAGTCGAAATATTACATTTTTAATACCATTTCGAAGTGCTCATGACGTAGTTTCTCCCATCCCTAACGGCGTTGGCTTAAATCAGCCAATTTGTAGCGAAAGTTACCACTCGTCGAAGCAAGCCGTTCCAAAATATATAAACGAAATATTAAATTATATTCCATAGGGACCATTTCTGCAAATTTTCAAAAGGTTCTAACGGTTGTTGGATGGAAGGACCAATTCCGCAAGAAACGTTTGAAATAAGGGTACAAATGCCAATTTTAAAACGATAGGGACCATTTTAGCAAATGGTGTAAACGTTGAGGATCATTTCTGCTAATTACCCCTGTGGCAATTGTCGGAATTTCACACGATAAAGCTTTCTCATTTTCAGACAACTATTTAAATCAAACACGTGCATTAGTGGCGAATTTCTTGAAATACCCATGTTTTAATAGATAAATTACCGCATAATTAACTTATGATTTTCTTATTTTGTTTAAGATTCTTGTGGAAAGCAGAATTCTCCTTATTCGCATGTTTGGGATGTGTTCATAATTTGTGTATAAAGAGTCAAGTTATATTTTATTTACCTATTTTGTGAAAAAGCAAGTATTATTCACGAGTTAATTGTTTCAATAGTCACTGAACTTCACAATGTGTCACGTTTCACTAACTGAACTTTAAATTGCACTCCATCACTAACTGAACTTACTTAAATTGCACTCCATCACTCACTATGTTAACTCCGTCTATACCGTTTGCCTACGTGGACCACTATTTTCACATTTGGCCGTTAAACCCCCTTATACATCTTGCCAAGTCATCCATCCCCAAACACGTCACCCCTAAAACCAACAAAAAATCCATCCTCCTCCTTTCCCACTTCTTCCCACGCCGGTGCCATCCTCCTCCTTTCCCACTCCTACCTACACCGGCGGTTGGCACCACCGGCCAAAGGCCGACCGTCACCGTCGCTCAAAGGCTGGCACTATCACCTAAATTAGAAATACCATAACCAAACCAGCCCCTGATCCCACTACATCAAACGTCGGCCAACCTCAATTGGAGCATCAATTGGAACAATTAAATAGTTACCCATGATCGAATAGGTCTGTGGAGGTTCGCCTGCTCCAATTTGGTGCAGGCCTCGCGAGAAGGGTGGGCCTGTCGTGAGGGTGTGCGCCTTGCGAGAAGTCACCGCCCATAAATGGCTACCGATGGTGTCTTCTTGAAATCGGTGTGGATGCGGTGGACGTGGTGCAAGACAGATTGAGTGGGTGTGGCCTTTACAGTATTGTGCATAGATTGTGCTTTTCTTGTGCTTCGCTTAGAGCCGGTGCGCCATAATTCTTGCGGTTTTAAATTTCGAATTGTTGAGGTGAAGATGACCTTTTATTGCTACAAAGCTCCTCTTGAGATGGTTGGGGGATGGGGTGGCAGTGATGGTGATCTGCGGAGGTGGCGGTGGGTGGGTGTAGTAGTGGTGTTAGCGGTCGTCGGCGGTTGAAGACGGTGACTGTGATTTTGGTTTTGGTTTCGGGGGTGGGTGGGAAAGAATATGGACATGGGGTGGGTGGCAACGTGGGTTTTGTGGTAGGTTTTTTTTACATTTTTATTAATTATTTTATGTTAAATTTGGGATGGATGACTTGGCAAGATATACAAGGGGGTTTAACGGCCAAGTGTGAAAATAATGGTCCACGTAGGCAAACGGTATAGACGGAGTTAACATAGTGAGTGATGGAGTGCAATTTAAGTAAGTTCAGTTAGTGATGGGGTGCAATTTAAAGTTCAGTTAGTGAAACGTGACACCTTGTGAAGTTCAGTGACTATTGAAACAATTAACTCATTATTCACTCATTTTTATTTATTTATATTTTAAAACAATTATAAACAAATCCAAAACATGCATTCAATTCTTTCATCTTCGTCATTTTCTTCACCTACATTGCACCTCATATTTACCTCCCACGCCTTCCCCTCTCTCTTGCTGCTTAGAGCCCCTGAGCAACTATGTTAAGAAGCTCAAAAGGCTCTCGAATGGTCCCTCGACTTGAGCAATTGTTTTAAAGATTTCTTTATTTCACATGTTGTTCTTGTGAATTTCTTTATTTCACATGTTGTTCTTGTGTACTATATTATTCCATTTCATATAAAGTTTCTCTTTTATTCTTTCCCCTACTCATTCTAGCAAATAAGTATGCAATACAACTGTACAAGCAATTGTACTTGATGATCTTCATTATCTATGTACAATAATTTAGTTTTTATTTCTTAGGGGTTTTTTAAAAATTCTTTCCTACGTCGAGGTACGAAAAAAAAAAAAACCTAGTTTTTAATTTGGATGCTGCCATCCTAGATTCTTTAGCCCATTATCAAAGAAGGATTTTCCAATAAACTAAGAAAATTAGGAGAGACGAGGGTGAAGAAGGGAGTGACGAAGGTCGAAGAACAAGATTCAATAGTCGTGGTTGTGAAGAAAATAGTTAATTCTTGGCATGTCATTTTACATAAACTAGCAAGTATATGCTATTGCCATTTTCTTCTTTCAACTCGATCGCGATTAAGAAATTTTTTCTTGGGCACAGAAATGGCAGATAAAGTAATTCATATTAGGTGAATTTTTTAAATGGCCATCGCATCTTAGTCCAAGAGAAAAATAACAACCTTTTAATTTTTTTAAATGTCGTCCTTTTGGATTAAAAGTAAATTTAACCTTATTGAAAATGACCACCAATAAGAGTGATGCCTCGACTTTCCAACCTCTCCTAACACGTCGAGATTGGGAGTTTATTTATAATTAAAAATAGATGAAAACGACATCTATATTTAGAGATTTCGAAGAGATTGACAATAAAATTAAAGTGGTGCCTAGCTTTTTAACAGCAGCGAATCGGCAAAAAATGGAAGAGAACATTTGATGAGTTAAAAACTTAGCAAAGCAAATTGCATAGATATCCATTCATATGAAATTATTGTCCACAAAAATCAACATATATTTTCAATTTTACTGTTTTGTCTTTTATGCAAATTTGAAACTATCTTATTTATTTATTTATTTAAAAGATATATTCGTTCTATTTCTGCAATGTAATTTTTTTTTTCAATGCAATAATATTTTGGGTAAAAATGACTTGATTTTGAAAAATAAGAATTTTGATCCAAAATTTTGACTAGAAAAGGGAATAAGAGAGAAATCTTGTCAAAGTCAAATTATTTAATTAATGATAATTTCTCATGATCAGAACACTAATAACTACATGAGAGGATTCTATAATTTGTTACAGAAATATTGTTGTGGTTCTTTACTTTCTATCAAACGTCATCTTTATCTAATCAATAATGCTAAATGTACACTCCTTTCTTTACATTATCGTTGACATTGCGTTTGGTTTTTGAAAATTGTGGACGGGAAACTTGTTTTTGTTTTTAAATTGTTCAATGGTGTTTTGTCATGAACAAGATGTAAAAGATGATGTACACGTAACATGATTGTTATCTAATCTTGTTGTCCTAAAATCACTTGTTCCGAGTCCAATTAATTAGCTTAGCTAAAACACTCATATTTCACGTGGCGTAGTGGGTTCCACTTACAACCCCAACCAATGCACAGTGTTCTTACTCAAAACTTCGGGGACATATAGCATCGCTTGACTACTAGAGTATTATTAATCCACGACTTTGACAAATGAAATTACAGAGAATTTCGCTGAAGTTTATAACAATTTCTAATACACCACTTCCTTTTTAAAATTATACAAATTTCCCGCATTTCAAGTTTTGAATAACTCGTACCTCACATTAGATTTATGGCAATTTCAAAGATAAAGCTTTTATTTTCAAAAAAATAAATACACAAATCACTCTTATTTCGAGTTTCGAATAATGCATACCTTCTTCGACCACTTTTCTTCCACTTTTTAGCATAAATAATAGCATTACCATTACAAACTTTTTCCATCCTATCGCTCATTTAGAAATAATATAATACCCAGGGGTAGACCCATGAAGGAAGTTCAGTGGGGGCGAAATAATCCAAAAAAAATCTGAAAATCTAAAAAATCTGATGAAAAATCGAGAAATCTAAAAATTGAGTGGGGGCAGCGGCCCCCACTGGTTCTCAAGTAGGTCCGCCCCTAATAATTCCGGAACTATTATTTTAACACTTTCAGATGAATGAACAGACAGAGTATTATTTAGACCTAAATGGTGTAAGTGATATTTGACAATGACCACATAGACAAACACAATTGACACGAAATTATCGCAATTCATTTTCTCGTTGGCAAGATAGCACGCTACATTTATAAATATCTCACAGGCTGGGATGGCAATTGGACGTTACAAGCCCAAAGCAGCCTTCCCCATGCCCGAAGATTTTTGGGAAGCAGGACAGAATTAAAAATAGAAATATTCTGGTTTCTCATCTCGTTTAACAATTTACTTATTTTTATTTTTTATTATTAATTTATCCGGTTTAACAATTAACTTATTTTTACCTTTTAGCATTAATTTTAAGAGTCAGAACAGGACGGTATTCTTCGTCACCACGTTAATTCCCTCACTAATCGGGAAATATCCACCCTAACAAACTAAGGGTCTGTTTGGCATGATTTTTACTTTTTCTTTTACTTCACGTGAAAGAGTTTACTACTTCGAAAGAGCTCTTAGAGGGAATTACATTGAATCAATTTTCTTTAAAAACTCTTATAAACGGTAAAAGAACTTTCATAGAATTAGTCAAACGGGTCCAAAAATGATTTTTAAATATCAAAAGCTCGTTTTGACTTTTCAAAAGTCATGTCAAACAAGCCATAACTCAATCTCCATCCGATAGGGGCAGGAGCAACACGTGGTGAGGTAGAGCAACTCCCAAAACTTTCTTTCGACGATGAAAAACCTAGGAAATAGTGGTACAATGTTTTAAGAACAATTAATACTAGGAAAATACAACCTAAGAGAAATAATAAAAAAGATCATCATTATTGCGAAAACCAAAAACACCATATGTTCTGAGCTGGAATCAAGAATCTCTTCATGTATCAAGATTTCCCAAGTCACGGCACCATGGTTACATTGAACCTATTTGCTGATACATAATATATATTTAATGCCAATCCACGTCCAA
Organism: Fraxinus americana; assembly: GCA_035079005.1. Classification (NCBI taxonomy): domain Eukaryota; kingdom Viridiplantae; phylum Streptophyta; class Magnoliopsida; order Lamiales; family Oleaceae; genus Fraxinus; species Fraxinus americana. The sequence continues at coordinate 33,859,942 of CM068710.1, read as the reverse complement.
TTTGTATAGCACCTTGTAGAAATCTTCCCAATGGAGATCAAACAATGAGGCAGTCTTAAAAAGCAACTCCTGCGGGAAATGCTTTGATGCTTGCAAAGCAGGTCAAGGAGAAAAAAACTCCCGGACAAGATGAGACTATTAGAATATCTGGCAGAGAAGACCAGTTGACCCGTCCCCATATGATCGAAGATCAGCAGGTTTAACAAGGGCCCTGCACAAAGGGCAAGTTCTTTCCATTTCAAACCTGAAAAAGGAAATTTTGATGCCAACTGATCAAATGACGTGAAATGAGATAATTGTAAAAGACAATGAAAAGGCTTCAAGAATAGTAAAAGGATGAACTTTCTAAAAAGGCAAAATTTTATCTAAATTTGAACTATGTTCAAATAATTAAACAGATATCATCTAGTCCCCTAATTTTGGCATTCATTATTACAAATATGACAGTTCTCTGAAACTTATCAACTATTTTCAAAATCCTTCATCATAATTTCAGTAAGGTCAAGCTAAACAAACTATGCTCCCAACCCCAGCTACACTTTAATGTAGGCACACATAGAAATCCCTCTTTCTTCATTATCCACTTTTATAAAATATTGCCACTCTACCCGTGAATGCTTTCAAAATGACTGCATTCTTGAGGTCGCACAAATGAGATTTTAAGAGCATCTTGCCACCAAACTCCATCAATTAGAGGGAGAGATCAGTCTCACCAGTTAGAGGTAAAGACAGCAGATGATAAAGATAAGATGGGTGGGAATGCTTCGAAGTTGGATTTAAGGTAGGAATGTGGGGTTGCTACCTTGCCTAGTGACAGCCAAGAGATAACAATGATTTAGTGATTCACGTCTCCCTTGACTCCACAATTGAATGAAATGCAAATAGGCATTATATACAAGGGCAAAAATAACAAAAGTACAACAAAAAAGATACATAGTCAATAATAATTTTTCCACGATAGTTACATGTAATCACAAAGTGCAAATAACTAACCATTCTGAAACACAGTCTTCACAGAAGATATGTTTACAGCGCAATAAGATTGGGGCATGCATCTTCTCCTGGCATATAGCACATAGATCTCCTGCCACATTCACCTGTGTTCAATAATTTACAGCTTAGTTTAATAAATGCTTTTCCTGTTTCCTAGTGATATATGCATCATAAAAATCCTCAACACAATGCATGAACCAGGAGATAAAGACTACGAGCACAAAGGTGCATGTCACTTCTTGAGAACATGTGCTCTTGCTTCCTTTATGCTCAGTCAAAAAAAAAAAAATTAAAAAAATTCATGGATTCGACCATGAACTTTAAAAGCAGGGACATCAACAGGTAGCTAAAGAGAGCAATAAACTGTGGCCAAGCATGCTGAGATATAGCTGTCAAGAGAAGAACCAAGCACTTAAGAACATAGATATGAATTGGGACATTCGGTGTATTTCTGGTTTAGATCAGCAGACTTTTAAGGGTAAAACTTAAATATTTTGCTTCATTTGGGATTTAACGAAGCCAAGTATTCCAGCCACCTGAAAATTTAGGTGGCATGGTGATGTAGAACAGATAGCCGCCAATATTATGGAAAGGGGGATCAAGTAGGCGCCACTTGTATGGAGAGGAAGCGTATTATTTCAATTAAATTTCTTCCTGCTGGCGTATTATTTTCTTTCCTATTATTTCAATATTTTGTCTGTCACGTATTTTAGGTAAGTTGGTTGTTAGGGTTGTCTTTAATTTCATATATATATGCAATGTTCAGTAGCCGTCAAAGAACTTTTGGATTATTTTCAATCAATAATAATACTCTGTTGAGAGTTTTTTTCCAGGTTCCTATATTCCTAGTTCAGATTATTAGGTGTATAGAAGAGTTGTGAGATCATTGTGCACACAAATTCAGCTTCCATTATTCCTCACTGCATCAGTTGGTATGAGAGCCCCATGTTACGTTTCAGCCATAGCACGTAGGGGAGCTCGTGGGGGAAGGCATGCAGTGATGGGTGAGGTGAACGAACGCGATGAGGTGACACGTGAGGCACGACTGGAGGCACAAATACTGCAACAGGTGAATGAGTGATTTGTTTAGATGGACGACAGATTTGATGCCCTGAGCAACTGGAGGCTCTCAACGTTGGATATTGACGTCGGCAATCACGACGGTGAGCGTTTTGCTGAATATAGTGATGACAAGAGCAAGGGAGGAGAGAATCAAAATCCCTTTGCGGAGATGAGAGGAAGGAGGGAACGTCTAGTAGTCCAAAACAATGTTAACAGGTGGGAGTCAGGCTTCAAACTGGATATCCCAGAATTTCAAAGCTGCCTACAACCTGAAGAATTTCTTGATTGGGTTGCTGCAGTAGGGGAAATACTGGAGTTCAAAGGAGTACCAGATGATCGAAGAGCTTCTTTGGTAGCAACAAAGTTCAGAGGAAGAGCTGCTGCCTAGTAGCAACAAACAAAGCAAACTAGAGTGCGCCAAGGTAAACCAAAAATTAACAGTTGCGAGAAATTGTTGAAACACGAGGGCAGAATTTTTACCTCATAATTATGTGAGGACAATGTATCAACAACTTCAAAATCTCAGGGAAAGTTCACGATCTATGGATGAATATACTACAGAATTTTATAAATTGATAGCACGTGTGGATTTGGCTGAATCAGATGATCGGTTGGTGTCTGGGCATATTGGAGGGACATGTCAACAATTTCAAGACTCCTTAAATTTTTTTGACCCTGTGAATGTTTTTGAAGCCCACCAATGAGCCCTACACTTGGAGAAAACGTTATCTAAGAGAACATGTGGTGCTAGCGGAGTCAATATTGTTGGTATTTCTGGCACAAACCAATCAGCCTCTCAGCGTACTGTGGTCGCCTACCACAGAGAAAAGAGGGTCACCGCATGGCAGATTGCAAGAAGGGCCCTAAATACGGTAAGGGATTGTTCATTGATTCGGGTGAGACTGGTGTTGACGGCTTGGTAGATGTCGAACATGGGCCTACTTACGATATTGGGGAGGAGGAATATGTAGAGGAGCAGGTTGCAGGAGATGAAAGTCCTTTATTAGTAGTGAGGAGGATGTGTTTGGCACCTCGCAAAGATGACTGGTTACGCCACAATATCTTCCAGTCTACCTATACTATTGGCAGCAAGGTTTGCAAGCTTATCATCGATTCAGAAAGTTGTGAGAATGTTTCTGAAGAGGCTATTAAGAAGTTGGGACTAGAGACATAGAAACATCATAGTCCTTACAAATTGGCTTGGCTCAAGAGGGGAAATGGAGTAACTATTTCTAAACGGTGCTTAGTATCATTTTCTATCGGTGCGAAGTATAAAGATAAAATTTGGTGTGACGTGATAACCATGGATGTATGTCATCTTTTATTAGGTCGATCATGGCAATATGATAGGGGTGTTATTCACGATGGAAGACAGAATACATATAGTTTTGTACTTGACAAAGTGAAGATTGTCTTATTACCTAACAAGCAGGGGGAGCCTCGACACCCTTCAGGGGAGGGAAATATTTTGTTGGCCAAAATGGATTTTATGACCGAATTGCAGGAATCTGGGGTGGTGTTTGTGTTGTTGGGAAGGGAGATCAGTAAAGGGGGAAAAGTCCTATCCCTCGTGTCCAAGTTGGTGGAAGAATTCTCTAATGTATTTCCTGAAGGTTTACCACCGTTGAGGGATATACAACATCAAATTGACTTGATGCTGGGCGCCAATCTACCAAATCGACCACATTACCGCATGAGCCCCAAAGAACATGAGGAGCTTAGACGTCAAGTGGAGGCCTTGTTGTCTAAGGGTCACGTCAGGGAAAGTCTTAGTCCTTGTGCCGTGCCAGCGTTACTTATTCCAAAAAAGGACGGTTCCTGGAGGATGTGTGTAGACAGTCGGGCTATCAACAAGAATACAGTTAGGTACAGATTTCTTATTCCTCGGTCGGATGACTTGTTTGATCAATTATGTGGTGCTACTGTGTTTACCAAGTTAGATTTGAAAAGTGGTTATCATTAGATTCGCATACGTCCAGGCGATGAATGAAAAACTTCGTTCATAACTAGAGAGGAGTTGTATGACTGGTTCGTAATACCTTTTGGGCTATCGAATGCCCCTAGCACTTTTATGCGGGTTATGAACTAGATTTTCAGACCATTCATCGGCAATATCTTGTCTACTTTGATGACATCTTGATTTATAGTGCTACTGTGGATTTGCATCTTCAACAGTTAAGGGAGGTCTTGGAAGAGTTACGCAACGAGAAATTTTTTGTAGCAATGGCCAAATGTTCTTTCATGACAGACTCGGTCTTATTTCTGGGCTATGTAGTTTCAAGGGATGGTTTATCTGTAGATGACTCTAAGGTAGTAGTTGTTCAACAATGGCCAATTCCTTCTACTATTCAGGAGGTACGTAGCTTCCATAGGTTGGTGTCTTTTACAGGCAATTTATTCCTCACTTTAGTATCATTATGGCACCACTCACGGATTGTATGAAGGGTGGAAAATTCTTCTGGACCAATGAAGCAGCTAAGGCATTTGATCAAATTAAGGAGAAATTGACAACCGCTCCTATTCTCATAATGCCAGATTTTTCTCAGCCTTTTGAGTTGCATTGCGATGCTTCTCGAGTTGGCATTGGGCCGTTTTAAGTCAAGGGGGGCAAGCCTGTGGCTTACTTCAGTGAGAAATTAGGTGGTTCCAAACTCAATTACAGTACCTATGATGTGGAATTTTATGTTGTAGTTCAGACTTTGAAGTATTGAAGTTCTTATCTAGCTTATAATGAGTTTATTCTTTATTCCGATCATGAGGCATTGAAGCACCTTCATAGTCAAGATAAATTATCATCTAGACATGCACGTTGGGCCGCTTACACTCAACAATTTTCCTTCACCATTAAACACAAGTCGGGAGCTGTAAACAGGGTAGCTTGCTGGTGCAAATGCAGACCAAGGTAATTGGCTTTGATCAGTTCAAAGATTACTTATCTCTTGATCCCTATTTTGGCCTTATTATGAGTGACTTGGGGTCACGACCGCAGGATGATTACACTATGCATGATGGGTTTCTATTCAAAGGCAATCATTTGTGAGTTCCTGCAGGGAGTATACTCATGAAGATTATTCAAGAATTGTACAATGAAGGTCATGTGGGGCGTGACAAAACTTTGAAGATTCTTACTGAGCAGTTTTTCTGGCCTCATATGCCAAATGAAGTTGCACGGTTTGTGGAGGGTTGTAGGGTCTGCTAGGTCTCGAAAGGGAGAGCAACTAATGCAGGTCTCTATCTGCCTTTGCCTATTCCAAAAGGGCCTTGGTCTAATGTTAGCATGGATTTTGTGTTGGGGTTGCTAAGAACACGGTGTGGACATGATTCTATTTTTGTAGTGGTGGATAGTTTCTCCAAGATAGCACACTTTGTGGCTTGCAAGAAAACATCAGATGCTATTAATGTTGCACAACTTTACTTGCGTGATGTTTATCGATTACATGGATTGCCTTCATCCATTGTGTCTGATAGAGATACCCGTTTTCTTAGCCACTTTTGGCGATGTTTGTGGCGTTTGTCTAACGCCAAGCTCGACTTTAGTAGTGCCTATCACCCTCAGACCAATGGCCAAACTAAAGTTGTCAACCGTTCTTTGGGGGACTTGTTGCGCTGTCTAGTGGGTGATCACGTGAAGTCTTGGGATCAGAAACTATTTCAGGCTCAGTTTAATTACAATCGATCTACCAATAGGAGTACAAGGCTTAGTCCTTTTCATGTGATATATAGTTATAATCCTCGTGCTGCACCAATTGATTTGGTGCCTATTACTGATATTCGACGAGTTCGTGTCAAGGCTGAAGATTTAATCAGTCAAATTCAACAGACTCATGCAGCGACTGTCACGAACTTGCAGGATTCTACTGTCAAATACAAGGCTACTGCTGCTGATATGAAAAGAAGGGCATTGGAGTTTGAGGTAGGGGACTTGGTGTGGGCTATCTTGACGAAATATAGATTTTCCGTTGGTGACTATAATAAGCTTGCTGCTAGAAAGATTGGTGAAATAATTGAGAAAATCAATCCTAATGCATACAGATTGAAACTCTCAAGCCATATTACAACCAGTGATGTGTTTAAAGTCAAGCAATTGGTTCCGTATATTGGTGATTTGTCAACCAAGGACTCGAATTCGAGGGCGAATTCTCTCAAACACGAGGAGGATGATGTAAATCAAATATCCGCCAATATTATGGAAAGGTGGATCAAGTAGGCGCCACTTGTATGGAGAGGAGGCGTATTATTTCAATTAATTTTCTTCCTGCTGACGTATTATTTTCTTTCCTGTTATTTCACTATTTTGTCTATCACGTATTTTAGGTAAGTTGGCTGTTAGGGTTGTCTTTAATTTCACATATATATGCAATGTTCAGTAACCGTCAAAGAACTTTTAGATTATTTTCAATCAATAATAATACTCTCTGAGAGTTTTTTTCCAATTTCCTATATTCCTAGTTCAGATCACTAGGCGTGTAGAAGAGTTGTGAGATCATTGTGCGCACAGATTCAGCTTCCATTATTCCTCACTGCCACATGGGATGTAGCTGTGTGTCTTTGCATGTGCAGGGTAAATGAACATTTACTTTGTAAAACCAATATGGGTTATTACAAGAAGACATTAACATTGAAAATGCTAACAAGATAAATAATTAGTGAACAAAAAAAGATTCTTATACTGGGAAGTAATTATGCAGGAATTCAAAAAAGTTGGAAACTTGGCATAGAAATGACAATTGAATATGGATATCGGATCTAAATTATAAGTTGAAATTGTTGCCTCGAATAACCATGTAATCATCATTCATTAGAGAATAACTAACTGAGTACAAAATGAAGCAAACAAGGTGATCTCAAACGGTTAGGGTAAAGGAGAAGTAGGATTGCTAAATATCTTCCTGATTGTTACACAAAGTAGGAATTGTATGGCTTGCTTCCGTCCACTTTGACACCAGCAGGCTCTAGATCAAAATTAATTAAAAGCCAAAGACATCACTATTTATCCATTTGGATACAAATTTAAAAATGGTTTATAAATTAGTCAAAAGTCAAAACATTTATTTCCACTACACATTCATAACAATTACGCATTATTATCCACACATTTCGTGGGACCACTACTATTTCTCTTACTATTCATATTTACAAACCATTTTTAAATTTGCCAAACGGAGGCTAATTGAGGCATATTTTTGTCCGCTTTAGATTCCATATGGACCAAAACTAGTTCCACAAAATTTAAAAGTGAAAGAAACATCATACCTGTTCTGATGTCGCATAAGACCCATAATGAACCTTTCTCGATAATGCCTTCAAGGCAGCGACGAAGGATTGGACCTGACAACAGGGATGAAGAAGAGAAAATTTCTTTCAACACAGTATTCCAAATTCTAGGCAATAAAAAGCAAATGAACGTAAGAATTACCTTTTCAACAATAGATGTAAGCTTGAAAGTCAAATACAACCCTGTGATCAATGATGAGAAGAGACTTCCATTTTCTTTGTTCAAGAAGAATTTATACCATACAGGGGTTGGTAACAACGCCCGGTACAGAAGAAGTGTGTACTCAACTAGAGTCAACATTTGACCCTGAATGCAAATCATACATCAGAATTCTATGGAATGACATACTACCAGCTAAATTACCAGAAACTTTATTGTATACTCTAAAAACTGTATTACCTGTCTGCGAAAATTATGGGCCCTGCTGTTCCTATAATACATCAGCAGAGCCAACTTCAAGACCATTGCAGCCTGCCGAACCATTGTATCTGAAACAAACATTTTCAGAAAAAATTGAAGGATACAATTTAAGTACCCTAAACAAGATTCCCAACTTCAGTTACCCCTTCCCTTCCGGGAAAACCCTAAGATAAATATAATATGCTCAAAAGTCAAAATATAAACAGTAATAAATGTTAGAAAACATTTTCAAATTTCAGAACAGAATCCGATTACAAGGAAAATTTTGCAATAGGAAAAAAGAGAGACGGAAAGAAAATATGCCACAAGCAATTTAGCATGAGGGGAAAGTTAAAGCCATGCAATGATCATATTCAATGTAATTGGGCCTCTCAAGTAAAAACTAATCAAATTTCAAAATAAAATGTTCAGGACTTGTAAATCGATTCATAACCTTTCGAGCACAACCAATATCTATTCGAACTCCCTTTACTTGTAGGAGTGCGTCTTGGATCTGTCGATTATGTCCATCTCGTATTTAACAACCAATGCATATCCAGCATCCACATAAGCAGGTTTCAAGTGATTTAATATTTATTCCGTAAGTGTACAACTTAAAGATCAAATAAAGTTATTGCCAAAACAATAAAGAGCTAAAATAATCCATACCATTTACTAAGATGATAAAAATTGCATGCCAGAACGGTGGGATAACCTTCGGAGGAACCATAAATAGAGGATAGAAAATTTCATCATCCCGACACCACCAGTAGATTCCAGATACATGAAGTATAAAGGCAAATGAATAACCAACAAGGACAGAAAACTTTCTCTCTCCCTGCAAAAGTCACTGTTTAGTTGTTCTGAAGAATTTCTATATTTATCTTTATTCCTACTATAGAAATGGGTACGGCTTAAACTTTAAACAATTAACATGAATATGCTACAAACTACTCAGCATATGGAACACACACCACACCTTTAGAGCTGTCTGCTTCCGAAGAATGTCATTAGACTTGACCAAGCCAGCAGTGATCCAAATTGTAATGAAGAATCCTGAAAATCCATATTTAGAAAAGCTAAGGTTTCCAAAACACAAAGAAACGAAATGTGAAATTGAAATGAAAGTAGTTATACGATACATATTGTTACATCTCCTAAATGATCAAAAATAAAAAACTAATTAATTAAGTACCAAAATCAAGTCTTGAAGGACAGTTCGAAGCAGATTACCATGAGAGAAAAAATGGACTAGTTAATTTCATAGACATGGAACATGCTTTATCTCTTCATGATTCTCTATACAAAGACAATCAATATGATGATGTTTAATATTATCTAGTAACGATTCGAGTCTCTATACCCAAGTTGTTAGCTTACGTACTGTACCAATTGATACCAGGATTCAACTTAAATCTCTCATTAGGCAGAGGTCTTGGGTTCGAATCCTGAGGGGACGCTATAGAAAGTCGTGAAGGCGTAAGTGGGCATCTACACACGTAAGCTAATTGCTTGGGTATAGAGACCCCGGTCATTACAAAAAAAAATATTTTTTTTGTAGCGACCCGAGTCACCCGACCTTTATACCCAAGTCGCTATATCATACGTAGTGTTGCCGAATTGGAATCAGGATTCAACTTAAGTCTCTCATTAGGCAGAGGTGTTGGATTCGAATCTTGGAGGACGCAATAGAAATCCGTGAAGGGTTAAGTGGGCAGATGTCCACCCAAAGCGGACAGTACGTATAATATAACGGCTTAGGCTCTTGGGCATGGAGGCCAGGTCGTTACAATCTAGAACATGTATAACATCAAGATATGGAACATGAATGGTAAAGAAATTAGGCTGCATTACTTATAATAAACAAGTAAAAGGCTTGTGTCTTTCATACGGTTTCCACATTATAGAAGTAATTTTACCCAAAGTTTCAACAGAAAGAAACTGTTAAAATACTTCACAGATTAAGAAGGTGTGAGTTCAGTGAGAACTTAAAAAGATAACAATTGAGTGAGTTTGTTGGATTTGCCTATTATAGCTGCCATTTTAATTCTTGTGCGTTGAGTGATTGAATTAATTGTTTCTGCTACTTGTTTGTTATATTGGCTCAATCTCCAACAGTTTCGATCCTAAACAAATTAACCTTTGAATTTCGTTCCGACAAGCCGCTCGTCCCGCTACCAATGTTTTTTTTTTCTTTTCGGATGTATCCCTTTGATTTAGTATATGTCCAGTTCATCTGGAATTTGATTTGGTGTTGGTTCGGTGTATCCAAAATTTGAAATTTGCATCCAGTTTATTTGGTATTTGTCGAGCTAGAATTTGAAATTTGCATCCCTTTGGTTTAGTAGTGGATGCGGTGGTTACTTGAAGATATGGGTGTTCCTTCTTCCTCTCCAACCTGTATTGAGATTGACTATCATCTAATTTCTCCTTCAAGTCTTGGTGATGGTTTGGTTAGATTGGGGGATGATGATTTTTCATTATCATCAACTTTGAATTATTTGTTCGGCTTGGTTGACATACAAGCAATTTTGAAGATTTGATTGGATCGATTTATCTTTCAAACTCAATTTGATTGCTGCTCACCATATTGAGTTTGACAGACGGTGTTGAAAATATGAAAAGAATAATCTCTATGATATTTTTCCAATAGTGTAGGATTATTTTCCGTAATAGTTTATTTTATAATTATTATACAATCTTTCCTTTTAGAATTATTTATAGCCCTATAAATAGAGTCTTTTACTTTGTAATAAAAAAAAGTTTATTATATACAATTTATAATATTCTTCACAGTAGTATTTTACTATTTTATCATCACAAAAAAATTGAATCATAGAAGTTGAGTTTTGAGAGTACAATTTTATTCTCTTGAATTTCTATCTGAATTTTTTTTTTTTTTTAATTCTTTCGAAACTCATTGAATCCTTTTACAACAAATTGGTATCAAATATTACTTTTACAGCATTTATAAAGTATTTCAAAATAACGTGCAATGCTCGTTCAACTTTGACCAGTAAGTTTAAAAGTAAGTTAAATTGAATGGATACAACCTCCTGAAAATTTAAAAAGGAAAAGGAAAATCTGGAACCTGAACATGATGATCTATAAGATACCCCATAATACAATGAAGCACATTTACATGAACAAATGCCAATATAGATGCATAACATAACTGAATGTGAAATTTTGTAGATTGTGTGCAACCAGACTTCCAACTCAGATTGGCCTAGAACCATGATAAATCATTAGGTTATGTATCCTATACAATTGTTCAATACGGCTTGTGATGAAGTTTGAACCATGATCTATGCCATCCTTAAAGGCAATATGAAAACAATTTGCCAGAATCAGTTTGATGCATAACGAAAATTTCTACTATGATAAACACACAGAAAGTCAAACATTACAATAGTCTAAAGTGAACCACTAAAACCCAATTACTCCGACAATTACCTTGCAAGTGCTGGTGGATGAAAACCATCAATAAAAGCAAGGAGAAAGGAAGAATCTGCTCAATCCACCTCGCCACCTGCTGTATGTCATATCTTTGATATGATGACGTTTCCCTGTTGGTTTCATTACCGCTGCTGCTGCTGCCACCATTCCCATTATCATCAACAAAACCCCCGGTAGACTCCTCTGGACCCAAACCCGAGCCCGTTTGATCTCCCTCTCCTCTGTTTTCAACAACCCCAATTCTATCATGCTCCACTGCCCCGATTATCCGAATAGAAACTTCCCCATCGTTATCATTACTATTACTACTAGTACTATTATCATTGATTGAGACAGAATTGTTGGCGGGTTCGGATATAAGGGGCTGGGCATCCGAGTGGAAGTCGGGTTGTACCCGAAGGATCCCGGAGTATTCGAGTAGGGATGAAACGGGGGAGTTGAAGAATCGAATAGGAGAAAAGGGGATTCTGGAATTTCCTCCATTGCTTGATGAAGAAGGCCTTGTATCAGAATTCGAAGTATCAGAACTTGCTGCAGACTCCATAATCTTACCTTTTTCCAGAAAACCCACAAAAAATCTAATAATATCAGAATGAAAAACGCGCAAAATCTAATGATGTCAGGATAAAGATGTGTTTCTTTTATGTGAACTTGTATGCTTCTGGCAAAGAAAAGTTCTAAAAAAATGAAGAACAAAAGAAAAGTCAGATGAGTGAGAATGTAAGACACGAGGAAACATATATACATAGATATTTATCAATATATAGATTAGTGTGTGTGAAAACAAAAAGGGGTATATATGAATCATGCTACATGTACAATATGGGTTCACAAAACATCATTATATTCATTCATTTTAAAAATTGTTTTTCACATCACATGCTAGGATTTTGACAACACAATCAACCAATGTTGTACACTTAAATTTATTCAAGTATATACAATTATTGAGACAGGAGGAGGAAAAATATATACAAAGAAGATAGGGCGACGGTTAAGAATGAGATGATTTCGAAATAATATTTTAGGATAAAATAGGTTGGATAAAAACTTTGTGAAATGGTAAATTTGTACTGTTGAAATTAATTTGGGTCAATTTTAAACAAAATGATGATTCAAATTCGACAGTTAATGTCGAATCTAGAATTTGTTAAATATTTGGTCAAAGCTCATAGCTTGCGGATTTTTTGGCTTGAGATCGGTGATTGATTGTGTGTGTTGTGCTTGATGAAACGAGAAAAAAATGTGGACATTAAATCTTGTCGTGTGCATGCAACGTGGTGTGTACGACAACGTAGGAGGTGCTTGTAATTGTGACGGTTGTGTTGCAAACTTCGGCGATATATTCTCACCCCTTGCCAACTTGTGATGGACGAATTTTGGGTTGATTGAATATTTTGTGGAAGCTAGTTTAACTTCAAATCGACAACTAAGATAAAATTATAAACAAAAATTCTTATATTACATAGATAAATAATTACTTGGAAAATAATTTTTGCACAAATAAAATATAAGTATAGCTTACATTTTAGACTTCTGAATTTTGATAAGAATTATTGATATTTAATAGTCTTGAATTTTCAATATTAATGTTGTACAAAGTCAAAAGTCAAGACTTGTTGGCTAATAATTCTAAGGGTCCGTTTGATTCGAAGATGGAATTTGGATTGAAAGAAAATGAACTACGGGGAATTGAATTGCCTAGAACTTGTTTTACAGGTAATTGTCAATTAAATGTGTTTGATTTGTATAATTTTTTACCTGAAAAATATTGAAATTTTCTATATTTTGGTGTTCGTTTGACTTTGTTTTTCATAAAAATTGTCAATTAAAGGAATATAATTTCTTACTATTGGGGATATGATTTGTTTGGATTGCCAAAAAAAAAAATGGAAATTTATTTTTTGTTCGTTTGACTTTGTTTTACATGAAAATTGTCAATTAAATGGATAATTTTTTTTTACAATTGGGGGTAGAATTTGTTTATTGCCAAAAACAAAAACAAAAAAAAGACGGAAAACCAAAAACCACCTAAAAGGTGGGAATTGAAATTCAACTAAAACCAAAAAAATGGGTCACGTGATGCCAAATGTCGAAAACCAATTATTGGGAAAAAAAAATTGCCATCAAACATGGCAAAAGTGGGAAATAGAATTTCACCACTTACAAATTAATTTTAAAATTTTGTTGTATTATTGAGAGTTTATAATTTAATCAATTGTTAGAGCTTTGTCTTACAAAAAGAATACCGTATATAAAAATAAAAAAATTGGCAACTTGACTAGTTCAATACGATTACTTTTATAGTAGTAAAAATCTAAAATTGGTTGGTCTCGGATAAGAGTTACGTAACAAATTTGCGTACTTAGAACGATCAAGCCCAGTAAATAAATAAATAAATCCACCACATAATTATCAATGGTATAATTTACATAATTTATGACGGTTGAATTTTGACATATCTACGGCGGCTAACTATTAGCCATTATTATTATCTTTGCATGGCTCCTAACTTTACCGCACGACTTTCAACTTTATTGAAATTAAGTGAAAGCTAAAAAGATGAGAAAATCTAAATGAAATTGCAATGTAGATAAGTTGTCGTAAATCTGCTACGTGATGCAGCTGACAATTAAGATTTTGTAACGCATAAACGTACATATTTCTCATGTACTGCGCACAACCTCAAGTGCGTGTTTTTGCAACGTAGTTTTAAAGAAGACCGTGAGTAGAATTAACTTATTTTCCTTTTTTTCATAATGTTGGCTTTTGCAAGATCAACCTTAATAAACACGTTACTAGCTCGCATCTCAATGACTCTCTTGCGACTAACTCATGAAAATATTCTTTCAGGATTTTTCGAGCAATAGCACAAGAAGAAGTATCCCTGTCGCTTGGGTTTGAGTGATTAATTTCCCAAATCAGATTCAAACTTTTTTTTGCCTAACGTACCTGAAAATTTAGCTTTTCGTGCACCATTGACACTACAACGATCATTTCATCTCAAGTAGGCCTTTTGACTAGAAGTAGTGCCATCAACTATGTGCTAGCAGTAACAATAACAATAAGGTGACAAAAAAATACTAGTTATAATGCCAATCCTCGAAAATCGAGGCCGATAATTTATACTAGGTTATGGACAATACCCAGCCATTGGTCAACACCATTGCACCGCACATCACCACCGCACTCAACCATCGAACACAGCACCACCGAACCCAACCACTGCACCACACACCACCGCTGCACACAACACCACACACACACACACAGCAATCGCAAAACCAACACACAATCACCACCACCGTACCATTCGAAAATTAAAAAAAGAAGAAGAAGAAGAATGGATCTACACCGTGTGCAACGACGATGCGCTGCCGGGCACGAAGGAAAAGCCGCCGCCGCTATGCCATGACGTACAGATCAATGCATATAGGTCAGGCCTAACTAGTATAACCTACAATAGTCCTTCAAATGCAGGTCAGGCTTTGTGTTGTTAGGTTATGGACTTTAATCTTCACATATAGGTATTAGGGTAAGTATTCATCAGATTTTTACTTCTTCTCCTTTGACAGGTTTAGCTATTACACAGCTCTCCTATTAAAATATTTTAACAATTTGTCTAATTGTTTTGCAATAAATTATTCGTTTAATAAATTTAATTGTAGTTGGTTCGATCGAGATACACTTTCCCTACCAAAATACTTAAATATTGTGCCTCAGTACACGAGACAGGGTTACAACATTACAATTATATAGCTGATATGTGATACAATCATATCGTGTAACAAGGCATAATAACAAGCTATTTTACGTGGTAGCTTGTTATTAAAGTTATTTACTTGCTCATGAGATTATTTACTGTACAAGGAGTGAGAAGACATTGTAGTTCTTATCTTTTGAAAATTCAATGAAATATTTACCGCGTTTGCTTCCTTTTTTTTCTTTTTTTAAATTGTTCGATCATTGATTCATTATTTTCGACATTTCACTTTTGAAAGTCTTGATCAACATGTGTTATCTCACTTATGGCGCATCATAAGCTATTTAGCTTTTTATAAAGCTATATAAATATTTATTTATAACATAATTTAATTATGTAAGTATTTTCAATAAGTTTTTCTATACGAGTACCAGGGATAATGTCACACACAAAGTAATTTAATTGTTGTTAGCACGAAAGGATTTTTAAACGTATGTGTGTTGAGTTTTGGGTTTGCCATATGATCATTGATTCAAAGCTTGTTTACGACACGACATTAGTTAACATTTAAAATATTTTATCAAGTGATGTTCAAGTCCATGAAACAATACTAGAGATTTTTTTTAAACTTCATTCTCCTGTAAAATGGGGGAATATTGTTAAGAGAAGATTTTCAAATAATGTCAGTTTTGGACATCAGTTTATGGATCGAAAACGAAAAGTACATAGTACGATGTCGTCCAGTTCAAAGTGGGGTGGGAGCTAAGTTTATACTAGCTTAACCTTAAGCTAGCGTGTCAGCGTACTGTTTAATATGCACATATTTTTGCTCCACACATATTTTTGCCGGAATCTTTCGAACTTTTTCCAGTTACATTTTTTTTATATTTATTTTCATATTAATAAGAACATGTTTGAGCCATATTAAAAAGTTAAGAATGTATTTTGGAATGATAGATTGATGGAGATTTTGTAGTTAAAAAATAAAAAAAAAAATTGAGTTTGCGTATAATATGGTTTTATTGAAGAATATGTAGTTGAAAAGAATAAAAAAAATATATACTTTGAAAAAAAAGAAAAGGAACCAAACAAGGGCTAAGAAAACTCTCAACAATTGTGACTTAGGAGAAATGCTGTAACAAGAATCTATAGACCGATTCCATTTTCTTCGATCTTGTACGAAGAATTTGAGTATCAAAATTTTATTAATCGCTTTTGGTGTAAATATGGTAGTATTTATGAATGATTTGTATACTCTTGCAGCCTTACGGGGGTATCTTCAACTAAGATTTTGGTGGATTTTAAAAGATTATAAGTCCTAATAAATTTCGTGAATTTGAATAGATTTTTACAAATTTCATAAGAATTTCATTAAATATGGTGAAATTTCAAAAGATTTGGTTACATGTATTTTTAAACTTGAAATTCATCCAAATCTTTTAAAATTCATCCATTAATAAAATCTTTATAAATCCACCAGTTATCGATGATACCTAAATTTTGAATGATTTCATTAATATTTTAATTGGGGACACCTAAATTTTAATGAATTTTATTAAAATCTCAATTGAAAACACCTAAATTTAGAAGGATTTTAAAAATTAATCACAATTTTAATTGAGGACACCCCCCTTAGTTTTTATTACCATTGTAACCATAATTTTTCCTTATAGATACAAGACTTTGGTTCTTAATAAAACATAAAATTCTATTGGCTTCTCTCTTTTGTTCACTTTTTTCTCTCTAGTTCATAATACGTAATCATTATGAAGTTCTAACCAATTGAACTAGCAAAATTTATTTCTCTTTTGCTTTCAAATTTTTAATTGATTAAGATAAAAAAAATTTCTTCAATCAAAGAAAAACAAGAAGTTGCAGCCAATTGAGTTTACAAAGAAACTCTTTTAATCTGCTCAATGAAAAGGTAAGCATTCTTTTAACTTTAAATTATATAACAAAGCGATATAGTTATTCGATCTGATATATCGATTTGATTATATCAATTTATGATAGATAAATATTTGTTTGAATGTAATTTTTTCGTTCAACATTCCAGAAGAATATTATAATATTGCTTAAAATTGAATATTATATTTATATATTTTGTTGCTCCTGAAATTTCAGAAGAATATTAATCATAAATCTGTCTATTACAAATAATTTAGTCATTATTTGGCCTCCATTTTGGAGAATTTATAAATTTTGGAATAGTGATTAATGAGAGAATGTGTGGTTAAAAAACAATAAAAAATTTTAGATTTGTGTGTAATTTTATTTTTTTGGACAACGTGTGGTTAAAATTAAGAAAGTGGAAAAAATTTTAAATTTTATTGGGTGCCAAAAAGGGGTTATTGTTGCTCCTAAAGTATCACAACATTGACAATATTATAAAAGAATATTAATTGCTTCAAAAGAATATGATATTACAATTTCAATGTTCTAGAAGAATATCGATCGTTTTCTCATAAAATCGCGATTTAAATTATTCTATTTCTTTATTTGTCCATTCTTCTACGTACGTATTTATATATTGTTACTCTAGTTAGATTTTACATGCTTCCAAAGATTATGATTAAATAAAAAATAGCATAAATTATATTATTTACTTCTGAAGAGTACAAATAATTTTCAATATTTCAAAAAAATATTGATATATTGTTCTTAAAGAAACAATAATAAAATACAACGTACTCTAAATAACACATGTTTCGAAGAATATATTACGTGTAATTTATGAATTTGTGTTTATCTAAAAAAGAAAACAAACGACTTATGTCATGTGGACATTGATTATTATATGATTATATATAATGTTTAATCATATTTTTCGAAATTAAATAATTGAATTATATCTTATATTGAACTAGAAATTCAATTTGTTAGGCATGATCAGTTGGACCATCACTAAATTAATAACGATGCAAAATTTAGAGTTCAAACATTCAATGAAGAATGAGGAGATTTTGTAATCCAATGAAAACATATTTATGTTGTTTGTTCTCTTTCATGGAAATTGATTGTTAATGTCACTAGCTAAAATAAAGAGTGAATTCCCTATATTTCTAAAAATTAATTAAGATGATAATGAGGCTCAATCATCTTTCACGTTGACTATCTAGATATTATTTGTATCTAATAGATTTAATACAAATACTAGATGATTGCACAGTGTTCGCAACATGAAGTTTCCAAAATTACAGTTCAAATTATGAGAATAATTTTCATTATATAATCAAGACGACATGTCTTGTTGATGCTAGTGAACCTAAATCTTAATCTTTAAATAAGTGTTAGCTCAAATATCGATAAATAGTTTAATATTATTGTTTGTTGAACGCCTCCAATTAATTTAATTGAAAACGAAATACTTCCCATTTCTATTTAAGAAATGTTATTACGCTCATGCCTATATCATAGTTCCACCTTTTATAATTGGTTTATGGCCAGAACCTAATTTTTCCATCTAATTATTTTGTTAATGCAGTATATGTAAAATTAATCCACCTTAATGATTTGAGATGGAAAAGTAAAGAATTGTGAGAATAAATACGTAATTTAAACCCTTATTTCAAATAGGTGGTATTTTATAATGTTGATTGTCAATATTTATTGGACAATTTTCTCAACATTATGGGAGGAATTAAGAAGTTGAAGAATAATGTACAAACGTATCATCATTTAAATTTTTGTAAAAGATCATTCGAACTATAAGTTCAAAATATGAATCATTAGATGTATCTATTGACGAAATAGATCAATATCATCTCACACATCAACTTTAAATATTCCAACTAAATTAATGTTCTGAAGGACAATTAGTTATATTATATTTGATAAATTTATGGCACGTTTGAAGCGGGATGATATTCGATTATAATATAAAATCTCCAAACGACAATTAGCAAAAATGATCTCATTAAGGAAGCATATATTTTTGATGGGCCGAAGAGGTTCAATTGCCTGAAAATTGAAATAGCTCGGCAAGTTATGTCATATGAGAAGAGAAATAGAATCAAAAAAGAAAAAAATTGTCAACAATACTTTTTCGCATGATATACTGCATCATATTATGAATAACAAGAAATCGAAATAAATTCGTTGAAACATATTGATCAAAATAACTATGGACCAAATAAAATGACGCGATCATACTAAAATTGAATTTACGAGAGAAATATGAAATTTTTGGGCATGATTCTAGTAAAATTAAACTTACTAGAGCAACCTGAAATTTTTGGATCTACAGCCTGAATACCTAAAGATGTATACTTATGCGAAAAAAAAAAAAAAAAGTAAAGTTGTAATATGAAATACAAGACTATTTGCATAATGAATTTCGCGAAAATGTAAATTATCGTGGGTGGATGTAGTCACGAGTCTATATTTCATTAGCATGACAATTCATGAAATTTGATATGCACATATAAATATGATTACAGGCAATTTTATCTTGTTTTTATTTCGATACTATCATGGAATGATTTAATATGCTTGAAGCATAATTCAAGTGATATTATCGCGAATTTATCCCATTGAGTTTTCCTTGTAAGGTTTTTAAAGATACATTTGTGACGTATTCAGAAAAATGAATGTACTCTTTTTCTTTTATTATAATTTTTCCCACATGATTTTTTCTAATAAGGTTTTAACGAAACGTATTCTTTCTGTAATGAATGTCCATAACATAAAAGATATTTACCCTCAAAATATTGCTCTGATATGTATGAAACTTCCGAAGAGATCAACAATAGCTATTTTTTGAACCATCATATTACTAGGTCATTAAGTTTTGTTCCACTGCATTTTCTTGAAGATATTGACGTATAAAACATTAATATTGAAGATACTGACATACAAGACATAGATCGCTTAATACAAGAATTGAAATCAAGGTGAGTAATTGCACTATTTTTCCTTTAATCAAGTTTTGTCTCGTTGAATTTTCTTGACAAGGTTTTAACGAGGCATGAGTTTATTACTCCAAATTATTTGTACTTTTTTCATTTGTTGGTATTTATTTCCCTTCGAATTTTTGCCAAATAACATTTCAATGAGATAGTTGTTGTGCAAATAATCATTCAAGAGGAAGTGTTATAAATATAATGTATTTAATATTTATGAATGACTTTTATATTCTTGCAGTCATAGTTTTTTATTGCCATTGTAAAATTAGGGCTATAAATATAAGATTTTAGTTATTAATAAAACATACAATTCTATTGGTTTCTCTCTAGTTTATAATATCTTTCATCTTTTGCTTTTTCTTGCATTTTTGTATTCATCTTTTTGTCAAAAATAATGTTTATACTATGTTACAATGGAGAGACAGAATATAATCTTTATGGTAGGTTCTTCAACGTTCAAGTTGTTAAGTGCATAGACATCAACATCCTAATAAAGTTCTATTATAACAAATGTTTCTTCGGCTGTTCGGCATTAAGTTAATAACGTGTTTACAACTTTCATGAATGAAGGGCGTCGAGAATTGTAAATAATATTCCGTCTACTTGGAAATAGACATTATTTTGCTTAAACAAATCTATTTATTTAAAATCTTTGATAATTCTCATTAAATATAACTCAACGTGGTTCTTTTTTATTCTTCACGATCTCTACAAAAGACTGATAGATAATAAATTCTTCTTATCCTAATTGATTATGGATTATTATCCGTACGGGAAAAAGGAAAAAGAAAAAGAAAAAGACTGAGCAACGAGTCACCCAACTCCGCTTGCAACTCTCGATATAATGGTCACACAGACATCTTCATGAAACGGGTTTGATTGATTTTCTTCAAACGAGGCGATCAATTGTACTTCGAGTTTGTGATCTCGTGAATCTAAATCCATATCCATCTATAGAAAACCCCAAAAGAAGGGAAGAAAATGTCAAAACCCTCGTCATCAAGAATTGTTTACAGATATTCT
The DNA here is from genome assembly GCA_035079005.1 of Fraxinus americana. Classification (NCBI taxonomy): domain Eukaryota; kingdom Viridiplantae; phylum Streptophyta; class Magnoliopsida; order Lamiales; family Oleaceae; genus Fraxinus; species Fraxinus americana. Next base: position 33,839,124 of record CM068710.1, on the reverse strand, counting down.
CATCTCGCTGCATTAAAACATTCGTCAGATAACCCATTAACCGTCCAAATTCCCACGTTTCGTACATGGTTAATTTCTGCAAGAACCCATTTCTCGTCATTGCCCAAGATTACGAGAATTTTCGACAGACTATACCCAGATGCCAAATTTTCTCCAAACAGAGATTTTCATGGGTTCAGATGCTTTTCGTTAAAGAATGAAATGGGTTCCGAGAATTTGGTAAAAGATGCGGTGAAAAATCCAGTAGCGGCGGTTAAGGACACTTTTTTGTGGTACAAAGAAGCCTTCTGTAAGAAAAAATTATCTGCTGTTGCTGGTTCCAGGTGCTCTTTCATCACGTTTGCTGTGAGTTCTTTACAATTTGTATCTGATTCTACTCTGCATTATTCATTTGATTTTTTAATGTGTTATGTGTGAAGCAGTTACTGTTGCATCAGACAATTTATTTGGGAGTATTTAGCATTAAGTTATGGAAACTTTTTATTGGATTTCTCGTTGTGAATCAGATCAGAATACACTTATTTTGAAACTATCTTCTCTCAGTAGCTTTTGATGGTTAAATGGTGATACACTGATAATTGAATTTTGTGATCAATTTAAGCGGACTATTTTTGGGACACTGCGTCGATGATAAATGCTATAATTCATATCATGTTCTGTACAGAGTAGGAGATATTTTGTACCCTATTCGCTTTTGTTTCTTCTTATGAGGGATAAAAATTCACTGAAAAATTGTAGATTCTTTGCTATTCTAGACAGCATGAGGATTGAAGTTTATGATTCCAATATTCCCGGTTTTACATTTATCCCTGTTCTCTCACAGTATCTATTATCTATCATTCTAACATAGTGTAAAGAAAGCGATCTATACAACAAACCAGAATAAGGACATTGATTGTAAGCCGCTTAAAGTTATGATTCGTCAATTCCTTATATTACATATATCCTTGCTCTTTCACCTGTCTATTAACAATTCGATTGTTGCTTAGAGAAAGTTTGTTTATCCAACAAACTAAAAAAAAGGAAATCATATGTGTTGTGAAGCATGAAACTCTTTGGCCTTCTGCTTTGGATGAAATGTGTCATGATTAAAAAGATTGCAGGGAAAAAATGAAACTTACGGAGAGAGAGGAATCCGTAACTGTGTAATGAGATTTATCTGTTCGAGCCATGAGATATTTTAATAGAATCCTCATGCTTTATATAGACTTGGATAGATATATGGGCTACTAGGTTGGATGGCTGTCGAGTTTAGTACTGGTAAATGATGTGGTATCATATCTAATTATCTTTCTGATAAGATTATGTGGAACTTGCTTAGCGTTGTTGTTCACTTTATGCTTTCCCGTGGTATGATCATAAATATTGTAGTTGCTACTTTTCTCCTTTTAAGGGATTGTATGTTCATTTAAGATTTACAATTATAATCTCAATAAGGTTTATGGAATGGCCATAAGGAAACTAAATAATCTGCTTGAATCTTCATGTTTATGGGTGATAAAACCTTTGATCGAATCATCTTCCCTCGAGGGATTTCTTGCATTATATAGAAAGAGTAAACCTTATACAACTCGGGTATCAATCTAAATATGATAGATGTAATCAACCTAAATATGGTAAATAAAATTATATACATGATTATGTCAAGTTATAATCTTCATCAATCTTCGTGATCTTCGTCAATCTCTGCGATCTCTGTTGATCTCATTGACATCCCTCATCAAATTAATGTTAGACAATCAAGAAACATCAATTTGTTGACTGATGTACAAAATAACTCAAAGGCCCAGCTCAATAATCCATATAAAAAGTAATTAAATTCATTAAATAACTCCAATATCGGACCTCTAAAATAAACCTTCTTCAACTCCATAAAAGCTTGCATTGTAAGCAAGCAAGCTTCAAAATAGGTTTGGGATGGCTGGAATTGCACCACACTCGACGCATCGAAGAGTCACACGTTGACAAAAATTCTGTCAACCGTAGATCATTATAAGAGTCACACGTCGACAAAAATTCTATCAATCGTGGACCACCGCAAGAATCACACATTGACGAAGATCACGGAGATTGACGAATATTATGACTTAACATAATTATGTATATAATTGTATTTGACATATTTAGATTGATTACATCTACGATATTTAGATTGATATTATAGTTGTATAAGGTAATACTCTTTCCTTGAGAGATTCCGAGCATTATCTTATACAACTATCATATCAATCTACAGAGTATTACCTTATACAATTGTGATATCAATCTAAATATGGTTGATGTAATAAACCTAAATATGGTAAATATAGATATATACATAATTTTGTTAAGTCATAATCTTCACTAATTTTCGTAATCTTCATCAATCTCCATGAGGCATAATCTCTATCGATCTCATTGACAATGGTAGCACCCTGAGGACAAATTTCAGAGCATATGTGAGAATAGTGGGTGGTATTACGCATGAGAACTTCCAGCCGATATTTAGAAGCAAAAGTTGTTAATTTAATTTTTAAATATATAGTTCAGAAAAGAAAGAGCTCAGTTGGCGTCAAAGTTAAGAAAAAGAAAGTTCAGGTTTTATTCATTACTGCCTGCTCGTGTTTTCCTTATATGAAGCAACTTTGTTTATTTTTTTGAATGACTTGTCATTTGTCAGGGGTTCTAATTGTAGTGAATAAAAACTCTGATGCTCGGACTCCTCGAAATGAATGAGTACTCGTATCGACACGACACAACGTGGGTATGAAAGTTTCAATCGGACACTTTGTCGTTTCTGCTTCTTTTTCTTCTTTCTTCTTTTCCCCTTTTCTTCTTTCTTGTTTCTGCTCTCGATAAATCTAGCGCTGCCGCCAAGAGAGTGGAGGAAGGCGACGTCGCTAGGTTTTCCCCTATTTTTCTTTCATTTTTCTTCTTTTTTCCTTCTTTCCCTCCATGTATCGATGGTCTAGGGTTTTCTTTGTATAAAATGAAAATTGATTCCATATAGTGCTACTTAGTGTTTCACTGAGTCTAAATTACAATCAAGTTTCTCATTTTTTATTTTATATAAGATTTAGTAATTACCTTCCCTTAATTGAAAACTAAACCTCAAAATTCTATTTATTCGTTTGAACCCCTTATTCAATATCATTTCTTTCTTTGTGAACAATTAATTTTATTCTATTTAAAATGATATCTTGGATTAATAAAAAAAATTGAAGTTTGAAAAACGTCCACGTACCTGTGTCCGAAATTTAGACTTTTTTTAGCCATGCTCCCGTATCCTATAGCTTAGAAAATAAAAGATCCGACACTTAGATACATACCCATACTCGATACACGTACCCGAGTTCGAGTCCGAGCATCAATGAATAAAACTGTGTTGCACATGTTTGTTTAAGACGTGTTTTCCAAGCATGGGTTAACAGTTGTTCCTCCTTTGATAGGGTTATAGCAGTTTAAATCTTGCTTGGAGAAGCCAGATGCCATTAAATATAAGATGCAGTTAACATTGCTCTCAATTTTGTGTGCAGTATGATATGCCATTACTGGGGTGAAGAGCATGGCATGCTGGAAGATGAGGACGATGCTGAAAGGGAACTTCAAAACACAGAAAGAAGTTCTCAATTGACCCTTCTCATTTGTCGTATTTGATTTTGTGTTGTTCATTACAATGAAAGGTTTGGTTCTTGATCTTTGAAAGAATATGTATTTGATGCGCGGGCACATTTTATTTTGTTAAATAGTCGTCTTTGAAAGATTTGTGCAATTCTGAACGCAAGGCTGATGCCCTTTTAAAACTTTTGTGCACAACCTTTCTATATGCCTAACACTTGGATGCCAAATACGCTTGATGATAACAACCCGTGATAATAGCATTATTTTAATACTAAATATTCCGCGACCCTCCGATTTCTTTGTGTTGTATCGAGCTGTATTGGGTACATCTCAATTTTGAAGTGACTTGAAACGGGCACGACTCATGTCTTTGAGTTGTACTAATGGTTGGACATGGAACTAGAACTCTGCTAAAACAGTTCAATTTTCTGATAATTTTTAATTTCTATTACTCTGAGAAGAAGCTTCAAATAATTTCTTGTTCATTTTTTAATAAACTTTTACTATTAAGATTTTTTTTTTTTTTTTGTTGCATCATGTTTTTTTATACATTTTTATTTACTAAACTCATTGTAAGTACAAGGACATAAACAACCACCTAATTATACACTGTATCCATTTTTTTACTATTTTATTTTTATGTACACCACAATTTCACACATGAAATTTATTTAGTATTCATATTAATTTCAGTGTTATACGGAGGAATTCTTAAGTTTCGACGTTGATTGCGAACGCAATCCACTGATATCCATTCAAAATTCTTCTCCTTGACCACTAAAAATGTAAAATCCCTAACGTGAACTTTTATGTAACATTATTGGGATTCCTAAAGCATTATCGACCCCTATTTTGGTACACTTTTTTTTTATGTGATGGAAAGTATGTGATTGAAAAAGAAAGAAAATTTATTGATGTGGTGAAAAATATTATTTTATTAAACAATGAGTAATTAAAAATGAATATAAGAATAAGAATGAAAAAATAATGTGGCCCAAATAGGGGCTCAATCGTGAAATGCTTCACGTACATTAGCAAAACCAATAGAAATTTTAGGGCCTGTTTGATAGCCCATTATTTTCCATGAAAGTTGGAATTGAAATTCCGTTTCCTACTTTTGTCGTGTTTGATTGCACTTTTTTTCCCTGGAATTGGTTTTCCACCTTTTTCTAGGTACAATCCTTTAATGCACAAAAACTTGATTTTGTTTTCTCACCTATTTGGTGGGAAAACATTTTCCACCATTTCTTTTTTTTGCTTTTTTTTTTTTTTTTTGTTGCAATGTGAACAAATTCTAAATACAATGGTAAAAATTTTTTTCACTTTTATTGACAACTTCCATGCAAAACAAAGTCAAACGAATGATATTCGGTATGGTAAATTTTTTTTTTTCTATTTTTTTTTTCAAATTTTTTTTTACAATTGGAACAAATTTTAGACCCAATGGTAGAAAAAATTATCACTTTAATAGACAAATTCCATAAAAAATGAAGTTAAATGGACACAAAACTTTCTACATTTTCCATATAAAATTTTACCAATCAAACACAATTAATTACAATTCCCAATAAAACATTTTCTAAGAAAATCAATTCCCTATAAAACATTTTCTTTCCACCCATTTTCCAACTTTGCAATCGAACGGACCCTTAAAGAAAACACACAACATGTGGGTCCCGCATAATTTTTTTTTTTTTTTAAATACACGGTGGGCCCACCCACTGTGAGCATCGGTGTGTTTTCCGTTAAAAAAATTATTGTACAAATTGGAATAATGCTTATCCATCAATCCATATAACAGTCAGTAAACATGACAAAATGGTACAAGGATTCTTCTAGCTGCCCATCCTTTGTCTCCCACGTCTCATCTTAAATGACACGTGTCGGCTTCAACTTGTCCAGTGACACGTGGCACAAATCCATTACGCTCCCAAAACTCTATATAAATTTCAGTCTTCCCCGAATTCTCAAAAATCCATTTTATTATGAAATATGGAGACATTTCTATCTAGTTATTATGTCAAAACTCATACTTATCAATTCCCAGTTTTACTTAAACCAAAAATAAGTAATTATTCTTCCATTCATCATAAGCCTTTATCTTCTCTAATTTTTAAATCCTATAGGAGTTTGAAGTGTTGTAAAGGGGGCACTGGAGGTTGGGAACTGGAGAGGAAATTGCAGAAGGAGTTGAATATGGAAGAAGAGATTGTAGGGAAATGGAAAGAGAATTGCAGAGAGAGTGGTGGGGTGGTTGAGCTTCTGGAGTGCTTAGAAAGAGAAGCAATCATGGGGGAAGATGAAGGGAAAGAGGCAACTGATTACAATAGGAGGGCCCAAATCTTTGACAGAAGTTCTAGAGTTTTCAAGGCCCTAAAAGAAACCGCTTCTTCTACGGATGATTCTTGAATTTAAGTACTTCAATTGGCTTATTTATAATTTACTTATTTTTGCTTTCTGCTTTTTCCTCCTTGTTAGATACAGGATGTTTGGGATTTGGAGATTTTTAAAATGATGTAGAATTATCCTTTGGATCTTGTATTATACCATGCTTGAAGGAAGTTGATGTACTCTTTTGAGTTAATTTTAGGCTTATTAGCACAAAACGTCCCTACGTTTGATAGTTATTGTGCAAAACATCCCAACGTTTCATTTTTTTGCATTTTTGCCCCTATTTCAACGTTTCAGTGTGGAAAACATCATTTTCACTATTTTTCAGTGTAAAATGACCATTATACCCTCAAATTTAAATAAAACAAATAAAATGAAAAGAAATATAAAAAATAAATTGTAATTATACTCCCAAACTTTTTAAAAAGTGCAAGTGAGTCCAAAAGCCTTATTAAAAGGGTTAAGCACAAAACGTCACTACGTTTGACACTTAATGCGGAAAACGTCCCTATGTTTCAAACATGTTTATATTTGCTCAATAACACAAAACGTCCCTACGTTTGACACTTATTGCGTAAAACGTCCTTACGTTTCCTTTTTTTTTACATTTTCGTCCTTATTTCAACGTTTCATTGCGGAAAACGTCATTTTCACTATTTTTCAATGTAAAATGACAAATATACCATCATATTTAAATAAAACAAAAAAGGTAAATAAAAATAAAAATAAATTACAATTGTGCTCCCAAACTTTTCAAAAAGTGCAAATGAGTTCAAAATTCTTATTAAAACATTCAAACTACCAGTCCTTTCCTCCTCCCTCAACCTTATCCTCCCTCCACCACCTAAACCATCAGACCCCACCACCTTTCAAACCATCACACCTCCATCTACAATCCTGGTGTAGATCCTGGTTTAGGTGGTGGAGGGAGGATAAGGTTGAGAGAGGAGGAAATGACTGGTAGTTTGAATGTTTTAATAAGATTTTTGAACTCATTTGCAATTTTTGAAAAGTTTGGGAGCACAATTGTAATTTATTTTTATTTTTATTTTCCTTTTTTGTTTTATTTAAATATGATGGTATATTTATCATTTTACATTGAAAAATAGTAAAAATGACGTTTTCCGCAATGAAACGTTGAAATAAGGACGAAAATGTAAAAAAAAATGAAACGTAAGAACGTTTTACGCAATAAGTGTCAAACGTAGGGACGTTTTGTGTTATTGAGCAAATATAAACATGTTTGAAACATATGGACGTTTTCCGCATTAAGTGTCAAACGTAGGGACGTTTTGTGCTTAACCCTTTTAGTAAGGCTTTTGGACTCACTTGCACTTTTTAAAAAGTTTGGGAGTATAATTACAATTTATTTTTTATATTTCTTTTCATTTTATTTGTTTTATTTAAATTTGAGGGTATAATGATCATTTTACACCGAAAAATAGTGAAAATGATGTTTTCCACACTGAAACGTTGAAATAGGGGCAAAAATGCAAAAAAATGAAACGTTGGGACGTTTTGCACACTAACTATCAAACGTAGGGACGTTTTGTGCTAATAAGCCTTAATTTTTTTTACTTCTAGTGTTTCAAGAAATGCATTTTCGTTTTCTTAAAAACAAGATTTTCAATAGATTTCGATAGGAAACATGATTGAAAAGTTAATAAAAGTTGCTGACAGTTAAACATGATTATGTACAGCTTATGCAGCTTCACAAATTATCACAACAAAGTAAAATTATGTATATATTAGGAACAAAGCATGGAAAAGAAACCTTATCCAAAACAAAAAAGTATGGCAAAGAAATACTAAGACAATACAATAACTCAAATATGAGGTTCTCACAATAGCTTCTCCTACAACTAACTAGCGTCTACAGAAAATACACCTTGTAAAGAATGAACTAATTAAGGCCAAAATCATAGTAAACAAGAAAACTTACCTAGCTAGTCATCCAACTTAAAAATCTACAAATTTAACAGAACTTCCAGCGGTTATTGCAGTTTACACACGTCACGAATGTGGTCATAGGTTCATCTGCACTTCGAGTTTGCATCTGGTAGTATGTAGTTTCCTTCTTCTCGCACCTACCACAGGTGAATTGGTCCGTACTGGCCTGTGGAGGCGCTCCGCGCTCGCATTCAAACAGTGCTTTTTGTTTGATTTTTTCATTCTGAATTTGCCTCGCATCACTGGCCATTTCTTCTGGTGTCAGTTCGAGGATGGCACGTGGCTCAAACTGCCCGAGGAGGACCTTTCTACGAAAATCTTGATTTTTTGGATCCTTAATATTGAACATTATCGATCTATATTTCATCTTGAGCACCAGTGGATTTACCCCACTTCTCAAACATTGCAGTCTCCACTAGAACAGCCACTCGATAAGGATCAGATGCACTCACTTGATCTCTTAGATCATCATCGACCTCGCTCGAGACTTTGCACAGGACCTCTGCAAGAAGTTCCCGGATTTTGTCCCTCACCGAGTCCTTACAATAAACAAGAGAAGTCAGCTTTGGAGGACCAACGGGGTCTGATGCCAGTTTTTGCCTATCAGAACTCGGCTTATCTTCTTTAATTCTTTTCTCATTCTGAACAGATTCTCCAGCAGCATTCTTTGGTGTCTGGACATCAACCCTCTCAACTTTTTTCCCATTCGTGGAAGTTTCCGACTTCATTAACTTCTCAGAATTTGGTGTGCCAGTCGGATTACTTCTTTTCACCTTCCCATTCCCATTATCTATTGAGTTCCCCTGCTCAACCTTGACAGAGCTAGTCCTTTGAAACTTCCTGCTCTCATCAGTTCCAGCACCCATTGGTTCAGCTTTTACAGAATCCTCATTATCAACACTTCCATTCTTCTTGTTGTTCATTGTTTCCTTGACAATTATATCCTTCCACACGTCAACAACATCAGAAGCCAAAGCCTTAATCTTCTGGCTTTTATGTTTTGTCAGTTGCCTGAGGCGTTTCCCAACCTGAAACATAATTTTTACCGTTAAGAATGGGGAGAACGAGAAACGGAAATAAAAATTTAGAAAATCTTAAAAGCAACGTCCACCAGCATAACTGTACTGGGAAACAGGAAAAGCCTGCCAGGAAACTATGCGTCCAAAACAGTCAAGACACAAAAAAATGGCAACGCGTAGTGTCCATATGTTTTCTGTCATCTGGACCACATTTAAAGATGGATCATGCTATTCGTACATGGGGGTTTACACTCCCATTTACTCGGGCCCACCTGCCCCCCTCACAATAGGGGGGACCACGATTATTTTATTCATCGTGGGCCCTCCCCTCATGTGAGGGGAGTGTAAACGGGGGTGTACACCCCCGTGCACGAATGGTTTTACCCTTTAAAGATTAAAATCTCTCTACCTCATGCTCTGATTATTTATTGAAATAGGTAGAGAACAGATGCATTTTTCTTTAGAAGTAGGCCCATAAGTCAGAAAGACCATATCGTAGAAGGATGCCAAGAACAATTGATTTCAAGTTTAGGACCGTTTGTCATCAAACTGTGTTACCATGATTCAGGAAGAAATGTTACTGTGTGTACAGTGTGAACAGAGTCACCAAAGGCCCCTTTGATGATTAGGTCCACAAAATAAAAAATATATAGAAAAGTACAGCAAACATCATTATATTCACCTATGATGGAGAAAATAAGTACTTTGGTAATTTTTTATTAAGATTTTATGTTTTCTTCAGCAACTACAATATCAACACCACCAACAAACCAGAACAAAACCACTGGATAAGAATATGGCAGTGTGCTTTGCACTTAGGCAGCTTTCAACAATTATAAATAAACTGTAAAAATTCAGCATGGGTTGGCAAGTTACCTGGATGCCCACTACCTTTCACCATGAGGTTATCAACTTCGAATCACTGCTGAACTAAATGTGTTTGTTTGCTCCTTCCGTTGGCAGAGTATTCAAACTAGGTAATCACTTAGAAAAGAGAAATTTCACAAGTACACAGAAAAAACCCAAAAACTATTTTCAGCTACAACATTATGATCATTCCTCCGTTACAACTCCAGTGTTCACTAACCTAACCATGTATATCACATCAAGTCACCACACGCTCTTTTTTAAACTGCCACCTACCAAGTCTTCAACCAAACCTGACACCACCATACCCGACCGCTATATCCTCCTTAATTAGGTTGTCAATTTTATTCATGTGAATCTACTTGAATCCAAAATGCAACATGAAACTGAATGTAAGAAACTATATTTGACCACAAGTCTGATAAAAATTCGTTGCAAACAGTGAACCAACTCAACTGGTATGTCCTTCAATTTCAGATAAAAGTTTTCAGGCTCCAAAAATCAACTCAGATGATTTTGAATCTCATTTAAAGGTAATCAGAAGTGACAAAATTATAACAATTCTACAATCATTTCATCAAATCATTAGTGCGCATTGCTGGTATTGCAATTCCTCAAATATCTAAGATGAATATAAGATAACCTCATACTTGATCGCACATGTCTCAGATTTGGGACATTTTTACTTGTAAATCCACAGTAGGAGGTAGGGCAAACAGTACTGATAAAAAAGTTCTCTCAACTTAGAACTGAGCAATAAAAATATAAAAGAGGCACTTGGTTGAACTAGTGGTTGAAGACATTTAGGGGTCTGATTGGAACTTCCAAGTTCGAATTAATGTGAAACACTTCTGCTTGGATGTAAGGATATGTCAACTGGAATTGCTTCTTAAGGTGAAATTATGAGCGGAGGAGAGGGCATATTTGAAATTGTCTGAAACAATATCAATCTAATTTTTACTTTTCAACACTGGACCAGGTGACCAGCTTTCTAGAATACATAGGTGAAATTTCAATATCACCCACCCCACTTTACATTTTTTTGTTGTCTGTCTCCTTTTTCTCTTCTCTTGATACTTTAATGTCATTCAGTTATGGAATCTGACCCATTGAGAGGAAAGGTAAAATTTATACATTGGAATGATGAATTTTCTTCGTTAATAAAAGGCAAGAGATTTGATACTAGAAAATATGGCTACATTATAAATGACTGAGCACAATACTGTCCTACCAAAGACTGGCCAGAAACAAGATAAATCAATATCTTGCCCTTGTTTGGTACTAATTAAAATCTAAAATTTAATCTAAGTTAAAGTCAACAATCAATTTTAAACATATTTTATGGGACCTACAACTTTTTAACCCCACATTTCATCAAATTTTATCAAAATCTACTAAAAATCTTATCTTAATCTCCACCAACTGACTGATAATATTGACGACCAAATCTAATATCGAGTATATGGGTTAAACTGTAAACTTAAAACAAGTTTTAAATGCATACAGTTGTGTCCATATATATTAATTACTTGATATTGAATATTAAATTTGAGTTGCTGAACAAATTTGTCCGACACAAATTTTGCCGATAGTAGAGATCGATTATGATTATGCCCTAACATGTTGTAACTTCTATTCATGTATTAACAAAATTGGGTTATTACATGTCATTTATACTTGGAGGAGGACGTGCCTTTAGGAGCAGTTGAATGTTCAATATGACTAAATATTGATTTAGGGTGTGTTTGAGCTACTTTATTTTGAAAGAATGTATTTTGAAATAGTAGATTGATGGAGAATGTGTGGTTGAAAAAGAAGGAAAAATTATTGATGTGATGGAAAATATTATTTTATTGAAAGATGTGTGGTTGAAAATAAGTAGAAGTAGGAGAAAGAAAAATTTAATGTGGCTCAAACATGGGCGTAGTCATAGGATGTAGAGATAGGAACAAGAAAAAAAAAACTTTTAACTAGCTATTGTTTGTAATTGTTAATGTCACATTGACTCTTAAGGTTTCTAGGATTCAGATCTGGCCAGCTGTACCAATAATGGACTCAAAATAGCACTGCATGGTGGTAAATGTTTTAAGGCAAATCAATGGGTTAAAATGGCTCTATATTTGTTCTGTAATGGCATCCAAGGACAACATCAGTTAATTATCCAAATTTAACATTTGATTTAAATTCTTCAAATGACACCCTTCACCTAATAAGATGACCCTTAGAACTACAAATTCAAAACTCAGTTACACTGGTTATGACATAGAATGTTATTAAGCGAATCAACAGTAATACAATTTCCTGAAAGATAGAAAAGGTAATAAACCAGAAAAATCAGAAACTTACCTGTGACAAGGAGATGATAACTGATGGGGAACTCGTTGAGTTTAATGGGTCAAGGCATCGTTCCTCCTCCCCAGGTGAATTATCTGCTGCATCTGCAGCCTTCTTCACTGCCTCGAAAAGCTCTGTTAGCTCCTTCTCCATTACACACAATCTATCAGAAGCAAAAGAAGAACCCGGAAACATGACCAAATCAGTCTTTCGAGAGAAAGTCTCTAGACGAAGGAAGCAAATGTATTAGAAAAGCTTTCTTAAACAGCACTATCATGGATAACTTAAGCATTCAAATATCAAAGCAACAAAAGCCACAAAAGAAAACTGTTTTTTTCCGATTCATTACTACATTTTTGCAGTACGGAAGTAACAACGATACACGAATTGGAGCTTCAGATCTAAAAAAGAATGAAGCCAAGTCGAATTTAAACCTTTCACGCAAACTAAAAATCGATTTCTACAAATCACAGATAAACATATATCTAGAGACCGGAAACAAAAATGGGTATGTCAAATTAAAGCTTAAAATATCAATATACAGAATTAAATGTTGAAAAATGCATTCTCATACCCTTCCCTCCTTCCCCCTCTCCTCAAGAAAGACATTATTTAGGGATTAGAGAGACAATTCATACATAAACATCTAAAAAATTAAATATGGATTAGAATATTAACCCGGTGACAAAAACGTTAAAGAAAATCAACCTTCACAACAAAAAAGACGATTTTTCTACAACTCACACATAAATTGAAAATCGAAAAAGGCATGCGAAATTAACCTTACAGAATCATATAATGGAATGCAGGAAGAGCTCGGGTAAGCTCGTCTTAAAGAAAACTGAAACCCTAATTTTAGTTGCCGCTACCAACCTGGTTTTGACGTTCGAAGGAGATAATCGGGGCTGAGCCGCTGAAGCGGGACGTACAATTCCACTAGACCACTACTAAAGAATATCTCGGTAGAATGAGGATGTGCTATCTGGAGTGGGATAAGGCCCTGTTTGGGAAAAAAATTGAGTGCTTATTTTACTATTTTATTATGATACAATGTCTTAAAACGAAAAAGTCCGACTATCACATTTTAATTACACTTAGCCCTTGTTTGGTATCGATTAAAATCTAAATAAAAGTTAATAATTTATTTCAATCACATATTTTATGGATCTCACAATTTTTCAACCACGTATTTTATTAACATCTATCAAAATCCATTGAAAATCTAATTTTAATCTCCACCAAACAGAAACTTAAGATCATTAACCGTCAATCATTGTAATACTCATGGTCATTACTTTTTTCGTTATGTTTTTATTCCCAAATTCCATTAATTAGCCCATCACATTCTTGACAATAATATTGTCAAATACATTTTGTTAGTTATGAAATGAGGAAAAACACTGACCCACTTTTGTATTTATTGCTTTTCTTAAAATATGTCGATTAAAAAAAAATCCTTTTTGAGATATATGTACCGTGTTAATTGAGATAAGATCGATGATAAAAATGTGTCAAAAAAAGGTAAGAACAGTGTTATAACGAACAAAAGTTGAAAATTTTAATTTCAATTAAAAGATAATGCATGGGTTAATTTCATAATTGGCTAATCAACTTTATATTCAGTGCCACCATAATCATCCAATTTGATTTTATTTCACCACAACTATCCAATTTCATATAATGTTTCACTGTATCCCATCAAACGTTGACTCCTCATAGACTCATAGTACAATAGTAGCAACATGCATTTATAATATCAAATCAGACATCAATTACGTGTATACTCCAACAAAACAACACGAAGAAAAATAAAGAGAGAATCCATTATTACAAAATATAAAACCATTTAAAACAACGATTCACCATCAATCCGCTAAATAAACTTAACTGAATAATTTTCAGAAACGTTAGTACAAATCCAATACTAAGCAATGATCCTCATTAGCTAATATCAATTCATGAAAGAATAGCATCTGGTTGTTGATAAAGAATGGGCTGATTCAGCCAAAAATAAACCACTAAAAAGTTGTGTAATCCCAAATATTTATACAAAATTATGCTCTTGACGGGCATTCCTCCTTTTATGTGGAACTTTATTTTTGAGTGCTTGCGAACAGTTACTAGTGCAGGAGGTAAGCCTTCACATTTTCTCTACAACTTCTTTTACTTTCACAACATAGCACCATTAGAAATCTACCTTGACAAGTTTCCATTTTCCTTGAACAAAAGACGCATAAAATGCTACCTTTGTGAGATCATGTGTTTGTATAAAGTATGGAAACTTTTCAAGGAAGTTGTAAGGAATACTAATGATGCTATGGTTGTGAAGGAGCAAATCAAATTGCAAAAGAATGTGAAGGCTTACCTCTTGCCCTAGTAACTGTTGGCAAAGCACTCAAAATTAGACATCCACATAAATGGAGGAATGCACTTCAACAGCGACTGGACTCTTAACAGTGCCCAAAACCAAAAAGGATTGCTGTGGTCAGATCCAACCCAAATGGATTTGGATTACACATTTTTCGGGATCAATTTTCTGACAATTTAGCCTAGTTTTCGATCAACTGTAACATCTCCAGAACATGCCACTATCTGAAGCTAAAGCAAGGATGAGGCAGAGAAACCAGTCTCTGGTTAGGAACTGGTCCTTTCACAGTGATTAGTCAAAACAGAAATGCAACCATTCCTTCTCTTAAACTGATTTTGGGGACATCTATATTGAACTTGGCATCTCCTTAGCACCTCTCGCTTCGACTATTTTTACTGGCTTGCGGCCTTTATCTGGACCACCAATTATACCCCATCTCTCAAACTGCCTTTGTCGAGCTCTTGCCCTCTCTTTCTCTTCTTCTGATTTTGATGCATAACAGTATGGGCAGGAAACTCCATATTCCCATTCTGGAGCTTCCATGTCAGCATCATTTACTGGTTGCTTGCATCCATAGCAAAGTTTATAAGATCCTTGGGCCAGCCCATGCTCAACTGACACTCGCTTATCAAATACAAAGCATTCTCCTTCCCAAAGACTCTCTTCTCTAGGTACTTCCTCAAGATATTTCAAAATTCCACCTTGTAGATGATAAACCTGGTAACAAAATCAGGTGAGTTCTACATCAATGAGATCATTTCAGCAATGACAGGTACAAATTGTCACAGTATTAATCGAGTTCATGGTATAATTCAAGAATCTTGAATGTAGACCCAAGTCATGCACCAGTGAAGTGGACACATCAGGTTAACCAAACAAAAATCCACACAGAATCTTGAGTATGCAGGAAACACTATGTATGCCTACTATAAATGACGTTTACTATAACGGTATGGAATATAACTTAAGTACATGAGTGCCATATGATGGACATCAACCAAAATGTTAACTCTTAAGAAACTAAGAAAGATGATACAAGAACAAATTTCACCTCTTTAACACCTTTGCTTATGAGAAAACTCGTAGCCTTCTCACACCGAATGCCACCAGTACAATACATTGCCACCCGGGGAGGCATTTTCTTTTCCATTTCCGCAATTTGCTTTTCTTTGGTTTCAATTGAACCTGCAGACTCCACCCGGTCCTTTGATTCAACCAACATGGACCGTTCCTCCACCCAAAATGGAAATTCCCTGAATGCTGTTGTACAAGGATCAACTGCCCCTTTGAACTTCCCAATTCTAGTTTCATAGTCATTTCGTACGTCAATCACCACCTAAATTTTGTAAAATTAGGTCAAAGATAAATTTTGAAAGATGCAGAATCACTGCCGTAAAGCTTATCACGTTTATAAATGGAATATAACAAATTAGGTGTACTTGATGGTAAATAAGTATACTAGTAAGGAGACGTTTCCTGGTGGAAAACTGCCCAATATTGACACGAGGAGAATATCGAATATATATCACTAGAAACTTCTGACGTAAAAAGAGCAGTATCTACCATGAAAGACTTCAAACAAATCCAATCCAACAAGGAATTAAAAAGTGACTACTGTTAAGACCAAGTTCAGAGTATCATTGATATCAATAGTAATTTAAAATGCTAAGAGATAGTAAGTATCCATGTAAAATAAACTACAAAGCAGCAGTTGCAATGGAGAAAAGCCCTTACAGTATTTGGATCGCTAATCAATGCATTCCAATCCTTTGGACTGATGTACCTTCCAACTCTTTCAACAGGTGACACAGAAGGCATTCCGAGTGTAACTATCTATGAACAATACAAAATTTCTAGCTTTTAGAACTGAAAATAACTGAAAGAAGACCTAAACAATATCCAAGAAGGAAAAACTTAAGGTCGAAAATAAATCATGTGATCTTATAGTTTTCGGTCAGTAAGTACTACCTCCTTCTTTAGCTTGACCCTCACATGGTCCCATCGGAAGGGAGCATCTTCCCCAGCAGCTAGAGGAGAAATAGTTGCATGTCCATGATGAATAGCTTCTTCCTCAGGACTAACAGGTGACTCAACACGCCTAAGTCCCTTTAGGCGGTCATCAGTTTGGATAAATGAAAGAACCTTTTCCACGGAATCCCGGGTCCCACATATGCTTCCATTGATTCCTTCTGGTGCAAGAATAATACCCCCCGAAACACGCTGCGAATATCAACTTAATAAGATTTGAACGACATTGTAATGTATATACAGATGATTAAACAAACCAAAAATGAAGCTGTAAAGGAAGCTAAAAGAAGATTCAAGTGCCAAAATACATTGAAAGATGAGCAAAAAATAGAAAGAGAAAAGAAAACTTATGTAGATTTTCAAACTCACCACCTTTTGACAGCCAATTAATTGATGATATTTTAATATTTATGCCATCACAGCATGCTGTCCTTGGAGGCAGGCGGAGTGCAGGGAGGCAAAGATTAGGGAACATAGTTTGCTCAACAATGAGAATGTAAATGCTAGTAATACAAAACATGCAAGGTTACTTGGCCCTCCTTGAATACCATGTTATTGCCACTACAATTTTGTTAAATACAGATGACAATTTTTCACACCAAAATGTAAGAAACGTGTGTTCATCTCAACCTGTGTTTAGCTTCCTGGCCATGCCTGCTTACCTAAAGTTTGGAGGTTACGTGACTGAAGATATGGATACATATTGCACACACCCAACTGTGTACCCAAGTACAAGTAATAAAGAATAAGCTTTACCATTATACATCAAGCAAGATTAGTTTAATTTATAAATCTATCAACTAAATTATTTCTAATTGCAAGTTCAGCTCCACACAATGGCTTTTAACAATTTCTCCTCGTCAGTAATTAGCCCTTCCTAACATACTCGCAATTATGAATTTATGATGGCACGCAGCTTACTAAAACTCATCCCATTCAAGTCTTCATCAATGAGATTAACTGGTAACCAAGCAGCACTTAATTAACTCTATGGTCTCAGCAGAATAATTTTAGTTTTTGGCCGTATTCCAAGAGAAAGTAATGAAAAAATGACACAAAAAATGACAGAACCACACACAAAGTAACATCCACCACATGAAAAAAATAATTAGACGGCCCTATCAGTTTGTTCTTTAAATTTCATTTGTTAGATAACTTGTGCCTACGTTAATGGCTCTGAAAAATGTTGCTCCCAACTGCTACAAACTCTGCGAATTGCTACACGACTTCTCCTCAAGCTCCAGAATCAAAGATGCAGAACTCCTTTAAACAAACTACCCGATGGATTATTATATTATCAAAAGATGACATTTCAACATTACAGAATCTCACAAATAGAACTAGCAATATGATTATTTTACTTCGATTAAAGCTAATTAAAATCCAGCGAAGATTCAGAGAAAAAAAAAACATAATCAACGCATGGTGCAATCATATTTTTTTACCAATATAAATTAGTAAAGGAATTTACCAGCTGCTCACAGATCTGTTTTAGCGGCTTCCTAAAATCAGCATGATCTGGAAAATCCGCAAATTTGTAAAAGGACACAACAACAAGCAAACACTCCGTATTCAAAACATTTGGTGTAGGATCCGAGCTTGTAGCTGAACAGAAACATCTCGAAAGAGTGAAGTTACGAGATTTAACGCCATTCTCGGGATCAGCAAATAGAGGAAGATTTGAGGATTTGGATGCCGAAATGGGTTTATTCAGGATAGGGTTTATAGGTGTGAGTTTAGGGTAACGGTTTGGTGTAGAAGTTGAGGACATAATTTTCAGCGCCGCCGCTACAGAAGTCCTATAGAGGAGGAGAGGGTAAGAGTGCAAATGCACATATAGCGGGGTACCCATCTCCCGGCGGCGCTGCACATTTCTAGGGCTAAATGTTTATATAGAAGTAGGGATGAATGTTGGATTGCGTGATTTTTACCTCAATCCAGATCCAGATCCTTATCCAAATCCAAACCCAAACACAAACTTACAAACCCAAACACAAACCCAACCCATCATAACATGATTAGTTTCATCATAATTTTACCCAATCCAACCCATATAAGGGTTAAAAGTCAACACAACCCACTCAACTATCGATCGAGTTTGGTCGGGTTGATCGATTTGAGACAACTTGTCAACAAAGATTAATATATGGGTTAAAAGTCAACACAACCCACTCAACTATCGATCGAGTTTGGTCGGGTTGATCGATTTGAGACAACTTGTCAACAAAGATTAAAGTATGCGGGTCGAATTGGGCGAATTTATAATTGTCTCTATAGTTGCGAAGACCAAACAATCTGAATTATTTTGACATTTCATACCCGAAAATGTTACTTGATATTAAATTATATGAAGCTAAGAAATGTTTTGGCAATTAAAATATTTTTGTGTTGAATGTGTATTTGCTTATACTATTTTTCTTAAAATGTATTATATTCAAATTTTATAATATTATTCTAAGAGTTTCAATGTCTTGTGCCATATTCAAGACTTCTCGTGTATTACGTTTGCGTATATAGAACCTAATTAATTAGTAGTATATAATTTGTGTATGGTTTCCTCAAACTTTTCAACTATTGTACAAAATTTCCTGCAACAAGAACTGATATTTTAATTTAGATTTTTCTAAATATTGTAGCACCTGGAGGTTATGTAAAGAAACAGAGTTACTCGATTTCGTCCAAGTAACATCATAATACTTGTAAAATTCATAAATATAGTCGAGTTGGGTTGGCCAGATTTATTTGATTTTCATGAGTTAATTTATAATCAAATTCAATCCGCCTACACAACCAACCCACCAAATCCGTTTAAAAACAACAAAATAAATGATCCAAACCGGTCGGGTTTATTCGGTTTGGGTGGGTTCGGTCGAATTTTGCCAACCCCTATATATAACTCGATTTGATTCTCTCTACTTTAACTAAAATTATATGTCGTACTTATTTTTAATCATGAAATAAAATAAAATATTTTACATGTAAATTTAAAAGTTTTTCTTACTTTTTAATCATACATTCTTGAATAAATACTATTTGAAATATAGTTTTTGAAAATTGAAGTCTACGAAACAGGCTGAATTTCTACACGAATTATTTTCAAAATTTTTATTAAGAGATATTTTATGAAAACAACAAAGGTAGGATAATTTGGGTTAAGAATTAGAATAAAGCTTCTTGTACATTTCATAGATGACAATGTGGGTGACATTGTGTACAAATTCAAAAATGAATGGGCGGGAAAGTGTGTTTTGCTTTAAAACTGGCCACTTGTGCTGCGATACGTGGCACAATATCAAACTTGATGTCAGAAAAAGTGTACATGTAGCATGATTGTAAGAATTAGGAAGTTAGGGTCGATTATGGAAGGGGTGAATTAAGAAATGAAATTTTTAGCCTCGGATATGGTGGGTGTTAAACTGAAATTGGGGTTCGTCCTCGTTCTTTTTATATAACTTCATGCAGTCCTTCCCGCAACTAAATAGTTCAATTTTCTTTGAATTCCATTTATCTATCAACGTGTTCTTGTTTTTCACCATTCGATTGTTGAAAGTCAATTTAATAATTATTTTAAGCTCTTATAGTATTGAACTTTACACTGTATTTTGTTACGGGTTAATGAACAGAATCGACACGTGGCGTCACGTTATGACGGTGGGACCAGCTTGATTAAATCAGGTTACGATTCTCTAACTTCAGCCGTGGGTTCCGAGGCCCTCACTATTATTCCGAGGCCCTCGCTATTATTCTGAGGCCCTTACTAGTACTCTGAAGCCCCTGCTGCTAACGTCCGAGGCTCATTAAAGGACCACTTGCGGGGATTCGCTCATGATGAAAATCTTCAACAAATGATTGATGTGACTCTTGTGTAAAGTTTGTTTATGTCTTGTCTTGTCAATGTAAGAACATTTAATGTTTTGTAAGGCTAGGAGAGTCAACTTGATGGTTAGGACTTGATGTCCTGGCCGAGGAGATGGTGCCACGTGAAGCCATATTTCTCTCGTTTCAACATCATTTTTACAACATTTTATTACAATACAATCCTGTTATTTATCGATTGGTTTCTTATACAATCGCGTTCTTTCTTCACGCCGGAGGCCCGAACTCTGACGTCTCGTGTAGCGAGCTCCTCCCACGCCCGGATTCTGGAAATTTCCTGACGGTTCATCGGCACAAGCGTGTTGGACAAGGCTTGCACGTGCACGAGTGGGCCCGGCATCTGTTGGCAACATTTTTTGGGGTCAACAGATTGGCGCCGTCTGTGGGAAACGATACTATAACCACGAGCAACCCGTGGAAAAAGCTTTCTGAAATATTTTGGGGCATCCCCCTTGAAAAATGATTTATTCTTGAAAAAAGAGTAAGAGGAGGCCCCTAAAGTTGGAAAATATTTACAGTTCTAAGTTTCAAAAGACATGAGCTCAAAAGAAGAGGCTCCCCCCAGGCGAACTAGAGAAGCTGACAATGAGGCCCCTACGGTCCGACGCCGACCCCACCACCATCACAGGTGAGGTGGTAGGAAGTTGGCGGCCCAGCTTACTAGGGAAATGGCAACCATGGCAGCCAATATGAGGAGCATTACCAACCAAAACTTGGCGATGCAAGAGTTGTTGAGGCAAATGCAAGGCCAGGGAGGTCCCCCACCTCCCTCATTTGTTCCACAAGGGCCATATCAACCTGACGAGGTTCAAAGTCAAAGAGCTTATTCCTCCAGGCAGCATAGGGGAGGAAGCCCAGTAAAAAGGGAAGTGGGAGTCGATATTTCCTCCAATTATGCTTCCGGCCGACCCTCCGAGGCCCCGTTCAACATGGAGGATAATTTCCCTCCCGAATATGAGCCAGCACCGAGGCCCCAGAGGTCTGCCAGTGTGTTTGATAGGCTCAGCCCAATAGGTCAGAGGCGTAGGCAAAGGAATGCAGCACATGCTCCTACAAGTAGGCCACAGCCCCCACCTCCTGAGGTTCTGCAGCCAGAGGAAAGGCAAGAACGTGCCCCCCGTGCTGTGCCGCATCGTCATGAGCGTCTCAGGAGGGACGAGGAGGCTCGCAACCAGGCAGGACCCTCCACACAACAGCCCAGGTATGAGGCTGAGGCTAATTATGATTCGGACGGTCCCCAAAGATCCTGCGACTTAGATGATGATGATGACAATCTGCCATTCTCAAGGGAATTAAGGAATGCCCAGATCCCAAATCATTACACTATGCCCAAGATACCCAAATATGATGGGAGAGGCGACCCAAAGAAAGCACTTGAATCAGCCTACAAAACGCACATGAGCCTGAGAGGCGCCACTCCAGCTGTTAAGTGCAGGGCCTTCCATTTGACTCTAAGCAGAGCTGCTGAGATTTGGTATAGCAGGTTGCCGCCTGGGAGCATTCGAAGCTGGCCAGAATTCAAAACTACATTTTTGAAAAGATTTGCTGTAAGCAAAGAAGGCGAAGCCCCAATCCAACGCCTCCAGGATATGAGGCAACAGCCCGAAGAAACTTTGAAAAGTTTTACGTCCGCTTCACGGACGAAATGACTTGTTGTGTTCAAGTCACTGATCGCGAGGCTCTATCCGCCCTTAGGGGAGGCCTCAACATGAACACCCTGTTTTGGAGAGATGTACAGAATCAAGATCCCCCAACTTACGATGCTTTGTTGGAGATAATGCGACGTGAAATCATCAACGAGGAACTGATAGAACATCGAAACAGGGCAAGTAGGGGTCTCCAACCCCAACAAAGGCAACGTGGTAGAGGTCCAACCTCCTACCTGATGGATCAGCAATGGGGCCAACCCAATGTGGAAGTTGCCCAAGACTCAGGTCAGGCACTTGCCGCAGCCACATTGAATGCTGTGCCAACTTTGGCCTACGAGAATTTACCAACTATGGGTACCCCTGAAAACCCACGAACACAACAGGCCCCCCATAGAGGACGAGGCCGGGGAAGAGGTTCGAATCAAGGCAAAGGTAACTCCCAAGGGTATTGCACTTATCACCATTCTTACAGCCACGCAACTGCTGACTGTAGAGACATAGTCTTGCATCCCAGAAATTCGGATTCTAGAGGCAACAATCAGAACACATCAAGACCGAGGAGCAGGCCCCCGCCGAGGTAGGATTCACGATCTAGGCGAGGCGAGGCCCCTTCCCATCACAGGGAAGCATCTCCTCGTGGAAGAGAACGAGAAAGGAATAGAAACTCGAATGAACAGCAACGAAGGGACCATCGAGGTAGGCCTGATGATGTTCCAGTTCACGAGATTGACACTATTTTTGGAGGCCCTTATGTTGGTGGAAGCACCAGAAACTCCCAAATGAACTATGTGCGAGAGGCAAGGGGTCCTCCATTGACTAGTTACATTGTGGGCAGCAGTTCACGGAGGAGTCAATCGCCTCCAACTGTGCTTACACACGAAGATTCTGAAGGTATTCATTACCCCCACTGTGATGCTTTAGTAGTAAGAGCTGTGGTGGCCGGAACGGATTGAGGCGAATGTTGGTAGATAACGGAAGTTCTGTGAACATCCTATTTGGATCTACTTTCGACAAAATGATCCTGGACCATGAGTTAACGCCTACCAACACTCCCTTATATGGCTTCACTGGGGACAGTATCATCCCAAGGGGCAAAATCACCCTAGCTGTGGAGATGGGAGAGCCTCCCCTATCAACCACATGTTTTATGAAATTTTTGATAGTGGACAGTAGGTCAGCCTATCATGGGGTATTGGGGAGACCTGTGTTGAAGGATTTGGGAGCTATCACCTCCATTCATCACCTATGCATGAAGTTTCAAACTGATAGGGGGGTGATAACAGTTAAAGGAGACCAAAGAGGGGCAAGGGAATGCTACCTCAACTCCGTAAGGAAGGCTGAGACTAGGGATATATATGCACATGGTGGTAGGTGCCAGTAGCCTCGAATTGCCAGCATTTGATGAACTCGATCCACGAATGACCGAGGCTGATTCCCAGGCAACCCCCATGGAAGAGTTGGAAAGCTTCCCTATCGATCCAAGGGAACCAACCAAACTGCTGCATGTTGGTAAGAGTTTAGCCCCAAGATTCAAAGGGGAGCTTAAAGAATTCTTATGTAAGAACCACGATGTCTTTGCTTGGAGGCATGAGGATATGGTAGGCATTGACCCTGGAGTCAGTTGCCACCACCTAAGAATTGATCCCAAATTTGCCCCGCATAGACAGAAGAGGCGAGCTCTTAACCCAGAAAGGTATGAGGTCTTGAAAGAGGAAGTGCAGAAGCTCATTAACAACGGCTTTATCAGAGAGGCCCCCTACCTAAAATGGATATCCAATCCGGTACTGGTGAAAAAGCACAATGAGAAGTGGAGAGTATGCATTGATTTTTCTGATCTCAACAAGGCGTGCCCAAAGGACAACTTCCCACTTCCCAGAATTGATCAGTTGGTGGACTCCACTGCTGGACACGAGTCCCTGAGTTTCATGGATGCCTCATCTGGTTACAACCAAATTCCCATGTACCCAGGCGATGAGGAGCACACCTCGTTCATCACGGATCGAGGCCTCTATTGTTACAGAATGATGCCTTTTGGATTAAAGAATGCTGGAGCAACTTACCAGAGGCTAGTAAACAAGATGTTTGCCAATTTACTTGGGAAGACAATGGAGGTCTATGTGGATGACATGCTTGTTAAGAGTTTGAAAGTGGATGATCACATATCCCCCCTCCATGAGGCCTTTGAAGTTCTGCGAAAATACCGCATGAAGTTGAATCCCCTTAAATGTGCATTTGGGGTAGCATCAGGCAAGTTCTCAGGATACATGGTCAATCAACGGGGCATCGAAGCAAATCCTGAAAAGATTCAAGCGTTGATCGAGATGAAATCCCCCCAGAAACCAAAAGAAGTACAAAGTTTGACGGGTCGCGTGGTTGCTTTGAGCCGCTTCATATCGAAATCCACTGATAAGTGCCTCCCATTCTTCAAAATATTAAAAGGAGGACAGAGGTTTCAGTGGATTGAGGAGTGTGAAGAGGCTTTCCAGGAGCTCAAAAGGCACCTAGGACGGGCCCCCCTCCTATCAAAACCCAAGCTTGGCGAGGTGCTACAACTTTACTTAGCAGTTTCCCTCGAGGCTATAAGTGCTGTACTGGTGAGGGAGGAAAATTCAACTCAGATGCCAGTTTATTATATCAGCAAGGCTTTGATACCTCCTGAGACGCGATATCCAGACATGGAAAAACTAGCCTTTGCATTGATCATTGCATCTCGCAAATTGAGACCCTATTTTCAGGCTCACACCATTCATGTACTGACGAACTTTCCACTCAGAAAAGTTCTACAAAAACCAGACGCCTCGGGTAGGCTACTGAAATGGGCAGTGGAGTTAAGCGAATTCGAGATCCTCTTTAAAGCTGGAACTGCCATCAAAGGGCAAGCTTTAGCAGATTTTGTGGCAGAATTCACCAACGCCCCTGCAATTGGCCAGGAGACAGAGCCTTCCGAGCCCCCAACATGGAATTTGTTCATAGACGGTTCGGCAGGGGAGACGGGCTCCGGCGCTGGTGTAGTTCTTATAAGTCCTGAAGGTCATACGTTGAATAGTGCAGTGCGGTTTGGCTTCAAGGCCACCAACAACGCTGCAGAATATGAGGCCCTCCTCGCTGGCCTTAGGCTAGCCAAGGAAATGCAAGTAAAGAGGTTTCACATCAGCAGCGATTCCCAACTTATAGTGGGACAAGTGAATGACAACTTTGTGGCTAGGGATAAAGTCATGGCCTCATATCTCAAATTGGTAATGAGCCTAATCCCTTCATTTGAGAAATTCGAGTTAAGTCAGATACCACGCCTTGAAAATACGCACGCCGATGCTTTATCTAAGCTTGCCAGCAGCAAGGATTCTGAGTTATTGGCAGTGGTCCCGATTGAGCACCTCCTCAGGCTATCCACCTCAGCAGAAGTGATAATGTGGGTAGAAGGTACCCCAACGTGGATGCAACCCCTCATATCTTACCTCAAAGATCAGTCCTTGCCTGAAAATAAAGAAGAGGCGTACAAAATACGTAGGAGGTCTGCCCATTTCATGCTAGTTGACGATGTCCTATATAAGCGTGGATTCTATGCACCTCTCCTTCGGTGCGTAGGAGAAGAATAGGCTAATTATGTGCTTAGGGAAATTCATGGGGGCATTTGTGGCAATCACTCTGGAAGATTAGCCTTGGCCAATAAAGCACTGAGGCAGGGATACTACTGGCCTACAATGAAGAAAGATGCTCTCCAATTTGTTCGCAAATGTGACAAGTGCCAACGTTTTTCCAACTTGCAGAGGCGACCCTCTCAGGAGCTTACTACAGTATCCAGCCCATGGCCATTTAGCAAGTGGGGTGTGGACCTCATTGGCCCATTACCTAAGGGCAAAGGAGGCGCCAGTTTCGCCATAGTAGCTATTGATTATTTCACGAAGTGGGTAGAAGCTGAACCTCTGGCAAAGATCACTGAAGCCAATACTTCCAAATTTCTGTGGAAGAACGTCATTTGTCGCTTCGGCATCCCTTACTCGATTGTCTCTGATAATGGCAAACAATTTGACAACCGTAAGGTCCGAGACCTTCGTGAAGAACTTGGGATTAAAAAGCACTTCTCCATGCCTCATCACTCTCAGGCCAATGGCCAAGTGGAAGCTGTCAATAGGACTATCAAACACATTCTGAAAAAGAAGCTTGACACAGCTAAAGGAGCCTGGGTAGACGAACTACGCCAGGTACTATGGGCGATACGAACGACAAGTAGGACTCCTACAGGGGAAACTCCTTTCTCCATGACCTACGGTGCTGAGGCGATGAGCCCAATGGAGGTAGGATTACCCTCTCCTAGGAGAGTGAGCTTCAATGAGATATCCAATGATGAACTTCGGAGATGTGAGCTTGATTTCCTCGAAGAAAGGAGGAATGATTCCCAACTGAGACCTACTGTCTACCAAAGGAAAATGAGC
Organism: Fraxinus americana; assembly: GCA_035079005.1. Lineage (NCBI taxonomy): Eukaryota > Viridiplantae > Streptophyta > Magnoliopsida > Lamiales > Oleaceae > Fraxinus > Fraxinus americana. The sequence goes on along the minus strand of CM068710.1, from coordinate 33,812,609 downwards.
CGGTACTACAACTCAAAGATGAAAAAGAGGTCCTTCCGCATGAACGACTTGGTCCTTCGCAGGGTCTTCTTATCCACGAAAGAACCGGGGGTGGGACCCTAGGACCCAATTGGGAAGGACCATATCAAATTGAAAGGGAAATTCGGCCTGGCACTTACTGGATAAAAGACATGGATGGCAGAATTCAACCTCACCCGTGGAATGTTGAGCATCTAAGGATGTATTATCAATGAATGTAATCAATAGCTGGATGTTACTTCCCATCCTTTATAAATAAACGAGTTTTTTCCAGTCTTCGTCAACTATCAAATAAACGTGGGTGCTTCGGAGGAGAGAATGGAACCTTAAAAGAAGGCCACCTCGTTCGAACTCTTAAGCGTACATCACAAGCCTCCTTTTGATGAAGCTGAACGTCAAAGGGAGAAGCCTCTGCTTGGATGAATCATCCACCAAGTTGGGAAGCGTGGACGCTTCGGAGGAGAGGATGGAACCTTAAAAGAAGGCCACCTCGTTCGAACTCTTAAGCGTACATCACAAGCCTTCCTTTGATGAAGTTGAACGTCAAAGGGAGAAGCCTCTGCTTGGATGAACCATCCACCAAGTTGGGAAGCGTGGGCGTTTCGGAGGAGAGGATGGAACCTTAAAAGAAGGCCACCTCGTTCGAACTCTTAAGCGTACATCACAAGCCTCCCTTTGATGAAGCTGAACGTCAAAGGAAGAAGCCTCTGCTTGAATGAACCATCCACCAAGCTGGGAAGCGTGGGCGCTTCCGAGGAGAGGATGGAACCTTAAAAGAAGGCCACCTCGTTCGAACTCTTAAGCGTACATCACAAGCCTTCCTTTGATGAAGCTGAACGTCAAAGGGAGAAGCCTCTGCTTGGATGAACCATCCACCAAGCTGGGAAGCGTGGGCGCTTCGGAGGAGATGATGGAACCTTAAAAGAAGGCCACCTCGTTCGAACTCTTAAGCGTACATCACAAGCCTCCCTTTGATGAAGCTGAACGTCAAAGGGAGAAGCCTCTACTTGGATGAACCATCCACCAAGCTGGGAAGCGTGGGCGCTTCGGAGGAGAGGATGGAACCTTAAAAGAAGGCCACCTCGTTCGAACTCTTAAGCGTACATCACAAGCCTCCCTTTGATGAAGCTGAACGTCAAAGGGAGAAGCTTCTGCTTGGATGAACCATCCACCGAGCTGGGAAGCGTGGGCGCTTCGGAGGAGATGATGGAACCTTAAAAGAAGGCCACCTCGTTCGAACTCAAGAGTACATCACAAGCCTCCCTTTGATGAAGCTGAATGTCAAAGGGAGAAGCCTCTGCCTGGATGAACCATCCACCAAGCAAGAAGGTACGAATAATTTCATAACACTTGGGAACGCGAGATTAAGAATCGATTTGAGGTTGTTAAGAGTTTTACAAAGGAGCTTCGATTAAGTTACATCGGATTTGTTTAGTCTGCTTTGCTGAATGGTTTACTCAGTTTTATCCTTTTTGGGTTAATTGTTTGTATAACAAGGCCTTGATGCGGTTGCATTAAGTTAAGTTCGAATGTTCATCTCAAGAGTTATGTTGTAAAGCCCAGAACAGTTCACTGTGGCAAGAATAAGTTGCAGTACAACAATAAAGCGAAATGTGTTCTATTAATATGCTGAAGGAATTACAAAGCAGTGAATTAAAATTACAAAAAATGTGTCAAAGAGCAGGGGGTGGGGGAGCTGGAGCATCTGCTGTTTGAGGCGCTTCAACAGGTTGAGGCTCTTCAGTAGGCACATCCTCAGGATCAAGTTCCACCACTTCACCTTCTTCAGCAGGCGTTTGGGGAACCTCCTCCTCCAAGAACTCAGCCCTCAATTCAGAAACATCGAGCTCTGGATGCACCTCTCCCAACCTCTCGAAGACCTCCTGGTAGGCCACTCTGCTCCAATATAGGCCGAAGCGGCGATACTCCTCAGTGTGATGGAAGTTTGCTATGTAATTCCTCACTGCGATATCACCCGCCTCGACCATGTCAGCTTCGTATTTTTTCACTTCGGCTTCCAGCCACCTCAGTTCCTTCTCCATAAATTGACTGGCATCCCTAGCCCCAGCTATTTCAAGGTTTGCCTTCTCCAATACCTCGGCAGTAACCTTCTGGTGGTTATCAGAAATCTCCACCTTCTTAGTGAGGGCAGCCACCTCACACTGGCTCTCATGAACCTCCTTCTTTAAGGCCTCAATCTCTGCCAAGAGAGCATCACGTTTTGAATCATCAACATCTCTCTGAATCCTCAGTTCGATGTTGGCCTCTTTCTTCTCCTCCAGTTCTGCCTTCACTTTCTCCAGTTCATCGCGCGAGGCTCGATTCCTTGATTGGATATCCGCCAAGATAACTTGGCATTCCAATGCAACTCCGAAGGCTCTGGCTGTTTGGCTCACCAAAGTATTGGTGAGGTCCACTGCGTCACAAGTGGCCACGTAATTCTGCCACCTCTCTGTCCAGAACTTGTTAAAGCCTTCAGTGGCATCCCTCACCTCCGGACGCAGCATTTCTATCACGGTAGGGCCTATTTTGTCCTCCCTGCCCCCCAGGAAGTTCCCGAACTTTCCAGAGGTCCTCTCCACAACTTTATTCTTGGTGGCCCCTTCTGCTTTCGCCACGTCATCCATGACGATCTTCCTGGATTGGGCCACCAAGGCAGCATCAATTGAAGATTGGAGGAGCTTCGGCTGCTTCGAAGCACCCTTTTCAGGAAAGGACACGGTGGTCCCAAAGCTTGAAGACCCCCCACCTGGGCCCAACTTCATCTTCTTTTGTGGCTCTTCAGCCACCCCCTTGCCCTTAGCCATTGCTGGCTTACCTCCTTTCGGGGCCTCCTTCGGCACTTCCTCCTCGGCCTCCTTATCATTCTTGCTTTTACTGAGGCGGTCCAACTTAGACTTCACTTGCTTCGCCCCAGAGGATCCAGGCTTTAGTGCCTTCGCCCGGCAGTAGACGTGGCCCTCATAATGCTGGCCATATGAGGCAGAGCATACTCCTTCTTGGTGAACTTGTCTGCAATTAAGAAAAGATAGGAGTCAGTTTCAGTTATTTCAGTTTCAGTTATTTCAGTGGCAGTCAAGTAAGGCTGCCTCTTACCCTTGGGGGCCATCAGTCCGAAATCTATGAAGTATCTGCTTCTTTCGATCAGATGGGAGAAGCTTCGGAGCCTCGGAGATTGTTGGTAAATGTCTTCTACAATGGCCCACTCAGCCTCGGAAAGCTCGTACCTCGTGCTACAATCTGCAATCAACAAACAGATATCAGTATCAGAAATAGTCATGATGAAGCTATAAGAACTTAAGATGACACTCACAAGCCTCGTAGTACTGGGTCGACGCGGTAACAGCTAGGACAGCGTCTCCCTCCACCATCTGCCACCTACCCGTCACCCAGAACCACGACTCCTTCCACCCCTTTATGGAGGAGGGGAGCCCAACCACAAAAGGGGCGTGGGAACCCCAAGGGGTGATGTAATACCACCCCTTTGAGTTATCTTTTCCCACGACCCTAGCATGGAAGAGGGACTCGAAAACATGAAGTGGGAGGTCCTCGCCCAGAGACACTTCCTTCCACAGGAAGTAGGTCCCCACGGCTTGGCTCCACCCATTGGGAAGGATTTGGGTGGGGGACAACATGAAGGTCCTCAGCACCGCCCTAAAGAAGGGGTGCAGAGGCAGACGCACACCTGCCTTAAACAGGTGTTCACTGAAGGCCACACAATTGGGCCTCGGAAAACAAGCTCTTTCGTGAGCATCAGGGACTAAGAGTTTGACGTAATGGGGGATGTTATAGGTCTGCCTAAGTTCGTCTAGTTTGGCAGAAGTGATATTGGATTGGATTTTAGCTGCCCCCCATCCCGCCTCATAATCTATGGGCTCTTCGGTCATACTATACCACTCGCCGGAGGCCCCAGTTACTGACTCCTCCCCACTTCTAACTACTGTCATAGCTAGAGACGCCTCGGAAGACATTGCAGTTTGAGGAAGGTGATGAACAGCACAGGAAAAGGTGTTTAAAGGAGGAAAGAAGACAACTACGTAAGGAGAAAATACCTAAAATGAAGAAGAGACTCAGAGAGGTCGCCGGAAAATGTCTGGCAGCAGGACAATTTCAGAAATTTCAGAGTGTTTCGCGAAAGTAAAATTTGAAAATGACAAAGTTCTGACTTTTATACTAGTGAAGGATTCAGCCCCAGCCGTTGGATCAGATCTCAGTTAATCTGAGGCGTTCAAAAATGCACAAATCTTAACCCTTGAAATCAAACGTTTTCTCTGCATCAACGCTCCAGATCTGTGCGTGCACGAACCAACATTGGCTCGCGCGTGGACCTGTCCTCGAAACCACGCATCCTAATAATTAGCCATCATTGTGCATTAAATAAAAACAGCTGTACGGCTATTGAAATTCGTCTCGATGCAGTTAATGTGCCTTGGAAACATAAGAAACTGTCATATCACGGGCACTAATGTCTATGGACATCTCCTCGCCTCGCCTCGTCTAAAAGGAATTCAGTTTCGGCCAGTTCGAATATGAACTCGCCTCGTCCAAAAGGAATTCAGCTTCGGCCAGTTCGAATATGAACTCGCCTCGTCCAAAAGGAATTCAGCTTCGGCCAGTTCGAATATGAACTCGCTTCGTCCAAAAGGAATTCAGCTTCGGCCAGTTCGAATATGAACTTGCCTCGTCCAAAAGGAATTCAACTTCGGCCAGTTCGAATATGAACTCGTCCCAAAAGGAATTCAGTTTCGGCCAGTTCGAATATGAACTCGCCTCGTCCAAAAGAAATTCAGCTTCGGCCAGTTCGAATATGAACTCGCCTCGTCTAAAAGGAATTCAGCTTCGGCCAGCTCGAATATGAACTCGCCTCGTCTTGGCATGGCTCCAAAACTTCAGTTTTACAGGCAACTTTCTTAGAAATGGTGTGAAGTACAGAAAATACAGACTTTGAAAGTCCACGCCTGGCATAAATAACCACACATGGACTTGGAGGACTATTGTTACGGGTTAATGAACAGAATCGACACATGGCGTCACGTTATGACGGTGGGACCAGCTTGATTAAATTAGGTTACGATTCTCTAGCTTCAACCGTGGGTTCCGAGACCCTCACTATTATTCCGAGGCCCTCGCTATTATTCCGAGGCCCTTACTAGTACTCTGAAGCCCCTGCTGCTAACGTCCGAGGCTCATTAAAGGACCACTTGCGGGGATTCGCTCATGATGAAAATCTTCAACAAATGATTGATGTGACTCTTGTGTAAAGTTTGTTTATGTCTTGTCTTGTCAATGTAAGAACATTTAATGTTTTGTAAGGTTAGGAGAGTCAACTTGATGGCTAGGACTTGATGTCCTGGCCGAGGAGATGGTGCCACGTGTAATTTGATCCAAAGGTCTTAATTTGTGTTGTAACACTATAAATACCCCAACCATGTAATACTAAAGGGACTAATGCAAATTGGAGAACAAACTGAATCTTTTGGAGCCATATTTCTCTCGTTTCAACATCATTTTTACAACATTTTATTACAATACAATCCTGTTATTTATCGATTGGTTTCTTATACAATCGCGTTCTTTCTTCATGTCGGAGGCCCGAACTCTGACGTCTCGTGTGGCGAGCTCCTCCCACGCCCGGATTCTGGAAATTTCCTGACTGTTCATCGGCACAAGCGTGTTGGACAAGGCTTGCACGTGCACGAGTGGGCCCGGCATCTGTTGGCAACATTTTTTGGGATCAACATATTTCTCATTTTTTTCCTTCTATACCTATCTAACCTCATGGATACAATCTATCTCGATTTTTATTTTACACGCGATTACATCTACCATATCCGATAATTTTCCGATAAAAGCCTCTATCTTCAAAAGTTCTGTAAAATTATTATGAACAGATAAATTAAGAGTGAAACGTGTATATATATACCAACTCAACAATCAATATTAATGGACGAGTAAAAAGTGAAAGATTATAGAGAAAATTCTACGAAGGCACCAATAATTAAAATGGCGTTCATCTCAAATAACGAAGGTGAACCATTTGTGATTGAAGATGATGTCACTAACTCTCACCATTATATCACATTTTCAAGTGTCATTTTTCAATCGTCATAAAAGTTAGAATAATCGATTCTTCAAATATGACGATATTCAATGGTCCATATAGCAGGAAAATCACTGTCATTGATTCATTTTTCTTCATTGAATGATGTGATGGTCCCCAATACTACATAGAAATTGCTAATAATTATCTCGATAAATAACATCACTTTAAAAGTTATTTTGAAATAGCGTCTGTATGATAAATTAAAGAAATCTCGTGATTCTCACATGTGATAGAAGATAGCAATAATCATCATGAATTATTAAAAGGGTCAATCATCATTGTATATCGAATTTTCACGTGTCATATATTTTTATTGTCTTAGAAAAGATAATTTGGTGTTGTGACCTAAGAGTGTGTTTGATTGCCATGAAAAATATATTCTGAAAAAAAAAAATATATATATATATATATATATATATATATATATACCCTTGATTTGAGGAAAACAAAAACCAACTCTCCCAAAAAAAAAATGTTTTGCTTAAAAAAAAAGAAAATTAGGCATATTTTTAGAAGTTAGAAAATATTTTCCATAAAAAAAATAGCAATCAAACACTTTAAATTAAGAATTTAAGTGAAAAATGACAGTTTTTGTAAAAAAGTAAATGGAATTAAAGGCACCATAGATTTAATTGGTGATGTGAGCCACTATATTCTCACCTACCAAAACAAAATTAATTAAGTTGGAGAAGATAAGATCTAAAGCACAGTATTTGGTTGACGTGTGCTCTACTTTTTCCACAATAATGTGTGAAATAATCAAGTAAATATTCATATTTAATGGCTTGTCATCCAGATCTTTGATAAATATTTTTTGAGAAGTTTTTATGTTTTGTTGAACACATTATACTCCAACATATATATATATATATATAAAGATCTTTGTCACTTATAATTAAAGTAAGTTTTTATGTTTTAAATATTAATATATTTATTTTTGGCCTTTATAAGCTTTGAAGGGCATGTTGAGCAAGAAACCCAAAATCTACAATTAATCTATATCAATTCACTTGTTTAATATAATTTTGTTTTCGGGATATGCAATTATGTGCATTTTTATGAAATATAATAAAGCATAATGTTGAGAATCTGACCAAATAATTAAAAATTAAAATAATATGAGAATTATGAAAATAATGGATCACACGAGCACAAAATTTATGTTAAAAATGAGAATTTATTATATCAAAAAATTAAAATTATTTTACAAGATTTGATACACTCAATCTAAATCTTAACAATTCTCTATTTTTATTGTATATAACAATGATCTAACGATTATGTTATATATTTGGAAAGCCTACACTCCATGAAGTATATTTAGGAGTCCAATTTTAGAGTTTTGGATGAAGGAAAGCACAAGGATCGCGGTAAAAAATCAACAGGAGACCTTTTTCTCCCCGTCCGGTGGCGCCGTGATGCAGGTCTTGCTTGCCGGGCGATGCCGTGCCCTAGGGCCAGCGTCGCGATACCCAACCCATGTCCTCTTGCAACTATGCTGCGCCCACCCGGCTCCATTCCAATGTTTTCAAAACACTTTTTCATCCATTTCAAAGTTGTTTTACCAATCAAACTCTCAATTCATGATAAAATTTGATCCCTTATCAAATCGGACTTTCAAACCAACATTATCTAGGCTTCCTCCATGAATCAAACTTTCAAATCACATAAAATTTGAGTCACAAACATAACACATAAAATAGGTTCTTAAAAAGCTACTTACAATTCTATAAACGTCTTACGCTCAATCATTGTGGCTAGCACTTGCACGTTCTATGTTACAGTTGATCATACAGGGTTAACTTATGCTTATTCTAATTAATATTTTATGTGTTTGATTAAGAAATAAGTGTGGACCTCATTTTTTGTAGGGGGACGTGGTCAATAGATCTCGGGTCTTCCTCACGTAGTGCTTGCACATTAGGACGTGAGCCACTTAAGTAAAAAGGATTTGAATCCGAAGAGAATATGGAGAGTAATGAGAGATATCGAAGTTATAGTTTGAGATTATAAACTTCCATTACTTGTGAACGGCACAAAGTGTGAGTTTTTATAATAGAATGAGATGAGTAAAAATTGTTGGATGAAAAGGCACACGATCTCATCCAAACAGTCGAGGCCTTTTATCATAGCCGTCAATCAATCAAACATGGTTAATGTTATAACTCTTTTGCCGCCCTAAACTTGACTTATAGGGCTTTTAAACTTGACCTTCTGATTTGGTAGGGTGGCAATTATAGTGAATTGTCACGTCGATCATTCATTGATGATTCTGCACAGAAGATCCTCTACACAGCCCCTACTTGCCTCACCTAGTCCATGGGGTTCGACCTCTTCATGGGGGTTCGGTCAAATTCCCACATAGGCGGGATGAGATGGAGTGCAGGCTCAAGTTCTCTTATTGTGCGACTGCCATGTGGCTATTCTTCGGAAGAGACGTAACATTAATCTCCCAAGTTTATGTATGGATACTCATATAATGCGTGGGCTTTCAGACTGAGATGTATTGTTGTTGCATGTTCTATTCTTGAAGAAGCAGTGCTTTGGCGTGGTCTATATCACATTGTTTGAAATTGTGCTTTTCTATTACCTCCCAATTACCATGTGGCCATGCTTGGGAAGAAGCGTAACAATAAGTTCTGGTTTGATTAAAATAAAGTTTGGTTCACTGCTAATTATTTGATTTAAATTACAGGTGAATCACTGTTAAGAAAAACATATCTTAAAGGAATCACACACATCTAAATTACTGTAATCTGTAATTTACAGTGAGGAAAGGGGATGAGGAGTTTTATAATTGATGGACTTACTTGAATAGCTTAAAAGAGAGGTGAGAGAGAGAGAGAGTAATTTCTATTGAATTGCTACCATTTTTTATGAAAAAAATGCATCATTACTCCCCAACTTATTTCCTCAATGGAAAGTTAATCCATAAGACTATGCTTTTTATTGTAGTTACACAAGAAGTCCTTTTTTTTTTTTTTTGAAACAACCCAAATCTTTGTTAAATCATCATCTAACTCTCACTAGTCCAATTTTATGAAGTTGATTTTTGTTCCACAATATGAGATGATGCTTAAAAATTTGTTGTGAGACATGTTTCTATGAGAGACCATAATGATTTAACAAAGATTTTAATTGTTTTATCACTGAAAACTAATTGTACACTATGATGGAAGGCTGATGATCAACTTTCATTTTTCTTTAATGTAATGATTGCTCTCTATACGAGAATTCCTATGATTCCTCCATTCTGAATAAGCACGATAAAAATGGCGTTATCATACTTTTTGTTTCCTATAAAATTAAGGAGGGTATGTGCTATATTCAGCAGTACAGAATGTCCCTATATAAATTTTGGATTTTTTTTTTTTTTTCATTCAATTGATTATCCGCCTCAACTTAGTTTAAAAGGCAACTCAAGCTCGGAACCATGTCCTTCCAAACAATCCCATAGTGTGATAACCATTATAAGATCGAGCATCTCTTCCCTGCAAGCCGTGACCTCTTGCATTACTGTAGAGCGTTGCTAGGAACTAACTTGCTAGGGTAATACAAACTGGCAACTTGCTTAATTATAAGGCTATGCAGTGGGACGAACTATGCAATTTTAGTATTTTAAAACACCAAATTGAGATTTTATGGTATGAAATCAAGAAAACGGGTTCAATAGAGGGAAATTAGAGTTAGCCCCTGGCGATTAACATCAGATTTTTATTAAATTTTGATAAAAAAAATGATAAAATGTGTGGTTGAAAAGTTACGAAATTTATAATATGTGTGATTAAAATTAAATTTTTATTGTGATTTAGATTTAAATTTAAATTCGAATTTTAATATCCAGCCATAATCTATTTGAGAAGAGTACGTCATTCATCACGACGTCACAAATAGGCTTTATAAAGAAAAGCTAAGGTTTTTCTATCTGTCTTCTTCCATTTAGTTTCCTCTCTCGTTCTTCCTAATACCTTAACTTCAACCCTTATCCTCTCTCTCTCTCTCTCTCTCACACACACACACACTCAGTTTCTCTCTCTACAGACACTGACCGGGTGAACACAATGAGCAGTTTGAGTTATGAAGATCTGCCTACAAAAAGGAAAATGGTGATAGGAGAGTTAGTGAGAGGAAAAGAAACTGCAACCCAACTCAAAACCGTACTGCAGAAGCCTGTTACTGATCATGGATCAGTTTTAGCTAAGGAACTTTCTCTCAAAATCATTAGATCTTTCACCGAGATTCTTTCCGTGCTCAATTATGGTGGTGGTGCAAAAAAGAGATCCCTGATAGCCGCCGGTGACCACGGCGGCTCAGACTGTTCCGGTGAGAATAAGAAGAGGCCAAGAGTCAAGGCTCGGAGAGGCTGTCACAAGAGAAGGTGGGATTGTTATTTGATTTGTTTTCTTGCTATACACATATCTGGGATACACTTTTGCTTACAAGTTTTGGGGAAAATAATTTTTTTTAAACCCAAAATTGAGACATCCTCAAATTTCTTGTGGCTTTTTAGGGTTGACGGACCGTAGATTTTAATAATTTAAGTGTTTAGATAAAATGGTATAACAAATTATCGAAGTCAAGTAATGAAGATCTTGAATTCAAATCTTGATCCATCTCTTAGAATTTATGTTTTTACAGACAAGGTGGATTAAAATGGCAACAACCATATTTATTGATACTGAAATTACGAAAGGAAAGCTACGAGTGGACATTTATGCACGTTTTTTTAAAGTTAATATAGATCAATAAATGCAGTGGCCAGATGAGCTTTGAAAGAGATAAGCTTCAACTTTTTCTGTTAAAGCAAGTTGCCATACAAAAAACCAAGAAATCAAGTTTGTCCTTTTCTAATATAACAAAATTTTATGCAGATTCTTGCCATACAATTAGTGTAATCTTCTTTTTATTGAATTTCGACCTCATTTTTCATAAAAGAAGTTTAAAATTAATTTTATTTATTAATTAGATTGCTTGGTTGAATTTGCAGAAAGACCAGTGATTCATGGACAACAGTTTTTCCAACTAAGGAGGATGGTTGTGCATGGAGGAAATATGGACAGAAAATTATTCTCAATGCAAAATTTCCTAGGTAAAATATTAATACATGGGGAGATAATGGGATTCAACTTGTCGCTATTCATTTATGAATATAAAATATTCAACATACAACTTCTTTAATGAAAAAGTGAGTCCAGACATATAAGTTTAAGAAAAAATATAAATAACTCAATTTTCATTATTTGTGGTTTACAGATGCTACTTTAGATGCACCCACAAGAATCAAGGTTGCAAGGCTACAAAGCAAGTTCAAAGAATCAAAGAAGATCCCATTTTGTATCGAACAACGTACTTTGGCCACCACACCTGCAGAGATAAACTGATGGCCCGACAAATAATTATAGATACAGATCTACCTGAATCTAATCTACTTTGTTTTGAAGAAAAAATTCCTCCAGTGGATGCAGGGCCTACCATTCCCTTTGAATCTAAAGAAGACATAGTACGGAGTGATATGTCTGATTCAAGCTTATGGCATGACATGAAATCTTTGGAACCCTTAATGGTTTGGTCTCCAAAAATGAAATGCTTCGACATGGAGGGTTTTGATGAATTTGCCGATTTAGATTTCATTTTCGATTAGATTCACGTCCGTTTAGCTTGTGTGGTAAGGTGAACAATCTAGCACTAGACGTACGCTATTCAAGAAAATAGAATAAAATTATGTATTCACGTGCTAGCATTTTTTTTCCCTTTATTATTGTTGGTTTAGATCACATAATGGCAATGCAACACGACAATCAGAATTTTCGATGAAATTGAAGAAAAAAACAAAATAGATGCTTTGCAATAATATAATTTGTCACTATGTACTGCGGATTTGTATTCCATCTTAACCTAAGTTACCTTCTGTGTAAACAACTCTTCACCTTCTTATGTACCTATTAATATTGACTAGAGTCTCAACAACTTGAAGTTAATCTCCAAGGTCGCTACCATAGTAGTTATAGTCACAAAATTTGCCAGCCAAGGTTGACCGGGTTGGGACCACCACAATATAAATGTAATTACTAATATTCACTAAAGTCGACAACTTGAAGTTACTCTCCAAGGTCGACTACCGTAATATTTATAGTCACAAAATTTGTTAGCCAAGGCTAAAATGTCAATGATTCTCACCAATTTAAGAGTCAGTCAAACATTTCTTGAAAAAACAAGACATCATTCTAAACCCCAAAACTTCGTTTTTATTGTTGTTTCAAGTTCGAGTTTGAGGACTTAACAAGTTCCAAATATTTGTCATGCTACATATGTTGGACACGCAATACCAGATAATATTAAGATCGATGTTCCATTTTAAAAAGTCGGCCTTATTAAAGAGGGATAATTCAATCCCTTGTATGTTTATATTACCACAACAAAATTTACTTAATACACCACATTATAATTTCACCACATTTAAAATATCATTTTAATAAATACACTACAACTAATTTACTACTATACCCCTAATACAATAAAAATGAAAAATGAAAAAATAAAATGGGGTGTACACATCCTCCATCCCAAATCGCTTTCTCTTCTCAACCCTTTCTCAGAGTTCATTCATCTCTCTTTCCTTCTTTTTTCTTTCTTTATTTATTGCCACAATTTTGTCCAAATGGTGGCTTTCTTCATCTCAGTAGCCCACTCCATCAGCAAACCCTATCTCTCTATATGATTATATATGTACGTGTATGGGTATGCATCTCAGGGTATTTTTGTATATTATTTTTAACTTTAGGTTTTGATTGATTCTTAGGGTTCCGATTGTTTACAGAAGAGTCTACACCGTTCAAGAAATAAACAACGTTGTATGGCAATCCACGGAGAAAGATCGGGGCGTCGTTCAATGTATTTCTAGGTTTTGAATCTGGGAGAAGGAGAGAGCTTTGTCAAAATACTTGAGGAAATTGGGGGTTCCATTTTGGAAATATGAGGAAGTTTTAGTTCCAGTCGTGTTTCTGTCAGATTGAGCCACTTAATTTCTACTTGATTAAGATTTGCTTTCAATGGGATTCACACTGTCAAGTTAGGCATGTGATTCAAAAACACTGTTTACCTGTGGAAGAAAAAACTTTTGAAGATTACACAAAATTGATAAATACGTTTACCAATGGTATCATGAAGGCAGAAGACTCTTAATTGTAAAAAAAAAAAAGGAAAGGTTTATGTTTGTGGTGGAATAATAATGTATTTTATTAAAAAATATATAAATTATGTAGTTACTTACAATATATGGAACAACCAAAAAGAATGTTTATGGAGAAATTAATATGAATTATGTTCTACAATCTGCATTCATTTTCTATCTGTAGAAGAAGGAAACAAGAAAAGAAGGATGGAATTGGAATATCTATGCCATGGGAATTGTGGTGTGTATAGGAATCAAAGAAAATGGATTTACTTTAAAATAAATAGAAAGAAATAATTAAGAGGTTATTTACGTCATTTTATTAATGTTCAGTTTTATAAATCAAAAAACTACTTAAAAATGTGGTGTCAAATAAACTTTTTGTGGTGGCAATATATTTACCCTTTCGATATTTAACCGACGCTGGATTTATCCCTAACAAACAAGATTGGACATTACAATTAACACCTTGTTTGGAGAAACTTTTGGCAGGATTTTCATCAGAATTCTTATCGTTGGGCCGCAATAATTGACTGCCACTCTCTCACACGGGCCTCACTAACGGTCATTTTTCTGATTTTAATCTATGGAAAATCCGGAACAGACACAGCCTAAATAAGGTTTAAGTTTCTTTAGATTATTCTTTGACTTCAATCCCTTATATGTTGGTCTATATTTCGATATTTAACCGACGCTGGATTTATCCCTAACAAACAAGATTGGACATTACAATTAACACCTTGTCTGGAGAAACTTTTTGGCAGGATTTTCATCAGAATTCTTATCGTTGGGCCGCAATAATTGACTGCCACTCTCTCACGCGGGCCCCACTAACGGTCATTTTTCTGATTTTAATCTATGGAAAATCCGGAACAGACACGGCCTAAATAAGGTTTAAGTTTCTTTAGATTATTCTTTGACATTTTTTGTGAGGTTTGAAGAGAACATGAGATGAGGCTACGACTATGGCCACTACCACTGCCATCGAAGCTCTGATTCTTTGGGTGATGCTGTTGCTTGCTATTTTCTGTTGGATTGAAAATGTGTGGGGAGCTTGTGCTGCTTCTGAAAACGTAAACAATTTTTATCTTCTTTAATTCTTAAAATTAGCTCAAATATTTTAATTCACTTTAAAATTTATATTCAAATCAGCACATTTCTGGATTCGCCCATGCAACTACATACCATTTGCTTTCACAAAGCTTTTGTTGCAAAATTTTCCACCATATTAGTGTTAATTTGCCACTGCAAATACATTTAAGGTCGTGAAGTTCGGGGTGGGGTTTGCTAGCGGATATTTGTACGGCTATGGTTGTGGAGCATTTTGAGTTTTGATGCATGATGCATATTGGAGGATGGGATTAGAATATGTTAATTTTAAGAATATATTTTCATAAACCTTTCATTTTTGTCCGAACTTTAACTAAAATTTTCGTTTGTGTCACCCATGGTCTCAAACTTTTCATTTCATTGTAGGGAGATGACATATGGGCAAATTTCGTTCGTTTGATAGTTAGTTGAACAAAAAATTTGACTTTGGCCATCCTTTGACTAATTTTAAAAAGTTATAGTGGTAAATTTACAATTTTTTTTTTTCAAATAACACAAGCAAAATAATTAAATGTAAAATAAAAAAGAAAAAGAGAAATTTGCCTCCCAAATACAAACAAAACCAAAATTCAGAAATCCCACCTCCACATTAGCCATCGCCTGCCCCTGACACGGTCACCCATCTTCTTCCCCACGTCTTTTTACCCCATTCTCGTTGCACCATTTTTTTGCCACGAATTAAGCTACAACTAGTTTGACACCCTTTGATGTGTTAAAATCGAGGCCATTAAGTGTTGTTAAATCAATTTAAAAACTGTGTGACGTGTTAAAGAGTATATATAGAGTGTGTTTGGTAGAGATTTTTGGGGGAAGAATTGATTTTTGAATAGTGATATGATGGGAAATGTGTGGTTGAAAAAGAAGAAAAAAGTATTGATGTGATGGAAAATATTATTTTATTGAAAAATGTGTGGTTGAAAATGAGAATTGATTTACTATAGAAAATGAAAATCTATACCAAACAGGCCCATAAAACTGTCAACCATGATATAAACGTAACAAGACAGTTTTGCCACTATTACCCATGCATTCAAAGGACTTTTCACAATTTAAACCCCAAAAGAAGTGTGGATTAAAGTAACTTATAACAAACTTATGCCGTAAAGTAGCAAAATCACAAAGCCAACAATCGATTATGAAGTTCCTATGGCACAAACAATATGCAGCAGTTCATTTATTTTTTCATGAAGTGTATTACATGAACCAGCTTGAAGAAATGAGAAAGCACAATCACATATACAAGTGGTGCAATATACACAGTATGGAAATGTTCAACTAAATCCCAAAATAGAAAAAAAAAAATCGATATTCAATCAAGAAAGTGCAGGGAATATTCTCAGTTCTACACTTTTGCTTCATTTTAGTTATACTGATCATAGCTAAATGTGCGTTGCACGTTATTTTGAAATGTTTTATAAACGCTGTAAAATGATTTTTGAAATCAGTGAATATAAAAAATAGTTAAAAAATTGTTTATGTGAAATGAATTTTTTATACAATTCAATTATTTATTTACGTGTATGATAATAATTAACATTAATTTATATATATCATACTATAATTCAATCAATTAATTCTTCAAGTTCATGCATGTACACTTTATATATTTGGAGGGCTATTCAATTACTCTAAAAATACTACAATTCAATTATTTATGTATGTGCATGTATATTAATTAACATTTATATATGGATATATTAAATATAACATTAAGTCATCAAATTCATGTACTCATGTTTTTGGAGCTATTCAATTATTCTAGAAGTAAATAAATTATTTAAATTCATGAACACGTATTTATTTTCAAGCTTATTCATTTTATCATAAATTATTCTAGGAGTATATAAATTTTTGAAGATCGTATAATCTAGGAGTTATTCAATTATTATAGGAGTAGATAAATTATTCAAGTTCATGTACAATTATTTAATTTCAATATTATTCATTTAATCTATGATATGACGTCATTTGTCTAAATGTATGTAAATTTATTTTTTCTATATTCATTAATTCAAATTAATCAAATTTCATATTGGTTCATGTACACCAATTTTGTTTAAATATATATAAATATTTTTCTATATCTATTAGTTCAAATTAATTAAATTTCATGTTGGTTCACTTACACCCCATTTGTTTAAATATATATACATTATTCTTTTTCTATATTCATTGATTCAAATTAATTAAATTCCATGCTCCTGAATCAATTTGGTTATTCTCATACAATTCAATTATTTATTTGTGTGCATGTTTAATAATTAATATTCAATTAAATGTATATTGAAAAACAAAAAGTAAAGTACTATTGAAATAATTAATCGTCCAGAAAATGATTCTCATTTGATGCGATATTTAATAAATTAATTAAATTTTATGTTGGTTCACTTGCACCCATTTGTTTAAATGTATATACATTATTTTTTTCTATATTCATTGATTCAAATTAATTAACTTACATGCCCCTAAATCAATTTGAGTGTTCTCATACTATTCA
Source organism: Fraxinus americana (assembly GCA_035079005.1). Classification (NCBI taxonomy): domain Eukaryota; kingdom Viridiplantae; phylum Streptophyta; class Magnoliopsida; order Lamiales; family Oleaceae; genus Fraxinus; species Fraxinus americana. Next base: position 33,795,710 of record CM068710.1, on the reverse strand, counting down.
ATTATTTATTTACGTACATGTTCAATAATTAATATTTAATTAAATGTATATTGAAAAACAAATGGTAAAGTTCTATTGAAATAACTAAATTAGCAGTGTTAAAATCGTCTAAAAAATTATTCTCACTTGATGCGATATTTAATATATTATAGATGTACTTAAAAATTACTAATAATATTATTAAATTAAGCTAATCCACCGACTCACCCCATAACCCCAATTCAATTACTGCCCAAACCTTAAATCCTTTCCACTTTCTCATCCCTCTCTCCATCTTCACTCTACCAATAACAAACAACGCCGCCACCCCTTTCGGCAATGGCCACTCTCTTCCCTTGCACCACCGAGCCCGTAGATGTAGGAAGGCAACTTACCTGCTAATCGAACTACGCAACCAAAGCGACTCTTTGTTGGTGTAAGATAGGGGTAGGAAGGCGACATGTCGGCTCTTCTTGTTGCTTGATTTCCCTTCGCTTTGTGCCGCACCACGTACCAACCCCCATCTCGACCCACATCGCATCACCACGTTGTGCCGCACCACCACTCATCTGTGTTGTGCTACCATGATTGATGATTTGTATCAATATGTGAATGAGCAGCCGCAATGGTCTGTAATTTGCTATTTTGGTTTTTTGTTGGTTGTTGGAGTGGTGGTCATGATTTTAGTGATGTTGGTGTGGTTTTATTGGCGGTGGTGTGATGGATTTAGAGTGCTGGTGGTGGATCTGGCGGCAGGGATGGCAAAAAAATCTGTTTAACTCGATACCCGTGAGATTCCGCCTCGAATGGAGCAGGGATTACCTGCCTAATCGGGTAAACAAGGCAGGGATGGGACAAGGTTCATTGCCCCGAAACGAGTATGAGACAGGTATGGCCGTATGGGAAACATAATCTCCGCTCCGTTTAAAGTTAATTTCAAATTTAAATTTTTTATCAAACAAAAATAGATTTATCATATTTTTTAAGAGAACGTAAGTTGTTTTTAATAAATTGGTAAAAAAGTAATAATGTTTACTAACTAAAGATATAAAAAAGTTAAAAGTAAAATAAATAAATAAATAAATAAAAAGAAAAAGATAAATGGGGCAATAAATGGGACATAAAACTTGCCCCGCCCTGCCCCGATCCGATCCGATTCCACCCCGAACTTTCCTCGTCCCACTTTAAGCGGATATGGGGATGTGGTAAGATAACAAAAAAATCCAACAGGATGGAGGTGGGAATGACCAACCCGTCCCACACCCATCCCGTTGCCATCCCTATCTGGCGGTAGCTGTTGAAGTGGTTGTAATCGTGGCGATGGTTGTGTTAGTGGTAGTGTGGGTGGATGGGATGTGATGGGTGGGTGGGTATTTGTGATCAATTATTTGGTTGATTGTGATCAATAAATAGTATGTGACCTAAAAAAATGTGATCGTGACTTCATTTTATAAGTTGTGAATGATAAATAATTTGTGATCAACTAATTTATATTTTGTGACCAAGAAATAAGTTGTAACTTATAAAATTTGTGATTTGTGACTAATGAATAATATGTGACATATTAATATGATAAATTTATGATCGATGAATAAATTGTGACCAATAAAATTTTTGATTTGTGTCCGTGCAATAATTTACGACATATAAATTTTTTTATTTGTGATCGAAAAATAATTTACGATCAATTAATTAGATAATTGTGATTGAATTGTATAGAATTGTAACATTAGTATATTTTTAATTAATTATATTGTAAATTTAATTTAATAATGTTTGATTTTTGAATTTTTAAATATTGTTTTTTAGTTTTGAAATGGGTCATAATTAACCTCTTAGTTTCCCTTCATTTCTTTTAAAAAAAATTAATTTAATTGTGTTATTTTAAAACTGTAAATTTACCATTATACCCATTTAAAACTGATGAAAGTATGGTCAAAATCAATTATTTTGGGTCCATCTGTCCTTCTCTTGTAACGAAATGAAACGTTTTCAATTGTAATGACACAAATAAAAGATTTGGATAAAGTTTAGAAAAATAAAAGGTTCGAGACTAAAGCTGCATTTATCCATGGATTTTATAAAATAATCAAAGAATTGACAAAGAAATTGGGAAAAACTCTCAAGATACTTTTAATTTTAGTTAAAAAGAAACCCACATCCCAAAAATCACGTGCAGCTATGATTAAGAGAAACTATAAAGGCACGTTTAGTGCATTGTATTTGATTCGAGGATATGATTAGGTTGAATTATAGGGTCTTGCTATGGGTACCTTTTGGCTTACCCTTTGGCTTAATCCTGAATTATATTAGGGAGTGATGAAACCTTGACTTCCAAGCCTGACTTGAAGTTACTGGGTCCCTAGCTACAAGCACATTGCGCCCTGGTTTCATCTTGATTTTCGGGGTGGATAACTCGAATCGGGGTCAAGAACCTTGATCTCATCACTGGTTCATGGGTTTGTCCCGTTTCACCTCGATGATTTCCAACCCATTATAGGTTCATCTTGAAGTTCAAGTGCAATTTATACTTTAAAATACTGACGAAGAAGATCTGAAGGTTGGAAGCTTAAAGAATGAAGATTAAGAGCTTGTTTGGTTACATTAAAAATTCAATTAAAATTGAAATTATGGTCGTTATTGGGTCCCGCTCATCTAATAAAAATCAACAATAACGACTAATTTTTCAATTTTAATCCGATTTTAATTTCTACCAAACACACTCTAAGATCCAAGAATGGGATCAAATCAATTGTTGTTCAGGTAAAGAATTCAAGATTCAAAGTTTGATCGTGCTACAAGGGTAGTTCCACAATCATTTTATGTAAATGATTATTCTTGCTTTTATACCCATATTTTTCTTAACGAAAATCAATCAATCTCTCTCTCTCTCTCTCTCTGTGATGGATTTCACTTTTGATCCTTTAAAAATCTCGAACTTAGCCAATGACCTAATAATAACTTTGTTCCTATCACTTGAGTCAAGCTCTAATTTTGCTTTACGAAAAATCTTTGTTGAAGCAAAATAAATAAATAAATAAATAAATAAATCAAGCTATTGTTATACACTAGAGAGAATAAAAGAGAGAAGTCAATAAATTATAAACTTATGTATTTTATTAAGATCAAAGCTCCATATTTATGGGAAAAAATTAGGGTTATAAGATATACAACAATCATAATAAATAAGTTGCATGGGTATAAAAGTAATTCATAAATACTATTACATTTACAATACTCTCCTTTGAATGACTATTTACACAATAATTATCTCATTGAAATCTTATTTGACACAAAACCTAATAGGACAAAAATGACAAGAAATGAAAAGAGTATAAAAAATTTGGAGTAGTAAAATGTTATCTCGTTAAAACCTTATCAAGAAAATTCAATGAGACAAAAATTGAGTCAAGGAAAAAGAATACAATTGCTTCCCTAATTTCAATTATTTATCAATTCATTATCGTCTTATACGTAAATGTTTTCAAATAACACTGTCTTCATACGAGATATTTATCAACCTTTGATGGTTGTAGTAACATGATTATTCAGAAAATAGCTTTTGTTGATATCTTAAAAAATCTTATACATATTAGAGTATTATTTTGAGGGTAACTATTTTGTAGGTCATGAACATTCATCATACAAAAAATATGCTTCGTTAAAATCTTATTAGGAAAAATCATGTGGAAAAAATTCTAATGATTGAAAAAAAGTACATTTATTCTTTTGAGTATGCTACAAAAATTGTCTCGTTAAAAACCTTGCCAATAAATCCTAATTGGACAAAATATTGGTCAAGGAAAAAAGAGCACAACGCGTATTTACGCATACACATGATAATATCACTTGAATTGTGCTACATGCATATTAAATCATTCAAGGATAGTATTAAATCTATACAAGATAAATTGACTATAATCACATTTATTTTATGCATATCAAATTTTATGCATTGCCAGACTAACAAGGTAGAGACCTGTGATTACATCTGCAACATGATAACTCATATATTTATACAAGGTTTCGCAAAAAAAAAAATTATGCAAAGAGTCGTACATTTCATATTATGACTTTACTTTTTCCATTTTCATTTCGCATAAGTATACACATTTAGGTGTTCAGACTGTAAATTTAGAAACTTCAAGTTTTTCTAGTAAATTCAATTTTGTTAGGATTTCATCCTTTTATTTTTTTCGATTGATATATTTTAATAAATTTGTTTTGATATCTTCGTTATTCATAATATGAAGTGATACATTATGTACAAAAATATTGTCGACAATCTTTTATTTTCGATTCTATTTTTCTCCTAATGACATAAGTTATTGAGATCTCTCAATTTTTCAATATATCAGATACCTGAACCTCTTATGGAGTTTTATAATTTCTTATATCTAAATACTTATCAAGAGTATATACTTTCTTAATTGGACCATCTTTGTTAATTATTCTAATTCCGTTTGGAGATTTTTATATTAGGATCGAATATCACAACTTTTTAGATGTCTCATAAATTTATCAAATATAATATTAATGAATTGTCTTTTTAGGAGTCAATTCAAGTTGGAGCATTTAAAACTGATGTGTGTGATATTGTTGATATATTTGATCAATAAATACATTTAAATGAATTATCTTTTGAATTTTTAATTCGAATTATCTTTTGCGAAGATTTGTATAATGACACATTTGTACATTATTTCCAACTTCTTAATTCCTCCCCTAATATTGAAAAAATTGTCCGGTCAATTTGACAATCATCAAACCGCTTTATAAAATATCACATTGTTAGGGTTTGAGATATTTTATAAGGGTTCAATTTGCTCATTTATTTCAACATTATTTACTTTTCATTTTGATGTAATGTGGTGGATCAATTTATACATACTGTTGTATCAAGGCTTTGACCATAAATCATTATAATGTGGAGAATTATAATGTTGGCATGATGCATAATAACATTCCTTAAATAGAAATGAAAAGTATTTGTCCTCAATTAAATTAATTGAAGTCGTTTAATATTAATCAAGTGTCGATATCTCAACTAACATGTATTAAAATATTGTGATTTAGGATCACTAGTATTAACAAGACACTGTTTTAATTGTATAATTTGAAAATTAAGCTCATAGTTTAAATTTTGAGCAGTAATTCGCAAACATCAAGTTGCGAACACCATACAATCATATGATATATGTATTAAATCTATTAGATACAAATAATATCTAGATAGTTAACATGGAGGTTGATGAGACCTCATATATCACCATAATTAGTTTTCAAAAATATAGAGAATTCAATCTCTATTTAGCTAATGATGATTAATGATCAATAATAGAGAGAATATGAATTTATTGAATTGGAGAATTTTCTGATTTTTCGTTGAATGTCCATTTGAATTCTAGATATCACATCATTATTAATCCAGTGATGGTTCAACAAGTTATGCCAAACAAGAATATATTCAGTAATTGAACTTCGGTTCGAAAATATCACTAGAGTTTAATATATTGTACAAATTAAGAAATAATAATAAAAACTTTGTAGGTTTCTCTTTTATTTATTGAAAAACAAATTAATAGCAATAATAAGTTAATCACTTCATATCAAATAATATCGACTCTTCCGGAGTCTTAAAATAATATTTTTCAAGAATATTGATATAAATAAAATATTATTTCTTTAAAAACAATTTAATTAAAATTGCAACTCTCCAAAATCAATACAATATTTAATAATTTATATTAAAATGTTTAGATTGCTATTATTAAAAAATAACTACACAATATTCTTCAAGAATATTAATATTAATAAATATAAAATTGTGCTTCTTTTAGAGCAACACAATATTTTTCAAGAATATTGATTTGTATTGATTGATTCAAACAATAATATTCTTCCAAAATATTTAAATGTCTAAATCGTATTTCATTTTAGAATAAAAATGATATCACGCTCTTCAGGTGTAATAACATATTATTGTTTATTGTAATAAACTATGTAAGGATTAACTCTTCAAGAATAAAAAGGTAATTCATATTGGATTTTATATTATCACTCTCTTCGAGAGAGTGATAATACATAATGGGAATTATAATTTGCAACTTCGAGAGCCTGTTATATTTTATTATTGCTTATTCAAGAGCAATATATTAATATTATTCTAAAATAATAAAAATTACAATTCATACTCGTCAAGAGCAAATAATATTCTTCTGAAATATTAATTATAAAAATCACGTTACATGAGCATAATGGTTGAAATAATTATTGACATAATGTTATGTGGTAACCTATCGTTTGACTGTTTAAAAAACATTCAACTTTATCATCCAAATTATCCAATCACATGATTCACATCTTGCAAATACCTATTATGTTAACCATTATGTCACATACCTTCTGACAAATTAACATTATTCTAATTATAATGATGTTCTATTTCAAGAGCAACGAGTTAATATACTTTTGGAGTATCGAAATTGTAATAGCATGCTCGTCTGGAGCATGTTATAATAATCTACTAGACATGTGTCACTTCGAGAGTAAGGTAAAATATTATTCTTAACATCATTTTTTAAAAATAATTTTACTATTACTTCTCCAAGAACAATTAATTATTATTATTTTGAAATATTGAAATTATAATATCATACTTTTCAGGAGCAAGTAATATTCTTTTAGAAAATTAATAATGCTGTAATACTTTAAGAACAACAACAAACTATTATTTATAAACATTAACTTTTCAGGAGCATGTTTTATAGTGGAATGTTAATATTCGTAGATTTGTGCTTCTTCGGAGCAACAACGTGTACATATCAATGTAAAAATACAAAAAATAATAATAATCTAAAAATAGATTAGATTCATAAACGATGAACCTGAATTTAATGTACTGATAGATGAAATAGTTTAATTAATTAATTAATCAATTTTCTATAACTTAATAATAGAAACGTCAATTAAACTATTCAATTGATTAAATAATTTAATAAATGGTACTTATACAATCACAAACTGCAAATAATTAAGTGACCACCTTGTTTAATCTAAATTTATAATTTGTCACCAAAATTTATTCAGGAAATATACTCAGAAGACAAAAATAGTACAGAAAGGAACTGATGATAAATTGGGTGTCGGCAACCTTGAATATCAATCATTAATCATAAAGGAGTACATCATAATATGAATAATGTAATCTCGTGATGCAAATTTGGATTCACATGCATAATTTTTTTATACATATATTTTTTTCAATTTATGGCACAACATCATCGTGTCAATAGTAGCAGTACTGTTTTTTTGAATTTTTTATGATTGAGCCCATATTTGACGATTCTTATTTTAGAACTCTTTTTTCTACATACTCATTTTCGTCCACATATTTATATAATAAAATATTTTGCACATAAAACTAAAATTTTTAACTACTTTTTAATCCCACATTTTCAAAAAATAAAAATAAATATTCAAAACTTTGTTTTCCCAAAATAATGATTGTCAAACGAGGGCGGAATCTTATTCACGTTCTGAATATTTGGAGTTTTAGGGTACCGATTATGGGTATTTTTTAAAGTATCGATTTCGAACGTTTATGATAGGACATATTTTGAGTGATTATTAAAACATTCCAATATATGTTTGTGAATTTATTATTCATCGATTCTGAAATTTATAATTTCTTGTATTAAATTTTTTACCCATAATTGATATTTTACTTTTAAGTAATTTTTTACATATACATTAATATTTAACTTCAAAAGTAAAATATTTACTTAGAATTTTAAGTTAGTATTTGTTACTTGTAATTAAATTTTATAATTATAAGTTAAATTTGAACTTTTAAATAATTTTTTACTTATAAGTAACTTTTTACATTTTATAAGTGAATCTTTATATTATTAGATGCACTTTTACTTTATAAACAAATAGTAATTGGTCTTATTGGCACAAAACCTTTTATCTCTATTGTGGAATATTCCCGTTGTAAGTAACCACAACACAACACTACCAACTCCCCTTGTCGACGAGCATCATGTTGGCTTTCCATTGGGAAGTCGTCCTTGCAATAGCTCTATACTAACTACAAATGCACAAAATGTGTTCAAATTTTAACAAAAGAATTCCTCACAATTGATGGGGGAAAGAGGATAATGGCAAGTTCCTCGTGCAACTTCCATGACTCGGTTTCATGCTGTTTCACCACTCCTTTACCCAAACCCCTCCACCCTAATGGGTCTCCTATTTGACAAAGAGCACGCATGCTCTCATTGAACCATTTCTTCGACCACCCAATTGTCTATCGGTTTCTACAGCATCCACCAACTATGACGACTCTGCTATCCTCTTGAAGCTTTTCTTGTCGGTCGCACCACTATCTTCTAAATTCTTGTCTTTGTACTAGCAACTTTTGCGCCCCTGCTTCTTTTGACTAAAATTCGACACGAGAATTGAGAACCAAAGAATACCCAATTATTGCGTTGTACCTGTATTCAAATTTAGGAAGCAAATAATACCCAATTATTACGGTTGTTGAGAAGAAAAATCGAAGAGGATTTCATGGTGGTGGTGGTGGTGAGAAAGAAGGTGATTTTTTATTTTAATTTTTAATTATTAATTTGGGACTCGTTTGCACTTTTTAAAATTTTTGGTACTATAGTTGAAATTATTTTTTTATGTTTTATTTAAATAATGATATATTCGTTATTTCACAAAGTTTTATTTAAAAAATGAAAGAAAATAGGGTCTTCCATACCTTAAAGGTGATATAGGGGGTTTCTGCCAAAATGAAAGAATGTGATATTTTGCAGTAGGTGGCAAAGGCCTGAGAGATTTTGCGTCGATCAGCCAATAAATTTTCACATAAAAGTGATTTTTTAATTATAAGGTAAATTTTTTTCCTTATAAATAATTTTCATGTATTATTTACAAATTAATCGTAAACAAAATATGTTAGTTGAAAATAATAACTTTATAAAGAGTAAAATTAAAAGAAAATATGAGAAACGATCAAAATTATTTTGGGTAGTAACAGACACCGAATTTTTTAATTCCTAATAAACAGTGCTACCAAGAATCGGTGAAAAAAATAAAAAAAAGAACCTACCAAGCAAGCCCTTGATTAAAGTTCATAGGATAAAAAGAGATTGTTCAAGAACCTTATATTAAAATTTGAGATTCTATATTAAAATGTCAACCTTATTTAGAGAAGTAACCCAAACTATTGATTATATATTGGTCCAAGCAACAGGTTTACGAAGATAAAAAAAAGTGCGTATCTTACAATAGGGTGCGCCACACCCTTAGCTTCACACAAATACAATATCAAACAAAAGAAGAAAAAATTTACATGTCCGAAATACAAATATTGTGTTCACCATAGTCGCCACATTGCAACAATCAAATTCAACGATTGATATTGGTTATAAACCATGCGATTTGGTCAATTTGAGTCCTTCCCTCCCGTATAGCGAACACATTTGACCACAAATGATGAAATCTTTCCCGATATCGAAGTAGCAAAAGTGGTAATATTCTCTCCATTTTGATTCCGACACGACCCCAATGACGCTCAATTTCTCTATATGCAACAATGTAAACTAAACAAATTACGAAAGAATGGATATGGTGTATGTTGGCTTGGTCTAAGCATCAACAAGTTAATGAGGAATAAAAAAAAGGAAATGGTTTCCTACTTTGGACTTTGTCTATCACATTGAAAATCAATTGCAATATGCTTCATTCTATAGAAGACATCACGATAGTTTACTCGCGTGGCTCTATGGAAGACTTAAGATGTCTTAAGAATCGCGATTGCAGATTTCAACATGTTGATTTTTTGCCCTAAAGCCTCATCATATTGCCCTAGAATCTAGTTTATTGCATGGTAGTTTGCCAGATTTGCTCTATATATAGGAGATTACGGTCCGTTCGATGTAAATTTTTTAAGAATAGATTCGATGAGAAGTGTTAGTTTTGGGGGAATATAGGGTTAAAAAGTAAAAGTTATGAATCCACGTGCAAAATTATTTAATTGAAAAATTATGTGATTAAAAATGATTTTGAGTAAAAAGGGGTTACGCTGGGACCTCAATGGGAGCAATAGATACCCGGGCTGAAATAATGTCAATAACAACCTATGGAAATACACGAGGGGATAAATGGAAGACCTCAAGCCTCAAAAAGAACAAGGTTTTAATATTATGGTTCTAATTGGTAAGATAAGTTACTTTAAGGGTCAAATTTGCATAAAAGTTTAGTTCGTTATTATTTGGTGGGGATTAATATCATATTTTTAGTAAACTTTAATATAAATTAATAAAATGTGATGTTAAAAAATTGTGGATCTTATTAAACCCATATTTAGTAGGGATTAAAATCAGATTTTTAATAGATTTTGATAAAAGTTAATGAGATGTGTAGTTGAAAAGTTGTGATCCCATAAAATGTGTGGTTAAAATTAGTTGTTGAATTTGATTTAGATTAAAATTTAGATTTTAATTTCTACCAAATAGGGGCTAAATGTGTGGTTAAAATTAATTGTTTACTTTAACTTAAATTAAAATTAAAATTTTCATCAAACATGGCTTAGTTATATATAGGGCGTGTTTGAACCACATTATTTTGGAAAAAATTATTTTGGAATAATAGATTTATGGAGAATGTGTGGTTGAAAAATAGAAAAAACTATTGATCTGATGGAAAATATAAATTAATTTATTTGTAAACACAAATATATAGATATAATCAAGATATCGTCTATAACAATATTATGTAAAAGTAAAAGCTCTATATCCTTACATGAATTTAGTGGTTGTTTGGTAGAGATTAAAATCAGATTTTTAGTTGATTTTGATAAAAGTTGATGAAATGTGTGATTGAAACGTTATGAATTCCATGAAATATATGATTAAAATTAATTATTAACTTTGACTTGAAATTTTAATTGAATTTTAATCCAAACCAAACAGGGCTTAATTTAACAATATTAAATGATAAGTTGACAAAGTAGATATCATATTCATAGAATTAAATAATATATGGTAAGTTTGTTTAATCACTTACTTTTTATTAACAGCATGTTTGGCAGGTGTTATTAGTCACTCACTTTTGATTTACACATTTATTCACTGTCCATTTGTATCTAATTATCATTTAAAAGGATTATAATTACTTAACAAACAAGCTGGTAATTAGCAATATTCATGAAATCTTGCACGTCAGTTTCTTCTGGTCAAAGGCGTACGTTACACTGGCAGGTACGTTACACTACCAGGATTTGGAGTCAAAAGAAATATTTTTTTGATGTATGCGTACACGTGTGAAATCATGACAATCTGCACCGCTTCGTTCCCACTTTTTCTGGGTATAGATTTTGGAAGCTTCCAACTTTTTTTGTGTATAAAACCCTGAATTTGCAAACCTTACAATGCCATGAATTGCACCAATTTCCAAATCACTCACCATGTTCTTCCTCCTCATGTCTTATTTCCTCCTTTCTTGCATACTCATCTTTGTTACCATCAATGGGAAAATCTTGAGCCAAAGCAAAAAACCACCACTACCACCTGGTCCATTTTCCTGGCCTATAGTTGGAAACATTCCCGAAGTGTACACAAACAAGCCTGTATTCAAATGGATACACGGGGTAATAGAAAAACTGAAAACAAATATAGTCTGCTTCCGTATAGGCAGAGTTAATGTAATAGTGGTAGTTTCACCAGAACTCTCCCGAGAATTTCTGCATAAACATGATTCTGTTTTCATGTCAAGACCTCTAACCGTGGCTACTGAATATGCAACCCGGGGATTCTTGACAACGGGACTTTCTCCATGTGGAGAACAGTGGAAGAAAATGAAAAGGATGGTCAATCAGGAGTTGTTTAGTCCAACCAGTTTTCGGTGGCTACTTAACAAGAGGAATGAAGAAATCGATAATCTTGTTTACTATATATTCAAACGGTGCAATAATCCAGATGGATCAGTAATTAATCTGAATTTACCAATCAGACATTATGGACCAAATGTAATGCGAAAGACGACTTTTAGCAGAAGATTCTATGGGGAAGGTGGAGAAAATGGAGGTCCAGGTTTTGAAGAAAAGCAACATGTTCATGCTCTTTATACAGTGCTCAAACACACGTTTGCATTTTGCATATCAGATTACATGCCCTGGTTGAGATGTCTAGATATTGGTGGCCATGAAAAGAATGTAAGAAACTCCATGAATGTTTTTAACAAATACCATGATCCAATCATAGAAGACAGAATCAAACAATGGGAAGATGGTAAGAAAAGGGAGCCAGAGGACCTTCTTGACATTATGATAACGCTTAAGGATGAAAGTGGGAAGCCACTTCTGTCTATAGATGAGATCAAAGCTCAATGCTCTGTAAGATCATTTCTGTTAGAGTCCTATTTTTGGTAGCTCAATCTATATATTTTGTGCTTTTCTCGACATGGCACTTACTTTAATATAATTTTGTTATTTAGGAGTTCTTTTTTGGAGTAGATGGTCCTGCTGCAGGAACAGAATGGGCACTGGCCGAAATGATTAATCAACCTGAGATTCTCCAAAAGGTCATCGAGGAAATAGACAGGGTTGTAGGGAAAGACAGATGGATTCAAGAATCAGATGTTCACCAATTAAATTATTTGAAGGCATGTGCAAGAGAAGCTTTCAGGCTGCATCCTCATGTTCCGTTCAATTTGCCGCACCTCTCATTAGCAGACATCGAAGTGGGTGGCTACTTCATTCCGAAAGGCAGCCATGTCTTGTTGAGCCGCATCGGACTCGGTCTTAACCCTGAGACTTGGGAAGAACCCTTGAAATACAATCCAGAGCGCCATTTGAGTGGAAATGTTAGTAAAGTAGATTTGTCAGAACCCAACTTGAGGTTCGTAACTTTTTCTACTGGAAAGCGTGCATGTACAGGGCAGACTATTGGTACAATCTTGACTATAATGGCATTGGGAAGGCTCATTCAAGGGTTCACATGGAGCGTACCACCCAATGTGGAGAAGATTGATCTCTCTACATTGGAAGATCTGTCTCTGGCTCCTTTGCATGCACATGCAAGGCCTCGCTTGGACGAGGCGATGTACCCTGTGGCACCTTGATATATATATATGTGTGTATCAACTCCAACCTGTGTCAGTTGGAGTTATATATATAGACTGCTGTTCGTAACTGTTTTGCATGCGCTAGCTATCGTAATACCTAAGTACTGCTGTAATATCTGAGTACTTCGTGGATGAATAAAATTGGTATTTCAGTATTTTAAGAATGCGATCTTGTTGCGTTTGAGAAAGAATATGCGTGTATGTAAATATTACTAGTGGATCCATTTCGATCCTCTTCTATTTCTGTTTTTTCAATACAACGCATTGAAAGATAAACAAGTAAAGCTTGTATTGAGAAATGAAAAGCAACTCAATTTAAATGTAGAATCTACTGTTTATTAACACTTCAATTAATCACTTACCAAATATGCTAGTTTGGTATTGCTGTAGATAATCAACTTCAGTTGTGCTCTAGAAAGAATCAATTAATGCAAGAACGACCGATTATTGTTCCATAAACTTTTATTTCAGAGTTATTTATGAGAAGTTCTGTTTGATAAGTTATTGAAACTATTGTAGCTCAACATTGCGTCCAGGAACGGATCCAAGACCGAATTACTGGTTGGGCTAATACGTAAAAAAAGAAATTTTTTTCCTACTAAAAAAAATTCAATGGGCTAGGGGCTGGACCGGGATGTCTAGATCCGTCAGTGACTGCATCACCATTCCACACAACATCAAATACCTCAAAATATCAAGTAAACAATGTACATTGTAATAGGTAAATTGTGCAGAAATAGATTTGTATATTTTGCATCGAGGTCTAGAGTGAAGTACAAGTTGTTTATACCAATAAAGTATATCTCCACCAGTTATGCCCCTGATTGAAAATGTTCTCATTTTATAAAATCATTTTCGTTCATGAATTTTTACCAAATCTACTAATTTTATCTATTTTTCGAACACATATTTATCAAAATTTATTAAAAATTTGAGTTCATCAAAACCAAACAAGGGCTATATTAATTTCTACCGTGTTGCATAAGTCAAACTAGTTTATGTGTCTAAAAATACAAAAATCAGGAATTATGGGAGGTATGGAGTCAAAGAATAATGCTATTTATCCTCACTGGGGTTACAAACACAGTTTAAGTGACTCTGAATGATAGGTTAAATGAAAGGTGGAATTAAAGCCACCTAAACTGTATTTGTAACCCCACTGGGGATTAATAACATTACTCGGAGTCAAAACCTTATTCATGTCTTGACATTTGGACACTGCATGGCAGTTCCATGTGTACGTAAACAATTCTCTATGTCGAACTATATGGAGTAAAAATTACACGTATCAAAGTTATTATTATTATGATTATGATCTTCATCATCAACAAGTTTCCTCATCTGCAAGTCGCTATTTTACCTCGAACATCATAGGGATTTCATTTGAAAATGTACTACTTTTAAACTGTCATTCCTGTGGTTTAAAGGTTATGAACAATATTTTACAGATAAAACTTTAAAAGTACGTTTGATTTGCTATTTTCAAGTTATTTTTTGTTTTCAATTTTGCGCAACACTGAAAATATATTTGGTTTGCTATTTCTGAAAATGTATTTTCGAAAATAATGATATACTTATAATATAAAATTCAAAACGTATTTTCAATACTTTTAGTGAAAATTCTAAAAACACTCCAAATATGAAAAATAAGCGTTTAAATAAATTTTAAAAATTAAATATTTTTAAAAATAAAAATATAAAATTCTAACAAATAAAATTTTGAAAATAAAATTCAAGAAAAATAAATTCAAAAAACAAATTTAATAAATTCTAAAAAATAAAAAATAAAATTGTTGAAAAAATAAAATCTAAAAAATAAACAATAAAAATTCTAAAAAATAAAAATTATAATAAATAAAAAATAAAAATAGTTCAAACTCTTAATGATTATTCACAAAAAATCAAAAAAAAAAATACTTCAATAAACACAGATATAAATTTTCATAATTCATGTCATTAATTTTTTTTATTTTGAATTTAATTTATTATTCATTTTTATTTTATTTTTGTAGCAAGCAAAAATATTGTAAGATTCATTAAATTTAAAATGTAAATTTTACTTAATAATATATTAACATAAAATTATTTTATTGTTACTAAGTAATCAAATTTCATGGAACAAAATATCATAAAATAATTTTTCAAAATTTCAAACTATACATATTTTCTAATTTTCTGCTTTGAGAAATAATTTTTCAAAATGACAAATCAAGCGCATTTTTAGCAATTTTAAATCAGACCTTCAACACAGAAAATTGAAAATTGAAACACAAATCAAAGTACCCTAAACATCCTCAAAACTACTTTGTTGAGTTCAAAGCAATCTACCAAGAAATAGCAAGGGGTAAAATGAACCAAACAAAGACTTAAAACGCCTGACTCAAATTTTTGTATTAAAAGGCACAAATTTATCTAATTTAAATGAAACTTCAGTTTATAGTTTGAAGTCCGTTTTAATCATATGGAAATGTTCTCCTGTCCACGGTGGACAAAATAAGACTGCCTACCTACTGATGTGGCAAGAGAACCCAACGTTGAGTACTCTCTAAATGTGAGAACCCAACATTGGATTCTCTCCGAGTTGACATTATAAGACTTCCCACCATGGGTATGAGAACAACTCTCTTTAATCATAATCAAACTGAATTTTATACGTGGGTCTACAATTTTTGACAATTTAACGTTGGATCCTAAAAAATATAGGCTTGACACGTTGGCGATGGATATGAGACCATTTCATGTATTTGTTTATATTCGCATAGTGCTAAACTTTTGCCTTCATGCGAAATCACATAACAGCATACAGTACTTGTAACTAAACATAAAATACAGAACATACTTTGTATTCCACTATACCCTCACTGACCTCCAAAGCTGGCACTACCTAAATGAGCAAAACCATTTTCATTGATTGATGAAGGTAAAATAATAATTTCATTTAATTTCGAGTTTATTCGTTTTTGGCGAATTGCTAGTTTAATTTGATTGGAAACGGGTCAATGATCACAACTCAGGGCCTTTGGCCCTGATACAGGTCAAATTTTGGGCAAATTCCATCGTTTAGGCTCTCAATTAAGCGTTTTTGCCGTTTATGGTAATTTTTGTTTTGGCAATATCTTAATCAAATAAATTCGGATTTGATTTCCGTTTGTTGGGGGATGATCCTGATGATTAGGAGAATCAAAATCCGTCATTATCTCAATTTTTTCCATTTTTGGAAAAAAATAATATTTTTTATTATTAGGTAATTTCTTTCTGAATTTTCTTAGGGTTTCGCTATTTAAACGTTGTAAGCCCTTTGAGGCAGCTCATTTTTGAATGAAATAAAATTTCCTTGAATTTCTCTTCGTTGAAATTCTTTTTGTGTGGATTTTTGTCTTTCCTATAATCTTCCCCTGCATCAGTTGATATTAGAGCCGAAGTCGTTCCTTCACCATGCCGTCAAGGAGACGTCAAGAAGCCTGTGAAGCCCTAGTAGAGGAGATACATAGACGTGATAAAATCGCACAGCTGCGTCAACAAGTGGAGTTGCTGACACAGCAAGTTGCTGCACTTATGCCGCAGCAACATGCGCCTAGAGGTCGTGGTCGTCGTGGGCAGGTTCCGATTGAGGAAGTCCAACACCGTGATCATAATATTCAAGATGTCACGATTGAAGATATTGAAGAAACAATAGAAGAGGAAGAGTTTGATTATGACGATCTGCCTGTATTTGACAATGAAGACATTGAAGAAGCAACAGATGAGGAAAAATTTGATTATGAAGGTCCGCCTGTATTTGACAATGAAGACATTGAAGAAGCAACAGAGGAGGAAGAGTTTGATTATGAATGTCCGCATGTATTTGACAATGAAGACACTGAAGAAGCAACAGAGGAGAAAGAATTAGATTATTACGGTCCGCATGTATTTGACAGTGAATGTGTAGAAGAGGCAGCAGAGAGTGAGGAGTTTGGGGTTCGTGATGTGGGTCAGGCATTGGTGGTGAGGCGGAGTTTTCTGTCTTCCTTGGAAAATAACATTGACGGGTTGCGTACTAATCTCTTCCAGTCGATGTGTACTATTGGGAAAAAGAAAAGTGTGTTGCTTCCAGATAAGGGCTCAGTAAAAACAGTTGGGGATGACGCCAATTTACTGACCAGAGTGAAGTTCGAGACAAATATGGAAGGATATGGGGTAGTGTATGTACTGGTGGAAAAGTCAGTTGACAGTGAGCAGGAGGTCACTCGCAGGATTCAGTCATTGCTAGAGGAACTTCATAAGGACTTCTCGGAAGAGCTTCCAGATGGATTGCCGCCGAGCCGCCATTTCGTGGTGATAATTCTGATGATGATGAGGTTTCTACCCCCTCAAATTTGAGGGTGGATTTTTCTCAACTCGTGGAGAATGATGAAAGCAAAATAATAATTTCATTTAATTTCGAGTTTGTTCGTTTTTGGCGAATTGCTAGTCTAATTTGATTGGAAACGGGCCAATGATCACAACACAGGGCCTTTGGCCCTGATGCACGTCAAATTTTGGACAAATTCAATGGTTTAGGCCCTCAATTATGCGTTTTTGCCGTTTATGATAATTTTTATTTTGACAATATCTTAGTCAAATAAACTCGGATTTGATTTCTATTTGTTGGGGGGATGATCATGATGATTAGGAGAATCAAGATCCATCATTATCTCAATTTTTTTCATTTTTGAAAAAAAAATAATATTTTTTATTATTAGGTAATTTTTTTCCGAATTTTCTTCGGGTTTCGCTATTTAAACGTTGTAAGCCTTTTGAGGCAGCTCAATTTTGAATGAAATAAAGTTTCCTTGAATTTCTCTTCGTTAAAATTCTTTTTGTGTGGATTTTTGTCTTTCCTATAATCTTCCCCTGTATCATTGATCCTCACGGTCGTCGCGACCGTTGCCGCCACTCCACCCGAATGCACAATAAAACTAGGATCATTCCTAAACTCTGCACTCTTAATCACTTCAGCATCTTCCCTCGTTGCAGCCTTTTCCGCAGGCAGTTTTGCTTTAGCTCCCTACACACACGTCAACAAAGTCAAGAAAAACGTCTTTCTTGATTTCATAGCACTTACCATTGAAACATCTTTGAGTTTGACTTTAACTCGATCCCCAATAAATCCATCATGTAAGCTGTCGCAGATCATGCAGTGGCCGCAAGGCCTCCCGGAGTTATGATTTTAGAACTTGTTACTCTACATTCTGCCGCCTATATTAGGGCAGCATCGCTATGGTCCACCAATTTATTCCCCATCGTTTGTACTGAGGCTTCAAGGGCTTCTCCTATGGTTATGGCAGACTGGACTTCGCTTGATTCTGTCATACGTACTACTGGCGTAGATTCAACATATTGTCCCAAAACCTGTTATTTTATGCAAATAAAAAATCAGTAAGTTAAAAGTACTTTTAAGCATAGCTAAACTTGCTGGTGTTGTGGTGTGTGTATGGGGTGTAGGAACGGTTAACTTGTCCAACAACTGATTCAATGATTATACGAGTTCCAGGATGATCTATTTCTATAACAGTAACACCCGACTCTCCACTTGTTGAAATTTGGCTTTAAGATTGAAATTTTGGTTTAAGTATAAACCATGCAAAGTTACTTCGTGTCAACTTTGGCCAAATATTCGGACTTGATTTGATGGTCAAATTATAAATGTAAATAGACTAACTTGTTCTACTTGTCGAGTAGATCATCATGGTATATTTGGAATCTCAAAACCAATTTTGGATGAATGAGAAATTGCGGTCCAAAGCTTGAAGGAAATTGGAATTCAGCGTGTAAGGCTGTCGCTCGAGCGACAGTCCAGGGCCAAGCGAATGACAAACTCTCTGCTTTTGTCGCTCGAACGATGATCCAGCGATTGGTGAGCGACAGGTTGGGTTGTAACCTTTCATGAAAATTGCTGAGTTTTTGGGTGTGTTCCTTCACCCACAACCCTTTATGCTCTATATATAGGATCCCTTGGACGTTTATTTGTTATTCCATATCATTCTTTTCATTTTATGTTGCATAAAACACTTCATCAAAAGTGATTTATTTGCATAAAATTCATAGTTTGGAAAAGAGAGAATTCTGTTCAAGTTCGTTGGTTTAAACCATTTAGAGTATTCTTATGACTTGACGTGGTCGTTGTATTTTGAGAGATGGTTGCCAAAAATCGTTAGTACCGATGCGGGGCAAATCCATCTTAAAGACAAAGTGTTCAACACTTGTCTCGGTCAATGGCATCACTTGCATCTCTTCTTTCCTTATCTTTCTCATTTCTGATTTCATTTATGTTTGATTTCATAATATTGTTAACCTTATTTATATGTTTATATGTTTATATTTGATTGAAAAATGACATGCTTTCATTCAAAATTGGAAAGTGATGAATCCATATTAATTCGGTATATCATTACGTCGTCTTCTCAACTTTTTGGTAAGTCGATTTATGTTTCGATTTCATGAGCATAAAATGGTATGTATTGATATGAATATAATATTCACATTATCGGTGTAATATTCCCAACACCGGTCATGTTGGTGACATCGCGGTGGCTGACAATACCAGCCCTTTCGTTATGGGCGGCCTTCTGGACCTGACCGAATATGCTGGTTTCAACCGCCTGCATCATGGCAGCATCTTCGGGCGCAATTGCCTTGCTAGCTCGCCGTAAACTTGAAAAATGTCTCCATATTTGACCGGTCCTTGCTCCGCCGCCTGAGGCTTTCTTGGTTGTTCTTGACTCATTTTTGCAGCCTAAATAGCTTTACTTTTTTGATAGATTATTCGAATTGTTGATGAGAAAGGTATGCAAAACGATGTGTTTCATGTATAGGTGACTGGAGTAAAGAGGTGATGACACATTGATATTTTAGGACACGTGGCATTCTCCCAGTTGTATGAGCTGGAATTAGAGTTACACGTGGCTGATTTGGAGGTTAAGAGTAAACCAAGGATTAAGGGGGAGGAAAAAAGAAGTCTCCTAGACACGACGACTCATTGAATTCTATGTATCCATTGATTCCTCATAAATATACTGCTGTATAACTATTGTTGGGCATCATTATTAGGCAAGATTTCATGTTCTGCACATCTAATACCTGTGATTATTTCAATTCTTAAAGCACAGTGTGCCCATTTGGAATTGATATTGATGCTACCAAAAATCTGGATATGTCAGATCTCGCTTTGGATGTTTGAATACCACACAAACCAATCTTTAATACTTGAAATAAAGGCATCGAGGTGTGTCGTCATCGCCCCTCCAATGCATAAGTTAGAAAGAAAATTTATGCGAAAGGCTATACATTAAAAATTGTGTAAAAACATTCTTGAATAATGAAAATTGGTCATGTATTTATAGATGTTGGTGATGGGATCCTAAAATGATCCAATCACCTGCAATCTTTATTCTTATCGTGTAAGGTATTTGTGTGATTGAAAGTGTCATGTTTGAGTTTGAATCAAACTGTGATAGGTAAGCAATTTGGATGAGGGTAAAAGTTATGGAGAGTTACAATCAAAATACGATTAATTTTTGTAGAAGGTATGACATAAGAACAAGAAAATCATATTAACGAAATATGACCCAACCTCCTAAGGCCCGACCTCAACATATAGCACGATCTTAGGCTTTGCATCATTGGGGGAGGATAAGTTCGGGGTAATGTGATCGAGCTCGGGCTAAACAGTTTTTGTACACATCAGATATTAAAGTGTATACTGAAAGAAATTTTTAACATATTTTATTATTTAATACTCCACCTTACGAAAGCATCTTAATAAAGTTCATACTAACAATACATTGAAGATTAACCATGGCCATTTATTTTAAGTATATATCATCTATGGTATACAATTTTGATGACCAAAAGACACCAAAAATGGCATTGATATGTCCCTAAACAGACTAGTTTCCCGTTCAAGATGTACTACATAACAACCAATGGGCTTCAATGGTCACGTTACACCACACGGACAAGCATGTATATCCAGCATGTAGACCAGCACCGAATTTATTGAACGGGGCTCTGGCTAGAGACCTCCAATCCATTCCCTGTTTACCAGAGCAATAATTCAATGATACAAATAAAAACTGTGCTGCGTATGTTTTTGGACATTCAATAAAATCAAATATGTTCCCTGGGCTACGACTGTGTTGAACCAATACAGAAAAGGAAATCTTACCATCTAGATCAAAGAAAAATGCTTGTTTGTTCTTCCCATCTGGTTGCGCCCTCTCATGTACCTCGATTCCTTTTTCCTGCTAGGCAAGATGAAGTAAATCTTAATAAAACAAGAATGGAAAATGTGAAACTCGTGTTAAAATCTTTTTCATCCTTTCTTTCTCCTACAGAAACTCCCTTTCTTTGATTTTCCCCAAGGTGCCCTCAGCCTTTCTTATTTTTTTTTAAATAGATACCAGCAACAAACTAAGCCTTTTTCATGGAAGTGGAAAGAGGAGCCGGTGACAAAGGAAGTAGAGCCAACTACGTGAGTTGAGTGAAGCAGATTTTGGTACTTAGAGACAAGGGAACAACAACAACAGGGGTCGGGGACGGTCAAACAGTGGCATCGTATTTGGGAGAAAGAGATTAGGGCCGACTGCTCTCAAATCTCTACCAATAATGGCGCCGGTGGCCGTGCCGCTGGGACAAGGGATATGGTCTGATATTCAGAGATGGGATTTGGATGGTATATTGGTATTGGCTGTAAGAGTGAGCAGCGGGGTTGGGAATGGGACTTGGGAACAAGAATCGACCAACTGCGCATTGATGCCGACTAAGTTGCAGAATACCATTGTGTTGGAAATGATGCCCATTTGACCACAAGTGGGTCAACTTTGACCACAATTTTATGTGGGACCCAATGTTCGAATTGTTGAAATTTATGTTCAATTAAATTCTACGTTCCGAGTAGATGAGTGTAGAATATTTACTTGTGAAAAACCATTTCAATATGAATGAGAAATTAAGGTTGAAAGTCGGATAATAAATACGAGGAATAAATGAGAAAGAATTGGAAAAGTGTTCCAATTCCACATAGGTTGCAAACACAACCTTGAACCACTTTATAAACTCCAAGGTTGGAAATGGGTTTGGGCCCCAAGGGGTACCAATAGTCTTTGAAAGGGGGGAGTCTTAGACAATGTCTAGACTAACCAACGGCCGCACGCACGCGCGCGCGCCGCCGCTGCCGTCCGTCCGACCGACCGGCTCGGCACGGCACGAGCTCGGGTCTCGGGTCGTGGGCCTGGACCGGACCTGGACTTGGACTTGGACTTGGACTTGGGCCGGCCCGTGCCAATATTAATTTTTTTTTGGATAAAATTTATTTGAATTTTTTATCCGAATTAAATTAATTCCCTCTTCTTCACGGTTAATTAACCAACCCATTAGTTGCTTAACTGGTGAGTTAAGTGGGCGTAAGTGGTGAAAACTGCTGCAAGTGGGGAGTTGAACGAAGGCTGAACCGTCAACTCCCTCCTCTATTTAAAGGGTCATCGAGCTTTCATTTGAACACACAACAAAAACACACGAATTCATACTGCACTGCATACATTGTCTTCTTGTCTTTTCCGTTTCTGCATTAGTCTACAGAGAGTTACTTCCGTTCTGGTTCGCTGTCTTGCAGTCGACGTGCTACTTCTGCAGGTCTGATCGTTGTATCTTGGGAGACGATTTACCATATACCGTAAGCACCGTGTGACGGGGTAAAAACGTCTTAAGGACAGAGAGCATAGTTCTCGCCTCGATCATCCTCATTCCGTTTACAGCAATTATTTACAGCTTTCTGTTTTACTAGTTTCATGTTACTGTTTGTAATATTTTAAATTCCTACATTCTGTCTTCGCAAGTCGATTCTGGAAACTTTTATTTTCAGATACAAAATTTATATCCAACAATCTTAAGACGTTTTTACGCGAATTTCAAATTTAATCAATCTGTTTCCAAATTTGTACTTGCGTATTTATAACATTTGCAGGTTCTTATACGATATTACTGTTCTGCAGAATTTAAATTCGTCAATTTTGATTTTTTGTTGATACTGTTTTACAGAATTTTAATTCGAAAATTCTGACTTGTTGATCTTCTGTTTTGAAAACAGAAATGGCTAACACTGTTGGGACGAATGCAATTCCCTCTACTATGGCTGTGACTCCTACTGTGGCTGTGACCCTCATCGCGACGCCAACATGGCCGGGTCCTCTTTGCTTCAACTCATGTTCCTCATGGAGAGAAAACTGAAAAGTTTAACGGGGTCGACTTTAAGAGATGGTAGCAAAAGATGTTGTTCTATCTTACCACTTTGAACCTGGCGAGGTTTCTCACAGAGGATCCTCCTTCTATTCAACAAGGAGAAAATAATCGAGCTTCGGTTATTGCTTTGGATGCATGGAAACACTCTGATTTCTTATGCAAAAACTATGTACTGAATGGATTGAATGATTCGCTGTATGGTGTATATAGCGTAATGAAAACTGCAAAAGAATTATGGGAATCTTTAGAGAAAAAATATAAAACTGAAGATGCTGGTTCTAAAAAATTTCTTGTAGGAAAATTTTTAGAATATAAAATAACTGACTCTAAATCTGTTATTTCCCAAGTTCAAGATTTGCAGGTGCTCCTTCATGATTTACATGCTGAAAAAATGACTGTAAGTGAGTCATTCCAAGTAGCAGCAGTAATTGAAAAACTCCCGCCCTCATGGAGAGATTTCAAAAATTACCTCAAATACAAACGTAAGGAAATGAACATGGAGGAGCTGATTGTGCGTTTGAGGATTGAAGAAGATACTAAGAAATCTGAAAGGAGGATCGGGGGACCAAGCATGGAAGCTAGGGCAAACATGGCTGAATCAAGTTCAAAGAAGAACATGAAAAGGAAGCACTCGAACTTTGCTCCGAAGAAAAATGAAAACAACCGAAGAACAAGAAGTTCAAAGGGGATTGCTTCAATCGTGCAAACCCGGACATCGTGCAAGTGACTGTCGCAAGCCTAAAAAGCAAAATGACCGTGCACATATGGTTGAAACCGAAAATCTGATCGAAGGCGTTCAAGAGATGCACTTATCTGTGATATCCGAATGTAACAGTGTTGGAAATCCTGTGGAATGGTGGGTGGACACCGGTGCCACTCGCCACATTTGGCCGAGAAGAACGTGTTTTCGGATTACAAACCTATTGATGGAGAACAACTGTTCATGGGAAATTCCTCAAGCTCAAAGGTTGAAGGACAAGGAAAGGTGACCTTGAAAATGACATACGGCAAGGAACTCGTCCTCAACAATGTCTTGCATGTGGGACATTCGAAAAAATCTTGTATCTGGTTCCCTTCTTAGCAAGAATGGGTTTAAGTTAGTATTTGTGTACGACAAATTTGTACTAACTAAAAATGGAATGTATGTTGGAAAGGGTTACATGATCGATGGGATGTTCAAGATGAACGTCCTTACTATTGTACCTAATTTGAACAAGATGAATGAAGCTTCTACTTCTGCGTATATTGTTGATTCTTCTTGTTTATGGCATAAAAGATTAGGACATGCAAACTTTAAATCTGTGCGCAAATTAATGAACTTAAATTTGCTACCTTTGATAAGTTTCGATCCTAATCACAAATGTGAAACTTGTGTTGAGGCTAAATTAGCCAAAAGACCATTTCCTTCAGTTGAAAGAAATACTTTACCTTTAGAATTAATTCACAGTGATATATGTGACTTGAAATTCGTACAAACTAAAGGTGGGAAAAAGTATTTCATTACCTTCATTGACGATTGCACTCGGTATTGTTATGTTTATTTGTTAAGAAGCAAAGATGAGGCATTGGAAGTGTTTAAACACTATAAGAATGAAGTTGAAAATCAACTTACCAAAACAATAAAAATTGTTCGAAGTGATAGAGGTGGAGAATATGGAGCACCGTTTGAAGAATTTTGTTCTCTTCAAGGCATCATTCATCAAACTACGGCTCCTTACTCACCTCAATCTAATGGTATTGCGGAACGAAAGAACCGTACGCTTAAAGAAATGATGAATGCTATGTTAATTAGTTCTGGTCTACCACAGAATTTGTGGGGGGAGGCTATCCTCTCGGCAAATCACATTCTTAACAAAATACCACACAAAGTAAAGGATGAAACACCTTACGAGTTATGGAAAGGTCACAAACCTTCATATAAATACATGAAAGTGTGGGGGTGTTTGACAAAGGTAGAAGTGCCAAAACCTAAACAAATAAAAATAGGACCAAAAACTGTAGATTGCATATTTATTGGATATGCTCATAACAGTAGTGCATATCGTTTCCTTGTGCAAAAATCAGAGGTTCCTGATATACATGAAGATACAATAATTGAATCAAGGAATGCAAGTTTCTTCGAAGATGTCTTTCCTCGTAAAGACAAAAGTGATGTAAGTTCAACAAAACGAACTTACGATACTGCAAATGATGATGAAAATGAAGAAGAACTCAGACGCAGTAAAAGGACTAGAAAGTCTACGTCCTTCGGTTCAGAATTTCTAACGTACATGATCGAAGATGAACCAAAGACATTCAATGAAGCAATGTCCACACCAGAGGCTCCTTTTTGGAAAGAAGCTATCAATAGTGAAGTTGAATCGATAATGCAAAATCATACTTGGGAGTTGGTTGATCTCCCACCTGGAAATAAACCTCTAGGTTGCAAGTGGATTTTCAAGAAAAATTAAAATCGGATGGATCTATTGATAAATACAAGTGCTCGTTTGGTAGCAAAAGGATATAGACAAAAGGAAGGTCTTGATTTCTTTGATACTTACTCACCAAGAATTCGAGGATTACTTCGATAAGAATCCTTATTGCAATTGCGTTACATAACCTCGAAATTCATCAAATGGATGTTAAAACAAATTTTTCCGAATGGTGAGTTAGAAGAAGAAATATACATGGAGCAACCCGAAGGATTTGTCGCTCATGGACAAGAGAAAAAGTTTGCAGACTCGTTAAATCTTTATATGGATTAAAACAAAGCGCCAAAGCAACAAGACCAAAAGTTTGACAAAACAATGTTGTCAAATGGTTTTAAGATTAACGAATGTGATAAGTGTGTGTATAATAAAAATACACCGACAGCATATGTCTTAGTATGTTTATATGTGGATGATATGCTAATTTTGGGTAGCAATCATGATATCATTTTGTCCACTAAGAAAATGCTAACAAAACACTTTGACATGAAGGATATGGGTGTAGCGGATGTAATTCTTGGAATAAAAATCTCTAAAACACCATATGGTCTTGTTCTTTCACAATCTCATTACGTTGAGTCTGTACTAAAGAGATTTGGAGTTTTTGATGAAAGTTCAGTTAAAACTCCAAAGAGACACGAGTCTACACTTAGCAAAAAATAGAGGTGAACCTGTACATCAATTAAGATATTCTCAGGTTATTGGGAGTTTGATGTATTTAATGAACTGCACACGTCCTGATATAGCGTTCGCAGTTAATAAATTAAGTAGGTTCACATGTAATCCAAGCAATGATCACTGGAAAGCATTGAATAAGGTACTTCGATATTTAAAACATACCTTAAAATTTGGATTACATTATATGAGATATCCAGCAGTATTAGAAGGATATTGTGATGCAAATTGGATATCTGATATGAAAGATTCTAAATCCACAAGTGGTTATATATTTACACTTGGTGGTGCGGCTGTGTCCTGGAAATCCTCAAAGCAAACTTGCATAGCTCGATCAACAATGGAATCAGAGTTTATAGCTTTAGATAAAGTTGGAGAAGAAGCAGAATGGCTTCGTAACTTCTTAGAGGATATTCCGTGTCGCCTAAGCCGGTACTGCAATCGCATTCATCATGACAATCAGTCGGCTATTGCAAGGGCACAAAATTGCATGTATAATGGTAAGTCTAGACATATACGTCGTAGACACAATACCATAAAGCAGTTGATCTCAAATGGTATTATCTCCATTGATTATGTGAAATCAAAGGAGAATCTTGCGGATCCGCTTACAAAAGGCCTACCAAGAGATCAAGTATATTATCTATCAAAGGGAATGGGATTAAAGCCGAACATGCATGAATCTTAATGATGGTAACCCAACCTTGTTGACTGGAGATCCCAAGATCTTGGTTCAATGGGACAACTAAGTTATTAAGACTCAGTTAAGCACTTAACCATTCTTTTATTTAAAAGTGCTGTCTGCAGAATGTAAAAGGTTAAGTTGTAACTTTTAATGATTCCTATAACTTGGATAATCCGAGTGGAGTACCGCAGAATACTCTTAATAGGAGATCACCTATATAAGTGTGAAGTGAGGCCGCTTCTATGAGAATTTGGGGCTTAAAATTCTCTAGAGCACTTATGAATCCCGAGAATTGTTCAGGGCCAAAATGAACACAACTATGAGAACCTAAGAATTGAATAGAAAGATTATTGTGTGGATATCGTTGCCTTGGTTTACACCAACGGCCGATCAGATTCAAGACATCACCACCGATTAGCCAAGTAAACTCGATAGTATTCCACTAAGGCGGGTTCAAAGCCAAAAGCTACCTCTCCCGATGCAATAAGTCTTTTGCTCGTACTCTGTTCGTGTCTGCATTGCATTTGTCATGTTAATTTCCATTCATGTGGGGGATTGTTGGAAATGGTGCCCATTTGACCACAAGTGGGTCAACTTTGACCACAATTTTATGTGGGACCCAATGTTCGAATTGTTGAAATTTATGTTCAATTAAATTCTACGTTCCGAGTAGATGAGTGTAGAATATTTACTTGTGAAAAACCATTTCAATATGAATGAGAAATTAAGGTTGAAAGTCGGATAATAAATACGAGGAATAAATGAGAAAGAATTGGAAAAGTGTTCCAATCCCACATAGGTTGCAAACACAACCTTGAACCATTTTATAAACTCCAAGGTTGGAAATGGGTTTGGGCCCCAAGGGGTACCAATAGTCTTTGAAAGGGGGGAGTCTTAGACAATGTCTAGACTAACCAACGGCCACACGCGCGCGCGCGCGCCGCCGCCGTCCGTCCGACCGGCCGGCACGGCACGGCACGAGCACGAGCTCGGGCTCGGGTCTCGGGTCGTGGGCCTGGACCGGACCTGGACGTGGACTTGGACTTGGACTTGGGCCGGCCCGTGCCAATATTAATTTTTTTTTGGATAAAATTTATTTGAATTTCTTATCCGAATTAAATTAATTCCCTCTTCTTCACGGTTAATTAACCAACCCATTAGTTGCTTAACTGGTGAGTTAAGTGGGCGTGAGTGGTGAAAACTGCTGCAAGTGGGGAGTTGAACGGCGTCGAACCGTCAACTCCCTCCTCTATTTAAAGGGTCATCGAGCTTTCATTTGAACACACAACAAAAACACACGAATTCATACTGCACTGCATACATTGTCTTCTTGTCTTTTCCGTTTCTGCATTAGTCTACAGAGAGTTACTTCCGTTCTGGTTCGCTGTCTTGCAGTCGACGTGCTACTTCTGCAGGTCTGATCGTTGTATCTTGGGAGACGATTTACCATATACCGTAAGCACCGTGTGACGGGGTAAAAACGTCTTAAGGACAGAGAGCATAGTTCTCGCCTCGATCATCCTCATTCCGTTTACAGCAATTATTTACAGCTTTCTGTTTTACTAGTTTCATGTTACTGTTTGTAATATTTTAAATTCCTACATTCTGTCTTCGCAAGTCGATTCTGGAAACTTTTATTTTCAGATACAAAATTTATATCCAACACATTGTAGACACGTTTTGCATGTTCTGTGTTCAAAATCTACATGTTATGTGGGTACATTTCAAGGTCTCAGATATCTTTTCTCAAAAAACACTCCCAGATTTTGGTGCAGCATACTTCCTCCACAAGTCAAAGATTTAGAGATAAAATGATGAATCTTGTGGCCTCAACTCTTGTACTAACCACACTTGTAACAGCAGGTGTGTTATCTCGAAGCCCAGAAAAGCAGAACTCAAGAGATGTTATAGTGAAAGAAGGGCATTGGGTGGTGGTGGTTGTGCAATGCAGATACGAAGGCCTTGGTCCATTACAAGTGAGGTGATCACCAGAAAGCGAAACTTCTCAAAATTCAGTGGGGGCAATTTCACATCATCAAACAAGCTGCCGCATGATTATACCATGCAGTCTTGTTGGACTTGCCTATGATGCAAGGTGTTAAAGTTCTAAGGAATTCTGCATCCTGACTAGCCCCAATTATATTAACATTATAAAGATGTATCTATAAATCCCGAACCTTAGCAAGAACTTCATCATACTCATCGTCCAAAAGGAGGTGAATACTTGTATATTTGAAGGATGATTTGCAGTAAGAGCAATGGATTTTAGCTGGAGTATGGCAAAGGAAGGTAATGTTGCTGTACAAGTAGGGCCATGGCCCCCTTGACACTTTTGATTCTCATTTTACCCGCTTCTGTTTCTATATTTCTTCTCAGAAAAAGGATCAAGATGCTCCTCCACCCCCACTCTCTTGATCCAATGAATTAGGCTATTCTACCTTACCTCCTTAGTCCTGTACCATATAATATTTCCTGTTCTTAGATATCTCGTTTTGAGATTCTAGCTTCTCACATGGTAAGGATACAGCTTGAACTGTATACATTATTACAGAAACTAGGTGGTCTCAAAAAACTCTGGACAAACTCAAACTGGAATAACGAAATAGTAAAAAACAATTTTCATACTGAATCTTCTCAACAACAAGGCAAAAAAGCATACAAGTGTATACATGTTGGCTTTTGTGCAAGCAGACATGCAGGTGTCATGGGGCTTTTGTGTAAGAAAATAAACAATTCTGTATATGCATGTCTGTCGAGTGCATTCAAAAACTCCAGAAAATTCTTTGCCCGTTGACTTTAAAGTCATTCAAAAGATCTAACTTAGGATAATTAAGTGAAGACAAATCTCCAAAGGAAAGCCAATTTTTGTTTCTCATTGAAAAACTTAGAAGCTAAAGCATATGAAATCTCCTAGGAGCATTAAGGATTAGAAACTACTTTATAATTTTATCAGGTAACGTGTAAGTTTGATACCTTTCTGCTGATGTTTTCTAGATGACCAGCTTGAACTCCTTTGGTCCTCAAGCTACAAGCATGATTATGTAAAATTTGATGTACCATGATTTTTGTGTATCTTAAATTTGACCTCTTTTTCGGAAATCTTTGACAAAAATGTATTCATTTTTATTTTGGAAAGGTCCAGTGTATATTCTTTGGAATTGTGTGTGTTGGTGGCACTCAGGTACGTCGAAAAATAATGCAACACGTCCCATGTATGAAGGTTCAATGACAGAACCAGACTCATAAGGCTATTCTGTCTTCTATAACTGTTCCTTTTCAAAGAGCTGAAGAAACTCCTCTCCTATTAGTTTTCGTCTGTGTTTACTTAATTCCCTTTCTTAGAAGTCCAAGTGCTCATTATTGAATAACCATCTAAATTATTTCATTGAGTTACCAGTCAAAATTATTGAATGTATTTTCTACTCTAGTTTCTGATAATACTTTCTGCATGCACTCATAGTTAGCACTCTAATTTGCATATTCCTGGACAGGTTTAACTGTAGCTCATTGATTTCACTACTGTTTTGCTATGTGGTTTAGCATAATTATACACTTTTGAAATTTGAAAGGCTTCCTTCCATTGACAAAGAGCTG
Organism: Fraxinus americana; assembly: GCA_035079005.1. Taxonomy (NCBI): domain Eukaryota; kingdom Viridiplantae; phylum Streptophyta; class Magnoliopsida; order Lamiales; family Oleaceae; genus Fraxinus; species Fraxinus americana. The sequence goes on along the minus strand of CM068710.1, from coordinate 33,764,921 downwards.
AGTTTCAAACTTACAGACAGCCAACATGAAAACAAACTTAGCCACAAATGCCAACACCATCTCAAATTGATGCGAGGGATCTACCTATGTTGGAAGTCCAAGCATAAGAAGAAATTCTCTCTCTCTCTCTCTCTCTCCCTCCCTCCCTCTCTCCCTCTTTGTTTTTATTTTATTTTTCAGTGCAATGATGGTTTAGCAAAGGATTTGCAGCTAATCAAATTCAGACAAGACACCTAACAAACTACACCTCCTTGACAACCAAGTACCGAGCAATTACCTACTTGAAGAGAGGTGGTCGAAAATCTTATAGCAGTTAATTTTGTGGATTTAGTTCTCATGGACTGTTTCCAAATTCAAACCAAAGAAACATGACAAACGGTTGCACTGAACTGTTCAATACATGTGCCCGAACAGCCGAAACTCACAAGTGCCAACAATACTTCAGGACCCTAAATAAAAACATCATTTCTCACTCCAAACACAAATTCTTTAACAATCTGAACGCAACACATTAAGCTGTAAAATTGAGATTACGCAGTCAAGCATAGAGTGACTAGGTTTGTAAGATAGATAGTAATTTTGCATAACCTCAGATGAATGCACCAGAAACAATAAAGATGAAATACTTATATTAGCAAAGGAGCATAGCAATCCCATTCTAATTAATTAAAACACCCAAATCCAATAAATGTCTTATTTTATAGACTATATTCCTTATAAATTATGCCAAACAATATTAATTGCCTGAATCCAACTCTAACATCGATATCTCTATTCATACATAGAAATTGATCGTATCAGGAATAAATATAATCATAATTGTCAAGGATGTTAACCACTAGTAACCGCACCTTAAGGCTCTGAACAAAGGAGTCGAAGTTGGACACAGAGAAGCAGATATGGTGACCTCTGGGGAGATTCTTGGGGTCTGCCACTGCTGATGTGGCACTCCATGGTCCTTCTGGAAGTTTAGTATTGGGATCCCTTTCTATGAGGTGAAGATAAAAGGATGAACCCAACTTCAACCATATAACTTCAAATTCAAATTTTGGACTCTCCACTTTCTCAAAACCAAATACCTGTAAAAACCCACAATTCAAAATCGTATTTTGTATCAGGTTTCATTTTCTTCTTAAAAATCCGAAGAGAATGTTAATTGTAAAATACCACCTTGCATAAATATGGGAAAAAAAAATCAATTTCTTTGACTATCCCTGTTAACAAGGTTTACTTTTAAGATGGTAAACAAGAGACTATTTAACTATACAGTATCAAATCTTAAAAAATAAAATGAGCAAAGATTGGAATTTTCAAGCAAGCCACCATATTTAAGCGTCAAATTTCACATCCCTAAACTATGTAAAACAATAATCAAATTATGACAGATTAGACTATACCTCTCGATATTAACCTTTTCATATGGAACCCAAAATTCAATAGAGAAATCCAAAATACAAAGTACTGAATCTTAAACTTAAAGAATTAAAACTTTAAAAATCCAGAATTGGAAAACAAACAAGAAATATAAAAACACAGACATATTTTATATAGTCATGGAGTTGGGAAAAGTATAATTAAAATTATCGCGGGGAAAGAGAACCAACCTCTATATAGAACTGAGCTAGGCGTTTAATGTCAGTGGACTCCCTAGACACGTGATTCAGGCAAGCCCCCTTTGCCGCTGCCATTTTTTTTTTTTTTTTGGGGGGGAGGTTTTTTTGTGGAGGTTGCAGTTTTCTGCTTGGTTTGGTGGAACTCCACGCTGCTGCCGCTGTGCCGCTGTTTTCTAGTGACTTCGTTGCGCATAAGTGCCAAATTTTTAGTGTCATATAATTTTCTCTTGAAAATTTGCATTCGTCGGTAATCTATTATCCCATTAGCAAGTTGGCACTCAAACTTTAGAAATATGCACGTGAGTCTTGAAATTTTTATTGTAGTTGCACGATTAACTTTAAGGGTGGGTGGTCCATTTCTCACACATTTCATTCTTCCTCGAAGTAACTTGAAGACTAACAAGTAGGTGCTGAGTGGTTTACTAATCCGAAAAATTCACGTCAAATGAGCTACTGAGAAACAACGGAAGATCTAACTCATAAAGTTCAATTCCCGTTTTCAACTCATTGCCAATATGAGCTTGAAGCTTCCTTCATTAACTCCTGGAATTTCTTCGTAGTGGAGAGGCAAAATACATGAGAGAAAGGAAGGACATAATAAAATTGAAAATGATAATATTATCTAGCACAAGTGATGTTAAATGTCAATTTATTGATTTTATTAAATGAGCCTTAAATCCATACATATAATTGAAATTATTATTTAATGTCACGAATGTTGCCACTTAGATTGATGCCAAATATCATTGGTGTTATGCTTCGATTGATACCATAAAAATATGCGAGATTCTATGAGATTATAAAGTTAAACGTGCTTATATCAAGGCAATTTCATGATGGGTGACAGTTTAGGAAAATTTCAGAAATATTGCTCGCTACATGATGCACATGCAAAACACGAAATTGGGGGCATTGATCGAGCAAGGAAGCAATGGTGTGACCCATCCTGTACACATCTTTTCCCATAGAAACATTGTTTCTAATAATATCTAACTCTAATTAGGATAAATATGATGATTCTTGGTGACTTTGGATTTCTGATGAATGATCATTATGAAATATAGATAAGTGAGACCTTCAATACTAACATACGAGAAATAAGGGTGTGTTTGATAGGGGATATTTTTCATCTTTTGACATGTTTGATGGTACAAATTTTCTCTAGAAAACTTTTTCCACAATTCCCTCACACATGTGCCAATTCCATGATTTGGTGAAATTGATTTTTCCACCTTTTTGGTGGGAAAATGAATTCCATTTTGCTTTTTTTTTTTTTTTTTTTGGTAATGGAAATAAATTTCATAATCAATTGTAAAAAAAAATTCACTTTAATTGACAATTTTCATGTAAAACAAAGTCAAACGAATACTAAACTTTGATGAAAAAATTTTCCTTTTTTTTTTTTTTTTTACTTTTTGGCAATGGAAACAAATTTTATAACCAATTGTGGAAAAAATTATCACTTTCATGGACAATTTTCATGTAAAATAAAGTCAAACAAACACAAAATTTAAAAAAATTTCGGGTGGAAAATTATACCAATCAAACACACTTAATTTTTAATTCCCTGAAAAATAATTTCTAGATAATTACTTTCCTAGGAATTCATTTTCCACCCTTACAATCAAACGGACCCTAAAGGTAATTATCAATGCTTGCAACCTTATTTTATAAAACATGTAGGTCTCTACATATGTGATTTACTTGTTACTACGTGACATCGAATATTTGATACTGTGTGATATAATTGGATAACTCTGTGAAATTGGATACTATGTTATCTGAAGTCTATGTGGATGTCAACTAGTGACCTCAGAAGCGAAATGTTGGGCGCAACATACCATGGAAATATATGTAATATCATGCATCATAATGTTATATGTCATGCACTGATGCATCGGACACTATGGTGTATTGTGAAACGTATTCAATGATCGGTTTGAATCATGTATGGAAACTACAACGGTTATACTTGTCTAGAAGTTCACGCATATCATAAATGATTCCGTGTGACAATTATATATGATTGGTGTGTGGATATATCATATATAATCACGTGTTATAGTTTTATATGATTGGTCTGATTATGTGTAGAAACGCAGTACACACTACGCAATATAAAGGGGTTCAGAAATCAAAATATATCGCCATATATGATCTTTTATGTTGGTTATATAGGATTGGCTCATCCTGTGTAGATATTATCTATGACCATGTGTATGTGATTTGTGTGGAAAGTGAAAACCCAATATATAGAACACGATAGAGGGGCTCAGGTGCACTACCAAATTTACTAAAGAATATATTCAAAATTAAAGTGGATATTATTAAAGTTATTAATACAATCCCTTTTATTATAATATCTCCACTGTGCTATTATATTCATATTAATATTACTTTTGGAAGCTTGGCCATCACGCAGTGACGGATCCAACATTTGGCGAGTCCAAGCGGCCGCGAGTGCTGATCTGTCGGGAACCATTTTTTTTGTTGATAATCGATAAACTTATTAGATTATATAACTAGTAATTCATTTTATTTTAAAACATTTCTTGTAGCTTAGCAACTTATAACTTGCATATCCATGTTGGAGGTCCTGATTTCGAATCCTTTCTTAACCAATTTATTGTGGAATTTTTTAGTTGTACAATTTTTACAAAAATTAACACAATAGAGAGGAGATTCGAACTCATGACATTCTCTTAGAATTATTAAAGCTTGACTGTTATCACACTTAATGAACTTTGAAACTAAACTTACCAAAACAGTATATGGTAGATCTCAGTCGTTTTAATGTAATTGTAAAAATTCTAACCCATGCTCTTCATTTGTCGAATTCGAACCTATGACCTTTCATTAATTAAGATTATTGAAGGTTTGATCATTATGGCACTTATTGAACTTTGACACTACATTTACCAAAATAATATATGTTAAATTTTATCGGTTTTAATGCAATTTTAAAAATTCGGACCGATGCTATTTCTTTGAATTATACAAAACTTGGTCACAATATCATTTGGTGAATATTGCTAATTTGTATAACAGAATTATATACGTTCACTTTGAACAAAATAATTATTATATTTAAATTTTAGACCTTGTTTGATTTCCCTTTTTTCAAAATACACTTTTCTATAATCTTTTTAACCACACATTTTTACGTAAAATAATATTACATTTAAATTCAAATTCAAAATTTTTCTTTATTTTTAATCACACATCCTCCATCAAATCACTATTCCAAAATACATTTTTTTTAAAATAATGGACATCAAACAGGGCTCTTAATATTTTATTAATGTCCACGGTCAACGGCTGCTTGTGCTCACTCAAAATACTGAATCCGCCACTGCCATCACGATATTATATTCATATTAAGAGCCCTCATCTGATTCCCAATATTTTTAAAATACATTTTTTATCTTCTTTTTAATTATACATTTTGAATAAAATAATATTAAACACAAATTCAAAACTTTTCCTTATTTTTTAACCACACGTTCTTCATCATTTTACTATTCCAAAATGCATTCTCAAAAGAAAATGGGGTTCAAACAAGCTCTAATTTTGCAAATGCAGCGAAAAGGAGAAAAAAGCAATATGAATACAAAAACAAAACAAAAAAAGAAGTAAACACCGATTGACTAATCCGTGACAACGACAAGATAGAGAGCCACTTCTCTAATCAAAATGTCAACTACAATCTTTTGTCACCGTGCTAACTTTTCTCTAGACTAGAATGCTCAACGCATAGTATGCACATAGATGCAATTTGCTTGTTAAACTTTTAGTCATGTACAATTGCTCCAATTTCAACCACAACGCGGCTACCGTTTTTCCTTCATATCGCCCGGAAGAATATTGTTAGATAGATGAAGATAGATCTGTGAAAGTGCCTTCCGATCCTTCTGTTGTTTCTCTACCTTCGTCCAAGTTGTGAGCATTATGTTAAATCCCAACAACACATCATCTAAATCCATTTGCACGCGTACAACTCGCATCTTCACTTGTCTTAACGAAAATCTTGTATTGCAATCAAAGAGCAGAATTTCATACTTCAAGACAACCACCAATAACAAAAACATCGGACAAATCACAATCAATAGCTCCGATACCACTTGTTCGAAAATAAAACGGATCGAGGTAATATATATGATAAAATATGAAGTACATGATCGCAAACAAACAACAATTTTATTCAATTGACTACTATGGAGAAAACAAATACAATAATTGTCCGTACACAATTATTCTATATTTCAATAATACAAAACGTGAGAAAAGAATCTAGCACTTATAAGGGCGGATGCCAAACCCCAGAAATACCATAAAGATGAAAACATGATCAAAAATCACGTGGATTAAATGAAACAATATTTTCCAATAAAAATACGTGTAAAGAAGAAAAAATATTATATTGTTGTCCACGGTCAATGGCTGCTTGTGCTCACTCAAGATGCTGGATTCGCCACTGTCATCACAATATTATATTCATATTAAGAGCCCTTGTTTGATTCCCAATATTTTTAAAATACATTTTTTATCTTCTTTTTAATTATACATTTTCAATAAAATAATATTACACACAAATTAAAAACTTTTCCTTATTTTTTAACCACACGTTCTTCATCTTTTTACTATTCTAAAATGCATTCTCAAAAGAAAATGGAGTTCAAACAAGCTCTAATTTTGCAAATGCAGCGAAAAAGAGAAAAAAGCAATATGAATACAAAAACAAAACAAAAAAAGAAGTAAACACCGATTGACTAATCCGTGACGACGACAAGATAGAGAGCCACTTCTCTAATCAAAATGTCAACTACAATCATTTGTCACCGTGCTAACTTTTCTCTAGACTAGAATGCTCAACGCATAGTATGCACATAGATGCAATTTGCTTGTTAAACTTTTAGTCATGTACAATTGCTCCAATTTCAACCACAACGCGGCTACCGTTTTTCCTTCATATCGCCCGGAAGAATATTGTTAGATAGATGAAGATAGATCTGTGAAAATGCCTTCCGATCCTTCTGTTGTTTCTCTACCTTCATCCAAGTTGTGAGCATTATGTTAAATCCCAACAACACATCATCTAAATCCATCTGCACGCGTACAACTCGCATCTTCACTTGTCTTAACGAAAATCTTGTATTGCAATCAAAGAGCAGAACTTCATACTTCAAGACAGCCATCAATAACAAAAACATCGGACAAATCACAATCAATAGCTCCGATACCACTTGTTCGAAAATAAAACGGATCGAGGTAATATATATGATAAAATATGAAGTATATGATCGCAAACAAACAACAATTTTATTCAATTGACTACTATGGAGAAAACAAATACAATAATTGTGCATACACAATTATTCTATATATCAATAATACAAAACGTGAGAAAAGAATCTAGCATTTATAAGGGCGAATGCCAAACCCTAGAAATACCATAAAGATGAAAACATGATCAACAATCACGTGGATTAAATGAAATAATATTTTCCAATAAAAATACGTGTAAAGAAGAAAAAATATTATATTGCTATCCACGGTCAATGGCTGCTTGTGCTCACTCAAGATGCTGGATCCGCCACTGCCATCACGATATTATATTCATATTAAGAGCCCTTGTTTGATTCCCAATATTTTTAAAATACATTTTTTATCTTCTTTTTAATTATACATTTTCAATAAAATAATATTACGCACAAATTCAAAACTTTTCCTTATTTTTTAACCACACGTTCTTCATCATTTTACTATTCCAAAATGCATTCTCAAAAGAAAATGGGGTTCAAACAAGCTCTAACTTTGCAAATGCAGCGAAAAGGAGAAAAAAGCAATATGAATACAAAAACAAAACAAAAAAAAGAAGTAAACACCGATTGACTAATCCGTGACGACGACAAGATAGAGAGCCACTTCTCTAATCAAAATGTCAACTACAATCATTTGTCACCGTGCTAACTTTTCTCTAGACTAGAATGCTCAACGCATAGTATGCACATAGATGCAATTTGCTTGTTAAACTTTTAGTCATGTACAATTGCTCCAATTTCAACCACAACGCGGCTACCGTTTTTCCTTCATATCGCCCGGAAGAATATTGTTAGATAGATGAAGATAGATCTGTGAAAGTGCCTTCCGATCCTTCTGTTGTTTCTCTACCTTCGTCCAAGTTGTGAGCATTATGTTAAATCCCAACAACACATCATCTAAATCCATCTGCACGCGTACAACTCGCATCTTCACTTGTCTTAACGAAAATCTTGTATTGCAATCAAAGAGCAGAATTTCATACTTCAAGACAACCATCAATAACAAAAACATCAGACAAATCACAATCACTAGCTCCGATACCACTTGTTCGAAAATAAAACGGATCGAGGTAATATATATGATAAAATATGAAGTATATGATCGCAAACAAACGACAATTTTATTCAATTGACTACTATGGAGAAAACAAATACAATAATTGTGCATACACAATTATTTTATATTTCAATAATACAAAACGTGAGAAAAGAATCTAGCATTTATAAGGGCGGATGCCAAACCCTATAAATACCATAAAGATGAAAACATGATCAAAAATCACGTGGATTAAATGAAACAATATTTTTCAATAAAAATACGTGTAAAGAAGAAAAAATATTATATTGCTGTCCACAATCAACGGCTACTTGTACTCACTCAAAATGCTGGATCCGCCACTGCCATCACGATATTATATTCATATTAAGAGCCCTTGTTTGATTCCCAATATTTTTAAAATACATTTTTTATCTTCTTTTTAATTATACATTTTCAATAAAATAATATTACACACAAATTCAAAACTTTTCCTTATTTTTTAACATCACGTTCTTCATCTTTTTACTATTCCAAAATGCATTCTAAAAAGAAAATGGGGTTCAGACAAGCTCTAATTTTGTAAATGCAGCGAAAAGGAGAAAAAAGTAATATGAATACAAAAACAAAATAAAAAAAAAAAGTAAACACCGATTGACTAATCGGTGACGACGACAAGATAGAGATCCACTTCTCTAATCAAAATGTCAACTACAATCTTTTGTCACTCTGCTAACTTTTCTCTAGACTAGAATGCTCAACGCATAGTATGCACATAGATGCAATTTGCTTGTTAAACTTTTAGTCATGTACAATTGCTCCAATTTCAACCACAACGCGGCTACCGTTTTTCCTTCATATCGTCCGGAAGAATATTGTTAGATAGATGAAGATAGATCTGTGAAAGTGCATTCCGATCCTTCTGTTGTTTCTCTACCTTCGTCCAAGTTGTGAGCATTATGTTAATGTGGCTACTAGTGGTGTCAATGGGTCGAGCCGGCTCGACCCTTAAGGCCACGAGCTCTCATGGAGAAACGAGCCACGAGCTCGGCTCGTGGCTCGTTTGCTCATGGGCGAGCTCGGCTCAGCCCACAAGCTCATGAACTAACGAGCCACGAGCAGAGCCGAGCGGCTCGGCTCGGCTCGTGGCTCGTTTGATTTTAATTTTTTTTGTTTAGTTTTCTTTTTTTTTTTTCACGAGTTCACGAGCACTTGTGTATTTCGTGAGCCGAGCTGGCTCGGCTCGTCTAGCGAGTAGGCCGCTCGGCTCGTCTCATGGCTCGGGCTCGTCTTTTCACGAGTCGAGCGGCCGAGCCGACGAACCGCTCGGCTCTCTTGACATCACTAGTGGCTACTGACCTTCCATAAAATAACAAGGTCAATTAAATGTAAAGTTGTGAGCTTTTTCTTTAATTTAATATCAGATGGTGTCTAATTGGTAACTGGATAAATAATAGCAGTTTCTAGTCAAATAGATACGTTAAATTGGCAGAATTGTTGGTTTGGATTTTGGAAGCTTCCCACTTTTTTTGTGTATAAAACCCAGCATTGCACCAAGTTCCCAATGTCAATCACCATGTTTTTCTTCATGTTTAGTTTGCTCCTTTCTTGCATACTCATCTTTGTCACCATCAAAGGTAAAGTCCTGAACCAAAGCAAAAAACCAGCACTTCCACCAAGTCCATTTTCCTGGCCAATAGTCGGAAACCTTCCTGAAGTCTACATGAACAAGCCTGCATTCAAATGGATAGATGGAACAGTTAAAAAACTAAAAACAAATATAGCCTTCTTCCGTCTGGGTAGAGTTCATGTAATGGTAGTAGTTTCACCTGAACTCGCCCGAGAATTTCTGCAGAAACATGATTCTGTTTTTGTGTCAAGACCTATAACCATGGCTACTGAATATTCAAGCCGGGGATTCTTGACCATGGGAGTTTCCCCATGGGGAGATCAGTGGAAGAAAATGAGAAGGATTGTTACCCATGAGTTGCTCAGTCCAACCAGACTTCGATGGCTACTTGACAAGAGGAATGAAGAAACCGATAATCTTCTTTACTATGTTTTCAAACAGTGCAACAATCCAGATGGATCAGTAATTAATCTGAGAGTACCGCTCCAACATTATAGCGTAAACGTAATCAGAAAGATGAGTTTTAGCAGAAGAATCTTTGGGGAAGGTGGAGAAAACGGAGGTCCAGGTTTTGAGGAAAAGGAGCACGTTGATGCTCTTCATTCAGTGCTCCACCACATGTATGCATTTTGGATTGCAGATTATGTGCCCTGGTTGAGAAGTCTAGATATTGATGGCCATGAAAAGATTGTAAGAAGCTCCATGGGTGTTTTTGCGAAATACCATGATCCAATCATAGAAGAAAGAATAAAACAATATTGGATGAGAAAAAGGAGGCGGAGGACCTTCTTGACATTATGATATCTCTTAAGGATGAAAGAGGGAAGCCACTTCTGTCTATAGATGAGATAAAAGCCCAATGCAACGTAAGATAATTTCTGTTACTATTTTTGTTTCCTCAATCTATTATGTGTTTAGCATAGCAGGCAAAATTATTTTGTGCTTCTTTTCAAGTTAAACATAAAACGTGTCTGAACTTTCAGGAGTTCTTATTCGGAGTAGACGGTCCTCCGGCAGGAGCAGAATGGGCACTTGCAGAAATGATTAATCAACCTTATATTCTTCAAAAGGCCATCGACGAAATAGACAAGGTTGTAGGGAAACACAGACTTGTTCAAGAATCAGATGTTCCTCAATTAAATTACTTGAAGGCATGTGCAAGAGAAGCTTTCAGGCTGCATCCTCATGCGCCGTACAATTTGCCGCATGTCCCATTAACAGACACCGAAGTGGGCGGCTACTTCATTCCGAAAGGCAGCCATGTCCTATTGAGCCGCATTGGACTCGGTCATAACCCTGATGTCTGGGAGGATCCCTTAAAGTTCAAACCAGAGCGCCATTTTAGTGAAAATGCTTCAAGCAAAATCGAGTTGACAGAACCCAACTTGAGGTTCATAACTTTTTCTACAGGGAAGCGCGGATGTATCGGGTCCGCTCTTGGTACACTTCTGACTGTAATGGCATTGGCAAGGCTTATTCAAGGTTTTACTTGGAGCGTACCACCCAATGAGAAGAAGATTGATCTCTCTACATCGGAGGAACTGATTCTGGCTAAACCTTTGCATGCACATGGAAGGCCTCGCTTGCATGAGGCAATGTACCCTGTAGCACCTTGAAATATCGATCTACTATAATTAATGTGTGTCGGTAGGAGAGAGAGACTGCTCTTTCCTTTTAATGTGTGTCCGTGTGGCATGGTGGCCGTGATGTGTGTTACTTTAATATCTAAGTTCTTTGTGGCAAATAAAATTAGCATTTGAATAACAATCTTGCTGCATTTTTTATCTTCTGTGTTTCTATTAAATTGAGAAAGAATTGTGCTAAGAAACATAGATTCGTAGATTGGTTTAATTTACATCATGTTACATGTATGTAATGGTTAATTATTAAGGATTAAAAACCATTAATTTAAAGATTCTTGACGTAAAATATTTAACACAAATGGCCTTTATACAACAGCCATATAGACCTGGAAAGGTGGTACCCATTCGCAATCTTCATTAAATCAGCTCCATCACCTTTGACATTAACCATAAAATGAAAAATAAATAAGAGTAATGTCATTTGTAGTCGCTCTACGTGGTATATATGTAGTGATTAAATCATTAACAATCACAAGTATGTCACGTAGGGCGACTGTGATAGTAAACGACTGCAAATAGTATTATTCAATAAATAAACCTCGTTCCGGAGGCACTTCAAATCAGACCAGTGATAGGATAGAATAAGCTAGATACAATTCCCATATAGAGAACAAAGCTATAGACCATTTGCTCCAATTATACACACACCAACACCTAAAATAGAAAGTAAAGAGAAAGCATCCAAAAAAGAAGGATAAACAATATTGGTAACGGTACGCCTCTAGAAAATACAGTTACTAGAAAGTTTGATAAATAAGAATGAACTTTGTGTCTTAGAATATCAGTTTTACCGTTAAACGCAAGTGAGACTGTTATAATACACGCGCTTTGCGTTTTCGAGAGTTATGTAGATCCCACTTTTTATAACCGATAGATTGCAATATCAATCTTTTGTACATGTTTCACTTTTGATAGCTTTATGCTGAGATAATTGCCATCTTTCTTTTCATGAATCCTATGTCTTGGGAGCAACTTCCCACATGTGATGTATAGGGTTTAAGCCCTCGTAGAGCAAAAGCACAAAGTCTCTATTTCGTTTAGCAATAAAGCTATTTGTACAAAGTTGAGTTACAAAAGTTAGGTTACAAAGTGTGTCGACAAAATTCAGACCGTTCATTTCAAATTATTTAAAAAGCTGTTTTTAAATTGATTGGTGTAGAAGTTATTTATCAACCAACTTTGTAACATAACTTTGTACAATTGTTAAAAAATTGAGAATTTCATTAAATACGTGGTTAAAATTATTGATTGATTTTGACATAACTTAATCAACTTTTTTAGCTTTTAATCAAATAGGGGCAAAGTAAGTATGATAGTAGTGAAAGATCTTGTGCATTTGTGGCAAGTCAAAACGTATGTCATAAAATGAAATATTAAGATATATTTTGCAATAAAATGAAAGGTTTGGAATCTCTGTTACAATTTTTCCTTAAAAAAATTCACCTCGCTTTTAAGATTAAGACTCCAATAGAAAATTTCACGTACTATGAGGATTTGTTTTTAAAAAAGATGGTCCAAGACGCACGACATTAACCCCTGTTTGGTTTCATTCCCCCAAAATACATTTTTTTTTATAATTATGAACCACACATTTTCAATAAAAATAATATTATACGTAAATAATTTTTTTTTTTCTTATTTTCTAACTATACATTCTTCAAAATTTTACCATTCAAAAATATATTTTTCCCAAAATGCATTTTTAATTTAGCCCAAACATGGGGAAAAGAACAAGCAAAACTAATACAAAAAGTAAAAACACCAATTAGGCCCCCTATTTAGCCCATACTCATTAAAACTCACTTTAAAAAAAAAATTTATTTTATCACATATTTTATTGGACCTACAATTTTTATCCATTTTTCAAAAATATATTTTATCAACTTTTATCAAAATCTGCTAAAAATCTAATTTTAATCCAAAACAAACAAGGGCTAAACACAGTTAGACAAATTGTTGACAACGACGAAAGAAGAATTACTATACTAATCGAAAAGTCAAATACAAGACTTTTTTCACTTTCTCAACTTCTCCGTACAAAAAACTCGAACACTCGACGCATGCGTACAAAAAATCAATGGCGGAAATAATTAGTCATAATTGTTGTATTTCAAATTTAGAATTTGGTTTGTCAATATACAATTACTAAAATGAATATTGATCGTTAAAATTTCATTTTGTATCATTTATAGTATTCATTATAATTATTTTCACTTTTAAAACAACTAGGTGCAAGCAACGTGCAATGCACGTTTGCTTAGTTTATATTTAATATTTTTGTTTAATAATTAATTTGTTATTAATAAAGATGTAATTTTTTTTATTAATTAAGGGCGTGTCTGGGCGCGCTGCAATGAGAAAGGAAAATTGATTATGTTACCGTTTGTTTTTTTAAAACCTACAGCCCTACAGTGAGAGAATTGGTCCAAAATTGCGGCTCCCAATGGTATGAATTGTGTTGCCAACGGCTTGATTTCTGCTGAAAAGCAGAAACAGACACCCTATAAATAATTAATGATGTAATGTTTATGTAATTGATAAATAATTAGATATGTGATTTTGATATTGTTATGTAGGTTGGTGAGATTAAAGAAAATAAGCAAAAGTAGACAAATTTGGAGAAAGGGCTAAATTGTAAGGGATCTAAAGTTCGGGGGTTAAAATGTAAATATTTAAAAGTTGTGTCGAATCTCACGATGAAGATTTGAGAGTACTCGGAGTCAATTGGATAAAGAAAGATGTCAAGGGGATCAAATTTAGTCAAAAGATGATCACAAATCAATTTCCAACCGAAAAGTTATGCTCCGGTGTTTTAGTCTCATATTGAGACCTATTTTTGGCATAGGAAGTGATCTAATTGGAGAATGATGTCTGAATTAAAGTTATAGCCAGATGAGTTAGCTTTCCAACGCATTTTGCATCGCCTCAATAGGATATCAGAATACAAAGTTATGATAAAAACACTGAAGGAAGGTGCAGCTGCCTGTTTAAAACAAGAAATTCTGTTACATACTCCGTTATATTGAGACATATTTTTGGCATATAAAGTGGTCGAATTGGAGAATGATATCTGAACCAAAGTTGTAACCAAATGAGTTAGATTTCCAACGCATGTTGAATTGCCTCAATCAGATATCGGAATACAAAGTTATGATAAAGACACTGAAAGAAGGTGCAATTACTGTTTAAAACAAGAAATTTTGTTACATAGTTCATTATATTATGACATATTTTTGGCATAGAAAGTGATCGAATTGGAGAATGATGTCTGAATTAAAGTTGTAGCTAGATGAGTTAACTTTCCAACTCATTTTGAATCTCCTCAATCGGATATCAGAATACAAAGTTATAATAAAAACGCTGAAAGAAGGTGCAGCTACCTGTTTAAAATAAGAAATTTCGTTACATAATCCGTTATATTGAGACCAATTTTTGGCATAGAACGTGATCGAATTGGAGAATGATGTCTGAATCAAAGTTGTATCCATAAGAGTTAGCTTTCCAACGCATTTTGAATCGCCTCAATCGGACATTAAAATACAAAGTTATGATAAAAAAAAAACTGAAAGAAGCTGCAGCTGCCTGTTTAAAATAAATAATTCCGTTACATAGTCCGTTATATTGAGACATATTTTTGGCATAAAAAGTGATCGAATTAGAGAATGATGTCTGAATCAAAGTTGTATCCAGATGGGTTAGCTTTCCAACGCATTTTAAATCGCCTCAATCGAATATCTGAATACAAAGTTATGATAAAAATATTGAAAGAAGGTGTAGCTGCCTGTTTAAAACAAGAAATTCCGTTACATAATCCGTTAAAACAACAAATTCCGTTAGTTTTTCCGTTAAACCAACAAATTTCGTTAAATAGGCACTTTTTATATATAGAAAGATATGCAATATTATCAAATATTTTTTAAGACGGCGTATTCATTATAATTATTTTAAAACTAATCCAAATTTATAAATTACAAAATAAAATCATATGAAATGATGAGTAATTTTGGAATATCAATAAAATTTGATATAGAAAAATTAATTTAATTAATTATGGTTAAAATGTGTAGGTAATTGGAAAAGAACTATGCTACGAGTACAGAGAAATTTCATAGAATACATACGGAAATTTGAAATGGATGAACTGTATTCTAACATGGAGGAGGAAAAATACATATACACGCACATTATTTTTTCAATTCAAAATTCAGTACAAAATCTGACAACATTTCTTGTACTTTAGGAATTATTCATTGGAAAAACAGAAAACAAAACCTTAGAAATCGTCTTTTGCTAGACATTAATGAGTTCTTAAATTTACCAAATACCTAAAATAATTTCTAATTGTCACACAATCAAAAGTTACACTAAATGGGGCCTCAAATTCATTGTGCTGACAAATGTAAACTGAAACATAAATAAATAAAAAAGAAAAAGAAATATATGGTTAAAAGGAAAATAATAATAATAATAATAAATCTCCGCATGCTCTACAATAAAATTGACGTGTAGCTCATATGTTTTACTTTAAGTCTGAAGATGACAATCGGCACCGCTTCAGATCCAATTTTTTGTGGATATAAAATCATGAATTAATTGCAATAACTCATATTGAATTTTTTTATAAAATTTAAATTTTATGAAACATTCATGAATTGTCAAGATCTTCATGTCGAATTATCGAGAAAATTAATTAATGAGGAACATACATTGATCCATTGATTCGTATATTGAATTAATGAATTTGGATCAAGAAATATGAACTATTTTTTTTTTTAATCAATTTATGGTATCAATTTATGTTAAGTTAAATATTAAACCAAAAATATTAAATATAAATTAAATTTTTAAAACACATATAAATAAATATACTCAAGATGTAGTCTATAATAATATTATAAAGTCCCTCTTTCGTGTAGTTAAAATCAAATTTTTAGTATAATTTGATAAAAGTTGATTAAATGTATTGTTAAAAAATCGATAAAAATTGTAAATCCAATAAAACATGTTATTAATATTAATTATTGTCTTCGACTTGAATTTTTATCAAGAGTGCATTTGATTGTGAGCATGAAATTTACATGGAAAGAAAATAAATTCTAGAAATTTATTAATTAAATGTGTGATTGATTAGTTTTCAATCTAAAAAATATTATAATTATCCATTTTTTAAGATAATCTTTTTTATGAGAGAGAAAAAGAAATAGTGAATTATCTGGAAAATAAGGAAAATATAGTCACCTGACCAAGAGTAGAAAATATTTTTGCAGAAAAAATTGTCAATCAAATAGCACAAAGTAGAAATTCAGGTGAAAAAAATATATTTTTCATAAAAAATATTGTATGTTTAGCTCGAAGTGTTACAATTTGATTCTTGTAAAATCCTGCATTCGATGTGTTACAGCAGTTACTAGTCAAAGGGGTTACACTAGAAATTGGAGCTAAAGAAAATTTCCACCTTTTTTGGTTTTTTGGAAGATCATGACAATGTGCACCGCTTCAGATCCAATTTTTCTGCATATAGAATTTGGAAGCTTTCAACTTTTACGTTATATATAAAACCCTGAACTGAACTACCTTACAGTACCATGAATTGCACCAAGTTCCCAATGTCAATCACCATGTTTTTCTTCATGTTTAGTTTGCTTTTTTCTTGCATACTCATCTTTGTCACCATCAAAGGTAAAGTCCTGAACCAAAGCAAAAAACCAGCACTTCCACCAAGTCCATTATCCTGGCCAATAGTCGGGAACCTTCCTGAAGTCTACATGAACAAACCTGCATTCAAATGGATAGATGGAACAGTAAAAAAACTAAAAACAAATATAGCCTGCTTCCGTCTGGGCAGAGTTCGTGTAATGGTAGTAGTTTCACCTGAACTCGCCCGAGAATTTCTGCAGAAACATGATTCTGTTTTTGTGTCAAGACCTTTAACCATGGCTACTGAATATTCAAGCCGGGGATTCTTGACCATGGGAGTTTCCCCATGGGGAGAACAGTGGAAGAAAATGAGAAGGATTGTTACCCATGAGTTGCTCAGTCCAACCAGACTTCGATGGCTACTTGACAAGAGGAATGAAGAAACCGATAATCTTCTTTACTATGTTTTCAAACAGTGCTACAATCCAGATGGATCAATAATTAATCTGAGAGTACCGCTCCAACATTATAGCGTAAACGTAATCAGAAAGATGAGTTTTAGCAGAAGATTCTTTGGGGAAGGTGGAGAAAACGGAGGTCCAGGTTTTAAGGAAAAGGAGCACGTTGATGCTCTTCATTCAGTGCTCCACCACATGTATGCATTTTGGATTGCAGATTACGTGCCCTGGTTGAGAAGTCTAGATATTGATGGCCAAGAAAAGATTGTAAGAAGCTCCATGGGTGTTTTTGCGAAATACCATGATCCAATCATAGAAGAAAGAATAAAACAATATTGGAGAGATGGTAAGAAAAAGGAGGCGGAGGACCTTCTTGACATTATGATATCTCTTAAGGATGAAAGAGGGATGCCACTTCTGTCTATAGATGAGATAAAAGCTCAATGCAATGTGAGATCATTTCTGTTACTAGCAGACAGTTATTTTGTCCCTCTTTCGACATCGCACTTTAGATCTTTACTTTTACAAATAAGTTTCGTGTAACAAGTCTCAACTATCTAGTCGTCCTATAACAGAGCTTATTTTTTCAGGAGTTCTTATTTGGAGTAGATGGTCCTCCTGCAGGAGCAGAATGGGCATTGGCAGAAATGATTAATCAACCTGAGATTCTCCAGAAGGCCATCGAAGAAATGGACAGAGTTGTAGGGAAACACAGATTGGTTCAAGAATCTGATGTTCCCCAATTAAACTATTTGAAGGCATGTGCAAGAGAAGCTTTCAGGCTGCATCCTCATGCGCCCTACAATTTGCCCCACGTCTCATTAATAGACGTTGAAGTTGCTGGCTACTTCATTCCTAAAGGCAGCCATATCCTATTGAGCCGCATTGGACTTGGTCACAACCCCGAAGTTTGGGAAGAACCATTGAAATTCAAACCCGAACGTCATTTGGGTGAAAATGGTTCGAGTAAGGTAGAGTTGACAGAGCCCAACTTGAGGTTCATAACTTTTTCTACAGGAAAGCGTGGATGTATTGGGTCATCTCTTGGGTCACTTTTGACTGTAATGGCATTGGCAAGGCTTGTTCAAGGGTTCACATGGAGCATACCACCTGATGAGGAGAAGATTGATCTCTCTACCTCGGATGAACTGATTCTGGCTAAACCTTTGCATGCACGTGCAAGGCCTCGCTTGCACGAGTCAATGTACCCTTTGGCACCTTGATATGGATCGACTATAATTAGTGTGGTGACATAACTGCTAATTGTGTCGGTTAGAGATAGACTTATCTTTCTTTTTATGGTACGTGTGATGTGTGTTTTGTTCATAGTGGTCGTAAAAGTGCGACGTGTGTTAGTTTATGGTGTTCATGAGGTGACGTGTGTTACTGTAATATCAATATGCTCCGTTCACTAATATAAGGTATCTTAGCATTTGAATAACGACCTTTTTGCATTTTCGATAAATTGTGCGCATACCTTAAATACATATTACGCTCCGACAATTATTTCCTCACCATGATTCTCATATTTCACCAGAATTGAAAATGGTCTAGGTGTTCCCCCAACACAGCACGTGGGAATAACTTGAAAGATAACTCGTTCCGCTCTTAACACTTTAATTTTTAGATGATACGGTACAACCGAAAGACACAAAAAGCTCATGCACATAAGAATGATTTATGTAAATAATATATAATTAAATATCTTGTAGCAGCATGCAGTAATTCAAGAGAGAACAAGGGAAGAAAGGACCTGTGTAAAGGAAAAAAAAATACTCAACAAGAAAAAAGTTTTAATCGGGGAATAGGTAACACACAACTTCACACCAAATTTTGATAAAGAAAAAAGCATACTTTCCTCTAATTTCTCTCTGCCTTATCATTACACCACTTCCCTCATCCTATTTTTCTTTTGCCAGTTTCTATCTGTTTTTTCGTGGGTAAGGAACTATGAGTAGGGCTCTTCAATATTATAACTTTTATTGCAAAAGAACCATTCTTGCATGCAAAAGATCATCACTTTTTATTTTAGCTGCCGGCCCTTTAGCTTTTGTCACATTGAAGCGACTATTGCAGGGAAAATCATGGTGGATTTCGAATGAAGTTGATGCCTTAAGAGTTTCCCCAACAAACTCGACAGATTTCAGGTCCTTGGCTATTCGGTGATTGGAGTCGTTTTTTGGGATTTCATCGCTTCAGATGTTGGGCAGAGAAGGTCATTTTGCGTTATTATAATTTAAATGTAACTTTAATTTTAATCATCACAGTTTCGCAACTATTATCATATTATTCACCACTCATTTTCCTCTCTTAATAACTTATAATAAAATCTAAACAAGTGAGTGTTGTTTTCCGATTCCACATAAGTGCCATGTCAACTTACCGATTCCACATAGGGTGATATTTTTTGACTTTTGATGTTCAATAATCTAAGTGTGATTGTCTAAGTATGATTGAACACAGGGGCAGACCCGAAGGGATCCTGGGGGTTCACGTGACCCCCCCACCCCCACCCCCACCTTTTGAGGTTTTATTTTATTTTTTATATAAAGTCATGTTTGATATCGATTGAAATCTAAATTTTAATCTAAATCAAATTTAACAATTAATTTTAATAACATATTTCATGGAATCCATAACTGTTTTAACTTTTATCAAAATTTAGTAAAAATTTGATTTTAATCTCAATCAAACATTAACAAAATCATAATAAATTTGATTTTTTATCTTTTATCTTTCTCTCTCTTACTCTTTTCCCCACGTCTTTTAACAGAATCTTAACCCTTCTAATTTTTTAAAATTTGTATATAATTTCTCTATAAATTATCATATTTACTACAAATCTTCACTTTTCAATCAAATTTCCAAGTAATTAGAACCTAAATTTGCATTTTCTCATATCAATTTGTATATTTAGAATGTGTCCGAACTCATTATATCCAATTTTGACTTATATTTAACAGATTGTATTTATTTGATTGATTATTAGTATTGAATATTAGTTATTTTTCTTTCGATTACTTGAATTGATTGTTTGTATCAAATATATTATAAGATTTTTAAACGTAAATATACATTTTCTTGTGATGAACAAAACATTAATCAAATGACTCTTCAAAATCAAATGAATGAAAATGATTAGCAAAATATTAATGAAGAAATATTTTTTAAATGTAAACCTTCATTATCTCGAATCAAGTATGAATCATTCAAAAATCAAGAACAAAATATTCAATTTGTATAAGGTTTGTTTGTGCTCCCTAAATCAAAATGACTGCGTCCACTCCTGATTAAACATTTTAGATGGGACTTGTATCTCAACATTTAAGAGGCCAATAACTTAATGTAACTTAATGATGTCTAAATTGTTGTCATCAACAATCTCGATAGATATCATTATTCTTCCAATTAAGCAAGTTTCATTAGCTTACTCATGGCAGCTTGATGGAGTGACCAAATTTAAAACAAAATCTAAGGTTGGTGATCTGATTGAGACTTTTTAAAGTTTGGTGATACCTAAATATATGGCTAAATAGTATTCATGATTCAAATAATTATATTGACACAAAATTTTTATTTGTTGAACACGGCTTGTTTTTCAAATCATACTTTTTAAAGACAACAGAAAATATCACATTAGGGATTTTCATTTTCCCTTTTAGTATTACAATAGAAGTACTTCAACATTGTATTGGAATTGGAGTCGTCGTGAGAGATTGGAATGGAATTGTTAAAGCGTCACTGATGTCCCAAAGGAAGGTGTTCCCTAATGCTTTTTTGGTTGAATCCATTGGAGCTATGGAAGCTGTTAAACTATGCAGACATCTTGGGCTGAGATCCGTCATCTTAGAAGGTGATGCATTGAATGTTGTGAAGGGACTAAACGATGATCTTGAGTTTTGGAACTATCCAAGCCTACTGATCCAGGACACGAAGAGCTTGCTTGACTTTTTTCAATTCTGGTCCATTCGTCATGTTCCTAGAAGTGTTAATGTAGTTGCTCATGTTTTAGTAAAAGAAGCACTTAAATTCTCTGAGGAGAGCATTGTGTTACAGGAAATTCCTCCTTGTATTCGGAATTTGCTATATTGATGTTGAATGAAGTGTTTTTTTTTTTATTAAAGTTATGAGATAAATAATCAAAATTAGGAAAATGTCGCTGAATCAATTGATATAGGATATCAAAAAATGACTTTTATCTTCCTTATTTTTATCAACTTGATTAAATTATTTTAAATTTTGTGTTTTTTATTTTAATTATTTGTAAACAACAAATCATTTTCAATTGTTGTGAAACAAACCACCAAATTAAGATGTTGAAGTTATATGGCAAATAATAATAAAGTATACGATCAAGTAAAAGAATAATAAATACAAGAAATATGACAGAGAAATTAAGATATTTTATTGATTGAGAATAATAAAGAGGTGAGAAAATTACAATGGATCCTATAATTCTAATAATTTATTTTTTCACACCTATATAATTGTATAGAAAAACATAATATTTATAGGGAACATGTAGAGGACGTCCAAACCTTCTTGACATAGTTGTTAATGAAATAGAATGTCAAAAAATCGAATTCAAAACGAAGTAGAAGAGAAAACGGCGAAAAACCCGAATAGCAAAGGTGGCGCTAGGCACCCACCTCCGGGCGCCCATGCCGGTAGGGATGGCAATGGGGCGGGTATGAGACAAGTTGGCCATTCCCACCCCCGTCCCGTCGGGTTTTTTTGTTACATTACCTCATCCTCATACCCGCTTAAAGCGGGACGGGGCGAGGGAAGTTTTATGCCCCATTTATTATTTATTTATTTATTATTTATTATTTATTTTATTTTGTACTTTTAACTTTTTTATATCTTTATTTAGTAAATATTATTACTTTTTTACCAATTTATTAAAAATAACTTATGTTCTCTTAAAAAATGATGATAAATCTATTATTTTTGTTTGATAAAGAACTTTAATTTGAAATTAACTTTAAACGAGGTAGGTAGCGGGTCGGGGAGTATGTTTTCCCGTACCCGTCTCATACCCGCTTCGGGGCAATGAACCTCGTCCCATCCCCGTCCCGTTTACCAGGTTAGGCAGGTAATCCCCGCCCCATTCGGACGGAACCCTACGGGTATCGAGTTAAACGGATTTTTTGCCATCCCTAATGCCTAGCGCTGCGGCGCTTGGCAAGCTGCCCCGAATTTTATTTATTTTTATTTTTTTCAAATTTTTCTCCATCCAAAATTCTCCTTCAAGTCTAATACTAATTTCCAATTTTCAATGGGCATCAAAATAGAACTTCAACTTGATATAAAATTCCAATAGTATTTCAAATTTGAATTCTTCGTGACTTGCACTTCAATTAGAATTCTTCAATACTTCAAACAAGGAATTCGGGTCACAACTAAATTCTAACATCAATTATTCGTAAACAACCAATCGGTACACATTTGTCACGCAGTATCAAACCAGATCGGACAGAGTAAAATAACTTTTAATACAAGTAAATGGAGCTCTACATAAAAGAAAATTTGGCACTACATCAAGTTTATAGCAAGTACGCTGCTGTGTCGATATGCAAGAACAAATTATATCAATAATGCAACAGCAGGGTATTTAAGTAAAAGCATAAATTTTCAGCCGGCAAGCACAACAGTAAACATGTTTAATTATTAACAACCATGGCCTCAAATACAAATCTCATTAGGAATTAGCCGTAGCACCTTATGGGATCATTACAACCTTTTTCGGCTGATTGCCTGAAACCAAAACGCCCTCCCTTGGCCAGGTGCTGCTGATGGTACTCCTCAGCTCTGTAAAATTTCTTGGTGGGCAGAATCTCGGTAACAATCTTCATGTTCAAGAGCTTTTGGTGTCTATCCCGGGATTCTAAAGCTGCCTTCTCTTGATCAGGAGTGTAGAAGTAAATGCCAGATCTGTATTGAGTTCCCACATCGTTTCCCTACATAGTGGATAGTAGAGTCGTAAGTATAAACTGCTCGAAGAAGCGAGCATCAAAGAAAAGGTGATGAACACTCTATAGAAGTACTAGCTATAGAAATAGGAAGGGTGTTTGTTTGATTGGAAAATTATCCATGGAAAATGGCTTTTTCTACCCAAATTCCAACAACTTGATTGTTTGATTGCCATTTTTTCTCTATGGAAAATATTTTCCCTTCGAAAATATGCCTAGTTTTTCTTGTATTTAGGAAAACACTTTCTTGGGGGGAGGGGGAAGGTTTTTTTCCCCTCAAAACAAGGAAAACATTTCCTTTTTTAGGAGGCACTTTCCATGCCAATCAAACAAACCTTAAGAGAAATTAAGAACGATTATAATATAACATGCACAAAATAAAACTTTTGAGTTTGAAAACTAGGTTTATTTCAGATAATGAAAATATGAGTTTTATTATTTTCATTTTTTGGCTGTGCGTGTTGGGGACGGGGGAGGACCCAAAGTAGTTTCAGACAACAATGGGGCAAGTCTGATCCAAATGAATATGCAGAAGGTCGTAACTAAGAGATGAATGACTGCATCAGGTCAGGAACAAGCATAAACATTTAACCTTTTCTCCCCCTCACGATATGTTTGGTGCACAGCATTCGTGAAAATTGGACATAATAATAAACAAAATTTTAGTTTTTCTTATTTAACGCTGTATAGTTTTCAGTAATGCCACCAGGTCACAGCTGTTGTATACGTGCAATACACATATGGATGTTGCCAGATCACTAGTTTCTTAAATATATAAAACAAAGCAGTAATGAGCGACTTGATCGAAAGATACGTATGTGTCCAAACATATTTGTAAACAAATTAAGTTTAATTACTTGACGCTTAACCAAACAAAAATATTAGCATAACCATTCAAAAGAAGCAAAGACGAGTAATGATATATGACACCACCGTGCTAAAACACCACCTTATTATTTAACGACACATATATGCTACATGAGGTGGTCTTCTAGCACTACTGGTGCTAGATAGCGTTATTCAGCAAAGAATAAAGCCATCAAAGCCCAAAAATGGTACGTTACCGTTTCGGAAACTGAAACTCTTGAACTCAAAAGAAAGTTTTCCAATTTTTTCATTTTTTAATTAAAAACCTTATGGGCAATTTTTATGAAACTTTTGATCAAATATCCGAAAACCTTGTCGGGAATAGCACATGCCTGTGGGCTTAGATTTTCTAAAACTATATTATGCCCTTATTTGATTTTGATTTTTTCAAAATCACTTTTCCTCGAAGTCATTTCCAACCACATATTCTCGCCATAAAATAATTTTGCACTCTCCATAAATGATTTTGCACATGAACTAATAGTTTTTCCCTGTTTTTAATCACACGTTCTCCCAAAAAATAAAAAAAAAAGCTTCTCAAAAAATCAAAATCAAACAAGGCCTAATCGTATAAAATAAATTATAATTTTTTTTAATCCAAACTTTTCCACAGCGTTTTGTGTCCTAAGCCCTGCTCCATAAGGCGCACGTAGTCGAATAAATGAAAACATAAAACTCCAAGATACAATCAAAGGATACAATCAAATAGCAATTTAACCCGCAAATACAATAATAAGCACTAAAAATTCAATAAAGAAGAAAGAATAAGGAACAACCTGGCGATTGAGGGTGGTGGGGTCATGTCTAGCCCAGAAAAGATCGAGCAGAGTATCATAGCTACACTCTTTCGGGTCATACTGAACCCGAACCACCTCCGAATGGTTCGAAGTACCCGAACACACATCCTCGTAAGTGGGATTATGTAAATAGCCCTGCGTGTAACCCACTTCAGTCTTCGTAACACCCGGGACTCTCTGATAAGCCAATTCCACTCCCCAGAAACAACCCGCCCCGAATTGCGCGAACTCTTGTCCCGGGGCAGGTACATCGTCGTCGGGACCCTGTGCTATGGAAGCTACAGAGTCCGCCGGGGAGTCGGTTGGGGTGCGGGTACTGAATCCGAGCTTGTTGAGCCAGCTCATCCTTGGGGAGGAGAAGAAAGTGGAGGACTTTTTGGAGGTATTAGGGTAGTTTTGAGGTTTGTAAAAGGGGAGTTTGGAGAGAGAAAGAGAGGGTTTGGAAAGGGAGAAGAGAGGAGAGGAGGCGGAGGTTATGGCAGTGGTTGCGGCGATGGCGGTAGAGGCGGATTTGAGTAGCATTTTGCATATGAAATGATAATGTATTGGATGTCGGTTACGAGTGAGAATAAATTGGAAAGGATATTGGATCTCTGATTTATATTTGGGAGGAATTAAAATTTAATTAAAATTGAAAATATAGTTGTACCTCATTCGTCTAATAAAAGTCAACAATAACGGTTAGTTTTTCAATTTTAATCCGATTTTAATCTTTACCAAACACACTGTAAATATTTTTTAGGGATAATTGTACTTGCGATCCTAAATCTTTCAAAATTATGCAAGTTTTATCCGAACTTATAGCAGCGTTGGTCTCAAATATTTCAAACTAGTGCGATTAAATGATCTTTAGACGGTTTACAATCAAAAATTTGTTATGATAAAAAATCAGTGTTTGCACTCGACCATTTTGAAAAAGAAATAAAATACTCTTATAATCTATTATTAATTTAAAAGAATAATTTGTAGCTAAAGTTTTAAACATTTCAAAAATGTGCAGTGTAGGTCTCCAAATCTTTAATGAATGTTCGTCGGAAGGACCTCTAACAATTTTCATCCAAAAATCTATCGGTGAACAAAAATATCCAGCCTCTCGGTCCACACCCAATCCTAACGTCTAACCCCTATCCCACCCAACCTCACTCAATGGTAGGTGGGGAGCCTCTGCCAAGGTCGCCACTATTGATTTATCTTTATTTTATTTTTTTAACAACAAGAAATGGAGTTGATGGAGACGAAAAAAATGAGTTATCATCATGCTTAGGAGTGAATGGTCTCATAACCACAAGTTATATAGAACGAAGTTGGTATCGCTAAGAACTAAACTTTAAATAAATTTATCGCTCTTTTAACTGAGGAGCTACAATATTAAAAAACTTAGCCCACGTTTGGTGTAGATTAAAATTTAATAAAAATGAACAATACAACTAACAAATATTTTCAAAATGCCCTCATCGCTTTGTCACTTTTTCCCTATATTAATGAAATGACCTACTAGAATTAGACTTATTTCAAACGCTCAGCAGAATTTAGATTCCATGACAAGTAGGCTGGATCCCCCAAAGGCCTGCACAAAAACAAACAAAATGAACCTTATTGTCCTAGGAAAGGGATAAAATTCATTCAAGATTATTACCTCAATCAAGATTAAGAGCATGTTTGTCTACCATTATTGGTAGAAAAATGGAGTAAAGAATAGTATTTTTTGGAGAATGTGTGGTTGAAATTTAAAGTAACTTTATTGGTTTGTGTGTGGAATATTTTATTGAGTGAATATGTGGTTGTGATTATTTACTGTAGAAAACAATGTTTGTAAGAATGGTAGACAAACAGGGGCTAAGAATGCAGCGCTAATGACAATTAAGAATAGGAAAACAAAAGAATTAATCAAGAATAATAGGGAACTAACATCACACTATTAAGTATTAATATATACAAAAAAGGAAATTGAATCAAATTATTAAATTCATTTCTAGCCGCTAGTTTTGTCCCATCGTTTAATGATTTTTCAATTTGAAAGCTGCGTTATGAAGTTTTCCATGAATACTTTGATCCGTACCAAGAATCTATCCTGGCAAGCGAAGAACAAAGTCAGAAAAATAAGTCAAAAGATGTGACATCAAAATGAGAATTAAACGATAAATATAGTATTATTAAATCCACTTCTAGCATCCATCCTTGGCTTGTTAGTCTAAACTCGCTGTTTAATGATGTTCGACCTTAAAGACGCGTTACAAAGTTTACTATGAATGCTTTGAAACAATACTAAAAACCAACTCCGCCGAATAAAGAACATAATCCGAAAAATAAGTCAAAAGAGGTTACATCAAAATACAAATAAAATAACAAAAAATAATAGTTGTTTAACGAGTCTAAACAACTATATATAATTTAGATCGTTATTTTGAACTCGTCATTTTAACTGTTTTTCAATACCAAATATGTCTTACGAAGAAATTAACCAAACAAATTTAGCCCCCAACAACAAATTCCTAACTCTGCCACTAAACACACGAGATATAATGTAGGATAATTCATCTTTATTTCTAGTTTACTATATTGGTCTATTGTTCTGATTTCCATTTTCAAAAGCTCAAGGTCACGTTATATATCCCCTACTCAATGTGGTTTGATTAAAAAAGAGAGTACAAAACCCAGGCAACCACTTTCAGAGATGGTTGAAAAGCATTGCTGTGCATAACTCCAAAAGCATGTCATGTTTTGCATAGACATGTAAGAAAAGGTCATAAACTGGGGGGGAGAAGAAATGAACCGCGCACTTAAAAAGATGGTTTCTTTAAAGGGTTATTTTTTCATGCAAAATATACAGAAGAAAATATTCACCTGGGCTTGATGACATATGTTAATATGAAAGCTATTGCAAGGAACAAGCAGATTCCACCAACTGTGATGTATGCCTTGCCAAGAAAGTCATTTTTCCCACCAATCCAAGTAGTTGTGGAAAGTACTAGCTGTTTTTTGCTGTCAAAAGAATATGTGTTATAATTGTTTTGTATTACTACTGTTATCTTCTCGTTGGCTTCCAAATCAGTCTCTATCCTCCCATATAACTTTCTGAAATTGGGTAATGCTGCAGTTCTCATCCAAACAAGAAGATCCTCTTGTTCACTCAACTATTACATGAAATCACAAGGATAGAACAATATGAATCAGGAGAAGACACATACTGATATAGACAGATAAAAACGTATTAATTGGAAAGCACTAAATGAGAAAAAGAAGCTAAAAGCTAGTCTATTACTGCTAATATGATATAATATACTGTGTACGAAATATGCACTAAGACTCTAAATAAGTTCAAGTATCTCAGCTCCATAGAGAAATAAGATGGGAACAATTTACACCGAATTTTTAAAACTTTCAAGTTTTGTGAATTGATCAAAGTAGAATAAAACCCTACCCTTTCCTTAGCTACAAGGACAATAAGCAACTTCTATTAGCACCGGACCTTGAATCAGGTTGATTGTGTCATATTGTACAACATTTTAATTTAGATGCCCAATATGACGAAGAAAAAAATCTGCCATTTTCCTTTGCTAGTAGGAAATAGCAACTTGTATTAGTGCCAGACCGATCTTGAAACAAATTGGTTGTGTCATGAGCAACATTAACGCAGATATAGATTATGAAAGTTCATTAGAAATGACTTCGAACATTGAAGAAATCAAGTATAAGGGCCCGTTTGGCGCGATTTTTGCTTTTGCTTTTACTTTCCGTAGAAAGTTTTTGGAGAAAGCTACCTTAATTTTTATTTGGAAACTAATTTTCAAAAGTACTTCCTATTCTAGAACTGCTTTCAGAGGAAGCCACAATGATCCAGATCCTCTAAAACCTCTTCTAACTTTTGGAAACACTTTCATAAAATTAGCCAAATGTGTTCAAAAGTAACTTTTGGGTCTCAAAAACTCCTTTTGATTTTTCAAAAGCCATGTCAAACGAGTTCTAAGTATTTTTTTCAAGCTTAATTATGATAGGCAAATTGAACAATATGAAATTTTTTTTTGGAGCTGCAATAGAAGTGTAATAGAGAATGGTGAGTGGACTTACAGGTAAGCTTTCATTAAGTTTTCCACCCCCGACTGGATCTTGCTTTTGGAAATTTTTAGGATAGACATTAGACCCAAATTTAGAATTCTTGTCACTTTGCCATGCAATGTCTTTCTTGTTAATTGGTATAGGATTGTTTTTGACAGAAATCCCGTATGTGTCGTTGAATAAACTCCACGCTACTAGGCCGCATGGAACAATAGGTTTGTGATCATCGATTTCAGACTCAGGATCACAAGTCTTTGTTTCTCTCTCAAATCCTGGGCTCCGGTATTGCCTATCACTTCTACTCTTCACATATCTGTACCAAATTACAGTTTCAAGTCAAGAAATTAGGGGTCGACTACATGAATCATTTTATATACCTTTATAACGATAAAAAGTGGAAAAGGGAAAATAAAATGGCTTTCCCATATTGTAAAATACCGTCGATGGTTCTGATAGAAGTTGTCAAGCTGATAATATACATAAATAGGATGCTTCATCTTCTTTGGAACCTGGAAAGATGTTCAACAGTTGTATTATAAAACCAAATTAATTAAGGAGACAAAAAAAAGTGCTCGTGTATTAATACAAAAAGTTAGAAGGGAGTAAACTGACAACTAAATTCCTGATACAGGTTTTATTTGTTTTCGCATTCTGGATGAATGAAAGCCTCTCACTCTTAGCTGCCTCGTCGTCACCATTTGAAGGAACACAAGCGTCGTCATATCGGTCGATAATCTCCACCACCTAAATGAGATAACAAAGAGAAACTTCTCTAATACCAAGGATACTTACTAGTTATTACTAACCACTGAGGCTGGGAATAGACTGCAACAAGAACAACATGTTAGATTATTACATGCTCTGATGCAGATAAGGAACCGAGGCCAATAGGAACAAATATGATGCCGATGGAGATCAAAGTTGTTATGACCTGAATTAGATGCAAAATCTAAAGTTGATCAACAACTTTGGAATGAAAACTTCATAATTAAGTGGATCAACTGGGATATATAGTATTGGAATCGTACCAATCCGGGAGTTAATATTGGTTTGCAAGCAGGAAGTTCTTGCTGAGTAAATCTGGAATCTGAAAAACATAAGAAAATTGTATAAAAAGGGTGTATACTTTCTTGTTCCAATCAACATAAAGAATAACATGGTCAGTGTTAAATCATAGTAAGAGTAAGGATTTCCAAGAAAAATACGTCTGATAAAGGTAACAAAGAAAATGCATTCTTCATATGCTAAAACCAATTCATATGATCTAAACATATTTACTATTCAAGGTCGAAACGAGGAGCAAGGGAAAGAGGGGAGATATTCTGAAGGCCAAAAACAATTCATATGATCTTGTATTAATGACACAAGGTTTTTCTACAGACGTTATCATGTAAGCAACATAATTCAAGAAATTAAAGAGAAAGATAAAGAAATGTACATTGGGGCTTCTTAGATTTCTTGGAAATTGCATGAGACGCTTCATCTCCCGAGCTCATCGTGAATATATAAGAAAAATAATTATATGTATATGTGTGGATGTTCTTTTAGAGAGAGATTAACCAGGTAGAAAGATAGAAAATTTCTGGAGAAATGTGTATATATAGAGCTAATGTTAGGAATTTGGTACGCGGTCCCAAAAACCAAACGGGTTAGGCGAATTTCACTCCCTTGCAATATGCATGTGCTTCCCTAAGAAAGAGTCCAATCTTTCTTCTACGTTTTTCAATCGAATGGTCTTCATTTAGTGGGATTAAGTGTCAATTCTACTAAAATGGAAAGTTGCACTATTAGTCTCCAATACATTGGATCGGTTGCAAATTTGTCCCTATTGTAATTGTTCTTGTATTAAGCTCCACAACCTTAAGGGTTTTGATGTGGCATTAATCCTTGCGCACGAAAACAGTTCAAAAATAGCACCTTGCCACGTGAGCAACACGTGAGGCATTTTCGTCCTCAAATTCCAACCATCATTTCACTCTATTTTGTAAAGTTCACAGGTGTTTCTATCCATACTTTTAAAGTCTACAATAGTATTGCATAATAGGACACGTCCAACCCAATTCTTGAATTTTTGTTAGAGAGCTAGAATGGAACCCGGCACTTTCAATGTGCACTTATAAATGGAGATGAATACTTGCTATGTGAAACCACCCTTTTCGACATTTCCATTTTGTTCTTTTTTCCACAAATCAATTAAGAATCAACGAGCAAAAGAACTATTTTGCGTGCATAAGTGATTATGTGGGCTAGGAGACAGTGGAGGAAGCAATGAGGAGGGCTAGAGTATGGTGGATGCACTGAGAGAAGATACATGAATAGCAAGACACACACAAAAAATTATTTCTACACGTAAACTTTCTATGTCTCTATAATACTTGATCCTTGAAACTATAAATAACAAAAAAAAAATACAAATAAAAGCACAATAATGGAACAGGAAGACAATGGGGAATACTTATATTTTAGGGGTCGATTTGCACTGATCTGAATCTTAAGGGGGATAATGTAAATAACATTTATAAAAACCAAAGAACTAGGTATTCCGTAATATATAATGAATGTTGCTACATGTACATCAACATTTACATAATGAATTACGTAATGCCACGCGACACTCAGTCATTTGTCATTTTAAAATACAATCAAATTTTTCATTTAATTTTTTCCTAGGCACCATACTAATCCATTATTTACGTTAGCAAACCCCTCCTTGAACTACTCACCAATGTCACCATTAGAAAGCAGGGGCGGACCTAGGGTCCGGGGGTCACGTGCCCCCAACTTTTGATTTTTTTTTTAAAAATATATAAAGTCATGTTTGATATCGATTGAAATCTAAATTCTAATCTAAATCAAAATTAACAATTAACTTTAATAACATATTTCATGGAATCCATAACTATTTAACTTTTATCAAATCTATTAAAAATTTGATTTTAATTTCCATCAAATATGGGCAAAATCACAATGAATTTTAATTTTTTTCTTTCGCCTTTTGACAAAATCTTAACTTTTCATCAAACAAGGGCGAAATATTGCATTCTTAATACCATTTTGAAGTGATCATGGTCTAGTTTTCTACGTTGTTAATGGCATACGAAACGATCAATCGCGGCAAATGTTACGACTTGTCAGAGTAAGTTGTCCAAAATTAGTATTTCGAAAATTTCGATAACATGTTAACTTTAGAAAAATTTCGACGATCGTATACTAATCGAATCTACAAATTGTTTGTGTCATCTCAAAATTTATTTCGAGAACTAGATTATAGGCAAATCGAAAAATCCAAACAGATATAGAAAATAGTTAAAAATGCGTTAAACGTGAGTTTTAAAAAAAGACGTCTAACTCGCATTTGCTTTAACAAAATCAATTATTTCATTAACATTTATTATTTTTGCAGTACAAATTTCTCAATGTAATTTTCATCATTTTATTAGAAAATTTTGTATGAAATATGACATAAATTTTTTTTATATTTGATAAAATCATATCCCATGTAAATTTTCGAATGCAAAATTACATGACATATAATTTATTTGGACGTAAATATTCAGATTGTAAAATTGATTTTGCCCCTTTAAACTCGGAATAAAACTATGTGTACATAATTCTTTACACAATCCTTTACACCCCCTCACATGGAGGGGGTCCACACATAATAAAATAATCGTGAGCCCCCTCCATATGTAGAAAGGATGTGAATGTAAATGCATATGCGTAAAGATCACCCTTAAACTCGTGCGTCCGCCTACTATCCTGTCGGTGCTCTCTCTAATTTCCTTTTAATCCGGTATCATTTACTTCTGTCCATCCACGTCAAACTGTTCTGCTCCTTTGGCGACGATTCTATTTGGGTTCATCTCCGGCCGTTGGAAGGAAAATATTCCGGCTCCAGTACCGTCAGATCACCTACCTTCATTACACATACACAATTATGAATCCCGAATAGTAATTCTCCCTCTCTATTCTTCACATTTGAAAAACAATTAAATTTACGCTTGAAAATTTGTAAATTGTTTATGTTGTATTTTCTAGTTTATAGATCTGCTTCCAATTTGATTGGAACGTGTTGGTTTTTCGTATTGTACCCTTGATGTATGTCTTAATTCAATACATGTATTGTTTATCGTAACTTCGGGATTTTTTCGCTTGTTACTAGAATAATTTATATCACTTGATTTTCTAGTTGTTGTACGCAAACTTTAGTTTGAATTTGTGTTTTTATTTGGTTTTGGAGTAAAAACTTTGAACCAGGTCGATATAATCAGGAAGGCTTGGGATCTACGTATGGTTTGGATAAGGAAATTGAACCTTTACTACTGAAGCAAAGTTCCTCCGTGGAAAAAGAATTGACTACATTTTTTTGTGGTGATAATAAGGGGTTGCTTAAAAAGGTTATGTTGGAGAGTTTTTTGTAACTACTGATAACTTAAAACGAGTTTTACTGGTTACTTTGTTCAGAAACTAAATAGGATGTTATTACTTGTAATGAAAAATGAAAATTCGAGTATTTGTTTATTTTGAGGTCCCTTGTTGAGCATTTATCGTTTGGAAACTCCTAGATCTCTCAACCATATTCGTTTAGGTAGCCATTACTCGACCTAAAAGGAGTTCATTTTAAGTTAACCTCTAAAACTTTAGTTTGCTGTATATTTTTTTGATAGATAATAAAAGAAGTAAGTTAATAATCATAATTATTATTATTTTCATACAATAACTAAAAGAATTCATAAAACTTTTAACAAAAATGTGGCTATTGTACAAAAGAATAATTCATGTTTGCTGTATATAGTGATAAATGATAATTATGAAGCATGTCAAGTTGGGCCAAGCTAACTATCACAGATGTGCCTATCCTAACCTTTTATGTAGAGGACGATAGAATAAATCCTCGATTCACACTGGGAAGGCTGCACACTTCATCCGAAACTGTGTCAATTTACAGCTGAAAGAGTTTTGAAAAGTTAAATCTGTTGTTGGTCCACTCAAGTCATCTGCTCTTGAATATATCCTACCATTCGCTTCCCCTGCTCATTCTGTTTTCAATTATATGTCCTGCATACTGCATAATGTCAAATAACACCACATTTTATGCTGAATTCTGCAGTGACTACTTGTTCAAACTTCTCTTAATTGGAGATTCTGGTGTAGGCAAGTCATGTCTTCTCCTGAGATTTGCTGTAAGTCATTTGATGTTACGTAACTTGCTCTAATGTAATGCTGACTTCAGCACTACAGCGCATCCTTCTTGAAAATCTTTCATATTCTTTCTCTATGATTGTTTTTTATATACTATTAAAATTAGAATTTTGCACGAGACCTAACGGAATGATAAATTAAATATCAAGAATGCTGTTAGTTACCTAATACATTTTCAATTTGTTTTCTTATTTCTTATATAACTGAGGTAATTTGACAAACTGAAACAAAAGCTGTAATGACAATGGTAAATACACCCTTCTCTTCTTCACAAGTGTTGCAAGTGTGATTGTAAGACTACATGGAAAAGTTTGGAATATTACTTCCCTTTAGGGTTTCTGACTAGGGTTGGTTCTAGGGCTTCTTTGCACTCTGTCAAGGCTGAGCTTGTTTGTTTCAGCCCAACAGTATGGCTCTCAGATTCAGCATGAGAAGTACTAGTAACAAGTTGCCATTCAATTCAGTTCTTTTTACTCCCTTTTGCTATTTTTTTTATTTTTATTTGTGAATACCATGCAATATCAGTTAGCCTGCTGGTAATAAGAGAAGGCAGTGGATTCCATCTTCGAATATAAAGCGAAAGCGGCAATATTAATGATAATCTCAATGTGTTGAATTTTTTATGAACTTAGGTTAGTTGATGATTATACCTAATCTGCATGCAGGATGATTCATACTTGGACAGTTACATCAGCACAATTGGTGTTGACTTTGTAAGAACTTAATCTTCTTCTGGGTTGGTTGCTTGTATTTGGCATAATGTTCCACATCTGAATTATGTTTCTATTGTTCCAGAAAATTCGTACTGTGGAGCAAGATGGGAAGACAATCAAACTTCAAATTGTAAGGTTCTCTTATCTTGAATCTAAGGGCCCGTTTGGTTTGTGTTTGCTTTTTGAGTTTTAAATTTTGAATTCATTTCAGATTTCTATTTTGAGGTTTGTTCTAAAATTGATAATAACGTGTTTGGTTTGTCATCCTGAAAAATGTGTTTCTCAAAACAAAAAACTAGAAAACATATTTGATTTGAAATTTCAAGAAATTTTTTAATGTCATTTTATTCAATGAAATTTGATTATTCAGTAAAATAGAATGATTTTATGTTAATATATTATATACCATTTATAGTTAGTGAATAAAACTGTTTCTCAAAACAGAAAACTAGATAACATATTTGGTTTGAAATATTAAGAAATTTTGAATGTCATTTTATTCCATGAAATTTGATTATTCAGTAAAATAAAACGATTTTATGTTAATATATTCTGCATGAATATTTTTTTAGAAATTTTAAGAACTTAACGGTAATATTAAATGTAGCTGCATCCATTGCCTATTTTATTACATAGATATGAGAAAGCTGTACATAACTGATAACTCTCGGTTTCTTTTAGTCTCAACTTTTGAGGATATCCATTCACTTCCTTCAATCTAATTCAATTAACAATGTATTAGCGTTTTATTTTGGGATGTAAAGGGAAAGTCCGAGGTGCCTGAAAAAATAACGGATCATTTTTAATTGCTGCAGCCTGCAGTAAAGAGTAATGCTTAGAAACAATTGCAACTTTTAGTAAGTTGTATCCACACTTGCTCGTTGATTTTTAATTGAAAATTTGACTATTTAGGATCAGTCATAACTCATAAGATCTGAAAATGGTCTTCCTTGAGAAATGTTTTATACATGCCTGTCGACTGCATGCATGGCCATTACAGTGTCCATTTAACTTACCCGTTAATTATTTTTTCAACTGATGAGTTATGTGAATATTTTGTTGCTGTATATCCAACATTGTATTGCAAGATTGCGTTCTTTATTTCCGTTACTGTTGATGGACCGGATGTTTCTCTCTGTTCTTCTGTTGCTCGTAGTGGGATACTGCAGGACAAGAACGTTTCAGAACGATAACTAGTAGCTACTACCGTGGTGCACATGGCATCATAGTAAGTTTCTTCCAATCCCTACATCTTACAATGGACCTTTGTGCCCGTTTTCATGACCTGCTCTGTTGACACTTCTGGCAGGTAGTGTACGATGTAACCGACCAAGAAAGCTTCAATAATGTGAAGCAATGGTTGAACGAAATTGATCGTTATGCTAGTGAAAATGTGAACAAGCTTCTGGTTGGAAATAAGTGTGACCTCGCTGAGAATCGAGCCGTGCCCTATGAAACAGCTAAGGTAAAATTCATACTGTTTTGCAAGTTTATTATATTTGAGCAGACTAGTGTTAACTGGCTACGTTATTTCCTGTCATAAAAAGGCTTTTGCAGATGAAATTGGCATTCCATTCATGGAGACCAGTGCCAAAAATGCCACCAATGTTGAACAGGCATTCATGGCAATGTCTGCTGACATTAAGAATAGGTATCATTTTACATATTGTGCTGTCTTGTTTTCTTTATTTCTTGCCTACTGACATCAATCCCACTCGCATACTGCCCTTTTAGATTTCGTAGTTCTATTTTGTGGGTATTATGTTACTTGTTCGTATGCTATTTGTGCAGAATGGCAAGTCAGCCTGCATCGAGCAATGCAAGACCACCCACAGTGCAGATTCGTGGACAACCTGTTGCCCAGAAGAGTGGCTGCTGCTCTTCGTAGTTGACTGCCATGGACGTGTGAGGATAAAATTCTCAGCGATCATTCCAACAGGGGAAAGATTGTTACCACCTATTGATCAAGTCATCAGTGCTCTAAATGCATCTTATATAATTTCAAGTTTATTGGACTTCTTGAGGGGCCTGTACAAATTAAAAAGGTTTTACTTAGTAACATTTGTTTTTTATTTTGTTACTGTTTTATAGTTATGTCCAGTGATTCGTAGCTGAGTCGTACGTAGTCCTCAGCCGTTTCGTGGCGTTTGACAGCTGGTGTTGCAAATGGATAGAATTATGTCAGATGGAGATTTGTGTGAGTTGAAATTGTGCAGAAGTGTAATTTTCTATTAGTAATTTTACCTATGATGATGTTTG
The DNA here is from genome assembly GCA_035079005.1 of Fraxinus americana. NCBI lineage: Eukaryota > Viridiplantae > Streptophyta > Magnoliopsida > Lamiales > Oleaceae > Fraxinus > Fraxinus americana. The sequence goes on along the minus strand of CM068710.1, from coordinate 33,727,717 downwards.
TTGGTAGGAAAAGTCTACATGTACATATATATGTACATAATAGTGTCCATAATGTGATGTGAACAAAATCCAGTTGTTGATGTGAAAGTGTGAGATTTGAATTAATGGTTGGATCCAATGCCACATGTAATTATGGACACCATTATGTATAAATTTATGTACATGTAGCACTTCTCTTGTTGGTAATAGTTTAAAGTTGTTTATAATTTACTTTTATGTTAAATTAATTAGAAATAGCAATAATTTACAATTTACCTCTCAATTTAAATTACAAGTTTATAAAAATCTCATGATAGGGTAGGATTACAAGTGAGAGCACAAAAATGTAATGTTTTAAAATTGGTTTGGGCATTGATAGAGGTGGCAAACGGGCTGGCTCGTCGGCCCGGCCGCTCGGGCTCGTCATAATAGTTTAAAGTTGTTTATAATTTACTTTTTATGTTAAATTAATTAGAAATAGCTATAATTTACAATTTACCTCTCAATTTAAATTACAAGTTTATAAAAATCTCATGATAGGGTAGGATTACAGGTGAGAGCACAAAAATGTAATGTTTTAAAATTGGTTTGGGCATTGATAGAGGTGGCAAACGGGTTGAGCGGCTCGTCGGCTCGTTCCCTCAGCTCGTGAAAACGCAAGCCGCTCGGGCTCGTCAAATGACAAGCTCGAGCCGAGCTTCAAGTGAGCTCGACGAGCCGAGCCGCGAGCAGCTCGTGGGCAAGGGCTCACGAGCTCGACTCGTGAGCTCGTGAAAAATTAAAGAATAATTTTTAAAAAAACGTAAAAAAAAATTCAAAAAACTCGTGGGCCGAGCTCATGGGTTTACGGGCCGAGCCGAGCATGCCATCATTAGGCATTGACATGAAAAAAAAAGGTCCAGGTTAGGAGTTAAATGGTCAACTGAGGTCGAATTGGTGGGAAGTAACTTTCATTTTTTGGTGGTAAATAACTCTTGATTATGATTATTTTTATTGAAAACACCGGGTCCGATTTCGACCTTGCAAAAGGTGAAATTAAATATTTTTATCGTTGCCAAACTTTCTCGAATTTTTATTTAGCCCGTTTGGTTTAGTGGATTAAATTTAGTGGAAATCACACATAACCCAATGTTTCAAGATCCAACTTCCAAAATCAGATCCAAGTTTTATTAATTCAAAAATCAGATATTTATTAAGTAATATATTATTATTAGATAAATATATTATTAATTAAATTAATTTATAAATCAACCCTACCGTCATTTCCCTCTTCCCCCTGAGGAAACCCTTTCTCTCTCTACCGCTCTCCTCTCTCGCCACCAATACCACCGGACTCTCTCTCTCGTCAATACCCTAGCCTGCCGTCAAACTCCCTGCATCTCTCTCATTTTCTCGCCGGCGCGGCAACTACAAGTTTTGCAAACAAGTGGAGATTGGTTGCTTCGCGGTGGCGCCTGGCTGCTTCGTGATGAGCTGTGCTTCGCAGTGGCGCCTGATTGCTTCGCGATGAACAGTGTTCTGGTTTTTGATCTGAGAAGGGCGTTGAGTGGGATTTTTGTGGTTTTCGATGAGGAGTGGGGCTGCGGCGGTGTTCTAGTTTTTGATCTGAGAAGGGCGTTGAGTGCGATTTTTGTGGTTTTTGATGAGGAGTGGGGCTGCGGCGGTGTTCTGATTTTTGATCTGAGAAGAGCGTTGAGTGGGATTTTTGTGGTTTTCGATGAGGAGTGGGGCTGCGGCGGTGTTCTGGTGATGGCGTTGTGGTGATGGCATTTGTGGATCTGTTTTGTTGGAATTTTTTAGGCGACTACGGCAGCGGTTGTTGGTGGCAGCGGCGGTGAGGGTAAGGTGTTGGTACTTTGATGTTTTTTTATTAACAGTGAATGTGTGTTGGTTAGAAATGGTGGTTGTGGTAGTGGTGGAGAAGGTGGGATGGCGACGACGGCAGTGCGGTGATGGCTTTTGTGGTGGTGGTGGTGGGGTGGCGAGACGTTAGTGCGGTGGTTTTTGGAGTTTTTTTTGTTGGTGAGATAGTGGTGATACAGGTGGTGGTCGACGATCATGGTGTTAGTTGTGGTTGTGGCAGAGGCGGCGATACGGTTGGTGGCAGGTGGTGGTCACAAAAGTCGGTGGTAGTAAAAAAAATCGCATAATGGACCATTGTGACCTTAAAATTCTACAATTTGTGACTAAAAATTAATCTGTGACTTGTAATTTTTTGATCCGTGACCAATAAAATAATCTGTGACCTTTAAAATTATTGATTTGTGACCACGAAATAATCTGTGACCTCTAAAAATTTTGATCTGTGACCGATATACAAATTGTGACCTATAAAAGTTTTGAACTGTGACCTCGACTTAATTCGTGACTTATAAAATTTTTGATTTGTGACCGATAGGCGATATACAAATTGTGACCTATAAAAGTTTTGAACTGTGACCTCGAAATAATTCGTGACTTATAAAATTTTTGATTTGTGACCTCAAAAATAATATGTGACCAATTAATTTTGTACCTGTGACCATTAATTGTATAATTATGACATCATTATATTTAATTAATTAATTAAATCATAATAAATTTTAATAAAAATCTGATTTTTGAAATTCCAAACTTGTTTTCTTAGTTTTGAAATAGGTGATAGTTATTCTCTTACTTATGAATTTTTCCCTTAAATTTAAGTTAAATTCAACAATTAAATATAATCATATTTTATGGGTTTCATACTTTTTAAATTATATATTTTATTGAAATTTATTGAAAATCTTATTTTTATTTAAATCAAACAGGGGTTTGTTCTCATTGAACTTTTAAATTTTTTTGAATTGTTATTGAACTTTCTGAAATGTTTTCGAATTACTATTGAAATTATGTAATTGTTAGTCCATTCACCACTTCGTCACTTGTTATTTTAAATAAAAGTAAATGAATTTGATGACATTACAAATGAAATGACGAGTATGATAAAATTTTGATAAATTCATCAAATTCCTTAACTTTTTTAACAATGGGTGACTGTCAAATGAGATACTATTTTGGTAAGTTCTATATCAAATTAATTAATTTTTTAAAATTTCAACATTTAAAAAAAATCAGAAAAAATGGAATATTTAACCCTCAAAAGTGGCAATAATAATAACAATAAATAAATAGTGCTAACAAAACGTCAATAGAACCTTTTCTAGTGCTATTTGTATCAATTTCCCTCTTTGTAACATTATTGATCGATTCGCTTGTGAACCCGAACAACGGCGTTTGCATCCAGTAATAAACCTGCGCAGAGAGTAGAAGGCACTGCAGTGAAGGCGGCAAAAGAAGCAGAAACTCAGTGAGTTAAAAAAACTTGAATATGCACGAACGCCGGAAATGTTTTTTAACAATAATGCTTTTTTTTCCCTCTCAAATTTGATGTATTATTGCTTATGTACGGAATTTTTACATGTGTTCCAGGTTGAGGAAGATATAGAAGACTCAATTCAGATATATTAGATATTTCAGAGGGATGTCTGTGGAATCAGGTTCAAGGAATAGTGATAATAAGTTTAGGAAGAAAGTGAAAGTTGCTATTGGAAAATCGAAGGGCTCGAAAGATGGTGTCGGGGTCGTGGAGTTGAAGGAAAAGAGTAGTAAAAAGGTGCAAAGTAGAGGGAGTAAAAATGGGGATACATTTCATGTTGATATGAATAAGAAATCAGGTAAAGAAGGGGTGGAAAGAAAAAAGAATTTGAAATTGAAATATGAAGACAAAGAAGGGGTGGGAAGAAAAAGGAACTTGAAATCAAGAAATGGAGACAAAGGGCGTGAAGCGGTAATTGAGGGAAATTCTAGTCGAAAAAGGAAGAGAATTTATGCTGATTATGATATTGGTAAGGAAAGAGCATTAGATAACAATGTAGAAACGCCCAATAGGAAATCTTTGTCCAAGAGGATGGAAAATAGGGATAGATATGATTCTGGTAAAAGAAAGCAAACGACAGGAGCAAAATCTTATGAATTCGAAGAAGCCAGTAGGAAAGCTTCAATTGCAGGAGGAAGAATATCTAAGGAAAGTAAGTTACTTGATAAGAAAAATTTGAGAGGCAAGGTGCAGGGTACCGATGAAGTGAAAATTGTTGAAGATAATGGCTTTAAGAGTGGTATGTTGAGGGGAAATGCTAAAATCAAATATTTGTCCACCCAAAAATTAGATCATGGTCAAAGAAAACGGGTAGTTTATTCTGTTGAGAAACCTCCCAAGAAGATGGTCCAGGGTAAGAAGAGCTCTGCGAGTGATTTTGAGGTAATGGAAGATCGGCCAAAGAAAAAAAAGAAAGGTATCCGTATAGATCCTCATGATATCTCGAATAAGAGATTGGATGATGGCATAGCTAGTAAAGGTCAGTATCATTTGTAAGTCGTTTTATTTTAAGTTTTAATTCCATTTATCATATATCATATTCTATTAGGGAGTTCTATTAGGCAACTGTGATTTAGGCTTTGGCCCTAAATTGCACTTATGGTTGAGAATGTCCCACCGTGGATTCACAGATTGAATTCACTTTGGAGAGATCCCTGGTATATGAGTCATGTTACAGAATTAGTTCAGACCATCTTCTTAATTGAAATTGATTGAAATATGAGTTTTTTTTTTGGAGTTTACATGGAGCGAGCACTGTGAACTATCTATGTCAAAAAGACTACTGTAACTTTAAAAGTAGATCGCGTCTTCGAAAACAAACATTATCCTTCTAGCTACGTCTTCCGGCCAGCATTTTGTTGGAATGATTTTCATTGTTTTTTTTTTTTCCTTTTATTGATTCGGAGTTCCTAGAAAAATGTTATAAACAGCATTATGGGAAGCTCTTGAGTTATAGATCAATCTCTTATATCACCTAGTTATCATGGATGTGGCTTTACACCAAGGGGAAGGCAAGCATGCCATGAGATGATGGTGGAATTTCTCAAGTAATTTTCAGGGTAGTTGGTAAATTTAGCTTGAAGATGGCTATGTCAATGATGAATATGACTTAGCTGATAGGTATGGGTTTCTTGTCGTGTCAGTGTTGCAATGCAGCAGATAAATGTTATTCACTTTGGCATTTGTTTTCAACACTTGGCACATACTAGAATGTTTTACTTTTCATTCTGTTGCTTCCCCTCTCCCCACCCAATCCAACCCTACAGTAATGTGACGAGTTCTAGCTAACACCTGCTGCTGAAGTTGCAATGATGCCAGCCACCACAAATTTGTTAAATATAAAGTTAATATATTTTTGTTTTCTTTTTGTATTTAAACTAAATCATGATACTGTTGATTATCTTGAAATGTTATCTGTGGACTATATGTTGTCAAAGTAAATCTCTACCTCTGTAGTGCAAATGCTCACCTATCTATTTGATAATTTCAATTGTATCTTCTGCGGATAAACTCGTTCGTCTTTTCTTCTAACTTATTTTTCCTCACATGCTTTCCAGATAATAGTGAAGAAAACAAAGATTCAGTAGAAAAAAATGATGCTGAAATGTCAAAAAATGCACAGTTTCGTGCCATTCGTCCTAGCCCCTCTATCCTTTCCTTTGTGGAAGACAATGTAATTTGTCTCGCTAGGCCCAGTATGCTTGACTAACATCATTTTTATTCTCCATATCTGTTGTTTTATTTTTTGGTGAGATTTGTTGATTCTTAGCACTTCTTTCCAGTTTCTGGGCCGTAGACGTGATGTGGAGTTTAGGAGGGCTGGTTACAACACTGAGCTTTCTGCCCCTTTAGATAACATTCCCTTCTCAACAAGCTCAGAAAGGGAACGGATTGAAGTACCGGTATGTTCAAATGGTTTCTATCATGATTCATGAATATGGTTGAACTTTACAATTTTAATACCTATTACTGAACGATTTTGTGCACCAAAATACCCACTTCTTTTTGTATGGTTTAAATCTACTCTTCAGCGTGAACTATGTAGTTAATTTTGATTACAAAATACTACTATCTGTTTTCTAGACTCTATAAACAGTGTATTCTCCCTGTCATTTAAGTTCTCCAAGTAAACTAAGCTATTTGATGCACCAGTAAGACGCTAATAGTTCACCGTACGTCTATGAGTGTAAAATCAGCAAATTTTTACTAAATGCATCTTATGTCATTTCTGTTTTTTCTGTAGTTGTTAACTTATGATTATTTTGTAGGTATTCAGAAATAAATTGACATTCTTTGCTGCTGCTAAGATTTCATCATCATTCCCCGCTCCTGAATTTCCGGAGATTGCATTTGCAGGTATATTGAACGAACTATTTCTGTGAAAGAACACGAAAAAGTCAACTGTGATGAACTTTTTTTGGAATGTTCGTTTGTTTAATTTGGTTGCTTATTTTCTTCAGGAAGTTTGCATCAGTTTCGATAAGTGAATCTTCAGATTGTTATATAATGAATATTTTACTAACGCTCCTTTCTCCTAATGGCTTATATTACTATTGTTTCACATTGATCTGTAATGAATGAAACGTGTGAAATATATAACGATGCCTGGAAGAAGGTCCTGGTGCTTATTTGACAAACTTGACTGGATTTAATACTCAAGTGAATCTGTTTTTTAGGACGGTCAAATGTAGGGAAATCATCTTTGCTAAATGCACTAACTAGACAATGGGGAGTTGTACGGACATCAGACAAGCCTGGTCTCACACAGGTGCTATATTTGTTATTATAATTGAATTTGAAATTATCAGAATATGCTTAATAACAACTTGCAATCATTTTGTAGACTATCAACTTTTTCAAACTTGGATCAAAACTCCATTTAGTCGATTTGCCGGGATATGGTTTTGCTTATGCTAAAGAAGAAGTGAAGGAAGAATGGGAGGCACTTGTGAGTATTATGAGAATAAGTGTTGTCATTTTTAGTTCATTTTTTATTTGATTAATATATAGTATGGCACACCATCTCTATGCATTAACAGCTGATGAGTTCAGGTGTTGATCACAGTTGGTGCTAAGCAAAAGGAAACACTTGTGTATATAATATTTAGATAAAAGTAAATATGCTTGAAAATATTTATAGACTGGGATTTGCACTATATAAATATTCAACAGTGTTTAACCACTGAAGTTCGAGTTAATAACTGGTCCTAACAAGACCAACTCGAAGTTCTCTGTATCTTTACTGTATATGCTTGATTGTATATACAAAAATCACATGACATGTTACTATTATGGTTTATTGCGATTCGCATGATAGGCTACACCCAATTTGAAATAAATGAAGCATTATAATGTTAAATGAAACAATATTACATCACTTCTTGGCCAAAGAATATCCTAAATGATGCAAGGTGTATGGGTTACTGTTTTTTTTTTATTTGATACATATTTGAGTATAGAGTTTTTTAGGAAACTGCATCATTCTTCTGGTGATGGGAAATATGAAATTGGGAAAAAAAATTAATAAATTGATAATTTTGAGTTAAAATGGATAGTACTTGAACTTAGTGATACTTTTATCACTTCTCTACTGGAACTGATCTTCTTTTGTTGACTATGCTTTGATATGTCTTTGTACTTGTTATATTTGGTTTCAATTATTTTGGCTTGTTATTTTAGACATTCTTTTTTCACTCCCCTCATTATTCATGCACTTCATTTTGCAGGTGAAAGAGTATGTGTCTACACGTGTTGGTCTAAAGCGAGTTTGTCTTCTTGTAGACACAAAATGGGGTATGAAACCAAGGGATCATGAACTTATTGATTTGATGGAAAGGTAAAATCGCAATGAGTATATGTACTATTCATGTCTGTATAGTGTTATGGACTCTTTCTACATTTCTTTAATTATTCAAAGGATGGGTGGGGACTTCACAGTTTTATATTTGAATCATGCTATAATGCCAGGGGGCCGGTTGGCCACCTGTACAAGTATCTTTATCCTTTATATTTACACGTTCATTTTAAATGGTGTCTTGCCATGGCCATGAAACTGTGATATTGTTTCCTGAATATACAGATCGCAGACTAAGTACCAAATTGTTTTGACAAAGACAGATATGGTTTTCCCAGTTGATGTGGCTCGCCGAGCAATGCAAATTGAGGAGGTAAATGTATTAGATGTATCGTGAATCTAAATTGAAATCTATATCCCCCTCTGTTCCATGACTGGTTCCCCGTCTGATCTTGTAGAGCCTCAAAGCAAAGAAGTCTGCAGTTCAACCTGTGGTATGAAGGATATGGCTGGTTTATTCATTCTTTTAATGTTCATTTTCTTGCTTGAGGAACTAAAGCTGGTATGGCCTTTGTACATAAATGCAGATGATGATAAGCTCAAAAACCGGAGCTGGTGTCAGATGTTTAAGAACAGCGCTTGCTAATATTGTCAAGTTTGTTAAGCGCTGAAAGGTACTTTGTTTTGTAACATTTTCTTGTGTCAAATTTATATGAAAGATTTTGGCTTTCAAACTTCCTATTTTGTTGATTCAATGTAGTTTAAATTTGATTCGTGGATCATACTCTCATAATTATTGAAATCAGCTCAGTACTATGTTCTGCGTATACGTGTTCGTTTGCATATATTAAGATGGACGAGCTAACTTGACATTTTGTCAGGAGACTGAAACTTAAAAAATTCATGAAAATTATGATGCAAATATGGAATTAACTGACTGTGTAAAACTTATTTGGTGATCGATGAACTCAATAGGTTTTATTCAAAATATTACACAGAAGAAGAGTTGTCAAAAAACCTCGACATTGTTTACAACTCTTCGAAAGGAAAAAGGAGGCCCAGAGCAAATATTTTATTAAAGGATTATACAAGAAATTGGATATCTCTGTCAAGATTAAAGGTGATGTTAGCAATCCTACGAATTGAGACCGGAAAATATCAGAGTGGAAGAAGCGCAAAAGGCCAATGAGAGGGGTCAGATAACCAAGTTGAAGAAAGGCCAAGAATGGAGGTCCCTAGTTGGAAAGATCGCCTAATATTCTCACTAAAAACCCTTGAACATCATTCAGGGATATCAGATGAAATTAGAACAATACCAGTTCAAGATTGACGAGCACGAAAAGATCACCAAATATTCTCATACTATACTTCCTTAAACATCGTAAGGCACTGATTGCAGTGAAAGAATATTAGAGCTTGCTTTAAGCCTTCACAAAATATGGCATTGTGCTAAGAAAGGTGACAAGTTACAATTCCAGGAGTGCCATTCTGGAAAGGAGTCGATTTTTACTGTGACAGAAAGTACCCACAAGCCATGGTAAAGAGTGTTGCTACATGTTCCCTAGTCCATTGCAAATAGGAGCGCAACAAATACCCGTGATGGTAAAGTTCCAACAAAATTACTATTTACCAATCAGCCATGGCTCGCAACTAATGTTCTTAAACTATTTTTTAAAATTCTTTTCTATTTTATAAAATCACAGTAACTAATTTCAAATGCAGAAAATGACAACCATATTGTTCACTAAATGAGCTAAACAAGCTCTAAAATCTGAAAAGTCGCAATCACCATTCAAAAGCGTTGACAACTAGCAAAATATTGTCTTACACGTGAAATAGACAAGATCTACAAAACATCAATGCTGCCAAGCTGCTACTCTCTCCCAGTAGCCTGAAAAGAAACATGAATTCCGTAATATAAAGCAAGTATTAATAATGTAAAAACATACACACACACATACACATAAACAGAAATTTTGAAGGGCAACGGGAGCACTGACAACACAACCAAGAGACGAGAAGTGTGAAAAATGCTTCAAATGACAGAATATTTTAGCACTGACAATAAAATCCCCTATAGAAAATGTTCTTAATGAGCTATTAAAACCAATCCATAAAAACAACATATTTGGCCAAGGGAAATATCTAATTGTATAGTCTAAAAAATCAAGTACAGCGTAAACAAGTGATCATCTTTGAAGAAGTGTGAGAAGAGGTGACAAGAACGGATGGCTGCACAATAGCTCATGCTTTAGTGAAGGCAACAATAATTACTTTAGGGAAGGCAATAATCTTGATCACTAAAGTATTAAGCAAATATTTGAAATCAAATTCCACAAATAAGCTCACAACTTTGGGACACACGAGGCTGGAAAATCTAGAGTTCTAAATTTTACTCCAAGCTACCTTTCAAAAAAAAAAATTTTACTCCAAGCTGACTTTTAGTTTCGTCGTTGTCTTATCCCTCTTCAAGTTACTTTTCATTGTTGATAACAGCCTAATTTTACAATCTATTTGCAGCTTCCATATGTTCATGTCCTCACCTTTTGGTACTTTTTATTTGTAGAAGTGTCGAAGATCGCTGTAGGGTTAGATTTCAATGTCAAGTTAGAAGTGAACTCCATAGTATCTTAGCGTGGTGCCATACACAATTCTTAACTATGTGACAAGTGAAATAGTGAGATTATTTCTCAACAGTCACCATATATTAGTGCAATTATTTAAATCAAAGCTAAGGAAAGATATCTATATTAGTGCAAAATAGAAAATTAAATATCTCTGTCATGCAATAACGAACCATGGTTGATACATTTAAAAACGAGAGAGAGAGAGAATCCAAAAGATCTTAGTATCTTACCGATCACGAGTCAAAAAGAGGTCTCGCCAACTAATTACTTGAACAGCTCCTGAAAATTTGTGTTCACTTTCAACTCAGTGAACATGGTGGCACTAAACATAGCTTTTAAATTGTCAAATTGAGTAGAGATTGTCAATGAGATTACTATTAGTTATTTAGCCTAGAAAAGCACTACGGCTTGCTTGTTCTTCCACTTCTTCATAATTAATTATATCTTCATTTTACATTTTAACAGTTGTGCGCTATCAGAATTATGACTACACTAGAATGTCTTTTCATTATATGCAATAAAGTGTAATGATATATGCAAGAAATGAGATCTGATATAGCATTTCGTCATTACTGACCAAAATTAAGCATCTGGGTTAAATATTTGGATATAAAAGAAAATTATGCGACTTTTTTTTTTGAACTGTAAATGCCTTGTAAGATTAAATTTCTAAATCCACTTAATAACTCATAAATGAAAATTAACACCACAAGCCTGATCTTGTTGTAAAAGGCTGAACTTTCCGCTGGTACTTGCATTTATTTGTGAAATGTATGCCACATGGGATTCAGTTTAAGCTACCTGAGATCGCAAATGTTCAACCTCGGAGCGCAGAACAGCCAACTGATCATCGAAGGACTTCATTCTTCTCTGGAATCTTTCTTCATAAAGCTCGCTAGAAGCATCTCTTTTGCTCCTAACTTGTGGTGGCATAGGACCTAACCTCATTTTCCGGACACAGCCATTGTCCGCACATGGTGTAGAATCAAACCCCATTTTCTGAAAGTTTCATGCATTTTTCCATCACGTAAGCAAATTTAGCACACGGGTGAAATACTTGCATATAAAGTGAAAATTAGGCCACATTTTTAAGAACAGATAGTTGATTTATTTATGAAATGGATGCTGGTGCAGTCTAATATATACATATATATAGTAACTTTAATAGATAACATGCAACCAAAAACAGTAGAATGACATACTATTAAGTGTTTTTGTAATATGCCTTTCCTCGATACCGGGGCTTACTTGGGATTCAGTCCGAGCTACCTTAGATCGGACAAATTCAACCTCAGAGCGCAGAAAGGCCAACTGGTCGTCCATGGCTTTCATTCTCCCCTCATACCTTTCATAGCATTCCCTCCATGCACTTTCTAAAATCATTCTCCTCAATCTTTCTTCGTAATGCACGTCTTGATCACTTGGAGGATCTCTTTTGCGTTTAACTTGTGATGCTGTACTTGTCTGTGTGCTGCCATTGCCAAACCCCATTTCTGAAAGTTTCACGCATTATTTCCTTGATAAAAGGTAGAATCATAGATAACTATTTAGAAGTTCTAAGATCTAATAATTACAGAAATAATTAAAATTATTAAAAGAATGATCATTTAACTTTATAATAGAAATAATCCCAAACCCCAAAAAGAAAGTGAAAAATTGCCATAAGAACACCAACAACAAACCCCCTCCATAGAAATCCAAAGAAAGAGAATTATAAGGAACAATATCCAGCAGCCGCCATCTATTATGAGGATTATCAAATTTCATGACGGGGTAATCTTTTTCAAGAAAATAATTTAATGTAGGCAGTATATCCGCTAAACAATCAGTTAATACTCTTCAGACACAAAATTATTGCAAGAGGAAATCTCTAAAAGCACATAAAATTACTTCAGCGTAGAAAAATTGGTACTTGTTTTTGAGCACAAAATTACACTAATAATTCGAAAAATAAATGCAAAAAACTAATAATCTGAACATATATATTACCCAAAGTCTTGAGGGCTGGAAAGAAACTCGATTTCTCGAATGGTGAGGATAAGGATACAAATATGGACGGAAATTTGCGAATTGGGAGATTAGGCTTTCGAGGAGTTGAGTTATGATAGAAAATGTAGGAATTGGCAGAGTTTAATGACACTAGGTTGCAGACCAAATCGTAACTACGTCGATAGCTGAGGAACCAAAGGTGAAATTAGCCCTTTCTATGTTTTTAGTTTTTTATTTTTCTTTTTCCAGATGATTTTGTTTTTCGCCAAAAAGTTATAACCAAAAATTGAATCTTTAGTGAGAATTCTTCTTTGAATCTGTTTTAAAAGGCTATGTATAAGGAAAGCAAAAAAATTTATTTAACCCGATATTCGCGGGCTCTTTCTCAAATGAGACGAAGATTACCCGCCTAATCAGATAAAAAGGGTGGAGTCAAAGCAGGGGTCGTTGCCCCGAAGACTCGCGTCGTCGATAGATGTCCCATGCCACATTTCGTGAATAGCTATGCTTGAGAATGAAGTAGGTACGGAACGGATACGAGTAACATAGTCCTCGTCCCGTTACACGTCCCGTTTAAAGTTTATTTTAAACTTAATTTTTTATGAAACAAAAATAAAAGATTTATCATTATTTTAAAGAGAACGTGAGTTCTTCATAGAAACTTGGGAAAAAATAATATTTACTAATTAAACATAAAAAATTAAAAATAAATAGGGCGATAAACCGCCTCGATCTCATCCCCAACCCATCTCGTTTTGTCCTGGTTTAATCAAATATGGGGGCAAGACAAGGTAACAAAAATATTCGATGGAGCAAGAAATAGAAACGGCTTCTGTTGACATCCCTAATTATGTACAGCCTTTTAGGATGCAAGTAGTGTTTGAAGATATGGGTGGGATGGGGTGGCATGGCTTGGGGATGAGGATGAGGAAGAGGACGAAGTCGATTTATCATATTCATGTTCTTATTTTTCTTTTATTTGTCTTTTCTTTATTTGCCTTTTAAAAAAATTATGACAATGTTGTGTCCTCTCTTCATAGTGTAAGAATATGATATGTGAAAATCACATAAAATAAAAAATTTTAAGTTATAATTTCAAAATTCAGATTTAAAATTTGTTTATACAAAAATTAAGATGATAATTCAATATAAATAATAATATTATACAATCAAATTAATTTATATAGCAACCCTACATCCATCCACCTTATCTCACTCCTCCAAACCCTAAAATTTCTCTCATTTTCTCTATATCTACTAGTGATGGCAAAAAAACCCGCCCCGACCCGACTCCCCGCCCTGTGAAGAATAAAAAAAAAATTGGACATTGTTTGTTTCGAGTGTTTGCTTTGGATATTGATGTAATTAGTTTGAGCATTATTTGCTTTGGATTTTAAAATTTTGAATTTGTATTTTAATTGAAAATTATAAATAAAAAAAAAAGGGCAGGCACACGCCCCGCCCCGTCTGAGGTGGGGGAGTGGCCGCCCCGTTGCCATCTCTAAATTATCTATTTCTTTTTCTTCTCTAACAGCCATCCATTTCCCTTCTCTCATCTCTCTAATAGCACTCGCCGACGACGAGCGCCACACATTCTCCTCCCTCGCACCACTGCCGCGTTGTGTCGCGCCAAGCAACATGGTAGGCTCAGCATCGGAACCTCTGTGCGTGGAGGTGCAGCAGCTCCATTGATCCGTACGTCACGGCATAGCGACAATGGCTTTTCCTTCGTGCGCGGCAGCGCATCGCTGTTACGCACAGTGCAGATCCATTATTCTTCTTCTTATTTTTTTAAAATTTTGAGTGGTGCGTTGGTAGTGATGGTGTGTTGGTTTTGCGATTGCGGCGTGTGTGTGGTGTTGTGTATAGTGGTGGTGTGCGGTGCAGTGGTTGGGTTCGATGGTGCTATGTTCGATTGTTGGGTGCGGTTGTGTGGTTGGGGTGCTGGGTGTGGTGGTTGGGTTGGGTGCGGCGGTGATGTGAGGTGCAATGGTGTTGACCAGTGGTTGGGTATGGTGTCGTGTATGGTGGTGGTATGCGATGCTGTGTGCAGTGGTGTTGGCTCTGGTGGGTGTGTAGTGCAGGAGTGTTGACCAGTTGTTGTGAGAAGATGGGGGTGGCTCTGACGGTGGTGTTTGATGGTGAGATGATGGTTGATAGTGGTGGTCACAGATTATTTGGTTGATTATGACCAATAAATTAATTAATTTGTCACCAATAAATAACATGTAATCAATTATTTGAGATTGTGACTAATAAATTGAATATTTTGTGACATAAATATTATGTGAATGAATTTATGATCAATAAATAATATGTGACCTAAAATTTAAGTCGTGACTTATAAAATTTGTCATTTGTGATTGAAAAATAAATTGTGATTTATAAATTTTTGATCTGTGACTGATGATTGTGACCTATAAAATTTTTGATTTGTGACTGTAAAATAATTTGTGATCTATAAAATTTTTGATTCATGACCCATAAATAATTCGTGATCAATTAATTCGATAATTTGTGACCAAATAGAATAGAATTGTGATCTTAATATATTTAATTAATAAAATATATTTTCATAAATAAAATATAATTAATATTTGAAATTTCAAACTTTGTTTCTTAATTTTAAAATTGACCATACCTAATTTCTTACATATGAACTTTTCCCATATAATATTTGGAAAATAATTGGGCCTGAAATCTGATTTGGAATTTTGTACGTTGATTCTGCTTTGGGTTCAGATTCAGCGATGGATCGAAATTCGGCCCAACTAGATTCTCGTACTGTCTCAATAATGTGAATGAAATTGGGCCTGAAAAACCTCGGGGACTGATTTTCAATTTACAGAAAAAATGTAGGGCCAGACTTGAATCGTTCAATAACCTCACTGCCATCACACCATTAAATTTTATAACCATAAAAATTAATTTCATCTACACGAGCAAAAGTTGTTTATTTTTTATTTTATTTTTTTGTTGACGTAGGAACCCTCAGCCGCTACTCGTCAACGGAGCCCTGACCACCTCAAAAGGGCGGAGACCCGACCACTGTAAATTTGTTCAGTATTTCTTGATTAATTTTGTCTTCTTACTTGTTAGGGATTCAATATTTTTAGTCACTTGTCAAAGTTGTTGAACCTTTTTATTATTGACGAAATTTCTACAAAACTGAGAGATTTGATCTCGAATTCTCGAATTCAAAGTCAATATATTATTGGTTTATCATTATTTTTTGACAAATTATTTTGTTAGTAAGATGCTACGTTATCAATGATTTTTAAACAATCCGTCTGCTGATTATTAGTACGTGCGAACGAATTCTATGTTGCCATTTTTCAATTTAGTCGTCGGGTCTTTACTCTCCATGATTTAGATTCGCTGTTTTTCTCTCGTTTTTAAATGTAATCGTACGTTAATTCCATCTACGTAAAAGAAAAAAGATTTGTCTATTTTATAAAAAAGTGTTTTTCAACAAAATATCTAGCTCTCTTGCCAGCTCAAGTCACAATTAGCACATTTTTTGTAATTTTTATATTAACATTGTGTGAAAGTATTACATTCAAACATATCATCATGAACGTATGACAAAATAAAGTAGGAACAAAGTTTCGTCCAGTGAAAAAGCAACAAACGAGACGAGATTATGGTCCTTCCCATTCCTATCTTTAGTAATATAACGATAACGACATGTTCCACAACTCACCTTTACCGACAAAGTCAAAATATAATAAAAGTCAAAATATTCATTTGTAGTAATTTGGAGATAGATTTTTTTTTTTCACACTCGGGAGTATAAAATAATTCATAGGTGGTGCACCCCATGCCCTATGTCAAGACATTCATCGTGTACCGATAATTTGTTAGATAAAATTAGAAATTAAATATTTCCGGTTGCCCTAATGTTAAGTTTTTTTTATCGTGAAATTCGTTTTTCAATTCAATAACTTAACAACTAGTCATTCGAGATAGAATAAGACTTAAGACTGAAGATATGAAGAGATAATCAATTCTAACACGAAATGGAAGTCACGTGTCATATCGACCTAACACTCACCTACAAAATGTGGACGGACTTTAGGATAAATCAATTATTCAATTGACAATTACTAAAAGTAATATGTTGGCATTAGTCAATGGTCTCATATTACATAGGAATAAAGGGAAATGTCCCTATTGGAGCATTTACTCCATGCCTTTTCAGTAGTCAATTGATGAGGTCAATGAATGTACATCTTTTATTTTCCAGTAATTGGAATTGTGGGCATTCACACGCAGGAGTTAGATCTGTTTTTTTATGACATTCGAGTATTATCGATCGATGAATCATCTTAAAAATAGGAAAACCAATCATATGTGAGATGACCTCTCACTTAAGATACTTGAACTAAGGTCATGACACCAACAGTATTTTTAAAGATGATTGATATTCATACCAATGATATATACTTTGAACTAAAAATGTCCAACATTTATCTGCGTGCTTGAAAATTAAGGTCAATAGTGAGCTTTGGTCCCGTTTTCATACTTTGCAAACTTATTCCTTTCATATTGATTATTGTATTGCTAATAAATTTATCCTCGACTTGACCCAAACAGATCTTTTTTTAGGGTTTACGAATCTACTAGATTTCGTTTTGAGTTTAAAAAAACTCGATCATTTGGTAATTTATGTGTCTTTAAACCCTTATTTGAGCCAAATTAAAATTTTTATTTTTATTTTCAATCACACGTTTTTCAATAAAATAATATTTTTCATCATATCAATAACTTTTCATTCTTTTTCAACCACACATTCTCTATCAATCTACTATTTCAAAATACATTCTTCCAAAATAATGTGGCTCAAACAAACGAGTCGGACTCTCAAGGCATGTTAAAAGTTGCATCCGTGCTCACGTCGGACTGTGCCACGGGTTGTCTTGCCTAGAGCCTCATCCATGTCAAAAGAATTTGAAAAATTAGACTTAAAATCAGATTTTTAGTAGATTTTGATAAAAAAATTGATTAAATGTGTGGTTGAAAAGTTGTGAATCTCGTGAAATGTGTGATTAAAATTAATTGTTGACTTTGATTTGAGATTTTAATTGAATTTTAATCCAAACCAAACATGGGCTTAATCTTGAAATTCATCTAAATCTCTTGAAATTTGTTTATTAATAAAATCTTTAAATCCACGAGTAATTAAAGATACTTAAATTTTAAAAGATTTCATTGAAATTTATTAAAATCTCAATTGGTGACACCTAGGTTTTAGTTGATAAAATCTATTAAAATATCAAGTGACAACACCATAAAAAATTTAAAAAAACTTTTAAAATTCATTAGAATTTCAGTTGAAGACAACCCATTAGAACTCATCTTGTTAATTTGCAAAATTTCTTTTGTCAAAATATAATAATTTATCTAACAAAACAAAAAAATAAATTTCATTGTAGGTTAAGACCAGAGATATCCATATGATAAATAAGATGTCTCTCAAACTCATCATTTGCAATTTTGCAGATCACGTGGGTTCGTTTGGCATGACTTTTGTACATCGTATTGTCACATAAAATTAGAGGAGATAGACTTTTCCGCAGTAATTTGCAAACGCAGTCGAAATAATGATTATTATACTATAAAAAATAATTAGAATTCGGTAAAGCGGTGGAACATTTTAGTATTGTATTATGGGTGTCATTTTCATGTAGACATTAATAGCGTGCACCTTTTCTCCTCATGTTGCTACTTTCTTTGGATAAATTTCCAAGTTTTTGAAAAATGCTATTAATTTAGTGATTCTTCCAAATACGTACGTGGGAAGGGTTGACTCGTAATATAAAAATCAAAATAAGAAGAATAGTAAAGCAATCGTTAGCTAGAAGAATATGATGGTGCGTTTGATTGCGAATATCGAAAAAAAAAAAATTAAGTAATTCAATTGTCTAGAACGTATTTGTATGAAAATTGTTAATTAAATGTGTGCTATTGATTTAATTTTCAATTTAGGAAATATTATATTTTTTTATTTTTTATTAGTGGGTAGATGAGATAGAGGGAGAGGGAGAGAGAGAGAGAGAGAGAGAGTGATTTTTTTGGAAAATAAAATCATACTCCCTCTAAAAAAAGTATTTTTCTTGATTTTGAAGAAAATAAGATCACGTGATCAAAAGTAGAAAAATATTTTCATAGAAAAAATGTCAATCAAACAGCATAAAGTTAAGAATTTGGGTGGAAAATTATGAAAAATATTGTCAATCTAACGCATAAATTCGTTTTGCCCAATATATGGCCATCCAAATTTCATGCAAGATTTCATAATTTTGGTAGACAAGAAAGACATCGTGATTAGGAAGCCATAAGCTTCACTTGGCGGTCGAGTTTTCTTCTTTAAAGAAAGAATTCTTATAATTGTTTGAAAGGAAATAAAACTTTAGACGACTTTGATTGACTTGATTGGTTCGACTAAAAAAAACTGAATCGATTTAAAACTCAAATCAGATTTTGTATTGAAAATAAAATCAAAATACAAAAAAAAATGTGTTAAATTAAGTCTATATTTGACAAAGTTTTTATATTACAAATCGATAGATCCGATGAGATGTACAGTCAAAGTGTATAAAAATTACGAGTCTAATGAAACGTGTGGTTAAAAATGACCTTCCATGATCTTATAATTTCAAAAAAGTTTGATAGTGGAGCTAACTAAATTCAAAATCAGTTGATACACTTCCAAAAATCTTTATGCTCAAGTTGACATTTAAATTATTGCATTTTAACGTGCTCACAATAAAATTAATGTCAACTTTCAGCTATGTATAAAATGGAAAGAAAAGAGATATTGTGGAAAATTTGATCAATTTTCTAACTTTCAGGTGTGAACCTTTGTCTCAAAAAATATTCTTTCCATACGTTTGATTTGTGCACTTTCATATTGCTCACGCATTCAAAGCAGCTCTTGATTTTACTTTTGACTCTACCATAAAAGTTTTTCTATAGGGATGGCAATTTGTTCCCCAAATAGTAAATGGCGGGGCGACGGAAAATATTGTCCGATCCCGAATTATTCGAACATGCTCCGTTTGTTTTTATTTTTATGTTAGGATGGTGAAATAGAATTTTTTTAATTTTTGTCCGGTCATGAATGTGAAAATCCTCGACGGGATGACAATAGTAATAGTAGCTCCAACCCCGTTGCTATCCCTAACTGTTTACATTTTTCACTTTTTTCTATAAAGTACAAAAATAACCGAGTTAGACCAAATCAGAACCAATTGGTATCGATCCAATGCGATTCTATAAATTGATCTAAGACTTTGAAGAAATGTAGTACTTTTTGCAAATAATTACTTATTAGACGAGTTTAATGGTTAAAACAATCTTACAAGCAACAGTGAGTATCGTTGTTTAAACGATAAAAATGTTATATGATTGAGGTTCAATGAATGAGCAATAAAACACTATAGTCAATGGTGTGCATCCTTAATAGATGATGTTAGTCAGAGTATTCTCCCGTCGATGAAAGTTGATTAGTATTTAATCGGTCCGTTATTTGTAAATTTTAATGAACATATAAGCCTATCTTTGGCTCATCTTTAGTAATGATTAATAAATATACACTCACTTATTTACAGTTCGCTTTTATTTTAAATTGTTTATAAATATTGATCAAACATGCTTTAAACTTTGCATCGTGGGATTAACAATGGCAAGAAGATAGCCCCCCGGGGCACATCCAAGTTGGCAAAGGATGGGCACTGCTGGGCTTGCAACCTCAGGGTGGGGAGTTCGATTCCTGGATGGAGCAGCTGAGTGTTGTAATACTCAATTTGGTTGGAGCAGCTTGGTGATGTAATATCCATGGAGGAAGGCTCCCTTGGGGCCAGGAGTATAAAGGGTGCACAGACCCTGGTCAATTTGGGCATATCCCGCGATTAACCTCCACCCATCACTAAGGGGCCGGAGATGGGTGGTCCAGAACATAGTCTAGTGTAAGTTAGGATACCTGGATATCAAAAAAAAAAAAACAATGGCAAGAAGATGATTTCTATCTATTCCAGGGCAGGAAATTCTGCACATGAATAATGAATTAGCAAACTACGTTATTTCTATTGCACAAAATCCTAGGTATTTAGGGAATGCTTTTTGTTACAAACAATAGGATAAATCTATATGTACTTAATTATTGTACATAATATATTATATAGGTCCACGTGGAAGGAATCCGACCTTGAATGTAAAGTGTGGAGGTCAAAAATTGTAGACTATCGATAGATTCACGCCACATGTCAATTATGTAGTGTATTATGCAAATGATTATGTACTCGTAGCATAGTCTCAAGCAATAATGGGTGATGCTGTATGTACATGATGTGGTGTCCATCCCCTCACATGGAGGGGGACCCACTTCGAATAAAATATAATATATCCAAAGTGTGTCTCCCTACATGTGAGGGAGTGAACACCGTTATGGACACGACATTATGTATAAGTAGCATATTCCAACAACAATAGTTAATATTACTAGTACTATAATATCATATTAAACGACATTAAATGATATGTTCAATTAAATGTACCATTATGTGACTCATTTAATTTGTATTATCTCATTTAGTGTCACTTATACGGATGTGTAACACCAATAATGTTGAACATCGTTACCCTTTTGTTACTTTTTCAACGGTGAAATTCGGCCAATTTGTTTTGATCTAAGACAATTATTCACCAATTCAGTCCACTTGAAACATTGAGCACATGGAACAATAAGTTGCCCAGAAAATTTAATCAAAATTTTTTTTAAATGTGTTTAATTATTCTAATCTCAATAATGTGGAATGTTTCACGTGAAAAAAAAAACTTTATTTCTCTCAAATTAAATGTGGTTTACTTTTTCTTGTCTTTGTACCGTCGAAAAACTTGCATTCCCTCAACCACCTAACCTAACCCACGATGCTTGATTTGTACACACATTACATACCATTTGATTTAAATTTCATTGATGAGTAATTGACTATAAAGCGAGTGGTACAAAATGTCATTTTTATACAGAAAAAACCGAACAAGCCCCTTATCTATTCACCTCTCCTGCGTATTTAGGTCACCAATAGTTGTCCACCCAATGGCAATTGTGTCATTTGCCACCCAACTTGACAGCCATTTGATCGGCTCTCCACCTCCAATTCAGCTTGCTCAGCCACCGCTTCTTTCCTTCTCCGCTTAGGTGAGCAACTCTCCGAAGCATATGAAGCTGCCGGCTCAGGTGACCTCCTCTTAGCCGTCACTCTTACCGGGTCTGGCTCATTCGAGCCAACTTTGTGAGGAAAATTCAACAAAGCTTTCGAGCCACGCATTCTATAAGCCGCTCTATCATAAGCCAAACCCGCTTCTTCAGCTGTTTCATATGTCCCAAGCCACACTCTAGCGCCGTTTTTAGCCGGGTCCCTTATCTCAGCCGCAAACTTTCCCCATGGCCGTCGCCTCACCCCCCTATAGTGCCTCCCCTTCAATTCCGCCACCCCTGGCTTCGCCGTCACTGGCGGAGGAGCCACATATTCCGTCTTCACCGCTGCTAAACTCATCTCGGGTTCGATTTCAATCCTCGTCTCTACTTTAACGTCGTTAAAGGGTGTCCATCCAACGCTAACGGCGTCGCGCAACAGTCCATATATAACCATATCCTCAGAATCATCAACTTTCAAAGGCAAGTCACCCCATGTTTCCGTCAAACACGACATAAGACTACACGACATAAGACTACTAAAACTCGAACTCCGGCTATATACCGGTGATGGCTCCACCGAAAAATTCACCGGCGGTAGCTCACTAAAATTTGGTTGTTGCATTTTTTTGTGTATATATCAAATGGTATTTTCCAAAATTTTGGATTTTCTTGAAAACAAGTCTAGAGAAAGGGGGAAAATGTAGAGGGAGAAAGAAGAAGTCTGAATTTATGGAGAGAGAAAGACAGAAGAGCTGGGGGTATATATAGGCTGATGGGAGAGAAAGGTGCATGCACCCGTGGGGCAATGTGGGAATTACACCATTATAATTAATTTTCGGAGAAATTTTTGGAGAAAAATATATTTCATAATAGTAAATTTTTTAGAATGTGCATTTGAAAAAAAAAGAAAAATTTTAAATTTAAGTATAATATTATCTTCTATATATTAAAAGTGGTTATGTAACGTAATTTCTTGTTTTTAACGAAAAAATTAACGGAATTTGTTGTTTTAACGGATTATGTAATTGAATTTATTGTTTTAAACAGGCAACTGCACCTTCTTTCAATATTTTTATCATAATTTTGCATTTCGATGTCCGATTGAGGCGATTCAAAATGCATTGGAAAGCTAACTCATCTGACTACAACTTTGATTCAGACATCATTCTCCAATTCGATCACTTTCTATGCCAAAAATAGATCTCGATATGAGACTAAAATATTGGAGCATAACTTTTCGGTGGGAAATTGATTTGTGATCATCTTTTGACTAGTTTGATTTCATTGACGTCTTCCTTTATCCAATTGACTCCGAGCACTCTCAAATCTTAATCGTGAGGTTCTGCATAACTTTTAAGTATTTACATTTTAGTCCCCGAACTTTGGATCCCTTACAATTTAGTTATTTTCTCCAAATTTGTCAACTTTTGCTTATTTTCTTCAATCTCACCAACTTACATCACAACATCAAAATCACACATCTAATTATTTATCAATTACATAAACATTATATCATTAATTATTTAATTAACCAAAAAAATTATATCTTTATTAATAACAAATTAATTCTTAAATAAAACTATTAACGCCATGTTTGGTACGGATTCTCCAATTTTATAGTAAATCAAGTCTCATTTTCAACCACACATTCTTCAATAAAATAATATTTTTCATCACATCAATAATCTTATTTTCTTTTTCAACCACACATTTCACATCATATCACTATTCAAAATCATTATTCCCCCAAAAAATTCCTACCAAACAAGCTCTTAACTATAAACTAGGCAAACGTGCATTGCATGTTGCTTGCACCTAGTTTATTGAAAAATGTGTTGTTAAAAAGAATAGAGCGAAAAATATAGTTTGAAATTAATGGAACCCAAGCTATATGTCACATTGTTATTTTTATTAATTGTACCATATTTTAATTTTACTTGGAGTCATCAATTTTTGTTCAACAAGACATTTGTGTCATTAACTTCTTTAAATGTATTATAATTATCAACACAATTTGTCTGGGTGACAATTTTGAATAATTAAATTTTGACCACATATTTTATGAATTTCATAAACCTATTTCATCAGGCATAATTACTTTAAAAATTATTAAGGTTTCTTGGAAAGTTGACCGTGCGCAAGTGGTGCAAGTTGGTGGAATATTACACAATCACGTGGTTCAATTCATTTGGATAGGGTGTGTCGTCACATGCAGATGTCATTGCTCTTAATTTTTCTTAATGGCTATTTTTTAAAAAAAAAGGTTGAACCTTAGGCTTTATGGTCTAGAGGTCTCAAAATGGGCGGATCAGTTCGAACCGACCCATCCTTGTTAGAATCAAGTATTACCCGATATTATTATTGGATCAGCCCGTGTCAATGCATCATAATTGACTAGCAAAAAATTATATAGAAGAAATTACACTTTGTCCTATATTTAAAGTAACAATTTCATAAATTCGTAATCAAGTTTCATATTACAAAAATCAATTTTTAATTAATAATTTAAAAATATTTTTTATATCTAATTAAATACTAATTAATAATTTTCATTCCAATTAATAATTTCATCCTAAAATCAAAACCTAATTTCATTTCTTTCCCCGCCGTCACCATCTCCTCTCCTCTCCTCTCCTCCCCTCCCCTCCCATCTCCATCTTCTCTCCTCCCGTCCGTCTTCGTCGTCTCTCTTCTCCCTCACCGACGACGACGGTGCTCGTAACCCATGACGGCTTCTCTCTTCTCAATTCTGTGATGCTGAAATGCTCAACCGTCTCTACCTCGCCGTTGTTCTCTCTCTCACACTTCGCTTTTCGATCTTGCAAAATAGCAGGCACAGTCGCGCCCGTGACTGCGCCCTTATGTCCTCTTGTGGAGGGCGGTTAGTTGTGTGTGAGTGTGTGTGGAGGTAGATATGGTGGGTGTGTACGTCGGTGCGCTGCGACTAGTGTGTGTGGACGTCACCGGGTGTGTTGTGCTGTCGTGCAGCAGTTGGGTGTAGTCTTGGTTTGTATGAGATGTTGACGCTGTTATTGGGCGGCGATGGTGGTGGTGCTACTGGTGGAAGCAGTGGCGATGTGGTGCTGCGATGTGGTGGGGGGGGTGAATCTGAGTGTGTGGTGCGGTGCGTGATGTGCAGTGGTGGATATGTGCGGTGTGGTGGTGGTAGTCACAAGTGATTTTGTTGATTGTGACCAATAATTGGGTCTGTGTGTGATCAATGAAATAGATAAACTGCGACCAATGCATGCTGTGTGACCTAAAAATTATTAATGCTGATGGTTTGGTGTAGTGGTGGTGGTGAAAACGTTGGCTGCGATGTTTGAAACTGTGATTTTGTTGCTGGGAAGTGGTGGTGGTAGTGGTGGTGATGGTGATGGGTATTGGCGGCGGTGGTGCGATTCTGTGGTGTGGTGGTGTGTTGGTGGTGCTCACAAATGATTTATTGATTGTGACCAATGAATTAGTTGGTGTGTGACCAATGAAGAATAAGTTGCGACCAATAAATACTGTGACCTACAAATTTATTAATTTTTGACCAATAAAATTAATATGTGGCCTATAATTTGATGTTTTGTGACCATAAAATAAGTTGCTTGACTTATAAATTTCGTAATTTGTGACCAATAAACAAACTGTGACTTTTAAATTTTTAATTTGTGACCGATAAACGAATCGTGACCTATAAAATTTTTGAATTATGATATTAGATTGTTTGAATTGTGACCAAATTGCATAGATTTGTGACCTTTATATATTTATTAATAAAATATATAATTAATTAATTAAATTATAAATAAATTTTATTGAAAACCGGATTTTTGAAATTTGAAATTGTGATACTTAAATACTTTATTTATGTATTGTTCCCAATTATATAATCCCCTGGATCATCCATTGATTTGAAAATTTTCGAGCAGTGAGATTCGATTAATCGGCTTGGATTGGATTTTTTATTTATTGATCCGTGTAATCGGTCCGTTTGAATTATGTGCCGATTTATGAGACATTTTTATCGGGTCAATTTCAAGTATGCCGTGTAGGTTTATCCAATGACGAAATTACACACAGCCCTGATTTTAGATTTCCATTTTTCATAATTCCAAGTTTAACTTTGAAATTTCACTAATCAGGTTTTTAGGAATAAAAAAAAGGAATTTTTTATTTATAATATCCAATCCGTTTTTACGTGAAGATTGGAGAGAGAAATTAAATCTCGCCCCTTCCTAAAATATCCTAAATTGATCCTTACCCTAATTCATTTGTAATTGAATCTCTCTCTCGTCACTCTCTCTCCACCACCACTGGAAAACCAGCAACAGTTGCCGCCATCTCCAAAGATTGTCCCTTGCTGCGCGACGGTGCACCAAAATGGTGGCGGTGGCTTTGTGTGCTGGATTTGGAGTCGCCGGCCAGGGTGAATCATTGTCCAGAGAGTGAGATCTGGCCACGGACGAGGCCGAGAGCAAAGCCGCCGGTGAGATTTCTCGTGCTTTCTTTGGCGGCGTTTGTGATGGTGGTTGCGATCTTTTTGTTTGTGATGATGGTGGTCGGTGGCGATCTTTTTGTTGGTGGAGCCGCCATTCCTTGGTTGTGTGGTGGTGAGTTTGGTTGTGTGCGAGTGGGGGAAGGGAAGTATACGGTGGGTGTGTGGTGTTGCTGGAGTTTGGTGTGATGGTTTTGTGGGTGCTATGGTGATGGGTTTGCCCTGTGGTCACAACTTTGTCTACATTCATCACATGGTCACATATCTGTGTTCCTATTTCGAATTCTATTTTGGAGGGCTGGGTCACAGGTTTTTGATTTATGGTCAGAGGTCACAATTCATCAATTCATGGGTCTGGGTCACACGATTTTTGATTTTTGGGTTACTGGGTCACAAGTCACATTTTGATTTACAGGATTTTGATTTTTGGAGGACTGGGTCACAGGATTTTGACTGGGTCACAAGTCACAAGTTTCCGGCTTCTTTCCAGAGAGGGGGTTGCACATATTTTGGATACTACTGTTGTAACCGTCGAAAACAACAATTTTGGGTTTGCCCTGTGGTCACAACTTTGTCTACATTCATCACATGGTCACATATCCGTGTTCCTATTTCGAATTCCATTTTGGAGGGCTGGGTCACAGGTTTTTGATTTATGGTTAGAGGTCACAATTCATCGATTCATGGGTCTGGGTCACAGGATTTTTTACTTTTGGGTGACTGGGTCACAAGTCACATTTTGATTTACAGGATTTTGATTTTTGGAGGACTGGGTCACAGGATTTTGATTCGGTCACAAGTCACAAGTTTCCGGCTTCTTTCCAGAGAGGGGATTGCACATATTTTGGATACTACTGTTGTGATCGTCGGAAACAACAATTTTTCCGATTGTAGTTTCAGCAAGTCAAAATCGGGGAAGAATTGTGCCATATTGATATGTCTGGCCTGTTTCCAGTGAGATATGCTGGGTTTTGGAAAATTCTGTTTGAATGTAACTGATTCCTAAATTAAAGGCATCAGTTAATCATTCCTTAATTATATATATAATTAAATTAGAAATAATATTCCAAATTAGAACCTGATATTTGAAACTACAAAACATATACTGTAGTTTTGAAATGTAGTAAAGTAACTACAGGACTTATGTATTGTTCCCTTATCCAATTCGACTCTACTATTCTAGTCAATTAGCATCGAAATAAAATGTACTTTGAGTTTCTATATTAAATGGCTTAAGGTCCACATCGAAATTTCTCTTTGTTGCCAATAAAATATTACATCGGTAATTTATTTAAAATATAAATAAAAAGGAATAATAACTTCAGTTAATGACACCTACAATTTATTTGCTGATGATCGATTATTGAAGTACCGTCACTAATTGTCGACGATATCATTAATGATATGGGTTCAATAATCGTTGAAATATGTGCATTAGTGACCACTGACAATATTACTGACACTAATTCCATTTGAATCATCAATAGATTGTACATCACTTATCAATAAAAGTTTCATCGATGATCATTGACTCTATAGTGGGCGAAATAACTGGAACTAATCGAATCAAATCGGAATTGACCGATTTGATTTGATTTGATTTGATTCTACTTAAATTTATATGATTTTGGTTTTTAGAACTAAGAATCGATCAGTTTTTGGCTATGTTCCGATTCAAGTACCGACAACCAAGAATTGAGAATCAATTCTAAATCAATTATTTTTTAATTAATTATTTTATTTGTTAATTTGATGAATGATTTTTACTAGACAATATTTTCATTTGTTTTTTATGAAACTTATTGTTTATATTTTAAATATATGTATCAACTTTTTGTGATAAAACTTTGCATTCTAACTCTCATTATTAATTTAAAAATTTTGATTATGGAACCAAATAAAACCAAACCAAATTGAAATCATTTGATTCAATTATTGTTCAGTTACATGATTACCAATGTAACCGATGGCTCATCATGAAAAAAAATAAAATTGATTCTCTATTTGATACCGACTCTCTTTGGAACCAATAATTCGAAACCACATTCACCCCTTTGTCCATTAAATCTCTCCTGCTTCAATAAATAGAATATCTTATGTGCTCCATTTAATATATGCATATAATTGCACTACTTTGATATAGGAATAGGAAAATCAACAGAAATTACACTTAGATGATTTTCATTGGAAGAAAATGAAATTAAAAAGAAAAAAAGGCTAATAAGATGCTGCCACGTCAGCACCCTGTTCAACTTCTCAAATTCCAGTAATGTCAATACCGTGCTTTATTATGCACTAGGTGAAATACCTATTTATGTTTTCCAATTGCACATACCATAGTCGTTGACATGTTTGCTTGCCAATGTAGGCTCTAACTTTGTGCCCTGTAGTTAAGTTGACCTTGATCAAGCTTTGATGACATTTACAATAGAATTGAGCTTCTGCCTTCTTAGCGTTTGTAGGGCTAAAGCAAGGAGCTTTGTCGAGGCTAATTAGTTGTACTAATTTGTAAAGAGAGTGAGAAAGATTAGTGATTCAACATGATAGTTTCGAGTTTCTTTTAACTTTTTCAAAAACTCGAGTCAATTTTTTTAAGAACGAACTAGTTGGATAAATATAAAATGATTTTCTGATGACATCATTCTTTGTTAATCCATACGCCCGATCCCGTTTATCTACGCATAATGTAAACTGAATATCGCTGGCTTAAGGCAATTTGACTATATTCTTGTAATATTATATCAATTTCCTTTGTTTTTTCAAAATATTTTATTATTCCACTATGCCAATTGGAAATACTATAATGTCCTACTTTATCTTTTCCGAAAAATATTCCGGGCTCTGAGACAAACAATTTTGAAAAATTTCAGACATTTTCTGAATTGATATCGCAAACAAAATCTTTAAAAAAGATTATCAAATATGCTTGGATAATGATGTTTTATGACAAAGCAAACAAAAAATTAGCTTACACCAAGACGAAGTAGGTAGGACACGTTTATTTTTATTATATAAACATGGTGTGTTTTTGTTTTGTCGGTTTTGTAGAATAATGGCTTTGCTTAGTTTTCTAATATGGCTTTATGTATTGACCCGTGTTTCAATTTGCAACCACTCGAAATTCATAAAGTTCGATTTTTATATTGGATTTTGTTACTTGTACATCAAAATTGTACACGAGTGGTTACAAAACATGATGTGGAGGAAAAATATTGGATGAAAAGGTTAACCGCAATTTAAATTGATAAACAGTAGAGCGTCATGTGACATTATGTAATCTCATATATACATGTAGTAAGATCGTTTTATAGATGTCTAACGTGACAACATTTCAAATAAATTCATGGGAAATTAAAAAGTGTAAAAAGGTAAAGAAAAAGAATAAAGGTTAGTAGGAATTTTTAGCCCTTGTTCTTGGAAATGCGGCACGGCACCAAAAAAAAAAATTAAACATGGTTCAATAAACCTGATCACGAATTTTTATTTATTTTTTAATTTAGAATCACTTGATAATGATCACATCACACGAGAAAACATACGTAGCTCTAACTCAAAATCTTAACGAGTTTTTACAAGCATGAAACTTTCTTCTAATTCATATCCAAACAGAGCATATCGTCGGCACAACTTGGTGACTATATTAATTCTTGGCTATATTATATTATAGCCATCACCTTTGTCTTTTTCCTATTAATTTATTTTTCCTCTCTCAATCAGTCTAAAATTCCAATATCCTATTTTGTCTTTTCTGTTAATAATTAGAGCTTCCAGGTGCGTTCATAACTTTATAAAGCCATTTAGAATCAAAATCAAGCGTTAAAAAAAAAAAAAAAAAAAATTAGCTGAGCCGAGCCATAAAGCTATTTGGAAAAAAAAAAAGGAAATGGTTTAGCAGAGCCGACCCATTTAGCCAATGAGCTCGGCTTAAGCAGCTCTTTTATTCAATGTATAGATATAAATATAGGATAGGAAAAAAACACGGCTTAGCCGAGTCGAGCCATATATCAATTCGGCTTGGCTACTTAGCTTTAGATATAGATATATCTGGCATAAGATTTGGAAAAAAAAAATAAAAAAAATCCACGGCTTAACCGAGCACCGAGCCGAGCCGTATGGTCATTCTACTCGACGGAGGCTTAGCTACTGTACCCCAAAACTGTCTCTTTTAACATAGGTAGAAGAAAAACAATATGGTGGCACAAAGCGACAAATTTGTAATTTACAATATTACTTTCAACTTCGGTGTGCCAGAATAGACTATAAAAATTAAACAAGAATATAATCTTGAAAATTTTGTGAGTCCCAAGACACAAACATACACGTGCCTTTTATCAACTGTTTATAAATTTGAACAAAATAAAATAATATGAGCTTGTAGATTCAATCATGGTTTAATATGAGCTATGATCCGAACTATGATAAATTGACCTCACGTGTCGATAAGATGAATATCATGGAATAACGATATCGATAGGTTTTATTAGGATTAGCTCGACTATGGGTTTGTTGCCTCATGGTCACATGAAATTGTTCTTAATCATTGTCGATTTGTATGTATACATCGATTCTCTTTTCAATCAAAATATAATACGAAGTGATATTTCCACTGCCTTACGAGTATACTCAAGACATAACCAAAGAGATTCAACGCAAACCCATTTGTAATCTACGAGATGATTATTAAAGTGAAAAGGTCACTGTAGTAATCGACGTCTATACAAAGAGTGATCTTTGATGACCAATCTAATTTTCTTATTCTCCTTTATTCTCACCAATAATCTAAGAAACCCTAGGATGCTTGTCCCATGTGCTCAAATCTCAAATTCTATAGATGGAAAATCCTACACAAGGTAAAAAGCTTTAAAGATGTACAATTTACTCAATATTTTCCTTACGTGATTACTTTTCTTTACATTCATACTTTTTCAAGGATATTTTACCGATTCTCACACCGGATGAAAACTCGAGCCAAGAAGTCCAACTCTTTCTCATTGCAAGATTTAACTGATCGAATCGCTGTCATCTCCACGGACAGAAAAATTCGATCAGTATTAAATGAAATGACAGGGAATCAAACGGAATACAACATTTTTCTACGTTCAAAATTTTGAAAAGTTGATGTTGTTGCTGGTGTGGTCGTACATTGGACTAAAATTCACATATATTGATTTAGTCAAACGGTGCCTAGGTTGCGGTCTGAACCATGCACCAATCAATAATTGCCGCAATTTTTGAGCTCCAGAAAACTGCTGATAAGTACCCAACGGAAAATTGTGTTATTTGATTTGACCATTTGTTTGTTGAATGTTTCGTGTTTGATAGGAAATAAAATTTTGATTTTAATTTAAATCACAGATTTCATCGAATCCATCACTTTTCAACTTTACACATTTTGCCCGTGTTTGGGGCACATTTTTAATCCAAAAAAATGAAAAATATAGCCGTTGAAAATGAAAAGGCAGCGACTTTTATTTGACATTCATCTCAAAGTGGGATCCAAATTTGACAGCTAACGATCATATTTTTTCTTCAAACGAATTGAAAATGTGCTCCAAATGGGAGCTTTATAAACTTTTATCAAAATTTACTAAAATCTGATTTTATTCCCACCAAACAGGAACTATACATATATAAAAAAGGTATTTGCTTATGAGTAACTCTTTAAGATTAAAAAACCCAAATGTCATAGAAAATTGAATAAGTATTATAGGTGTAGAATTCTTTTTTATTTACTTAGGAAATATGTTCATATACATAAACTAGAAATAATTGGAGCTGTTCCTTCGTAGAATATATTGCTTACGTGCGGAAAAAAGAATAGTGTAATAAGTTGTGAGAATAAGGTGTCGTTCTCTTTATCGTTTTCGGATCTTTTTTGTTATCTGTTTTCCAAAATAGTGAAAACGTGTTCTCTTTCATGTTTTCGAAAACACGTTTTTGAAAACGAAAGAAACATTTGTACAAAAAACACCAAAACGATGAAAACATCGTTTTGGCTGTTTTCAAGCCAAACCCACCCAAAACACAGAAAACAATTTTGTGCACTGTTCATTCTTTAGCCAAAACAATAGAGCAGCCAAAATTTTCACCAGAAATCTCCAACCACCATTGCACCACCACCACCAAAAGCACCACTAGAAACCCCCACCACCATAGCCAAAATCGGCATCCTAGAAATACCGCCACAGCCAAAATGCCACCAAAAAGACCACAATCGACATCCCAAAAATACAACCCCCACCACATGGACCAACATTTTTCCGGATCTATCTGCTTCAATTCCTCATCCCCACAACGTTGAATCATAAAATTGGCCCCAATCGAGTCTTCAGCAGGCACATAGAACCATGGGTTACATGTCAATTGCAACAATTAATTCAAAAACAATTCCAATTTTTGAATCCTCCACTATTTTTCCAGATTACAAATGAAGTTTTCTGTTGTTGTTTGCTGTGAATCGGTGGCGTGATTGTGGTCGTCTGGTGTTGGGGAGTTGTCTGGAGGTGTGTTCTGACCATGGGGGTGGCCGGAATCTTGATTTCCGGCAATTTTCAATTGAGAAACAACGAATTTTGAACACGAATTCCGACCTCTGTAGTTATTGGAATTGGGTTCAGTTTGGTGGTATGTGAAGCTTGAAGTGAGGGCTGTCAACCGGTGGTAATGTCCGGCGGCTTTGGTAGCCGGAGCTCACCAGAGTTTGGCTTCATTTTATGGTGGGTCGTGGTCGGTTCGTGAAAATAGAAAATAATGAAAACAATGTAAACATCTTTTGGAAAATGTTTTGAAAAATATTTTTACAAAATGACAAAAAGAACACGTTTTCAATAATCTCAAAATGAACACTCAAAACACAAAACTCAAAATGAATTCAAAACTCAAAATACAAAACTGAAACACAAAAAGAAACGGCCCCTAAGAGTTTGACTAAAACTATAGTAAAAAAGCTTTTATTAGAATATAATATATGGATTACGATTAAATAACTAATTTACTTATTTATAATTTTGACCGATAATAAAATTTATATATTTTAGAAATTTATCTAAATGAATTCTTTGAACTTAGACAAACATTGAATTCAGATCTAAACTTGTTGTCACCCGACCGAGGTAAAAAACACGTGACAATCAAGTCAAGCAAGAATAATCAATGTAATTATTGAAACTGTTATGACTTCTAAATTATTTTTTATGTTAAACGTGGCTATTCAATAACTATTTTTTACTAAGAGTTCGTTTGATTACGAGTATGAAAATAAAATAGATTTTAGGCAATTCAATTGTCTGAGCTTATTTGTATGAAAATTATTAATTAAATGAATTTGATTGAATTAGTTCTTAACCTAGGAAATATAAAACTTGTTCATTAGTTATTATTTGGTAGACGAGAGAGGGAAAATAGATGAGAGAGCGTAAATTACTTGGAAAATAAAGACAACGCCTCCCTAAAGAAGATATTTTCCTTATTTTTGAGAAAAATACGATCACGTGACCAAAGATTGGAAAAAATTGTCTATGGAAAAATTATCAATCAAACATTCCAAGAGTAAGAATTTTGATAGAAAAACGACATTTTTCATGGAAAATAAAGCTAATCAAACACACATTAATAGGATTTATTTTCTTTTCGAATAATTGTAAACTTTTCTTACTTTAAATCTTGTCCAAACAAGCTCGTCACTTTCCAAGCATAATTGATGTTACAACTAAAATGACATTTTTAACATGTAACTCCCGTATGTTATGCTGCAATTTTAGGATTTTCTAAGGCAATACTGTCCTACGCTGCATCATTGTCACAGTCTTCACTTTCCAATCAAATTTTCAAGTAATTAGAACCTAAATTTGCATTTTCTCCTATCAAATTGTGTATATAGAATGTGTCTGAACTCATTATATCCAATTTAACTTATATTTAACTAATTATGTTTATTTGATTGATTATTAGTATTGAATATTAGTTATATGTTTTTTTTTTCGATTACTTGAATTGATTGTTTGTATCAAATATATAATAAAATTTTTAAACGTAAATATGTATTTTCTTGTGATGAACAATACATTAATAAAATGATTTTTTGAAATCAAATGGATGAAAATGATTAGCAAAATATTAATGAAGATATATTTTTTAAATGTAAATCTGCATTATTTTAAGTCAAGTATGAATCGTTCAAAAATCAAGAACAAAGTATTCGATTTGTACATTGTTTGATTGTACCCCTAACTCATAATATCCATGTCCACCCTTGACTGTCTCTTTAACCGTCGAATCCTTCGATACATATTCATAAAAAACGGGTGAACCATGATAATCCATATCTTAATCAAGTTTCCAATCTAGAAGTGTTGGACTCCATCTCAACATTCGTACAACAATTTGAATTGCCGTCATTTGCTACTATTGCGTTGCCTATCCCATAAGAAATAAATTCGTGCTACATTATTTCAGATGACTTTTAAAATAAGAAAATTCCACTTTACTTTTATTATGTATAAATTGTTGAATCGTGTAAAAGCTCGCGAAGTAGATATATAGCTAGCAAGCAACAGTTTATAGCATCCTAACCTTGCGAAAGTAGAAATAACTTTGACAATTTTTGAACCCTCTAATATTACATTCCCCTAGAATTTGTACTTTTATTTTTTCATTATTTCTATTTACATTATAAAGTATATCACACCCTATTTTTATGAATAAATTAAAAAAGTACCATATGTTATAAACTATAAAGAAAAAGAGAACTAATAAATGAGTCGAAATTTAATTGTGTATTTGATTGATAATCAAGATTCAAGACCCATATTTAAGAGGTTCAAAATGAGAGTTACACTTGGAATAAAACACTCTCTAAACTGGATAAGTTTTTATCTATGCATGATGATAAGATTACATAATCATCAATATTTAATTATTTATCTTTTTATTTTACAACACTCCACATTAGATTATTATTTATACAATAACTATCTCATTGAAATCTTGTTTGGCAAAAAAATTTGATGGGACAAAAATGCCAACAAATGAAAAGGAGTACAAATAATATGGAGTAATAAAATATTGTCTAGTTAAAACATTATCAAGAAAATTAAGTGGAGCAAAACTTGATCAATGGAAAAAGTATACAATCACTCCCCCGATTCAATGGAACAAAACTTGATCAATGGAAAAAGAGTATAGCCACCCCCCTGATTTCAATTCTTATATCAAGCGATCCAAGTATTGTACCATCTTTATACGAAATATTTATCAACCCCTGATAACTGTAATATCATGATGATTTAGAAAATGGCTCTTTCTTGAGTCTCATACATATAAGAGTATACTTTTTTAGGTAAATGCCTTATACGTTGAGGACGTCATTACGCAAAAAATACACCTAGTTAAACTTTATGAGGAAAAACTTTATGGAAAAAAAACCCTAATGAAGGAAGAAAAGTATATTATTTTTTTGAATATGTCGCAAAAGCTGCCTCATTAAAACCCTTGTTGGAAAAATTCAACGGAACAAAATCTTGATCAAGGGGAAAAAAAGTACAACGCGTGTTCTCCCCCTCAATATATTAAATTCGTCAATGATAGTATCAAAATCATATAAGATAAATTATCTATAACCACATTTATTATATGCATATTAAATTTCATGCATCGTCATGCTAATGAAATAGAGATTTGTAATTATATCTACCACATAATAATTTATCTATTTACAAAATTTTTCGGGAAATTCATTATATAAATAGTCGTACATTTTATATTACGACTTTACTTTTTCTATATTCATTTCATATGAGTATATACATTTAAGTGTTCAAAATGTGAATCCAGTAACTTTTAAGTTTCTCTAGTAAATTCAATTGATTAGAATTGCGTCCATTTATTTGACCAATTATTTATTTGATCGATATACTTCAACGAATTTATTTTGATTCCTCGCTATTCATAATATGATGTAATACACCATGTGTAAAAGTATTTTCGACGACTTTTTCTTTTTGATTTTATTTCTTTTTTTGTAACGACATAATTTATTGAGAAATCTCAACTTTTAATTAACCGAGTACATGAACATCTTCTAAGAATGTTATAATTTGTTATGTCTAAATACTTCACGAGTATAAATCTCCTTAATATGACAATCTTTGCAAATTCTCCATTTTCATTTGGAGATATTATATTAGAATCGAATATCATCAAATATCATGTTAACTAATTTCCTCTAGGACATTAATTCAAGTTGGAGCATTTAAAGTTGGTGTATGGGATATTGTTAATCTCTTTGGTCAATATATGTATCTAAATAAATTATCTTTCGAATTATCTTTTGTGAGGATTTAGATAATGATACATTCGTACATTATTTTCAACTTCTTAATCCCCCTAGTGCTAAGCGAATTGTCCAGTTAAATGACAATCATCAAACATCTTTATAAAATATCATCCGCTAGAGCTTGAGATATTGTATAAGGGTTCAAACTTCTCATTTATTCTCAACATTTTTTACTTTCCATCTCACTACATTGTAGTTGATTAATTTTGCATCTACTGCACTATCAAAATAATTTGACCAAAAAAATAGGATTTGATCACAAGCCAATTATAATATGGAGAACTACGATATTGACATGATTCATAATAGTTTTCTCTAAACAGAAATTGAAAGTATTTTGCTCTCAATTAAATTAATACGAGGCGTTTAACAAATAATAGTGTTAAATCAACATCTCAACTAACACTTGTTAAAAAGCCGAGATTTATAATTACTAGCATTAACAAGACATACTTTATTGATTGTGTAATCTGAAAATTATGCTCATAATTTAAGCAGTAATTCTGCAAACTTCAGGTTGCGCAATTATCTAATATATCTAGTATATGTATCAAATTTATTAGATACAACTAATATTTCGATGATTAACGTGGAGGGTGATGATGCACCATTTGTTATCTAGATTAATTTTCAGAAATATGGGGAATAAACTTTGCAAGTTTCTTTTTTATTTAATGGAGAATAAATTACTAGTAATAGTAATCTCATCCCTTTATATCACATAACATTGACTCTTTCAGAGTCTCAAAACAATATTTTCACAAATATTGATGCATATATAAACTATTGCTTCTTTAGAAGCAATTTAATTAAAATTGCAATTCTTTAAAATAACCACATTATATTTTTCAAAACTATTAATAAATATAAAATTGTACTTCTGAAATATCAACACAATATTCTTGATGATTTGTATTAATTGATTCAAAAAATTCTGCAATATTTTTCTAGAATATTCAAATGTTTGAATCGTACTTCGTTCCCTATTAACAATTGATCTTACCAAAAAATCGTCACCTATTGAGTCCCGAGCTTGATCACTGAGATTGAGCACGAACAAGATCTTCCGTACCTGAAACAAAGGCGTCGAGGTGTGTCCTCGTCGCCCCTCCGATGCTTAAGTCAGACAAGGATGTTGAGAAAATATATTGCTGAATATATGTGTGGAAAACGTACCGTGATACTGAATGAGAGTGCCCTACTTATAGTGGTAGGTAGCGTAGTTCAAGTAGGATTCATCTCCTTATTTTCAGGAGTAAGTATTCGAATGTAAGTAGGAGTTGGGACTTACCTTATTTGAGGTGTTACCAAAGACAAGACTCCTTCGTAATCTAGAATTCACGGGTTGAGGTGTCCGCGTAGGATTAGGGATCTTGACGAATGAAGCGGGCGATACCTGGTTAGGGAGTGGGCCGATCGCCCGAGTAAATATCCCGAGGCCTCGAGTCCCGAGGACTGTGGAACTAATTATTAGAGCAATCTGGGGTCATTGTCCTCGAGGATATAAATGCCCGAGGATGATACAAACCCGAGGAATCACGTCACCCTGTTCAGAAGGAAACATTGGAACTCCTCGTGCTCGGGGTAGATCCAATATTGACCACATCATTGGCCCCCGTGCATCCAAGCCTCGGGATTTGAGGATGGATGCAGTGCTCTATCCTGCTCGACGCTGAGCTGATCGTTGTATGCTCGATATGCCCCTAGGGCATTCGTCATGATGACGTAAGCCCTGGTTAAAAAGGGCAGTTAAAAATGGTGTCTTGGATGTGTGACGCGTGGCGAAATCGGAGGGTCAGGATGGCGACTCTTGGTCTTCCCCCCATGGGAGCCTATAAATACCCTTTCCCCAGTTCATTTTTTACTTTTCAACTTTCAGTAACTCTCTCAGACGTCCTCGAGATCCAGTATTAAGGTACGAGCTCGAGAACTTAAGTTATTTTTTGTAGAATAGAATAGTTGTATCCTCGGGATAGGATGTCGTCGAGTAGCAGTGAGAGTTCGTCCTCGTCCTCAGGTACGATTCCTGAGGAACATGGAGGATCGATTGTTCCCATGGCAATTCCCATCAATGTTCAGCCTCGAACCCAGTCAATCCCGACCCCCTTCACTTATCCCGAACTTCCCTGTAAGTTTAAGGAACATTTGGCAGTTGCCTGTGCTCGGGAATTTGGGGTAATGCCGGGCTGTGACGTTAGGAGTCCTGAGGCCGAGGATAGGATGGTTATAGCTCGGGAGGGGGAGTTTGTTATTTTTAGGGATACTTTGAAATCGGGTTTCAGATGGCCCTGCACCTTCTTCCTAGCACTCATGGTCGAGTTTAATATGTGCCGGGCGGCACTAGTGCCAAATGGGTGGAGGATGTTGGTGTATTTCTTCATCGCTTTGTAGATACCTAGGTATTGCGTGAGTATATTGATCTATGTAGGATGGTCTTCGACCAAAAACGGCTCCCAATTTACTGCTTTGCTTACCTTTCATCTCGAGGAGGTTTTAGGGTCAGGGATGCCCGGCTCACGAAGGGGTGGAAAGAAAAATGGTTTTATGTTGTTCCCCGAGGTAATGATCTTCCATTCGATTCCTCGATGGGGGTTCCCGGACACCTCGAGTTTTTGTGAGGGTCGGCCTATTTCGAGTCTTTAGAGAGGGATAGGCGGATGTTAGAGGACCTCGAACCCACTTGTGTATGATGTAGACGATATCCTCGGGGACGATATCCTCGACACTTGCATACGGATATGAAAGGCCTCGAGGGTAGGACTTGTACTTATCTCTTGTTTATTTGCTTATTCGAGAATTCTTCATCGTGCTCGATCTAATAGCTTGAACTCATGTATGCGGGAATGGCATTCGATCCGCCGAGCCTTCGCGGGCCGTGGGCGGGAAAAGCAAAGCTCCTCGGCCGAGCACCGGTCGGAAAAAAAGGGCAAGAAGAGGCCTCGAGATTCTAGGTACGAGCATCCAGAGCGGACTGGTGAATCATCGAATTCACGCAGATCGTGAACCCCCTGCGAAGAACGCTTCCCCGGGGTACTCCACGAGAACTCCTCGTGCTGCCCCCGCCGTCGTGGACCTAGGGGACGAGGAAACACCACCACGCTCGGGTAATCCCAAGGACCACGAGTTGTGCTACCTTGTTCGACCACGATCGATAAATTTCGGGGTGACGTGCGGCGATGAGGGCCCAAATTTGGTTGAGAAATTGTTGACGAAGGTTAGCTCGAGCATTCATTTTTGTCCGATGTCTTTAACTTAACATCTCGAAGTTTTAGCTCTTTCTTATGATTCCTCGGGGGCGTTGAGCATGAGCCCGGGGTCTATGAAAGGACGGAGAGGAGTCCCCGACGGGTGGCTAGCCTTCTTGAGCAGGCCAAGGTTCGGGAAAGAAGGATCGCCGACCTCGAGGCTGAACGTGCCCGCCTGATGAAGGAGCGCGACGAAGCCAAGAACGAGCTTGGTAAAGCTCGGAAGGCCGAGGATTTAAGGCTCGAGATGGAGCGAGCCCAAAAGGATTTTGAAGAAAAGCTGCATGGTGCCCGGGACATCGCCATCGAGGACTTCAAATCCTCTGGGGACTTTAAAGCGTTGAGGGGGGAGTATGCAGTGGGCTCGTACTTCCACGCCCTAAAGGAGGCTCGGGCATTCCTCCGCTCGAGGCCTACGACGGCAGGGACTTTAAGGGCATTCCGGATGTTCTTTGCGAACTCGAGCTTTCGGAGTCCGAGGAGGCGACGGACGATCGGGGAGGTGGATGTCGAGGCGAGGTAGTGACGACCGACGGGGGTCGATGAACGATCCCGGGGCTGGGGATGTAAATTGATTGTTTTTGGTTGTGAAGTGTTTTGCCCGAGCTTGGCATTATGTTGTTAGATGTTAAAAATTTTTGTTCTAGCTCGGTTGTATTGGGTGCTCGATGACATTTCTTTTGTACAAGTCTTTTTTCCTATGCACGACTTTTAGCTAAGTATTAAACGCAAAATAATATCGACGTTTGTTTTAGAAGGAAAGCATAACTCGGGGGACTCTAAAAATGCAATAACACCGATTTATATATATATACATGTAAACTCGAGGTTCTCCACGCACTTATAGAATCGTGCAGTACTATTCCCGAACACGGGTCATTGTATCGTTAGTTCAAGTACAACGCTCGACGTCTTTGGCCGGTTTTTAGGCTCGAGCATTGCCGGAAACAAATTGAGCTGGACGATAATTAAGAACGGACCTTAAAGGCTCGACGTCGATTAAGAGTTTAAAGGCTCGACGACGATAAAGAATTTGAAAGCTCGACGACTTTAAGAGGTTTAAAACTCGACGACAATTAGGATTTAGAAGCTCGATGACTTTTAAGAGGTTTAAAACTCGACGACATTTAGGATTTTCAAAGAGTTTCAAGACTAAAACAACAAGTCATAATCTCGAGGATAGCCTGTGTAATAATGAATTTATGTTCCGAGCACGAGCATTTTTGTGAGTACATTTCTAGCCAAAGTAGCTACGTTGGAAATGATCGCGCTCGAGGATCTTCATTTTTAGAATGGGGATTCTCCACCTAGGCATTTTCAGAGGGTCGAGATCGAGGATAGCTCATTGGCTTAAGTGAG
Organism: Fraxinus americana; assembly: GCA_035079005.1. NCBI lineage: Eukaryota > Viridiplantae > Streptophyta > Magnoliopsida > Lamiales > Oleaceae > Fraxinus > Fraxinus americana. The sequence goes on along the minus strand of CM068710.1, from coordinate 33,686,806 downwards.
TGCGAGCTCGAGAAGGAGCCCGATTTGCAACAAAGAGATGAGCTCGAAGATAGCTCGCGACTCGAAGTAAATGCGAGCTCGAGGAAGAGCCTAGTTCTGACAAAGTGATGAGCTCGAGGATAGCTCATTTTTGCATGAGTAATGGACTCGAGGAGTGCTCATAGACTCGACTAAATATTGATCTCGAGGAAGAGCTAGTTTACGGCAAAGTGATGAGCTCGAGGATAGCTCATTTTGCGGCGAGTAATGAACTCGAGGACGGCTCCTTTTTGAGGTCATGTAGAGGTCCCGAACCCGAGCACCACCACTTGTTCTTAAATCGCCATGATCTTTACGCGATGGTCATGCTCGAGTATCACTCGTAATATGCCCATGTGTCGGGTCCCGAACCCGAGCACCACCACTGTTCTTAAATCGCCAACAGTCTTTCTGGCAGTGGTCATGCTCGAGTATCACTCGTAATATGCCCACGTGTCGAGGTATGCTTATATATGTTTGAGGCATTTTGCTCGAACCACGCCATGAGGGCCCGTGGGCGACGGGACTTTATGGAGATCATGCCCGTAGCACTTCTCGAAGTATGCTCATGACATAGGTGAGGTATTTTGCTCGAACGATGTCATGAGGGCCCGTTGGTGACGGGACTTTATGGAGATCACGCCCGTAGCATGTCTCGAGGTATGCTCATGACATAGGTGAGGTATTTTGCTCGAACTATGTCACGAGGGCCCGTCGGTGACGGGACTTTTATGGAGATCATGCCCGTAGCATGTCTCGAGGTATGCTCATGACATAGGTGAGGTATTTTGCTCGAACTATGTCATGAGGGCCCGTTGGTGACGGGACTTTTATGGAGATCATGCCCGTAGCATGTCTCGAGGTATGCTCATGACATAGGTGAGGTATTTTGCTCGAACTATGTCATGAGGGCCCGTTGGTGACGGGACATTTATGGAGGTCATGCCTGTAGGTTATCTTCGGGAATAATACTTCGACAAATCTTTGTTGGAAAAAATCCAACAGCTATTTAATACAAACTTGGGTGTTCTTGAATAAACATGGGCTCATAAGCCTTGGAAAGTGATTTGTCGAAAAATGCAGAGGGCGTGCAAGCCTGATGAGAGTTCTTGAAACTAAACGTAAACAACCTAAATGCATTGGGCATGCAAGCCCGAAAAATAAAGAAGAAAATAATACCCGTAACACGATAGAGGTCATGATATTTACTTGTAATAAATTTTGAGATTGTCGGCATTCCACGGTCTCGGTAATGATCTTCCCGATGTATCTCGGAGGCTGTATGCTCCTCCCCGAACTTGTCGGACAACTTCAAATGGTCCTTCCCAAGTTGGACCGAGCTTTCCAGGGGTGTGACCAGCGGCCTCGGCCCTTCTAAGTACTAGATCTCCCATTCTGAACCTCCTGGGCCGAACCCTGCTATTGAAGTACCGGGCTGTTCTGTTTTGGTAGGAGGCTATTCGTAGCGCGGCCTGTTCTCGTACTTCCTCCAGGAGGTCAAGATGTCCAGTAGTGTGCTCCTCGGCAGTGTGTTCCATGCGCCTAAGTGATGGTAGGCTGGCTTCAATGGGGATTGAGGCTTCCACTCCAAAGGCCAGCATGAATGGGGTCTCCCCTGTCGTAGTTTTGTGTGAGGTCCTGTAAGCCCATAGTATGGCAGGCAATTCATCGGGCCAGTTACCATGAGCACCTTCAATCCTTGTACGGAGGTCCTGGAGTATGATGCGGTTGGTCACTTCAGCCAAACCATTACTCTGGGGGTGTGATACCGAGGTTAGACGATGATTTATCCCGAGGTTAGTGCAGAAGCTTCTGAACCGGGTGTTGTCGAATTGTCTTCCGTTGTCTGTGATGAGCACCTTTGGCAACCCGAATCTACAGATGATGGACTTCCAGATGAATGCCCTGAGCTTGGGCTCTGATATGGTTGCCAGAGGTTCCGCCTCCGCCCACTTAGTAAAATACTCAACGGCTACTGCTACGAACTTTACTTGACCTCTTGCTAGTGGGAATGGTCCGAGGATGTCCACCCCCCATTGCTCGAAAGGGGCAGAGCAACATATGGTTGTGAGCTCTTCCGCTGGAGAATGGATGACATTACCGAACCTTTGACACTTGTCACATTTCTTCACATAGTCCGAGGCGTCCTTCTTCATGGTAGGCCAGTAATATCCATACCTTATAAGTTTGTAAGCAAGAGCACGGGCTCCCTGATGGTTTCCGCATATTCCCTCATGAACTTCTGTCATAGCTTGCATTGATTCCGAGGGTCTAAGGCATCTGAGGTATGGGAGCGTAAAACTTCGGCGGAAGAGGACCCCTTGGATCATGCAGTACCTTGATGCTCTAGATCGGATGCTCCTAGCTTCCCTTGGATCTTCGGGCAGGATCCCATTAGTTACGAACTCAACTATAGGGTCCATCCAAGAGGGCTCATTGTTAATGTCCATGACAATGTGTTCTCTACATATACTTGGTTCCGTTGCAATTTTGATGTGAACCGTCTTGTCAAGCCCGTCTACTCCCATAAAAACAAGTCTTGATAATGCGTCGGCTTTACTATTATTAGCTCTGGCAATTTTTAGAATCCGGCAATCGCTGAATCGTCTCTGCAGGTCATGCACTTTTAAACAGTACATGGTCATTTTTTCATCCTTCCTCTCGAAAGTCCCTTCAATCTGCCCCACCACGAGTTGCGAGTCGCTAAATAGCCTGACATACTCTATTCCCAAACTATTAGCGAGTTCTAGAGCAATGACCACAGCCTCATACTCTGCTTCATTGTTGGTGGCCTCAAATTCGAACCTAAGGGCACATTGAATTTCGGTTAGTTTGTCTGGGCTGTTGATGATAATGCCTGCACCCGAGCCCGACGAGTTAGATGCTCCATCTACGAATATCTCCCACGGGTCAGCCGTAGTCGTCGGGATGTCCCCTGGCCCCCGAGCCCTCGGGGTGAGCTCTGCGACGAAATCCGCTAACACTTGTCCTTTGATAGATGGCCTGGGTTTGAACTCTATATCATATTCTCCCAGCTCTATAGCCCACTTCAACAATCTTCCTGAGACGTCTGGCACGGAGTATCTGCCTGAGTGGTTGGTTAGTGAGGACTATGATGGGGTGTGACTGGAAATATTGCCGTAGCTTCCGAGCTGCCATAACAAGTGCCAGGGCTAGTTGTTCTGCCAATGTGTACCTTGTTTCGGCGTCCAACAACACTTTGCTGACATAGTAGATGGGTCGTTGAGCCTTCTTTACTTCTTTCATCAATACCCCGCTCACTGCATTTTGGGACACGGCGAGGTACAAGTATAATGTATCCCCGGGCTCGGGTTTTGTGAGGACCGGAGGGGCTGCCAACGTTTGTTTCAGTTCTTGAAGGGCCCTCTCACAATCCTCGTTCCAAGTGAAGTTCTGATTGCCTCTTAAGACCTTGAAGAAGGGAAAACACCTATCAGCCGCTCTAGACATGAATCTATTCAAGGCTGCAACCCTACCTGTCAACTTCTGCACATCTTTCTTATTCCTTGGTGATTCCATGTTAATCAGAGCTCGTATTTTGTCTGGATTTGCCTCGATTCCCCTGTGAGTGATCATGAATCCCAAAAACTTTCCCGACGCCACCCCGAAAGCGCACTTCATCGGGTTCAGCTTCATCTTATACCTCCGCATTGTCGAGAATACTTCCTCCAGATCGGTGATATGCTCATTCACTTGCCTGCTTTTGACCACCATGTCATCGACGTAGGCTTCGATGTTTTTCCCTATCATATCAGCAAACACTTTGTTGATGAGCCTTTGGTATGTCGCCCCTGCATTCTTTAAACCAAATGGCATGACCTTGTAGCAGTAGATGTCAGAGTCTGCTATGAATGACGTCTTCTCTTGATCCTCTTCAGCCATAAGGATCTGGTGATAGCCTGAGAACGCATCGAGAAAGCTATATAACTTATGACCCGAGGTGCTATCCACCAAATTGTCGATCCGAGGTAGAGGATAACTGTCCTTTGGGCATGCTTTGTTGAGGTCTGTAAAGTCGATACACACTCTCCACTTTCCATTAGCTTTATTCACGAGAACGACGTTGGCGAGCCAGTCCGGATATTGAACCTCTCTAATGAATTGGGCACTGATGAGCTTGTTGATTTCCTCGCGTATAATCTCCCTCCTTTCTGGTGCGAATTGCCTCTTTCTTTGCTTTACAGGTCTAGCATCAGATCTTACATTTAGGCGATGGACAATAACTTCAGCATCTATCCCAGGCATGTCTTCAACTTTCCATGCGAACACATCGATGTTGCGGGATAAGCACTTGACGAGTTCTTCTTTCAACAGGGCATCAAGCTCCCGACCAACAATTACTTTCTTACCATGCTCGAGCTCGACCTCCACCAAATCTTCCACGGGGGAAAGTCTGTCATGCTCGAGCTCGAGCTCACTGGTCATCAATTGCATGACGTTAGTGCTCAACCCTTGGATGCTTGTGACATAGCACTTTCTCGCCGCTGACTGATCCCCTCGCACGACTCCTATGCCCTGGCTTGTTGGGAATTTCATAGCGAGGTGAAAGGTGGACACTATGGCCCTGACTTTGTTCAATAGTGGTCTTCCAAGTATGGCGTTGTATGGCACTGGCATTCGGACAACATGGAAAGGTGTGATCTCCGTTACCTGTCTCTGTGCCGAGCCCAGGGTTAGTGGGAGGTCTACAATACCTTCGGGGATAATCGCTCCGCCCCCGAACCCTTGGAGGGGGGTCTTGACCATCTTCAGCTGGTTGGTAGAAATTCCCATCTTCATGTAAGCGTCATGGGACAGTACATTGGCTGCACTTCCGTTGTCCACAAGTATTCTTTTGACTTCAAAGTTGGCTATTATAGCGGATATGACCAAGGCATCATCATGAGGATACGTTATGCCCTCCGAGTCTTTGGATCCAAATGTAATGTCTTCTGTGCTGTGGAGGTTGGTCCCCTGAACTGACCCGTACTGTCGGGCATATTGTTTCCGCCCATTGTGTGAATCGCCTCCCGACGCTATTCCACCAACAATAATGTTGATCGTCCCTGCTGTTTGTCTGTTCTCTTCCCCAGAGCCCGAGGCCTTTCCTCTATTGTAGTCATTCCTCGGACGTTTGTCATTCCCGACATATGCCTTCAGGAATCCCCTTCTGATTAATGCCTCAATTTCTCGTTGCAACATCAAGCATTCCTCTGTGGTGTGCCCATGATCTTTATGATAGTCACAGTATTTGGTTTTATCCCTGGCTCCGGGCGGAGACCGCAACCTCGGGGGCCATTTAAGTTCCTTCATGTCTCTGATCTCCATTAGTATGTTGGTCTTTGACGTGTTTAAGCGGGTAAAGGGCCCTGGTGGACCATCAGGCTTCGGCCTTCCCCTGCTATAATCATGCCTCAAACTTGGTTCACTCGGCCTCTTCAGCTGGGTCTTCTCATAGCTTGGGATAGTCTTCATCGCCTCCTCCATATTAATGTACTTCTCTCCTCGGGTAAGAAGCTCAGTCACGGACTTTGGTGGTGTCTTAGACAAAGACATCTTGAAGGCCTCACACTTGACCGCATATGTAAGAGCCGAGACAGCGGCTGTGATGTGGAGGTCGGTTATTTGCAACCTTTCCCCGTTGAACCTAGTCATGAAGTTACGTAGAGTCTCATTCGGGCCTTGGCGGAGTTGCATGAGGGTGGCCGCTGTCTTCCTGATGCGCTTACTACTTGCGAAGAAGGCGGAGAACTTATCAGCAAGGTCAGAGAATGATGCTACGGAGTTAGGCTCCAACGTAGCGAACCAATCCCTAGCCGCGTTCGTCAAGGTCTGGGGAAAGGCCTTGCACATTACTGCATCTGGTGCCACTTGTAGGTTCATGACGTCCGTGTACACATTTAGGTGGTTGATGGGGTCAGTGGTCCCATCGAACTCCTTCACGCGAGGGAACTTGAACTTGTCCGGGAGGGGGTAGGAGAGGACTTCTGGTGTAAAAGGAGTGCTAGGGATGAACCCCGTCATTCCTTTGGTATTCCTCTGTAGTCCCGCCGTAATCCCATCCTGTATGATTCGAGCTATTTCCCCTGAGTCCATAGCCACCAATCCCGAGGCCGGGGCTATCGGGGGTACGCCCGAGGCCCGAGTCCCGCCGTTGTCGTGGGCTTCACGATTATCCCGAGCTCGAGCATCGTCAATGAACTCTTCCGGAGGGACTGGTGTACGCTTTGGTGCTGGATCCTGGGGGGTATTCCTCCCAATCAGCAACTGGGTTAGTGTAGCAACTTGCTGGCGGAGTTCTTCGAATGCTCCAGCAGTAACCATTGCTGGTTGAGGGGGTGGCATGACTGACGACTCTCCTTGGTGTATTGGGCGCTCCGGGGCTGGGGGCTGGTCCGGAGCGGATGAGCTTGCTGGAAGACGGCTTGAACGTGTATTCACCATGACTTTTGGTAGCGTTTCCCACAGACGGCGCCAATGATCTTACCAAAAAATCGTCACCTATTGAGTCCCGAGCTTGATCACTGAGATTGAGCACGAACAAGATCTTCCGTACCTGAAACAAAGGCGTCGAGGTGTGTCCTCGTCGCCCCTCCGATGCTTAAGTCAGACAAGGATGTTGAGAAAATATATTGCTGAATATATGTGTGGAAAACGTACCGTGATACTGAATGAGAGTGCCCTACTTATAGTGGTAGGTAGCGTAGTTCAAGTAGGATTCATCTCCTTATTTTCAGGAGTAAGTATTCGAATGTAAGTAGGAGTTGGGACTTACCTTATTTGAGGTGTTACCAAAGACAAGACTCCTTCGTGATCTAGGATTTCTAGGTTGGGGTGTCCGCGTAGGATTAGGGATCTTGATGAATGAAGACAGGCTATACCTGGTTAAGGAGTGTGCTGGATTTGCCCAGGTAAATATTCCGAGGCCTCAAGTCCCGAGGACTGCCGAATTAATTATTAGAGCAATCTGGGGGTCATCATCCTCGAGGATATGTAAGCCCGAGGATGATACAAACCCGAGGACTCACGTCCCCCTGTTCAAGAGAAGGAGAACATTGGAACTCCTCGTGCTCGGGGTAGATCCAATATTGACCACATCAACAATAATATTGCGCTCTTCAGGATTAATAATATAATATTGCTTAGAGCATAAATTATGTAAGGGTAATTAACATATAACGTTCTCACCTTTCATCGTTATTATGGAAAGCTTCCATACATTTCATTTTTTTGACATTTTCACCCTTATTTCACCTTTCTTTGCTTCTAGATGTGCTTTTCATCCATTTTCTCAATTAAAAATTGTGAAATGACGAAAATACTCATTCATTTAAATAAAACAAAAGGAAAAAGAAAAAAACTAATTGCAATCATAGTCTCAACTTTTTTGAAAAGAGTAAATGAGTCCCAAATAAATTAATAAAAGGGTAATTAGCACATAATATCCATATGTTTCACTATTATTGTAAAAAATGTCCATACATTTTTATTTTTTATTTTGCATTTTCTCCCTTAATTATACATTTGATAGTGAAAACCATCATTTCTATCCATTTTTATCCAAATTCTCAATAAAAAATAGTGAAATGACGAATATATCCTCCTATTTAAATAAAAAAAATAAAGAATTAATTGCAACCATAGTCCCAATTTTTTTTAAAATGGTGCAAACGAGTCCCAGATAAATTATTAAAAAATTAGAAATTAAAAAAAATATATTTTTATTTAAATATGAGGATATATTCATTATTTCACAATTCTTTATTGAGAAACTGAATGAAAATGAATGAAAATGATGGTTTGCACAATCAAATATGTAATTAGGGGTGAATATTGCCAAAAATATTAAAGGTATGAATTTTTTCGCAATAAATGTGAAAGATGATGACATTATGTACTAATTACACTTTTAATAATTTATTTGAGACTCATTCGCGTTTTAAAAAAAAATTGGGACTATGATTGCAATTAATTTTTATTTTTCCTTTTGTTTTATTTAAAGAAAATGTTATTTTCCTCATTTCATAATTTTTAATTGAGAAAATTGATGAAAATGACCTCTTGCGCAATGAAATGTGGAAATAAGGGTGAAAATACCAAAAAAATAAAATGAATGATCGTTTTTCACAATAACAATGAAAGATGAGAACGTTATATGCTAATTACCCATTATGTAAATATTTACTATTCGGGAATAAAAATATAATTTATGATAGATTTATAATATTATGATTTTCGAGAGAAAGTAAAATTTAATTAGAATATTAATGAGAATGATAATATGCTAAAGTACGTTTTATTATTACCTTTTGAGGAGCAATATGTCAATATTTTTATGAAATATTGAAAATTACAATTCATGCTCTTCAGGAGTAAGTATATTATTTTGAAATATTAATTATAATGTTGTGCAACTCAAGGGACAACAACGAACTATTATTTCAAAACATTAGTTCTTTAGAATCCATATATTTGCTTCTTTAAGAGCAATATATCAATATTTTTATAGAATATCGAAAATTATAAATCGTGCTTTTATCCAAAAATCGATCAATATTGTTCTGAAATATTGAAATTATAATATCATGTTTTTCTAGAGTAATTAATATTCTTGTAGAATATTAACAATGTTGTGCGAAAAGCACCAACAAACCATTATTTAAAAACAAAATAGTAGAATATTAATTAGCTGAAGAGTAGTGCTTTTTCAGGAGCAACAACATGATTAATTTAAAGTATATAAATGAATATAAAAAAAATATTTAGACACGTTGTGATAGGAGAATAATACAAAGATAATAATTTACATCATTAATTATATCACATAATCACAAGATAATGTTTAATTAAAACTTCTATAAAGCATTAATGTTAACCGTTGACTTGCATAACGAGATGCAAATAAATTCAATGGAATATGCATCCCAAGTCCCAACACTTACTTACAATTTGAAAAATCACGGATGTCGCTCTGGATACCACTTGAAAGTTACGAATTATAAAATTAACGGCTACTAAGTTGTCGACTGATTATTAATTATCCGTTTTTAGTTTTGACCATATGTGCATAATTAATCAATCAAAATGAACAAGTCATTTTTAATTGTTTCTAGATGGTTAATCAAACAAGTTAATTTACGTAAGTTTGAATATCACAGTAATAAAGAAAGCAATAAGTTACGAATACCAAAATGATAACGGAGAAACCCAAAATGGGTAAAAATTTCGGGACCAAACTAGTTACCTCCACTACAGACAATACGGAGTGAGTGATAGTTAAATGCTATCTAGCCAATTCTACTAGACTTCCCGATCTATTTCCTGCCAACTCCAAGACCTGCTTCAAGATCTTTTACAATTTTCTTTTCCCAGCGGAATTACAAAAACCTGCTCCAAAACTTTGTGCTTTTTCTACACTTGTAGTCCAACCTCTCTCAACCTCCAACAACCTCTAAAGTTCAATAGAGTAAGTACCTTCCTATGACCAATAGGAAGTCGGTGGTGTTTCAGTTTAATGTGTTTGATATTTTTCCCAAATATGTGGTTATACAATTTCAAGAAGAAATGATGAATCACAATGAAAGAATATGTTCTTGTATCTTTAGAGAATAGGATGATGCAATGAAAATAATGAAAACCACCTTAAAATTTCGTCCAATGACTTTGATATTTACAGGAGAGGGTAATTGGGTTGAATGAGCTGGAAAAATCTGTTTAAGAACGCAAATTAGGGTTTTTCGTATAAACCTATCGCTCGAGCTAAACCTCGACGACAGGCGAGCGATGTCCTCTTTGTTTTGTCGCTCGAGCAGTGTCCAAACGATAGACTAGCGAAAATGTAGTGCTGTGATTTTCCTTTTTTCATGTTCGAACCCTCTAGAACTCATAATCTAATTTAGACAAATTGAACCATAGGTCTTTGATTTTTACAACACATTACAAATCAGTCATTTTATCCACAGAATTGCCAACACTAGAAACCTAACACAAATTAATTTTTCTACGCAAACTCCATGCAACTAAATTTTAAGTGAAGGAATAAATTATTATGTTACAAGACATGCATGCAAATTCCGTCATAATATTCAAGTAAATGGCTGACATAGAGGATTTTCAAAATTGAGCGCAAGACATAGAATATTCTAATTGAGTGCATAATTGAAAATTTGGGTGCAGAGACGTGTAATATTAAAAATATCACAATGTGAAATTGGGTACAAACTTTGGTGCAAAGAGTATCGATCATTAATAAAAAAAATTCTAAGAAAAAATAATAATTAGATAAAAAAACGTTCGCATTGATAACGTGTTACAAATTAGAGAGAAAAAGTGAACAAATAAATAAGTCAAAATTTAAGCGTGTATTTTATTAATAATCAAGACCCGTATTTATAGGGGCGGATGGTCTCACGATGAGGTACATGCACTTAGACCAAATACCAAATTTGTTAAAAGGTATTATTCGTATGGATAAGTTTGGTTTTCCCAACATTAGGCAACAGTAGTGAGGTTGATTTGTTTGTTTTTACTTGCTTGATTATGGCCTTTATGACTTTTTGCCTTTTATGTTGTTTTGTTGGATTTGTTGCCACGGTATTCCTCCGTCATAAGTGAGGGGTGATTGAATAAAGTTTTTATTCCCAAATAATAATAATAATAATAATAATAATAATAATAATTGGAATAAAACAACTCTCTAAATAAGATAAGACTTTCTATACATAATGATAAGACTACATCATCATCAATATTTATCTTATTATTTTACAATATCATCCAAGGTAGGGAGACTTTTTATCTCACTACCACAACAAATTAACAATTATGATATCTTCTCATGTGGATCCAATGTATATTATTAAATCAATTTTATTCAATTATTAAATAATTTCATAATTTAAAGGTTGAATTGAATGTGTATTTTAATATTTTTACAGTTCCATGTGTTTGGGTGAAAATTACTGCTAGATATTTTCAATGTCGGCATCGACAAATTCTTAATTGATACTTTCTGATAGAAATGATAACTGTCCTTTAATAATGTTAATTCAATGAAAAGTTACTTTTATTTGAAAAATTAATAATAATCTTTCTGCCGACGGAATAGTTTTATCTAAAGGACACCGTGCCTTCAGCGATGGAGAAAGTTGACTCTGTAATGGATTTTTGTAAGAGAGTTAATCCACCAAATTATCCATTTGTCAGCTAATTTTTCTTGCTATCAAAGACAGACAGCAAGCAGCTTTCTTTGGTAATTATTGTCAAATAATTGATAATAAATCACTAAACAATTACATATAACATAATATCTATAAAAAAAAAAAAATCTAAAATGGTTCAGATTCATCCCCCGACCCGACAAAATTGGGCCATCAACAGAATATGGGCCAAACCCAAGTTGGCGGATGAAATTGACCCCTTGCAAGTTGATGCTTGACAGTTGCCAGTCAAGTCGTTGCGTAACTTATTGACTACAAATCCTTGAAAACTACTCTTGAGACACAAAAGTCGAGCTTGGTCCAATGCTCTTCTCACGTGCCATCAAGATAATATTCATAACACACGTATATAAAATCTGGGTGTCGGAGTATTTGATTAATTCAGATTTGTGACGGAAATTTAATAATCGAAATCGTGCGTTGATTAATTTAACGCGATGTTCAATTGTCTCTTTAACCATGATACCTTTATCTTGAGTATGATATTCCATTTATGAAGTGAGTGGTATTTGTTTTTGACGACATACTATCTATCTACCAAGATTTAACCCCGTTATCTTGAGAAAATGAGGTTTTAAATAGTGTTTTTTGGATAATGTATATTAAAAAGTATAGAAAAATTTTGAATTTACGCGCAAAATTTTTTATTATGAGCTTGTTTGGGAGGGATTAAAATCAGATTAAAATTGAAAATATAGCCGTTATTGTTGACTTTTATTAGACGAGTGGAACCCCAATAACGGCCATATTTTCAATTTTAATTGGATTTTAATCCCTCCCGAACGGGGCCTATGTAAATGTGTGGTTGAAAATGAGTTCTAATTGAATAGTTTTAAAATAATAGTTGCTGAACATGGGTAGAGTCGAATGACTTGCTAATTATAAATTTTGAATGGCCACTTTTTTTTATTTTTTGTAATATTAAACTCAAAAGAATATTAACTCAATGGGTAAATATAATAATTAATTGTATTTGTTTATAACTCAACTCTATCACGCTTTTGAGATTTCAACACAATTTAAGTATGTATGTCACGTTTCACATCTTATAATATAATGGTTAGACAATTCTTTCTTAACAATGCACGTTTAATTATATTATTAAAGTGGACACGTAGCATTGTCCTTTTTTAAACTACCGATCTTGCATGCTTAACGATTTCATTTAAAAGTTTCAAGACATTGTATGCATTTAAAATTGGATTCAACATACTGTGTTGTATGGTCCAACAACTAGTGACGCTTTGTGAGTGTCGAGTCGACTTGCGTCAACACCAATTCATGGAAGTGACTTGGAAACGGGCTGTTGGTGAAAAGTCAACAAAGTAAGAACCCACTACCGTGCATCCTCAGAAGTGATAAAATGCCAAATCCAATCAACCTCACCCGCGATGCTTCTTCTCTCCACCTCAGAACACTCCGTGAAACCTCCTAGTCCTATTCTATCTCCATGTCCAAATTATTTTTCACCCCTTTATAAATCATTCCCCCTCACTCCTTTGTTTCCACTCAAATATTCCGTCTTAATTCTTTCATTAATTGCAGTCAAGTTCAACTCAAGTCTAGAATGGCATCTACTCTTGAATTCATACGCCAACACCTTCTTGATGATTCTAATTTCACACAAGAAAACTCTTCAAATTACTTTGAGTTTGAAACAAAGCCAAACCCTGTAAAACCAACTAGTTTTAGTGAAAGAAAACCTTCACTCAACATTGCTATCCCAAAAGTAATCAAGAAAGTTGAGTACTTTGAGAGTGAAAACGTTAGCAACAGTACTGTTTGTGACCGGAAAGCTGAAGATTACGATGACCAGAAGCATTACCGGGGTGTTAGGAAACGGCCGTGGGGGAAGTTCGCGGCTGAGATTCGTGACCCCAATAGAAAAGGGACACGGATTTGGCTAGGGACTTTCGACACAGCGGTGGAGGCGGCGAAGGCTTACGACAGGGCGGCGTTTAAGCTGAGAGGCAGCAAGGCTGTACTGAATTTTCCACTTGAAATTGAAATATCTAACCCCTTGTCGGAAAACGATGCTCCGGTGAAGGCTTGCGGGAAAAGGGTAAGAGAAATTGGGAGTGAAGAGAGAGAAAAGAAGGTGAAGAGGGAGGAGGTGCACGAATTACCGGCTGCCGCCGTGCCTTTAACGCCGTCAAGTTGGACAGGCGTTTGGGGCTCTGGAGATATGGAAGGTATCTTCGAGGTGCCGCCATTGTCACCGTTCTCTCCCCACACAAGTTTGGGTTGCGCAAAGCTTATGGTTTAATGATTTGGTGGACTCAAATGAACCCGACGCTAAATGTCTGGGGTTTTTCTAAAATTAAGAAAAAAGTTGGGGCAGTTGAAGTTAAGGGTGCGAAAGACTTATACGAAACTATTTTTCTTTTCTTTTGGCTCTTTTATTAGTTGTAGATGTGGATATGTATTATTCGTTTAAAAAACATTGAAATTAGTTTAACGAAGTGACGAAAATTTAAAAAGTGACAAAAATTAAAAAAATAAAAATGAAAAACACTACAAAAACTGACAAATTTCCCAGAAAGTGAAATAATATTTAGGGCTTGTGTGGGAGGGATTAAAATCAGATTAAAATTGAAAATATAGTCGTTATTGTTGACTTTTATTAGACGAGTGAGGCCCAATAACGGTCATATTTTCAATTTTAATTGGCTTTTAATCCCTCCCGAACGGGGCCTTAATATCAATCGAAACCTTAAAACAGATCAAAGGGATTGTTGATTTTCTTTTGCATCTTGTCCATTTGTGATTATGTTTCATTTCTATTAACTAAAAATAAAACATAACTTCATTTTTAGGAACATAATTATCAATAAGTTGGAAGTGATAAAAATTCAAAAAAGTAACAAATTTCTTTGTAGGATCAAACTTCTTGATTCTCTTATGTCAATGAACCATTAAGAAATGTAATTGTCAAACTGTAGAGCTACATCCTCAACGAAAAAGATTCCATATTCAACTCGTTACGTTCCAAAAAGAACAATTTTTTTTTTTAAAAAATGACAAATACTCCAAAAAGTGACAATTAATTTGAGCATTCAAACTAACGACGGGCTCTTGTCTATCCATGTTAAAAAGCAGGCTCAAGCATCCAAACAAAATTAACATCAATTAATAAGAATTCAAAAGACATAGAAGCTTCAAATATTGTTCTACGAAATTCAATTGTTCCCTTAATGATTTAAAATAGCAATAAAAAGGTCAATTAAACAGTGTCCTCCAATAGTGAATCCTGATATAACCTCAACCAGAAGCGCTGCTCCCTTCTTCTCGGGTTAGCTTGAGTGCCTAAACCAACCATCAATTTTTCAAATTAATTCCAAAAGAAATCGATAATGAACTATAAAAATAAAAAAAAACTTAAATTAACTAGATTATACCTTCTCTTAAGTTGGTCTTGAATCTACGAGGAACATGGCGGAGGTACTTCATGCGTTCAGTACCAGTAGTCTTTCTCCTTGGCCTTCACACTCCAATTGTCTGAAATTCAACATCATACAACGATTAAATTAAACAAAAAAAAAAAAGGATAAAAATTCCATAGAATGTATATCAACATATATATAATAGAAAACTGAAAATTGATCCTAAAAACAAACCTTCGCGGTTCTCTTTAAAACCCATAATCAAGTTCAAAACAATAGAAAATATATCCACATTGTACTTCATTTTCATCTCAATCTATCTGCAAAAAATAACCAGAACACTTCTATTGTGCCTCCACTAGAGGTCAAAGAGTACGGATATTTCAATTCTGTAAGAAAAGATAGAAAGGAGAAATGATGGACCTTTCAAACTCGCTTTCTACGTGTGGCCTCGATCTTATATTACCCATTAGCAAGCTTCAATTGCTTGGCCTAAACCCCCGCCCCAGGCACAATCTCGGAGTCTTTGTCTTTGTTGGTTCAAGCAGCTCCTTCACATGGTGGGTGATTTTTCTCCTTGCAAGAACATTGGATCGAATTCTAAATCGAGAACGAATGGTTGCTTAGAGTTTTCTAATTCGGGGGCTTCATCTTTTTGATTTGGGTTTTTCT
Source organism: Fraxinus americana (assembly GCA_035079005.1). Classification (NCBI taxonomy): domain Eukaryota; kingdom Viridiplantae; phylum Streptophyta; class Magnoliopsida; order Lamiales; family Oleaceae; genus Fraxinus; species Fraxinus americana. The sequence goes on along the minus strand of CM068710.1, from coordinate 33,671,514 downwards.
ATATTCTGAAGTTTGGCACATAATTATAATTTCATTTAGTTTGAAAGGTATTAATCAAAGATGTAAATTTTTTAGGGCAGTGAAACAAATTTTCGCATTTTCAAAAAGTTAAAAAAGTTGAAAATTTTATAATTATCCCGTTTAATAATTGGAAATAATTATAATATTTATTATTAATCTGTGTATTGAGGTGCGTTAACTAGTCAATGTTGCCGTTGATCGCTTAATTAGCGCTCATACCCACCCTAGGCGTGGCATTTTTGCCACGCATCGCTCCTAGGCGATGCCTAGGCATGCTATTTACGAGACTGGTAAATGTTGATGAAGTGGAGGGTAAATTGGTAATTCCCCTTTACCAACTCTACTTATTTTTAAGATAAGTCACGTGGACTCTGCTTATGATTTATTTCAATTTGAGCTTAAAAATAGTAATTTATTTTTCAATTTAAGCAACATGTTTGATTGGATTTTTTACTATAAATTAATATGACCAGCTTAAAAACCCAATCAAACATGTTCTAGATTTCCTCATAGTAACATATCGGGGAGGGGGAGGGGGAGGGGGAGGGGGGGGGGGAGCCTTCCCCTCAATGAAAATATTGAACTGGACTAGAATAGGAAAGATAACTAACAAACATTTTGCATCTTGAACTCAATTTAATTAAGTGGCACACACACAAAAAGTTAATATTTTCTTTTTGTAAAAATCCGATTTATTGGGCCATGGCTGCACACACAACTAACTATACTATAACAAATGTTGCAGCCACGCGTCCAATTTAAATCTATGTCACCTCATGCATATCTTAAAATTTTAATCTACAGATATTTATTGCTAGAAGGTACCGCAATTCATTTAATTAATTAAAATTCATAATTTAAAAGAATTTCGCGCATAAGAAACTAAAATAAGTAGAATAAGTCCATATTTCTTTATTTTACATTAACTCTTTACAATAACAATTATTGCCAAGGGAGTGCTGATTGTCGAAGCAAGTTGGGAGCACTCCGAAACCTTGTTGCCGTAGGAATTCTTCCACTTGTGGCCAATCTCCCAAGCCTCTACTTCCATTCGAGCTTCCCTTCTTCCACTCGAGAGATTCTCTTGCGGAATTCTTTCACAATTCCCATTGAAAAACAAGCAACAAAGCGTCTCTAACGCATTTCGGGGACAATGTATAGGTGCTTCGTGAAGTTTAAACTATGCATAATTTCACAAATCTAACTCCTTTTGTCTAGATTTTTATGAGCGCAATTGTTTAGTAAAATATTTGTTCTCAGCTAGGTTGAATGCAATCTTTCGTAACAATTCCATGTGTTGACTCAAGTCAAATTGACCTGGCCAAATAATTTCTTACACAAAATTTGGTCCATCGAAGAAACGTAATTATGACTATAGAGTCGAGCAAGATATCGGTAACAACAAGACTGAGACGTGTAACCTTCCAGAATTTTGCATTTAAAAATATATTAAGATCTCGCTGGTAAATTCATAAGTAACTGAACACGCCCACAGTATTCGATTTCAGATTGGAATTCAGCGCTAGTGGAATTGAACTACTTTTCCATTCATTGAATGCAGGACCATTAAAATGTCATCATGTGTGTCCGTTCCTTATCCGCTGCTAGCTAGTTATATTCAGGAGGGTTGGTCCATGCATTGCAAGTATCGTACGGATGGGTACACCACAATTTGTTCGTCATAAATCCATACAGTTCACCCAGACACATGCATTTGAATACTGGAGTCGTTCATTTGGCAGAGAGTCAATGGAAGAAAAAGAGAAAAAAATGTTCAATCGAATTCTCAAATAAACATAATCGACAACTATCATATTATATAGATTTCAATCTTATTTCTGCAAAAGAGCACACGTGTGAGCACAGAAAAGGAGTGGACGATTGGTGGCGGAGCCAGGTGGACAATTTCTTTTCTTTTTTTGATACGTGATACAAATCTCAACTAGTATATCACATTCTTTGACAAAATAAATTTCATGAAAACTTTATTACAATTTATGAAAAGTCAAATCTATGATATAAACCCTGTAGTTTTTCTTTCCCTTCAAAGACTTTTAGGGTTGAAATTTCCAAAATAATGATAGATCTGATATCATAAATAATAACTGAATTCAAAGGCAACCTAACCATGTTCTAGAGTAAAACTTAGCAAATTTATCTCAAAATATTCATCAAAACCCCACACTTACCCCCTACCCTACCCCACTCTACCCACCCCCTTTTAGCCATAAATTTAACAATACGAAAGAAACTGAAAAAGCCACCGGACCCATACATCAACTTGAGAAGGGAATCGACCCCTCCAAGTACCCATTGCATGTACCTGCATCGTAAGTGTTAACAACACGAGAAATGGCCAAGTCCAGTTGCACATAATGACATTTATCAAGTTGCACCCACCCCACCCCACCCCACAATTCTTAAGATAATAAGCTAACTCCAATGACTCATTAATTAACATTATGATCCAACGTATTTTTCTGTCTCCAGCTACAATAGTCAGTGTTAAAACCACCCCACGCCACCCCAACCCATATAAATATGCATATGAATATGCCTTAAGCTCTTCACTCTCATTCTTCAAAAATGTTAGTAAGCACTCTTAACTCCTGAAAATCTCAAATAGCTCCCTTTCTCTTCGAACGTGTTCTTCGAGAGTTTCCAAAGAGTTTCGATTTTCAGAACGTTTTAAAAGTTTGATGCTACCTATGTTGTAATGACAAAATCAGAACCAGATGAATCGCTAACGTTGGAACTCATTAGCCAACACCTTCTTGAAGACTTCACCTCCACAGAGTCATTTCTTCAAAGCCTTAATCTTTGTTTATTCGATGAATTCAACACTGATCAATTTTTCGGTCCCGGAAAATTAGACTCCCCCACGTCCGGGTCGGACTCAAGCTCATCCATTTTGGATTCAAAACTACCTGACTCAACCTTCCCCACCTGCTTTAAAATCGAGCCTGATTTCTTTGAAATCGAAATGAAGCCTCAAATCATCGAGAATTCCTCGATGGGTAGTCAAGATTCAGCTTCCAGCACTTGCACTCCTCCTCCTCCGGCGGAACAAGTTAAAACCAACCCGGAAGAAACAAGATTTTTTCTCGGGCAGGGTATTGAAGCTGGAAGGCATTACAGGGGGGTCCGGCGAAGGCCATGGGGAAAGTACTCGGCGGAGATTCGGGACCCGACCAGGAAGGGGTCTCGGGTATGGCTGGGGACTTATGACACTGATGTTGATGCAGCTAGAGCTTATGACTGTGCAGCCTTCAAGATGAGAGGATCCAAAGCGATTTTGAATTTTCCGTTGGATGCCGGAAAATCCGACCCGCCGGAAAACACTGGCCGGAAGAGGAGAAGAGTAAAGACAGCGGAAGATTGCACAAGTCCTATTTGAATATGAATATTAATGTGACTAAGGGCGTGTTTGGTTAAGCTTAAAAAGCTAATGTATGATAAGAGTTTGATTATAAGTAAATATTTGTTTTAAGATAAATATCTTTCTTTATTTGCCTTTGTTTGATCTCCATTATTTTTAAATTACATTTTTTCTTTCTTCTTTTCAGTCACACATTTTTCAATAAAATAATATTACATACAAATCTAAAAAAAAAAATTCTTATTTTTTAACCATACATTATTCATCAATTTACTATTCCAAAATATATTCTTTAATAAATTAATTATTTTAAAAATAATTCATATATCATTGTTAAAATAAGTAGGTTATTTTATCTGTTTTAAGTTTTGTTGTTGAATAAGTTGGATAAAAATATAAATTATTTTCAGACTACGTTACCTCAAAGGGCAATTCCATTTGTACATAAATGGATGATAATGGAAGTTGACAACCTCTCACATGTATGCGGGCTCACATGATTAAAAAATAAAAAAAAAAAAAAAAAAAAAAAGTGGGCCTCCCCTATTGTGAGTGTTCGATTATCCACATTGTCATCCATTTCTGTACATGTAGCATGGTTATACCTCAAAATATTGCTCATTTAATGGCATTGTGACCCTAACATACATATGGCATCTCGATTGCTGCTTTCAACCAAACTTGCAATCAAGATTTAAAATTATCTTCTTATTATTTAGCCCCTGTTTTATGATCATTCTTTAGAAAGAATTATATTTTGAATAGAATTTTTTGAAGAATGTGTGATTAAAAAGTAAAAAAAATTTTAAGTTTACGTGTAAAATATTTTATTGCATGAATATGTAGTTGAAAATGAGTGAAAATTAAATAGTTTTGTTTTGAAAAAACCAAACTGGGCCTAATTGTCAAAATGAGTTCGAAAAATTTATCTTAATTATCATAGTTTTACCATCCAAAAACTCAAGATTTGTTATAAACTGGATCAGCAAGTATCACAATGCAAAATAAGTTAAGCATTTGTTTGGCACAGTGAAAATCATTTTTCTCAAACTCATTATTAACCACAAATTTTTCAATAAAATAATTTTTTCTTACTTCTGCACATTCTCCAAAAAATTATTTTTTCACTTCAAATAATCTCTCTCAAACAAATATTTTAAAATAAATATTGTTATGCAACATCAATTTAGACGACACTTGATATGTTTAATTAAATGAATTATGTAACTTTGTATTTAAGTGAATTTATCATTCAATATCATATAATCACCATCAAGACTATTGCTTCACACACACGTGGTACTGAGTGTGTGTTTGTCTCCCATTATTGTAGAAGAAATTGAGTAATGAATAGTATTTTTGGAGAATGTGTGGTTGAAGTTTAAAGTAACTTTATTGATTTGTGTGTAGAATATTTTATTGAGTAAATGTGTGGTGGAGAATCTTACTGTAGCAAATAATATTTTGGAATAATGGGAGACAAACGAGGCCTGAATAACATTAATAATTAATCTTTAAAAATGGAAAAATCAAGGTACCCACAATTTTAACACACACTACCTCTCCCCACCCGTCACAGGAATTATCAGCTCGTATCTTGGGTGGACTCTTTTGGGGCCAAAATTGGGCTACGATAAAGAATAAGGAAAAAATAAAAAATTAGAAGAAGATTTCTTTTGCTTCATAAATTAGGCCTGAAACAGTTAAAACACACCCCAAAAGTCTTATCAAGTACAACCCCATCTTCGGGATTCCTATCGACCGATTCATGAATAAATAAGAGAAAATTACCATAAACAAGGTGTTTAGTTTTAACTTTTTAATAATCAGGTTTTGGCTTTTTTTAATCAAACTAGGTGCAAGCAACGTGCAATGCACGTTTACTTAGTTTATATTTAATATTTTTGTTTAATAATTAATTTGTTATTAATAAAGATGTAATTTTTTTTTGGTTAATTAAGGGTGTGTCTGGGCGTGTTGCAAGGAGGAAGGAAAATTGATTATGTTACCGTTTTTTTTTTTCAAAACTACAGCCCTACAGTGAGAGAATTGGTCCAAAATTGCGGCTCCCAACTGCATGAATTGTGTTGCCAACGGCTTGATTTCTACTGAAAAGCAGAAACAAACACCCTATAAATAATTAATGATATAATGTTTATGTAATTGATAAATAATTAGATGTGTGATTTTGATATTGCGATGTAGGTTGGTGAGATTGAAGAAAATAAGTAAAAGTAGACAAATTTGGAGAAATGGCTAAATTGTAAGGGATCCAAAGTTCGGGGGCTAAAATGTAAATATTTAAAAGTTGTGCCGAATCTCACGATGAAGATTTGAGAGTGCTCGGAGTCAATTGGATAAAGGAAGATGTCAAGGGGATCAAATTTAGTCAAAAGAAGATCACAAATCAATTTCCAACCGAAAAGTTATGTTCCTGTGTTTTAGTCTCATATTGAGACCTATTTTTGGCATAGGAAGTGATCGAATTGGAGAATGATATCTGAATTAAAGTTGTAGCCAGATGAGTTAGCTTTCCAACGGATTTTGCATCGCCTCAATAGGATATCGGAATACAAAGTTATGATAAAAACACTGAAAGAAGGTGCAGCTGCCTGTTTAAAACAAGAAATTCTGTTACATAGTCCGTTATATTGAGACCTATTTTTGGCATATAAAGTGGTCGAATTGGAGAATAATGTCTGAATCAAAGTTGTATCCAGATGAGTTAGCTTTCCAACTCATTTTGAATCGCCTCAATCGGATATCAGAATACAAAGTTATAATAAAAACACTGAAAGAAGGTGCAGCTGCCTGTTTAAAACAAGAAATTTCGTTACATAGTCCATTATATTGAAACCTATTTTTGACATAGAAAGTGATCCAATTGGAGAATGATGTCTGAATCAAAGTTGTATCCAGATGAGTTAGCTTTCCAACGCATTTTGAATCGCCTCAATCGGACATCGAAATACAAAGTTATGATAAAAATACTGAAGGAAGGTGCAGCTGCCTGTTTAAAACAAAAAATTCTGTTACATAGTCCGTTATATTGAGATATATTTTTGGCATAGAAAGTGATCGAATTGGAGAATGATGTCTGAATCAAAGTTGTAGCCAGATGGGTTAGCTTTCCAACGCATTTTGAATCGCCTCAATCGAATATCGGAATACAAAGTTATGATAAAAACACTGAAAGAAGGTGCAGCTACCTGTTTAAAACAAGAAATTCTGTTACATAATCCGTTAAAACAACAAATTCCGTTAGTTTTTCAGTTAAACCAACAAATTCCGTTAAATAGGCACTTTTTATATATAGAAAGAAATCTGGTTTTATTATTTTTAATTAATAATAATGTTATAAAATAAAAATAATATATTATACCCACCCTACTACCTACCCCACTAATAAAACCCTAAACTAATCCATTAAACCTCATTTCATTTCTCTCAACCTTTCTCTCAACTGCCGCCCGCCACTTCCCTTCTCCTCTCCCTCCCCATCCCCCTCCCTCCACACCCTGGTGCGAGAGCTCCTGCCGTTCCTCTGGTGAGAGACGCTGCTGTCGTTCGGTAGCAGCGTCGCCGTCACGCTGCTGCGATTTGCAGTAGCGCGACGGCGACCTTCCCCCAACCCCTCCCCTCCTCCTCACAGCGACGCTGGTGCCGAACGGCAGCAGCGTCCCCTCCCCCTCCCTCCCTCCCTTCTCCCCCTGCCGACGGTGGTTTGGTGTTTTTAGTTGGGGTTTTTTTTGGTTGTTGGAGTGGTGGTGATTATTTTTACGTTTTGATGGTATTGGAACGGTTGTGGCGATGGTTGTGTGTTGTTGTAATGAGGTCGGCTTGCGGTGGCGGCGGCGATCGTGGGTGTACGTGACCTAAGAATTGTAAGTGACTCGTTGAAATAGAGTTGCGACAAGTAAACGTTTTGATTTTTCAATACTGTGATGGGGGAAGGGTGTTTAGGTGACTGTGACCTAGCTATTGTGGTTCTTTTTGGTGTCTGTGACCTTACTATTGACCTGTGACTTTGAAATTGATAATTTGTAACTTAAAAAAGGAATCTGTGACCTTAATTTTTTTCATCTGTGACCTCGAAATAATCTGCGATCTACAAATTTTTTTTATCCGTGACCTCGAAATAACCCGTGACCTACAAATTTCTTGATCTGTGATCTCGAAAAAGTCGCCGGATCGGAGCAGTCACCGGTCGCCGGAGCAATGGTGGTGGTGTAGGTGGGGTGGGGTGGGGTGGGGTGATTTTATTATATTACAGTTAAATATTTAATTTAATATAATAATTATAAAATGTAATTAATTAATTTAAGAAAAACCTGATTTTTATAATTTTAAACTGTTGGGCCTGATTTTTAATTTTGGAATAGTAAACACCTGACCCATAAACTTTTCCCAATAAATAATACGAATTGGTCATAGTTCAATTTACATTCCCGTCTTTCAGAAAGAGCGGGAAAATGACTCGACTGTCTTAGCCGTCACTGAAAAACAATCTGGTGACACGTTAGGCTACATTCTCACCACTGTGGTGGACAAATCTGTTTGGAAACAGAGCTTATTTCCAATACTAGTTCTTTTTTTTAATCGTTCATCCCCAAGGAAAAGGGTATAAATCTGAACATAATCTTTAAAACAAACTCCAAATATAGTTGCGAAGAATCTATTGAACAAGAGTATGAATAGCTGAACAACCAAATCTCAATCAGATTAAATCTGATCAGCTAGACCTGCTTTCACTAACAATGAATACACCTGCAACAACACGAGAAAACTTTAGGGGTTATTCTCTTTGTGTTTCAATTTTGTATTTTGAGTTTTGAATTTTGTGTTTTAAGTGTCCATTTTGAGATTGTTGAAAAATTGTTTTGAAAACATCTAAAGCGCGTTTTGAAAATTTTGACTTGATTATAACTAAAAACACCCAAAACAACAAATTTGGACAAATTTATCGTTTTAAATTTTCTTTTTAAAATTTTAACTTGTTTTCAAAAAACACGTTTTCAAAAATAGGAACGAGAATGAGTTTTCACTGTTTTGAAAAATCGAAAACAGAAAACGGCTTGAAAATTGTAAAGAGAACAGGCCCTTAGTCTCCCGCAGTTATACATTTTTAATTTAGACACAACATAATAAATTTGCTTATCCGGCTCAGATATTTGCAATTACTGAAATGACACGGACATAAGATCCTTCATCTTGGAACATAACAGGGTCGAGTCAAACTACATGCAGCCGCACATTTTACAGGCATCATTCGCGTCAAATTTCTAGGGAAAACATCTAGTGAAGAAAGTGCCTTGGAAAAGTGAAGAGTGAAATCATGTGGAAATGGAAAAGAAATCCTAGGCAGGAGCAGACCTATTTATTCTAATGAACAAATTGAAAGTTCAAGACCAGGCCTATTTCTAACTTACGTATGTCAAATGATATGCAACATATGTACTGAATATATTCCATTACATACAAAAAGTGAGACTGGAATTTGTAGTCTTAGTCTTGCTAACCTATAGCAGTAGCATGTTGGATTGAATACTCAAGTTCTTAGTGAAATGTTCTCCAATTACAAGATTGGCAACAACAACTTGACTCGAGGACTTCGACAAGTAGAAAACTTCAATTGGTTAGATAAACATAGAACTACTACCTTTTGATACTATCCTGGTCAGAAGGTCTTAATCAAGTAAAATTCCTAGGAAGTATGAGGTCAAATATGTCGAAGTTTCATCATCAATTCATAGTAAAGGTTTGCCTAATTTTGTAGGTGTTCTTGTGTACGAAGAAATAGTTTATAGATGAGCAGTATGCACGAATACTTAAGAGCAACAAAAGTAATTCAGTGATTATAATACAAAATAATGCTAATCCTTGACAAATGGAAAATATATGACTTAAAAGCTTCAAATAAATTGATGCATCTGGTGAAAATAACATATCCTATTTTTGTAAGCCATATCTCAAAAATCAATACATACACGTTAATGCTAATGCTTGCTTATAGACAAGTCTGTCTCATGCCACTGTATAAGAAAATGCTCTACTTACCACATCAGAACTCGGCAATGCCTGGTGAAAGGGCGAGAGACACGCCTAAATTTGAGCACTAGACATATTCATATATGGAACATGCCAATGACAAAGTCCAATTACTCTAGATGGAAGTTATCCTCTTGTTGTTGATCTGGTCAATGGTTTGCTTATTAACTCTTTCCTGTACTAATTCACAGTATTGTACGAAACTAGGTTGATTCGTGGATGCCAGAAGTCGAGCCCACATCCTGTCTGTCAACTTCACCGTGTTTTGAGTCTCTGTGACACGCTGTGAATGCAACACACACAATTAAAGATCTTGGATACTTATGTGTTTATATAAAGAGCAAAAACATGCTAGATTCATCTAAAATAATGAGGCTCATCTATAGCCTCTCCAGATAACTTTTAGTTACTGTAACGTGTAACCAGGGAGAAGTCACTCCAATGGGGCTCATCACTCTGTTAGTGTGTACGGTCTAATATTCAAATCTTCCAACCCATAATATCTGTGTACCTATTCTATATATTGCCTTTAAAGATTCAGTTTCGGCATCTGCACACTATTTGTGAAGGGAATAGAAAAATGTGTCAAACCAAGCAACAGAGCAATGTGAGAGTTCCATTATGACTAACAAACTGACAATTCATTGTCAAACAATGCTCAGAAAAAATATGATGAAAATCATGACTCTGTTTCTCAATAGTGCATTAATTAATTACTGAAGGAGAAAAGAAAAAAGACAGTTATGTTAAGCAAGCAACCAACCCGCAGATTGAAGATAAATTCCTAAAATCAATTTGTGAATATTAATTACTGCTGGGACAGGGTGTTATGTTCCATTCAAACTAGAATGAGATGGATTAGGAAGTAAACTGCATGCACCATAAAATGCTTACATTGATTGGAATATAAGCATGTCTGCTGTTTACAGGCCCTACAGTGAAGCCTGTGTATCCTGCCATGGCTCCATGCACGGCACTTTGAGCAAGAAGTGTGCAGTAGATGTTATCTGATGCATTACTTGGAATAGCTCGAATCATGTACGTAGGGTCTGCAATGGAAGTACATATAAAATGGAAAATCAAGAGTTCAGAGCAAAAAGAATACATATACAAGATTAGTATGTCAGTAAGAGTAATGAATGTCCAGTTACTACATTCAGATATGCCAGAGGAAAGAGTAACTACAAAATGGCATATGTAAACATAACCCTCTGTAATAGGCATCTTAATATACATCTAAAAGAACTTTACAAGAACAATCTCCCTGCTCGGCTGGTAAGGAAGGAAAAGAATAGGTGATATGATGAAATAAAAAGAGAGGACTGTTTTAGCACCAGAGTAATAATAGCTTGGGGTTCTGAATATATTTTTCACCAAAATGACTGGATACAATCCTAGTATTTATAGAAGATCCTAATGGAAGGCAAAATCCAACATAGTTCCACTCCCTCGATATTCAATACTACATTCACTTTAAGCTGCTGAGCTAAACAGTTGCACTGAACATAAAAACAAAGAAACGAGTTATGTGGCCGATTTTCCTTCAATGTAAACATGTTCCAACCTTAATCCTGCAATCCCCTACTCAAAGAAGCAGAAAGTACATACCAGGATCAAATAACACATTGCTTATATTACTCCAAGTTTATATGAAATGCCCATTAATAGATGAAATTTCTTGGTTGTGAAAAGGGTGACTTCATTTACTATTGAAAAGGAAAAGATAAACTTAAATATAGTTAATCAATCCTAACATGGGTAATTTTCACAGAGCCCCTTATTCAGTTAATCACTATGGAAAAATGGCACTTTGCCACCAGATAGAGACCCTTTCCTCTTAGATTTCCATCCATCAATAGTTAGAGGTATCTTCACATTATACGAGTCAAAATACTAAATGTCCGTGGCGCTTTATTCCTTAGACATCCTCTCCTCACCTTCATGTACTCTTCTCCAATTACAATAAATTTCCACGTCAATACTAGTTACACCATTCCCCACCAAGATCGCTACAGCTGGACCAGGTCATTACCACTGCCAGTACTGCAGCTGCCAAACCAGCCTCTTCCCAACCTTTAAAGCAATATTTTTCTTTCTGGACCAATTACAGAGTCATGCAATGACTGCTTGAAGGGAAAGTGATCACAATTGGTTTTAGGTGAAAGTTTAGTTGATTATTCTTCAAAAATGGAATCTGCTGAGAGAGTTTAGCTTTGGGTAATAAATTTTGGGATAAAATTCTACCATCATTAGCTCAATTGCCCATTACCCGATTGTAACCCTACCATACCTGTTGTACCAAACTTAAATGCCCATATCCAAATGGAATTCTTGTCGTGGATTTGTGACACATGGTGTGGTTTGGTTCTATTGGTAAATCAGGGTCGTGATGAAGGTTTCTGTTATCAATGAAGTCAGTGGGGTGCTGATTGCAAGTAAATTTTCTTAGTGATGTTCTGTTGATAGTGAATGTGCATATAGTAATAATATTAACGGTGGTAACACCGGTGGCTGTGAATGGCTTGTGGCATTGGTGTACTGAAAATGAAAACTCTTTCTTCCCCTTAATGCATCAACAGGCCTGAATTGACAGTATTGAAACATGGTTGTCATGGCAACAATAATATCATAGTAGGTCAAGGATGTAGCAATAGTGATGTACGATGAATTGGAATTCCAGCCAAGAACTTAAAAGAAAAACAAAAGAAAAGAAGAAGAAGAAAGCAGGGGAAGAAACAGGGAAAGGTAGAAAAACGTTGTAGCCGCCAACTTTAATTTCATTCAATCATTTAACTAATTCGACTACAATGAAAAATCCAATAAATAGTAAAACTTAACCTACTAGTGAAGGGCTTATGCCAACCCACCACTACAAGTCTAATAATAGAAAACATAAATAATAAAACCCAATAACAATAAAATAAATTTCGACGATGTCCGCATCAACTCTCCCAGGGTGGGAGAAAAAAACTCGACCCCGTCGAGCGGATAAGTCATAAAAGCTGAAATTAATCGCCCAACCATAAACTAAGGGGTTGAACGGGCTTCTTCCAACGTCCATAAAAGCATGTTAGTGGTGATCTGAATCGGTGTCCCATCAACATTCCCTAAATGTGTGGAAGAAGAACTGGGCAACGGAAGATCTTGCTGACTCTGATAGAGCTCCAATAAATCTGGGTCATGCTGCTATAGTGTCCCTCTGGTAATCCATGTACAAGCAGACCCATGCCGATCAACCCAACGAACAAGGAAGCGTTGAACCTCTCCATCTTTAGTCAACACAATCTGTTCATCTAAAAATAGCATCAATTTTATCTTTGTGTGTTGGGAAAGGTGGTATTGGATTAAAAGTGGCAAGAGATGCAGGGTCAAGGTTCACAGATGGAGGTAGAAGATGATCATCGGAGGGATTGAAATGACCTTTATAAGCAACTAAATCCTCAACATTGTAAGTTGGGTGGTAACCAAGATGTGGTGGGAGATCAAGAACATATGCATTTGGACCAACTTGCTTTAAAATTTTGAAAGGACCACCACTACGAGTTTGCAATTTAGAGGCGGATCCATGTAGGCGCCGCTCCGGTCTAATTCGGATCATAACATAATCCTCAATATTAAAATCAACACGTCTTTTATGCAAATCAGCTCGAAATTTATATGATGCATTACTAGCCTTAAGTTGTTTATTGATCTCAATATGCAAATCATGAAAATGTAATGTAAATGCTTCAACTGACATAGACACTCTAGCATGTGGGGACATCGGAACGAGATCTAAAGGCTTCCTAGGCTTAAAACTAAGAACAACTGCAAATGGACTCGTGCCTAACGACTGATTCATGGAACTGTTATATGCAATTTGAGCTGTAGGAAGAATCAAATCTCAATTTCTAAGATTTTCTTGGACCAGACATCTTAATAAATTACCAAGACTACGGTTAACCACTTCTGTTTGACCATCAGTCTACGGGTGATAGGCAGTAGAAAATTTCAATTTTGTACCAACCTTATGCCACGACGTTTTCCAAAAGTGACTAGTGAACCAAGCATCCCTATCTGACAATGGTTTTAGGAAGCTCATATAATTTGACAATTTCATTAAAGTATAACATGGCAACCTTAAACGCATAGGAGGTTTTACTACAAGGGATAAAATGAGCCATTTTCGAGAAACGATCGACTACCACAAAAATAGAATCATGCTTCTTCAGGTAAGTGGAAGTCCTATCATAAAATTCATACTCACATTTTGCGAAGGGCAATCAGGAATGGGAAAAGGTGTGTACAGACCAATGTTTTACCTCTTCTGTTTGGCCAACTGACAGGTGTTACATTTACTAACTATTTTAGTCGCATCTTTCTTCAAACTAGGCCACTAGAATTGGCGTTCAATCTCCTATATGGTCTTATCACGCCCAAAGTGACCGACTAAGCCCCCCACATGAATTTTCCATACTATGATGTCCCGCACTGAAGTTCGAGGGATGCACAATTCATTGACTCGAAAAAGGTAACCATTCTCAAGGCGAAAGCCATCCGCAGTAACTGACCGTCCTCCTTGTAAATCAAGAAAGATATTTTTAAAATCGGGACATGTCTCATAATCTTCCTTAAGTCGTTCAAAACCTATAACTTTGACGCTTATAACCGACAAAAGGGAGATACGACGACTTAATACATTAGCCGTCTTGTTCTCAACACCCTTCTTATGTTTCAAAATAAAATAATAGGCCTGCAAATATTCAATCCAGCGACCATGGCTGGAATTCAACATCTTCTGGGCGGTGAGATAACGGAGGGTCTCATGGTCCGAATAGAGTACAAACTCTTAGGGTAGCAAATAATGGCGCCAATAGCGCAAAGCCTGTACAACTACATACAATTCCTTATCATAAGTTGAGTACCTTTGTTTGGCATCGGTTAACTTCTCATTGAAATAAGCGACGGGGTGACGTTCCTGACAAAGGACTCCACCTATTCCCACCCCAGAAGCATCACACTCGATCTCAAAAACTTTTGCGAAGTCAGGAAGGTGCATGACGTGGCCTCCGTCATTCGCTTCTTGACTAGCTTAAAAGCTTTAGTTGCTTCTTGTGTCCAATGAAACTCTCATTTCTTCGTGCACTTCTTAATAGGAGCCATAATTGTGCTAAACCCCTTGATGAAGCGACAGTAAAAGGTATCTAGGTCATGAAAACTCTGACATCATGTATAATCTTAGGCTCGGGCCAATCAACAATTGCCTGAATCTTGATAGGGTCAGTAGATTCCCGGTAGAAGATACAATGAATCCTAAGAAATCAACTTTATCGGTGAAGAGAGAACATTTTTTGACGTTAGCATACAATTTTGTTGCACGAAGGGCAAAACAAATCTGCTAGAGATGATCCCGATGTTGTTCCTTAGTTTGACTATACATGAAAATGTCATCACAGCAGGCGACGAGGAACTTACCCATGAAATGACGGAGTCGTCATTGCTTGCATAAAAGTACTTTGAGCGTAGGTTAGTCCAAAAGGTATAACCAACCACTCATAAAGAGCATCTTTTGTTTAGTTTCCCATTCGTCATCGGAGCGGATTCTAATCTGGTGATACCTACTCTTCAAATCGATTTTAGAACAGATTGTAGCACCAACCATCATATCTAACATACCGTCAAGCTTAGGAATGGGAAAGCGATACTTCACTTCCTATTGATGGCACGACTATCCATACACATCCTCCAAGAGTCATCTTTCTTACGCATCAATAGTGCAGGAACTGCACAAGGACTTAAAGCTCTCACGGATGAAGCCTTTTGTGAAGGAGCTTATCCACTTGCCTCTGGAGTTCAATAGGCTTCATCCTATAATGAGGCAAATTTGGAAGCGACACTCACGGGACCAAATCTATGGCATGTTCGTCCCGTAAAGGGGGTAGCTGGTCAAGTAGGTTCTCAGGGAAGACATCCTAAAACTTTTGAATGATCGCCTGGGCTTTAGGAGGGGCTACTATTGGGGAGTTCAATGGAACCTCCATGACACCAAGGCAAACACCACAGAATCGCCCACAAGTGTGCGTTCGGACCTCGTAAGGTTAATAATATGTAACCCTTTTTGTTCTTTGCTTTTCTTTGCTTCATACGAGCCAACAGGTTTTGGGGGCAGTGGGTTAAGGTGAATCTTCTTTCCATTAAACACAAAGGAACATGAATTGGAACGACCATAAATAGTTACATCTAAATCGAACAACTAAGGTTGACCAAGAATGACATGAACGACATCCATTAAAATGACATCACGTCATATATGATTCTTATACTCGAGAAACTGAATAGGTACTAGACAACGTACTTTTACAACTATCGAGGAAGTATCAACCCAAGAGATGTTATATGGCTGAGGGTGAGGAACTGGTTTCAACCCAAGACGAGATACAGTAGCCATCGAAACTGCATTAATGCCGCTACCACTATCCACAATAACTTTACAATCCCTATTATTGATCTTGATGTAGGTGTGGAAAATGGCATGACGACGCCAATCATCAGCAATTTTTAGGTTGAGTCAGAGTAAAACGTACAACACTTAATCTAGACGTGTCGAAAATTAGGGGTCCTGACTTTAGATCCAAGGGAAAGGTCCGAATATAACCTTAGAAGGTGTCTTCATTGTCATCCAAGTCCTCAAACTCTTCAAACTTAGGCTCATAAACTTGATCCTCCAACGGATCATCCACGACACCTTCACGTTCCTCCATAACTAGGGCTCTACTAAGACAGTTAGAGGAAATGTGATCGAAACCCTTACAGTTAAAGCATTGCAAACGGGAGGACGTCTTTAGAACTTCATGACCTTAACCTTTATTTTCCCCTACAAAAAGAACCTTAGATGGTGGAGGCCCTAGGATAGACTTAGGGGAAGGAGTGGACGCTGAAGAGATAAGGACACAGTTGTCACCACGATTTCTATACGGAACTAACCCATAGTCTCGGACGAAAGAATAAGCATGGTTGAGAGTAGTAACTCCCGGAAGGACAACCTCACGTTTAATATCATCTCTGAGGCCTTGCCTAAACCTACTTAAGGTCATGGTTTCATCCTCAACGACCTGACATCCGAAATTCATCAAACTGAGTGACGTACTCGGCCACATGTCGATTTCTTTGCGTGATAGCATTCCATTGATCCAACAAATTACCCCTATACGATTTAGGTAAGTACTTTTTTTGAAGTTGACGCTTCATTTCATCCCAACTCCCAGCAGGGGGAGCACGGGGTCTCTCAAGGAGTTCCTCAACACTTTCCCAAAAGAGTTGGAGCAGTGCCAGTTAATTTCAAACTAGCAAATTGAACTATCCGGTATTCCAGGACCCCATACCACGCAAAGAAACGGTCCATATCTCTAACCCATTGAATAAATACCCTAGGGTCTAAGCAACCATCGAAGGTTGGGGCATCTAATTTAATGTTTCTAAATAAACGCTCATCGTGGGGAGGAGACTGAGTATGACGATGGTGATGTTCTCGCTCCCGTTCAAGAACTTGATGTCCTTCCCTACGGTCACGTCTAACATGTTGACGACCTCATTGGAGACCACGATAATGCCTATTACTGGACGCTTCCGAGTTTTCAACTTCAGTCGAATGTGGGGTTTGCTCAAAGGTGGACAACCTAGCAATTAAGTCTCTATTCTCTTCACGAGTAGCAGTTATCTCAGTTTGGACAACCGCTAATTGAGTTTGTAGCTACTGTTGGTTAGTGTGCTAATTGTCGGGTGAAGGCATCAAATTGGGACGGGTCCATGGTCAGGTTACTGGAACTAGATATGATAAGACGACCAGTACGCAAATGTATGCAACGTACTACCAACGAAATGAAGTGTACTGTAACTAGATATTATAAGATGACCACTATGTAACTACATGCAATGTACTACCAGCCATGGTATAAAAAGGCGGTAGTGAGGCTCGCCTTGAGGCCCGCCTCACTGTGAGACGTATGTAGTATGCCTCGAGGCGGTATTTTTGAGGCTAAAAATATGAGACTCACGCCTCTAAATCTGAGGCGCACGTCTCAAGGTGAGTGCTTCATGAAGCATGAGACATGCGCCTCATTTAAAATTTGATCTTCCAATTGTATGAAAGAAATCAGAAAGGGCCTTCTTAAAAAAAGAAAAGACCCATTTAAAAAAACATTTTGGGCTGCAAACAAAACAATAAAATACCTAGAAAACTAAACGACAGCAAAAAATTAGAGGACCAAAAAGAGAACAGATTCAACAGAAATTCAAAAGTCAGAATTCAAGAAGAGTATCGTTTTGTTCTTCAGTTCATCATGGTTTTCCTCTTCTTTTTTTTTCTTCTTAGAGTTAAGTAAATATTGCATGCAATTAGTTTTTTTTTTAGTTTAAGCCGCTTCTTTTTTCATTACAAATTGAGTGATTTCTAACTTCTATAAGACTTTTTATTTTGCTAAACACCTTCTTTCTTTAGGTGGACTATATCTCAATATGCTAATGGCTATATATCTTATTTACTATATGCTCCAACTTTGATTTTTTTGTATTTTTATATTATTTTATAATTCTTTTACTTAGATTTTTTTTGTGAGGCTTACGCCTCAATCCGCCTCGAGGCTTACGCCTCGCCTCATAAAGAAAAACCGCCTCAATACTTAGTTTCACCTTTTTAAACCTTGCTACCAGCTAAATGAAGTGTATGGAGAGATTAATAAACAACTCGTTTTAAAACTGAAAACAACCACTTGAGCATTTAAATTTACAAATTTTTATTTTTATTTTTATTATTTTGGATTATGTAGATTCAAATATGACAAGTTAACACCGTTGATCTGTGTAAAATAATAAATCAAGGGTCAAATACTAGTCAGTAACTTAATCATGTAAAATAAATAAGATAAAAGTGAGAATATAATAAGGTTCGAAATTAAAAATAAGTAGGATAAAAGTGAGAATATAACGGGATTTATGGATCTGAATTGTAGATAAATATTAAAATAACAGCAACACAAAAATCTAATTGATGCAATTTAAAACGAAACAGTAATATAAACTAACGATAAAGAAATAGTAGCTCCCTTATTGTACGTCGAAGTAACCGAGCCAATCTACAAGTTTGTCGAAGTAACCGAGTCAATCAATAGGCCAAAAGAGGTACCTAAAACGTTAGAAAATACTTTCTTCTTTTTTTTTCTTATGTTTTTTTTTTAAAAGTAAAGCAGATTACACTATATAATAAAATAAGGGGCCCAAACCGAGGCCCGTATCACCAATCAAATATACCATAAACAGAAATAAAGCAAGCCGCAATTGAGGCCCACGTCGTGAGAGAACTGTCGTGCGGTGAGACGAAATGGTAGTGTGACGAAGTGCCAACGATGGTTCTTTGGCTGCTAGGTTCTGTATCTGCCAGTTCAGTAGTTTACAAGCTTTGAAACTGGGGAGCCGGCGTGCTGATTCGGGTGGGATCTGTGGGCAGCGGTGACTGTCTAGAGCTTAGGCCGACGGCGTTGCTGTTATAAAGAGGGGTGCCGGTTGCTTGGTAAACAAACTTTGGTAAGTACAAACTTTGGTAGTTTGCAGATTCGTTGATGTTGGCGGTTGCGTTGTTGGCTGCGTGTGTCACTTTGGAGTTTGGGGACTTTGACTGGAATATATTTTGCAACTAATTTGATGAAAGAAACGAGGTTTGGCTCTGAATTGTTGAGGTTGCGTTTCTCTTGGATGAATTGTTACCCAAGTTTAGCTCTGATCCCAAATTTGATGTAGGATGAATTGGAATTCCAACCAAGAACTTAGAAGAAAAATAGAAGAAAAGAAGAAGAAAGCAGGGGAAGAAACGGGGAAGGGGAGAAAAATGTTGTAGCCGCCGCTTTAATTTAATTCAATCATTAACTAATTCAGCTACAATGAAAAAATCCAATAAATAGTAAAACTTAACTTACTAGTGAAGGGCTGGGTCAACCCACTACTACAAGCTCAATAATAGAAAACATAAATAATAAAGCCCAATAACAATAAAAATAAATCTCGACGATGTCCGTATCAGATAGACAATAATGCAGTGTCTTATTTCCCCTGAGATTGTGGACTTGTACAGATTGCTGGTGCTCAACTGGATGCTTTATAGAAATGATTATTTTTCTTGGGGTGGATTATAGATACAGTTGATCAGTTTAAAGGGAAAAAAAGAAAGAAATTCAGATCAACGGATGAAGTTGTCTTTCAGTGAATCTAGGAAGGAATCATAGATGAAAACCTATCAGAAGGGTATCTTTATATGGTGGCCAAGTGATGTTTTTCCATTCTGAAGGGCGTAGAAAAATTAAACATTTTAAAAACAAACAGAAAATGGGTCTAATAAATTTAGTATCATGTAGAACTTTGAAATACCTATATATTTCATATTGATCGCCATCTTCTGAACATTTGTGAAATGATCCTGCCACATGAAACATATATCTAAATTCAAATTATTGAAATAATAGTAGGTAAGAAACTGTAGCAGGAAAAAAAACTGTGAACGCAGAGCTGCTAGAGCATCCCTTTTTAACGAAAAAGCATTTAATTATACAATAAAGTAGATCCAGACACAAGAACAGTGCCAATTGCCATCATATATTCTATGATGTCACCTTAGCTGTATGGACAAACAATGAAAATGTACCAGACAAGGCAAGAAGAAAACCAGGTATTTAACTAGAACGATATATACAAATGATAGGTTCTTTGGGTCCAGCAACACCACTAAATATCTTATTTGACCAGAAAGCAGATAAAAGAACATCATGCTGTTGAAAATAAGGTAAAAATATAATTCAACTACAGATATACTAATGAAATGATGGAATAAAAAAGAAACGCTGAATTAATTTACTTTTTCCTATCATTCAACTCATATTCCTGTAATGAATGCAGAACCACAAAGCCAGCGAATTGCCCCATGAAGATCATGAAGAATCGCTGACAGCAGCGCTTATTAACAGAAACTAAAATGGAAGATAAACAGAAACAACCAAGGGCATTTTCTAAGAGAACAACAAAGCCAATGGAACTCCACTTGAAGACCATCAACTCATCAAGTATCGTTGACAGTATCGTTGATGATAGATTTCTAGAATAAGACAATTTTAACTGACAAAAAGAACTGTAAGGAAATATATAAAATCATTTGCTGGGTACCTTAATCTTTTGTGTCAACCAAAGGCCAGAATCCAAAAGTAACCTGTTTCCTGATGCATCTTTCTCATCAAATGCATGCATGCTCTGAGCAACATAGTCCTGCCCTGCTCCTTCAGCCAACACAATAACTACATGCCCATTTTCTTTCAGCCTCTGTTCAACAAATTCAAAGAGCCCGCCCTGGCCTTCCAAATAGAATGGGGACTCCGGAATCAAACAACAATCCTGTCATGATTTTATTACTGTTAGCGAACTTGCAATAGTCTCATTATTCGTAGAAACAGTTGTGCAGTTAACACACTTTCAGAGAATTCAAACCACAAACAGAAATTTTGTTTGCATGATTAAAGGAATAGTCAAGAAGAATTTTCAAATACTAACCCTAACGAGTTTTGAAGGAAAAATCCAATCACCATTTTGCACACACAATAATGGGTACAATCACAATATCTTAAACAAGTCTCAGAAGAAATTTTTGAAAATGCTTCAATCTATTGTGACTGAATTTTAATACCCAAGATTACCCACAACTGTAATGCAAAATTTTGAATTACCAAAATAGTATTACACACACACACAGGGTTTGAAGTATCTTACCACGTCTCGACTAGCCAAGGTTGCGTGCATAGCAATGAACCCTATGAGAATTCACAACCAGTAAAATAGCAATAAGAAATTTAGGTTGACAAATCTGTTACGAGACGAAACTATTAGCTCTTATCACACACAGCTCAGCTACCCACCACTGTATCTACCCATAAGCTTCACAATTCCGACTCCATTTTCTACACTCTCAACCTCCACATGTGCAGCATTTATAGCCCTCTGAGCCTCTTCCACAGCAGTATCAAAACCAAAAGATTTGTCTATCACCTACAATGAACAGATGAGGAGACAAAAAAAATTAAAAAAAATATTTACTTCCTGTTATAGAGTTTAATATTTTTAAATTCAAGAACACTACTTTAAAATAATCAAAATCAGAAGAACCTCCAAACCTACCAAGAAATAATGTCATCTTCACCTCAATTAACACATAAATTTATATGCGATGGAAAACTCAGTAGGTGGCTTCCAGATATCTATCAAACTTCAGGTATACATAGAGAATTCACCAAAGGCAACTCATAACAAAATTGTTTCCAACAAAATCCAATGAAAGTAATACAAGAATGGGTTTACTAATGGATCGTGTTTATATAAACCCATAAATAGATTTTGCATCTAATGGGGTCAAAATCCTCGACCCCTGGCACATCAAACTTACTATCAGATCAACTAGGACAAGCCAAATGTAAGTAAGTTAAGCTGAGACAGAGGACTATATCTGAGGTAATGAATTATTCAAGAGCAGCTTTTGATTTAAATTTTATCCTATTCCTTTTGCCATTAAAGCCCTTGTTTGGTCCCCATTATTTTCAAAATATATTTTTTTCTCTCTTATTTTCAACCACACATTCTCCATCAAATCACTATTCCAAAATGCATTTTTGGGAAAAAAAAATGGGGCTCAAACAGGCTCTAAGAGATGACAACTAGTGTCCTAACCAATAAGGAAAGGAACTAATAACATTAATGATAAGGGATACAGAATTGAAAGCAAAGACCAAAAGGTACATTTATCAATTTTACCAACCAGACTGAAACATTAAGAAATACAGATGATGGAACTTACAACAATATCATTATCAATTGTCTTTGGAATCCCAGCTACTGCAACTCTAAGACCACGCTTTTCAACTTCCTTGACAAATAGAGTGCAAAACATTTTGTCACAATATTATCAAACAGAAAAACAAATTGATAGAAAATGACAGCTTTCAATAATTACCTTATAAATTGCAGCTGCTCCTTTTTGAGTACCATCCCCTCCAATTATGTAAACCTGAAAAAAATTCCAATTTTCTTAGATCAATGATCAAGCCAATGGAAAAGGAAAATGAAATTCACCTGATTTATCCCTCGGTCCTGAATATTGTCAACTATCTTGTTGGTATCATGACCTCCTCTTGAAGTTTGCAGGAAGGTGCCACCACGCTTATGGATATCGTTAACAACTTTAGGCGTCAATTTAATGGTATTTTTAGAGTAGAACCCTCTATATCCTCCCTGAAATTTTTCAATTTGTGAACTAAGCTGACTTGAAAGTTAGCTAGTTCATGCATAGACATCTATACATGATTCTTTATAAATACCATAACCTTGTTGGTTTTGGAAACCTTGGTGGGCATTTCAAAGTAGAGGATAAAATACAGGGTTTCATTAGTTTCATCTTAGTCATGACCAACAGGAGTTATCTTAACATTACAAGATCAATAACATCAAAACGACA
The DNA here is from genome assembly GCA_035079005.1 of Fraxinus americana. Taxonomy (NCBI): domain Eukaryota; kingdom Viridiplantae; phylum Streptophyta; class Magnoliopsida; order Lamiales; family Oleaceae; genus Fraxinus; species Fraxinus americana. Next base: position 33,648,550 of record CM068710.1, on the reverse strand, counting down.
TCAAGATAACTTGCAGAGGTCGTATCCAACAAAACTATTGTTAAATTTGAAAGACTAAACTTGCATTTCAGTAAAGTATGGAAGATAATCACAGTAACCATGAATATGACACAGTTTAGTTACTTACTTTATATTAATAGAAGAAAAAATTGCATTAATTAATTCAACGTATACGTGAATAAGAAGAAAAGCATGTGTGAATCTATAAAACTAACCTGAATTCCAAGTATATCATCAACTCCATACATATAATTCAAACCGCATACTATCTCGCGTAACACTGTATTGATTCCCGGGCATAAACCCCCACATGTCACAATACAAGCACGCACTTCTTCCGAAGTGAAATAAACCTAAAAGCAGATAAAGAAAACGTTTACACCACACCCATTCAAGAACACTATGATATCCAAATCCATTATAGTAAATAATAATAATAATAATAATAATAATAATAATAATAATAATAATAATAATAATAATAATAATAATATCCAAATATTATTTGGAAAACTTTAAGTGCCTTTTCTCGAGGCCCTGCACGTCGAAAGTGTACTCCCCTAGGACTTTCCTTCTGAACAACAATCTGAATACAAAACACGACATCAATTAACTTGCATAAACTCATCTCCGCTTATTAACTATAAAAAGAAGATGAAAGTCAAAAACTATTATGCCTTCTGTGTCACCATATCTTCAGGGCTGACAAATGTTTTCCTGTCACAAAATAATACACAAGTGCATAAGAAGAAAAACCATCAAATTTCTCATAATAGCATGCCAAAATCTAAACCACGACAATGACACCTTAAAGAAAGATCTCTACTTTTTCATCAACAAATAGCTTACTTGACGATGGCATAAGCTTGGCTCTTTTTCAATGGATTTGGATATGACTGAAAAGAAAACAACAAGAAAAAAAAATAGGGCACTTCTGATTTTAAGAAATTGATAAATTACATTTGAAACGCATTCTTTTAGTTACTGAGCAAGAAATACCGGTAAATCAGGGAGAAAATTTGTCAAGTGAGGGACGTCTTCGATGATAAAATCGGAAATTTGATCTTCGTTAACATTAACATTGCTGCCGTTGGAAGTTTGAGCTCTGATTCTTAGTGAGAATGGTTGGCGCGAATTACAAATAAACAACGGTTTTTTTGCAGAGAATTTGGGGATGAAGGTTGGATTATAGAAATCAGAAAATGATTTGAGATTTCTATTAGCATAATTGGAAGGAATCGAAGTTCCAGAGAGAGGTAACAACGGATTGGCGTTGGAGCCGAGAGCCATTTCCATTCTTGTTGGGTTTTCCGCTTTCAGATCAATATGTATGACTTCAATCTAGCCGAAAGCCATGTTATTACGTAACTTACGTTTTAGTTTGGGGAATTTGGCCAAATAGTCTGGCCATTGGATAAATAGCCTTTGACCCATATTAAAAGGAAAAGAAAAATTCAAAATATTTTAATTGGTAAAATAACAAAATTGTCCTTCAATTTTTAACTCCAAAATCTACCCATTTCCTTCATTTCTCTCGTTGCTTCTCCACCGTAAAACCCTTCTTCTCCATTTGAAATTAAAATCTTCTTCTCCTCCTCCTTTATATCTTATCAACTTCACTACAATACCCACTAAAATCAACTACAAATTTGCGAAAATACAAAAATTCCTCTCTTTACTACTACGACTGTGGAAGCGAATGCAATAGGAGTAAGTTTTCTACCTTCTTTCTGCAATAATTTGTACAGTGTTGTTCATATGATATACATCATGGAAAATACGTTCGCATTATCTTTTGGTTCCTGTGAGCATTTCACTACCCTCCAGTGGACTTTTTTCATTAGTTCTAGCGTTGTCATGCTTATTCATTTATGAAAGTTTCAAGAACATTAGAATGTTCTACTTGGAGGAATGGATTGCTATGTTGCAGCATTTATCAGTAGTGTATTGTATTAAGGTTTGAGTTTAGCAATTTTTAAGAATGGCTCTATTTAGGTTTCCTTGGGGCATTGTATTGGACTATTGTTCTACTAATTTTAAGTCTACAGGGAAGTAGAGCTTTGATTTGTTCAATGCATATATTAATTATAGTTTATCCTTTTACTAGTAGACTTGGAAGCTATGTGGTCGGGGAACTAGAATAAACTTGCAATTTATTTTAAGCACAAGCGGAATTGTGATTGTCATAATATTTCAAGTGTGAGTTACTAGTAGGAGACAATTCTAACTTTGTGTTATTTGCAAGATATGCTTCTCCACTTAGAGTTCCTTGTTTTGGTTGACAAAATTTGCATTTTACCCTGTCATTTGAAATCACAAGCTTTTGAAAAGATTCCCATAATGAACAAAACAAAAGCCTATATGGAAATGAAAATCTTGTTTGAAAATTAAGTTATATTTAAATCTTCTTAAATTTTCCTTCATCTTTAGATTAAGTTTTGATATCTTTTATGGAAGTAGTTTGTCAACTATGACAATGGAATTTGTGCAGAGGAAGCATGGTTTTATCCTATACTTATCTATCTTCTTTATATTTTTCTTTGGTTTATGGATTCATCAACAATGCTCAAATTTGCTTAGTTAATGGTAGGATACATTGAGGAAGCTTGTTCTATGTATATATGTGAACAAATAAACTCTTAACATAGATATATTGCTTTGAGAAATAAGATTCCTAACTCAATTATTGTTTGCATTTTTGGTTGCAGGAAAAAATGGATGCTGAAGATACAGTGAACGTGAAGATAAGCAACATGTGTAGAATGAAATTGGTTGAAAAGAAAAGAAAAGCAAATTGATGAAAACGGTGTCGAAAACGACACTTATGCCGTCACTGATACCAGAACAGCACAAGTGTCGTTATGCTGTGTGAATGAAATTAAATGAGAATGGTACTAGTGTTGTTACCATCTAGAAAACGACACTTGTGTCGTTCTGCCTGGGAATATAACATTTACTTGGACAAATATAACAATAATGAGAAAGACACTTGATGAAACATTCAGTTATGAAAAGAAAAGCAAATTGATGAAAACGGTGTCGAAAACGACACTTACTGCCCTTACTCATATGTGTCGATTAAGTTAATGAACATATAACTCAACATTTTACGTGTCATTTGCATGTTACAATATAAATAAGTTTCATTTATTATTTTCATGGGACGAATGGGTTGTGATTGCTTATACTCGTATTTAAACATGTAACAGTACAAGTGTCGTATTTCCACCGTTATTTATCACATAATCAACATTTTTTATTTTCTTAAAGTACGAGGTCCAATGCTCGGTCGTTGCGATGGAAATGTTGCAAAATATTGAAGAAATCAACAGAACGACACAAATGTCGTTATTGAACACGTGTGTCGTTCTGTCGATAAACATGAGTATGAGCCGCCACGAACCATCCGAACCTCGGTATTCGATAAATTGAACCAATTTAAGTTGCAAGATGGACGAGCGGTTTACAAAATTTGAGAGTTATACTCACTAATTATGTTTTTCTAACGAATGTAGATAATGACTTGTGATTTTACCAACTCAAATATATAATCGATGTCAATTCCATCGTTACTGACACACAATCAACTTTTCTGATTTTCTTAAGGAAGGGGTCCAATACTCAAGGTCGTTACGATGGAAATGAGGTAAAATATTGGAGAAATCAACAGAACGACACAAGTGCCGTTATTGGTCGCGTGTGTCGTTCTGTCGATAAATATGAGAAATCAATATGAGCTTTAGTAAAATGTTGTTGTAGTTAAAATTTTTATGCCCTTAATTTAAAGATCTACGAGAACGACACAAGTGTCGTTACTGTTTAAAAAATGGCACAAGTATGGTTCTGCCTGTGAACACGTGTATTAAGCGCCACGATCCTCCCGAACCACGATAATCAATAACCTGAACTCATTTAAATTGCAGGATGGACATGCCGCTCACAATATTCAATAGATATAGTCATTACATAATAAAAAAGAAAGACGAAAACGACACACAAGTGTCGTACAATTTTGATGCGTTTAATTTAAATATTCTTATGCCGTCACTCTCAGGTTGAACGTCTATCAAAACGGCACAAGTGTCGTTATGTTGTGCAAATAAGTCCATGAGAACGGCACAAGTGTCGTTACTATTAAGAAAACGACACTTGTGTCGTTTTGCCTCGGAAGATAACATTTAATAGAATGGTATGAGTATCGTTATGAAAAGAAAAGCAAATTGATGAAAACAATGTAGAAAACGACACTTGTACCGTTACTGATATTAGAATGGCACAAGTGTCGTTATGTTGTGTAGAAAAGACACTTGTGCCATTACTGTACAGAAAACGACACTTGTTTCGTTCTTCTTAGGAAGATAACATTTATTAGAATGGTGTGAGTATCGTTATATTTACACAAATATAACGATAATGAGAAAGACATTTTATGAAATATTGAGTTGTGAAAAGAAAAGTAAATTGATGAAAACAATGTGCCGTTAAACGAATCAATACAATGTTCTGTCAATAAACACAAGTACAAGCGGCCACGACCCCTCCAAATCTCGATAAAAGATAATTCAAACTTATTTACGTTGCAATATGGATATGCCGTGCAAAACGACACTTGTGTCATTACTGATATCAGAACGGCACAAATGACATTATGCTGAGTGAATGTAATTCAATGAGAACGGCACTAGTACCGTTACTGTCCAGAAAACGACACTCGTGTCGTTCTGAAAGAGAACTCATGTATTCCACCATTAGTTGTCACCTAATCAACACGTCCAGCCTTCCCAAGTTAGGGGGTCCGATTCTCGAGGTCAGTCGGCTGGAAAAGTTGAAAAATACTGATGAAATCAATAGAACGATACAACTGTCGTGTAACGGCACAAGTGTCGTTCTGTCTGGAAACTACCGTACAGAGCTCCACGAACCGTCCGAACCACGATAAACTCATTAGATGTACTCATTTAAATTGTAGGATGGACATGCCTATTAGAATGTAGGGGAGATAGGGGTGGGCGCGGGTCGGTTCGGTTCGGTTCGGTTCGGTTTTTTTCGGTTTCAGAAATTTTCGGGTATTTAGTAAATGGAACCGTCGGTTCCAAATATAATTTTGGAACCGTTCGGTTTCGGTTCGGTTCGGTTCTGTTCGGTTCCGTACTATAATTAAATTTTTTAACATTTAAAATAATACTACATAAATACACCTGAAAGTGGATACCAATATTCATAACAAAAAGTAGATACAAATACCAAGTTCAATCTTAACTTTTACAAATTAACGTAATCTAATTTAATAACATATAAATAATAAGTTGTCAAATACAAATACCAAAAAGTAAATATTACTAATAAAACTTCGATATTCATATCAATAATTCATTTGTTTCAAACATTCAAGTCTACATAAAAGTGAAATATAAATTAGAAGTCACAAAGATAAAATATTTTAAAGTATTGATAATACTTACCAACTATTTAATGTAATCATCAGTTGGTTGACTTTCCATACTAACTACTAAGAAACTATACAAGAAAAAATTGAAAAAAACACAACTAACAAACATAAATAAACTCTAAATTGTTCAACTAATAAGATTTAATAAGAAAAAAATTATTAATTTGTTTTAAAAAATAAAAGAAATTGATTTATCCAATATAAAAAAAAAAAAAAGTTCGGTTCTTATTCGGTTCTTCGGTTCTTGGTCGAGAACCGAAAACCGAACCAAACCATTCGGTTCTCGATTCGGATACCCGTTCGGGTATTTCATTTTAAAAAACCCGCTCGGTTCGGTTCGGTTCGGTTCGGACATTTTGCCCAGCCCTAAGGGGAGATATGCTCCGCTTATACTTTCAAACAAAATCAATGTAGATTTGTGTGATTTCACCGTTCAATACCATATATTCTAATACAATTCCACCGTTAGTTGTCACCTAATCAACAAGTCCAGCCTTCCCAAGTTAGGGGGTCCAATCATTGATGTCATTGCCTTGAAAAGTAGCAAAATATTGGAAAAATCAACATAACGATACAAGTGTCGTTTCAGACACAAGTGTCGTTTGGCCAATAAATATGATTTAGAAGAGCCGTGACCCATCCGAGCCACGATATTCGATAAACGAAACCCATTTAAGTTGCAGGCTGAACACGCCGCTTACAAAATTCTTGAGATATACCTATTACTTGTACTTTCAACCGAATCTAGATTAAGACTTATGCTTTCACCGTTTCATACCTTATATTCTATATCAATTCCATCATTAGTTGTCACACAATCAATATTTTCGTCCTTCTTAGGTTGGGGGTCCAATCCTTGATATCTTTATCTTGAAAAGTAGCAAAATATTGAAAAAATCAACAGAACGACACAAGTGTCGTTCTGCCAATAAATACGATTTTGAACAGCCACGACCCTTCTGAGCCACGATATTCGATAAATGAAACCCATTTAAGTTGCGAACTGAACACGCCGCTTACAAAATTCTTGAGATATGCACATTCTTTGTACTTTCAACCGAATTTAGACTAAAACTTGTGCTTTCACCGTTTCATATCTTGGACCTGTTTGGTACAGATTCTCATTTTCTACAGTAAATCAATTCTCATTTTCAACCACACATTCTTCAATAAAATAATATTTTCCATCACATCAATATTTTTTTCTTCTTTTTTAACCACACATTTCACATCATATCACTATTCAAAAATCAATTCTTCCCCCAAAAATTCCTACCAAACACACTCCTTATATTCTATATCAATCCCACCGCTAGTTGCCACACAATCAATATTTTTGTCCTTCTTAGATTGGGGGGTCCAATCCTTGATGTCCGTATCTTAAAAAGTAACAAAATATTGGAAAAATCAACAGAACGACACAAGTGTCGTCCTACCAATAAATACGATTTTGAAAAGCCATGATCCATCCTAGCCACGATAATCGATAAACGGAACCATTTAAGTTATAGGCTGAACACGCCCCTTACAAAATACTTGAGATATACCCATTCTTTGTACTTTCAACTGAATCTAGACTAAGATTTGTGTTTTCACCATTTCATATCTTATATTCTATATCAATTCTACCGCTAGTTGTTACACAATCAATATTTTTGTCCTTCTTAGGTTGGGAGGTCCAATCCTTGATATCCTTGCCTTGAAAAGTAGCAAAATATTGGAAAAATTAATAGAACGACACAAGTGTCGTTTTGCTAATAAATACTATTTTAAAGAGTCGCGACCCGTTCGAGCTACGATAATCGATAAACGGAACCCACTTGAGTTGCGACTGAACACGCCCCTTACAAAATACTTGAGATATACCAATTCCTTGTACTTTCAACCGAATCTAGACTAAGACTTGTATTTTCACCATTTCATACCTTATATTCTATATCAATTCTACCGCTAATTGTTACACAATCAATATTTTTGTCCTTCTTAGGTTGGGGGGTCCAATCCTTGATGTTCTTGCCTTGAAAAGTAGCAAAATATTGGAAAAATCAACAGAACGACACAAGTGTCGTTTTGCTAATAAATACGATTTTGAAGAGTCGCGACCCATTCGAGCCATGATAATCAATAAACGGAACCCATTTAAGTTGTAGGCTGAACACGCCCCTTACAAAATACTTGAGATATGCTCATTCCTTGTACTTTCAATCGAATCTAGACTAAGACTTGTGCTTTCACCGTTTCATACTTTATATTCTATATCAATTCCACCGCTAGTTGTTACACAATCAATATTTTCGTCATTCTTAGGTTGGAGGGTCCAAGCCTTGATGTCCTTGCTTTGAAAAGTACCAAAATATTAGAAAAATCAACAGAACGACACAAGTGTCGTTCTGCTAATAAATACGATTTTGAAGAGCCATGACCCGTCCGAGCCACGATAATCGATAAGTGAGACCCATTTAAGTTGCAAGCTGAACACGCTCCTTACAACATTCGGGATTTATGATCATTATTTAATCAAGAGGAAAAAGAAAACGACACAACTATCGTTACTGTTTTGAAAACGACACAAATGTCGTTCTGCCAATAAAATCGATTTTGAAGAGTTGCGACCCGTCCAAGCCACGATAATGATAAGCTGAACTCATTTAAGTTGCAGACTGAACAGATAATGTTTGTATTGTCATTTTAAATGGAAGATAACGACTGTACTGTCGTTCTGCACTACGTAAAATGACTGGAGTGTCGTTATGTACTGTATACCGTCCAATAGTTACACCCAGTACAGAAATACACCAACTGTAGAAAATTAATTAGCTAAAATATCATTTCATACTATATTCAACAATAAAAAGATCAATGTATACGAAATTACCAAAAATATATTTCTTTTTTCGTCAAATATTTAGAGATTTCAATGTAGATAATTTAGAAATCAAATTTTTTTGTTCAAATACTCAAAATGTAGGAAAATATAGGTGAGTAATATAGGGGTGGCAAAAAAGCTAGGCGGCTCGGGCTCGGCTCGGGAAAAGCCCCATGTGGGGGCTCCGAGGCGAGCCCGGGCCGGCCCGTGTCACGGGCCAAAATGGCCCGTGTTATTTATAATTAAAAAAAAATACAAAAATTTAAATTAAAGCTACCTGTGTGAGGCAGCTACACAGGCAGCTTGGAGTTTTGCCTGCACACAGATGACGTGCACGCAACCTCTTGCGTGCACGCAGATGAAATTTTTTTTAAATGAAATGTCTTGTCAAAAATTTAAATTTATAAATTAAATATAGTTAAAACGGATATATTTTTTTGTCTATAAATACGAGAAAATTTTTACAAATTCATATCAAGCTATCTCATATTTTCTTTACGCAATATTCAAATTCCAATTGAGCTCTCAAGTCTCAACTTTATTTACTCAATATTCAAATTCAGTATTATACTCTCAAATTTCTTTTACTCTTTTTTTCAATATTTTTTACTATAATACTTACACATCAATTTCACTAGTGATGAGATTAATCAGTTTAGAGGTAGTTCGAGTACTCCATTGGGGTACAATGCATCTCAAAATGTTTCAAGTGGTTTGGAAGATATCGAAGAGGAGGAAGTAGTCGAGGTTAAGAAGTCGAAAAAAAAGTCTGCAAATTGTTGGCAACATATGACTCGGAAAAAAGTTGGGGTTCAAAATGGAGTCGATATTTGGAAAGCATGTTGCAATTATTGCGGTAAAGAACTCAATTGGAAGCCTAGTTCGAGCACATCGCATTTAAATAGACACATATTAAGAAGTTGCAAAGCGAAACCAGTCGGTCTTGACCCGAAACAGACCGAACTAACATTTACTGGTTCCGGTTTTACTCTTTCCACTTTTGTATATTCACAGGAAAGATTTCGTGAAGGAATGATTACATACGTGGCTACAGCAGATATGCCGCTAACGATGATCGAGTCAATACACTTTACTCGTCTTGTGCAGAATTATCTCCAACCCAGGTATCATTCTTATTGTAGAAATACTCTTCGTTCTGATATTATAAAATTATATAACAAAAGAAAACAAACTAATATTGAAAGTTTAAAAACTTTTAATTGTGTTATATCATTTACCTCTGATTTATGGACCGGTGTTAATAAAAAAGGTTATATTGCTGCTACAACTCATTATATTGATCACCTATGGATTATGCATAAAAGAATTATTGCATTTAGATGTGTAGAATATCCTCATAATGCTACTAACATATACATGGTTTTAAAAGATATTATACAAGAATATGGTATGCAAGAAATGATTCGAAGTTTTACTTTTGATAATGCTAGTGTAAATAAAGTTGTTGTCGATAAATTTATTGATGATTTGAACCCTATATTTGGAGGTTTATTATTTCATCAATGTTGCGTATGCCACATTATTAATTTGATTGTAAAAGTTGGATTAGAACATATAAAAACACTGTTAGATAAAATTAGGCAATCAATTAATTTTATTACTATATCACCTGCAAGAAAGTAAGCATTTAACAGTTTATGTGCTGAGTATGGCTTAGAAGAGAAATCATTTGTCACTGATGTATCACATAGATGGAACTCTACATATCTTATGTTACACTCGTGTGAAAATTATGATAAAGTTATTACAATGTATTATAATGGTAGGCATACATATGGACCCGAACATAATTTGGAAGATTGGGAATGGAATCTTGCATTTATCTTTAAAACATTTTTAAAACATTTTTTCAATGCCACAAAGGAATGAAGCGGTGTTTATTACCCTATATCTTCACTTGTTTTACAACATTTTTTCTATTTTGATGAAATATTTCAAAAACATAGGAATTTCCCAATTTTTGTTGACGTAGTTTATTCTATGGAGTTAAAGTTTCGTAAATATTGGGAAGAGATACCCTCATTATTTTTATTAGCTTCTGTAATGGACCATCGACTTAATTTAACTGGCACAAAAGCTATTATAAATGAGATTTCACGTTTCATGAATATACAATTTTCACATACGAATATAGAATCAATGTTATGCGAAATGTATAACTATTACGTTGAAAAAGAAGGTCAGTGTAGTTCTTCCCAAAATTCTTTTTCAAGAAACACTTCAACAAATGTAGATAATAGATGGAGTTATTTAGAGACCAATACTAGTGTTCTCTCATTTAGTTCTAGTTCGTCAATATCTAGAGCAATAGATGTCAGTGGTACAAATCTTGAAATTCCTTCGGAGTTAGCTAGGTATATGTGCGTGGACGTTCGTAGTATGTTACAACCACAAGAATTACAGGATTTTAGTCTTTTATCATGGTGGAGATGTAACGAAAGGCAGTATCCAATTGTATCAAAAATTGCTCGCGATCTACTAACACCGCCGGTGTCTACAGTAGCATCGGATGCTGCATTTAGTTTAGGTGGTCGAGTTTTAAGTGACGAACGATCAAGACTAAAAGAAGATATATTGGAGGCTTTAATATATTTGAGGGATTGAGAATGTGCGGAATTACGTCTTCAAGAACAAGTTGATAGTATAATGGCCGATGAGTTACAGCAGATTAAAGCATAAGATATTGTAAGTTTTTAAATTGTTTAGTTTCAATTCAATACGTAATTTTTAATTTTTTTTTGTTTCAAAAAAATTGTACACGAAATATTTTATTCGTGTACAATTTTAACTCCGCCTACGATAATTATAGCCGGTCCCAAGCCCGGATAAAGGAGGATGGTTTTATTCTTCAATGATAAATAGAATAGTTATTGCCTTTTATTATTGGAATTACGACCCTCAAGGAAGTTTCAACATGACATTACAAGAAATAATAGTTACATACTTTAAATAAAAATGAAGCTTTCATAATCTCTTTAATTTATAACACGTATTACGCATAAAATGTACATTTTTTTTTTGTTTTAATGTAGATTTTACAAAAAAAAAAAAAAAACCCGAGCAGGCTCGACCCGCTAAGGCTCGGGCCTAAAGCTCGGGTCGAGCCTCTTTTTTTTTTGCCGGGCCCGGCTCGGCTCGGGCCAAAAAAAGCTCGGGCTCGGCCCGAGCTTTTTTTTCCCGGCTCAGCTCGTTGCCACCGCTAGAGTAATACAATAAATAACAAGATTTTATGGGGAAAGCAAGCACAGGAGATGTCGAGATGGAGAACTCGTGTTAATTGGATTTGAGACAAATTGAGAAATTTAATGGATTGAAAGGGTATTTGAGTCTTTTGATGATTGGGATATTTTGGACCTTTTATACCATTTATTTATTTTATATTTTAATGGAGGCCATTTTACCAACAAACATTGAGAAAATCCTCTTTGTCCAAATACATTGTTTGACTAGGCTCTTTAACAAAGAGTCCCTTTTAGTAAGGGACTCTTTGTTAAAGAGCCTAGTCAAACAATGTATTTAGATAAAAAGGATTTTGTCAATGTTTGTTGGTAAAATGGCCTCCATTAAAAAATAGAATAAATAAATGGTATAAAAGGTCCAAAATATCCCTATCATCAAAAGACTCAAATACCCTTTCAATCCATTAAATTTCCCAATTCGTCTTCAATTCAATTAACACGAGCTCTCCATCTCGGCATCTCCTATGCTTGCTTCCCCCCACAAAATCTTGTTATTTATTGTATTACTCACCTCTATTTTCCTACATTTTGAGTATTTGAACAAGAATTTTGGTTTTTAAGTTATCTACATTAAAACCTCTAAATATTTGAAAAAAAAAGAAAGATAATTTTGGTAATTTCGTGTACATTGGTCTTTTTATTGTTCAATATAGTTTGAAATGATATTTTAGCTGATTAATTTTCCACAATTGGTGTTTTTCTGTACTGGGTATAACTATTGGACGGTCTACAGCATAGAACGACACTCCAGCCGTTTTACGTAGTGTAGAACGACAGTACAGTCGTTATCTTCCATGTAAAATGACAATACGAACATTATCTGTTCAGTCTGCAATTTAAATGAATTCAGCTTATTATTATCGTGGCTCGAACGGGTTGCGACTCTTCAAAATCGATTTTATTGGCAGAACGACACTTGTGTCATTTTCAAAACAGTAACGACAGTTGTGTCGTTTTCTTTTTCCTATCGATTAAGTAATGAGCATAAATTCCGAATGTTGAAAGGAGCGTGTTCAGCCTGCAAGTTAAATGTGTCTCGTTTATCGATTATCGTGGCTCGGACGGGTCGCGACTCTTCAAAATCGTATTTATTGGCAGAACGACACTTGTGTATTGGAACGACACTTGTATCGTTCTGTTGATTTTTCCAATATTTTGCTACTTTTCAAGGCAAGGACATCAATGATTGGACCCCCCAACCTAAGAAAGACGAAAATATTGATTGTGTGGCAACTAGCGGTGGAATTGATATAAAATATAAGGTATGAAACGGTTAAAGCACAAGTCTTAGTCTAGATTCGGTTGAAAGTACAAGGAATGGGCATATCTCAAGTATTTTGTAATGGGAGTGTTCAGCCTACAACTTAAATGGGTTCCGTTTATCGATTATCATGGCTAGGATGGGTCGCAGCTCTTCAAAATCGTATTTATTGGCAGAACGACACTTGTGTATTGGAACGACACTTATGTCGTTCTGTTAATTTTTTCAATATTTTGCTACTTTTCAAGGCAAGGACATCAATGATTGGACCCCCCAACCTAAGAAGGACGAAAATATTGATTGTGTGGCAACTAGCAGTGGAATTGATATAAAATATAAGGTATGAAACGGTTAAAGCACAAGTCTTACTCTAGATTCGGTTGAAAGTACAAGGAATGGGCATATCTCAAGTATTTTGTAATGGACGTGTTCAGCCTACAACTTAAATGGGTTCTGTTTATCGATTATCATAGCTAGGATGGGTCGCGGCTCTTCAAAATCGTATTTATTGGCAGAACGACACTTGTGTATTGGAACGACACTTATGTCGTTCTGTTAATTTTTTCAATATTTTGCTACTTTTCAAGGCAAGGACATCAATGATTGGACCCCCCAACCTAAGAAAGACGAAATATTGATTGTGTGGCAACTAGCGGTGGAATTGATATAGAATATAAGGTATGAAATGGTGAAAGCACAAGTCTTAGTCTAGATTCGGTTGAAAGTACAAGGAATGGACATATCTCAAATATTTTGTAAGGGGCGTGTTCAGCCTACAACTTAAATGGGTTCCGTTTATCGATTATCATGTCTAGGATGGGTCGCGGCTCTTCAAAATTGTATTTATTGGCAGAACGACACTTGTGTATTGGAACGACACTTGTGTCGTTCTATTAATTTTTCCAATATTTTGCTACTTTTCAAGGCAAGGACATCAAGGATTGGATCCCCCAACCTAAGAAGAACGAAAATATTGATTGTGTTGCAACTAGCGGTGGAATTGATATAGAATATAAGGTATGAAACGGTGAAAACACAAGTCTTAGTCTAGATTCGGTTGAATGTACAAGGAATGAGCATATCTCAAGTATTTTGTAATGGCGTGTTCGATGCAATTTAAATGGGTTCCGTTTATCGATTATCATAGCTATGATGGGTCGCGGCTCTTCAAAATCGTATTTATTGACAGAACGACACTTGTGTCGTTCTGTTGATTTTTCCAATATTTTGCTACTTTTCAAAATAAGGACATTAAGGATTGGACCCCTCAATCTAAGAAGGACAAAAATATTGATTGTGTGACAACTAGCGGTGGAATTTATATAGAATATAAGGTATGAAACGGTGAAAGCACAAGTCTTAGTCTAGATTCGGTTGAAAGTACAAGGAATGGGCATATCTCAAGTATTTTGCAAGGGGCGTGTTCGGCCTACAACTTAAATGAGTTTCGTTTATCGATATCATGGCTAGGATGGGTCGCGACTCTTCAAAATCGTATTTATTGGCAGAACGACACTTGTGTCTTGGAACGACACTTGTGTCGTTCTGTTGATTTTTCCCATATTTTGCTACTTTTCAAGACAAGAACATCAAGGATTGGACATTCTAACCTAAGAAGGACGAAACTGTTGATTGCATGACACTTGTACCGTTTTCAAAACAGTAACGACAGTTGTGTCGTTTTCTTTTTTCCTCTTGATTAAGTAATGAGCATAAATTTCGAATGTTGTAAGCGGCGTGTTCAGCCTGCAACTTAAATGAGTTCAACTCATCATTATCGTGGTTTGGACGGGTCGCGACTCTTCAAAATCGATTTTAGAGCCAGAACAACACTTGTGCCGTTTTGAAAACGATGTGACAGGTTGTGTCGTTTTCTTTTTTCCTCTTGATTAAGTAATGAGCATAAATTTCGATTGTTGTAAGCGGCGTGTTCAGCCTGCAACTTAAATGAATTCAACTCATCATTATTGTGGTTTGGACGGATCGCGGCTCTTCAAAATCAATTTTAGAGCCAGAACGACACTTGTGCCGTTTTGAAAACAGTAACGACAGTTGTGTCGTTTTCTTTTTTCCTCTTGATCAAGTAATGAGCATAAATTTTCAATGTTGTAAGCGGCGTGTTCAGCCTGCAACTTAAATGAGTTCAACTCATCATTATCGTGATTTAGACGAGTCGCGATTCTTCAAAATCGATTTTAGAGCCAGAACGACACTTGTGCCGTTTTCAAAACAGTAACGACAGTTGTGTCGTTTTCTTTTTTCCTCTTGATTAAGTAATGAGCATAAATTTCGAATGTTGTAAGCGGCGTGTTCAGCCTGCAACTTAAATGAGTTCAACTCATCATTATCGTCGCGGATCTTCAAAATCGATTTTAGGGCTAGAACGACACTTGTGCCGTTTTGAAAACAGTAACGATAGCTGTGTCGTTTTCTTTTTTCCTCTTAATCAAGTAATGAGCATAAATTTCGAATGTTGTAAGCGGCGTGTCCAGCTTGCAACTTAAATGTGTTCAGTTTATCGATTATCGTGGTTTGGATGGGTCAAGGCTCTTCAAAATCGATGTTAGAGCCGTAACCATTAGCTTGTGCCGTTTTCTTTTTTCCTCTTGATTAAGTAATGAGCATAAATTTCGAATGTTATAAGCGGCGCGTTCAGCCTGCAACTTAAATGAGTTCAACTCATCATTATCGTGGTTTAGATGGGTCGCGGCTCTTCAAAATCGATTTTAGAGCCAGAACGACACTTGTGCCGTTTTCAAAACAGTAACGACAGTTAAGTCGTTTTCTTTTTTCCTCTTGATTAAGTAATGATCATAAATTTCGAATGTTGTAAGCGGAGTGTTCAGCCTGCAACTTAAATGAGTTCAACTCATCATTATCGTGGTTTGGAAGGGTCGCCGCTCTTCAAAATCAATTTTAGATGCAAAACGACAGTTCTGTCGTTCTGGTAGACGTTCTCAAAGCAGTAATGACACTTTTGTCGTTCTGTTGATTTCTCCAATATTTTGCTACTTTTCCAGTAACGACTTGTTCTTTCATTATCTCGATAAATATAAAAGTTATGTCATTTCAATCGTTTTTCGTAGCTTGTCATTCTTTTTGTGTTATACATGTTAATAAGTTATTAGAGGTCGTTTCGTTGAAAAAATCAAATTACAGCAGATAACGACTGTAGTGTCGTTTTACGTTGCAGATAACGACTGTAGTGTCGTTTTACATCGCGACTGCGGACCTTTTTGAGCAACAACAGATTGAATTGGTGCATTATTGGTCGATGTTAAGTCATGGTGTTCGTCGTCTGGGTTAGTGCTATCCACTGGTGGTGGTGCCGACCATGGGTGTCGCCGGAGGTAGGTTTTCCGGCAGAAGAAGAGTGGGTGAGAACTAGTTTTTTGGGCTAGTTTGTTGCTAATTCTGGTGGTTTCATGGATAATGGTTGGTTAGAGGTTGTAGATGGGAGTGAGACGAGGTTAGGGGTGGTGGAGTCCGATGGTTTGGGTGATCGAAAAGTGGTGGAATGGGGCTCCTTAGGTGGCTGCTGAAAATGGGTGAAAATGAAGAAGAAAGAAGAAGGTGAAATGAAAGAAGTTGGGTAAATAATTTGATATAAATTGAAGGACAATTTTGTCATTTTACCATTAAAACATTTTCATTTTTTTTATTCTATTTCATTGTTGGTCAAAGGCCATTTATCCAAAATCATTGTTGAGGGAGGTTATTTGGCCAAATTTCCCTTTTAGTTTCTAGTCGTCTCTCTATTGCTTATTCCTTGTTTGGTTACACTTAACAATTTTATAAAAAGTAAATTAAATTTTAGTTTTTGAGATCTCTCTAAAAAATAACCTGACCAAAACAAAAATTATATTTCATGGAACCACAAATCCAACTTATTTTTAAGACGGCCGAAATCGTGGAAAAACATGCAGAGGTCTTAAGCACATGCTCGATGTGCTCAAAGAATTAAATGCTTCGCCAACATGACTTAGATGATGCTACATTGCATATCGAACTTAGAGTCTTGCATTTTCACTGTGCAATTACTGACAAATACGTAGAGCCGACTCAACATATTGGAAACTTTGTCGGAAACACCAACTACATCTCTATCAATATTCGCCGATATAGGTATATCGATAACGATTTATCAATTTCACTAGTTTTGACCAAAATCGTTATAAATATTAATTTCAATTGTGTCACCTGCAACAATATTATTTTCTTCTGAAGGTTTCATTAAGACACCTAAAGTTGTTTGAGCTACCTTAATGGACATAAGAAATTGGATAGTAGTTGAGAATTATGAGTAGCAGCTGATTCTCCTAGCTGTAGATCCATGCTCGGTTGACTCGACCCCCCACAAATATTCTCCATTTTTAAAAAAATAAGCGAGACTCGGTCCACTCTTGAAAAAAATAAAAAAATAAAAGTAATAATTCTTGACCCCCGAAATGCAATGAGTAATAATTCATTCGATAATTGACAAAGCTCAAAAATAGTTCGATCAACAGAACTTCATCATTCCAATGTTAATTTACAGTCAATTTTTTATTTAATGTTAAAAAAAACTAGGACTTTGACATAGATTCCTGTCTTCTTTTCAATTTGCTTCGCAGATACTTCTATTTTATTTATTTTTATTTTTTCCTCTTCTTCAGAGTAGAAAGAAAAATAATGAAATATTTAAACTTAGACGAGGAAAGTCTTCTTTAATAAAAAAATTATCATCGGAACAATTTGTGCTTAATGTAAAAGATTAATCTTCGTAACTTCAATTAAGACACATAATTGCCCCAAATTCCCACACCCATTCGTAACCAAGTTGCTACTTTTATCCTCATACGAGTTTTGATCAAGAAGTGCAAAAGTAAAGGAGCGTCATGTAATATATAAGAAACATTGAAAACTAAGATACTCGAAATTTCAACGTGTTTTATCAAAATTTTATAACATTCCCATTTTAACACGAGCAATGTTTTTTGAGTCAAGTTTACTTGACCTTATTTAAGCCCCCGTTTGGCCCCATTATTTGGTATTATAATTTTTGAAATATATATATTTTTTTTTGGAGAATAGATGATTGCAAAAGAAGGAAAAGTTTCAATTTATGTGTAATATTATTTATTAGAGAATGTGTGATTCAAATAAAAAAAAAAGTATTACAATTTCAACGGGGTCAAACGGGGGGGTTAAGTTTCTTTAGCAGTTTTTTCCTTCCATCTAGGAGTTTCTCATGTTCTTGGTTGGGTGTGTAATAAAAGGTTATAGAAAGTGTACTTTTCTTCT
Organism: Fraxinus americana; assembly: GCA_035079005.1. Taxonomy (NCBI): domain Eukaryota; kingdom Viridiplantae; phylum Streptophyta; class Magnoliopsida; order Lamiales; family Oleaceae; genus Fraxinus; species Fraxinus americana. Next base: position 33,630,431 of record CM068710.1, on the reverse strand, counting down.
TCCTTTTTTTTTTTTTTGGGTGGGGGGGGGGGGGGGGAATTGAAACCCCGGGCTGGGACCCCTAATAGACCTTCCTCCACTAGGATCAGAAACTAGTGACTATGAAAAGATTTTTGTCTATTTCAATGCAATATTTTCATTTATAATTAGTAAAAACTGATCCAAAGCTTTTTGTTACACACCGGAAGATAATGAATAAAGAAAATATCCCATAAAGAAGCTAATTTTCTGTAAATTGGGCCTTCCAGTGAGACATAAGAACCTGGAAACCATACACCTGCATTACCTTAATCCTCGTCCATTCTCGAGGATGACACTACTAAAGAAGAAAATGATCGATCATATGTTGGATGACATCTGCACCCTCACTATGCATGTAATGCTCTTTTACCTGAATAATTTTCCGATGCGACCAAAAATCAGCGTCTTACTTGAATACTCGACAAGAAATAGTAATGATATGAGGTGAAAGATAAAAGACAGTGCTCCGACTCCTAAAGTTGAGAGTGCAAATGCTATGCCACGCGGTACGTTGTTTGAACAATAAAATATCCTACCAAAGACCTCGTGCTCAGTGTGTCACTAATGGAACTACAGCAATTGTAAATCCCAAAATTGCCTGGAGAAGGAAATGGGATGTTCTCTACATGCAAGACTTGTGCCCCACTACTATCGAGGTTCTTCCTATGTTGAAGCAGAATAGGGACGGGTAGTCACGAAGCTTAAAACCTAACAATTTTCGCTTAGGTTTGATCGGTTGTTGCAGAATGATATCAGAGTTCAGTAATGGAAGCGAGGACATTGGCCCCCAGAGGAAATGTTGAGCGAAATGTTGAGCGCTATATATGCAAGACTTGTGAAAACTACTGTCGAAGTTTTTTCCATGAGGAAGTGAAAAAGGGACAGGTCGTCACAGGGTACAGCACCCGACAACATCGAGTAGGCTTGACTCGTCATTGCATCAATATCTTAGTGGAAGTACAGAAAGGAATTTCTATCATTTATTCCCTCTCCCACAAGAGAGAGCAGTCCCACTGTTCCCCAAGCAACATTCTGTGTACAATAGACATGCATACGGTAACATATACAAGCATGTAGCAGTAACGAGAGAGGGAGTGAAAGAGACCTGAATCACACTATGTGCAGCAAATTTAAGCTTGCTCCTGTGGAAGCTGACGTCTACTTTTTCCCATGTCAAGCGAGATAGGCCAATCACCAGCTCCTCTGCATCATGTAACCCAGCATAAAATTAATGCATCATTCAGAATTAATGAACATAAATTTTCAAAGGGGCCCATGAGAAACCCACTACACAAGAAACAGAGTTTTGAGTAAGAGATTGGCACGGATAAGTTAAAATGAGAAGTGCATACAGATGTTGCTTGTGAAATCCCCTGGAGAGCATAGAAGAAGACAATGTAATAGATCTACTCATAAAGCATTAACCATGAAGTTCCTGAATCTTGTCAGGAAAAATAAAATAAAATATTATAGGAGATTCTGGTGATACTAAGGTCCATCGAGTTAGCCTGTTTGCGGCTCCAAGTTGCTTTTTCCTTTTATTTCTTCGTGGGAATGTAGGGACAAATTTTTTCTATGTATATCTTTGGCAGGGGAAATCTAACTATATTAACAGCATTAAAGTTACTGATTTAATGACATGAAGCATAATTGAGAAATCATCTAGAACATAAATCACGTGCCCCTCAAATGATTAAAGCGTGTGAAAGTGTGCACAAAACAGAAGGCAGATGAAATAATCCTCCAACAATAGTTATTATATATTCACCATGCAGATTGCTCACATTATGGACTTGGCAGAAATAGTTTCCATGACATGCTAAATTCTTGGTGATCCTATATTTCTAGAAGGCTTTGAAGTTAAAAGTAACTCTGTGTTGGATTTTGCAGGAAATAAAAATTTAAAAGCCAAAGAAGTTACATATTTGGAAAAAAAAAAAATCTAAAATGTGAATTTTACCTAGTAAGTTCGCCTAGAATAGCTTACCAAATACTCAAACTCTTTTAAATGAACTGCTAAAATCCTTAAATCCACTTGAGAGTATTTCGAATCATATTCTTAATATTTAAGGATAAAATAATCATTACTGTAAAATCATAATCCCACTTTTAGCGGTCCAGATAAGTGAAAAACTACATTTTGGCAGATAGTACCAATAAATCGTCATTCGGATGTGTAGGGATTACCAAATGACCAGGTGAAAAGAGAGATGCGACCAACAAAAGCAGCAACACAGACAGATGTTAAAGAGCAGCATAAAGTCACATAATTATTGACCAGACGTGAAAATGACTTACAAACCTTCCATCTCATCTAAACCATCATCATCTGTGGAAACAGACTCACGCTGCTCTCCATCGCTTGCTTTGCAACGCTCTTCATAAACAATATGAGGATATTTTTCATCTAGTGAATCCTCCCACTGAGAGAGGATATTTTACAGTCATGCAAATCGCAATAAAAATGTAAATGCTTGATTAACTGAATGGTGATAACATACCTTGGGCAGTTCAATATTACGTCTTATTGAAGATGTTCTCCAGCCTACTATATCTAATTGAGATTTTCTAAAGGAAGACAAGATGCTAGAAACCAACAGTGTAAAATCTAGTAAACATTTAGCCCAATAAAATAATTAAAAATATAGTAAGGTCCACAAAATCAGGATACGGTCATAACCAACATTTGAATACGCCACCCGGCGTTGAAATGAACGCAAAGCAGACCTGCATAAATGAGTTGTAAAACATAGAGACTTGCATGTCACACATATTCATGCATACACATGAATATCTCGAAACAGCCTGGAGAGTGTCAAATCTAATCAACATAAAAGAAGAGGGTAGAAGAAACATACATAAAATGTAATTCTCCTCTGTCTTCTAGCATGCATTTTAATAATGGAGGCTTTCCTTCATCATCATCTGTAAGAAAGAGGTGCCGACCCGTTCTTCTGAATATCAAATGAATTACACAACTAGCTAATCTCTCAAAAGCAGGTACTCCAAAAAGAAATGGTACCTAACAAATAGACAAAAAAGCAATTAATGCTAAAACAAATCCAAGAATTATGACTGTGATTCCGCATGACAATCAAGAGATTCAGAACTGGTTTAATATTAAAAACGACTTAAAGATCAGCATTAATGCGGTGTCCGGATCAGGATCAGAACATCTCTTCTCCCTCAAAGCTGGGGTAACAGATCGGGAAAAAAAAAAAAGTCTATATCAGAAACTGGTGTCATTCACGACAAACCCAAATACAGACCTTTTTTCCCTTCCATCGACTCAATATAGGTTACGCTCTTGTCCCCTCATAAAAGATTTAACCACGATAGATTCATAAAACTCATAAGCAACCAAGTGTAAACTATATTCAGCTCACATTCAGAGATCTAATGTCTTTGATTGCATAAGAAGGCTTAGTTTGCATCCTACAGGCCAAGTTCGTCCCGAATTCGACATGCTAATTGTGAAAAGGATACAAACTATGCAGTTTACCAAAAAGTCCAAGAAGTTAAGAAGATAGTTTTCCAAGAGCCAACAGTCCTTTAACTCTAATATGAAATCCCAAAAAATGGGCATCCAGCTACCCACGTGCTGAACAAGCAATTCCATTGCTGAACTGCCAAGGTAATTCTAACAACAATCTTAGCAAGGTATAGTAAAAAAATTCCCAACTCACCACATCCCCAAAGCATGACGAATCTATTTGGTAATATAAAAGGGGCATGACATATAGGACAAAATATTATCTGAAATTAATGCATTTTATCATTGTCTCGAGCATCCAACTTCTTTTTAAAATGAGAATCCCTACAACAAAAAACAAAGCAACTAGGTACCTGCTTATTACCCCTTGAACCAAGATGAGGAGTAGCAAAAGTGATGAAGTTTATTGGTTCCAGACCAGCTATTGTACCATCTGACTCTTTTTCATAGGAAGTAGCTGATAACTCTGAGCTTTCCCTATTTGGAGGTCTATATAACCTCCCAATGGCATATCTTGCAACTAATCCTCCCACAGAATGTGCCACAAAAGAAATTTTCCTTAAATCTGGCTTCCGTTTTATCACATCAAGTACCTATAATGCAGGTCTAAGTTAATATCAAAAGATTTAGACTAATCTCAGCCAATGACATATTTTTCAAGCAAAGGGCACAAGGAGAATGCAAAGGAGGATCCATAGCCAAAGAAAATCAACCTCCTCAGCCAACCTCTCGCCCATTACATCCACACCATCCAATGTCAGCTTAGCCATATTCCGTTCACTGCCTGCATACCAAATAATACCCTTTAGTAAGGTGAGATAATAAGCCACTTTTAATTGACCGAGAAACACAAAAGATGTTAAATCCTAACATTTTTCCAGATAATGGATATCAGAAGTGCCACTATTGAGTACACTAAATAAGTAAAAGTATGAACCCCTTCTTATTTTCAAGATAAATGAACATGTAAAAATTAATAAAGCCAAACCGCCTTGGCAATTTACATTCTACAGTCTATAAAATATAGCTACCGCGTAATCCTTGATAAAAAAAACATGAAACTACACTCATGAATGAAGAGTAATTAACCAATCCAATGAATCCATGGTAAACTTATAGCCTTCTGAAGCTCCTTCATAGAAAAACTAAAGAGGAAATTTGAGGTTATTCTCTTCCTTAAAATAAAATCAAGTATAAAAACGAGATAAATGATGACACTTTGAAATTCTAATGATAAAGAAGATCAAATCGACAATTAGAAGAGGGCAGAATATAATTTACAAATCTTTAGATTGATGACATAAAAATCTAAAGAACCTAACGTTACAACTAAAGCCCCTGTTTGACAACAATTATTTGAAAATGTTCTACACGTAAACTAAAAAAATTTCCCTAATTTTTAACCACACATTCTCCAAAAAATCACAATTCAAAACTTTGTTTTTTCAAAATAATGGTTCTCAAACAAGGGCTAAATGTTGCGTGTGAACAAAAATGCACGCCAAGAAGAATTTTGCTTAAGGAAATTCAACTGAGTGGAGTGTTTTATTTCAGAAACTCAGCCTACTCATGAAACCAGTGGTCCTATTACGTTACAATTAGATAATTTCTCCAATCATAAGGAACTAAATGAACCCAGTTTCAACTTAAGCGATAAAAAAGAATCACAGAAAACAGGGATCAGAAACAGTGGATAGATTTTCACTAATAAACGTAAAACTCACAGTGAACGAAAACTTTATCAGGGAGCTTTGAAACAAACCGCTCGGCAGCGAACTTCCAATCCCTGGCACTGCAACAATGTAAGAGATTCAGTAAAACAGGTTATGAGGACAGCTTTTTGTATCAAAATGGACAGCATATAATAAATAATAGAGAAGCATAAAAGTCCGATAAAAAAAATTTAGTAAAATCAAAAACCATAATAGATTTTGCAAATCAGATTATACATGAGAAAACCTATAATGTACACAAACAGTTAATTCACACTCTCAATTGTGCACAGATACACTGAAAGAAGCTACTAAAAAGAACGGTCTTTATCAAGGACATCCCATTTGAAGTTCTCCTTCACAAAAGAAAAGCTTAAATTCTAGCTAAACATTTCGTATACACACACAATTGTGCACAGATACTCAGAAACAAGCTACAAAAAAAGAAATGTCTTTATCAAGGAGACCTCGTTTGAGGTTCTCCTTCAGAAAGGAAAGCTTAAATTCTAGCTAAAATAAAACAGTACACTCCAATTCAATTTTTATATTACTAAAACTAGATTATTATAGTTAATGAAAAAAAAATAAAAAGTAAAACAGCCAGATTCCCCCCTCCCTCCAGAAGGACAAATTGACCCCCCAACCCCCAATGAAACTTCAAACAGCGCTTAATCCAACTTTTGCTGAAATTGAGCTTAATTTCATCGAATTGATGACTGATAACTGATAAGCCTACATTAAAAGAAAAAATCAACAAAGATTACGCATATTTACATATATGAATTCGCAGATAAATAAAAAAACAAAATCATTCATCCTGGCCAACCGCATTGATGTTTGAATCTTTTACTAATATCAAAGTTAATTCAGTCAAATTTAAGATCTTTCAAATTCCTGAGAAACTTAAAACCGAAAACTGATGCATACTAACATACAACTGACCATAATTTCAAAATATTCATGTTAACATACAATAAAATAAATATACCTTCCGAGAATACCGTGAACCATGATAACCAGATGATCAACAGAAGAAGCATCTGACTGTTTACAGCTATACACATCCTCCCCTCCATTCTCCGTTCCCGATGAACACACAAAGCCTTCTTTACCTTCATTTTCCATTTCTTCACGTTCGATATACTAGATTAATTTATTCTAATTTATTAATTTTAACTTCACCGACTTCTCATTTAATCAAAAACTGTACAAAATTCAAAACAAAAAAGGAATATTTAGATGTTACAATTTATCAAATCAAATTTATTTTGTATCAAATTGGAGTTATGAAATAATGAGCGCAGAGTTGCTGAAAGATGATCGGAAAAGAAAGAGAGAAAGAGAGAGAGTTGAGACGAGAGAGTGTGAACGTGGCAATAGATGAATGAATACTTCTTCAAGGTTTGTACCTTTGCTTTTACGGTTTGTACAGTAGCGAATTTTATGCATGCGCAGAATCGGGTCAAGTTTGGAATTTGGACCAATCATACTCATGGGTCGGCGGGTGTTTTTTTTTCCCCGGTAATTTGGGTGAGCTGGTGTTGTTGGATAATGTAATGTTATCGATAATTTGCCGTAAAGAAAATAAAGAAAAAGGAGGTAAGAAATTGGTTTAGCACACCAAGTAAAGCTTGTTTATCAAATATTTTTAATTTTTTTTTAATTATATTTAATCATAACTTTCACCGGACTGACAATTTTTATTTTTTATTTTTACTTATTAGCCACACTTATTTCAAAAAATTATTTTTTCCTTGAAAAGAATTGTACCAAATAAATATTTTTTATGACGGTTGAAATTTTCAAACAAAATATTTCAACTTGATATTGATGTTGTTAGTATTATGAGTTTAACTCAGGTCATCATTTTTCGAAAAATAATACGTGAATTTGAAGCATATTAAAGAAAAATTTTAATAGGTAATAGAGACTTCTCGCAAGATGTTTATAATTTTAAATCAAACGTACATTCTAGTTCTACTTGAAATTGGAGTTTTGAGTTATGATCGAAATTCAACTATTTCATTTGAAAATTAATTAGAGTGTGTTTAATTGACTTTATTTTTCATAGAAAAATGTCATTTTTCATCAAAATTCCTATTTTTGAGGTGTTTGATTGACAAATTTTTTTATGAAAAATATTTTCAATTTTTGGTCATGTGACCATATTTACCTCAAAAATAAGGAAAGTATTTTTTTTTAGAGAGTGTTGGTTTTTATTTTCTAGGTAATTCAATCTCTCTCATTTGCTCACCAATAAAAAAATGGACAAGTATAATATTTTCTAAATTGAAAATTAAATCAATCAAATACATTTATTTAATAATTTTCATACAAATAAAATTTAATTCCCTGTAATTTATTTGTTTTCCATGTAAATTTCATGTTTGTAATCAAACTCACCCTTAGCGTGGAGAAAGAAAAAGCCCGACCTATTATGACATTTGATAACCATCATTATTTGAGAGTTTGTTTGTTTATGATTCTCAAATTATACAGTAAATCAATTCTCATTTTCAACCACACATTATTCAATAAAATAATATTTTCTATCATATCAATAATTTTTTCTTTTTTTTCAACCACACATTTCTCATCATATCACTATTCAAAAATCAATTCTTCCCCCAAAAATTTCAAACAAACACCTCCTGAGTGACACGATATTTAAAAGGGATATTTTCAAGAATGTCTACAATTAAGGGTGTGAGTTGAAAAGTGTCCAATTTTCAAATTTAATACTAAAGTGTCTATTATGCCATTAATGAAAAAAAAAAGGACCTTTGAATCTCTACGTATTATCGACATTTAAAATGTCATTCTCGACATTTAAATCTCGTTTTATATTTCAATAGTACACACGTCAAATCAAAATATTAAACGTTCTCGACATTTCAAAACGTCATTCTCGACATATTAAGAAGGACATTTCGTTTCAACTATGACATTTCTCTACACTTGAAATGTCGTTCTCGACATTTCTGTGTTAATGCAAAAAATAGCATTAATTGTGATTTGACATCTTGTCATTTGCAATAAATTGAGCAGGTTATATGTCAAGATTTCATTAGCCCATATTTTTTTTGCAAAAATGTTCATTTTGTTGTCCTTGAATGGAATCATAAATTGTTGACCATGGGTATTTTGGTCTAAAATATACCAAAATGGCCATTTTTACAAGGATTTTTGAAAGTTGTCATTTTTGCAAGTGGCTAGAAGAAAGTGAACATTTCTTGCAATTTCCACTATTTAAAAACAACATTGTTGCTTCCGAATGAAGTCCTTCATTTCAAATAACTCAACTTAATAATATTATTAGTTGTTAAAACTTCCTTCTTGTTTATCTTAAAAGAAGGTTAAATCGTTGGATTAGATGAATAACAAATGCACTTAAATATCGCTACGTGTATAGTTTTTATAAATGAATGATAACAAGACTTATATTTTGTTGATCTCATTTCTGCACGGATGATATGGTCAATAGTTATCGGCTCAACTCACTTACGTGTAGATAGTCTTTTGTACATTTGGACAAATAGTTAGTAGCACGTGGCCATATCTGACAGTCGGGAAGCAATCACGAGTATTTTGACGGTCAAATCAATCAACTTCTATGATTATATGAGTGTGAGATAATTGAAAGACATGAGACATTAGTGTATGTGGATCGAGAGTTCATAATATAAACAAACGAGAGAGCAATCTCACTTGGGCGTGTAAAATTACATACATTAAGATTAATAATATATTAAATATCACATCAATTGACAATCATTTTTTGGATGATTTTAACTCTACTACAATTTAATTATTTAAATAGTACTTTAATTTTCGTTTTTCAATATATAATAAATGCTACAAAAATCTCTGTCATGTATTAATTTTGTGTTATTAATATTCAATTAATTAACATTCACATTAATTTTGATTCATTGAATCTTGACGTGAAAAATTTCGATCTACATGAATCTATAGTTATTATATATAAATTTATTTCTATTCATGCATTTATGAATTTTAGTGGGTGTTTAAATTCATTTATTAACAATTAACTCTTATGTATAGTATTTTTAATACTTCATCATCACAAAAAGTTTGAATCATAGAAGTTGAGTTTTGAGAGTATAATTTTCTTCTATTAAGTTCCTATCCTAAATTTTATTTTATTTAGTTCGTTTGAGACTCATTAAATCCTTCAAACAAATTATTATCAAATATTAATTTTACAACATTTATAAAGTATTTCAAAATAACATGCAATGCACGTTCAACTTTGACTAGTGACTAAATGTAAGCTTTTAGAGGAATTGTTTCCGTTTGATGAAAAAACACGCAGCCTTATCCTATGGCCAATGTATCTTTTCTAGGTGTCATTCAATTAATCATAAACTGAGAGCATTTAATATTTTTGAAAAGTGGTCTCCATATAGTCTATGTCCTACGTTTCTAAAGTAGATTAACAAGTTGACCGCTTAGACGTTTGCTATAGAAATGTCATATCAATCATCACTGGAAGATTTTGTACAAATTATTTCTTGGAAAAGGTGAAGTAGGAGATGTCCGCCCCAATAAAGATGCTAATTGCCTCAGACCACTTATGCAACACGTTATATCACTTCGCCTAGGCCGTAAATAGTCGACCTCTACACGGTACCTCAGTTGGGGTGATGCATCAATTCATGTGCCTTATTATATGATCTCAGCTCAATCAGATAAACAGTGACGGGGAGTTTGAGTTTGATTAAACTTGCTAGCTAATTGACATGTAACCGTTATTTGGTGTTTCATAAGAAGAGATGTAACATATCTAAATATTTTATCCGACTTTGATATCATTCTCGTCTAAAAAAATCATTATTAAAGATGCTTTTTACATATTCATACTTAAAAATTCTTCAACAATATGTCACGTGACCATTTCGATATATTATAACTAAAATAATTAACAGTAAGGATAGGGAAACAAGTATTATTTTATGAAAAATGGGACCATCATAGCATACTTGATGGACATGTTAACCCGTGACTGCATGTGTGATGTTTGGTTGACAATGATAGGTTTAACTGAAACTGTAATAGGATAAATAATGGACCCACCATCTGTGGACCCATTCCTCCTAAAACTATCCATACTAGGTTTTGATTAATGAAACTTAAATATAAATATGAATAGAAAATTTGTTTTTTTAATGTTATATGTGTGAAATTACGCATAGTTAATTGTAATAATTTCACGTTTCAAATACTAGTAAAATTGAAAAATTGTTTTAAAAGGTTAGATTTTATTAAGAGAAGAGTCTAATTCTTATAAGCTCGTTCTAATGCAGCAGAATGCCAGAATATGTGAAATGATAATTAACGCTTTAAAATTCATTGATTCAATAGGTAAATATCGAGACTCAGTAAATATAAAGAAAAGTTTCTCAATATTTTATTAAATTATTCAAAGTTGTTTGAAAGTTTTTGATAAAAAATTTAGTACATTTTGATAAAAGTTGATCAAAATTGTGGGTGTCATAAAATATTAAAATGTGTGATTAACATTAACTTCACTCTATTGATTTATTTACTTTTATTCATTCATAAAATTATACGTGATGAGGTTTGTTACGAAACTTGGTATTTCAAGTATTACACAACAACTCAAGAAATTTAATTTGACTTATCAACCATATAATCTTGACATCTTAATTCTAATATTTCTTTGGGCAGTAAAAGTTTTCTTTTTCTGGTGATTTTTGTATTGAATATAGGTGAAAATTTGTGTTGCTTTTAATCTTTATCCTTGAATGTGGTAGGCCCAGAAGATCACATGAAAGTGCATTAAAAATCCCTCTTGGTTTGTCCGATGTTATCATATTTTCTGAACATCCAAACGCAAAATTGCAAATTCAAATACCGATTTTGATTTTAATTTTTCTTCCAGTTTTCACATGTTGTGTAAAGGATAAGTTCATTCAATTAATCTATCAATGTAAGTTATTTTGTCCAAGCACGAAAATAGTTGCACCACCTGTGTCACGATTTGAAAAATATTTTTAGCCCCCGTTTGGTGCACACTTTGAAGGTAAGAATGCATTTTTACTGTTGATGTGATGGGGAATATGTGGTAGAAAAAGAAGGAAAAATCAAATCATGTCTGTAAACAAGTTTTAAGAACTATCACCAAATCCCTAAGATACTACGGCGAGAAACAAGCAAAAAAACCTACACTTAAAGTGTACTTCCATCAATGTTACTAAAACTAGACTCACTAGTTCAACCATAAAAACCAGGTACAGTTATACGTAAATAGATGGATAAAAAAGGAAATTCAGTAAAAGAATAGCCTAACCAGCCGGTGCAATCACAAACCGGATGAACCAATCACAGTTTTATCTGGATCTCTTTTGATAAAATATCCCACAAATAAATTTGTTGGATAGCACGCCTGCCTATATGTCCACTTCAGTAGACACTGCTCCTTCTAAAGACGTTCCTTCTATAATTCCATTACTTATCTTCCGATAAAGAGCCCCCAACAAAGTCAATTTACAATTTTTGCCTTATTCTTCATTCTCTTAGATTAATGGTTCTTTTACTTCTACTAACTGAGTACAACCAATTATACTTAATTATTAGTATAATAATGCTGGGCTCATTTTTCAAAAGACTAGAACAATTTACAGAATAATAAATACAATTAACAAACATGGATCTATATTTACTTTGATTTAGTATATTGAAAATTTAAAAATATTATATATATAGGTCACCTTTCAGCATGTAGTTTGACACCAATTGAACCTTTTGACCTTTTACATTGTCTGGTTCAACGCCCGGATTCAGTTAGAAACACAAATTACATCAATAACGTAAGACTGTATTTCTTAATCTTTAGGATTCCCTTGTCGTTGGCCTTCGCTGTCCTGATATAAATCTATACACAAACTTCCATTTAACTTCAAAAATGGTCTGTACCGTGCTTAAAGGAACACATTGTGTCCTAGCATTTCAAAAGGGTGATGTAAAACAAAAAAAAAATTACGGTTTTTGGACAAAATTAACCAAACATTCTCTTAAACCATAATTTTTAAAATATAATTAAATACAACTCTTCTACGTCTGGTCTTAGTGCTCACATGAAAGTCCGAATCAAAATGCTTAGTTACCACATTTGCAAAATGTTGGGGATTTACAGCCTATATGCGGAAACCAATACAAGCATAAATAAGTTCTAAGCTCATCTAAACCAATGAACAAGTTCAATATACCCAATCCGAACCACAACATTTACAGCAGTACAGAAATCACAAGAATACTATCCCAGCATACAATGTAATCTAACATTACATTATATAATCAATACATAGCAACTGAAATTAAGCGAGATCTTGTCTAACCATAAACCGAAATCGAACTGAAAATAGAACATCTACCGGACATAATCAAGAGTTAAAAAGAAGACAGAACTTCCCTGTCTTACGTGCGACTTCCTCTTCGGCCGCCGTTCTTCTTCCTTTGTTTTCGGCTGAAATGTAGGCTCAGGAACAGCTTCCATGTCTTGCAAAATCACCATCCATAGAGAGTAGAGAACCAGCTAGAACAACCAATATGTGGCTTGGATCATCGATAAATATATCTACCGAAAACAGCCAACATACAACCTCCAAACCAAACCTAAGACCTTCGAGAAACACCAACAAGCTCAACCCTATTTCATGTCTAAGCTATACCCAGGTTTTTTCCCCTTCAGTGGCTTAAAGGATTGGTTTTAGTTGCAAGGAAGGAAGGAGAGCAATGAAACTCTCTGCTCTCTTGAATGTAAAGGGGACGGGCCAAGCATTTGAAAAGGGAGAGAGAGAGAGCCAAAGTCAAGGGAAAGTTGGTCTAACTTCTATTATTTTATTCAAAGGTCTTGTCCCAATTTTGAATTGAATGGCACGTGCAAGAAGCTTCCAAGACAAGCCAAATGATAAAATATCTTTCATGATTAAATCTAGCCCTCCAATCTATCAATGGCCACAAATGGTTCAAACCAAATGACTAGGAGAACCACACAAGTCAACATTCTTCACCTTGGTTCTCATAACACTCACTCTCTCGGTTGCGAATTTGCACATGGAAGGACTGTTCATCATCATCGCCCACTACCTGCAAGAAAAATTAACCAGTGTCAATATGTAACAAAGATAAGCACAATTTAAATTTACCTGCAGGTAGAATTTTTGTTCCCACATCAGAGGGATTCCTATCAGTATGAATCTTAACAAGTTCGACTTCACCTTGAGAAAGCTTCTCACGTATAAAATGATACTTCACCTCTATATGTTTGGATCTCTCATGATAAACAGGGTTTTTACTAAGTGACAACGCACTTTGACTATCCGTAAACATAATAGGTGTATCATGCATGAAGTTCAATTCTTTTAAGATTCCCTTTAACCACATACATTCCTTAACCGCCTCGGTTATGGCAACGTATTCGACTTCGAGACTAGGCAGTCACTAAAGGTTGCAAATTTGAGATTTCCAATTTATGCAATTATCACCTCTGGTAAAGAAGTAAGCGGTAGTTGATTTCCTACTTTCTCTATCACCAAAGAAAGTCGGAATCAACATAACCCTTAAGAGTCAACTCCTCAGATCTTTTCTCATACACTAAGCCTAGATTTAAAGTCCCAACCAAATACCTTAATAACCATTTCATACCCGCCCAATGCGGCTTACCAGGGTTGGACATAAATCTACTTAGAAGACTGATGAAAAATGCAAGATCGAATGCAGTAGTAATCATAGAAAACATGACAGAACCTATGGCATTAGCATACGGAATATTTTCCATCTCTCTTAATTCATATTCGGATTTAGGCGAATGATCACGTGAAAAATTCATATGGCTAGCAAGAGGCACATTAACAATTTTACTGTCTTTCATCCCGAATTTAGTTACAACTTTGTTCAAGTACGCTTCTTGTGAAATTGTTAACTTGTTCTTAGCCCTATCCCTTGTTATCACCATCCCTAAGATCTTTCTAGCATTCCCTAAATCCTTCATATCAAATTCCGATTTCAAAAGATCTTTTAGTTCATTAATTTGAGACTTGCTAGGTCCAGCTAAAAGCATATCATCGACATAAAGCAACAAGTAGACTTCACAACCGCTCTTTATGTCATTAAAATACAAACAAGCATCAAATTCACTTCTTTTAAACCCTATCTTCAGTACATAAGCATCAAACCTCTTGTACCATTGTCTTGGGCTCTGCTTTCAAATTTCCCGTACAAAGATTTCTCTAACTTGCACACATACTCAGACTTACCTCTAGCCACAAACCCTTGTGGTTGGCTCATGAAAATATCCTCTTCCAACTCTCCATGTAAAAACGCAGTTTTTACATCAAGTTGTTCGAGTTCCCAATTGAATTGAACAACAAGAGCCAACATAAGTCTGATCGTCTTGTACTTAACCACGGGTGAAAATATCTCATTATAGTCCACACCCTCTCTTTGAGTATAACCCTTAGCCACTAATCTCGCCTTATACCTCACAGAATCATTAGGGCTTAAACCTTCCTTCAACTTGTAAATCCACTTACATGGAACTAATTTATGATCTTTAGGTTTCTTAACAAGTTTCAGGTTTTGTTATCACTCAAAGATTTCATTTCTTCTGCATAGCTTTTATCCGAGTTTTAGAATAATTTCCATTAATAGCTTCTTCATAACTAGCGAGTTCTATTTGTTCAAGAACTTCACTGAAACTAATGCAAACTCGGTCGAGACTTAGGGATTCGTACCTAGGGTTCGGCCTAATCTGCCGTCTCGCCCTATCCCTAGTGAGTTGATAATCTTGATTAGGTGGTGATCATTAAAATGTTCAACTTCAACTTGTTCGGTGTTATCTTGAAATTCGATCTTTGTTCGGGTTCAATTTCGATCTCGGTTTCGTGTTCGGTTCGTGATGTGCGGGGTCATCATTATCATCATTCCTAGGTGTCGGTGAATTAAGATTAGTCAACTTCACCTCGGTCGAACACTCCTCTCGGTTTGATTTGTTAGCTTCATCGAGGTTTGTTTTAGACATGGCATTTGATTCATTAAAGACCACATTCCCGCTATTAATAATCTTAATGCCTTGAACCCTAAAACCCACAACTGTAGCCCTTCACACCCTCTGGATACCCTAACATCACACACTTGACCGCCTCGGCTCAAGTTTCCCTTGATTGATGTGCAAATGCAAAGACATCCAAACACTCTCAGATGAATCAAATTTGGAGGCTTCCCCGTCCACATCTCCTGTGGGGTCTTAAAACATATACTGCTGGACGGAGACCTATTAATCGAGATAAGGCTGCGACTAGCAGCTTCAGCCCAAAACCCTTTGGCAAGGCCCGAGCTAATCAACATACACCTAACTTTGTTCATTATGGTTCTATTCATTCTCTCAGCGACCCCATTTTGTTCAGGTGTGTATTTAACGGTTCTGTGTCTTGTTATCCCTTTCTGCTTACAGAAATTGTCAAATTCGAAATTGCAGAATTCAAGCCCATTATCAGTTCTTAATGTTTTAAGTTTCTTTTCTAACTGATTCTCAACTGACTTTAACCAAATTCTGAATTTCCCAAAAGTTTCCGACTTAGCCTTAAGAGGATAAATCCAAACTTTTCTTGAGTAATCATCCACTAAGGATAAGAAGTACTTACTTCCACCAAATGTGGAATGCTTCTCAGGACCCCATAGATCAGCATGAATATAGTCCAATGGACTGCTGGTCCTATGAGAGCTAGCTTCAAAGCTAACCTTGTGAGATTTACCCAAAACACATGTTTCAAAGTCCATTGATTCAATATCATCTTTTCCAAGCAATTTTTGATTACTTAAAGATTTTAACCCTTTAAACCCAATGTGACCCATTCTGTTATGCCAAAGTTCGGTTTTGTTTTTACTGACAGCAAGAAGACTTGAATCAGGTGTTGTTTCAGTTTGCCCTCTAGATAGTACTGACCCCATTCCTCTTGGGTCCTTTCATAACTATCAGAGATCCCTTAAAAATTTTCAGAATGTTATTCCCGGATTTAAAAGTATATCCCTCATCTTCAAGAGTACCTAAGGAAATGAGGTTCCTCTTTAAATTAGGGACATACCTAACCTCCCTGAGTTGCCTGACAACCCCATCGTACATCCTGATGGCTATGTCACCAACTCCAACCACATTCTGAGAATTGTTATCTCCCATATAGACCTTCCTAGACTCAATCTCTCGATAGTTATAGAACCAAGACCTTTCAGGGCACATGTGAAAGGTGCACCCCGTGTCTAGGATCCAATTGTTATCAAATTCCCCCTCAGACACATTTAGGACATGTAGACTATCAAATTCAGAAACAACAGCAGCATTGTTTTGATCAGTGTTATTTAATTCTCTCTGTTTCTTCTTCCAATCAAAACAATCTTTCTTAAAATGTCCTAACTTTCCACAGTTATAACATTTTTTACCACTTTTGTCTTTTGATTTTGATCTCATTTTAGACTTTCCCCTTCCCTTTTTGTTATGGAAGTTAAATTCTTTTTTTTCGGTTCTCCCCCTAACAAATAAGACTTCTTCTTTTACATTTGTTCTGTTGTCTCTTTTCAGTTCAAGTTCCCTCGATTTCAACGCATCTATCACAATAGCCTGCGTGAGAGTATCCCTGCCATATTTAATTACATTTCGGATTTCTTTATATGATTCGGGCAGTGAATTTAACAATATGACAGCTAAATCCTCATCGTCGAACTTCTTATCATTATGAGCCAGACTTTTCACAATTATGCTAAAATCGCTCAAATTCCCCTCTAAATCCTTCCCCGGGTCCATCTTAAAACTAAACAATTTTTCTAACAGATAAATCTTGTTAGGCAAAGTCTTAGTCAAGAATAAGGCATCTAAGGCAGTCCATAATGTCCTAGCATCTCTAGCATGATCAAGTTGTCTAATGATGTTATCAGATAAGTGCAAGATTATAGAACTATATGCAATTTCATTCATGTCCTCGATTTCATCAGGTTTAGCTTTTAACTCGTCAGAAAAAGTCAAAGGATCATCGAGAGCTTTAGCAACTCTGTTGGACCAAAATGGCCTCATTTTCTGTTTCCAAATTGAGTAGTCCCCCTTTCCATCGAATTGCGATAATTCGACCCTCGAACCCATACTAGATTCTGTAAAAGGGTGGCTCGTACTCATGGACTGAACAGAAAAGGTTTTGAAAAAATCTTTTCCAGATGATCAACACACAATATGAATGCAGAGTTAAAAAACCGACGTTCAGAAATGAAGCACAACAATGAATCAATTCGATCACTTAAACTTCGATGTGATGTGTGTACCGGTGTGATTCAAACTTAGGCAATGCACAAGTATATAATGCAGATAAACGTGCCAAGCATAAAATGGTAAAAGTACCAAACTTAACCTATCGGAGAGTTTGGAATAATCTTACCAAACTACTGTTGAAAAACAGTAACAATATACCACCAACCCTCGAGGTCGATCAAGCCAGCAAGTTTCCAGAATCACCCAATCCAGTCAACCAACATACACACAGAAAAATAACCAATAATCAGTATCGAATTAGAAACCCTAAAATGCCCAAAAAACAGTGAACCCTAATTAACAGATCAAATGAAGGATGCAGTCAAACCCTAGATCCAAAATCTAGCTCTGATACCAGATGTTGGGGATTTACAGCCTATATGCGGAAACCAATACAAGCATAAATAAGTTCTAAGCTCATCTAAACCAATGAACAAGTTCAATATACCCAATCCGAACCACAACATTTACAGCAGTACAGAAATCACAAGAATACTATCCCAGCATACAATGTAATCTAACATTACATTATATAATCAATACATAGCAACTGAAATTAAGCAGGATACTGTCTAACCATAAACCGAAATCAGAACTGAAAATAGAACATCTACTGGACATAATCAAGAGTTAAAAAGAAGACAGGAACTTCCCTGTCTTACGTGCAGCTTCCTCTTCGGCCAGCGTTCTTCTTCCTTTGTTTTCGGCTGAAATGTAGGCTCAGGAACAGCTTCCATGTCTTGCAAAATCACCATCCATAGAGAGTAGAGAACCAGCTAGAACAACCAATATGTGGCTTGGATCATCGATAAATATATCTACCAAAAACAGCCAACATACAACCTCCAAACCAAACCTAAGACCTTCGAGAAACACCAACAAGCTCAACCCTATTTCATGTCTAAGCTATACCCAGGTTTTTTCCCCTTCAGTGGCTTAAAGGATTGGTTTTAGTTGCAAGGAAGGAAGGAGAGCAATGAAACTCTCTGCTCTCTTGAATGTAAAGGGGACGGGCCAAGCATTTGAAAAGGGAGAGAGAGAGAGCCAAAGTCAAGGGAAAGTTGGTCTAACTTCTATTATTTTATTCAAAGGTCTTGTCCCAATTTTGAATTGAATGGCACGTGCAAGAAGCTTCCAAGACAAGCCAAATGATAAAATATCTTTCATGATTAAATCTAGCCCTCCAATCTATCAATGGCCACAAATGGTTCAAACCAAATGACTAGGAGAACCACACAAGTCAACACAAAATTCGCATAGAGCCGAAGATCTACGAAAACAAGTTAATTCCTATAAGTACCTTGAATGTGAGAACATCACGAATCACGAGGCGATAATCGACTGCAACTGCAAGAAACCGAGCATTTGGAGAAAAAGCACAAGGACCCGCCTGCTTATAAGCTTCAGTAAACTCCATTCCGTGACAACCAAAGACAAAACAAATTGAAAACGAAATTATGGTTCAGCTACACTATAAAGCCTTATTTAATTAGATACTCTGAACAGAGAAGATTATGGATGTGGATCTGTTCGTGAAATTGAGGGATCTATGCAGTGAAAAAATGTGGGTGCAGCGACAGATGCATCGGTTTTTGAATTTTTGGTTCAAAATTTTACACAGTAACACAGGTCAATTGGACCGGGCTCAATTTCCTATTTGACACAACTAGGCCATGTTTGGTAGAAGGAATAAGTAATTGATGCTAAATATAAGAAGAGTTTTGCTAGTTGAACATGCTCAATAACAGGTTAAAAAATCAGTAGGACATGTGTTGATACACGATTTGGCAGTTTTAAAAAGAAAAATAAAACACTCAACACCTATCAACCCACACCGTCAAAAGCTCTTAGACCCTGTTTGATTGGTATTTTCCAGGGAACTAGAAAAATATTTTCCACTTTCCACATTTTTGGCTGTTTGATAGGCGAAATTTTCCACGGAAAATATTTTCCACCTTTAGCCCACTCGTGCGCATTCTGGCTGGAAAAAAAATCTTTTTTTTTTTGCAATGGAAACAAATGTCATAACCAATGGTAAAAAAAAAAATTTCACTTTAATTGACAATTTCTATGTAAAACAAAGTCAAACGAACACTAAACATTGATAAAAAAATGATTTTTTAAGAAACAATTTTTTTTTTACTTTTTGGCAATGGAAACAAATTTTATAACCAATTGTAGAAAAAATATCACTTTAATGGACAATTTTCATGTAAAATAAAGTCAAACGAATAGAAAATTTAAAAATTTTCCGGATGGAAAATTATACCAATCAAACACACTTGAAATCATTTTCCCTACAACATATTTTCTAAGCAAATATTTTCCCTGTAAAATATTTTCTTTCCACCTATTTTCCACCCTTGCAATCAAACGCACCCTTACTCAAATGAGCATTATTCACGTAACAATGAAATAGATGAAGAATTTTTTGCTTTCCCTTGGGCAGGAGGAAGAAGGCGTGTGAAAGGAAAAAAGAGGATCAAATTAGGAAAATGTTTGTTGTACTTCGTACTTTACATATTTTTTAACAAATAGATAATATGTCAAGCCTCTGTTTGGCCCCCATTAAATTCCATTACATTACAATGAATTTTTCTCTCTTCATTACAACCACACATTCATCAAATAAAATAATATTACACACAAATCTAAAACTTTTCACTACTTTTCCACCACACATTCTCTCATCAATCACTATTCCAAAAATTTTCAACCATAAAAAATACACAATAATGGGGGCCAAACATGGCCAAAAAGCAAATGAATTTTTTATTTTATTTTGTTTATGAAATTTTGATCTAATTATATCTTATCATATCATTTGTTGATAAATCAATGTGTAAGTTGTGATGTACATATAACACAATTGTAAAATTTAACATTGGTATCATGATTTGTATGATAGCTTTGTTGGAAAATTCGAAATTGGTTGTGACCAATTTAAGTGATTGTTTAAATGGAATTTTTTGTTTGGTGAATGAGAAATTAAGCCAAACTTAAAATGTTTGAAATTGTTGGAAATTGTATAGAATATTGTGGAATATTCTAGAGAATGAGTAGATGGAAATATGAGTCTTTTCATATGAATCATGACTCTTGGAGATCATGACTCTTGACATTAATTTTTAATAATGGTCTCTTTATGTAGAGATGTAATTGTGCCTCTTTATGGAGAGATTTAAATTTCAAGATATGTGTCTCTTGGTATGGATGTTCCAACTACTATATATATAGATCTCCATGTGTTTGGATTAACAACAAGAAAGAGGAACAATTCAATTGATAGTTTCATATCATTCCATTCCATGTTTTACTTTAGTTCTGCATAAACCATTTTGTAGAAGTGATTATTTCTTACATCAAAATCATGGTTATGGTAGAGAGGGAACTCCGTTTGAGTTCGTTGGTCTAAGTCATTTGGAGTGCTCATATGGCTTGACGTGGTCGTTGTATCTTGGGAGATGATTGCCGAGAAACCGTTAGCACCGATGCGGGGCAAATTCATTTTAAGGACAAAGTGTCAAACACTTGCCTCGACCGATCGCATCACTTGCATCTCATCTTTCTTTTCCAATTTCATTCTAATTTAATATTTTGATTTCGGAAAGTAACTAATATTCTTTTGATTTCATGCAAGGTTTGAATTAAAGAATGACACGCGTTCAAGATTGGAAACTGATGAATCCATATTCATATATTGGAAGTCGGTAATCACTATTTTGTCTTCTCAAATCAGATTTCGGTAAATCGAATGATATTTCGATTTCACGGTATGTTCTTGATTAATATAATATGCACATTATCTGTGTAATATCTCCTACAAGTTTGAATTTGTGACATCTTTGTGGTTCTAATGAAATTTCTTGAGGATCGATAAAATTGATCTAATTTTTAAGTATTTATTTATAACGAATATTAACCTTAAACACTTATCATAATATGATCATTTCATTATGCAAGTTAGCATGACTATTAAGCCTATGTTTGGCCTCCCATTTTTTCAAAACTTAGCTCCCTATTTAACAATCGTGATTTAGGAAAAATGAAGTTTTGAATAGTGATTCTTATGAGAATGTGTTATTAAAAAGTAAGTAAAAATTTGCATTTACGTGCATAATATTTTATTGAGTGAATATATGATTGAAAATAAGCATGCACAAAAAAAAAAGAGTTCTCAAATAATAATTGTCAAACATGTATTCATTTTCAACCACACATTATCCCATAAAATGATATTCCACGTAAATTGAAAATTTTTCTTTATTTTTTAACAATACATTATCCAAAATATCATTATTTCAAAACTCATTTCCCCAAAATTTTCATTAAAACAGAGCCAAACATGGGCTAAAAATTTAGAACAGCGGACTAGTTTTGCAATTTAGCCGCTGTTTGGTGAATATCAGTATCGCCCCTTCGTCTTTTCAATTAGTGATAATGTATAAATTGGTGAAGTGACTAACTTGAAAAAGTAGGGGTCCGTTCTCTTTACAATTTTCAAATCGTGTTGTGTCTTTGATTTTTTAAAACAGTGAAAACGCATTCTCTTTCCCATTTTCAAAAACGCGTTTTGAAAACAAATTAAAAATTTACAAAAAAAAAAAAATCCAAAATGACAAATTTGTCGTTTTGAGTGTTTTGAGATATAATCAAGTCAAAATTTTCAAAACACGTTTTGAGAGTTTTCAAATTGTCAAAAAGAACACAATTTCAACAAGTTTTGTGTTTTGAGTTTTGAATTCATTTCGAGTTTTTTTTTTTAGTATCTATTTTGAGATTGTTGAAAATGTGTTCTTTTTGACATGTTGAAAAATTGTTTTGAAAACTCCCAAAACGTGTTTTGAAAATGTTGACTTGATTATAATTCAAAACGACAAATATGTCGTTTTGGGTTTTCTTTATAAAATTTTAACTTATTTTCAAATTTGGAAAAGAAAACCCGTTTTCACTGTTTTGGAAAATCGAAAACAGAAAACGGCTTGAAAATAATAAAGTGGACATGCCCTAAAGGATTTTGGCTAATGACCAATTCGTTAAAATAGTAACTTGTATACATTTTTAAATTTCGACAAATTCAAAATTTAGCCATATTTGGTTCAGCTAAAAATCTATTAAAATATAAGTTATATCTGGACATGGTTCGATTCAATTTAGTTTTAAAGAGAATCGAAACTGAATCGACCAAAAATCAATGGGCATTTAATAAGTGAAATCGTCGGATCCAAATTTAATTATGGAATCGAACCAATTCGATTCTGTTCCGTTTGATTTTGCACTATAATTATTTTAACAATTACAAAAATACTATATCAATTCAACAAATGATATGTTCAATCCTAACTCTTTCAAAATAACGTAATCTAATTTAAAAATATACAAATGCAAGTTGTTTAATTAAATTCGTTCACCAACATAGACAAAATATCAAAAAGGAAACAATAACGCTAAAACATCGTTGATTCCATCCAATTTATTCCTTTGCTATTTAAATCTACTTAAAAAAATTGAAATATAAATTAGAAGTTATAAAAATATTTTTTTTTTAAATATCAATTTACTGGTACTTACCAGCCATTTAAATTAACCATCTATTGTTTGACTTGTCACTTAATTAGTTAATTGACAAATTTATTTAGAAAAAAATTGAAATAATGTGACTTATTTAATATAAAAAATTATAAAGATTCGATTGTTATTCGATTTTTCATCTAAAATTAAGAACTGAATCAAACTCGTTGATTCTCTATTTTAGTACCCATTCGGATATTTAACGTAAGAAGAATCTAATCTAATCACTTGATTAAGTTCTTTTAGGGTTTGAGTCCGATTCGATTCAAAAGTTTTGTCCAATCTCAGTATAAGTCAAATCAATAACTAATTTTAACAATACATTTCAATAGCTCTAAAACTTTTTAACCACGTATTCAATAAACTTTTGTTACAATTCACTAAAAATCTGATTTTTTACTTAAAATCAAACATTGACTTAACAATCTTCTATGGAGCGACAATTTATATTTGATCACCGTACATTTCGCCCTTATTTGTCATCCATTCTCTCAAAAAAAAATTTTTTTAATACTCATTTCGATCATATATTTAAGCAATAAAATATTTTCCAAGCAAAGTAATTTTTTTCAACTTTTTTTTCACGTATTTTTAAATAAAAAAGAAAAAAAAAATTCCAAAGTTCATTTTCTTGGAAAAGAAAATTTTTACGTTTGTCGAGGCCAATCATTATTCTTTGAATAATTAGGGCATGTTCTCTTTATCGTGTTCGGGCCGTTTTCTATTTTCGATTTTTCAAAATGTCCAAAACGCGTTCTCTTTCCTATTTTCGAAAACGAGTTTTTCAAAACACCAAAAAAAAAAAAAAAAAATTGCATTGAAAACACAAAATGATGTTTTTAACGTTTTGGATGTTTTCTGTACAAAACTCGAAAAATCTTGAAAACGCGCAAAACAAAATGTACTGATCCAAAATGACCATTTCTTCCCACAACCCAAATCCAATTTCTTCTTCCGTCTTCTCTCTTCTCTAGACGAGAATAGCCGGCGATCTCTTCTCTTCTCTGCAACCGGACGCTGCTGTTGGGCCGGTGCCGGCGCCGGAGTGGGGAATGGGGGGGCGACGCTGCTGTGAACACAGCGTTGTGAGCCATTCGTCGCGACCCATGGGAGGCGACGCTGCTGTGAAAGTTCGTCTCTGCCTCCTCTCTCTCCGACGCCGGCGGCGTTCGTCTCTGTCTCCTCTCTCTTTTTTCTGTAGTATTTTTTGTTTGAGCCTTTTTTTGGTTGTATTGATTTTGGTTGATTTTGGTGGTGGTAGATGGTTGATGATGGTGACAGACGCCGATGGTGGTGGTTTCTTGAAGGTGGTGGTGATGGTGTTGATTTAGGTCAATTTTGGCAATGCAAAGAGGTTGTGGTGATGGTGTTGAGTTAGGTCGATTTTGGAAGTGCAAAGAGGTGGTGGTGCTGGTATTGATTTAGGTCGGGTAGGGCAGTGGTTGAAGGTGGCGGATGTGGTGTTGATTGAGGTCAATTTTGGAAGTGGTTGAAGGTGGTGGTGGTGGTGATGTTGATTTTGGCAGTGGTTCATGGTGTTTGTGGCGGTGTTGTGGTGATTTCTTGAAAAAATTATTATACACAAAACATTGTTTTGAGTTTCAAAGTATGTTTTCTAGTTTCATATTTTCAGAAATAGTTTTCCAAAACAACAAACAGAACGCATTTTCAACAATTTCAAAACAGACATTCAAAACACAAAACGAATTCAAACTCAAAACAGAAAACTGAAACACAAAAACCACACCTTAGGGGCTGTTCTCTTTATATTTCAGTTTTGTGTTTTGAAAACGTTTTGTATTTTGTGTTTTGAGTGTTTGTTTTGAAATTTCTGAAAATGCGTTCTTTTTGTAATTCTGAAAAACTGTTTCTGAAAACATAAAAATGGAAAATGCGTTTCCTTTGAAATTTTGAAAATAATTTTGAATAATATTTTATTCAAAAAATCTGATTATTCAATAAATTATAAAATTGTATTGATCTAATGTTAATATATTATTACATAGCATATACATTTTGAAGTTGATGAATTTGAAAATGTTTTTTTTTTCTGAAAACATAAAAATGCACAATGTGTTTACTTTGAAAAATTTAAAATAATTTTGAATAATATTTTATTCAAAAAATCTGATTATTCAATAAATTATAAAATTGTATTGGTCTAATGTTAATATATTATTACATAGCATATAAATTTTGAAATTGATGAATTTGAAAGTGTTTTTTTTTTCCAAATATAAAAAACACAACTTTAATTAAACTTGTCAACACATTTCAATAGATATGATTAAAAGTTTACGTGTCATAACAAAATACGTGTATACTGAACAAAATATAAAATACATCTACGGAGTCATGTACGACGTCTTGAGTAGTCATTCCACATGTCTGTAGCAATTTGATCCCTGACTTGTCCCATTTGAGCTGTTTGACTAGCATCAAAATGTATGGCTTCTTGATATTGACTAGACTCCGGTATATCTTGAAACACCATATTCTCCTCTGAATATTCAGCAAACAATCTATCTAAAGCGTGCTCCTGGCGAATAAAGTTGTGTATTGCGTAACATGCAGTATGGATTTTTCTTTGTCTGCTAAGAGGATAATTGGTAATCAATTTCAAAATATGAAATCTTGCCTTTAAAACTCCAATGCTATGTTCAATAATGTTACGGCACGAGGAGTGCCGATAGTTGAACAATTCTTCCTTCCCACGTAGTCTTCCCCGTCCAACATAGTCACGAAGATGATATCTTTGACCTCGATAAGGGGCAAGAAATCCAGGCATGTTTGGATAGCCAGAATCAACAAGGTAAAATTGATCTGCAAAATATATAAAAATAATAATAATAATAATTATTATTATTATTTGAAGTATAAGAATATACCTCCCATTGGCATTGGAAAGTTGTTAGATCTTCTTGTAACTACATCAACGAATACTCGTGAATCATTCGCAGTGCCTTCCCAGCCAGAGTACACAAACGTGAATTTCATATCGAAATCACATGTCAACATCACATTTTGTGTTACATTAGTTTTCCTTCCACAAAACGACGTTTGTCTCGATGCAGGTGCCCAAGCTGCAACATGTGTACTATCTATAGCGCCTATACAATCTTTAAAGAACGGATATTTGCGCAAAATACGTTCATGCACAACATCTTGATTTGTGGGACGGATTATCTGGATGCCAAATGAACAAACAGCCCTCAGCACTCGTTTAAACCATTTGTGTATCGTACTGTTGGAATGCTGGAACCTATCACCAATAATACTAAATCGTGTAGTGTGCCCTATAATCATCAGAAACATAGCAACACCCTCCTCGACACTGACTTTATTTCCATCTTTCAACAACTCTCTCTCTTTTAAAATATCACAAAAGTTCATGAAAACGTGTTTCTGCATACGAAAATTACGATAGCATACGTCCGGATGTCCATTTAGAATTTCTAGCATGTACATTTTTCCCGTTAGCAGCGATGTCCTGCAAGGTATCCTGTCAACGGTACTTCGTCCGTGAAGACCAATCATATTAAGCATCATTAAATTCAACATTTGTGTCGAACTCATCCATCAATGACAAATCATCATCACTCGAATCTTCAACAATCGAATCATCAGTATTCACATTATCATCCATACTGTAAACAAAATATACCCACATTAATTATCACAGGTCATAACAACCATCATTCATTCAAATAAAACATCATCAATAAGTTCATACATTAAAACCTTACACCACCAAGAAAGTCAACAAAAGTACTAGCAGATTTGAAAATAACAACAGCAGGTCCAATAAAGTACACAACATTACGTCACCATGGTCTTGCACTTCACAAATGAAAACAACATACTAGATAAATGAAAACGTCAACCATATCAAAGTAGGTCCAAGATAGGTCATCTCCTTGCTTCTGGCATATTCACAAATGACACCCTGAAATCGGGATCCTTAAAAGCCTTTATTGCTTTCATATAAACTTCATTTGACACCCCTTCCATATTGTTTAAGATGTCCATACATATCACGCTTGAATAAGGATCCTGACTAGTAATTTCGGGATCCGATTGATGACATGATTTTCCTTGGATCTTTGCAAGCTTTTCTTTGAAGTAAAGTGTTCTAATTTCTGTTTCTTCATTCCTCATACTCATTGAAGATGACCACTGTATCATGCAGGCCTCGAGTTTATCATTCTTACTGTTCTTCGGTTCCTTACGTCGGCGTTCACCCGACGTACCAATTTCCTCACGCCGACGAGTATTTGAGACCCCATCGATTTCATCATCATTTTCCACATGTACATGCACTCCCTTATTCAAGAAGTCATCTTCGAGCTGCCTTTCTTCCTCTGATGTGTTTGGAAGCTGAGTGGAGGCATTAGCTAATCCCCCAGTAGCTATAGTCCCGCTAAATATCTCCCCCAAAATGTGGTAGTGCTTACATCCTTCTTTTTTGAACAGTTTGTAATCCGATTTGTTAATCTACATTACAAAAAGAAGCCACATTAGAGAAGGGGTACAATTGATAAGATAAAAAACTAAAGACGAAAATATTCTTTAAGAAATATATATACCGTATAAAAGTGTTGCCAAACTTCCTCTACAGCATTAACTTGGTTGGTATTTGGGTCCCATGTAACACCTGTATGTGCCAAAAGTTCGGAGAACATGCGGTGAATCTTACGTAAGCGTTTCCACTTTCCCTTCAATCTATCTATGCCGTAATTCATTTTTGTTGAAGCTACCATGGTTTCATTGATTCTGCCCCATTCGTCTTTCGTGAATGTAGAACATTGCAATACGTTTGATTTCACTTTCTCGTACAGAATTTCAATAAAAGTGTGTTCATTCTCATCCGACCATGACATTGGAAAGTTATTCCTACCTCTGTGACCACCCATGTTCTATTTCAATGTCAAATAAAATTATTATGTTAATATATTAATTTGAGAGCACAAAATTGTGGTTAACTACTGAATTTTACATTAATGTTTTTCATTTTTCTGCAGCGTGACATGTTACAAGGTGCAAGATGTTATGTGCAAGGTAAATATAGAGATTCTTCAGACGAGCAGTGAAGAGGCAAACACGGATGGACAGATAATGAGACTTTGCAACTGTTACAAGAAATTATGAACTTGAAAAGTACTAAAACATTGTTACACATGAGGAAATTCAATTTAAGAAGGTAGCAAGCTTGATATCAGTTCCCAATGAAGAAGAATATAAGTGATAATGGTATGCACTCAATTTGATAATGCCATCATAATATGCCCAATTTAAAGATAGAGCTGAAATTAGTAGGAGAAATATGCAAAAGAAACACCTCGAAAAAAAAAAAAAAGGCAAAGTACAGAAGCATATGGAATCATAGGAATGTGAGTGAAAGAAAGGCACAGAAGAAACACAAGATTAAATATAAACTTTCAAAATGGAAAATAAGCATGTCCCTTTTTATCAGATTAAATATGGTAGCAGGGAACTAGCCATTTATGCATCAAGATGATGAGAATCTACCAGATATCAGTTAAAGTATGGCTGACTACAATAATAAGCAATTTTCAGGTTCTCAGCCCATAATGCATCACTTTTATATTTTCATCAGTACTACTTCATTCCTGAACCTCTAATAAGCATGCCTCTACATTTAAATTCTTCACCGATAATATTCATTGTCATTTTCTTCCTCCGACGAATCCTTAAACACCACGCAAAGATTTGTACAAGCTATTTTAATCATAAGATAAACAGCTACGCAAGTCGAAACAAAAACAGAGAAGACAGCAGCTCTTTATAGTAAGCAATTTCATAAAAAAGGAACTAGATTTTCCCAAGTTTCACATGAACATATGGAGTATGTCACAAATGGAGCAGTCTTAATGAAGAAGAAGGTTCCAAGAAGAAGAATATCATTGATGTAATTTCAGAAATTATCAAGCATTGGCTGCATTTTCATAGCCTTTAAAAATCGAAGGAAAGTTTAATCCAGTGAAGAGAGAACGGTGCAAGCAAAGTAGCATTGATTCAGGACTATAAAAACTGTATGCAATTGCTAATTAAATACATAATAGAGAATGAAAACAATTTGGTGAGCTTAATTACGGGTGATATCAGTTTCTTTGTCGCCAGAAAACCCCTAAAATCCACATTTTAGACTGAAATTGCACATAAATCACGCACCGACCAAAATTAAACCATTACACAAACACACAAAGATATACCATCCAAGAATATCAAAATCGCCCCCATATCCACAAACCGAAACGAGAACACGCAGAGTGTGCGGTGCGAAATCCACCCAAGGAAAATAGAATCGAACATCTATAACATACAGCAAAAATATAGCCAGCAAAGAACTAGATGGGAAACCTGATTTAGCACGCGAACCCGGAGAGTTGGCAGTGGGAGCTGGTCGATTTTGAAACGGCGAGAGGAAGAAAGGGGAAAGAGGAAGAGGGCTTCCAGCGGATTTCGATTGTTTTTGAACGGTAGCGCGTTTTGGATTTTTTGGCCTTGTTTTGGTTGGAAAATCTCCATTTTGTTTGAAAAAAAATTTGCCATTTTCAAAAACTTGTTTTCAGAAATGAAAAAGAGAACGCGTTTTCACTGTTTTTGAAAATTGAAAACAGAAAACGGGTTAAAAAGGGCAAAGAGAACGGGGCTTATATTTTGAGATATTTCTTTTCTAGGGTTTATAAGAATGAAACCCCATGTAGGAATTTCCTTCACGATTTAAAGGTGAAAATAAGCAAACGAAAATTGAAAGCCCATTGAAGAATAGACTGTACATTTCAACATTTGAAACACACTAATGTATTAAATGTTTTTGTTCAATTTTCGTAGGAGTTCTATCTCTTAATTTTATTTTAATTGCTTCTTACTAGGAAGGCAAATTACTAGAAATGTTGCCATGGTTGAGCAGGGCGATTTCCAAACTATATACGACCAGTAATTTCCAGAGGAACACTGGAATTATTAGAAAATGTTCGCACACTTTTTCGTATCAGAATTATTCGAAGGTTACTGCTGCTTCAGAGCCAGATCTTCCCGATTCCTCTGAGAAAACCTACACTAGCAGACCAGAGGTAAGAAATTTTAAATGTTAATTCCTTTTACTATTTGTACTAATATATATAATCATAAATTTTTGCATGTGGAGATGCCTTTCTTGTTGAAATTTGAGTTAAAATTTGATCAGATCAAATATATATTCTTATGGAAAATTACAGCCTGGTTACGTTGATTGTCCATACTTTTTTTGTGACTGGTGGGTTTTAATTTTTGGTTAGCACTGGACTGGATTCACTTTTCTTGTTTACCAAAAGGGGAATGGAAAATCTAGAATGATAAATCGCCATTTCTTGTGTTCTACATTTTGTAATAAAAACGTTTCTTTGGAGAAATGGTTATTTTATTTTATTGGGTGGGATGTTGGGTTTGGAAAATGGGAAACGGGGTGATATTGCAAAATTGCCTAGTTGTGGCATAACTTTTGGGTTAGTAAGGAAACCACAGATTTATCCAGGGATTTTTGTGGAAGAGGAGAGACGGATTTTGGGATTTAGAATAGTAAATGATAATCGAAAGTGAAACCTTGCATTTTCCCTAGAAATGCGATTTTGTAACAACAGTATACTTGTTTCTTTTCCTGTTTGTTAGTGATTTAGCTGATAGCAAAAATATAAGGCAATACTATGAGCATTCAAACCGTGAGTTCAAGGTCTTTTTCCTTTTTACTGGTGGAAAAGATTTAACTGACAAACTCGGTTGTTTATGTGGACATTTTTTTATTTTCTGCGCTGTTAGATTTTTCAATGGGTTGACAAAAGTACATGCCTTGGTGAATTTGCTATGAGTTAATGAAAGAACACGCATTTAGGTGAATTTGAACAAGATGTTTTGGTCCAATCCTTGTTCATTGGCGTTGCCAGCTGATTCACCACAAAGAATTGAAGATCCCAAGTACGAGGGCTTTAAGCGAGTTATCCTCAAGCTGATGCTGTTTTATAGTAAACAAAGCCAGTCCATTCGATGGGCAAACGCGATTTACAGCCGCGTTCTTTATCAAGTTGACCGGCCTGCTATTTATGATGGTTAGTATTTTGTTTCTCTTATGCCCATCCTTGATCTTCTCCTCATGCTCTGATGAGTCGTGTTTTCTTGTGTTTTTTGTGCACCATACGTGTTTTGAAGAAGTTTACATGCCTAATGGTGCAGAATATATTCAAATTCAAGGCCAAACATTTTAACAAAATGAAACAAATTTTTTTGTGTACTGTTTTGCCCATATTCTGTGTCCTTTTTTCTGAGGGGGCGCACGTTTAAGACAATGCCGATTGATTATGAAGAACAAACAATATCACCATATTTTTCTTGCTGTATTCTACTTTCTTATTTATTTTGTTTGGAAGTTATTGGAGTGCAAGATATATATATATATATATATATATTTTTTTTTTTTTTTTTGAAAATACCCAATTACCCATCATTATTTCTGTTCTTATGCTATCTTATCTGTAGGTTTATGTTAGTTTAACCCGAGCAGTACCTTTTACTTGCAGTGTTTAGCTTGGAGAAAACCTTTAAAACAACATTCTCCTTGCTTGTGATCCACATGTGGCTCTGCTTACGCCGCTTAAAAGAAGAGGGAGAGGAAGGTGTTGAGTTGGGGCAGTACTTATATGAGATGTACAATCATGATCTCGAACTGAGAGTTTCCAAGGCTGGGGTCAGTTATCTGTACCTGAATATTTGTTGTACAATTTAATTCAATGCCCATTAATATCCTTTCTTCTTTCAAAGCTCCACATAGTATTGTCTAGACCAAATGAAGGTGTTTGTTATATTCTGTGTCTTTTCAGTCTGATGGAAACTTAAGTATCTACCGAACAAGTAACTTTTAAAAAGTCCCACATCCATCGAGAACATTATAGACAATTACTTTTTCTATCTAAGCACTTCGTCAATTTATTCCATTTTCTCACTTTGACATTGCAGGTAAACTTGCTGTTAACTAAGTGGATGAAAGATTTGGAGAGGATATTTTATGGAAACATTGTTGCTTATGATGCCTCTATGCTTCCTGAAGGAAAGCAGGATCAGTTACAAAGTGTTATTTGGAGGTAAGGCATTTGGCAGAATTTTGATTCTTGTATCGGTTTGGCACGGTTCATTGATGAGTAATATATAAGCTGCCAACAAAGCTCTGTTGGAAGTGCAGGAAAAACTGATAAACAGCAAAGAGAATTACAGCCAAGTCACCACTATTTGCCTAATATAGCACTTGGATCCTAACTTTAATTATGTTGGCATTGGGGTCCCCACTCTGACTGTTCTGTAGTAATTTCATTTTTTCTGTTGTTCTCTGTCAGAACCATTTAACCTTCATGTTACTTGTACATGAGGCAGTTTGCTGGGGTAATTCGTAGGAAAAAGATTTGCATAAAAGGAATCTCTTTATACTTGTTACCAAATTTGAAGAAATTTAAGTAAAATTTGTCTCGAATTCATTAGCAAATTTTCATTTTTGGACAACACTTCGGAGCTAAAGATTCTAATGCACATTATATGTCTCTAGATGACTTTTGGTATATATTTTATGCCTTCAACAGGGCAAGAAATTAAGTCTCCTCATCAACAACCTCCAAGATTGAATCATCAACTGTTGAAATTATTATTAGGTTTTTTAAATAGCTCACTGGTTAGTTCTCTTGGGCCATATTCTAGCAAAATCTTTTGATGATTTATTTCAATTTAATTACTGGATTGCCAGAACCAGGTGAAAGTTCTGATCTTGACCAGTACTAAAGGTGTTCTTTAAATAGTTTTCCGGTACTGCCTCTGATAATGGCAAGGAGGGCAGTTCCTTTTAGTATTTGGAGAAAAGGGTCTTTTGGGATTTCTCTAGAAAGAGAAAAGAAGATGACGATGAAGAAAAAGAGTTTGAAGAAAGTAAAATCTTAACAGCGATTAGGAACTTCAGTTTCCACACTATCTATTCTGTTAGTTCCATAGCAACGCTTCCTATTAGTAGGATAAGAACTACTAACTACCTAGCTACCTGTCTTGATCGATCTTATATATTCTTACCTTCCCTTGCTTAGAAATGCAAATACTAGAAGAATATTGTGCCGCATTTACTTCTATTACTTATATGAATCAGACGTCCATTCTGATCTTGCAGAGGGCATATGTTCCCATAAGTCTCTTTTCCCTTTTCTTTTATGCTTCATTTTACTCTTTCTTGCCATTCTGTGATATTGAGGTGGGTGGACTGGAGGAGGAGAGAGGTGGATTGGAGGTTGTTGAGCTTGAGAGTCTCAGTGGCAGTAGTAGGTTATCCCTTTTTTACAACTTTTTCCTTTATTTCCTTTTCTTTTGTTTATTGAAAGTGAGGGTAGAATTGTCTATTCAACAAATACGCATCACTTGTGAATCACATGGCAGTTCATGGTTCTAGTGAATGGAAAATGTTGGGAAGGATACATTAGCTACAGTCTACACTCTACAGATCTGTCATAATAGGGACCTAAAAGCTAAGGAAAAAAGAGTTGGGATCCAAGTGCTAGCCTCGGTTTAAGAACATCTAAAGATATTGGATGTTGTGCTCGTTGATATTATTAATGTTATTGATGTTTACATGAGTTGTAGGAATGTTTTCTCTGATGATGGTTCATCAAAACCAAGTGATGCAGCTTTACCCCTTGTCCAGGCAAGCTCTCATCTCCAGTCTGTTAAATAGATTGTAAGCTTCAAATAAATTATTTCTTAAGGTTGTTGCTTCTACACGGGTCAATCGCCCATTCTGGCAGGAATCGCTACAATCGAAGTTCTTTAATTCAATAACCTAATGGAGGGGGGGTGGTCGCCGGTGGGTCATTCGCTAGATATCTTACTCTCCTTTTATAGCGTGCCTGCATAAAATGCTATACGTGTCAAAAACTTGGTTACAGCTAGACATGTTAACAACTACTAGTAGTAATCTCTACCTGTGTAAATCCTTTGGTTATTTTAGGTGTGGTTGACCATAAAGTTCCCTTTTATTCTGGGATACATTTGGACCCTGTTTGGCCCCATTTTTATAAAGCTCATTTAACCACACATTTCATTGGACACAATTTTATCAATTTTTCATCTACACATTTCATCAACTTCTATAAAAATCTATTAAAAATCAGATTTTATCTAAACCAAACAGAGGCTTAGTCTTTAACTAGGGAAAACTATTTGTCTTTTGGATCTTTACAAGTACGAATTGTCGAATTCCCTTATAAATTTATACAGATGACTTGCTACTTTCGTTGCAATTTTCTGGAGTATTAGAGTTTTTAGTTCCTTGTATGGAAGGCATAGGTCATTAGTTTAACCTATTTAAATTAATGGTGCACCAAACTTGCTTATTTGTTTCTTTTGACATTTATATAGGCCATGTCAAGATATGTACGCCGGGAAACTAGTTGTTTTTCATTAACAGGTATGCATATACTTTAGAAGCATTCGTTCCTTAGTAACATTGTGTTTGAAGCTTTTCCCCACCCCGAAAACAACTCAAAATAAATTAAAAAAAAAAAAAAACTATATGTTAGTAGAAACTAGTCTCAAATTTTATACTGCATTGAAATCACTGCTACCGAAAAGGTACTAAATGCTTTCTTTGCTCCCCTCTGTGGAAAATGGAAAAATGGATCTCTTCCCTCTGTAAAATAGAGAGGAAAGCCGCCCTTGACTTTTCTGATCTAATATCCAATGGCCTGAATGAATGGATTTTCTCTTTATACCAATATGTTACTGCTGCTATGCTGTTTTACGGTTGGATACTTGAAAAAAAATTTGAATCTTGACATTTTCCAACTGATTCTATACTGTTTCTGTAAATTTCATTTGACAAGTTATGGTTTTGGTGGGCAGACAAAGAAGCCATATTTACGGGTAACTTTATGTTCACACGATTGGAGAATACGGAAGCTGATTCAGTGAAAAGGTAGTATAAAAGAGGAGCAATGGATAGGTGATCTTTATGCATCTTTACCAGATGTTCATTTGCTGAAGTAGAAATTGAAGTTTTACATTGCAGAAATACGCAAGGTGACTGGTAATTTGTTGATTAGGGAGCGTGTTTCCACCTATTTTACGTCCCTAGAATTATGATCGAGGATGCATGTCTATAAATAATTAATTTTCTGATAATTTCTTGGTCTCACTTTCAATTAAATTATAATGTAATAAGCCAGCTTTGAGCTTTGAATGTAATGATCCGATACAAACTGCTAGAAATTTGTATTTTCTTTTCGGTTATTAGTATTCGTGTTATTGTCCATGTTTGATAGAAATTAACATAGAGATTTTGATCAAAGTCAAAATCAACAATTAATTTTAATAATATATTTTTCCCATAATTTTCAACAACACTTCATCAACTTTTATCAAAATTTGTTAAAAAATTAATTTTAATTTCCACCAAACATGAGCATTATAACTTTACGGGCCAAAGCTAATTTTTTTTAAAGAACATTTAGAGAAAATGGATGATATTTTATTTTGAGAAATACAGAGAAAAATCATCATGTGATGCTGTCACCTAACCAACCTAATGGCCTCTTGGCAGAAACAGATTTTATCAGAGGCCATCCAACTATAAGTGAAGTTTCAATTGCGTAACCTGACTATATAATTCCTCAATCGAATCACCAAACATCATAACTAATTCAATTGAGGTCACCATGTCACATGCCATTACTAAAACTAAAATGAATTACTGTGTAGATGCTTAAACCTGATCGAATGTTTGACATGAAGTGGCTTGTATCGAGCACGCTTTGTTTCAATCTAAAAGTGGAAAAACACGATTTATTAAACAATTCCTTGAAAATATATAATATTTATCCACTTTTAGATTGAAAATATGTGCCCAATGCCAGTTCCCTCATCCAAGTCGACAATCAATAACGTTTTAACATTCATTTCAATTTAACTTTCTAATGGTTCGAGAAAGAACTAGTCAAATTTTATGACTTAAAACGAACAATTTTCGCCTACATAATATGTTTTTGAGTTTGGATTTACGATTCTCTTACTTCTCAACAATTTCAACACTAGAATTTCGGCACCTCATTACAATTTTGAGGTGTCAAAATAGATCTAGAGGCTGTCTGGCCACGATTAATTTTGAGGTAAAATTCCTTTTCTGGCCGTTGAAGGCCCACAACGGTAACAATTCCAATATTGCGGCTGGCTCTTGCGTGAGAAACGGTCAAAAAGCAACGGCCAAAAAATCAATTTTCACAATTTGAAAAGCCCTCCCAGACAGGCTGCTATTTATCATCATGATAGATGAAATATTGACGATATGACAACTCATTATTTCTCTCATCTCTCTTATAAAAATTGAATTGTTCAATCACATTATTTCACGTAAACATTACATCCGTCACATCACCGATATTAATAAATAATATTATCGTCAAAATATTGTAGTGAGGTCTAGTGATTTTTGTTAATATTAAAAGTAGAGCTAATACCTAATGATGTTTATTGTCAAACTTATAGTTGTAAGACGGCTGAAAGACAGCCATACACAGATTGAACTTTCTTTCCTAGATTTTGACGTGCTAGTTGCTACACAGACAAAGTCGCGCTTTATATATAAGTCGTCATATAACGCTTTTAGGCAACAGTGCTTTTCACCCCCAAAGCGATCTGCAGAATTACAGGCGGCCTCCACCACCCTACCTCACTCTCTCTCTCTCTGAGTGTGTGGGCTGTGTGTGAAAATGGAGGCAAACTCCTGCTGGGACAGCTGGGTTGAAGAAGCACTCTCAAAACTAGAGTCACTTAAACTCTTGCGTTCTCTCAGACCCATTTACCTCCCAAACTCACAATTGAACTCCTCAAATTCCTATGAAAATTTCGAATTTTTCAGTGGCCCACACAAGTGGGACAGAAGTTCGGTTGAAGTAATCATTTCAGAAGCAACATTCCAGAAATGGCTCCATAACATCCCCAGTTTAGGTACATTTTTGCGTCATTCAATTCTCTGTTTTTAAATGTTTTTTTCCCCTTGCATTTAATCTAAGGAAAAAAAATTCTTTTTGTGTGAATTTTTTTTATTTGAGAGAGAGAATTCTTGACGCCTTTCATCCGAATTTACACTTTTAGCATCTTGTTAACACAGGGGAGAAGTGATATTTTTAATGCTCCCACATTTGAGACGCAGATTTGAATGTGAAATAGTGGGATAGAGAGAGAAAGATTGAGTCTTTAATTGAATTATCCTTTTCTATTGATTATTCAAGAAAATATATCTTTTTTGTTTTTTTAGTGTATGTTACGGAAATTTCTAGAATTCTTGATAAACCGACACCGCCCGGCTCGACCCACACCCTTCCTTCACGAATCACTTTGGTTGCCTCAAGTTTCACCCCCACAAAGGAGACTCTAATGGTGGTGGTACTTGCAGGAGTAGGAAGAAGAGGCAACAACGGTGGAAGTCCCTCCCTGTTCACCCCCAAGCCGGCTGCCCCCTCTCTCGTTTTTCTCTCCACACTTGTGCAATACACACACCTCTCACGGAATGAGGGTATATAATGGATCAATTAGATCACCTATTTTGGCCCAAATACTTCACTTTAAATAGGCTAACACATTACCATATGGGCTATTTAAAACTAAAGGCAAACCTAATAACAATCGGGCCAAAATTCAAATATCCATCAACAACAAGTCCAACTCCAACTTGTGCCATCCAAAGTGTTGGTTGTTTTCGGGTCGAGCCAAGTATATGGTGTCGATAAATTATCCGACATCTATTTTAAATCATCGCCCGAATTTATTGGGTATCAAAATCCAACAGTATGCATATCTGCAGATACTTGTGCGCAATGACCAATGTAGACATTTTATTTGTTTTTTTATTTTTGACCTTAACTTCACAGGGGATGATGGACTTATATATGTCAACGAAGGAGCTGATAATGAAGCAGCAACGAGTGCTGGAAAGTTTCGAAAGTTACTTGTCTTTTCAGGGAATGATTACTTGGGCTTGAGTTCACACCCTACGGTTAGCAATGCTGCAATAAAGGTACCAGACATTAAGTTTGACGAATTTCTTGTTGAAGTTACCATAATATTGGTGCAGAGTATTGGCTAAGTCAGTATTTTTTTCTCTACTAATGCAGGCAGCCAGGGAACATGGAATGGGACCTAGAGGTTCTGCTTTAATATGTGGATACACTAACTACCACAGATTACTAGAGTCTTCCTTGGCAGACTTAAAAAGGAAGGAGGTATCAACACCAACTTTACATTCGGTCGTTAACTGTAGTTTTTATAGTGTAATGAGTGATGAAGAGTTGGAAGGAAGGAGATCTCGTCTCCAACTTTACATTCGGCCATAACTATATTTTCATAGAATAACTAGTGTTGAAATCTTGGATTAATTTATGCTTGTTTCAATATGTTTTGTTGATCATGATATCCACTTTCTCAACTAATGATATATTTCTTTTTCAGATAACTGATTCATAACTTTTCTAATGTTTTAAATATTAGGATTGCCTTCTTTGTCCGACAGGCCTTTCAGCCAACATGGCCTTTATTACAGCAGTAGGAAATGTTGGCTCACTGTTAGCTGGTGGTAAACCTTCAAGGACTGAAAGAATTGCCATATTTTCTGATGCTCTGAACCATGCCTCAATTATTGACGGTATTCGCCTTGCTGAAAAACAAGGAAGCGTAGTGGCCTTCGTATACAAGCACTGTGATATGCACCATCTTGATGCATTACTGTAGGTCCTGCTTTTCTTTTCCTTTGTCATTATTATTCTCCTTATGATAAATTGTTGTGGATGCATACCATTATTGGGCATTTATGTTGTAACAGATCAAAGTGCCCAATGAAGAAAAGGGTTGTCGTAACTGATAGGTTAGTACTAGTTCAACAACGTCCAATTGTTATGCATATGTTAGTTCTTTTTCGTTATAAATCTCTTTTTATGCTCCCATAAAGATGGACATATAATACCATCAAAAGTAAAAAATCAGCCAGCGAAGTTCAAGAAGTACTAGTCGTTAAGGTTATAATACCTCGAGTCTCTGTAGCCACATTTGCTGCATAACTGCTCCATTTTATATGTTACTACTATGACAAAATTCTGTTCTCAACAGTTGAGAACAATGTATGAGTGATGTTTATCACTGCTATTGCAGTTATTGAAGCGTGTAATATTTCCTTGTTGAATTAATGCTTTCCTCAAGAATGGGTTACAGTTGACATTCGTTGCTGATAATCAATATATTTTTCTCTTGGACAAAACTCAGATTCTATCCTGCCTTTGATAATTGATATATTTTTCATGAGGCGCTAACATAGTTTCCTGACCTTTTACATTCTCCTCCCTTTAAAAAGATGGAAAAGGGGGGAAGGTTTCCTTTATCCAGACACCGTAGTTCTTACTAGGTACTAGTTGAACTTTTGTTATTTTTATATGATTCCAATTTCTTTCATGTTATCAGCCTTTTTAGCATGGATGGAGACTTTGCACCAATGACTGAGCTTGTTAAGCTCCGTAAGAAGCATAGGTTTTTGTTGGTGATTGATGATGTAAGTTTTTAAGTGTGTGCTATTTATGAGATTATAAGATGTCTGAGTATTGTATCATAAGTTGGATATTAACTTCATTTTTAGATGTGAAATCTTCTTTGTTATAATACATATTTTAAAACCACTTGAATGCAGTGTTCTAATATAGTTCTCACAAGGTGCACAAGAAATACATTCATTTTATTTCATATTGCTCCTTTATTGCTCTTGACATTATTTTTTGAAGGGTTAGATACATCTTTCATAGAATATCGATTTTTCTTATGTCAATTTCATATTCATTGGTTTATATGTGTTGATTAAAAAAGTGTCATTTTCTGAATTTTTCTAGGCTCACGCAACATTTGTTTGTGGAAAAAGTGGTGGAGGTGCGGCTGAGAAATTCAAATGTGAAACTGATGTTGACATATGCGTAGGCACGCTAAGTAAGGCTGCAGGTTGCCATGGTGGATTCATAGCATGCAGGTAATTCTGTGAATGTGCCTATCCAGATTTTTGTTTAGGGAAAATATAATCGATGTGAGGGCCCTTCTGATTCTCTTTTTGTTTCACATTGAACTTGAAGTATTATATTTATGCAAAATGTGTGTGCTTGAATTTTTCCCTTTTGAAATTTTTATTTCATTTGCTTCAGAAGAATTGAGAACTTTCTATTGAGCTTAAAATTATTTGAACTGAAGTCCATTGGAAATCTGAATTAAATTATTATCTGCCATGTCAGGTCTTTTCTTCCTAAACTTATTCCTTCTACATTCAGTTTTCACACAACTACATCTAGATTCAATTCTTCATTAGTCAAATGATTTTTGAAAAGGGATGGCATCGGACAGCTTTACATGGTACCTACCCGCCTCGGCTCCTAATTGGACCTGATTTGAATACCCAAATAGAAAAAATGACAGGTCTCAGTATTGTTTAAAGAGACCTGTTAGGGTTTGGGACGAGGTTGAGATTTTTTTTATCAAAAGTCTATTTGCGTACCCAATACCCATTTATTTGGGAAAGTTACAGATGGGATCTAAAGTGTTTGGGCAAATTTGTAGGTGAGTTGCATGATTCAAATCTTTAACTCATGACTTAAACCACCAAGTAGCAAGTAATACCACTTATCTACAATCCTTTTTCGTGTCTTAAGAGAACTGTTACTTATAAGAAGTGTTAATATATAAGCTCCTGTTTGGTAGATATTAAAATCAGATTTTTAGTAGATTTTGATAAAAGTTGATAAAATGTGTGGTTGAAAAGTTGTGGGTCCCATGAAATGTGGGGTTAAAATTAATTTGATTTTGACTTGAGATTTTAATTAGATTTTAATCCAAACCAAACGGGGGCTAAATATTTAGATCAATGAGAAGACTTGAAACTTACAATCCATTCTGACTTTTGTTTCTCACCTCCCTCTCAATCCATCTCACTCTTAGCCATGACCCCGCCTCTCTCCCATCCTCATCTCCCTCAGTAATATCTGCTTCCTCCGCCATTTGCTTCCCCATCGAAGAAGACTCAATAAGTGGGCTCATTAGGTTTTTCGTTGTTTATTTGAAACTTGGTAATATCGAAATATAAAATTTACTATATTTTCATATCATTTTGGATTGTGTATCCGTAGTCCTCCCCCCCCAAATAGTATTACTTTTCTTCGGGTTCCCATATTTGAAATTGTTACCATCATACTCTTTATGTTATTTATTTTTGGGTTATTTGAGTTATTTCTGCTTGAATCGTTGAGCATCAGAATCATCATTTTACTCTTGAAAACTAGGAATTCAGTAAATTTAGATGCCCTTTGATGTAATTCAGTAACAAAAATTGATTTTTGTTTTTCACTGTACTTTGACCAATAGTGAACATGTAATGCTCTTCGTTGATAAATTGGAAATAACCAGATACCAACTGGTGGCGTGTATTTAACTGGGACGAGAATGGGATGTATTCTTCCATACCCATTATGTGTTTAGGACAAGGTATTTGGATGTATTCAGGAATGGGTAGGGCCCACTGCCATCCCTAGTTTTGAACGACAACTTGTGTATGCAAAAATTTGTGCATTGTTACATTTTGCTTTACTTTTCAAAGTGGATTATATCAGATGAATCTTACCCTTCAATAGAAATGACGACTGAAAGTTGTGCAATTAGCTATGGGAAGTATCAAATGCTTACAAGACATTGCCTCTGTCATGGAATTCTAGCATTAATTATTCATTTGATATTTCCCATTTCTAGCAAAAGAAAAATGCAAATCAATCAATGCAGCTCTTGAAACAAGTATAATTACAGTTTTCTTGAATATCTGAATATCAAATATATTTATGCCTTTTCATTTACATGTCAAATGGACAGCAAGAAGTGGAAGCTGCTTATACAATCACGGGGTCGTTCTTTCATATTTTCAACATCAACACCGGTGCCTGTTGTTGCCGCGGCTCATGGTTAGATTTTGTACAAGTATATGAGAATGTTCCTTTGCATGGTTTATCACTCTACCATAGTATCTCACATTTAATCACTACTAATTTTTAACCTTTGAAAAAACATTTGTTCATACCATCATCCAGGTTTACAGTATATCAGTTCGTGGTTATGGTTAAAATACGTAAAATTGAGAACTTAATAGGATGTTAAATGGGGCCTTCTGCTATTGATTAAGCTGCATTTTCTTGTTTTAATATAACTTTTGTAGCGGCTGTAAGTGTGGCAAAGGAGGAGAGATGGCGTAGAAGAGCTATCTGGAACCGAGTGAGAGACTTCCAAGCTTTGACAGGAATCCCCGTCACAAGTCCTATAATTTCACTTGTTGTGGGCAGTGAAGAGAAGGCCATACAAGCTAGCCGGTCTCTCTCTCGCACCCCCCCCCCCCCCCCTCTCTCTCATTTTATGGTTCCTCATGTAAGTTTGGTGATGTTCCTAACTGTCGTAATCACTGTGAATCAGGCATCTTTTGAAATTAGGTTTTCACATAACTGCAATCAGGCCCCCAACAGTGCCACCAAACTCCTGCAGGTTTGTTGCATTTGTATGTCTTTGAAGTTTAGTGGCGACTCACTCATTCTTTGGTGGTCCTATTTGTGATACCTGTAATTTAGGGCTCTTGTAGAGGGGGAATATGTTTATTTGGGCCAGTTCTTCACTTATGTTGTTCGATAACGAGGTAGGTGTAATTCTTTTGTAGGTTCAGTTCTTTAATATTATTGTGTAGGGTCATCTTATTTACACCAAAACATAATATGAATGTTGGTTAGTCCTTCCAAACAGGAGATAATGAAATAAAAAATTTAAGATCTTGTTGTCTGGTGCCAATCTGCAACTCTCGCCACTTTTGCCATATCCTGCACCTGTTTCCTGGTTAAGAAAACGTCTCCTCATTTTGATTAGTTAGAAACCGTTGGATTAGATCCTTGCCTGAAACTAGAAGAGGTGGCTCACTAACCTATTGAAGTAAGAAGTTTTGTCCAAAAGCCTTGGGCTAAAAGACAGATTTAGGGAACAAGGTTCCAATAGAGAGAAGAGCCTTAATGCAACTAAAGCTGGGAAAGTTTCAGTTTGGCGTGTGTTTGGAAATCAACTTGGAAATTTTGTTGAGTCTTCTAGTTGAGGACACGAGTACAAACTTGGAGTTTTGGTTTTGTTTCTATCCACTATTGATGAATATTGGTTTTGCTCCTTACAGGTTAAGGATAACTCTGAGCGCAGTACACACATTGGATGATTTGAGAAAGCTCACAAATGCATTGTCTCATTGCGTCAATTTTCAGGAGATCGAATTCTTGTGCACAAACCTTAACTCCAAACTTTAGTGTTCTATCCTATTCTTCTATCGATCTGGGTGTCTCTTTTCAGTTGTCGTTAGGCATTCGATATGTACTATTTATCATTTTGTTGTAGATATCAACGAAGTCCTACTGAGGCAACTTCTGATGAATCACATTTATGTTCGTTTAATTTAAAGACCAAAGTAGAAGGCAATTTGAGCTCATTTTGGTGCTAGTTAATTTTTGTTTAGAATTTTGTTTACATGCAACCCAACACCTCTACTGCCCTCCCCCGCCATTTTCCCCACTGTTCCTCCATGTCCCTACCCAGTTTCTCCGTCCTCCCTTTCGCAGCCACTACACCCTTTCACCTATTGACAAGCAGCGAAATTGGCAAGAAAAGAGAAAGGGAAGTGGGAAGGAGGAGGCAGAAGTGGGAAGCTGTAGCAGGGAAGAAGTTACATATTTATGTTTCAGATCCACTATTGCCTCTGGTGAGCAGAAGTGAAGATTTGACTATGTCCAATCAACTTTACTTCATTTCGCACCTATTTTAGCACTTTATCAATTATTAAAGATCAAAAGCACTGTGGAGGATTCTTTTTAGGAAGAAGAGGTCGTCAATTTGCTCAACAATTGGTTTGTTAGTATCATGGTAAGATTCTATGGTTCTAAGA
Source organism: Fraxinus americana (assembly GCA_035079005.1). Taxonomy (NCBI): domain Eukaryota; kingdom Viridiplantae; phylum Streptophyta; class Magnoliopsida; order Lamiales; family Oleaceae; genus Fraxinus; species Fraxinus americana. The sequence goes on along the minus strand of CM068710.1, from coordinate 33,586,260 downwards.
AACGAAATATTTTCATTAACATTACGAGTGCTTTAACAAGTTCCATTGACAAGTGGGTTTATTTATTTTGCAAATAATGCAAGATTGAGAATTATCGGGTTTCTGTGATTTGCATTTCCATTCGCAATGTTCCTCATTTTTCTTCCAGTTGCCGGATTGTCCTTGCTTTTGATATAAGCCACCATGACTACTTAAACTTGAAAACTTGGACCGAAAGGCCTGTTCAGAAACTTGATTTGCTGTATGATTTATTCTTTGATAACGTGTGGAATAGACCCAATCAATTCGTACACCATCATTCTAGACAAGTCTTTAGATTCTTCAATTGCTGCAGCTGCATGATCAAAGTTTGGAGGAAGACTTCTATGCACTTTTTCGACGACCCTTTTGTCTTAGATTGTATCTCCGCAACTTTTGATTTGGTTTACCATCTCCTAGACTCGTGAAAGAGAACTCATGAATGGACTTTCATTCTTCCATTTTTAGATTGTCAAGATCTTTCCACAAAGCACTTTAGATTCCCATATTTCTACCCAATATTTTGCAAACTGGATTAAATACAAATATTGGTTCTTCTTTGCTACTTAGCCCCTGTTTTTTTTTTTTTTTTTTCAAATTTGAATTTTCTTAAAAAAATATTTTATAGTACGAATGTGTGGTTGTCAAACAAGGGCTTAAGTTTTCACTGTAAAATTGCCATTACTAGAATCTAGAAGCCTACCCGCTCTTGTTATAGACTCTACATAACTGTAAGAATTTTAAGGCACGGGTAAAACATGTCGAGCTACTAATGCATGAATGAAGCTCTAGTTTATCTTTGTACCTTCGACATGAATCAAGAAATGTTTATCGTTAGACTACGGCGTGTTTTTGAACTATTTTCTGACGAAGAAGTCTTCCTTGTCTAAATGATTTGTATATTGATTTCACTGAAAAGATCTCGAGAAATTTACGTTCAAATACTACATTCCAACAATTTGACCTCTGAATTCTTATTTATTTTATTTTTACTTTCTAGGAATGGAAAAACAAATCTTTCTAGAAAAAAATTATTAAATATAGTATTTTGAATATGGCTTACTTCGTGAAATTTGCCCGAACAAGGTTGGGTCTACTCATCGAAATAAATAAAAACCTATTGTTTATTCATTAACAATCGAAAATATTTATTTTATTTTATTAAAGATTTAATACTTCTAATCAATTATTACATTTTGCTTTTCCATCATGTCACATATAAAAACCTATGCTAAACGTACAGGGCCACATACTCGTTTAGCATTTTTGAAACCTAAATTACACACACTAACAAGTCAAAATGCTAAAAAGTTAAAATGTTTAAAAATCAATTATACAACCATATGCTCAAAGAAAAAGTATACGTGTATGCACCAAACACATAGATTTTGGACGAATTAATGCAACTGACAAACATATTCTTTCTCCGGGAGAAAAATAGAGTAATGAATAGTATTTTTTGAAAAATGTGTGGTTGAAATTTAAAGTAATTTTATTAGTTTGTGTGTAGAATATTTTATTGGGTGAATATGTGGTGAAAAATCTTACTCTAACAAACAATTTTTTTGAAGAATGGCAGACAAACAGGCTGTTAGTACTTCAAAATGGTGTTAAGAATACGCGATTTCGTTTGACATCCCGTAATAACCTCGAAAATTGAGATAAAAATAAAAAAAAAACATTTATATATTTTGGAACGGCCTATTTCGACGAGTGGTCACTTTTGCTACGATTGGCCGTTTCGCACGCGATTAGAAATGCAATAAACTAGGCCGCTAGTACTTCGAAATGGTGTTAAGAATACGAGATTTCGATTTCGTTTGACATCCCGTGATAACCCCGAAAATTGAGATAAAAATAAGAAAAAAACATTTATATATTTTGGAACGGCCATTTCGACGAGTGGTAAATTTTGTTGCGGTTGGCCGTTTCGCACGCGATTAGAAATGCAATAAACTAGGACGTGAGTACTTCGAAATTGTGTTAAGAATACGAGATTTCGATTTCGTTTGACATCCCGTGATAACCCCGAAAATTGAGATAAAAATATGAACACAATATTTATGTATTTTGGAACGGCCTATTTCGACGAGTGATAACTTTTGTTACGGATGGCCGTTTCGCACGCGGTTAGAAATGCAATAAATTAAGGCCGTGAGTACTTCAAAATGGTGTTAAGAATACGAGATTTCGATTTTGTTGACATCCCGTGATAATCCCGAAAATTGAGATAAAAATAAGAAAAAAATATTTATTTATTTTGGAACGGTCTATTTCGACGTGTGGTAACTTTTGCTATGGTTGACCGTTTCGCACTCTGTTAAGGTTGCAATAAACTAACCCGTGAGTATTTCGAAATGGTGTTAAGAATACGAGATTTCGACTTCTTTTGATATCTCGTGATAATCTCGAAAATTGAAAAAATAAGTAAGGAAAAAGGGAGGTCAAACGAAATGGAGGTGCCTATGACTTAGTCAAGAAAATTTGCATATATGAAATGGTCCGGATAGAAAGAAGTAATCAGAATGAAATAGTTGGGTGGGTGGGTAAAAAGGGGCGGTTGGTAGATCACTTGTCAGGAAATAATGAATTTTGCACCGCCACATCAGCTTTTTTTGAAATTCTGTGAGCCTTCTGTAATAAACGGTCTGTACGTGTAGCATTATTCAAAATGAATGTTGTAATGTGTCAAAATATCAAAATGTATCAAGAGGACAACACAGTAGCGAATTCGGAAAAGCAGATATCATCTCAGAAAGAAATAAGCACAAAAAGAATCTTATAAGCTAAGCCAAACATGCTCTTAGGCTATCCAATCACGATAATACGTATCCTAGTCTAACACTTGGACCGCCCTTTCTGGACCAGAGGAAGAGAAATGATAAGAGTGGTGCTATGTGTATACACAATTTTTTACACAATGTTTTACACCCCCCTCACATGGAGGGGGGTTCACGATTATTTTATTACGTGTGGGCCCTCCTTAATGTGAGAGGGTGTAAAACATTGTGTAAAAAATTGTGTACACATAGCTTTATTCAAATGATAAATGGCCAGGCTCAGTGACAAGAAACAAGTGAAAGGTGCTACGTGTCAGCACTTGTTTGGTTATTTTTCTTCTTTTTAAAATTGTCCAATAAAACCCTGACACGTGTTTCATGTTTTACAATCCTGTCACCTACCCTGTTAGTGTAGCATTGCTCCCAGAGGAAAACCTAGATCCGTTGCAGTACTTGCTATTCCCCATTCTTCACATCTCAGAGCAGAATCTCTCTCTCTCTCTCTGGAATGGACACTATTCAATCCAACTACGTGGATTCGCCGTCCGAACCTCCCTCCGAATTGCAGGAGTACTCAATTTTTCAGAATTATTCTTACTCTTATCCTGAAAACCCATCGGATTCACATCCCGAAACTCCATTACAAAAAACCTTAGATTCATCAAATCCAGAAGAAAATACACCTAACCCAACTATTGAAGATGGAGATCGGAATGGAAGTGCGTCAAAACCCGAGATGCCGAAGATTTTGGTTTCAGAAAATGGGTTGACCAATAGCACCGACAGGGATTTCTCCGGAGGCGAAGAGGAGACGACCAGCAGGAAGCGGCGGAGGTCCCGGTGGGATCCTCTGCCGAGCGAATCGAGCAACGATGGGGTTGGAACTGGAGGAGTTGATGATAATAGTGGGACTGGTGGTAGGAAGCGGAAGTCCAGATGGGCTGATGACGAGCCCAAGCCCGTGATTCAATTGCCTGATTTCATGAAGGATTTTACTGGAGGTATTGAATTTGATCCCGAGATTCAAGCTCTGAATAGTAGGTTAATTGAAATTAGTAGGAAATTGCAATCTGGGTTACCTTTGGATGACCGCCCTGAGGGTGCTAGGTCGCCTTCTCCGGAACCTATTTATGATAACATGGGAATCAGGATTAATACTAGGGAGTATCGTGCTCGTGAAAAATTGAATAGGGAGAGACAAGAAATTATATCACAGATAATTAAGAAAAATCCTGCCTTTAAGCCACCTGCAGATTATAGGCCGCCTAAGCTTCAGAAGAAGCTTTACATCCCAATGAAAGAGTATCCAGGTTATAAATTTATTGGACTGATTATTGGACCAAGAGGGAATACTCAGAAGAGGATGGAGAGAGAGACGGGAGCAAAGATTGTGATTCGGGGTAAAGGTTCAACGAAAGAAGGTAGGCTGCAGCAGAATAGGAATTTGAAGCCCTGATCCTTCAGAAAACGAGGATTTGCATGTCTTGGTGGAGGCTGAAACTCAGGAGGCTCTTGATGCTGCTGCAGGTATGGTTGAGAAGCTCTTGCAGCCGGTTGATGAGGTTCTCAATGAACATAAAAGACAACAGCTTAAGGAGCTCGCTGCATTGAATGGTACTATTAGGGATGAGGAGTATTGTAGGTTGTGTGGCGAGCTGGGGCATTGGCAGTATGCATGTCCTTCTTGTTCTTTAACATTTAAGAGTGATGTTTTATGTAAGATTTGTGGTGATGGTGGGCATCCTACAATTGACTGCCCAGTGAAGAATACGACGGGCAAGAAAATGGATGATGAATATCAGAACTTCTTGGCAGAATTGGGAGGCACTGTTCCTGAGTCTGCAACCAAGCAAAACTCTGCAACGCTTGCCCTTGGCCCTGGCAGTTCAGGAACCAATCCTCCTTGGGCGAGTAGTAATAACACTACACAAGCTGGTTTGGGGTCTAGCATAATCAAGCCAAAGGAACATGACGAGACAAATTTGTATATTGGATATCTGCCACCTGCTATGGATGATGATGGTTTGAACAGCTTGTTCTCTCCCTTTGGTGAAATTGTGATGGCTAAGGTTATCAAGGACCGCCTATCTGGTCTGAGTAAAGGATATGGCTTTGTTAAATATGCTGATGTCCTACAAGCTAATAATGCCAATGTGAGTATGAATGGCCACAGACTAGATGGGAGAACAATTGCAGTGAGAGTTGCCGGTAGACCTCCTCAGCCTACTGTGCCACCTGGCCCTCCTGCTCCAGCAATGCCTACATATCCTCCAAATCAGCCTCCTGGTGCCTACTCATCTCAGCAGTATAATACCAGCGGTCCAATTGGTAGTGCACCACCAGGGGCTATACTGGGGCTCCAGTTCCATGGGGACCACCTGTGGCTCCTCCTTATGCATCTTATCCTCCACCTCCTCCGGGTTCAACCCTTTATCCTCCACCTCCTCCATATGGGATGCAAAATCCCCCACCAATGCCACCAGCACCTTCTGGTATCCCATCACAGACTGTTTCTCTTGATACCCTACAAAATTATGCGTCTTCTGGGGAGTCACAACAAAATTATCCACCTGGAGTGCAATCTCAGAGTAGTGCACCTGCTCAATCTGCTTCGACTTATGTCTATGGAAATTCTGTGACATCCGTGCCACCAAATGCCTAAGCTGTGTACCCAATGCCTTCATACAGTTACCCATCTTATTATGGTTCAGTTCCCCCTCCCCCTCCTCCTGCTGTGCCTCAGCCAACTGTTGATCCTTCACAAAGTTTGAATAATGTTCCTTGGGCCTCAAATCCACCTGTACCTGCACCTTCATCATCTACGGAGAAGAGCAGCTATAGTACAGATGCAGAATATGAGAAGTTCATGGTAGAAATGAAATGATGATGCAAACTTCAGGGATGACCTTTTCGTATGAATGGTAAACACGGTGGATTTATTTCCTGTCTTGCATTACAACAAGATATAATTGTCTTTACAAGGGTTCCAACACCCATTGATCTGAAACTTATGTTGTCCATGTGGTAAAGGATGGCTGGAGATTACAATGAGGGAATTGGGTAGACAAGAAAAGTGAACCAAGTAAATCTCACATCTTTTTACCACGATTGTCAACTGTGATGTGAGTTTAACACATGTTCATCGGCCAATAATATGCGAAGAGCAAAATAAGTTTTCTTCTCTAGCAAGTGGAAAGAACAAAAAATTACTGCAACCTTTCACTTTTTACCTTTTTTAATTTTTTTTCCTCCTTTTTGTGTCTGAGTTTTGGTGAGAGGGAGTTGAAGTTTCAGAACACCTATGGAGTAATCTGATTTTGTCAAGTTTTGTCGAACCATTCTTCATAATGGTCTTACTTTTTCTTTTCAACTTTTAATGTTAAATAGGAACATAGTAAAATGGGGACGTTAAAATATTGGTAGGACGACTTAGGTAGTTGCTACAATCATGAGTGGATCTAAAGAAGTCCTTAGTTACGAGAATGATGCGGTCCGTCCGAGTTGCCGTGTTAGAAGATCGAGAGGTAGATACTAGATTGATCTGGTTGCAAAAATATTTAATTGATTGTATCTTTCATTAGCGAAAATTATTCACGTAACTAACTCCAGATTTGATAATTAGGCTTAGTTTGTAGAATTGTAGTTTTTCTATTTTTGGGGTGAGCAGGTGTCCAATTGAGGACATGATAATTCTGCTAGAGTAGGTTCCCTGGTTTGCGAAGTGATTGATTTGACTCTTACCAGTGACATGGGGCATTCACGGGCAAGAGATTATAGAAGCGGATAAAGCTATAGTTTCTTGGAGAAATGTTCTTTATTGGAACTGTGTATATATGCCTCTGGCTGTAGTTTGACTCTTAAGTTCACTCTGGACTTTGGCAATTTCCGTTAGTTACTAATTTCTTTTTATTATCATGACTCGAACTTTTTTTTCACTGAACTTGGAAGTAGCCTGTATTTGTTCTCTCTTATATCCACTGTTTAACAAAGTTTCTTTTTTGTCTGATGAGAACCTAATTCAGCCCTTGTTTGAGCCCCATTTTCCAAAAACTCATTTTCAACCACACGTTCTCCAATAAAATAATTCTACACTTAAATCGAAAACTTTTTCTTATTTTTTAACCACACATTCTTCAAAAGATCACTGTTCCAAAATACATTCCTCCGGGCTCAAACAAGGGCCCAGTACGACTACAGCATTATGCAGATTATATTTTGGTTTTGCCTCATTTAATTGTTGTTTAAGTTGTTGTGCAGATAGGCATGTTCTGACTGGGTACAACTATCTGTGTTGCCAGTCCGCCTTCTCTCCCATTAACTGGAATCGGGCTTTCTTTAATCTCATATTTCTGCTTGATAATAAACACATGCATATTTTCACTTTTGGTGCAAGACTGCATAATTATTGTCCCATGAATCATAACACTTGTTTCTTTGTCGTGATTGTAATATTTTGACAGGCTGTTTGTTGGAGCAATTGTCATCCTGATTTGTTATCTCTTGCCATGTCTTACTTGTTGGAAGTTTGGGACTCACATCTTTAACCTTGCTGTACTGTTATGACCTTTGCAGAGAGTTGCCACAAAGTTCAGTTCATCCAGCCTTGTGTTACAGTACTCATTCAGAGAGTTATTCCTTTTGTAGGACTATCTTCTGTCTTTTGGAGGATTATCTTTACTTTAGAGCATCCGGACCTCTCAAATTTGATTTCTATTTTATGTTTGCACTTCTTAATAATTGTTTACTGTCATTGTGTGTTGTTCTATCTAACGATTACTCAGGTGGCTGACCATTTGCTTTGTTTTCTGCTTCAAACTTTCTCCCACTTTTAGTTTATTGCTTTTAAGTTTGACAATTCCATGTTGTTCTAGTTCCTGTCTGTGAAAGCAGGTTAATATCCTCTACAAATCATTGCTGGAAGATCTATGCATCTTAAATTGTGAGGTTACCTGGGGTATGTTAATATTATAAATTATTTTTTATTTATGTATCCGGATTTTTTTCTTAATATTTTCTCTCTGATGTCTTTTTCTAGTGCATGTATGGCAGTTAAAGTGTGATTATGCCAGAGTAAATGTTGTGTTCTTGAGCCGTTCTTTTGACGTGAATAGATTTTGCTATTCTTAGGTCTTCTATTAATTAAAGTAATCCGGGAGTGAATGAATTTGGTTGTGGTGGTTGATGGTTTTGGATGAGTAATTGCAGGAAGAATATATGTGGTACAAATGGAGTGGTTAATAGGATTAGTTTGGAGTTTAGGAAGTCTGAAAGGAATGATGGTTTTATCTGTATATGAAGGTTAGTTAAATTAGTGAATTGCTTTTGGTTACGTAAACATGAAGCTCAATTTAGCTGGTGTCAAAACTTAGAGACTAGATTGTAGGAAGATATTATTTGTTCCTTTGCTTCGAAGCATTTATTTACAAGTATCTAGAGACCTCTTTTGATAGAATTCATTCTATTGTGAATTTCTTAAAGGAGAAAAAGAAAAATTAATTTACATAGCGATGAATTGGTATATTCTTGTAGGTAATTTATCTCTATTGCACACAGTCATCTAGTTTTCTTGTGTGGCTGCTACATATTCTCCATAAGATTGCCTCAACATCTAGAATAAAATTCGGTTTGTGTGCATGTGCTTCTGTTGATAAAACGTATTTGTGAAATTAGATATTGTTAAGATATTATTGTGACCTGCTGAATTGCATGATAACAACCGCAAGGAATGTTCGTATATTAGAGAAGGCAAATAAGGAAAAAAAATGATTTTCACTCTAGATGATACAATTTGAAGCTCTTTTTCGAATTTTTATATGCTTTTTGGTCAATGTCAAGTGGATTTTGTTGTGGTCGTCTACATATGGCTATTATTCTTTGCGAAGTTATGCGTGGTTGGTGCCTTAGTCTTAACTTTGTCCAATTGCAATTTGAAGTAATTATATTCATGCTTTTTGATATTCTATTTCCTGTACATATTGTATCCCTTCTTCACAATCAATCTCATTCTTCCTTTATGAGGATTACTTTTCCTCTATCGTGTGTTTTGTGCATTTAAATGTGTGTGATTGTGTTCATTTCTTCTGTTCAAATGTTATTCCATTTAGTTTCAAATTTGTGTTTTACCATTTTTGGAACGGGTAATTTTACTTAGAATGCGCATTTATAAATTACACAACTAAAATGCCCTCGCCCTCGACATTGATATGGGAAAGAGAGATGATCAAATGTTAAAACACTTGAATAGAATACGTGTTAATAATGGATATACTCAGCCCCCTTTCATGCAAAAGAACACCAGCTCATTAAACCATCACAGTTCATGTTTTAAAGAGAGCAGAGTGATACATCATAAGATTTATAGTAGATTCCTTTCTTTTTTTCAATGTGCTTCGCAGATACTTCTATATTATTTACTTTTATTTTTTCAATGTATTATAGTTTAAATGAATTGAAAATAATTATTCTAATAGTTTGCCCCTGTTTGGTCTAGATAAAAATCAGATTTATAGTAGATATTAATAAAATTGATGGAATATGTAGTTGAAAAGTTTTGGAACTCATAAGAATTGTTGTTGACTTCGATTTTATTAAATTTTTGTAGCTTGAGCTTGAACTGAACAGGGGCTATAAATCAAGTCGATATTGCCAATGCATGGATTAGAAAAACCGACTAGTCTTATGTCTTACAACTACAATACTAAAAGAACAGATGCTGATGAGAACATACAAGTATTAGAATTTCAACGTTGTAAACACTTGATTGAAATATTTGCTCTGATGAACCAAGTAGAATTAATAGAAAGTTCAACATAAACATAAAATTGTGATTTGTCCTGATGGTAGGCCTATGAAAATTTGAAGGTGCATTTCTTGCCTCCTCCAACCATAAACCCAGCCCTTCAATTTTGCAGTTTTTCATAAATTTTCTCACTCAAGTTTTCAAACATTGCAAAAAATTACGCATTTCTCCTGTGGATTCAGATCCACCCTAAAGGATAGGGATCATTTACTTAGCAACCTCACAAGTCGGACAATTTGGGAAAATGGATAGAGAAGATATGCTGCTGCTTGCAAAACAATTGATACTTGCTATGTTACAAAACTAAATGCGTCAATAGAACTCCTTTCACTTCCCCTCCACGTAGACATCGCCTGTACAATGGAACACCCCGTTAGGAGGCAAAGGTCGCCAGTTGAGAAAAATGCCCGATGACCATTTGCACTCCAACAGTCAAGTCAACTGTTAGACGACAGAAATAGTACAAGAGAGGGAGAGAGAATTTGAATAGGGTTAGAAATCATACTTTATTGTAAATGAAATTCACACATATAGGAAAATGTAAATGGGTCACGTGGGTATGGGTCGAGCACGTGATGCAAATTGTTTAGTTTAATAAGCTCAATTCAATAAATAGTCGATGTCACGTAATTTATAAGTGTAACAGGTATCACAAATTTGCAGCAAGTTAGGGCTTCTAATTAGCAGGAGCTGGTGTACAAGGCCAAGCTGGAATTACCAAGGCTACTGTTTCTGTAGAGCCTCTCCCACAGCTAGAAGGTAAGAGAAAAACCTTTTTTTTTTTAATTATTAACACTAATCAGAATCAAAAGGGATGAATTGCACTAAAATTTATTAACTTGTAAATTTTATTAAGTTAGGCGTGAATCTCTCAATTTTTTTGTTAACTACTTCATATTGAACAAATTTTATCAGTTGAGAATTTTAGTACCGAAATGAAAATTTTATTACTGCATGGATGTCTAGATGCACAAATTACATATTATTTGGGGAGGTTTTACAATACAAATTTAAATGTTTGGTACCATTTCTGTTTTATCCACCAGATTGAAGAACTTTAATATTTAAACCCCAAATTGGTCACTTCCTTTAAAACTCCATTTCACTGGTTATAATTTCCCAAGAATTTTCTAGAAGCAAACACAATCTTCCGTGAGTTACCTTTAACTTCAGGTTTCTTCACTTCAAAATTGAATTGAATTTGTATGAATTTTTATGCGAATTTCCCCTTAACTTCAGGTTTCTTCAAACTTTAAAATTGAATTTTGAATTTGTAAGAATTTTTCTGTGAATTTCCAAATTTGATTAAGTTGCATTTTTCTGTAATTCTCGTTTCTCAATTTTTTTGTTAACTACTTCATATTGAACAAATTTTATCAGTTGAGAATTTTAGTACCGAAATGAAAATTTTATTACTGCATGGATGTTTAGATGCACAAATTGCATATTATTTGGGGAGGTTTTACAATACAAATTTAAACGTTTGGTACCATTTCTGTTTTATCCACCAGATTGAAGAACTTTAATATTTAAACCCCAAATTGGTCACTTCCTTTAAAACTCCATTTCACTGGTTATAATTTCCCAAGAATTTTCTAGAAGCAAACACAATCTTCCGTGAGTTGCCCTTAACTTCAGGTTTTCTTCACTTCAAAATTGAATTGAATTTGTATGAATTTTTATGCGAATTTCCCCTTAACTTCAGGTTTCTTCAAACTTTAAAATTGAATTTGGATGAATTTTTCGGTGAATTTCCCTTAACTTCAGGTTTCTTCAAACTTTAAAATTGAATTTGTATGAATTTCCCAATTTGATTAAGTTGCATTCTTCTTTAATTCTCGTTTCTGGTCATTATTTTCTTGAATTGAATTTCACTCCTATATAAAACGTCATATCAAGACAAGAAAATACACAATAAAAAAAACTTTCATACCCTAGTAATGGCACTTTCTTTATAATAATTGTTATTGCATCATCTGTGATGGTTGACGTGATATCAAGACAAGAAAATACACAATAAAAAACTCTCATAACCCTAGTAATGGCACTTTCTTTATAATAATTGTTATTGCATCCTCTGTGATGGTTGAACCTCAAAGTAACTCACAAGAAAAATTATATATAACGGGGTTAAATCCTGGGAAATCATAATTTTGTTGATGGATGGAATAAGTTTTTATATATAACGGGGTTAAAATAAGTTTTTATTTTATTTTTGTTTTTTTATAGTATGGCTGGGAAAACAAAAACCGAAGAAAGAAGGTTCTCTTGTCATATGTGCGGATCACGATTCACCGAAAATGGAATTTGTACACACAACAAGTCCAAGCACGGGCATATCCTAAGCACCGGAGGCAAAGAACGCCCGAAATGTTTTCAAGTGTTTCACACAAAAGCTGAGTTCTCGCTGCATGAAAGACACGATCATAAGGGGACGAAGGAAGGTAATGTATAGGTGATATTATCCTGTTTATTTTTAATTTATATTTGGTATACTTTTCTACCTCCCCTGCCTCCATGCTTCTCATTTTATCGAGCAGTATAAATCATTAGCATGGTTTCCTTCTGTTTAAAAAAATATATATTGAAACTCTAAGAATCTCTTGATCAAATGCCTCTACATATATCAAGGAAAATTTCAATATATATTTTTTTAAACAGAAGGAAACCATGCTAATGATTTATACTGCTCGATAAATGAGAAGCATGGAGGCAGGGGAGGTAGAAAAGTATACCAAATATAAATTAAAAATAAACAGGATAATATCACCTATACATTACCTTCATTTGTCCCCTTATGATCGTGTCTTTCATGCAGCGAGAACTCAGCTTTTGTGTGAAACACTTGAAAACATTTCGGGCGTTCTTTGCCTCCGGTGCTTAGGATATGCCCGTGCTTGGACTTGTTGTGTGTACAAATTCCATTTTCGGTGAATCGTGATCCGCACATATGACAAGAGAACCTTCTTTCTTCGGTTTTTGTTTTCCCAGCCATACTATAAAAAAACAAAAATAAAATAAAAACTTATTTTAACCCCGTTATATATAAAAACTCATTCCATCCATCAACAAAATTATGATTTCCCAGGATTTAACCCCGTTATATATAATTTTTCTTGTGAGTTACTTTGAGGTTCAACCATCACAGAGGATGCAATAACAATTATTATAAAGAAAGTGCCATTACTAGGGTTATGAGAGTTTTTTATTGTGTATTTTCTTGTCTTGATATCACGTCAACCATCACAGATGATGCAATAACAATTATTATAAAGAAAGTGCCATTACTAGGGTATGAAAGTTTTTTTTATTGTGTATTTTCTTGTCTTGATATGACGTTTTATATAGGAGTGAAATTCAATTCAAGAAAATAATGACCAGAAACGAGAATTAAAGAAGAATGCAACTTAATCAAATTGGGAAATTCATACAAATTCAATTTTAAAGTTTGAAGAAACCTGAAGTTAAGGGGAAATTCGCATAAAAATTCATACAAATTCAATTCAATTTTGAAGTGAAGAAACCTGAAGTTAAGGGCAACTCACGGAAGATAGTGTTTGCTTCTAGAAAATTCTTGGGAAATTATAACCAGTGAAATGGAGTTTTAAAGGAAGTGACCAATTTGGGGTTTAAATATTAAAGTTCTTCAATCTGGTGGATAAAATGTTCCTACACAATTGAGTTCTTCTGAACACACCTCCAAACTGGTGATTTGTTCTCGTCCTATATTTCAATCTTTTCCATGGTCTTCCGTTGGCAAATAAAGAATGGATTGTGGTAGAGTTTTAAAGAATTTGCAGTTCACAGTCATTTACTTCAATTTTTCTATGTTGACATTAAACCGCCAAAGCAAAATGTTTCAGTTGCTTTAATTGTACACAAAAACCACGACTGGGTTTAAGGGAGTGAGTTGATGGCGTCTTGCTGTTGAACTTTGATGAGGTCATTTGGAAATTATTCTATGTTCTTGCTATCTCATTGTTGAATGACAGATTGCGTAATTTGAGTCTCTTAAATGTAATGTTGTCCATACCTCCCCTGCCTCCATGCTTCTCATTTTACTGAGCAATATAAATCATTGGCGTGGTTCTTACTTTCAAATTAAAAAAAAAAATTGAAATTTTCCTTGATATATGTGGAGGCATTTGATCAAGAGAATCTTTATTTGACCTCATCCCCGTTTGTAGTGGGAACTTGAAACAGAAGTACTTGCAATGTGGGTTTGGTGTGGAAAACAAATGGAGTTTGTTCTCATGAATTCCACGCATATAACTTAGATCCTGGCTTGTGATCAGAGTCGATTTATTTTACCATTAGATTCTTAGCGAACATGCTACAATTTTGCTAGTTTGCCACCAGATTCACCTATGACTACGTTTCAATCTCCCCAGATATTGTGATATCTAAACTTCCAACGAAAGCATTTAATATTGTATATACAACCTCCTGTTTATCAAGGAAAAACATTTTTAATACTCCCAACTGACTTTTCTTTCTTACAACTTTAGTTTGGATTTCTGGAGAACATAAACTCTCGAATCACTTAGCCCTCTATATCAACCTAAAATATCTTCTTTTGTATCATAGAACTCATGGTCTGTTTGAATTCATGCTCGAGATTCCACTGAATTATTCACATGGTATATGTTTATTATTACATAGAACAGCAATCCCCACGTTTTCAAATAAAAGAGCATCCAAGGTTCAGCCTTTCATCAGATTTCTTCACAATCAAAGAAATAAAAATCAAAGTATTTCTACTATTTTTGATTAAATCTTAACACAAAATATACAGATTTGTATAAATTAAAATTTAAGAACAAGAACAGAGATGTGAAATTGGCAATTACCTTTGGAGAGATTAACGAGAAGTGAAGATACCGAGAAGGGAAGGATAGGGATCTTGGAAATTGGAGAATTGAATTTGATAGTATTGTGGGTGCTTTTATAATTGGGGTTGGAGAATTTAAGATTTTTATGAATCCTTGTTGATTTAGGTTTCTATAAGCGTTTTTCTTTCTTTCTTTCCTTTTTTTCTGAAATTGAGATAAATTTGAATTACCTATTTTTAAGTAAAAGGGCGCACACGATAAAAGAGCATCGAAGGTTCAGCCTTTCTTTAGATTTCATCACAATCAAAGAAATAAAATATAAAATATAGGGTTAGGTATAAATTAAATTTAAAAACATGAACCGAGAATTGAAATTGACGAGAAACTTTATCATGGAAGAATTAAGATTTTATGAATCTTTGTTGGTGTAGGTTTCCTAATTGAACCGAAGGTTACGTTTTCTTTTTGCTTCTCATAATACTACGAGGAAAAGGACAAAACTGTTCGAATAAAAGTATTGATACTCTAGAATTTGTTTGAGAACAAAATACTAGTAAGAATAAAAATAAAAGTGTTGGCTAAAATATTTTACAATGTCAAGGTAAGTTCTAGGTCAGGGAAAATTGAAATACGTAACGGTTCCATTTTTTTTTTTTTTTCCCACATCATGAGTTCTTTTTAAACCACAAAAAGAACATCCAAGTTTCCGCCTTTCATATATCTTGTATATGAGTTTTATGAGCAAGTTATTCTTGACCAGCTTCTTTTGAAAAATCTCGAAGTTAAATCAAAATCAATAAGGGCCTGTTCTCTTTGGTGTTTTCGGGCCGTTTTCTGTTTTCGATTTTTCAAAACGACGAAAACTCGTTCTCTTTCCCATTTTCGAAAATGAATTTTGGAAAACAAAAAAAAAATTCTACTGAAAACACAAAACAACCAAAACTACGTTTTCACCATTTTCAGTAGGAAACACGGCGAAATCAGAAAACACGGGAAACACCGATTTCAACTTATCCTCTCTCTCTCTCTCCCTCTCCCGACTTCCTCTGGTTTCCATTTTCTTCTATCCCACATCTCCCACGGTCTCCTTTAGGAGCTTTCTGATGCCGGTCCGTCTCCGATTTCCCAACGCCTTTCCACCTCCAGCACCTGTACCGCAGATTGGTGCCGCTCCTCCGCCGCCTGTCAAAATTGTGGCTCGACCTGTTGATCTGCCCCTTACCAGTAGCCTCAAAATCAGGTAAGCCCAACCTATTTTTTTGTGAGTTGTCTTCATTATTTGGTCAGTATTGTGGAGTAGATTCCTTATGTTGTCAAATAGAGAGGTATGACGCTCCGATTTCAAAAGGGTCCTTACGCTTGGTTGGATTTTACCCAGTTTTGTCAATTTATATTTCTTTTCTAAATGACATTCTGCAGAATATTCAAGCCAAGAGTAGTAAACCATCTATTACTGAATAAATGACATTCTGCAAGATTAAGGCCCTGTTTGGGAGGGATTAAAATCCAATTAAAATTGAAAATATGGCCGTTATTGGGTCCCACTCGTCTAATAAAAGTCAACAATAACGGCTATATTTTCAATTTTAATCTGATTTTAATCCCTCCCAAACAAGCTCTAAGTTATGTTGTTGAATTAAGGTATCTCAATGTCTTGTGGCTGAATTGAAGTGAAGTGGGGTGAGGCTTTTGCACTTGTTTTTCTGAGAGTTAAGGGACTCCGTATTCTAATGCAACTGAGTTTTAATATACATTGCACTAAACTATTAGAATTTCAGACTTGGGGATATCTAGTGATGGGAAACAGCTTATTACTGTTTGTAAAGAAAATATGATATCATTGTTTGGATGGGAATCAAATTCTGAGAAATTCATTGAGGATGATCATGATATTATTTCATTTGATTTGTTAGATAGATGTCTTAAATTTTCAGGATTTGTTAGATATATGTCTTAAATTTTCTTTTAACTCTAATGAGAAACCGAACCTGCAATTTATTGCTGGAGGGATCTGATCCACATTGTGGCTCATTCATCAGTTCCCAAGCAAAAATAGTAGGAACATCCTTATAGGTTATGTTTGTGAAAGTATTGACTCTGTTTAGCACCTTCTAAAGGAGCTAAAAAGCATTAAATTTCAAAACTTGGAGTTATTATTACAAAAGGGCCAAATTAATTCAAGGTAACTTACCTTAACATCAGCTTTGTAGTAGCTTTGGAGAGTTGGATGTGAGAAGAAATCATCATCAGAAGTCAAATTGAGGCCAGCAGCTTTACCCCATTTGACATATTGTGATTTGCCACCATATGCTTTCCAGTTATCAACCAGGGATAATATGAGCCTTATCTTGTACTTCTTTGCTTCACTAATAACAAAATCCAAGGCCTGAAACCCGAAAATAACGATTTACAACAATAAAGATCCCATAGTTGAGCGATTAGTCATGGCTAAATCCATCAGTTAATTGTTATTGCAAAGTTGTTTCAAATTTTTCTTTCTGTTGAAAAGGCCATTTTCCAGGTTGAAAGTTTTTGAGTTTGAAAAAAATTAATAGCCACTCTCTGAAGTCTCCTTAACAAAAAGCATAGAAAAGCTGACTTTTGGCATGTTTCGTAAGCTGGATGTACTGACAATTTTTTTCACATACCTTTCTTGATATTCAGCATACAAACATGCCTTTTATAATTGCAATCTTGCTATATTCAATTAACGAGAGTTCTTGAGTGATTTGTTATTTGATGGCTTTGGCAGGGATATGATTTAGTGGTTATCTGATGGAAAATTTGTAAATAAGGTTGGCTCTCTCATAATGTGGAGGTGGTGGTCTAAATTCACCTGGATCATGGTTTCATTAATATGGATTATGAAGTCCCTAAAAATGTAGAAATTTAATTCTGTCTATTTTTGGGTTTGTTCTTTTTTGGAAGAGTCATTGCAGTGACATCCTTTCATATTAAATGAAGTTTAAATTTTAATTTTTCAATTTATGTTGGATTTGAACTGTAAGAAATGTTGGTCAGAATTGGTTCATTCATATGTCATGTGGTTGTTGAAATATGATGGTGTTGAGTGCAAAACACTTTTAGACACTAAATTGATTTCCATGCCTCTATTCCTTGCTTCATAATGTGGGAAACTTTTCACCTTTTTGACTCAAAATTCTGGAAGATTTGTTTGTCCAACATTGGAATACATTATTCTCCTTCTACTAATATGCTTAAACTCATGCCACCGACTGCTAACTTTTAGAATTTTTTATATGTGCTTCTTGCATGAAGATACTAGGCAAAAAGATGAACAATTATTGGTGCAGCCAAGAGAAGAAGAAAAGATTGAGCAGTGAGCAGTGAGAGTCATTGGAGAATAGTTTCCAAGAGGAGATTAAGCTGGATCCTGACCGGAAAATGAAGCTGGCCAAGGAACTAGGGGTCAAATGACTATGCGAAGCCAACTGATTGATTTTTAAATATTGACAATATTTGTGATCTGTCTTTTTACTTGTAAGTAGTTTATCTATAATCAATGAGTAATGTTATTTATTATCACTTATGATATTCATCGTGTTTAGACGATCAAAATTGTATTTGACAAGAATTATGAGAACTAACATGAACTCGATAAAATTGATTTCAAAATATTTATTAACATGTCAATATGAGATTAGCGCTCCTTTTTTTGCAACTTGATTAGGTTTGATTGTGACTTAATATTAATTATTATTGTCACAAGTTACGTACAAGGACAAAAGTAAGGATTTGCCAAATTTAATTTAGGTTATGTTTTTTATAGTTGGAAAAAAAATATTTCAAGATTCAACAACTTCAAAATTTATATGTTATTTAATACTATATTAACATTAAATTATTAAAACTTATTGAATAATCTGATTTCTTGAATAAAATATTATTTAAAAAAATTCTCAAAATTTCAAAGTAAACGCGTTTTCCATTTTTATGTTTTCAGAAACAGTTTTTCAGAATGGTAAAAAGAACGCATTTTCAGAAATTTGAAAATAGACACTCAAAACACAAAACACAAAATGAATTCAAAACTCAAAACACAAAACTGAAACACAAAGAGAACGGCCCCTAAGTTTTGATATTAATAAGGGAAAATTGCAACATAGATCCCTAACCTTTCACTTTTTCAAAATTATCATAACCTTCAATTTGTGCTAGAGGAGGTCCCTAACCTTTCATAAATTAGCACATTGAGTCATCCATTTGACCCCACCTGACCAAAGTGAGAACTCCAAATAAGGGGAGAAATTATATGGCGTTCACCTTTGTGATTAAAAGTGAACATGTTGAGGAGAGTAAAACACGTGAGAATAAAGAGCAATCCGACTAAAAAAAAAAAGTGTAAACTGCTTTAGCGAAGTAAATGCCGACGTCGCTGCCGCTACAGATCAGGTATCCTTTTTCCATTTTTTTGTGGCCGATGTTGCAAATTAGAGGTGCTGTGTGTCTCCCATTTTTTCCGTGATCACATGTGGTCGGCTTTGCAAAATCGAGGTTAGATAAGAAAAGGGATGGTGGTGGTGGTGGTGGTGCACACGACGCTGATGTCGAGGTGTTTGGTGATGCTGCGATCTGATAGCAATGATGGTGCTAAAGTTTGGTGTGTGGTGGTGTTGTGGGTGCTGTGGTGGTGGTTTTGTGGTTGCGGTTTCTGTGGTGTGTGATAGTGTTGCGGTTACTGTGGTGATGATTTTGCATTGTTGTGGTGGTGGTTTTACGTTGTTGTGGTGTATGGTGGTTTGTTTGGTCGGGTAAGGTGGTGGTCGTGGTGGTGGTCGTGGCGGCGATGGTGCAGTGGTCGTGGGACGAGAATGGGATGGGATGGAGGTGTTTGTGACTAATTATTTGGTTTATCGTGACCAACAAATAACACGTGATCTAAAAAAAGTGATTGTGACTGGAAAATTACTTGTGACCAATAAATTTGATTTTGTGATCGATGAATAAATTGTAATCTATAAAATTTATAATTTGTGATCGAAAAGTAATTTTTGACCAAATTGTATATGGTGACCTTAATATATTTAATTAATGAAATATGTTTTTAGTTAATTATTTCATAAATAAAATGTAATTAACATTTGATTTTTGAACCTTGTTTCTTAGTTTTAAAATGGGTCGTACTTAATCTCTTAAATATGTAATTTCTCTTTTTTACATGGTTCCACTTGGCCATTTTGCATTGGTTCTTGGCCAAAAAAAAAAAAAAGTAGCACCTGTAAGGTGCCTGTAAACAATTGCCCCATATAAGAGAAATTGTATGAAAGATTAAAATGGAAGACGAGATTTGGGTCATATATATTTTTCAATATCTACTTGTTCATGTTAGTATTTTATGAATAAAAACAGTTGTAAAGTAAAATTGGAATTCTACACAATTAGAGTAGATGGTGTAATTTCACAAAAAAAAAAAAAATGAAAGAAAGAAAGAAAATTGTTAAGTAGAAAAAAAAAGTGTGTGTGTGTGTGTGTTTTTTTTTTTTTTCATCTTAGCATGGCTTTAAATTTTTTTAGTCCAATCTTGAATCTGACCCTGTTTATGGGGTTGATTATGACTGAACTTGATCTAGCTCAAGTCAATTTTAACCAATTTATTAAGGGACTTCTACAAGAAAATGTTCGATTCATTTTTTGTATATAAAAACAAGGTAAATTAAAAATCAGAAAGTGATATTATTGTAAGGGGGCCATTTTGAAGTATTCTGCTTATTAGTAACATACAAGCGATAGGTTAAACTTTGGTGACGAAAAGCATAGAGATACGGCCCTTTGTCCATATGAAGAGTGAACATACTTCTATAATTTGCTTCCTTACATTGATCAACAAGTCCGGATCTGAACAAAATAAGAAAATTGCACACTTAATCAATCTATTACCTTAGCAGCAAGTTGATTTTTTTACCATTTTATTGTGGTTGCACAATCAATCTTCAATAACAATCTCACGCCAATTGTCTTATTTGAAAAATACATGTTTATTCATAAAATCCCTAGAAAATCAAGATTGCGTTGTTTATAAACGTGATGATCAAGAGCAAGCTTTTTTGTTAGGAGATTGGAAGTAAAAATAGGATTAAAGACTTCAAATATGGAAAAATATAAGTGCTAATCTCAAATGCCTTAGGTCATTAATTTTAAGTTCGATTATAGCTTTTCCAAAATACAATGTCGAGTCAATATGTGTAGAATTAAATGAACAACAATCGAATAGAACTAGTACATACTTCATTCCACTCAATATTGAAAGGAATAATTGAAATGACAAGCTAAAAAATGCAATTTCCCCTTGAAACCATAATGGAGGTGAAAAATTACAACGAGATTCTCCTGCATAATTTAATTGAATGGTACCATCTTCCATGTTAAATATTCCCATGTCATGGCCACCTCCACCTGGTTCATGGGAATAGAGCTCAACATTATCATCAGTAAAGTATATGCAATTTGGCTTGATACATTTTGATGAGGCAATTGATGTAGATACATTACTACCTAAGAACAATGCTTGATCTCCTAAACTAGTCACTTTAGTTAATCTATATGCATAATTACTCCCCTCTTCATAACATTCATCTAGCCTCCAAACAAAAAATACAGTTGTATAGTATCCAACTTCCTTCTACTCTTCAATGCCACTGTCTTTGACATCCTCCACCTCATCAACATTATCATTACCATCAACATCACCCTCGTCCTCCTCATTATTATCACTCTCTTCCTCGTCGCCAACATCATTGTCTTCTACATCATCATCATCATCGTCGTCAACACCATCAAAATCACTTGAAATACCCTTTCGGAAATGAGAAACAAGTAGAAGATGTCCTGATGATTCGACTAGATACTTCTGATATGTATCATTCGTTTCAATTGGAGCAGGGGCGATAACTATTGCTTTTGGGGCCATCGGCATCATCAAAGTCACAAACAATTACTACTCCATGAACATCTACGGCATAAAATTTGCCATTGTAGAAAATAATATCTTGATAAACGAGAGAATGGATGGAGATATTGGTCCAAACAGTATCTCCTAATTTTGTAAAAGCCAACATAGAATACTCTCCATAAATAGCAACTATAGTACAATCCTCATTATAATTGTGTAAACTTTTCTCCTTAAGAGGATTTGAGGACATCGCTATTTTCGAAACAAAGAAATACCAAATCTCTTGTAGCATGATTTTCTCAAAATATTGATACTCATTGGGGAAGGTCTGCATAGAAGGTAGGGAAATTTGTCGCCTGGAGAAGGGGTGCAATAAATTGATTTGTAAATCAATGCCAATTGTCCACAACCATCCATAATGTGCTCCTCCGCACTTCCTGCCACTCGCTTCTGGCAACTGGAGTTGATATGTTTTTGAGGTTAATAAGTTTAGAAAGCAACGAATAGATGCCTCTTGATCTTCGGTATCTATTTTTCAGCAAGCATGATCCGAGGATATCTAGTAGGCAATGAAGGTTTCTTCTTCAATATTGAAGTCACTGATTGCCATGATTTACAAACGGTAATAAAGGAAGAAAAATCCTCTATTACAGTTAAACATTGTGCGATAACAACCAAAATGTCCATTGGAAGATTCGTCCAATCTGCCATGTTCAGCTATTAACTGCAGCCTGTAAATTCAAGATGAAAATAATGAAATAAGTGAAATAGGAAAAAAGATGATATTTTTAATTAGTCTCACACCAAAAATATTTACTTATGAAGAAAATTAAGTATGTTAGTGCAGCAACAAGCATTCATATTTCCCCCTTATTTTTTTACCTTCATTCTTCGAGTTCGAGCTATATTAAAGCAAAAGTGAATTTTCATTACAATAATTCAGAAATACTGTTCATTGGATTAGTTGTTGGAATATTCTAACAATATTTGGGGCCACAAGTAACAAATTAAAATGTGTAGTGCTATTATTTAAAGTATAGTCATTAAAGTGATCCACAAAAGACAATTTTTTGACTAATGGGTATTAAAGTTTCATGGAATTAAAGTGTAGAGACCGGATGTTTGTTTTATATTGTTGAGGGGCCGATTTAAAACAAATGAAAGATAATGAATAGTCATTATCTTATGAATATATAGGTTATGGTCCCCAATTGTTAGTGGTGCTTCTAGATTCTCTATGTTCCCCATCAATGGAGATCAAAAGGTTGTAGAGGAGACCATGAATCAATTGGAAGATCTAACCCCATCATGCAAAGAATCACAATTTATGGATCTAAGGTATGTTTCCGGTTTTGTATTTTGATGTTCTCATTGATTTCAACATGGATGGTTAATTCGGTAATGTTTGATTATTGATGTTTTGGATCGATAATCACTTATAAGTTTTCTATCAAGTGGTATCAGAGCCGATCCATTGTTGAATCATTGAGAAATTGAATTTTGAAATTCTAAATTCTATGGATTTTTGATTTTATATTATGAATCTAGAATTTGGAAATCATTATATGGAATCAGCATGTAATAATTTGGGTTATTTGATCTTTCTGTTATGGATCTAGAGTTTTGGTATCTTAATTCATGAAATTGGCATGTTATTTTTATGGATTTAAGCATGATATTATGGATTCAAGCATATTATGTTATAGATCTAATATTTGGATTAATATTACATGTTTTTTTTGAGCATGTTATAATATGATTTTTTGGAGATAATTATATAGATCTATGATTTCCTTCAAAAATTCGGATTTGAAATAAAGATTGGATTTTTGGATTTGTTGGAATTAAGGTTTCAGTTTTAAAAAAAAAAAAAAAAATTTTTTTTTTTATTTTTCCGCCGCTCACGGCCTAGCCGGCGGCAAGATCTTTCTTCTTTATTCGGCAGACGACTGCTGACAGCGCGTCTTCTGGAACAAAGCGTTGAGCACGTTCTTGATCACAACGCCTGGCTTCTTTATGTAGCCAGGCTGGCTGTCTGCCGGTAGAGGGGAGTGCCGTCCACCCACTTTAGGGAGATGGAAGGGCATTTTTTTTTTCCCCATTAAAGTATTCCATTAATGCCATTAATTTTTTCAGTTTTTTGGGAAGTTTTGGAGGCGGGACTTGGGTTGAAAATTTGAGGTTTTGAAACCCTTGGATGCAATTTAAGGATTAGGGTTAAAATTTATGTTTTAGCCCTTAAGGTTTTAAGTTAGTTCAAGTTGGGCCTTAAGGTTATGGGTTTTAATTACTCAGTCCCTAAGGTTTAAAGTTCATCCTATTGGGCCTTTTAAAGTTCTGGGTTTAATAATTCAACCCCTGAAGTTCTGAAATTAATTAATTTGGGCCATTTAAGTTCTGAATTTTGTAATTAAGTCCCTGAATGTTCATAATTGGTTTAGTTTGGCCCCTAAAGTTCTGCATAATTGATTTTTTGAATCCTAAACTTTCAAATTATTAACATTTAGTCCCTAAAGTTTTCAATAATTAATTATTGGTCCCTAAAGTTTTGAATTAATTAATTTTGACCCATAAAGTATTGAATTATTAACCCTTAGGCCCTTAAAGTTTCAAGATAAATACAATTAAGTATTCCGCTTTTCAAATTTTGGTATAAAAGACTCATTTGAGTATATATAATATTCAAAAGTGAATTGATTGAAGCAATATGTTGCCAAAGCAACCTCTCTTGTGGAAATTAATTAACTTAGAATATTAGAAGGAATTCGTGTGTATGCTTGTTCATGCGGATATTAGCCGGCCCAAAGGAAGGTTAATATTTGGCCGAATTGTATGCACACTTGTGGTGGTAAATGTGTGACAATTATAAGGTTTCCATGTGAATAATAAATCAATCCAAAGATGGGTTTATTATTTGACAGGAGTTATTGTCAATGTTTGATCACTACACCAAGAGTACCACTTACAGTTAATATTACTGTCCAAAGACTTGATATTAATGATGTGCTAGGTATCTTGAGATAGGACGTACCATTATTTGAATAACTTAATTGTTTATACGGATTCCAATGTAAACATGTTAATTGGGAATAAGTTCTCTATTCAGTTAATCCATCCACTTCTGCTATATCTATCAACATCAACTCCATTCCAATGCTAATTAGAACAAACTTCAAGTATTGGAAAGAGAACATATTAATTGTTCTTGGCTGCAAAGATCTAGATCATGCGCTCCGGATTGAGCAACCCGCTTTTCTTACGGAAGAAAGTTCATCTAATGGAAAAGGGAACTTTGAGAAGTGGGATCGCTCAAATCGCATGAGTCTAATGATCATTAAGCGCGGCATTCCGGAAGCCTTTGGAGGCACAATATCTGAAGAGGTAACTAATGCCAGTGATTTCTTGCCGAAATGAGAAACGTTTTGCGAAAAACGATAAGACTGAAACAAGCACGCTTTTGCAAAGCTTGATTCCAATAAAGTATAAAGGTAAATCAAATATAAGGGAGTACATCATGAAGATGTCTCACATTGCTTCTAAGCTTAAGGCACTGAAGCTCGAGCTGTCTGATGACTTGCTCTTGCATTTGGTATTGATTACGCTTCTTGCACAATTCTGTTGATTAAGGGCAGTTACAACTGTCATAAGGGGAAAGTGGACTCTTAATGAGTTCATTTCCATATTATGTGCAATAAGAAGAAATGCTAAAGCAAACATAAAACTGGCATTACTCACTTGGCAAGTACTTCTAAGGATAATAAAGAATAACAAAGTCGCATTCGGTTCGGTTTAAAATAAACAAAGACAAGCCTGAAAATGATAAATTAAGTTGTAACTTTTGTGAAAATCTGGGATATATAAAGAGAGACTGTACTAAATATCACGCTTGGCGTGTGAAGAAAAGTACACTTCTCATTTTGGTTTGTTTTGAGGTAAATTTAATGTCAATACCTAGACACACACTTGGTGACTATATTTCGGTACTACTATTCAAATAAGTGTGTATATGCGGGGTTGTCTGATCTGCCAAAACCAATTGATGCTGAAAGATTCATCTGTGTGGGGTAATGGCAAATCAGTTAAGGTAGAGGCTATATGGACTTTAGGTTATCATTAAAGGCTGGTTATTATTTGAATTTGAAAGAGACATTTGCGGTACCGTCTTTTGGACGGAATTTGGTTTCTATTTCTACATTGGACAAATTTGGTTACTCTTGTTCAATTTGAAATAGTCAGGATGATCTCTTTCTTACCTCAAATATTGTGGGCATCAGTTCTTTATTCGATAACTTATATCAGCTTAATACAGTTGCCTCTTATAAAGAAATCTTGTATATGAATTCGCATGGTATTGAACATAAATTAACCAATGAAAATTCTACTTTGTTTTGGCACAAGCAATAAGGTCACTTCTCTCAAAAGAGAATAAAAAATCTTGTGTTAGAAGGAAATCAAAACAAACATAAGGAGATTAAGTGCCATATGACTTCGGACGTCTTAGAACTAATTCATACGGTTATCTGTAGACCATTTCCTTCGGTTTCTTGGAATGGTCAACAGTCATTTATTAAGTTCATAGACGAATTTTCTCAATATGGCTGCATATATCTCATTCCCAAACATTGGACATGTTCAAGGCATACAAGACTGAGATTGAAAATCAACTCAGTAAAAGAATTCCTTAAGTCAGATCTTACCTTAGTGGTGAATACTATGAAAGATATGACGAATCAGGAGAACAACGTCCAAGGCCTTTTGCTAAAATTTTTAGAGGAATGTGGAATTATTCCACATTACATCAGGATCTTTCTAGTAAAGATCAGTGAAGACTGCAGCTCCAAATAAAGCAAATTTTTAAGGGGTTACAATATTTTTAAAGATCCTACTATCAAGTCAATTTTCAAATGGGAAATGTTCGGTTCCTTGAGGATGTAGAGTTTGTGGGGGGAGATAAGGTTATAAGGTTTGTCTTGAATGAATTATATGTATATAATTCTTCTGTTGCAATTGACAATGATCAGGTTCAAGGGCAAATTCTTGCTCCAGATCTTGTTCGAGAAGCAATTTCGGATCAAGACAACATTATCAAATCCCCAATAAACAATCAAGAGATTGTTCCAGGAATTCAAACTCAACAACCTCAAGTACAAAGTCATTACGGAAATCCACTATAAAAGGGAGAAAGACAATTTTGGATGACTTTATAGTCTTTTCCAAGAAAATAAGGATGGCATGGATTAGTGAAAGAAGATCTGATAAATCAACTTTCATCAAATCATGCAAAGGAATTACTCTCCAAAGTGGATTGATGTCATGAATAAGGAGTATTAGTCTATGCAAGACAATAAAGTTTAGGATCTTGTCCCATTACAGGAAGGTGCGAACCCATTGGTTGCAAATGGATATTTAAAACCAAAAGGGATTCGATTGGTAATGTGGAAAGATATAAGGCTCGTCTTGTAGCTAAAGGCTTTATACAAAAGGAAGACATTGACTATAAAGAGGCTTTCCTTCCTTCCGGTTTCAATGAAAGACTCTTTCAGGACAATTATGGCACTTGTTGCACATTTTGATCTTGAGCTACTACAGATGGATGTTAAGGCAACGTTTTTTAATGGTGACATTGATGAAACGATCCATTTGATACAACCAGAAAACTTTGTGTCAGGAGACCCAAAGAACATGGTTTGCAAATTAAAGAAATCCATTTATGGGCTCAAACAAGTTTCCCGTCAATGGTACCACAAGTTTCATCAAGTAATTATCTCATTTGGTTTCGAGATGAATGTTGTTGGTGATTGTGTGTATCACAAGTTCAGTGGGAGTAAACAAATATTTCTGATTTTATATGTTGATGACATACTGCTTCCCACCAATGATATATGCATGTTGCACGAAACTAAGAGATTTTCATCAAGGAGTTTTGAGATGAAAGATCTTGGTGACGTCTCTTTTGTATTAAGGATTTGGATACATCGGGATTACTTTCGAGGTATTCATGGATTGTCACAAAAGAGTTATATCGATAAAGTGTTTAGAAGGTTTGGCATGCAGGACTGTAAATCAAGTGACACCCCTATTGCTAAGGGAGACAAGTTTAGTCTCAATTAAAGTTTCAGAGATAAATTTAAAGAAAAGGAAATACGAGAAATTCTCTATGCTTCAACAATTGAGAATTTAATGTATACTCAGGTTTATACAGATCCGGATATAGCATTCATTGGAATGCTTGTGATGGAAATTTGGAAAGCAGCAATGAGGTTGTTCAATATCTATAGAGAACTAAGAATTACATGATCACATTCAGAAAAATCAGACCAATTGGAGATCATTGGATATTCTGATTCTGATCATGGAATATGACTGCAAAATATTGTCACTGGGCTGCATATTTTGAATGGAATTGAAAGACCATTTAAGTTAAGTTATTATGTGACAATAACAGTCTTGTATTTCAATGGGAACATGACGATGTCAAAATCTAAAGACATTAAATTCCTAGTTGTTAAGGAAAGAAATCAGAGTTGTCAGATTACAATAAAGCATATAAAGACAAACTCCATAATTATGGATCCATTTACTAAATGGCTACCACCCAAGGTCTTTCATGAGCATAATGCTCACACGGGTGTTGCATCTTTTGATGATATGCCAGTTTAGTGGGAGTTTGTATTTGGATGTTGTCTATTTTAGATACATATTTTTTGTCCATGGATATTCGATTTATTTCAGAAATAAAGTATTCAGTTCAGTTCACTCTGATTGAAGTTTATGGTTGATCTCAGTTAAGAAATAAGGTGGACCAGTTGGAAATAGACATGTTTGGATCACATAACATGTAATTTCCGTGCTACACTCCATGATTGATCTATGTCATTTGGTTGTTTGGGTATACGTGACCATTGATGGGTTTAGTCACGCTAAATGTGACGAAAACCGCTTTGATCCTATATCAATATGACTGATGGACGAGGTTGTTTGGAAATACCCATAATAACGATAGCAAAATTTCGAGCTCATAAGGTTATGCACATTTGAAAGGTTACATGTATGGCCCAGTGGGAGATTGTTGGAATATTCTAACAATATTTGGGGCCACAAGTAACAAATTAAAATGTGTAGTGCTATTATTTAAAGTATAGTCATTAAAGTGATCCACAAAAGACAATTTTTTGACTAATGGGTATTAAAGTTTCATGGAATTAAAGTGTAGAGACCGGATGTTTGTTTTATATTGTTGAGGGGCCGATTTAAAACAAATGAAAGATAATGAATAGTCATTATCTTATGAATATATAGGTTATGGTCCCCAATTGTTAGTGGTGCTTCTAGATTCTCTATGTTCCCCATCAATGGAGATCAAAAGGTTGTAGAGGAGACCATGAATCAATTGGAAGATCTAACCCCATCATGCAAAGAATCACAATTTATGGATCTAAGGTATGTTTCCGGTTTTGTATTTTGATGTTCTCATTGATTTCAACATGGATGGTTAATTCGGTAATGTTTGATTATTGATGTTTTGGATCGATAATCACTTATAAGTTTTCTATCATTAGTTAGAATTATCAATTGATTAATTATGAAATACTTATGTGTAAAATGATTGAAAAGTATGTTAGAATAATTAATAAAAGATTAACATCAAAAATATATATAATATATCTGTGCTTCCTTCCCGGCATAATCCAGCATAAAAGATTCACATTGCGAGCCACATAACTTGAGTAATCACAATCCGTTGCATACAGGTAACAGCAAAAACTCAAACTAAAAAGAAAGGATATCTACAAACAGAGAGAAATTAAATGAGCAAATAAGTATTAATATTGAGAAATTGAGAACAAAATACTACTGTAAGAGTAAAAGTAAAAGAGTTGGCTGAATTTTTTTACAATGTCAAGGTAACTGGTAGTTCAATGAAAATTGAAAAAATAAGCATCTATTTCTCCGTAATAAGTATGAAAAAGGAAAAGGGGAGGCATCAATTGAACAACTAGGAATCTACTGGATTGTATAACATTGAGATGCAAGAATCAGGATTAGTATCCCTTTTGCTAGTTTGCTACCAGATTCACCTATGACTACGTTTCAATCTCCCCAGATACTGTGATATCCAAACTTCCAACGAAAGCATTTAATATTGTATAGACAACCTCCTGTTATCTTCTTTTGTATCATAGAACTCATGGTCAGTTTGAATTCAAGCTCGAGATTCCACTGAATTATTCACATGGTATATGTTTATTATTACATAGAACAGCAATTCCCACGTTCTCAAATAAAAGAGCATCCAAGGTTCAGCCTTTCATCAGATTTCTTCACAATCAAAGAAATAAGAATCAAAGAATTTCTACTAATTTTGATTAAATCTTAACACAAAATATACAGATTTGTATAAATTAAAATTTAAGAACAAGAACAGAGAAGTGAAATTCGCAATTACCTTTGGAGATTTTTATGAATTTGAATTACCTATTTTTAAGTAAAAGGGCACACACGATAAAAGAGCATCCAAGGTTCAGCCTTTCTTTAGATTTCCTCACAATCAAAGAAACAAAATATAAAATATAGGGTTAGGTATAAATTAAATTTAAAAACATGAACCAAGAATTGAAATTGACGAGAAACTTTATCAGGGAAGAATTAAGATTTTATGAATCTTTGTTGGTGTAGGTTTCCTAATTGAACAGAAGGTTATGTTTTTTTTTGCTGCTCATAATACTACGAGGAAAAGGACAAAACTATTCGAATAAAAGTATTAATACTCTAGAATTTGTTTGAGAACAAAATACTAGTAAGAATAAAAATAAAAGTGTTGGCTAAACTATTTTACAATGTCAAGGTAACTTGTAGGTCAGGGAAAATTGAAATACGTAACGGTTCATTTTTTTTCCACCATCATGAGTTCTTTTTAAACCACAAAAAGAACATTCAAGCTTCCGCCTTTCATATACCTGTAAGACTCGTCCATTACTTTACAGGACTCCTAGGGGGGTGGGGGGCAAGTGCCCCCCAACTTTTGAAATTTTTTTTTTAAAATCGTTTTTGATATCGATTGAAATCTAAATTAAAATTAACAATTAGGGCATGTTCCATGGGCCTCCATTTTCCATGGAAAATGGAATTCAATTTCCAATTGCCACTTTTAGGTTGTTTGATAGCTTTTTTTTACTTGGAATTGATTTTCTTGCTTTGGGTGCACCTGACCCATTTTCTTGGTTTTGAGTGAATTTGTTTTCCCATCTTTTCGGTGGTTTTTTCTTTTTCATCTTTTTTTTTTTTTTTTGCAATGGATACAAAATCTATCCACAATTGTAAAAAAAAAAAAAAAAAAATTAATCCCTTAAATTGACTATATCCATGTAAAACAAAGTCAAACGAACACCAAATTTTTTTCAATTTTTTTTTGGGCAATCTAAACAAATTATATCCCCAATTGTAAGAAAATTTTATCCCTTTAATTGGCAATTTTCACGAAAAACAAAATCAAACGGATAAGGTGAAAAATTATACCAATCAAACACAATTGATTATAATTCTCAGTAAAACAAATTTTAGGCAATTCAATTTCCAGTAAAATATTTTTTTTTTACCAATTTTCCACATTTGCTATCAAACAGACCCTTAATTTTAGTAATATATTTAATGAAATCCATAACTGTTTAACTTTTATCAAAATTTACTAAAAATTTTGATTTTAATCTCCACCAAACATGAGCAAAATTACAATAAATTTGAATTTCGATAACATGCTAATTTTAAAAATTCTCCAACGATTACGCGCTAATCGAATCTACAAATTGCTTATGTCATCTCAAAACTTATTTCGAAAATTACATTATGGGCACATCGAATAGTCCAAACAGATATCGAAAATTAGGGCTGGGCAAAATGTCCGAACCGAACCGAACCGAACCGGAACCGAACCGAACCGAGCGGGTTTTTTAAAATGAAATACCCGAACGGGTATCCGAATCGAGAACCGAATGGTTTGGTTCGGTTCTCGGTTCTCGACCAAGAACCGAAGAACCGAATAAGAACCGAACTTTTTTTTTTTATATTGGATAAATCAATTTCTTTTATTTTTTCTAAACAAATTAATAATTTTTTTCTTATTAAATCTTATTAGTTGAACAATTTAGAGTTTATTTATGTTTGTTAGTTGTGTTTTTTTCAATTTTTTCTTGTATAGTTTCTTAGTAGTTAGTATGGAAAGTCAACCAACTGATGATTACATTAAATAGTTGGTAAGTATTATCAATACTTTAAAATATTTTATCTTTGTGATTTCTAATTTATATTTCACTTTTATGTAGACTTGAAGGTTTGAAACAAATGAATTATTAATAATTATAATGTTCAAAGTTGATTCTAAGAAATCCAAGGTATGCATATTGTTGAGGCTGATGGTCATGAACCGGCCCTTCTTATTTAGTTCAGTGGATCTTTATTATAGAACACAGAGAATGAAAGGTAAAAATAATTGACTTTGTATAGAGTAGTGAAGTTTTAAGAAAATTTTCCCTGCCCTTTTTTTTTTTTTTGTTATGCATTCACAATCCAAGTCATCTTCCACCTTCAAAACAAAACAATAAGAACGTGCAAGCTGATAAATACAGAAAAGTGGATATTAATCATACGAAACAAAGACTCAACCCTCCACCTAGAAAAGCATCAATCTGGATTGGACCCAAGGTAGTTTTAGGAACAGCAGATTGAATAGGCTTGTATTTTCTTGATGTCGCAGCAACTGGATCTCTGTATGACATCATTTCAGATAGCATAATTAGAAGTTGAGAAGATGGAAATGAAGCATCTTATTGAGGGAATATAGTAACTAAAACATATGAGGTCAGAGAAACATAAGAAGTGACAGAAGCAATAATTTTTTTAACAGGTAAAGAACTAATAATTGATACATCATTGGTTGAGGAAAATATGCAAGAATTGCTCTCTAGAAAATGAAAACCATTTCACTGAATATATTGACGGACCGATCTAATTCATCTTATAATTATGTAGGGTTATAAATGGATTGGATATGGATCGGATCTGCTTATATTCGATCCGATAATCCAACGAATATTTAATTGTTAAATCCATATCCGTTTTGTTATGTTATCGGATATCCAATCCTATAATCCGATCCGAAATTAAAGAAATTAGGAAAAAAATAATGTTGGAATCAACTTTTATTTATTTATTTTTCCAAATTTTCTAATTCTTCAACGGGTTTAATAATTATAATGTTTTCAGCTTTTTATGTTTTGAATTTGATGACTTTTTTATTGTAAATTTATTTATCTATTTTAGTGACAAATAACATGTCATAAAAATATTTTACCGATTCAATTATTTATAAAAAGTCAGATCGGATTGATCTATATCCATATTTGAACTATTTAATTAACAGATTATCGGATGGAGACCTTGAATTCATCTCCCATTAATTTCATCGGATTCAGATCGAAATCCAATCAATTGACAGTTCTAATTATATGCGATGCAAACGGTTCCGATTCCATCATTTTGTTAATAAAGAAAAATATAAACGTGTGAATGGAGTAAAATTTTCGATTAATGATTGAAAGTAATTACATTGATGTGTAACACTATTATATAATTTTATCCTTTATTTTCCAAAATTTTCTCAGAGGGACAAACTATTCCAAGTTAATTAAGGACGGATCCCATGAATAATTTGTTTTCAAATACCTCTATCACAGTTTTTCTTATAAGATTTTTGATCTACTTTCTGATCTTCAGTTAATCAAAAATCAAATAGCATCTAACTAAATATAAAAGAGTGAGTTAGAGTTATTGTTCACAAGTCGTGAGCCGAGCCGAGCCAAATGGCTTTCGGTTCGGCTCTGCTCTGCTCTTTTTTTTTTTTTTTTTTTTTACATTTGATTCAGTATTTTAAGTTACAAATATTCGTTTTAAGCTATTTAAAATTCGTTGGAAATGTTGAAGTGCGGCCATGATAAATATATGATCAATAATTTTAAATATCAAAAATTGAAGCGCTGCCATAATAAATATATGATCGATAAATTTTAAATATCAAAATAATTTTACATTAATTGTGAAACGTAAAGTCGTGATTATTTATATTTCTTTTCAATCATAACCTCATTGTAATGTCTTTTTTTTTTTAACTTTATTTTTTAAAAAAATTTCGTTTGATTCGATATTTCACGATATGAATACCCATTTGGATCGATTTCAATGTTTTTCAAAAAACTTTGAATGTGATAATAATAAATATATTGTCGATTAAGTCAAAATATAAAAATGACTTTAGAGCTCGGCTTGGCTAAGCCTTTTTTTTTTTTAACGTTTGATTAGTTTTTTCAATTTCTTTGGGTTTATTAGTTATTTTAACCTTTTTTTTTTCGATTAAGTTAAAATATAAAAATGGATTTACGGCTCGGCTCGGCTAACCTTTTTTTATTAGTTTTGTTTACTATTTACCAGCCAAATGGCTCGACGGCTCGACTCAGCTACGCCCTTTTTATTTTTATTTTTTTACGTTTAATTCAATATTTTAAGTTACAGATATTTTTAAGCGATTTAAAATTTGTTGTAAATGTTGAAGTTCAGCCATGATAATATATGATCGATAAATTTTAAATATCAAAATAATTTTACATTAATTGTGAAACGTAAAGTCGTGATTATTTATATTTCTTTTCAATCTCAACCTCATTTCAATGTCTTTTTTTCGAACTTTATTTTCCTACAATTTAACAAGTTGACTGTCTAGACGTTTGCTATAGAAATCTCATAAGTCATATCAATCATCTTTGGAAGATTTTGTACAAATTATTTCTTGGAAAAGATGAAGTAGGAGACGTCTGCCCCAATAAAGATGCTAATTGCCTCAGACCACTTCTGCAACACGTTATATCACTTCGCCTAGGCCGTAAATAGTCGACCTCTACATGGTATCTCAATTGGGGTGATGCATCAATTCATGTGCATTATTATATGATCTCAGCTCAGTCAGATAAACAGTCATGGGAAGTTTGAGTTTGATTAAACTTGCTAGCTAATTGACATGTAACCGTTATTAGTTCATTCAATTAATCTATCCGTACAACTCTGGTTGACAACCATTATTGCCAACTTTAAAGTTGTTAAAATCCATACCGTCCATTTTTAACATTTTTTTAAAATTGATGACTGTGATACTATCATATAAAGTTATCAACCAAAATTGTCAATTAAAGTTGTCCAAGTAGCATGATTCAAGTTCATTTCCATTTTCCACAACGTCAAGCTTTTTAATGAAAATTTCACCACGGTACCTAATCTATTGCTCATAAGCAAGTTGATCCCCAACACATAAAAAAAAGAACAAATTTCATGAATTTGAGTCCATGGTCAAAAAGCTCTATGCTTGTCATGCTAGTCACAAATGCAGAACAACAATGGCTAATATCCCAACCCGAAGTAGAAAATATAAATTTGACCATTAAAATACAATCAAAATATCAAATTCAAACAAGGATTTTGATCTTGGGTGCTCAAGCTAACTCTCAACTCAAACTACATAATATTACAAGACATCCTGAAAAATAATTAGGACTACAGCAATCAAAAAAAATATAAACTTCTCCGTTGATGATTATTCACATATAGTGAGATAGCTAATGCAAGGGTCAGTCATCCGAGCTATAATCACTAGATTCTTGTAGCATTGGCAAAGCAGCACAACAGAACAGCTCCTTGTCTTTGAGAAGAAGACAACTTCCGTCTAGATTCCATTTCAGATCGATGACAGAAAACTGTGGAAACGGAATGTTTATGCAGTAAGCGCCTGAGGGCGTCCACATGTATAAATGATTACTTCCGGTACATAGAAGTAGACGTGGATACTTTGGGTCCCACACTGCTGCTCGGATGGGATCCTTTTGAATCAAGATAGCCGCAAGCTCAAGATGGTGTACTTCCCATATCCAAAGAACCGTTGGCATATTATCATTACGAGTACAAATGTACTGACTGTCACTGCTCCAAGACATAAGACCTGCAATGGATTATGAAAGGAGGTCGTCAACATAAATAACCTACTTGAATTTTGAAAGTTTCTTAGGTTCGAGAATATTTTGCTTGCATCTTAGAAACATCTTCATCTATAATCGAAGGCTCCTAACAATAAGGGAAATATACACAATCAAAGAGCATAAAATCCTAAAATGCTGAAATCTACAAATTTTAGAAAGATATTGGCACCTAGTGCGATTCCACAACTACCATAATATTGCATGGCCACATTTAGATAAAGATTCTGACCCATTAATAATAACAACAACATGGCCACATTGTAATCATCTCAACTATTTTGTTGTGCATACAAACTGCAATCTGTTTAATCTTTAAGGAGTAACTTACAAGGGAAGAATTTTCATTGGAAGCCATTGGTGATCATTAATGCTCTGGTACCAGGAAGAAACCGAGAAGATTCTAAGGGAAGGGGGATTCGGGGTTTCTAAGATGAGAGGAAATGCAATCGGGAAGATTCTGGAAAAATGGAAGTTGTCTACTTACTGAAAATACCTCACAGTATTCCTTTATATGCAACAAACAAAAGAAAAAAACATGAGAATGAGAAACGATACATAAAGCACTACACTTGGAATAAAGAGTTGACAGCTGCTTGATTTATTCTAACATGCAGTAACAGTATGTAAGGAAATATACACATAAGTAACATTTATATCATACACGGTCTTACCTATTCCTTGCTTAGGATTTGGTTTATCTGCTGGAGGCTTCAGGGAGGGGAGAGTAATTGGCACTTCCATAACATCATGCCTAACTTTAATTTGTGTTTCGGAAACACTAACTGCAGAGGGATATCATCAGGGTAAAAAGGTTGCACGACTAAAGAAAGACTCAGCAGAAAAAGTTAACAGAAAGAGACAGAGAAAGCACAATGACAAACTTCAATTCTACCACAAATACTCGCAGTTATAAAATATGCCACTAAATCATTTTTTTAATACAGCAGAAATGTGAGCCATGCAGTATGTAGGTGAAAAGGCAATATGGCCAAATTGGCAGAGAATTAACACTTCTTGAAAGGAAAAATTCGTCCAATGAAAACTTTTCATAGCATCTCTAAAGAATAAGAAATTACATTGAACCTGAAGTGCTATCACTTTTTTACCTTCAAATTAATTCAACAACACCAACTAATTAATAGAGAATCAATGCAACGAATTTTGGCAAAGAGGCATGTATGAAATGATCCAAAACAATAGAAGAGTTCAAGCAAAGTAGATTGTGCAAGATATCCAACAAGGCTCCAGCATAGATTAGATTAGAGGAACTCATTTTTGACCAAGAAGGCAAGACTTCTGGAGATGAAATGCAAAAGTTTGAGCTTGAGCTTGAGCTTAATCTATGTGAAAATTGAGTCAGTGAGAAGAATGTAGCTTGACTTTCTGAACATTATATGAAAAAAATTGGTCATGTGATTTATAGGTAATACCATTTACAGTAACAATAAAGAAAGCCCTGAAAAGAAGAACCCTAACTTTTAGATAAAACAATCACCCTTACTTTGAGGCCCAGATCAAAACAATATGCATTTGGTCTCAAATTCTTTACTAAAAATTTGATGATAATTCTTTAACATGGGTAAATGAGCTGAAGCACCATAATCACAGAGCGATTAGTAAGTAGAATGTAAAATACTTCACCAGTCATATCAATGGTATATCAGAGACGTATGTGTACATATGTATTAGATATCTTTATAGTTTTTCATTTAAATTTTTAAATAGTACTTGATGTAAATTTTCCTACACTATGTTTTTTCACAAGAATTAAATAAATAAATAAGAAACTACGAAAACACTATCCATTCAACCAAAGAGTCGAACAAAGTTATTCAGCCATGATAGAGGGAGTAATGTAGTCACCAGAAAAAAAGAAGATAAAAATGCATTATAAGCCACATTTCATTGAACACCTTCTCCCCAAGTTCAGAGTTGCTTAGCAACTCTCCTTTTTCACCATCTTTTAAGTAAAAGTGATTCTGAGCTTGTAGCTATTTTAACCCTATGCAAAAACCTAATATATTTTTCTTCTCTCTCTGTGAAAACACACTACAAATCTTCATCAGAAAAAAGAGCACAAAGGAAAAAGTATATAAGAAAATCTAAT
The DNA here is from genome assembly GCA_035079005.1 of Fraxinus americana. Taxonomy (NCBI): domain Eukaryota; kingdom Viridiplantae; phylum Streptophyta; class Magnoliopsida; order Lamiales; family Oleaceae; genus Fraxinus; species Fraxinus americana. The sequence continues at coordinate 33,548,742 of CM068710.1, read as the reverse complement.
AAGAAGATGAATCTGGTTACAACCATGATAACATGTTTCAAGGCATGAAAGTAGAAACAAGTGAGATATGAATTGTTAAAAGCAAACAATGGACCTCACCAGCACTGCGTTGAACAAAATCATCGTTCAGTGACAATTCTGACATATCAAGTTGCAATGGCTCATCCACTTCCTGAAATGTATGGGGAAACTGTATAAAATCCTACAAAGCAATGCTCGCCGAGTAAATAAATGAGAAATTTTGTCACCTTGAAAATAGCAGCACCACATGGGCCACGAACAGTCGATAGGTGCGTAAATTCTGCAAATACTTTCCATGTCAAGTGATTTAAAACCCGTATCATCTGGTCATAACTTCCTACTGCCAAAAATTGGCTACACGGTGACCATGAAACACTTTTTACACCCAATCCACATTCATATGCTTGATACTTGGATAGACACCTTCCGTCTGGGGAATATATCAGAACCTAAACCAAACAAAACCATTTCAATCTTAAGCAATAACTAAGAGGTTTAAACAAAATAGTACCACATAATCAGGACAAGATGCTATCGCCTTTTCTTATGTTCTACAACTGACACATAATTGAGATGACGCTAGCATCAGGCAGGCCTTTGGCTAATTTGATTCTACCTTCATGCTAAATAGCTACTTGGCAGAAAGCAAGAAATGGCAACAAGAAAATTACCTTATATTCAAGAGGGGAATCCCAGATAACTATGGCACTGTCATCAGGTGACCATTGGATATCAGCCAAATCCAATGTGTCAACTGCAAAAACACCCATAATTTCCCATGTATGACAAGAGAGCAGATTGACATAGTCCTTGCAATCACGTCTAGTACATATTGCAGAAAACTTGCCATCTTTGGTAAATGACACTCCCTTCGAACCATGCTTCGGCCCTTGCACATGTATGCATGCAGTGTTTAACAATGACCAAACTGTTAACCGCAATTGAAAGTCAGATGTGGTGAGTATGTGGCGACTATCAGGACTCCACCTTGCATAGGAAATTCCGGCAGAACCTTCATCTATTTTGCATGTCCATTCAGGTTGTGCCAAGGACCATGCTTGTATCATAGGTCTCTTATACAGACCACACAATATATACTCTGAATCAAGGGCCCACTCAATGTAAGTTATTTTGTCCAAGCACGAAAATAGTTGCACCACCTGTGTCACGATTTGTAAAATATTTTTAATTACTTTTATTTCTGCAACCTAGAAATCACATACTGTTGCTTTATATATAACAAACTTATCATGAGTTTCACGTGATTATGATTCGACATCTCAAATATAAAGTATCAACTACAGACAATAAGATTTTTTATGGAAAATCCAATCAAATCAATTGCTGCATTTATTGTATGCCTCTACTTTAGTAAAAATCAAATCATGTCTGTAAACGAGTTTACAGACATGAAACAAGAAATCACAAACGTATGACCACTTCGGCAATAGATGTTACTAAAACTAGACTCACTAGTTCAACAATAATAACCAGGTACAGTTATACGTAAATAGATGGATAAAGGAAATTCGGTAAAAGAATAGCCTAACCAGCCTGTGCAATCACAAACTGGATGAACCAATCACAGTTTTTCCCTGTTTATCTGGATCTCCTTTGATAAAATATCCCACAAATAAATTTGTTGGATAGCACACCTGCCTATATGTCCACTTCAGTAGGCACTGCTCCTTTTAAAGACGTTCCTTCTATAATTCCATTACTTATCTTCCGATGTAGAACTAGATAAAGAGCCCCCAACAAAGCCAATTTACAATGTTTGCCTTATTCTTCATTATTTTAGATGATTGGTTCTTTTACTTCTACTTACTGAGTACAGCCAATTATACTTAATTATTAGTATAATAATGCTGGACTCATTTTTCGAAAGACTAGAACAATTTACAGAATAATAAATACAATTAACAAACATGGATCTATAATTACTTTGATTTAGTATATTGAAAATTTAAAAATATATTCTTCTTAAAATATTATATGTATAGGTCACCTTTCAGCATGTAGTTTGACACCAATTGAACCTTTTGACCTTTTACATTGTCTGGTTCAATTCCCGGATTCGATTAGAAACACAAATTTCATCAATAAGGTAAGACTGTATTTCTTGGTATTCGCTGTCCCGATATAAATCTATACACAAACTTCCATTTAACTTCAAAAATGGTATGTACCGTGCTTAAAGAAACACATTGCGTCCTAGCATTTCAAAAGGGTAATGTAAAAAGAAAATGCGGTTTTTGGTGAAAGTCGAAAATAAGTTACTTAAAATTAAGAACAAGATAAGTTATCTAAACACGGAGACAAAATTAACCAAACATTCTCTTAAACCATAATTTTTAAAATATAATTAAATACAACTCTTCTACGTCTGGTCTTAGTGCTCACATGAAAGTCCGAATCAAAATGCTTAGTTACCACATTTGCAAAATTCGCATAGAGCTGAAGATCTACGAAAACAAGTTAATTCCTATAAGTACCTTGAATGTGAGAACATCGCGAATCACGAGGCGATAATCGACTGCAACTGCAAGAAACCGAGCATTTGGAGAAAAAGCACAAGGACCCGCCTGCTTATAAGCTTCAGTAAACTCCATTCCGTGACAACCAAAGACAAAACAAATTGAAGACGAAATTATGGTTCAGCTACACTATACAGCCTTCATTAATTAGATACTCTGAACAGAGAAGATTATGGATGTGGATCTGTTCGTGAAATTGAGGGATCTATGCAGTGAAAAAATGTGGGTGCAGAGACAGATGCAGGCGGAAGAGTATATTTGAATCGTATCTATAGGTCGGTTTTTGGATTTTTGGTTCAAAATTTTACACAGGTCAATTGGACCGGGCTCAATTTCCTATTTGACACAACTAGGCCATGTTTGGTAGAAGGAATAAGTAATTGATGGTAAATATAAGAAGAGTTTTGCTAAATGAACGTGCTTAATAACATGTTAAAAAATATATAGGACACGTGTCGATGCACGATTAGACAGTTTAAAAAGGAAAAAAAACACCCAACACGTGTCACCCCACCCCGTCAAAAGCCCTTACTTAGAGGAGCATTATTCGCATAACAATGAAATGGAGGTAGAATTTTTTACTTTCCCTTTGGAGGAGTAGGCGTAGGAAAGGAAAAAAAAGGATCAAATTAGGAAAATGTTGGTTGTACTCCGTACTTTACATATTTTTTTAACAAATTGATGATATGTCAAAAAGAAAGTGAATTTTTTTTATTTTGTTTATGAAATTTTGATTCAATTATATCTTGTCATATCATCCGTTGATAAATCAATGTGTAAGTTGTGATGTACATATAATACAATCGTAAAATTTAACATTGGTATCATGATTTGTATGATAGTTTGAATTTGTGACGTCCTTGTGATTCTAATGAAATTTCACGAGGGTCGGTAAAATAGATATGATTTTTAAGTATTTATTTATGACGAATATTAACCTTAAACAATCATTTCATTATGTAAGTTAACACGACTATTATGTGACATCCCAAAATTTTACCATGTTTTTATTGTGATATACCTTTCGTCAGTTTCATGTAGCTAGTAAAAGTTGTTGTTGACCCAAAAAAATGTTGACAATAGATGTCGGGTCCACTCGTGTATGCGTAAGCTTAATCCAATACGTTAATGCTGATCGACGGTCATGATAGCTCTAAAATCTGGACGTGGGAGGAGCTCAACGACACGAGACGTCATCGTTTGGGCCCCTGGCAAGATAATTGTAACACGATTGTATAAGAAATCAATCGATAAATAACAAGATTTGTAGTAGAAAATACGCTGTTAAACGAGAGAGATATATATATATTGTTTCAAGTATTTGAACTTTCATTCACCTTTTCGTGTTACATGGTGGTGGTATTTATAGTGTTACAAATGAAATAATGACCTTTGGATCACTTTACACGTGACACCATCTCCTCGACCAAGACATCAAGTCATAGCCATCAAGTTGACTCTCCTAGCCTTACAAGACATTAAATGCTCTTACATTGACAAGACAAGACACAAATAAACTTTTACACAAGAGTCACGTCAATCATTCAAATAAAGATTTTCATCATGAGTGAATCCTTACACTTGGTCAACAGCTGTTAAAGAGCCTCAGATCCGTGGTGGTGCCATGAGCCTCGGAAGTAGGGCATCGGATAGTGCATGGCCACGGAATCATGGCTTCGGCTAACAACATTGGCCTCGGAATAAGTCAAGGCCTCGGAGTCCACGTCAGAGGCTAGGAAAACACACCCTGATTTCATTAAGCTGGTCCCATCGTTGAAATATGGTGCCACGTGTCGCTTCCGTTTATGATTCGTCAAGTCCTAGCCACCAAGTTGACTCTCCTAGCATTACAAGACATTAAGGGTGTGTTTGAATCTAATTTTGAGGAGAATAGAAATTTTAGAATAGTGATTGATGTGAGAATGTGTGGTGGAAAAGTGATGAAAAGTTTTTGATTTGTGTGTAATATTATTTTATTTGGAGAATGTGTGGTTGAAATGAAGAATGAGAATGAGAATGGAAATGAGAATGAGAAATTAATGGGTGCCAAACGGGGGCTAAATGCTCTTACATTGACAAGACAAGACACAAATAAACTTTTACAAAAGAGTCACGTCAATCATTCAAATAAAGATTTTCATCATGAGTGAATCCTTACACTTGGTCAACAGCTGTTAAAGAGCTTTAGATCCGTGGTGGTGCCTGAGCTTCGGAAGTAGGGCCTCAGATAGTGCATGGCCACAGAACCATGGCTTCGGCTAACAACATTGGCCTCGAAATAAGTCAAGGCCTCGGAGTCCACGTCAGAGGCTAGGAAAACACACCCTGATTTCATTAAGCTGGTCCCATCGTTGAAATATGGTGCCACGTGTCACTTCCATTTATGACTCGTAACAATAGTCCCCCAAATCCATGCGTGGTTATTTATGTCATGCGTGGACTTTCAATAAGTCAGAAAAAGTTTTAATTTTTTGCACTTCACAATTGTGTTAATGATAATATAACCTTACAAAAAGAATTTAATTAAGACTTTGATTAATTAAAAATAAATAACCGTGTGAAGAAATTAAGGGGATGAGATGGCTACCCTATAGATACTACCTTGCCATACCAATTATTATAATGACAAATGGCCTATTAGGGTAAAATGTGGCAAAGTAATAATTACGGAAAATTAATTGTAATGACAAATGGCCTATAAAGGTAAAATGTAGCAAAGTAATAATTATAGAAAATTAATTTAATTATTATTTTAATTCTCAATCGCTACTATAGAAGAGAATGAGAGAAAAATAGAATATGCAACAATTTGAAAACTAAAGACGAGTAAATAAAGTACTTTTATTGTCTTGCAACTTGAAGGTGAGTAATATATGCCTATTTTTATTCCAAGCATATTTATTACAATTATATTCATTGAATTACTTCTTACCTTTTTAAAATTGATTATAAATTCAAGATTCTACCTATTGACATTGCATTGAATATTGGTATTGCATTGGATAATATTGTTGATTATACACCAAATTGGTGTAATTGACTAATGAGCTCGTATTGTGATATTCTCAATTTGCGCACACGAGTAGAATTGAACATCTATAATTGAGCTCCATTATCTTCCTTATTTATTTTGGAAAGAAAGACATTTATGGTATAGATTACTTGTTGAATAAGTGTATTCATATTATTATTATTATTATTATTATTATTCTTTTTGTAGATGATCACCAGTGAGTATATTGACTTTACCTTGGGAGAATGGAGGATTTCATAAGACGGACAACATTGCATGTATATCAAGGAAGTTCATACATGGATGATGTATCCAGAATTCCCAAGCTTCCACCACTTTTTGGGAGCCCATTGCTACATTGACTATTTCGAGGTCATTACTACGATGTACTTATTTACAGAGAGTTTTTGAAGTCTTTAATACGTAGTGTAACTTTTGTGTAACAACTAGTCTCTGATGTACTTTTTGCTATATAACAAAGTATGTAAGGAAATGTTTAACTATCTTATAGCTAACGTTGCCTACCTATTCCATATCTTTCAATGATTAGGATCGAAAAATATCAAAATATGTCAAACTAGTAATCTTAAAGATCGACCCCTACAAATTATCAGCAGTTGTTCCCTCTTTACAAGGCATTATAAATTTATGAAATTTATATATATATAAGTTCAAAATAAATGATAAGATTGAGAGCTGACATATTAAGTCTATGTTTGGCCCCCTATTTTTTCAAAACTTAGCTCCTTATTTAATAATCGTGATTTAGGAAAAATGAAGTTTTAGCCCCTGTTCGATGTACATTAAAATTTTCATTTTCATTCCTCTACTCATTTTCAACCACACATTCTTCAATAAAATAATATTTTCCATCACATCAATAACTTTTCATTTTTTTTCAACTACAAATTCTCCATCAATCTATTATTCCAGAATACATTCTTCCAAAATAATGTGGATAAAAAACACCTAGCGATTTTTAAAAACTTAGCTCCCTATTTAACAATCGTGATTTAGGAAAAATGAAGTTTTAAATAGCTAGTTTTAAGGGAATGTGTCAGCTCCAGTTTGCAAGGGCCAAATAATTATTCTTTGATTCTTGAATTATATTTTCAGATATTTCTTTTATAGGGTTTATAAGAATGAAACCCCATGTAGGAATTTCCTTCACGATTTAAAGGGGAAAATAAGCAAACGAAAATTGAAAGCCCATTGAAGAATAGACTGTACATTTGAAACACACTAATGTATTAAATGGTTTTGTTCAATTTTCGTAGGAGTTCTATCTCTTAATTTTATTTTAATTACTTCTTACTAGGAAAACAAATTACTAGAAATGTTGCCATGGTTGAGCAGGGCGATTTCTAAACTATATACGACCAGTAATTTCCAGAGGAACACTGGAATTATTAGAAAATGTTCGCATACTTATTCGTATCAGAATTATTCGAAGGTTACTGCTGCTTCAGAGCCAGATCTTCCCGATTCCTCTGAGAAAACCTACACTAGCAGACCAGAGGTAAGAAATTTTAAATGTTAATTCCTTTTACTATTTGTACTAATATATCTAATCATAAATTTTTGCATGTGGAGATGCCTTTCTTGTTGAAATTTGAGTTAAAATTTGATAAGATCAAATATATATTCTTATGGAAAATTACAGCCTGGTTACGTTGATTGTCCATACTCTTTTGTGACTGGTGGGTTTTAATTTTTAGTTAGCACTGGACTGGATTTACTTTCCTTGTTTGGCAAAAGGGGAATGGAAAATAGAGAATGATAAATCGCCATTTCTTGTGTTCTACATTTTGTAATAAAAACGATTCTTTGGAGAAATGGTTATTTTATTTTATTGGGTGGGGTGTTGGGTTTGGAAAATGTAAAACGGGGTGATATTGCAAAATTGCCTAGTTGTGGCATAACTTTTGGGTTAGTAAGGAAACCACAGATTTATCCAGGGATTTTTGTGGAAGAGGTGGGACGGATTTTGGGATTTAGAATAGTAAATGATAATCGAAAGTGAAACCTTGCATTTTCCCTAGAAATGCGATTTTGTAACAACAGTATACTTGTTTCTTTTCCTGTTTGTTAAGTCATTTAGCTGATAGCAAAAATATAAGGCAATACTATGAGCTTTCAAACCGTGAGTTCAAGGTCTTTTTCCTTTTTACTGGTGGAAAAGATTCAACTGACAAACTCGGTTGTTTATGTGGACATTTTTTTATTTTCCGCGATGTTAGATTTTTCAATGGGTTGACAAAAGTACATGCCTTGGTGAATTTGCTATGAGTTAATGAAAGAACACGCATTTAGGTGAATTTGAACAAGATGTTTTGGTCCAACCCTTGTTCATTGGCGTTGCCACCTGATTCACCAAAAAGAATTGAAGATCCCAAGTACGAGGGCTTTCAGCGAGTTTTCCTCAAGCTGATGCTGTTTTATAGCAAACAAAGCCAGTCCATTCGATGGGCAAACGTGATTTACAGCCGCGTTCTTTATCAAGTTGACCGCCCTGCTATTTATGATGGTTAGTATTTTGTTTCTCTTATGCCCATCCTTGATCTTCTCCTCATGCTCTGATGAGTTGTGTTTTCTTGTGTTTTTTGTGCACCATACGTGTTTTGAAGAAGTTTACATGCCTAATGGTGCAGAATATATTCAAATTCAGGCCAAACATTTTAACAAAATGAAACAAATTTTTTTTTTGTGTACTTTTTTACCCATATTCTATGTCCTTTTTTCTGAGGGGGCGCATGTTTAAGACAATGCCGATTGATTATGAAGAACAACAATAGCACCATATTTTTCATGCTGTATTCTACTTTCTTATTTATTTTGTTTGGAAGTTATTGGAGTGCAAGATATATATATATATATATATATATATATATATATATATATATATATATATATATATTTTTTTTTTTTTTTTTTTTTAATTATTATTATTTTTGAAAATACCACCATCATTATTTCTGTTCTTATGCTATCTTGTCTGTATGTTTATGTTAGTTTAACCAGACCAGTACCTTTTACTTGCAGTGTTTAGCTTGGAGAAAACCTTTAAAACGACATTCTCCTTGCTTGTGATCCACATGTGGCTTTGCTTACGAAGAGGGAAAGGAAGGTGTTGAGTTGGGGCAGTACTCATATGAGATGTACAATCATGATCTCGAACTGAGAGTTTCCAAGGCTGGGGTCAGTTATCTGTACCTGAATATTTGTTGTACAATTTAATTCAATACCCATTAATATCCTTTCTTCTTTCAAAGCCCCACATAGTATTGTCTAGACCAAATGAAGGTGTTTGTTATATTCTGTGTCTTTTCTGATGGAAACTTAAGTATCTACCGAACAAGTAACTTTTAAAAAGTCCCACATCCATCGAGAACATTATAGACAATTACTTTTTCTATCTAAGCACTTTGTCAATTTATTCCATTTTCTCACTTTGACATTGCAGGTAAACTTGCTGTTAACTAAGTGGATGAAAGATTTGGAGAGGATATTTTATGGAAACATTGTTGCTTATGATGCCTCTATGCTTCCTGAAGGAAAGCAGGATCAGTTACAAAGTGTTATTTGGAGGTAAGGCATTTGGCAGAATTTTGATTCTTGTATCGGTTTGGCACGGTTCATTGATGAGTAATATATAAACTGCCAACAAAGCTCTGTTGGAAGTGCAGGAAAAACTGATAAACAGCAAAGAGAATTGCAGCCAAGTCACCACTATTTGCCTAATATAGCACTTGGATCCCAACTTTTGGCTTGTTTGTTTCTAATTAAAATCAAATTTTAATGTAAGTCAAAGTCAAACAATCAATATTAATCACATCTTTCATGGGTCTCGCAGCTTTTCAACCACACATTTCAAAAACTTCTATCACAATCTACAAAAAATCTAATTTTAATCTCCACCAAACGCCCTCTTAATTATGTTGGCATTGGGGTCCCCACTCTGACTGTTCTGTAGTAATTTCATTTTTTCTGTTGTTTTCTGTCAGAACCATTTAACCTTCATGTTACTTGTACATGAGGCAGCTTTCTGGGGTATTTCGTAGGAAAAAGATTTGCATAAAAGGAATCTCTTTATACTTGTTACCAAATTTGAAGAAATTTAAGTAAAATTTGTCTCAAATTCATTAGCAAATTTTCATTTTTGGACAACACTTCGGAGCTAAAGATTCTAATGCACATTATATGTCTCTAGATGTCTTTTGGTATATATTTTACGCCTTCAACAGGGCAAGAAATTAAGTCTCCGCATCAACAACCTCCAAGATTGAATCATCAACCGTTGAAATTATTATTAGGTTTTTTAAATAGCTCACTGGTTGGTTCTCTTGGGCCATATTCTAGCAAAATCTTTTGATGATTTATTTCAATTTAATTACTGGATTGCCAGAACCAGGTGAAAGTTCTGATCTTGACAAGTACTAAAGGTAGGGCTGTAAGCAAAAACCGCCAAACCGGAAAATCGAACCGAAACCGCAATTTCGAAACCGGCGGTTTGGTGCCACGTGGACCCGTCAACGAAATGGTTTTGAACTAAACCAAACCGGTCAAAAACGGTTTGGTTTAGGTTTGGAAATTTTAATTATGGTTTAAAACCAAATCGGACCGGCGAAAAATATATAAACTAAAAAAAATAAAAAATTGATTTTTTTTAAAAATTTATCCAAAATTTCAATTTTGTAAAATTGAATAATTTTGTCATTTTGTAGGTATTTTCGTCAATTTCTAATTTCCTATTAATTATTAAGATTTACGACCCGCCCAAGCCTAATTATATATAAAAAATGGCCCAAATTTGAAAGAAGTAGCACTAAACAGCCCAATCCAAGTCCATATACTCACAAGTCACAACCCTAATCTTCTAATTTTCATTTTTCTCACTCGCTGGTCGCAGCCTCGCTCCCCGCGGCGCCTCCTGGTTTCCCTCAAATCGTCAACGCCCTCGAAATCTCGAACCTCCCAGTCGCAGGTAGTGTACGTTCGCCGGTATTATTAGACTATTTCAGGTTCTTGCATATTTATTTGATCGTGAGTAAGGCTTAAAATTTAAATTTTGTCACTTGTTAGTTGAAATATGTATACATATTTTTTGATCGTGAGTAAGGCTTAAAGTTGAAATTCGGGCTATCAGGTGTGCAAAAGACATTTGTTTACATATGAGAGAATATGTATAATTCCGTGTTAAATTGCAGAAGATGAAGGTGGATATATATAGTGGAATGGGGGAGAAAAAATATTTGCAGCTTGTCTTTTGAAAGCCATTATTAGATGGATCCGTATCTTAATTCTTTTTTTTTTTTTCTAATTTGCTAATTAAAATTTTTTTTGTGTATGAAGGACAAATGATCATGAGTTCTGTGGCTTCTTGAGTATGTGAATGTTTCTTCCTTTTGCTAGTTCTGTGAGTTCTGTGACAAAATTTGATGTTTCTTAAGTTCTGTGACAAAATTAATTCGTTTATTCCTTTTGCTAGTTGAAAAGGGACATTATTACGTTTTTTTGGATCTTATATTTATTTTAGTGGACTTGTATTGTATCTTTATCGTAAAGTATTATCCTAAAACGTCAAAAGGGCGAAAAAAAAAAAATTATGCTTTATTTTATTGTGATTTTACTTTTATTTTGTTGGTATTTAAATTTATAGTAGATATATTTAGTTTGTTTTAGATTTATTGCTAGTAAGATATAAATATATATTGAATTAATGGCATAAAAGTAGACACTAGACAGGAAAAAAATATACGCGAAACCGGCGGTTTAAAATCGAACCAAACTGTTAGGTTTAAGTTTGAGTTTTTTTCAAACCGGTCAAAACGGTTTGGTTTAGGTTTGAGTTTTTCTCAAACCGGTCAAAACGGTTTGGTTTGAAAATTTGTCAAAAACTGCAAAAACCGGACCGCTTACACCCCTAACTAAAGGTGTTCTTTAAATAGTTTTCTGGTACTGCCTCTGATAATGGCAAGGAGGGCAGTTCCTTTTAGTATTTGGAGAAAAGGGTCTTTTGGGATTTCTCTAGAAAGAGAAGAAGACGAGGATGAAGAAAAAGAGTTTGAAGAAAGTAAAATCTTAACAGTGATTAGGAACTTCAGTTTCCACTCTATCTATTTTGTTAGTTCCAGCAACGCTTCCTATTAGTAGGATAAGAACTACTAACTAACTACCTAGCTACCTGTCTTGATCAATGTAATATATTCTTACCTTCCCTTGCTTAGAAACGCAAATACTAGAAGAATATTGTTCCACATTTACTTCTATTACTTCTGTGAATCAGACGTCCATTCTGATCTTGCAGAGGGCAGATGTTCCCATAAGTCTCTTTTCCCTTTTCTTTTCTGCTTCATTTTACTCTTTCTTGCCATTCTGTGATATTGAGGTGGGTGGACTGGAGGAGGAGAGAGGTGGATTGGAGGTTGTTGAGCTTGAGAGTCTCAGTGGCAGTAGTAGGTTATCCCTTTTTTACAACTTTTTCCTTTATTTCCTTTTTTTTGTTTATTGAAAGTGAGGGTAGAATTGTCTATTCAACAAATACCCATCACTTGTGAATCACATGGCAGTTCATGGTTCTAGTGAATGGAAAATGTTGGGAAGGATACATGAGCTACAGTCTACAGTACAGATCCGTTATAATAGGGACCTAAAAGCTAAGGAAAAAAGAGTTGGGATCCAAGTGCTAGCCTCGGTTTAAGAACATCTAAAGATATTGGATGTTGTGCTCCTTGATATTATTAATGTTATTGATGTTTACATGAGTTGTAGGAATGTTTTCTCTGATGATGGTTCATCAAAACCAAGTGATGCAGCTTTACCCCTTGTCCAGGCAAGCTCTCATCTCCAGTCTGTTAAATAGATTGTTAGCTACAAATAAATTATTTCTTAAGGTTGTTGCTTCTACTCGGGTCAATCGGCCATTCTGGCAGGAATCGCTACAACCGAAGTTCTTTAATTCAATAACCTAATGGAGGCGGGGTGGTCGCCGGTGGGTCATTCGCTAGATATCTTACTCTCCTTTTATAGCGTGCCTGCATAAAATGCTATGCGTATCAAAAACTTGGTTACAGCTAGACATGTTAACAACTACTAGTAGTAATCTCTACCTGTGTAAATCATTTGGTTATTTTAGGTGTGGTTGACCATAAAGTTTCCTTTTATTCTGGGATACATTTGGACCCTGTTTGGCCCCATTTTTATAAAGCTCATTTAACCACACATTTCATTGGATCCACAATTTTATCAATTTTTCATTTACACATTTCATCAACTTCTATAAAAATCTATTAAAAATCAAATTTTTATCTAAACCAAATGGGGGCTTAGTCTTTAACCAGGGAAAACTATTTGTCTTTTGGATCTTTACAAGTACGAATTGTCAAATTCCCTTATAAATTTATACAGATAACTTGCTACTTTCGTTGCAGTTTTCTGGAGTATTGGAGTTTTTAGTTCCTTGTATGGAAGGCATAGGTCATTAGTTTAACCTATTTAAATTAATGGTGCACCAAACCTGCTTATTTGTTTCTTTTGACATTTATATAGGCCATGTCAAGATATGTACGCCGGGAAACTAGTTGTTTTTCATTAACAGGTATGCATATACTTAGTAACATTGTGTTTGAAGCTTTTCCCCACCCCGAAAACAACTCAAAATAAAATAAACTATATGTTAGTTCTACTAGTCTCAAATTTTATACTGCTTTGAAATCACTGCTACCGAAAAGGTACTAAATGCTTTCGTTGCTCCCCTCTGTGGAAAATGGAAAAATGAATCTCTTCCCTCTGTGAAATAGAGAGGAAGGTGATAGGCTCCTACCCACCTCATCCGTTCTAGAAGGATTGAGAAGCACCTAGAAGAATATACACATGCAACAGCTTTCGGTTACAAGGCAAATGGAGGGAAATCTGTTAGGAATAGAGGCTATAAATAGGAGTAGCAAGGGAGAGATAGATATGCAAAATATTGTGTAATTGGCTGAGCCAAAGTAGGAGAGATCCAGGCCTCTCGAAAGCCTTGGAATTGTTCTGTCATTTCTATTTCCAGTTCCATTGAATACAAATACATTCCTTAGTTTACATTCTCCAATTCTACAAAGCAATTATTGATACATAACTGAGTTACTGTAATTTCTTATACTAATTCCTTCTCTGTTGACATTCATCAGACCCACTGGTAGCATTAGTTCTTCATTTCAGCAATCAATTCACACGTTTCACAGCAGCAGAGATAGGGGATCCTATCAAAGTGGTATCAGAGCATCGATCTGAGGACAATGGCAAGGGGTTATGGATTGGATTCGGTAGGTAGACTAGACATATCAATATTCTATGATGGCGATCCAGATTGGTGGCTAAGGAAAGAAGATGAAATTTTTGGAAGAAATCAATTGTCGGAGTGGGAAAAAATGGAAGCAGCTACGGCATGTTGGTTGGGTGAAGCTCGAGAGTGGTTTTTATGGATTAAAAGTCATCGGCCGATTCGAACTTGGGAGGAATTGAAGTGTTTGTTGCGAGATCGATTTGGCAAGAAGGAGGTCTCCATGGTGGAAGAAATTCCAGTGCTAGAGGTACAAGACGATCTGAAATCAGAAATTAAGAAGGCCATGTCTGACATAATGGAGAGGCTCGATTACACGATAGAAAAAGTGCGACGAGCAGTGGTGAGAAAAGGTCCAGCAACGGCATCGCCTGAAACTATCTTCGGGGCTGAAAACGGGCCGGAATCAGATGAAATTGGGGCAACTTCCGAAAGCCATAAACTGGACAGATTGGAAATTGTTTCAGCACCATTACCGACGACTACAGATGGAGTGTTGGAGGGGAATTTTGCCACTTGTGAAACCCCACCGAAGCTAGAGGAAGCTGGCAAATGTAATGGTGGCTCGAACCACCAAGTTAATCCTGGGAAAGCTGAGCTTGCAGGCCCAAAACTCTTCAAACCCGGAATAAGCGATGAAGGGGGGAAGACGACGGAGAGCTTCTTCACGCAAACTGTGGCGGAGAAACAAGCAAAAACTCCGCCACTGCTCAAGTGGCAGACAAACGCCGATCTACAGTCGAACGGTATAAGAGGGCTTGGTAATTGCTGCGATGAACGGCTGCTTCCAGGACGCAAGTGCGGAAATTGGGCACCACAGGTGCTATTAGTACAGGCAGAAGAGTTTGGGGAATGGGTGGAAGGTCTAGAGGAGGGGACGACTCTGAGGAAGGTGGTGATACCACTGCCGTTGATTCTCGAAGAGGGGTGGGAGAGGAAATGCGGGATATGGGAGTCACAGGGGCTGGGCCATATTTATCTACAAGGAATGGGCCTTATTAAGGACTCGGCCCAACACATGGAAAATATGGATGAATTAGTAAAGCAGGCCCAAATGAATTCTAACCCAAATAAGAATAAAAATAATTCCATCAGCCCAAATTCTTTTATAGTTTCTATATATGCGACGGGTTATGGAATTTGTCAGGAAATCATTCTAATTGTGCGTGGTTGGTGCCGGAAATTTTTAACTTCAAGTGGATTTAAGTATTTCATTTCAACATCAACCGTGGCGGGGATTCTTGGCAAAGAAATTGTTCAACTCATTCCAAATTTTGAAGACGAGCCACACTTCCACCTTGAGGACAAGGTGGATTTAGAGGCGGCGGGTATTGATAGGCTCCTACCCACCTCATCCGTTCTAGAAGGATTGAGAAGCACCTAGAAGAATATACACATGCAACAGCTTTCGGTTACAAGGCAAATGGAGGGAAATCTGTTAGGAATAGAGGCTATAAATAGGAGTAGCAAGAGAGAGATAGATATGCAAAATATTGTGTAATTGGCTGAGCCAAAGTAGGAGAGATCCAGGCCTCTCAAAAGCCTTGGAATTGTTCTGTCATTTCTATTTCCAGTTCCATTGAATACAAATACATTCCTTAGTTTACATTCTCCAATTCTACAAAGCAATTATTGATACATAACTGAGTTACTGTAATTTCTTATACTAATTCCTTCTCCGTTGACATTCATCAGACCCACTGGTAGCATTAGTTCTTCATTTCAGCAATCAATTCACACGTTTCACAGCAGCAGAGATAGGGGATCCTATCAGAAGGCCGCCCTTGACTTTTCTGATCTAATATCCAATGTCCTGAATGAATGGATTTTCTCTTTATACCAATATGTTACTGCTGCTATGCTGTTTTACGGTTGGATACTCGAAATTTTTTTCGAATCTTGACATTGCCCAACTGATTCTATACTGTTTCTGTAAATTTCATTTGACAAGTTATGGTTTTGGTGGGCAGACAAAGAAGCCATATTTACGGGTAACTTTATGTTCACACGATTGGAGAATACGGGAGCTGATTCAGTGAAAAGGTAGTATAAAAGAGGAGCAATGGATAGGTGATCTTTATGCATCTATACCAGATGTTCATTTGCTGAAGTAGAAATTGAAGTTTTACATTGCAGAAATACGCAAGGTGACTGGTAATTTGTTGATTAGGGAATAGGGAGTGTGTTTCCACCTATTTTATGTCTAGAATTATGATCGAGGGTGCATGTCCATAAATAATTAATTTTCTGATAATTTCTTGGTCTCACTTTCAATTAAATTATAATGTAATAAGCCAGCTTTGAGCTTTGAATGTAATGATCCGATACAAACTGCTAGAAATTTGTGTTTTCTTTTCGGTTATTAGTATTCGTGTTATTGTCCATGTTTGATAGAAATTAACATATAGATTTTGATCAAAGTCAAAGTAGTCAAAGTTAACAATTAATTTTAATAATATATTTTTCCCATAATTTTCAACAACACTTCATCAACTTTTATCAAAATTTGTTAAAAAATTAATTTTAATTTCCACCAAACATGAGCATTATAACTTTACGGGCCAAAGCTAATTTTTTTTAAAGAACATTTAGAGAAAATGGATGATATTTTATTTTGAGAAATACAGAGAAAAATCATCATGTGATGCTGTCACCTAACCAACCTAATGGCCTCTTGGCAGAAACAGATTTTATCAGAGGCCATCCAACTATAAGTGAAGTTTCAATTGCGTAACCTGACTACAGAATTCCTCAATCGAATCACCAAACATCATAACTAATTCAATTGAGGTCACCATGTCACATGCCATTACTAAAACTAAAATGAGTTACTGTGTAGATGCTTAAACCTGATCGAATGTTTGACATGAAGTGGCTTGTATCGAGCACGCTTTGTTTCAATCTAAAAGTGGAAAAACATGATTTATTAAACAATTCCTTGAAAATATATAATATTTATCCACTTTTAGATTGAAAATATGTGCCCCAATGCCAGTTCCCTCATCCAAGTCGACAATCAATAACGTTTTAACATTCATTTCAATTTAACTTTCTAATGGTTCGAGAAAGAACTTGTCAAATTTTCGCCTACATAATATGTTTTGAGTTTGGATTTGCAATTCTCTTATTTCTCAACAATTTCAACACTAGAATTTCGGCACCTCGTTACAATTTTGAGGTGTCAAAATAGATCTATTTATCATCACGATGATGAAATATTGACGATATGACAACTCATTATCTCTCTTATAAAGAAAATGTTTTACAGGGAAAAGATTTGCCTAGAAAATGTTTTGTAGGGAAAATGATTTCAAGTGTGTTTGATTGGTATAATTTTCCACCCGGAAAATTTTTAAATTTTCTATTTGTTTGACTTTGTTTTACATGAAAATTATCCATTAAAGTGATATTTTTTTCCACAATTGGTTATAAAATTTGTTTCCATTGCCAAAAAGTAAAAAAAAAATGAAAAAAAAATGTTTCCTAAAAAATCATTTTTTTCATCAAAGTTTAGTGTTTGTTTGACTTTGTTTTACATGGAAATTGTCCATTAAAGTGAATTTTTTTTTACAATTGGTCATGACATTTGTTTCCATTGCAAAAAAAAAAAAATTTGAGCAGTCGGGAAAATATTTTCAAGGATTTCGTAGAAAATGTTGACGTGGCGGGTGGGGTGGGAAAATATTTTCCGTGGAAAATTTAGGCTATCAAACAGCGCAAAAGATGGAAAATGAAATTTTTTTTCCATTTTCCATGGAAATTGTGGCTAATCAAACACAGTCTTATTGTCAAACTTAATAGTTGTAAGACGGCTGAAAGACAGCCATACACAGATTGAACTCGCTTTCCTAGATTTTGACGTGCTAGTTGCTACACAGACAAAGTCGCGCTTTATATATAAGTCGTCATAAAACGCTTTTAGGCAACAGTGCTTTTCACCCCCAAAGCGATCTGCAGAATTACAGGCGGCCTCCACCACCCTACCTCACTCTCTCTCTCTCTGAGTGTGTGGGCTGTGTGTGAAAATGGAGGCAAACTCCTGCTGGGACAGCTGGGTTGAAGAAGCACTCTCAAAACTAGAGTCCCTTAAACTCTTGCGTTCTCTCAGACCCATTTACCTCCCAAACTCACAATTGAACTCCTCAAATTCCTATGAAAATTTCGAATTTTTCAGTGGCCCACACAAGTGGGACAGAAGTTCGGTTGAAGTAATCATTTCAGAAGCAACATTCCAGAAATGGCTCCATGACATCCCCAGTTTAGGTACATTTTTGCGTCATTCAATTCTCTGTTTTTAAATGTTTTTTTCCCCTTGCATTTCATCTAAGGAAAAAAATTCTTTTTGTGTGAATTTTTTTTATTTGAGAGAGAGAATTCTTGACGCTTTTCATCCGAATTTACATTTTTAGCATCTTGTTAACACAGGGGAGAAGTGATATTTTAATGTTTCCACATTTGAGACGCAGATTTGAATGTGAAATAGTGGGATAGAGAGAGAAAGATTGAGTCTTTAATTGAATTATCCTTTTCTATTGATTATTCAAGAAAATATATATTTTTTGTTTTTTTAGTATATGTTGCGGAAATTTCTAGAATTCTTGATAAACCGACACCGCCCGGCTCGACCCACACCCTTCCTTCACGAATCACTTTCGTTGCCTCAAGTTTCACCCCCACAAAGGAGACTCTAATGGTGACGGTACTTTCAGGAGTAGGAAGAAGAGGCAACAATGGTGGAAGTCCCTCCCTATTCACCCCTAAGCCGGCTGCCCCCTCTCTCGTTTTTCTCTCCACACTTGTGCAATACACACACCCTCACGGAACGAGGGTATATAATGGGTCAATTAGATCACTTATTTTGGCCCAAATACTTCACTTTAAATTGGCTAACACATTACCATATGGGCTACTTAAAACTAAAGGCAAACCTAATAACAATGGGGCCAAAATTCAAATATCCATCAACAACAAATCCAACTCCAACTTGTGCCATCCAAAGTGTTGGTTGTTTTCGGGTCGAGCCAAGCATATGGTGTCGATAAATTATCTGACATATATTTTAAATTTTCGCCCAGATTTACATATCTGCACATACTTGTGCGCAATGACCAGTGTAGACATTTTATTTGTTTTTTTATTTATTTTTGACCTTAACTTCATAGGGGATGATGGCTTTATATATGTCAACGGGGAGCTGATAATGAAGCAGCAACGAGTGCTGGAAAGTTCCGAAAGTTACTTGTCTTTTCAGGGAATGATTACTTGGGCTTGAGTTCACACCCCACGGTTAGCAATGCTGCAATAAAGGTACCGGACATTAAGTTTGACGAATTTCTTGTTGAAGTTACCATAATATTGGTGGAGAGTATTGGCTAAGTCAGTATTTTTTTCTCTACTAATGCAGGCAGCCAGGGAACATGGAATGGGACCTAGAGGTTCTGCTTTAATATGTGGATACACTAACTACCACAGATTACTAGAGTCTTCCTTGGCAGACTTAAAAAGGAAGGAGGTATCACTTATCAGCTCCAACTTTACATTCGGTCGTTAACTGTAGTTTTTATAGTGTAATGAGTGATGAAGAGTTGGAAGGAAGGAGGTCTCGGCTCCAACTTTACATTCAGCCATAACTATATTTTTATAGAATAAGTTGAAATCTTGGATTAATTTATGCTTGTTTCAATATGTTTTGTTGATCATGATATCCACTTTCTCAACTAATGATATGTTTCTTTTTCAGAGAACTGATTCATAACTTTTCTAATGTTTTAAATATTAGGATTGCCTTCTTTGTCCGACAGGCCTTTCAGCCAACATGGCCTTTATTACAGCAGTAGGAAATGTTGGCTCACTGTTAGCTGGTGGTAAACCTTCAAGGACTGAAAGAATTGCCATATTTTCTGATGCTCTGAACCATGCCTCAATTATTGACGGTATTCGCCTTGCTGAAAAACAAGGAAGCGTAGTGGCCTTTGTATACAAGCACTGTGATATGCACCATCTTGATGCATTACTGTAGGTCCTGCTTTTCTTTTCCTTTGTCATTATTATTGTCCTTACGATAAATTGTTGTGGATGCATACCATTATTGGGCATTTATGTTGTAACAGATCAAAGTGCCCAATGAAGAAAAGGGTTGTTGTAACTGATAGGTTAGTACTACTTCAACAACTTCCAATTGTTATGCATATGTTAGTTATTTTTCGTTATAAATCTCTTTTTATGCTCCCATAAAGATGGACAAATAATAACATCAAAAGCAAAAAATCAGCCTGCGAAGTTCAAGAAGTACTAGTCGTTAAGGATGTAATACCTCGAGTCTCTGTAGCCACATTTGCTGCATAACTGCTCCATTTTATGTGTTACTACTATGATAAAATTCTGTTCTCAACAGTTGAGAACAATGTATGAGTGACGTTTATCACTGCTATTGCAGTTATTGAAGTGTGTAATATTTCCTTGTTGAATTAATGCTTTCCTCAAGAATGGGTTACAGTTGACATTCGTTGCTGATAATCAATATATTTTTCTCTTGGACAAAACTCAGATTCTATCCTGCCTTTGATAATTGATATATTTTTCATGAGGCGCTAACATAGTTTCCTGACCTTTTACATTCTCCTCCCTTTAAAAAGACGGTAAAGGGGGGGAAGGTTTCCTTTATCCAGACACCATAGTTCTTACTAGGTTTGAACTTTTGTTATTTTTATATGATTCCAATTTCTTTCATGTTATCAGCCTTTTTAGCATGGATGGAGACTTTGCACCAATGACTGAGCTTGTTAAGCTCCGTAAGAAGCATAGGTTTTTGTTGGTGATTGATGATGTAAGTTCTTAAGTGTGCTATTTATGAGATTATAAGATGTCTGAGTATTGTATCATAAGTTGGAAATTAACTTCATTTTTAGATGTGAAATCTTCTTTGTTATAATACATATTTTAAAACCAACTTGAATGCAGTGTTCTAATATAGTTCTCACAAGGTGCACAAGAAATACATTCATTTTATTTCATATTGCTCCTTTATTGCTCTTGACATTTTTTTTTTGAAGGGTTAGATACATATTTTATAGAATATCGATTTTTCTTATGTCAATTTCATATTCATTGGTGTATATGTGTTGATTAAACAAGTGTCGTGTAGAAATCACGTAATATTGAGGTCAAGATTAGGAAAGATTTGAGATTATTTATCTTTCCTTGTGTGTAATATTGTAATACTTTAGATTGTAGAATTATTTCTTTCCTTATATTTCTCCTTTCATTATACTATAAGTAGGTGTATTGGGTTGTAAATTAATAAGAAGAAATATTCAATTTTCTCTTCATGTTGTTTTCTGAATTTTTCTAGGCTCACGCAACATTTGTTTGTGGAAAAACTGGTGGAGGTGCGGCTGAGAAATTCAAATGTGAAACTGATGTTGACATATGCGTAGGCACGCTAAGTAAGGCCGCAGGTTGCCATGGTGGATTCATAGCATGCAGGTAATTCTGTGAATGTGCCTATCCAGATTTTTGTTTAGGGAAAATATAATCGATGTGAGGGCCCTTCTGATTCTCTTTTCGTTTCACATTGAACTTGAAGTATTATATTTATGCAAAATGTGTGTGCTTGAATTTTTCCCTTTTGAAATTTTTATTTCATTTGCTTCAGAAGAATTGAGAACTTTCTATTGAGCTTAAAATTATTTGAACTGAAATCCATTGGAAATCTGAATTAAATTATTATCTGCCATGCAATGTTTAAAAAGGCGAAACTAGTACTGAGGCAGTTTCTCTTTATGAAGCGAGGCGTAAGCCTCACAAAAAACAAAAAATTTAAGTAAAAGAATTATAAAATAATACAAAAATACAAAAAAACCAAAGTTGGAGCATATATTAAATAGGATATATAGCCATTAGCATATTGAGATATAATCCACCTAAAAAAAGAAATGTTTAGCAAAAAGCATTACAGAAGTTAGAAATTACTCCATTTGCAATGGGAAAAAAGAAGCAGTTTAAACTCAAAAAAAGCCTAATAGTCTGCACTATCAATATTACTAGCATCGTTAATGAAATCATCATCATATCTAATTTCCCCATCATCTTCCTCTTCGCTACTCTCAATTTCTACAAAAGACAGTAATGAGGCGCTCCTTGAGGCGTGAACCTCATATTTTTAGCCTTAAAATTAGCGCATCGAGGCATACTACATGCGCCTCACTAACGCCTTTTTAAACCATGCTGCCACGTCAGGTCTTTTCTTCCTAAACTTATTCCTTGTGCATTCAGTTTTCACACAACTACATCTAGATTTAATTCTTCATTAGTCGAATGATTTTTGAAAAAGGATGGCATCGGACAGCTTTACATGGTACCTACCCGCCTCGGCTCCTAATTGGACCTGATTTGAATACCCAAATAGAAAAAATGACAGGTCTCAGTATTGTTTAGAGACACCTGTTAGGGTTTGGGATGGGACGAGGTTGAGATTTTTTTATCAAAAGTCGATTTGCGTACCCAATACCCATTTATTTGTTTTATATATCTATAAGGTGGATATACATTTATTTGGGAAAGTTACAGATGGGATCTAAAGTGGTTGGGCAAATTTGTAGGTGAGTTCCATGATTCAAATCTTTAACTTATGACTTAAACCACCAAGTAGTGATTACGCCCAAAGTGTTACGCGGTGTTGTAGTATAGCTTTGGGGTGTCGTATCCACAGGGAGATGGAAAAGTGAATCAAGAGGTTCAATAACTTTGGGTTCTCGTGAATTTGATGAAGGGAATTTGTTTATTGCATTCAAATGTAAATGTCACCGGAAATAATGATGAAATTTAATAGAATATGTAAAATAGTGAAGTTTCGGGGTTCCCTCAATTAGATTGGATCAATCAACATCAACAATTCATGCATTCTCTACTCAATTAGAAGTTTTTGTCCTAACTTTCTAATCGGATGATTTAAACGATATAAACCAGTTTAATTGCACATGTAATTCTAAAATTTATGTTTCCCAAAACATAATCATACATCAATTTATTGAACTCAGACTTAAAGAGCGACTATATATCTCTAACATATAGCAGTAATTAAATCACACCAATAAATGATTTGAAAATCAAACTTGAACAAGTATTTTAATTATTCAATGGAAGAAACATGATTAAATCCATGAAAATCTGAATAAATGTTAAATCTAATTCAAATCTAATTCAAAATACGGGAAAACATAAACCCTAGAATTATTTAAATAATGAAAAACACATCCTAAATTCTAGATCCCCTTAACAATTATCACAATCATCTATTGAAATCAGATTATAAATCGTTCATATACATGTAGCATAAGAAAGTAAATAATCACACCAATAGATTTAATGAAATAAAGATTCAACACATAATTCAATTGTTCGATAGAAAAAACAAGATTGATTCTATGAAAAACTTAATACATGTTAAATCAATTTCAAAATTAATTCATAAATGTGAAAATCTAGATCTAGAAATGTTTAGCAAAATAAATACCAAAGAGCATGAATAAATGATGTTGAAATCCCCGAATCCAATTGAGTTCCTCCCTTGCTTCACCTTTAGTTTAGTTCTTCATAGGTTTTTTGAGCCAAAATCAATGAAAGAATGGTGTAGAATGAAGAATGAGGCGTTCTCGGGTGTTTTGGGATGTATTTAGGGTTGAAAAGTCGTGCAAGATATGTTGCCAAAGGAGTTTGAGTCGTATAAGGAAACCAGAAATTTCGTCCAAATTTAACCCCATGCGGCCGCAAGGTACAAACCCATGCGGCTGCATGGAACAAAAAATTGATGCCCTTGAAGTCTCGGTAAGTGCCCATGCGGCTGCATGGGTTTTATAACCATGCGGCCGCATGGTTATAATGTTTTCCTGTCGGATAGATTTTAGTATTTGGGTCATAACTTTCTCTACCGATGTCCGATCAAGGTGATTCAAGATACGTTGGAAAGCTAACTCAAAGGGCTACAACTTTGCTTCAGATTCTATCTTCGAATTCGATTGTTTTCCATATCAAACACTTGGTCTCAATAGGAGGTCGAAAACTGGTGCGAAACTTTTCACCTTGAAAGTTGATATTTGATAATGTTTTGGCTATTCTTTCACCCCTTTGACTCTTTGCTTCATCCAATTGACCTCTAAGACTCTTGAATCTTCATCACAAGGTTAGAAATAGGTTTAGAGTATTTGCACTTTAGTCCCTGAACTTTCACTTTCTTCCAGTTTGGTCTTTTTTCGCTTGGTTCACCTCAATTTCGCTACATTCATCACTTTATTCTGCAAAACATAAATTGCATAGAGTTAAGCTATATTCCAACATTTTAATCAACGATTGCTCATGTTTTGACAAAGAAATAAGTATGTAAAAACACACTTATCAAACTCCCCCAAACTTGAACTATTGTTTGTCCTCAAACAACAACATAACTTAACTCTACAAACAACATGGTTTAACAATATGCCGTGTCTCAGGTTTGGAATTCGGTAATCAAACAAGTGAATAATTACAACAGTGTAAAAATTAAATCAGTCTCCACCTATTACATGCATAACCTGACGTGTGTGTGTGAAAACTCATGTCAACATCTTAAGATTTGTGATTGGTTCAAGATTTGTCCCAAAGTAGTCCAATATATCATTTCCTCGCTCGAGAGATTCACACACCCCCAAACTTATGATTTTCACTCATTTTTCCCGGGGTGCATCATAGGTTCAACTTTTCAATTCTATTCGTTATTCTCTCATAGTTTGGATAGACTTTACTCTTACAAGTTCACACTTCAACAAATCGAAATTCTCCTATATTTTTGATTGCTTCTACCATTGAGACTAGACTAAGTTACTTGCTTCTCATCAAATGTAAAGTTTTGTCAACTGGATGCTTGGGGCTTAATCAATGTAGTTGAATAGACATTTTTTTTTTAATTTTCATATTTTTTTCATCTTTTTTTTTTTTTTTTTTTGTATCTTCTCATTTGCTTTCTGTATAACCCATGTAGCAAGCTTTAGGCCGATAACTCCCAAGTCAGATGACCGTAGGGCACCAGGTTTTAAATCACCCTCACAGGCTTAATCACCCGAGTTATACAGGCTCGAAAAGATGCTTTTATGTATCCAAAGATTAGTGCAATGCCCCCTTTTCTTTCATACATCCAGCTTCTAAAACAAGCCTCTAACTTAAAACTTTCACCTCGTTTTCATCTCAATAAGTTTCAGACAATCCACACAAGATTTTCACGCATGGAATCTCTATTCATCTCAGTGTTTCAGAATAGTTCAACCATCTCCAAACTAGCCTATATTTGGATTTATGGAATACGACATTAGAGGTTATTTGGTTGTATCACTAAGTTCCACTATCCTCTACATACTAAACCGCATCACTAACTCAAAATGCTAACATAAGTGTCGTGCATAGAAAATGTCAAGTTGTACATAAACAAGTATAGACTAATCCGATAACACGCCATTTTCATCATTCATAACTGACACCTACTCCAATAGTCACATAATAACCAGCACATCTGTTAAACAAGTTCTCAATAATTTTGAAACTCCATGATATTACTTATGCAAATTCACAACAAAATCCAACAGAATCCTCCCCCCAACTAAATTTTGCATTGTCCTCAATGCATAAACATGAAAGACAAATGAAGGAAACGATAAATATCACATAATAATACAGTGAATCAACATAAATTTAAGAGCCGAAAGCACTCAATGGAATGGTAAAACAAAGAAAATAACAAAATTAACTAAAATAAAAATGCAAAAGTAAAAGGCAGAAGAAAAAGAACGAACTCCCCTTGGGTTGCCTCCCAGCGCGCCTTTGTTTATTATCTTTGGCTCGACCCAATGTTTCCTCCTTAACCTGCATCAAGTAAGGGTGATCCCAAGTTTCCTTGTAGTGCACCGAACTCATTGGACATAACCATTGGTATGGCTCCTCCACCTCCATCTCGTACATGTGTGGGGTTACTAGGGAAAAATTCAAAATCTGGAATGGAGGCATGTTCATCGACAACTGCATCCAATTCATCTAGTTCTAGTTCTTGCGGTGGTCCAAGAAACATATCATCAGCTACCTCCTGAGTGAGTGCATCAATCACGTATGTTTGGTCACACGCATCATCTTCCTCAACCTGCTTAGTGACATGAAAAATGTTAACTTCTAAGGTCATATTCCCAAATGATAGTTTCATTAGACCGTTCCTACAATTTATAAGAGCATTAGGCGTAACAAGGAATGGTCTACCAAGAATGATAGGAATCTTAGAATTAACATTTATATCCTCTTTTAAGTCTAAAATCAAGAAATCAACAGGGTAGTAAAATTTATCGATTTGTACTAGGACATCCTCAACTACACCTCTTGGTATTATAGTGGACCGATCAGCCAATTGTAGACTTACAGATGTGGGTTTCATCTCACCTAAACCTAATGACAAGTAGATTGCATAAGGCATGATGTTGACACTGGCCCCTAGATCAAGAAGAGATTGTCTAATCTCATGGTTCCCAATGATGCACGAAACAGTAGGACATCCAGGATCCTTATACTTCGGTGGGGTCTTTTGTTCAATCACAGAACTCACGTACTCAGTTAAGAAAGCAGTTTTCTTGACATGGTGTTTCCTTTTCACAGTGCACAAATCCTTAAGGACTTTAGCATAGGTAGGAACTTGTGAAATGACATGTAAGAGTGGTAGATTGATTTTCACCTGCTTTAGATGCTCTAAGATCTCACTATAATGGCTAGTAGATTTCGAAGTAGACTTAAGAGCTTGAGGGAAGGGTGCTCTAGTTAGGTTTTCCACTATCTTATCACTAGGCTTACTCTTTTCAGGATTACTAGAGTCTTTCTCATTTTCTTTCTCTTCCTTAGGCTTAATGATTGGTTCTACAACTTTCCCTGAACGAGTGGTTATGGAATTTACCTCCTTAAGATTGTTTACTTTTAAGCCTGAGGTTTGTGCCATGTGTTGTCCCTTAGGATTTGGTTGAGCTTGAGCTGGAAATTTCCCACGTTCCCCAGCGACGGCGTTGGATAATTTAGACATATGACTCTTTATCTCCTTGTTTTCCTCAACTATCTGGCCAATCATAGTCTCAAACTTTTGGTTCGTTTTACCCTGTGCCTCGATAAATGCATGTAAAGTGTCTTCTAAGGAATTCCTAGAGGTCGTGATTTGATGTGGAGGTGCATTGTAAGCTCGATTTTGTTGGGTGGATTGTTGGTTTTCAAATTTCCAACTAAAATTGGGGTGATTCCGCCACCCTGGGTTATAGGTCTCGGAGTAGGGAGTGTAGGGCTTTTGATATATGCCTAAAGCATTACAGTGTTCCTCATAAAGCCCCCTCATCTCAGCATAAGTGGCACACTCTTGCGCAGGGTGGTTACTTCCTCCACACACAAAACAAGGGTCTAAGGTCTCAGCACGGGAAATAGACCGAGTGGTTTTTGATTCCTTAGTACATAGGGCTTCTAGTTCTCTAGTGAGGGTTTCTACCTTAGCTCTAAGGTTGTCTTCTTCCCTAAGATGATAGATGCCTGCACTAGAAGGATTTCCTACGGCTCGTGACCTATTGGTACTATCAGTGGCACTAGGGCCAGTCCAAGTATGGGCTTTCTCAGCTAAGTCATCTAAATATCCTATAGCCTCATCTGGATCTTTTTGTAGGAAATCACCATTACACATCATCTCAACAAACTGACGCTCTCTAGGTAACAACCCCTCATAAAAATAACTCACAACGCGCCAACTTTCATAACCATGGTGCGGACAGAGAGCTTGCAATTCTTTGTACCTTTCCCACGCTTGATATAAAGTTTCACTCTCCTTTTGGATAAAAGAAGAGATCTGTTTTTTCAAAGCAGTAGTTTTGTGGTGGGGAAAGTATTTGCCAAAGAACGCTTGAGTCATTTCAGCCCAAGTCCCAATCGAACGTGGTCTCAATGAATACAACCAGCTCTTAGCCTTTTCCTTAAGGGAAAATGGAAAGAATTTGAGCTTTAATTGCATCCAGTGTACCATGTTGATTGTGGAAGGTAGCTACAACCTCCTCGAATTCCCTAATATGTACGTATGGATTCTCATTTTCTAGTCCATGAAAAGTGGGAAGAAGTTGAATCATTCCCGGTTTAAGGTTCATACGTGGCATATTAGGTGGAAAAATAATGCATGACGGGATGGATGTGCGCGTGGGATGAAGATAATCATGTAAAGTCCTAAAAGGTGCATCATGCTCACTGTCAGACATTGTATTATGTGATGTGGTGTTCGTGTCAATAGATGTAGAATCAAAAATAGGGTTAAAGAGATATTCAAACTCTATGAGAGGTGTTTCCACAAATCTTCCTCGCTCGTCTCGATACCTGCTCATAAAATACGAGTAAAACAAAATTAAAATGCAAAATACTAAAGAAAATAATAAATTGAAATAAAAAGATTGAAAAAGAAACGAAGTCACCATTTTGCAACCGAATCCCTCAATTTGTTGTACCGTCTCCCCGGCAACGGCGCCAAAATTTGATTACGCCCAAAGTGTTACGCGGTGTTGTAGTATAGCTTTGGGGTGTCGTATCCACAGGGAGATGGAAAAGTGAATCAAGAGGTTCAATAACTTTGGGTTCTCGTGAATTTGATGAAGGGAATTTGTTTATTGCATTCAAATGTAAATGTCACCGGAAATAATGATCAAATTTAATAGAATATGTAAAATAGTGAAGTTTCGGGGTTCCCTCAATTAGATTGGATCAATCAATATCAACAATTCATGCATTCTCTACTCAATTAGAAGTTTTTGTCCTAACTTTCTAATCGGATGATTTAAACGATATAAACCAGTTTAATTGCACATGTAATCCTAAAATTTATGTTTCCCAAAACATAATCATACATCAATTTATTGAACTCAGACTTAAAGAGCGACTATATATCTCTAACATATAGCAGTAATTAAATCACACCAATAAATGATTTGAAAATCAAACTTGAACAAGTATTTTAATTATTCAATGGAAGAAACATGATTAAATCCATGAAAATCTGAATAAATGTTAAATCTAATTCAAATCTAATTCAAAATACGGGAAAACATAAACCCTAGAATTATTTAAATAATGAAAAACACATCCTAAATTCTAGATCTCCTTAACAATTATCACAATCATCTATTGAAATCAGATTATAAATCGTTCATATACATGTAGCATAAGAAAGTAAATAATCACACCAATAGATTTAATGAAATAAAGATTCAACACATAATTCAATTGTTCGATAGAAAAAACAAGATTGATTCTATGAAAAACTTAATACATGTTAAATCAATTTCAAAATTAATTCATAAATGTGAAAATCTAGATCTAGAAATGTTTAGCAAAATAAATACCAAAGAGCATGAATAAATGATGTTGAAATCCCCGAATCCAATTGAGTTCCTCCCTTGCTTCACCTTTAGTTTAGTTCTTCATAGGTTTTTTGAGCCAAAATCAATGAAAGAATGGTGTAGAATGAAGAATGAGGCGTTCTCGGGTGTTTTGGGATGTATTTAGGGTTGAAAAGTCGTGCAAGATATGTTGCCAAAGGAGTTTGAGTCGTATAAGGAAACCAGAAATTTCGTCCAAATTTAACCCCATGCGGCCGCAAGGTACAAACCCATGCGGCTGCATGGAACAAAAAATTGATGCCCTTGAAGTCTCGGTAAGTGCCCATGCGGCTGCATGGGTTTTATAACCATGCGGCCGCATGGTTATAATGTTTTCCTGTCGGATAGATTTTAGTATTTGGGTCATAACTTTCTCTACCGATGTCCGATCAAGGTGATTCAAGATACGTTGGAAAGCTAACTCAAAGGGCTACAACTTTGCTTCAGATTCTATCTTCGAATTCGATTGTTTTCCATATCAAACACTGGTCTCAATAGGAGGCTGAAAATCGGTGCGAAACTTTTCACCTTGAAAGTTGATATTTGATAATGTTTTGGCTATTCTTTCACCCCTTTGACTCTTTGCTTCATCCAATTGACCTCTAAGACTCTTGAATCTTCATCACAAGGTTAGAAATAGGTTTAGAGTATTTGCACTTTAGTCCCTGAACTTTCACTTTCTTCCAGTTTGGTCTTTTTTCGCTTGGTTCACCTCAATTTCGCTACATTCATCACTTTATTCTGCAAAACATAAATTGCATAGAGTTAAGCTATATTCCAACATTTTAATCAACGATTGCTCATGTTTTGACAGTAAAATAAGTATGTAAAAACACACTTATCAAGTAGCAAGTAATAACCACTGATCTACAATCCTTTTTCGTGTTTTAAGAGAAGATTTTGATAAAAGTTGATAAAATGTGTGGTTGAAAAGTTGTGGGTCCCATGTGGTTAAAATTAATTTTATTTTGACTTGAGATTTTAATTGGATTTTAATCCAAACCAAACGGGGGCTAAATATTTAGATCAGTGAGAAGACTTGAAACTTACAAGCCATTCTGACATCTGTTTCTCACCTCCCTCTCAATCCATCTCACTCTTAGCCATGACCCCGCCTCTCTCCCATCCTCATCTCCCTCAGTTACTATCTGCTTCCTCCGCCATTTGCTTCCCCATGGAAGAAGACTCAATAAGTGGGCTCATTAGGTTTTTCGTTGTTTATTTGAAACTTGGTAATATCGAAATATAAAATTTACTATATTTTCATATCATTTTGGATTGTGTATCCGTAGTCCTCTTTCCCCCCTAAATAGTGATACTTTTCTTTGGGTTCCCATATTTGAAATTGTTATCACCATCATACTCTTTATGTTATTTATTTTTGGGTTGTCTGAGTTGTTTCTGCTTGAATCGTTGAGCATCAGAATCATCATTTTACTCTTGAAAACTAGGAATTCTGTAAATTTAGATACTTTTTGATGTAATTCGGTAACAAAAATTGATTTTTGTTTTTCACTGTACTTTGACCAATAGTGAACATGTAATGCTCTTCGTTGATAAATTGGAAATAACCAGATACCAACTGGTGGCGTGTATTTAACTGGGACGAGAATGGGATGTATTCTTCCATACCCATTATGTGTTTAGGACAAGGTATTTGGATGTATTCAGGAATGGGTAGGGCCCACTGCCATCCCTAGTTTTGAACGACAACTTGTGCATGCAAAAATTTGTGCTGTGTCTTTTGCCCTGCTTTGTTACATTTTGCTTTACTTTTCAAAGTGGATTATATCAGATGAATCTTACCCTTCAATAGAAATGACGACTGAAAGTTGTGCAATTAGCTATGGGAAATATCAAATGCTTACAAGACATTGCTCTGTCATGGAATTCTAGCATTAATTATTCATGTGATATTCTCATTTCTAGCAAAAGAAAAATGCAAATCAATCAATGCAGCCTTGAAACAAGTATAATTACAGTTTTCTTGAATATCTGAATATCAAATATATTTGTGCCTTTCCATTTACATGTCAAATGGACAGCAAGAAGTGGAAGCTGCTTATACAATCACGGGGTCGTTCTTTTATATTTTCAACATCAACACCGGTGCCTGTTGTTGCCGCTGCTCATGGTTAGATTTTGTACAAGTATATGAGAATGTTCCTTTGCATGGTTTATCACTCTACCATAGTATCTCACATTTAATCACTACTAATTTTTAACCTTTGAAAAAACATTTGTTCATACCATCATCCAGGTTTACAGTATAGCAGTTCGTAGTTATGGTTAAAATACATAAAATTGAGAACTTAATAGGATGTTAAATGGGGCCTTCTGCTATTGATTAAGCTGCATTTTCTTGTTTTAATATAACTTTTGTAGCGGCTGTAAGTGTGGCAAAGGAGGAGAGATGGCGTAGAAGAGCTATCTGGAACCGAGTGAGAGACTTCCAAGCTTTGACGGGAATCCCTGTCACAAGTCCTATAATTTCACTTGTTGTGGGCAGTGAAGAGAAGGCCATACAAGCTAGCCGGTCTCTCTCTCTCACCCCCCCCACTCTCTCTCATTTTATGGTTCCCCATGTAAGTTTGGTGATGTTCCTAACTGTCGTAATCACTGTGAATCAGGCATCTTTTGAAATTAGGTTTTCACATAACTGCAATCAGGCCCCCAACAGTGCCACCAAACTCCTGCAGGTTTGTTGCATTTGTATGTCTTTGAATTTTAGTGGCGACTCACTCATTCTTTGGTGGTCCTATTTGCGATACCTGTAATTTAGGGTTCTTGTAGAGGGGGAATATGTTTATTTGGGCCAGTTCTTCACTTATGTTGTTCGATAACGAGGTAGATGCAATTCTTTTGTAGGTTCAGTTCTTTAATATTATTGTGTAGGGTCATCTTATTTACACCAAAACATAATATGAATGTTGGTTAGTCCTTCCAAACAGGAGATAATGAAATAAAAAATTTAAGATCTTGTTGTCTGGTGCCGATCTGCAATTCTCGCCACTTTTGCCATATCCTGCACCTGTTTCCTGGTTAAGAAAACGTCTCCTCATTTTGATTAGTTAGAAACCGTTGGATAAGATCCTTGCCTGAAACTAGAAGAGATAGTTCACTAACCTATTGAAGTAAGAAGTTTTGTCCAGAAGCCTTGGGCTAAAAGACAGATTTAAGGAACAAGGTTCCAAAAGAGAGACGAGCCTTAATGCAACTAAAGCTGGGAAAGTTTCAGTTTGGTGTGTGTTTGGAAATCAACTTGGAAATTTTGTTGAGTCTTCTAGTTGAGGACACTCGTACAAACTTGGAGTTTTGGTTTCGTTTCTATCCACTATTGATGAATATTGGTTTTGCTCCTTACAGGTTAAGGATAACTCTGAGCGCAGTACACACATTGGATGATTTGAGAAAGCTCACAAATGCATTGTCTCATTGCGTCAATTTTCAGGAGATCGAATTCTTGTGCACAAACCTTAACTCCAAACTTTAGTGTTCTATCCTATTCTTCTATCGATCTGGGAGTCTCTTTTCAGTTGTCGTTAGGCATTTGATATGAACTATTTATCATTTTGTTGTAGATATCAACGAAGTCCTTTATAAGGACTGAGGCAACTTCTGATGAATCACATTTATGTTCGTTGAATTTAAAGACAAAAGTAGAAGGCAATTTGAGCTCATTTTGGTGCTAGTTAATTTTTGTTTAGAATTTTGTTTGCATGCAACCCAACCCCACTACTGCCCTTCCCCGCCATTTTCCCCACTGTTCCTCCATGTCCCTACCCAGTTTCTCCGTCCTCCCTTTCGCAGCCACTACACTCTTTCACCTATTGACAAGCAGCAAAATTGGCAAGAAAAGAGAAAGGGAAGAAGGGGGTGATAGGGGAGGAGGCAGAAGTGGGAAGCTGTAGCAGGGAAGAAGTTACATATTTATGTTTCAGATCCACTATTGACTCTGGTGAGCAGAAGTGAAGATTTGACTATGTCCAATCAACTTTACTTCATTTCGCACCTATTTTAGCACTTTTATCACTTGTTAAAGTTCAAAAGCACTATCGTGGATTCTTTTTAGGATGAAGAAGTCGTCAAATTGCTCAACAATTGGTTTGTTAGTATCATGGTAAGATTCTACAGTTCTAAGAAACGAAATATTTTCATTAACATTATGAGTGCTTTAACAAGTTTCTGTGATCTGCATTTCCATTCGCCATGTTCTTCATTTTTCTTCCACCTGCCGGATTGTCCTTACTTTTGATATAAGCCACCATGACTACTTAAAACCTGATTTTGGTACAAACTTGGACCGAAAGGCCTGTTCAGAAACTTGATTTGCTGAATGATTTATTCTTTGCTCACGTGCAGAATAGACCCAGTCAATTCGTACACCATCATTCTGGACAAAGTCTTTGGATTCTTCAATTGCTGAAGCTGCATGATCAAATTTTGGAGGAAGACTTCTATGCACTTTTTCGACGACCCTTTTGTCTTAGATTGTATCTCCGCAACTTTTGATTTGGTTTACTATCTCCTAGACTCGTGAAGAGAACTCATGAATCGACTTTCATTCTTCCATTTTTAGATTTTCAAGATCTTTCCACAAAGATTGAAGCTTCAAGGCTATTGTTTTCTCCGAACTTTGAAATTCTTGCTTTAAAATTTGCCGTGAATCTTTGGTCTTTTTAACACCAATGATACGAGGAAAAAATCGATTTACCTACTCCTTGTTGAACATATTGCAACGCCATTAGGTCTCTCTTTCTACATTCTTTTTGCAATTTTTGACCCTCTTCATCATCTTCACTTGGAACTTCAAACTCCTCATCTTCAATGATATACCGAAGATCCAAAGAAATGTAGAAAGTTCGCATTTAGTTGCTTCAATACTCAAAGTGCTTGCATGTAAATATTGGAGCTTGACTCGGAGACTGAGTGAATATAGAGGCTGGTTCCATTGAGTCGGAATTCTAATATTAGTTCTCGAAATTGTTGGTACTGGTGTTGAACTTTGCTTCAGCCAATCACTAGTTGGCTCTTAGGAAACCAGCAGAAATGATTGTTGTTGCTACGTGCTGTTGTTTCAAGTGAACATATTTGAAACTGTTCCTCACGAGCAGAGGAATATCCGAAGTTAATGATGTCACTTGCTGAATTTAGTTTAGCAATGCATTTCAGTAGAGTTTGAACACCGAGAGGGCCAAGCACACTGGTCAGTGAAGATGATGCTGAAATTTTCTATTGAATTGCCTACTGCTGGTCACTGCTGGTCTTTAATGTGGTGATCTCCAATGTCTTTGATGCTTTTGAAGACTGCAAATTACTTTGAATTTTAACCACCTTTCTCTTGGCAATTGGCGAATCGATATACAAAATTCTGTGCACTTTCCAAACCATTTAGCCAATTACCATTGGAAGATTTCTTTATCAAAAAGCACTGGCCAGTGATAAAGTCTGTACTATGATCAAAAGTCATCTAGTTGGTGAATTTCTAACCAATATTTGCCAACAGTATTAAATACAAATATTGGTTCTTCTTTGCTGCTGAGCCCCTGTTTGACAGTTTTTTTTTTGCCATCCCTAAAAAAATATTTTGTTGTACAAATATGTGGTTGATAATGAGTGTGAAAAAAGAATGAGAGAGAATGATTGTCGAACAAGGGCTTAAGTTTTCACCGTAAAATTGCCATTACTAGAACCTAGAAGCCTACCTGCTCTTGCTATAAACTCTACACAATTGTAAGAATTTTAGGGCACGGGTAAAACATGTCGAGCTACTAATGCATGAATGAAGCTCTAGTTTATCTCTGTACCTTCGACATGAATCAAGAAATATTTATCGTTAGACTACGGCGTGTTTTTGAACTATTTTCTGACAAAGAAATCTTCCTTGGCTAAATGATTTGTATATGGATTTCACTGAAAAGATCTCGAGAAATTTACGTTCAAATACTACATTCCAACAATTTGACCTCTGAATTCTTATTTATTTTATTTTTACTTTCTAGGAATGGAAAAACAAATCTTTCTAAAAAAATATATTTTATTTTAAAATTCTTGATATACAAATCTTACGTGTGGTCACTAATACTGCTAAAAGTTAAATTGCAAAAAATATCAATTATACAACCATATGCTCAAAGAAAAAGTATACGTGTATGCACGAACACAGAGACAGTGGAGGAATTAATGCATCTGACAAACATATTTAGTAACATTGCTACTTGTCAAATTAAATTGCATAATTGATCCTTGCCATTATAGGATTAGTTATCCTTATGTTCTTATAAATCAGACTATCCATTGGTTTCCAGTTTAATCCATTGATCTCTATTTAAACTTCATTCAGAAAACAAGATAAGATTTAATGAGGCTGAGAATAAGTAGTTAAAAGGAACGTACGTAAAAATTAGAAGTCACAATACATCACGCACAAAAATAAATACTGAGAACTAAACCTAATCAAAGAAAACTAGGTTCTAACATGCAGCAAATTTTGTTGCACCATCTCCACATGAACGAAGGGTACTCGAAAAGGAATGGAAAAACACATCTTTCCCGCATGCATGCTCACAAATTTTCTCGAATTTTCCACTGCTCTCACTTGACAAATTGTACTGATAAACCATTGAATCTGTTGCAATGAGCAGAACTTTTCTGTTCAGAACCGTAAAACCGGCCACCGCTAGATCAGATCCCTCCAACTCCAATCCCATGTCTTGTACGTGCATCTCAAAAACCTGATGCCATGAACTTTTTTCTTTATCAGTTCGCACCCAGATGCTAAACACATTATTGTACAATTTGACTAAACATATAGACCGCATAGAATTGCCTGAATTTCCCCACTTAAAAATACTTAGTCTGCAATCTATATCGTGAATACCTCTCCTTGAATTTTCAGGCAATTTCAAGAACTTTGTAATGCTGTTCTCGACATCATAAGCTACAATGTATGGCCAAAAGAATGGATTGTCTTCTCCAAAATATGGACCGTTGTTGGAAAGTAGATAGACCACTCCATTCTGACAAAACGCTGTTTCGTAGCAAATAGATTGGCCTGCACCAACCTTTATTCTCCCTCCATCTTTCCAAATTTTTTCTCTAGGTGAGTAAATTTTGCAGAGGGGGTCAGAACCCCAATCAGATGGCCACATTATTGACATCAACATGAAGTCATCAGTAATCTTTTCGACATTATTGCATTCAAAAACGATTCTTAAGTTTCTTTCAGAATTGAAACCATATGGGTGGGATATTTCCAACCAATACTGGGTTGCTGGATTGCATATAAATAATGGTTTTATGTCGTTTGTGAAGTTTCTACAGCAAACCAGCCCATTACTCGAAGCAAGAACCCTACCAATTCTTGCAATAAATTCAAGAGAACTGTAAGGCACTTGTAAGCCATCTATGGAGCTTCTAATGCATGAATGAAGCTCTAGAACACCTGAGCACCACAGCCATGAATTTGTATGCGGTTGAATAAAGAAATCTTTATCACCAACCAACTGCGTCTTTTCTAGCGGTGGCAACGAGCCGAGCCGGGAAAAAAAAGCTCGGGCCGAGCCCGAGCTTTTTTTGACCGAGCTTTTTTCGGCCTGAGCCGAGCCGAGCCGGGCCCGGCCAAAAAAAGAGAGGCTCGGCCCAAGCCTTAGCGGGCCGAGCCGGCTCGGATTTTTTGGTTTTTTTTTTTTCTTTCTTATTTAGCTGCCTTTGCGAGCGGCCTAAAAATAAACACTGCGAGCGACAAAGTTCTTTGAGCGATAGCTTGTTGCCTTGTAGCGGCTGCGCGGCTCTTCTTTGCGACGGACGACTTGCACAAATTTCGTAATTCTTGACGACTTCTTGCTTCAAATTTTTTTTTTTTTTTTTTTTTATTGGAGGCTCGCCCGGGCCACGGGCCGGCCCGGGCTCGAGCCGACTCCCCAAAGTGGGGCTCGGCCCGAGCCTGGGCTCGGTTCCACCGAGCCCGAACCGGGCCCGGCTCGGGCTTTTTCCGAGCCGAGCCTGGGCCGTCCGAGCCTCCGAGCTTTTTTGCCACCGCTAGTCTTTTCGCATTGATTTTTAACAAAGAAATTATCGAATGGTATTTGGCTAAAAGGTTTGGAAAGTGAAGAGAATTTGTATATGGATTTCACAGGTAGCCATGAGAAGATCTCCATAAATTCATGCTCGTATTCCATTGTTTTTTATTTTTTGACGTAAGAAAAGAGAATATATAATCTGATTAATTTTAACAGCGAAGAGCATTACTACTCCAATGTCATATGCATTGCCGCATTGGCTTCTTATATGTACAATTTTGCTTTTGAATTCCTATTTCCTAATCCTTGATGAATTAGGGTTTTCTAGCCTTATTAGGATACAGAATATTCTGATCGAATATGAATAATGTTTTTGGAAATAAATTAGTTTCCATAAAGGAACCATACAAAATTGGCAACCGTTTGAACTTTCTTGAAATTTAATTAGCGGGAAATTAATTATTGGTTACCATATAATTTCTGATTTTTGAAATAAATCAATAATATTAATTAAAAAAAATAAACACTCCAATTTAAGAACTGATTATATATTTGTGTTAATTAGACGGGGTGTTTTCGAAATAATCATTATTAAATTAAATATTAAGCGTGTGAATGATTTTCAAATTATGATTAAAAAAACTAATTAATAATTTAATGACAAATATATAGGTATATATTCCAAATACATTACAGACGTATATTATTTTGTTTTTAATTGTTTACAATTGACTAGAATTTTTTCCTGTATTGTAAAGTCACAGTTGTAACTTCGATTTGGTGAATGAAAGCCCATTTCCCAAAAAAAAAAAAAAAAGCACTATGGATATCTAATCTACCCAAAGAATTCCCACCTCAAAATTAAGGTGGACAATGTATGATCAAATTAAGTTGTCGTGAAATGAAGGAGGATTCTTTTTAGGATGAAGAGGTCGTCAAATTGCTCAACAATTGGTTTGTTAGTATCATGATAAGATTCTACAGTTCTAAGAAACGAAATATTTTCATTAACATTACGAGTGCTTTAACAAGTTTCATTGACAAGTGGGTTGATTGATTTATTTATTTTGCAAATAATGCAAGAGCGAGAATTATCGGGTTTCTGTGATTTGCATTTCCATTCGCCATGTTCCTCATTTTTCTTCCACTTGCAGGATTGTCCTTGCTTTTGATATAAGCCACCATGACTACTTAAACCTGATTTTGGTACAAACTTGGACCGAAAGGCCTGTTTAGAAACTTGATTTGCTGAATGATTTATTCTTTGCTCACGTGTAGAATAGACCCAGTCAATTCGTACACCATCATTCTGGACAAAGTCTTTGGATTCTTCAATTGCTGAAGCTGCATGATCAAATTTTAGAGGAAGACTTCTATGCACTTTTTCGACGACCCTTTTGTCTTAGATTGTATCTCCGCAACTTTTGATTTGGTTTACTATCTCTTAGACTCATGAAGAGAACTCATGAATCGACTTTCATTCTTCCATTTTTAGATTTTCAAGATCTTTCCACAAAGATTGAAGCTTCAAGGCTATTGTTTTCTCCGAACTTTGAAATTCTTACTTTAAAATTTGCCGTGAATCGTTGGTCTTTATAACGCCAAAGATACGAGGAAAAAATGGATTTGCCTACTCCTTGTTGAACATATTGCAACGCCATTAGGTCTCTCTTTTTATATTTTTTATGCAATTTTTGACCCTCTTCATCATCTTCACTTGGAACTTCAAACTCCTCATCTTCAATGATGTACCGAAGATCCAAAGAAATGAAGAAAGTTCGCATTTAGTTGCTTCAATACTCAAAGTGCTTGCATTTAAATATTGGAGCTTGACTCGGAGACTGAGTGAATAAAGATGCTGGTTCCATCGAGTCTGAATTCTGATATTAGTTCTCTAAATTGTTGGTACTGGTGTTGAACTTTGCTTCAGCCAATCACTTGGCTCTTAGGGAACCAGCAGAAATAATTGTAGTTGCTAAGTGCTGTTGTTTCAAGTGAACATATTTGTAACTGTTCCTCACGAGCAAAGGAATATCCGAAGTTAATGATGTCGCTTGCTGAATTTAGTTTAGCAATGCATTTCAGTAGAGTTTGAACACCGAGAGGGCCAAGCACACTAATCAGTGAAGATGATGCTGAAATTTTCTATTGAATTTCTCAGCTTTAGATTGCCTACTGCTGGCCACTGTTTGTGTATGGTTGAAAGATTTGAAATTAACCTACTCTAATACCAAATTTGTTGGGTGCGGACTGCGGAAGTTAAAATATTTTAGAACTCTGAATTTGTTCGAGGAATTTGTTTGTATACAAGAGTAGCTACAAATCACCCATTTTGAAAATTTTTTCGTCGCAATTAAAAACACCACAATTATGCCTTGCTTATATATGAAGCAGCAGTTGACAATTCTGGAGAATGATGTTTCCAAGTGCAGCCCTTTAGATTCCCATGTCAAGACTTCTCCTTCCAATGTGTAGACTTCTTGTTCCAAGCAATGTTGTGGTCTTTACTGTGGTGATCTCCAATGTCTTTGAATGCTTTTGAAGATTGCAAATTACTTTGAATTTTAACAACCTTTCTCTTGGCAATTAGTGAATCGATATACAAAATTCTCTTCACTTTCCAAACCATTTAGCCAATTACCATTGGAAGATTTCTTTATCAAAATGCACTGGCCGGTGATAAAGTCTATACTATGATCAAAAGCCATCTAGTTGGTGAATTTCTAACCAATATTTGCTAACTGTATTAAATACAAATATTGGTTCTTCTTTGCTGCTGAGCCCCTGTTTGACTTTTTTTTTTTCTTTTCAGAAATTAAACGGGGCGGCCGGGCAAAATTCCCAGCCCCTGAATGTCCTATTAAGCGGGTAATCCCCATCTCATTCGGGGTGAGGTCTCGCGGGTAACGAGTTTGTCGGATTTTTTTGCCATCCCTAAAAAAATATTTTATTGTACAGATATGTGGTTGATAATGAGTATGTGAAAAAAGAATGAGAAAGAATAATTGTCGAACAAGGGCTTAAGTTTTCACCGTAAAATTGCCATTACTAGAACCTAGAAGCCTACCTGCTCTTGCTATAAACTCTATACAACTGTAAGAATTTTAGGGCACAGGTAAAACATGTCGAGCTACTAATGCATGAATGAAGCTCTAGTTTATCTTTGTACCTTCGACATGAATCAAGAAATATTATCGTTAGACTATGGCGTGTTTTTGAACTATTTTCTGACAAAGAAATCTTCCTTGGCTAAATGATTTGTATATGGATTTCACTGAAAAGATCTCGAGAAATTTACGTTCAAATACTACATTCCAACAATTTGACCTCTGAATTCTTATTTATTTTATTTTTACTTTCTAGGAATGGAAAAACAAATCTTTCTAAAAAAATATATTTTATTTTAAAATTCTTGATATACAAATCGTGAACCGTCACTTATATGCCATGTAAAAATACTACAAGCGATAGTCTTCACTGCGAATATCATTCCTCATTATTTATAGGTAATCCAACAACCCAGTATTGGTTGAAAATTTCACAACCAGATGGTTTCAATTGTGAAAGAGAAAAATTGCTTTGAATGAACCATGCTATATATGTGTAGCAAATTTGTAAATGTAATGGGGCCATCTGATTGGGATTCTGAGAATTAGTATGTAATCATCAAGAATTTCACTGTGATTTTTAAGTCTATACTATGATCAAAAGCCCTCTAGTTGGTGAATTTCTAACCAATATTTGCTAACTGGATTAAATACAAATATTGTTTTTTCTTTGCTACTTAGCCCCTGTTTGACAGTTATTTTTCTTTTTAGAAAGAACGATTTTTTGAATAGTAAATTTTGGAAGGATGTGTAGTTAAAAAGTAAGGAAAAAATTGAATTTACATAAAAAAATATTTTATTGTGCGAATGTATGGTTGTCAAACAAGGGCTTACGTTTTCACCGTGAAATTGCCATTACTAGAACCTAGAAGCTTACCTGCTCTTGCTATAAACAACTGCAAGAATTTTAAGGCACGGGTAAAACATGCCAAGCTACCCACATGAATGAAGCTCTAGTTTATCTTTGTACCTTCGACATGAATCAAGAAATATTTATCGTTAGACAACGGCGTGTTTTTGAACTATTTTCTGACAAAGAAATCTTCCTTTGCTAAATGATTTGTATATGGATTTCACTGAAAAGATTTCGAGAAATTTACATTCAAATACTACATTCCAACAATTTGACATCTGAATTCTTATTTATTTTATTTTTACTTTCTATGAATGGAAAAGCAAATCTTTCTAAAAAAAATATTTTATTTTAAAATTATTAAATATAGTATTTTGAATATGGCTTACTTCATGAAATTTGCCCGAACAAGGTTGGGTCTACCAATCGAAATAAATAAAAACCTATTGTTTATTCATTAATAATCGAAAAAATTTAAGTTTTAATACTTTGAGCATATATCCAAAGAGAGTGATTAGATGAAAACTAAATATTGCCTGCACTGAAAACCTCATTAAATCTGAACATTAGTAACATTATGATTTATTTGGCAGAAGTCTAGTTGAACTTGATCTCTATTTAAACTTCATTGAGAAAACGAGATAAGATTTAATGAGGCTGAGAATAAGTAATTAAAAGGAACGTAAAAATTAGAAGTCACAATACATCACGCACAAAAATAAATACTGAAAACTAAACCTAATCAAAGAAAACTAAGCTCTAACATGCAGCAAATTTTGTTGCACCATCTCCACATGAACGAAGGGAACTCGAAAAGGAATGGAAAAACACATCTTTCCCGCATGCATGCCCACAAATTTTCTCGACTTTTCCACTGTTCTCACTTGACAAATTGTACTGATAAACCATTGAATCTGTTGCAATGAGCAGAACTTTTCCGTTCAGAACTGTAAAACCGGCCACCGCTAGATCAGATCCCTCCAATCCCATGTCTTGTACGTGCATCTCAAAAACATGATGCCATGAACTTTTTTCTTTATCAGTTCGCACCCAGATGCTAAATAAATTATTGTACAATTTGACAAAACATATAGACCGCATAGAATTGTCTGAATTTCCCCACTTAAAAATACTTAGTCTGCAATCTAGATCGTGAATACCTCTCCTTGAATTTTCAGGCAATTTCAAGAACTTTGTAATGCTGTTCTCGACATCATAAGCCACAATGTATGGCCAAAAGAATGGACTGTCTTCTCCAAAATATGGACCGTTGTCGGAAAGTAGATAGATCACTCCATTCTGACAAAACGCTGTTTCGTAGCAAATATTTCGGCCTGCACCAACCTTTATTCTCCCTCCAACTTTCCAAATTTTTTCTCTGGGTGAGTAAATTTTGCAGAGGGGGTCAGAACCCCAATCAGATGCCCCCATTATTGACATTAACATGAAATCATCAGTAATCTTTTCGACATTATTGCATTCAAAAACGATTCTTAAGTTTCTTTCATAATCGAAACCATATGGGTGGGATATTTCCAACCAATACTGGGTTGCTGGATTGCATATAAATAATGGTTTTATGTCGTTTGTGAAGTTTCTACAACAAACCAGCCCATTACTCGAAGCAAGAAACCCACCAATTCTTGCAATAAATTCAAGAGAACTGTAAGGCACATGTAAGCCATCTATGGAGCTTCTAATGCATGAATGAAGCTCTAGAACACCTGAGCACCACAGCCATGACTTTGTATTCGGTTGAATAAAGAAATCTTTATCACCAACCAACTGCGTCTTTTCGCATTGATTTTTAACAAAGAAATTATCGAATGGTATTTGGCTAAAAGGTTTGGAAAGTGAAGAGAATAATTTGTATATGGGTTTCACAGGTAGCCGTGAGAAGATCTCCATAAATTCTTGCTCGTATTCCATGGTTTTTTATTTTTTGACGTAAGAAAAGAGAAGATATAATCTGATTAATTTGAACAGTGAAGAGAATTACTACTCCAATGCTATATGCATTGGCTTCTTATATATACAATTCCTATTTCCTAATCCTTGATGAATTAGGGTTTTCTCGCCTTATTAGGATACAGAATCTGATCGAATATGAGTAATGTTTTTGGAAAATAAATTAGTTTCCATAAAGGAACCATACAAAATTGGCAACCCTTTGAACTTTCTTGAAATTTAATTAGCGGGAAATTAATTATTGGTTACCACATAATTTCTGATTTTTGAAATAAATCAATAATATTGTTTCAATTGATTGTTTGTATCAGTTATGGAACATTATGTAAGTATGACAATGCGAAGAGAACAATTGTAATTTTTATATTTTTCACATTTTTTTTATTGTGATCCTAACTCAAAATGTCCTCGTTTGTCACTATATTGCATTGTTTTTTGATAAAGAAATCTTGCAATGGCATTTGGATAAATGAGTTGGAGAGGAAATGAAATTTGCATATCGATTTTTTCCGTAGCCAAGAGAAGATCTCCAAAAATTAATGTTCAAATCCCATGATTTTTTGTAAAGATAAAAGACGAGGGAGAGAATCTTCTAAGTCTTGAAGGCGGTGAACGGATACACGAGCTTCTCGAATTGTTGCCTAAAACTTTATTGTAAGGGATTTGAGCCTCAAGAACACGCGGAAGCAAACAATTATATTCACCAAGAATACCGAGAACAATTTACACAAAGGAAAATCAATTGTTACAATGGGCTCAGAAATTCACAAAGACATTGTACCCGTCTGTACAATATAGTAGCGGCCTCAAAACACCCAAACCCTAAGATAATAAACCAAGAAGCTACTCCAATGGACCGATCGAACAAATCGACCTTCAACTCACAAATCCCCTTCAATCACTAAGACAATATCACAAAGATAATATTCACTAAGAACAATGATTAAAACCAAGTGTTTTAATCCCTCACAAAGAACAAAACCAAGGAAGGAAGAAATGAGCAGAACACAGAAGCCGAAACCCTTTTCACGCACCAAGCAAAAAGGAAGTTCTCTGTTTTTACGCACAAAGCCAGGAACAATAATGGAATGAATTAATCTCACAAGGTTAGTATATATAACAACCCAACAAAACAGCCTGCTAATGAGCCCATTTATCAACCAACTAATTCAGCCCATTAATCAACTAATTAACTAATAAGCCCACTTATCAA
Organism: Fraxinus americana; assembly: GCA_035079005.1. Lineage (NCBI taxonomy): Eukaryota > Viridiplantae > Streptophyta > Magnoliopsida > Lamiales > Oleaceae > Fraxinus > Fraxinus americana. The sequence continues at coordinate 33,504,237 of CM068710.1, read as the reverse complement.
CTAAGCAAACCCATTTGTTAACCGGGCCAGAGCAACTAACTTGGATTTATTACTTGGGCTTGAGTTTTGGGCTTGAAACTAATATTGTGTTATTGGGCAATGATAATGTATCCGTTCCAACAATATTTGGGCCAAGCCCATTTCATTATTGCCTCATAGTTGAATATAAATGACAAAATTGGCATCAATATTCAACATTTATTTTTCTAAATGCTTGGCGAATTAGTTTAACGAGATAGAATAATACAGGGAGCTTTGTTGGCAGGGGGTGTGGTTGAATCAGAAGAGTAGGCTGACAGGTTGCTGGTGGGATTACTGGATTAGGTACGAACAACGGGAGAGCAGGACCAGGTGGTTGCTGTGGATGAGAGTCAAGGAGCTGTTTGTTGTTTTTCTTCTTCTGACTCGTGCTGGTCTCTCCATTTCTTCAGATTGAAGTAGCGGTGGCAACGAGCCGAGCCGAGCCCGAGCCGGGAAAAAAAAGCTCGGGCCGAGCCCGAGCTTTTTTGGACCGAGCTTTTTTCGGCCCGAGCCGAGCCGAGCCGGGCCCGGCCAAAAAAAGAGAGGCTCGGCCCGAACTTTTGGCCCGAGCCTTAGCGGGTCGAGCTGAGCCCGGGCCGAGCCGGCTCGGATTTTTTGGTTTTTTTTTCTTTCTTCTTTAGCGCTTTGCAGTGCTAAAAATAGCTGTCACAGGCAGCAAAGTCCGTCAAGCAGCCTTTGTCGGCCTGTAAGAAATAGCGCTTGTCGTCGCCCAAAATTTGTCGCCTTTGCATAAAGAAGAAGAAGAGCAGTGCGCAAGTCACGGGCGTGAGCCGTGTATCGCAGAAGAAGTCGCTAACAGCAGCTTGCTGCTTCAAAAAAATTTTTTTTTTTTTTAATGGAGGCTCGCCCGGGCCACGGGCCGGCCCGGGCTCGAGCCGACTCCCCAAAGTGGGGCTCGGCCCGAGCCCGAGCCGGGCCCAGCTCGGGCTTTTTCCGAGCCGAGCCCGGACCGTCCGAGCCTCCGAGCTTTTTTGCCACCGCTAGATTGAAGCCCATGGAAAAAGGAATTAGATATACACACAGGGTTTGTTTAGTTTGATTATTATTATTTTTTTTGGTAATTTGATTATTTGTTAATGTAATTGATGCAACATTATTATTTTTTTAAAAAAATTGACATGAAACTTTTGATTTATTACTTTGCCTTTTCAATTATATGAGTTGTAAATGATTTGGACATATAAAAATTTGTTTAAAATATTACATTATATATGTTTAATATATTTTTTTTAAAAATAAAAGTCTCCAAAAGTCTTTAAATGTCTCTAGTGAAAGTCTCCAAAAGTCCATGAAAAACTTTTACTAAAATCTTATCAAATCTATCTAAATCACTTGAAAGTTCACAAAGTCTCCAAAAATCATCCATTTTACAAAATCTCCAAAAGTCTCTAAAAGTCCCAATTGAATACACCCTCCTAAAAGTATACAAAGAGCATTGTCGTTTCACACATGTTTAAAAAATAAGAACATAAGGCCATGTTTGATAGTATTTCTTTTCCATGGAATTAGGAATTGGTTTTTCATTTTTCACATTTTTGCTTGTTTGATAGGCAAAATTTTTTTGGCAAATGATTTTCCACACAACCCTCTTTTTGGTCATTTTTCTTGGTTTCTGAGGAAAAACTTTTCCCACCACTTTGGTGGGAAAAGCTTTTTCTAGGCAACTTTTTCCTTTTTATTTTATTTATTTATTTATTTTATTGCAGTGGAAACAAACTTTATCCCTAATTGTAATAAATTATATCTCTTTAATGGACAATTTTCATGAAAAATAAAGTCAAACGAATATCAAAAGATCCAAAATTTCAATATTTTCCAAGTGAAAAATTATACCAATCAAACACAATTAATTGACAATTTCTAGTAAAACAAGTTCTAGACAATTCAATTCCCTGAAATTCATTTTCTTTCCACTCAAATTTCATTCTTGCAATCAAACAGACCCTAACTAAAAATAAATAAGTTTGTTCAAATGTGTTAAAAATAAAAATGTACACATACTTCTTTTTAAGCTTAGAGCATGTTTAGGTTTGCTTCTTTTGAGATTTCTTAGTTTGATAACGTCACTCTTAATGCTTCTAAAAGAGTTGAGATATTTGGTCTCGAACTTATTGTGAAAATTGTAATAGCAAGATGAAGAAAAAAGCTAGGGTTCCCAAAACAAGATGAGTACAATCGGGTTAATTAGAAAAGAGAGATTACAAGGGAATAAATAGCAAAAAAACTAAACTACCCTAATCAAGTAAATAAAACTATCATTCTACCCTTAATATAAAACTAATATATTTAATAATTCCCCTCAAACTCACGATACTGTTGCAAGAAGTATCGAGAGTTTGCCAATCAAGAAACGAAAACGATGAACCGAATGTGACTTCGTGAAGAAGTTAGCAAACTGCAACAATGAAGAGACAAAATATAGGAAAATAGTGTCAGTCTACAGAAATCAAATTTTCAAAATTGCTTGTATGTCAATCAAGTCGAACAAAGAACTCAAAGTTGATGATAATGAAAAATTATCATCTACCAATCTAACCAAACAGATGCAAATTTCAAATTCCAACTCCACAAATACCAAATGAATTGGATGCAAATTTCAAATACGCCGAACCAACACTAAATCAAATTCCAGATTAACTGGACATAAACCAAACCAAACCAAATTCCTGATGAATTGGACATAGACCAAATCAAATCCCAGATGAACTGGACATACACCAAACCAAATTCTCAATCCCATGAATCGGGCATATACCAAACAAATTCACAATCCCATGAACTGGGCATATTACCAAAAGCTTAAAGAAAACTCCAAATCACAAAAACCCTTTGCAAATAAATCAATCAATGCACACCCAACACAAATATCAGCTTCAAAATACCCAGTTTTCAACACAAAACCTAAAATTACCACATAACAGATCCCAAACTTCCCAGCCCACTACTACCTAAACAATTTCATCATTCATAACTTAAGCCAATTCACTGAGCCCATTAACTCAGGCCTCCTGTCCATTACCCGTCGCCTGCAACACCATCGGTTCCACCACTATTATCACCATCCGCCACCACACAGCCAAGAATACCACGAACACCCCTGCACACCAATGAAACTCCAGCAAAAAGAAGACCAGAGTCACTCCGCAAAAGAAGACCAGAATAAGAAGAGTAGCCAACCAAAAACACACTTCCAGTCCACCAAATGTAGAAGCAACATAACCAAGCTGTCCGAGCACTTAAAAGCTTACATTTACAGCGGCATCAATTGAAGGATCTGAAGACTATTTTACTTTGAATTCCTCCAGAAATGACTGCAGAAGAACAAGTCACTGGATTCCAAAAATTGGCCGAGTGAGCAACACAAGGCGGCTTGCCGGAAACGAAATTTAAAAGTTAATTTGTTTAGAATCGAAACAGCTCTGATACCATGTGCTTCAAAAGCTTACACGACAAGCTGGAGTAGTTGGTTCAAGAAAATCAAATAGAAGTACATAAAGTTTAAGATTTCATATTATCGTGTGAAAACAAAGAAACTCTTATCAGCATATGAGACTGTAGTTTGAAGATTAATAAAAAGAAAGTTCAAGGATCACATGGATTTTGTGGGTAAGCCCCCGTTTGGTGCACATTTTGAAGTAAGAATGCATTTTTACCGTTGATGCGATGGGGAATGTGGTTGAAAATGAAAGAAAAGTTATTGATGAGATAGAAAATATTATTTTATTGAAAAATGTGTGGTTGAAAATGAGTAGAATAATGAGAATAAAAAAAATAATGTGGATCAAACACGGTCTAAGTAACAGACAGACTTAATACCATGTGAGCAAGTGTAGAATGATAAATCCCAAACTCTTTAAACTTGGACATAAATACCCACCGTCAAACTGCAAAGTACTCATAATAACTTCTGCTTATTTGAGTTCGAATTGAGACGCTAAGTGAAATCGATCCAAATTCAAATACTCAGATACTGCATGCAGCATGCCATGTGTTTTTGACATACACATGATTTTCTTTTGCCAAGGCTATCAACTTTTCACATCTTATTCCAGTATTTACATTTTCAGAGCAAGGTTCTGAAATGACGTGGTAATGATCCAAATTCAAATTCTCGGACACTGTATGCAGCATGCCATATGATTTTGACACACGCGATGGTTTTCTTTTGCCAAGGCTATCGACTTTTCACATCTTATTCCAATATTTACATTTTCAGAGCAAGGTTCTGAAATGACATGGTAATGATCCAAATTCAATTTGTTTTTTCTTTTATCATTTGTATCTTGACTCTCAATTATACCGTGTTCAGCAGTAAATTTTGAAAATCATGAAAATTGTAATAGCAAGATGAAGAAGAAAGCTCTGATACTCCAGCTTGTCGTGTAAGCTTTTGAAGCACAAAGTTAATTTTTTTCATTTTTTTTGTGAATGCGTAGTTAAAAAGTAAAAAAAAATTATGAGAAAACATGCAAAATACAAATAAAGCCCAAGGATTGGCATTCTATTGCTGTCATTTTATATGTATATGGTTACAATTATATACGCTCCCAATGTGCCTATGATGTAGTACCTATAATATCATCATGACTCTCGAAGGCAATACCAAACCAAATACGACGAGTAGTGGGGTCATGAGCTAAGCCTTGGCTAAACCTTGAAAATCTTAATGCCATAATACATTTCAAATCCTCCTAGCCTTATCCTACTGCAATAATTTTTGCTAAAAAGAACGCATTTTAGAAGAATGTATAATTAAAAATGAGTGCGGTGGAGAAATAATTCTCAAATAAGCAAAATCAAAGAAGGTTTATAGTCATTTATTTATATAATAATAATTTTTTTTATTATAATTTTAAAAAAAAGGAAAAAGAAAATTTTGGACCCACAAAAATTCTCGAGTTGAAGCAACCGTCTCTTGAGATTCACATTCGAGTTTGGTTCAATCTAATATGATCAAACATGTCGTAAACTATTCATGGATGGGATTAATTTCAAAAATATTTATTTTATGGTCAAAATTAAAATGCTTATGATCAGTTCGAGTCATGGGTTTTGCAAACTTTGCGTTTGCATTAAAACTGTATATAGTTTCAAGGTGATAGTAAAGCAAGAAACACGGAATTAGAAACCTGCCTGAAATCTTGATATCAAACAAACAGAAATGGAGGTTTTGTCCTGAAAAACATAGCCAAATTCCAAGTTTTGTGATCTCACTAATCCTACTTTTACTTAAAAGGGAAGGGGGGGGGGGGGGGGGGGACACATTTTAATTGATTAATCAATTTTAGTTAATTTCTTGCGGCATGTTCTTGAAATCCCAAATTTTTGTTTGTAGGCCTCTAGTGTTTGATTTGTAGCATTTCCTTAGTTAAATAAAACAAGTTGAAAATGCATCTTTTTACAACTCCAATGCAATTAATATATTTTATAGTTTCTTTTACCTTGACTCGTGGAGCTAATTAAGTATTGAATGTCGTGTAATTTTTTACTTAATTATTACTCTTGTAGTCTTGTTTAGATTCAACGCAAGGCAAGTTTCTTGGAATTCAAAACAAATTTACTTATTTTTAAAGTTTTAGTACTCATAAATGATTTTATGCCCCCGTTTGGTGCACATTTTTTGAAAAATAATGTATTTTTACTGTTGATGTGATGAAAAATATGTAGTTGAAAAAGAAGGAAAAGTTATTGATGTAATGGAAAATGTTATTTTATTGAAAAATGTGTGCTAGAAAATGAGTAGAAGAATGAGAATGAAAAAATTAATGTGGGTCAAACAGGGCCTATATTAATCTTCGACATCTCAAATTTCCACTTAAGAGCAAGTTTGACTAAGTTGAAAAGAGATAGGACTCGAGTATTAGACAAGATAGATAGTTCGCCTAAAGCCTCCAATCTGTCGAAAGCTCCTTGGCAATTTTGTTTGAAGTCCTCAAATTGTTTGAGCCATTTAGTTGAAAGAGTTTACTTCTCAGAGTCAAATTAACTACAAATTAACTTTGATAGTTGGATTAACTTTAACCATATAATATTGAAAAATATTATAAATAAATAATCATTTTATTATTTTAAAATTGACAGTTCAATTGAAAATGTAAAGCCTTAAATTGTGCTATATATCGAAACATTTTGTAACAATGCAACGAGAGATTTATTTATTAAATGATAGTGATAGAAGGGTGCACCTTGAAAGAGCTACGAATCATTTTTTTTTTTTTAATTCAATAGAATTACTTTAATACTTTATGTATTAATCTTTCAACGTGCATATTCACATATGCTTAATTCAATATTTTATTAAATGGTAAACAATTTTCATAATACTTAGAACATTTTGAATCGTCTTTTTAAAGTTCAAATTGTTGGATTAACAATAAGTTTACTTATCTAAATTTGATCTTCGATACAATATAGTTACTTTACAAAAGGTCATTTCACATGCACAATAAAATTTAAACCATTGCATTTACTTACTTTATTTCCATGTTGAATCAGTTCATCATGTATTAAACTTTAAACCGTTACTTCAAAATGCTTCCCTATTTTCTTTTTCGTCAACCATTCGGAACGTGCACAATTTTCTCTCTCTCCTTGTCTCTTTATCAACGAGCGTGTGTATATATATATATATATTTCGTAATATTATAATTGAAGGTAGGTTTTTTGCCCTCATTCTCAGAGGAAACATGAAAAAGTGAAGGCCACCTGTTTTCATTTTTACGTGTTCATACGTCTTATCAGACATTTAACAACCTTCAATTGCTACAGTATGCTTTGTCTCTCAGAACCCCTCTATTTAATGCTTCATCCAGTAGGGTTCAACACTCTCATATTATATACAATTTCCCATCACCATTTTTTTTTACTTCTCCAACTTATCTTTCAGAGAATAATTTCTTCTGTTGATCTTATATATGTCTGTAAAATCATATTTTCTCATCCTATTTCTGGGATATATCATGCATTCATATGCATGTAATGCTCGTTATATTGGGGTTACGGACTCAGATTTTCTCAAGAAATTTCATGTCAACAAGGTTTGTTTGCGCCCTCTCCACTCTTGATCTCTCTCTCTCTTAAGTTCCATAACACTTGTATATGCAGCAAATGTTTGTGTGTGAGGTGAGAGAAATTATGGGATGGGGGGTTAGGGTAGGTGGGGTTTGAAATGAAACAAATTATTGATAGAGTCGTTCCACTAAGGTCTTAAGCAGCCATGTAAGATCACATCCTCGGCAATATTTTCATTGTTAGAACTAATAATCTTCATGTGACTTTTTAAAGAAGAATAGGGCAACAATATTGAAAAGTTCGAGACCAACTTGTTACTGAGATAATAGCTTGGGGACTAACAGGAAAATATCCTCAAAAACTATGTTTTAAAAGCTAGTACATAATTTTTCCTAATTATGTTTCCAGTCTTTCAAAAAATTAAGTTTCATGGATATGATTTAATTGTTTGTATGAATGTTTTCATAATGAGTTCCTTTTTTGTCAAATAATTAAGTTATATTTCATAAATAGATGGTAATGAAACATGACTACTCTAATATTTCACTAAACTATGCAGATTGAAGATAAGCTTAAACTCGACAAGAATTCAATTCAAGATCGTACAAGGCATATAAATGCACACAGATCGCGTGGTAGGATTCTCAATATTGCATTTAGTCGCAATTCAGGAGGAACCGAAGCTCTTCACGAGGGAAAGAAAGGTTGCAAAGAAGCAAAAAAATCAGGTCTAACTTTAAGCAAGTCTCCTCAATCCATATCTTGTCACATCCCTTTCAAGAAGAAAAGGCAAAATGATCCCGGATTTTATTCCAATTATTCTCGACCCATAACCCGCCCTTCCAACCACAACTAATTAATTTTCTCAAATGGTTTAAGTGTTTAGACGAGATGCTTCAACTCTTCCTCGCACATTTGCAATGGTGAATAGAGGAACTTCTAAAAGTAAAGAATATGTGTTAGGAAAGTATAATGGTTGAGTGACCATGTACTATTTCGACATGTTAATTTGATTAGGTTAATTGAAATTGAATTGAATTGAATAATATTAAAGAATAAAAAATTAAGATCTTATCTATTATAGTGTCACTATCACGTTCCAAATATTAACATTTTCCTATGTATATTATTGATGGGTTTAAACATGCAGGCAGTGAAATTTGTGATTCTTCTTCTCCCCACAAGGGATTGCTAAATTCAGCAAAATTTGAGGTAATTAAAACAGCGTTTTTTAAACTCGTTTTATGGTGTATTTGTGAAAAAAGTATTAATCGAGTTCAAATATATATTTTCATAAAAATTCAATACTAAACTATAGACTAAAAACACAAGTTTATGGCATGTATGGCTAAGCTTAAAAAGTTTAATTTTAAGTAAATTCCTTCATAAGTAAAAAAGTAATTTTAAAATAAATATTTTTTTAGTGGTATTGGTTGTTTATTTTCCATTTTTACCTAAGTTCTCCAAATAATTTATTGGTAAAAGTTAATTATTTTGACAATAAAATCAGAAATACTCTCGAAAAAAATCCAGTTTAGTTGACCAAATATATATATATAAAATTATGCTAAACCAAGAATGCATATAAAATCACATATAGGTAAAAAAAAATTGTTTAATTATATTTATATCTTCAATATTCATTTTTCTTATGTAACAACTTGTGCCTAAGTTTAATATTTGTCTTCATATAATTGACTGTAATGTCAATAATAAGGTTAAATTTTTGATGATATGCTTTAATTTGTAGAAAATTCTCAAAAAATATAATCATAAAATGGAATTTAAATGACCTCATGATTTTATTAATTTGTAGCAATCTTCTTCTTGTGTAGGAATCAGGACGGCAAGCATTAATGGATCATAAAGAAGAGGATTCAAATTCTACCACTGATATTGAACATGAAGATAAGATAATAGACACGGACTATCAGCCTCCACACCGTAAAACACCTATTCATCACAAATAAATTATGCACTCTATTAAGGTTAATTACTTCATAAATTTTACTCTACGTTGGGAACATGTTTGGTTCATTGTACTAAATAGAATAAATAAAATCTATATATGTGCCACTAGGAATTATATGGATAGGCAAGTAAAGATATTGAAATCTTTGAGTTCTAGACCGATGTAATTGTTTGTTTGAATTTTTTGAGTCTCAGTACTATATGCATGTTTGTCAAAGCTTTTTATTCCTGATCAGTAATTAATTCTAGGGTTATTGGCGCAAAACGTCCCTACCTATGGCGGGTAGTGTGGAAAACGTCTCTACGTTTGATTTTTTGGTGCAAAACGTCCCTACCTTTGCATTTTCTTGTGCAAAACATCATTTTCACCCATTTTTAACATAAAATGACCTTTATACCCTCATATATAAATAAGAAAAGAAAAGAAAAATAAAAAATAAATTGCAATATCCTTATCAACTTTTTAAAAAATACAAATTAGTCCAAAACTTATTAAAAATAACAAAAACACACCCTCCCTCATCTCCTCCACCTCCCTCTCCCTCTCCCTCTCCCTCCACCCTCAAACTGTGGCATTACAACCAAACAGCCGGCCACTTTGAGTTGTTAATTGGCTGAATTGGTTGATGACCCATGGTGTGTCCATCATCAATTGAAGATTTAGTAGTCGAATCAAACATTTGGAGCAACTTAGAAACATAAAAAACCTTCATTCCCGATTTTTCGCACAGCGCCCTAACTGCAGCCATGAATTCATCGCGTTCTGGACAAAATTGGACCTGACCCATGGTTGGGCCAGGTGCGCCATGTGGGGAGGAAGATAACCCATGTGGTCCGCCACCATGGGTCAACCGGACGGCGTTGGAATTTTGAAAATTCGGATCCAGCTTCTCGAATTTCACGACGGGGCAGAACTTCTGGAATAAATTCAGGTTGTTGAAATGATGTTTGGGGCAAAATTGGTGACATTGTTAAGGTCGCCTGGTTGTGGGCTTTCGGCTGGTGGTGAGTTCTGTTCATGGTGGTGGTCGGATGTGGAGATTTCGGCAGAACTTCGATTTGCAGGCCGCGAGCTTTGAGCAGTGATTCCGGCCACCATAGTCGATGAAATTAGGAGGTTGTGTTGAAAGTGGCCTGCTATCGGCTGTTTGGTTGTAATGCCATGGTCAGTGCCTGGTTCGAAAATTCCCAAGTTCAGCTTTGAGGGTGGAGGTGGTGGAAGGAGGTGGAGGAGATGAGGGAGGGTGTGTTTTTGTTATTTTTAATAAGTTTTGGACTAATTTGTATTTTTTAAAAAGTTGATAAGGATATTGCAATTTATTTTTTATTTTTCTTTTCTTTTCTTATTTATATATGAGGGTATAAAGGTCATTTTATGTTAAAAATGGGTGAAAAGGATGTTTTGCACAAGAAAATGCAAAGGTAGGGACGTTTTGCACCAAAAAATCAAACGTAGGGACGTTTTCCACACTACCCGCCATAGGTATGGACGTTTTGCGCCAATAACCCTTAATTCTAAGATTAAAATGTAGTTATAATTGTTATTTAACGAAATATATGGATAAAAAAGAGTTTCACGAACTTATAAGTAATTATAAGCTCTAGCAAACAAGGAATATTCTTAAAAGCTAATAACAATTTTTAAAAGTAATATATTAACAACTGAATATACAATTCAAATCTTTATGCGTTATTCATACCCTCATCGCCAATGTCAAACATATGTCATCTAGAAATTGAATTTAGACAAAATTACTATTAATTTATTATCTATGTATTCTATGGAACCTACTACAATTACTCTTAAAAATGATATAAAAATTTCAAACGAAAGCTAAATGACGCAGTGTTAAAGAATGCGTTCAATTATCTTCTTTTACTTGCTGAAAAACAGTGGCTTGTCTGGCTGGCTTCAAACATTACTCACCAAATCCACAAATAATAATAATAAATTAATAATAATACATGTGAAAAAAATTTACCCAAAAGTGAGGGGAAATTGAAGTCATCCCCATGCAACATATTATTTGTTCAACTCATAGGTTTTGGGCCCCATTTGATTCTCATTATTGTAGAATGAGAATGAAAAATATAGTCATTATTGGGCCCACACAAGAGATAGAAATTCAAAATTGATGGTTTGATGTGATGGATAACGGTCATATTTTTCATTTTTATAGATGAAAAATGAGAACAAACGGGGGCTTTATAAACATCCTATTCAAAATTTTGGTGAAAATTAAAATGCAGATTTTAATTTAAGTTAAAGTCAATAATTAATATACATATACAACCCCCCAACCCAACAACAACCATCCAAACCCCAATAATTTTCATATTCTCCTCTCTCTCTACCCTCTACCTTACCTCCTCTCTCTAACTTCTTTTTTCTCTCTCCCATCCCTTTATCCCAACCATCAGAAACTTTCATCGAAGATGCTGCAACAGTGGCTGCTATGCAATGTGCTCAGCGACGAATGGTGGGCCAGCGCTGCTGTTGTCGGAGATTTGTTGGTTCTGTGAGTTTTGACGGTCACTATCTAGGGAAATTTGGTCACGATCTGGTGTCGGAAAATTTGAGGTGAGTTTTGTTGGTTGTGTGCAGTTGGTGGTGGTGGCCGTGTGGTGATGATGGCGATGTAGATTGTTATGGTCGCGATCCTAGTTGTGCAGTTTTTAAGCGGCGATAGTGGTATCGATTTTGGTTGACGATGGTTTTGGGCGTGAGCGCCGTTGCTAGTGGTGGAAAATGTGGGGAAAATTTAGACTTTTGGGTGTATTTTTTGGGTAGTTGGTGGTGGCTTTGCAGATGGTGGCGATGTTTGTAGTTGTGGTGGTGCTAGTGAAGTGGTGGTGATATTGGTGGTGGTGATCATGACGGTGGTTGATTATTTTGGATTTGATTTTTAGTGATATTTGGACAGTGCTGGTTCTGATATTGATTGCGGTGGTGGTCGAGGGTGATGACGAGGGTGACAGTGGCTGTGGCGGTGATACAGTGGTTGTGTGTGGAATGGCGTGGGGTGTGGTGGGTATGTTTAAAATCAATAAATTAGATATTTTGTGCTCGATAACTTATAAGTCATGACTTATAACATTTGTGATTTGGGACCGATAAATAAATTGTGACATATAAATTTTATGATTTGTGACCGATAAATGAATTGTGACCGATAAAATATTTGATTTGTGACCGTGAAGTAGATTTTGACAATGAAATAAATTGTGATTTATAAAATTTGTAATGTGTGACCTATTAATTTGATAAAATTGTGACCGTAAAATAATTTGTGACCTATAAAAATTTTAATTGTGCTGAGAAATTATATGTAACCAATTAATTCGATAATTTGTGACCAAATTATATAGAATTGTGACTTGATATTTAATTAATTATTTCAGAAATAAAATTTAATAAATATCTGATTTTTAAAATTTTAAACCTTTTATCTTAATTTTGAAATGAGTTATAGTTAAACTCTTACTTACAAATTTTTTCCTTAAATATATGTCTGTATTTCATAAATGGGATTGGGCTCCGTCTGTTTTACTTGTTCAAGCCAGCCCAACCTAACCTGATAAGAAGTGAGACGCCGTTTGGGTATTGGATTGGAGCAAGCAGCAGCCGTATTGACAGTTTTTGAATGACAAAACTAAGAAACGATTTGTCCAACTGTTTTATGGGAACAATACACAAAACTTACATATAAGAATTACTTTTCAAAACTAACAAATTTGTCTAATTATTTCAAAAATCAGGTGGTAAATAGATTTATTAAATATTAAAGTATAATATAATATATATTAATTATTTACACCCCATGACACCTCACCCACCCTCATCACCTCACTACGCCACCTTCCTTCCATCTCCGGCACCGCTCCGCGATGGTCCAACGACGCTCCGGCGACTGTTCCGACTATTACTTCGGTGGCCGCTCCGGTGACATGGCTATTCCGACGATCACCCGACGCCCGTTCCGGCGGCCAACTTCCAAATTTTTCCAGAATTTTTTTGTCACAATTGGTTACCACGTGTCACAATTCACAAGTTACAATCGGTCATAACGAGTCACAATTCACCGATCACAATCGGTCACAAAAGGGCACAATCGGTCACAAACAGTCACAGTAAACACATATTTGGTCGCAATTTCATTGTTCAATTCATCCATGTTGCCACAAAGCGGGGCTAAGGCCGCGGGACCACTAAAATCAATCTTCATCATTTTCCTTAAAAATCTATTGATTCAAAATTAAGTTTGAATATGAAAATTTTGTGGAATTTGAGCTTTGACATTAACCTGAATAACGTCACTGCCACTACGGCAATCCTCACCTCGCCACTGTCGCCACCACAACAACACCACCACTATCGTCGTACCACCACCACCAATCTCAGTCATCGTCACCGTAAACATGGACGACATAAACCTTCTTTTCTAGATCCGAGTTTTCATCACTATTCTTCACGTTCCTCAAGCTCCCTTCTCTCTCCTCTTCCATTTTCTTCATCTTCAACTCTAACGACCTGAACAATAGACTTAAGGTAGGGTCGGAGTTCCGCTTCTGGAGCTCAGAGGCAATAGAGTCCCAGCAGAGTTCGGATTCTTTTCTGAATCATCACAAAATGTTTTCAAAAATTAAAAATTGAATATTATATTCCACCCCAGCCCTAATAGTGAAGTAAGCAGCGACGACGCTGCCAGCAGCACGGGAAATGGTGTTTGCACAGTCGTCGTCGGGGCATTGGGATGGTGGGTTTGCAGCGAACTCACCAGCCTGTGGCCAAATCATTGCGGTTGTGGTTGCGATGACTCGATCCCAACGACGCTGCTCCACGGTGGCTGTTGATGGAAAATGAGGAGAGAGGAAGAGGATGGATGGAGAGAGAGAGAGAGAGAGAGAGAGAGAGAGAGAGAGAGAGAGAGAGAGAGAGAGAGAGAGAGAGAGAGATGAGATGAGATGAAATCAGTTTGGGATAAATCGGGGGTGGGTTGGGGTAGGTTGATGAATATGTAGATTTAAATTTTTAATAATTATAATTAATAATTTTATTTACCACCTGAAATCTGAATTTTAAACTTAATCTCCTTGTTTATGAAAACTGATATTTAATTGCAGGGTTTTAGGTAATTTTTCCCTGTTTTATATGCTTTCATATTAATACCACTTTACCAAACGGTCTACATCGTCCCTAATTGCTTATTTCCATAAAGTACTTAATTTCTTATTACATTTTATTTAAAGAGTTAATTCGGTAATTTTTATTTTATTATCAAAATAAGCAACTTACTTATTTTTAGTTTTGTTTATGTTTCTTTTTCGTGTATTTGTAGAATTCATGACAACAAACAAACTATATGAGTGCATTTGTTCATCGCATTGAAATCTACAAAACATAAAAGGAGATTTTAAAATTAATTGTTTCGGATAAATTACTTCTATAGTAAATAGCCAGAGGGATTTGACACATACGCGTTCATTGGGCCTTGGAATATTCGATACGCTCAAAGCTATTGTAGGTAGCTCGATTTGGCTGCCAGCCAAGGCTTAGTTAGGATAGGGACGACAACGGGGCGGGGACGCCCTTCCCCCGCCCCGTTAAGAAATTCATTCCCCGTCCCCGCCCCGTTCCCCGTTTAAGGCTGGGCGGGGTAGGTTTATTCCCCGTTTAAATTTTTTTTTTTTTTTTTTAGTTTTTGATAATTTATTTTTATTGTCCATATTCATTATATTTAAACAAATAATTTTAGTTGCTATTTTCTATTAGAACTAACGAAAATGTTCATTTAAAGTATTGAATTCTTAAAAAAAAAAAAAAAATTTTTTTTTAACGGGGTGGGGCGGGGACCCCGTTACGTCCCCGCCTCGGGGAATAATTCCCCGCCCCGTTACCCGTTTAAGCGGGTTTTCCTCTCTCCGTTCGGGGCGGGTCCCCGCGGATATCGGGTTTATTGGGTTTTTTTGCCATCCCTAAGTTAGGAGTGACAACATTTTTTTAAATGATGAATTGATACATAATTTTATTTTAGGGAAAAATTCATAAATAAAGTGTATACTTTACATCAATTCAAAAATTAGGTTTATAGTTTGAAAATTCAAAAATCAGGTTTTTTTTTAATTTTTATTTATGAAATAATAAATTATTAAATCAATTTATTATTAAATATTTAATTATAATATAATATAATTAACTCATCTCACATGCACCACTCATACCACTCTAAGGACTATTTCGGCGACAATTCCGACCACCACTCTTCTCCGACGACTGCTCCGATTCCGACAATTATTTCGGCCACTATTCCGGTGACCATTCTAGTCACATATTTACAATTTATAGATCACAGTTCAAGAATTTTATAGAACACAATTAATTCGTTGGTCAAAGATCAAAATTTATAGGTCACACAGTCCTAAATTTCCAAACTAATTGGTCAAGAATTTTTTTACGGTCACGGATTATATAATTTTATAGGTCATAATTAATTCGTTGGTCACAGATTTCAAAAATAGTTGGTCACATATCAAAATTTATAGGTCACATAGTCACAGATTTCCAAATTAATTGGTCACATATTTTTTTACGGTCACAGATTATATAATTTTTAGGTCACAGATAAAAAAATGGTTGGTCACGGATTGTATTTTTAATCACAGATTACCGAATTTTAAGATCACATATTATATTTTTAGTCACAAAATAAAAATCACAAACACTCTTCATCCCGTCGCCACTGCCACAACCACCACCACCACCAGCAACAATAACAATAACAATAACAATAACAATACAACACCACGAACACAACATCACCACTACCAGCACCACCATTAAACTAGATCTAAAACTCACAAAAAAAAAAAAAAAAACCCGAAAAGTCGGCACCGTCACCACTTCCACTTCCACTTCCACGACCACCACACCACCGCACCCAACATCACAGACACCTCCACGCAAACACCACAAACAAAAAAGGTCCAAGATTATCACGACCCCTACCAACACAACCATCATTTCACGAGTGCCATCAACACAACAAACATCATAGCCGCCGTCAAAACTGCAAATACAACCAACAAAAACCTCCCCAAAAACTTCGGCGCCACCGGATTGAACATCACAGTGCACCAGATCTTGCAACGCCTCTCATCGAATAGCGAAGTGAAGGAAAAACAGTGGGACGCAAGGCTTCATCGACTGCGCTTCGGCGACAACTTCCAGTGGTGTCTCCGGCGACGGCTTCCAGATTGCCGCAAAGCGCACCACCTCTACAGCACCAGCACCGGCTGTAGCAAGCAACACAGAGGAGGGCTGCTGCTGCTTGTGTAGTAGGCAACGCAGAGGAGGGCTGTTGCTGGTGCTGTAGCAGGGGACGCAGAAGAGGATGAGGAAGAAGAGAGGAGCGTTGATCGCCGGAGCAACCTTCCAGTTGTTGTTGACGGATCCGCCGGAGGGAGAGGCGTGATAGAAGGAAGAGAGAGATGAGGAAAGAAGAGAGAGGCGAGAGGGGGAGAAATGAATTGATAAAAATGATTTATGATTTGGGATTGGAATTGGGCATGGTGGGAATAATATTTAATTTTTAAATCAATACCTGAATTTTGATTAAAAAATATTCTCACATGATTTTTGCACTCTAATCAAATTTTACGACAAATGATTCTGTCGTCTTCTCTTCTCTTTAATTTAACCTTATCTTATGCTCTCCCACACAGGGACCGGGCAGACTCCAACTAGTTTCATGAACTTCTATTCCAATATTACCCCTCATCATGTCTTGTATATTTAAACTTTTAAAATGAACAATTGATAGTGCTCAAATGTCAAGCCAAGCATGATTCTAAGTTGATGTCTGAATTGACTTGACTTATAATTTTATCGGGTTAAGTTTTAATTTTTAATACACATTTTGTAAGATCTATAATTACTTTAAACTAATGTTCACTTATTAAACACGCGTTTAATGGGATTTATGAAATATCCGCTATTTATTTTTATCTATTTTTAAGTTAAGTCAATCCAAACATGGTATGAGTTTTCAAGCTTGTGGATTATCTAAACAAGTGAAAGATAATATTAATATTTATACATTAAAACTGAAAAATGAGAACTTTCATTTAAAACTTAATTAGCCCCTGTTTGGTATTGTTAAAGTCTTCAAATTGAAGTTAACAATTAATTTTAACCATAAGATCCATAATTCTTCAAAAATAATTATATTCGCAGTGTAGACTAACGATAGTCTATATACATGACATATATATGTGGCAGTTTGTGATTTGATGCATTAATGTGATAGTTTTTTATTGACTTGTACATCAAATCACAAACCGTCACATATATGTCATGTAGGAAGACTACCAATAGTTTTCACTACGAATATTATTACATTTCATCAACTTTTATCCAAATAAATTAAAAAATTGATTTTAATCCCACCTAACGAGGACTTAATGTTTATTAAGAGTTGTATGTATGTTCCCATCAAATGTGTGGTTGCTTGCTCAATCAGAATTTGGCTTGCGACTCGACAATAGTTTTTTTTTTAATTGCATTTTTATTCAATATGACAGTTGATTCTTAAACGTTGGTGACTTAGCTCCCGTTTGGAGCACATTTGCGGTTCATTTGAAGAAAAAATATGACCGTTAGTTGTCAAATTTAGGTCCCACCTGTGAGATGAAAGGTCAAAAAAAGTGGCTGTCTTTTTATTTTTAACGTCCATATTTTTCATTTTTTTGGTTTAAAAATGTGCCCCAAGTTGCATTCTTAGCACATTTAGCTCACCAGACAACTCATACAACTTGATGGTCAATTCGCATGTGCGATTCGTTATTTGACTTACTCTCAGAGCTCGCGTCATTTGCGAGTTAACCGAACCAATTCAATTGCCACAATTATAATAATAAAAAAGATTAATCTATGTGTACATAAGGAAGTCCTATGTGTACATAGATGTACACATAGAGGATGACATAATGTGAGTGAGATACAACCTACAATGCTGTAGCGTAGGTCTCACCCGTACTCACATTATGTCAACTTTTATGTGTACACCTATGTACACATAGGACTTCCATAACGAAAATAATCTTACACCAAAGAAGCCAATCATAAATTTTTAATTGATAGTCATTTTCAAGCCAAATCCACTTTTCTTGCGGTCACAATCGCCCCCTCATTCCTCCTCTCTTTGACTCCCACCCTCTAAAAGCTCACACTCATCGCCGTCTCTCTTCATATTTGCACAGCATCACCTTTTTCTTTTAATTTTCTTGGCCTAAGCTAAAATGAGCAGATCCAGAAGATTCGAGCTTGTTGAACGTTCACCATCCTACTTTCTCAAAGAAACCTCCATTTTCTCTCACCCTCAAACACTTATGCTGAGCCCATGTTTTTCTCCATTTCCTGTGTTTGAACAAGGTGAGCTCGATTTCACTCTTGACTTTTTGAACCCTCCCGCATCCCCGCTTTTTGACCTCCCTTCACCATTCAGTGACTTTGAGAGTATTACCGATCTGATCCAGATGGACAAAACCCCGTTCTACACCTCAACTCGCCAAGTCAAGCGCAGAGCTGGGCTCACCTCGGACTTGTACTTTCAATCTCTCTGTGATCGGGTTTCAGCTTTGGAGCTGGGGTTTGACCGGCTGGTGAAGGCGGAGGGGAAGAAGATCGGGGAGAGGAAGTACACATGGACTGCGGAGATTAAGAGTCCAGAGAAAGAAGGGGTTGATAGGAAGTATAAATGGACGGCGGAGATCAAGGATTCCAAGGATCACAAGAAGGGTTTGGAGAAGAGTTACAAATGGACGGCGGAGATTAAGGGGAAGGGCCGGGATTCCCCAGTTGATCGGACGTACTCGATTAAAGTGTCCAATGCAAGTGACAGTAGCGGATCGGAGAAGAAGAAGAAAGATGAGAAAGCGAAAGAGAAGGCAAAATCAGCGGGGCCCACAACTCGCACTGTTGAAATTGAAGAACCATTTGATCATGGGGGCATTGTTTTAAGGCAGGTTGGTATAATCTATGATAATGACAACAATACCTTAATAAATTCATTTTTTTTTTTTTTGCTATAGTTCATCCATTGTGGACCTTATTTTTGGGGTTTTTACTTGTTGATATTAATTTATTAATTGTTTTTTCTATTTTAAAGCACTAGATCTCAGCAGCATAATTGGTAAAAATTGATTCTTGGGGTTATACGATCTTCACTATTTGATATTAAACCTTTATAGTTGAGAATGTTGTACAATTTCAATTGCATAAAGTTAGAAAAATGCAAGATGTACCAATTGATTTGTGCAAGAAAACATTGTAAACATTGGAGGTGACAAATTGTTATGATGAAACCATTGAAGAATTTCAAGAAGAGAATGAATGGCTTTTTGTGCTTTGCAATAGTTGAAATTCACCAAACTGACAGACAAACCAGTGTTTTCAGCAGTAGTGAAGATAAAAAATAATTTCTCCTACCTAATTCAATACAAATAAGCTCTTAAATGCCTCATTTGTGCTTGTAACAAAAGTTTCTTTGGATAATATGTACTCTAGATTTATGATTTCGAATGTTGTGGTGGATGCTATTTCATCGGGTAATAATCTATTACTTTTTTGGAAGCTACATTTTTAAAATAACCATGTAATTGAGCAATAACTCCTTTGTGTATTATAGGGTTATTTAGGAAAAAAATTCGGGTGCTTATTTTTGTACTTTATAGAATTTTATATGTGTATCATTTCCTTGAGAACATGTGCATTCATATCTTTTAAGCTATGAAATGTGATAATGATTTTAGATTGCGTGCAAGAGCGAAAAATTAATTTGAAATTATATCAAGAAATTGTATGTTCTTTCTCCAATAAACCATAGTCACAATAAATCTCGTTCAGATGTGCATATAAATTTGGGAAAGCTTATGGCTCAGGTATTTAGTTTGACATTTTAAAAAATCGGGTACTAAATTTTAAAATTGTAAAAATCAGGTTTCTACTTTTTATTAATTAATTAAATATTTAATTGTGTAATTTGATAGCTTATATCTTATTAATTAGTTAAAAATTAATTTAGTCTGACTTATCAAATTAATTGGTCTCGGATTATTTCGAGGTCACAGATGAAAAAATTTATAGGTCACAGTTAACTTCGTTGGTCACAAATTAAGAATTTTAAGGTCGCGGGTAATTTTTTATAGGTCACACATTAAAAAAATTCAAAACTTTTACAGGTTACAGCTCTATTTCAGCTAGTCACAGTCCCAATTTCCAGGTCACGGACACCCACACAAGTCACAGATTGAAAAAAAATCAAAACGTTTACTTGTCGCAACTCTATTTCAGTGAATCACAGTTACAATTCCTAGGTCACAGTATTCTATAATAATTCCTCCGGTTGGATTCTGTTCTTCATCAATCTATTATGCCTTTTGTACCGCCGCCGGCTATGGATTCATCCCACGACCGCAATCTAATCATTTCATCTATCACACCATAGATTCATAAGGGCCAGAAAATGAATCGTTTTTCACGAAAAAGAAAAGAGGTGAATAGATAAATGATACCTTGCAGCCAAGGGAGCAGAAATTGAAATAGATAAATGATACCTTGCAGCCAAGGGAGTAGAAATTGAAGGAATCGAGGAGGCTACGCTCACAGACTTGGCAAGTATTTTAGTTAATATAATACCAGAAAACATTCTGCAAAAATAGTTTTGTGAAATGTGAAATACGAGCAGATCTCTTTGATGTGACTACTGGCTAAAATTGCCTTTCCCCAAGCTATGCGAGTGCTGTAATTCAATGGTTTATTGGGAAGATTTGAGCAGGTAAGCTTCTGCATAAGGAGGCGGTGGTGTGGGAGGATGGAGAGAAATGGAGGAGGCGGCGTTGTGGAGAGAGGTGAGAGAGTGGAGAGAAATGGATAGATTTAGGGTTTGGATAAATTAAAATGATAAAAACCTGAAAAGTGGAAAAATAAAGTGAAAATCTGATTTTTTAAAACGTGAAACTAAAGACCTGGTCTATGGTAATTTTCCCTATAAATTTTGCAGCTCTATTTGGTCCATCAACACTATCTATCAAAAAATTTCAGGAATCCTTTCAACCTTGTGATGCCATGTTATTTCTCCATCCTTCGTGAAATAAAATGTCAGAGTAGTTCTCAAAAGGGGATTCCCAAAATGAGGGTTTTGACTTCCAGAATCTCTTTTGAATTGATTTTGTGAAGATTCCACACCTTTTTATCAAGTTATTTTTCTGTCTTACAAGAGCAGATTTTTATATTTTAAGCTTGCACCCATGGGAGACGTGCATTGGTTTCATGCATTTCAAAGAGAATGGAGTCCCAAACAGAGACTTTTGAATTGGAAGAAAGCAAAGTACAACATTACATTCCCCCTATCCCTAGACTTCTTTCAATTCAAGTTTTTAAAATGCAATTATTGCATATGGTGTTTTCTCTCTCTGTTTACGAAGTCATATTCATTTTTTCTTTTAAATTGATCCTGATCAATGTTTTAGTTTAACCATGGTGTATTCTTGATTTTTGTGGTCACAGGCCTTTGCCAAGAGAGTGGAAAAAATCCAGGGGAAGAGGAAGGTATTGTCTCCACTGGATGCAGCGACACTGATACAGTTGAGCTTCAGGGCTTATCTTATTCGTAGGTCACAGGTTCTGCGTGCACTTCGGGAACTGGCTATTGCCAAGACTAAGTTGAAGGAGATCAGGGCCTTGTTCAACAACTTCTCTTATCGTCGTCGCATTTCATGCGATGCAGAAGAGCACCAGAGGTTCTCGGAGAAGATCATTGTACTACTTCTCACTGTTGATGCCATTGAGGTAGCATAAAGTGACAAATTTTGTTATTTTACAAATTTATGAGTTATTGCCTAAATTACTTAGTAATAAGTTAACCAAACATATTTTGTAATTTTTACTTCCTTTTAAGCAAGCTTAGCCAACCACGCCCAAAGAAATTGTTTAGCCCCTATTTGACCAACTATTATTTGAAAACTCTTTTTTCTACATACTCATTTTCAACCACACATTCACACAATAAAATATTTTGTATGTAAAACCAATAATTTTTCCCAATTTTTAACCACATATTCTCCAAAAAATCACCGTTTAAAACTCCATTTTACCCAAATAATAGCTGTCAAACAGGGGCTGAGTTTAGAGTTGTCCAATTGTGGCTGCCTGGTCGCCATGCATGTGATAGACAATAAGAGATGGATGATTAGGAAACTAACCCCCTGTTTTGACAACCATCTTTCAAAACTCCTTTTTTTCTCTTACTCATTTTCAACTATACATTCTCTCAATAAAATACTTTTCACGTAAATCCAAAACTTTTTACTATTTTTTAACCACACACTCCTAAAATTTACTATTCAAAAACTAATTCTTTCCAAAAAAAAAAAAAAAACTGTCAAACAAGGGATAAGATCGTGAGTTAATGATTGCTTGTTGTTTGGCTTGTTGATAATGTGCGAAACAATTAAAAGTTAAATTTACGTTACAACTTTTTTGACAGTACAGTCATTTACGAATTCACACGGTGCAGTTCGATGCCTAGATCTGCATCGTGACCATTTATGAATTATTTTTGCACACAGTGATGAACCTCATCATTGATATTTGCCATTTTAGTTTCTGTGTCAAATGCCTTTGTCAATATAAACCGACTTTACTCAGTTGTTAGCATGTATGCTACTAGTACGAATTATACTGGCAGATGGCTCTCTTCCTCCTTAAAACTGCAACTTCTGTTATCTGCTTTGTTTTAACAGGTTCCCTTGTTTATAAATTATAAGCATCTCCTAATTTCTTGCACTAAATTTATTTGTGTGCTTATTTAGGGAAATGCATTGTAGATAAGCATTTGTTCCATGTATATTAGGGAGCTGATTTGATGGTTCGATCTGCAAAGAAGCCTATGGTGGACGAGCTGGAAGCAATGCTTGATGTTGTCGACCCCCAGCCTCCTGGAAAGACTCTGCCCATGCCGATGAGGAGGACATTTGATTTGCCTGATGATGCCATTAATAAGGAACTTGCAGCGGGCGTTGCACAGGTGATTCAAATGATCGATCAAGAGGCGAATGGCTCTGAAATTGAAGCATGCTTGTAGGAAGATGTATCTTTTAAGTATCGGTACTGGGTTATTTCAGGCGATGGATATCACCTGAAGAGATTTTTTTTACAAACTGAAAGGTGTTTTAGCCTTCCTCGTTCTTTTCTGTCTTTGGATGCTATAATTAGCCCCTGTTTGACACCCATTTTTTCTTATTCTCATTTTTTTTCTCTTTTTTTATTTCAACCACATTCTATCAATAAAATAATACTACACATAAACCCAAAAATTCTCATTACTTTTTAACCACACATTCTTCCATCAATCACTATTCCAAAATTTATTTTTCGTCAAAAACGGGTGTCAAACAGGGGCTTAATCATATGTTTCATTTTTTCGTTTTCACTGCAATGTTCGCGGATTGTTCCTTTTTATGTGAACATCATGAGATGCAGCACCAGTTTATAGTAGTAATTTTGGGGCTTTTCACTTGTGGAAATGCCCAAGATACCAAATTTGTAGGGCTATCTCACAAATTGGTCTGGATTTTGGATCGAGAAAAAAATTAATCTCTTATGTTTTAATAATTTTAACATTAAACTCCTCTGTGGTTGTTGCATTTTGATGGGTCACCACTGAGGCCACGTCTACCAGTCTTATCATCTCAGCAAAAGCGTGATTCTTTTATTGGGTAGAATCGTTTTCAAGAGATCATACGCTTGAGAGAGAGATTTGAATCCAGCACAAAATATATTTAGAAAGAGATCTCTCGTCAAGTGCTCTACCTAATCTCTCTAATCTTCTACCATGAGAAATGAGAAGCCAAAGATGGACATGCTTTCTTTTCTATACACCTATACTCAATGATTTGTGAATATCGGAATTTCCACGAGTAATTTAACTTTTTATAATCTCATTATTCAACTTACATACGACTTTGTTAGAACTTTTTCAATAATGTCACTTGTACAAAATAACATATCATTTGAACGAAAGACCATGAATATCTCACACTTCAACAAATGAATACATGTCACATCAATGTTGAAATTCTTCCACTGTATCAAGGGCTACCAACTTACGTGAGCAGACCACAACGGCCATCGTAGCTGACTTGAGGTCTACCACCTTTGTTTGGTTGCAATTGGGGATCTGTCTCATGCATCATATAACTAAATTTGGGACTACTACTTGTAGAGTATTATAGATGCATTTCAAAAGTGAAACTATTATGTGTAATAGTCAAATCTCAAATCTACGGCTCCTACAAATAGCACAAGCATGCCAATGCACAAAGAATGTAATGAAATACATAGCATGTAAATTATAGAATCCTTGAAAGGAATTTGAAATAGAAATACAAATGAATAATTCAAATTTTTTAACTGATGTGTCCGAGAATTACAAAGAGAAAGCCCTTTATTATGGGGTTATACGTAACAGTAAAAGGAACGAGTCAAGCTAATTTTACAATTAAACTTTTAGAGATACAATTGAATGAGATCTTGAATCTTTGACAAGGACAACTAATGTTTGTTGTTGTGCTTCAATATTAGGTTCTGAGAAAAGTCCTTGATGGTGGATAGGAATGGCAGATGGAGTCCTTATTAACAGGAAGGGACCTTATGGGTACAACTCAGACCTTGTGCTGGATGGCATTGAATACGCGACCATCAATTGCGATCCAGGTCAAGTTCTTTCACGTTACTAGGCAATCCAGCAGGGCAGAAGCACTTCTATTTACCCAATTTCCTTTGTGTAGTACTCACAGCCAACTAAATCTTGCAATTTCAGACAATAACTAGATGCTCTTTCAGTTTTTGTTTTACATTTCTGTCAACTATATCTTTGGAAATCTCATTGCAATACCTTCATTATCAAACTAAAAAGAGCACTTCTGGTATCTTTCTTTCCTACTTAGTACTTAAATGGCCTATAATTTGGGTCTCGTTCTGTTATGCAAATGTTTTTCTTCATCTTTTGGTCCGTTGTCGTGAAAGCCAGGCAGTCTTGAATTCTTTTGATCTTACTTGGCTCATTTGGAAAACTGCAGGCAAACTTACAGAATTCGAATGCACAATGTTGGAGTCTCTATGTGCTTAAATTTTCGGATTCAGAACCATAATTTGCTTCCTGCAGAAACAGAGGGTTATTACACCTCGCAACAAAAATATACTAGCATAGACATCCATGTCGAGCAGTCTTACTCTTTTTTGGTTACCATGCATCAGAATGCAAGTAGACGTAGTGATTATTACTATATTATTTTGCATTATTCCAACTCAAAAGGAAAAGCAACTGGTCCACTCCCATACCCTTTGAATGATGCTTATGACACATCATTTTCACTGAACCAGGCCATGTCCATCAGCTGTCTAGTTTTATTCTCTTTTCTTTATACAAAAATAACCCAAGCCTTGATCCATATAAATTTGGGGTCCACTATTCTATTCGGTTCGGCTCATTGCTTGATCTATTAGAAGATAAAAATAACTGGACTCTTAGCAACTACATCGGTCATATTAGCCTTGGTTTACCCTTCCCTCTTCTAACTGTTCTACCGAGTTCCTATGAGTGGTAGCATTTTAGGTCTATGCAAAATATATTTTTGTCAGAAATTGTCGCTGACTTTTTCTTGCATGCAGTTAAATAGGAGACTTGAAACTCAGAATGAATAAAAAAAAAAAACAAGTCCCTTCTCTATGATGAAGTGAAATTTAAGATTATTCAGTTCAGGGGCGGACCCAGCACCTGGCCAGCCCCCACGGCCGCCCGTGCTGGGTCCGTCGGGACCTTGAAGTCCGCCGGGAAGGCAACAGCCTGCAGCCGACGATCAGATATTTTTTTTTTCTTTGTGAAACTTCATTTGTTGCTTCTTCTTGAGCCTTTTTTGTTAAAACAATAAGGCCCAATGGCCAATTTGCAACCCATTACTACACACAAAACCAAATCCAAATCAAAATCTAAATCCCCAAATAACCAAATTCCCAATTCATTGAAAGTTGAAACCCAAACCGTAGAGGGGCTGAGGAGGGAGAAAAGATCGGCGATTCGGCGAAGCTTACCTGTCTGTGGCTGCACCAAGCTCCACAGTTCAAGGCTCAGTTCCAGCACCAGCAGCTTCGAGTTCAGGTTCCAGCCTCCAAGCTTCGAGTTCCAGTTCCAGTTCTAGTTCCAGCAGCTTCGCAGGCAGCCTTCGCCAGTGACTGTGAGTGCTCTACTCTCCTCAGTCTCTCGTTTCTTGCTTTGCTTTTTGTAGAGTTCAGGCTCCAGCCTCCAAGTGACTGTCTTGTTTGCCTTGTTTTTGTTTTTGTGTAGTTTATAAATTGTTGTTATATAATATTTTAAAAATTGTTTTTGTTCCTTTAGTTAATTTGTTTGATTTTGAATGTTGTGAATTTGAGAATCTAAGAATATTGGGGATTTTGAAACTTGGGAATTTTGGGAATTTAGGTTTTTAGGAAATTAGAGATAAGTGAAAAAAATTAATGAAGAAGATGTTTGGCTCAATTAAACTATGTATAGACTATTTTTTAATCAATTTTAATTGAAAAATAAATTGGGACATTTTACAGATTATGGAGCGATTTTTTCAATCGAAACGAAAGTCCATACCTGGTTCTTCTTTGTCTAGTTGTGCATCTAGTCCCCTTTTTTTCAAAGAGATTTTTGAAAAAATTGAGAATGAAGCAATATTACAATGTTTTCAAAGCATGAGAAGATCTCGTAGAATGCAATTGTCTAATATCACAGTTACAGAGTATGTTGTATTGCGTATTTCTTTAGTACTTTTGGTTATATATATATATATATATATATATATATATATATATATATATATATATATATTTTTTTTTTTTTTTTTTTTTTTTTTTTTTACGTTTTAGTGCGTTTACATATATATTGAATAATTTTAATATTATATAATCAAATATTAATAAACGACATCGTTCTTACGATCGCTCATGGTCGACGTTGACTGGTCAACGTCAACGTTGACCAGTCAACGTCCGCCCGGGCTGAGTTTAGATCCTGGATCCGCCACTGATTCAGTTGATAACTTGCCATCTAGTACAGATAGTTGGATATCAAATTCTGGCAAGAAATTCTGAGAATGTTTCCCTTTTCTTATGAGAAATGGTTACAATACATCTGTCCTGATCAATGTGTTTCCTACTTTAAAATATCAGGCAAAATGAAAGTGCAAGTGGAGCTCGTCCTAATCCACAGGGTTCCTTCCATTATGGTTCGATCAGTGTAATTGACGTTTATGTGCCGAAGAGTCTACCACCAACATTGATTGATGGGAAACTCCGGGCTACATATAATGGGATTTCATTTGTCAATCCTGAAACACCGATAAAGCTTGCGGATGTGTATGAAGTGAAGGGTGCTTACAATGCATTTTGACCTCCAAATCTACTGTTTGTTGCATCGTTGTAATTTCTCAATAAATATGAGCTGAAAGTTCCATTTCTACAATACATGACACATTTCTTCGTATACTTCATTTAAGTAGGTTTTTGCTGGAGTGGACTGCATTTTTTGAGTCTCTTGACATTGTTGGTGTTTGGAACCTCAGAACAGAGAACCTCGACAGATGGTCCCTCGGTCAGGAAACATACATGCAAATTATCAATCCTGAAGACGATGACAACAAAACAGAAATGCCTATCCGATAATGCATGCTGAAGTAAAGAACCTTCTTCTTCTCTCTCTCTCTCTCTCTCTGATAGTGTATGACTGATTTACTCTCGTTATTTGCAGGTCACAAAAATCTTCTTTAGCATCCACCACACATTTCTGCTCAAAGCTGCAGGTCGCAATGCTGGTAGTAGCTTCTATATTCATCCATTTTCTGCTAAGCTTTACTTCCAGCCGGTGAAAATTTGCACGCACCAGATTCAAGTGGCGTTCAGTGGAAAGGCCAGGGAGGAGTCACTAGAATCGCACAGGATCCCTTTTCTCTCTTCTTTCAACTTGTACTTGTAACTTGTTTGTCTAGGATCTTGCAGAGAGAAGTTGAGTTGTGCAAAAATTTCTCAGTACACATTTCTTAAGGGATATATATCTCACATCGATAAACGATGTTGACACAGACCAATTAATAAAGATATTGAACTACTCCGCTTAATAAGGTTGACCTTTTAAGATGGAACCCCAATTATTAACATGGTATCAGAGCCCATTATACTCCAACGAGCGATTCGATCCCGTTAAGACTCTACGTGGATTTTCAAATCTTGCGGGGGAGTGTTAAGGGATATATATCTCACATCGATAAATTATGTTAACACAGTCCAATTAATAAAGATATTTGGCTACTCCTCTTAACAAGGTTGACCTTTTAAATGGAAGTTACATGTTTAGGTGATTGCCATTCATCATGTATCTGAAATTAGTACATATTTTGGTGAATATAATCCCTTTTTGATATGGTCTTTTGCCAACTGTTATGATTATCTTCTTTATTACGATTTTGTAGGGATCTATGTTTTTGATAAATTGTTGCACTCTCTAGTCATCCAAAATTACTTTTTACGTGTTTACATTTTTTTGAGGGTGGCGTACGTTCGTGCCAGTAGTTACGCATGAAAAGCTTCCAACGGGGCACTAAATTTTTAGTAGTACTTTCTAAACTTCTAACGTTAATCTATTAATCGTGTTCTGTTTTTTAAAATTAAGTGAAATGCTGTCTATTACAATTTTTCAATGTGTCTTGATGTTGACTATTGTCAAGTAAAAATACCCGACGACTGTTTGATAAGTGTGTTTTGCACACTTATTTAGGTCACAAAATATGGAAAATTGTTGGTATATATGTTGAAATATGACTTAATTCGATATAATGTGTGTTTGTAGGATTACATTGATGGATGAAATGAAGAGTATGAGAAAAAGAACGAAAAAAGACCAAAATGGAAGAATATGAAACTCCAAGGACAAAAATACAATTATTCAAAAGATGACCCGAATGGTGAGTCAAGCATGGAATTGAGCTAAGTAACATGTTGTGACATCATAGGATGTTAGAAGAAGAAGGAGAAGGAAGCAATGCCAAAAGGTGGATGAAACAAACTTGGGGACCAAAGTGAATCAAAGAGAAAATTATTTCTACCATGCAGTCGCATGGTAGAAAGTCCATGCAGTCGCACAAGCATCTACAGGAGTTGAACAGTGAAAATTTTGTATAACCATGCTGTCGCATGGGTTTATACCATGCAGTCGCATGGTTCAATCTGGGCGCGAAAATTCTGGTTTCCTTATTTCGTTCCAACTCTTATGGAAACCAATCTTTTGGCAACTATATAAACTCTTAAGCCGTCCTCAAACCCTAGGCAGACCTGGGAGGAGATTTTTGAAGGTTTTCAGAGAGAAAAAGAGGCACAAACAAGAAGAATAACATCACGACGCGAAGATTCAATTCAAGATTATTCGGGGTGATGTCGTTCTTTATCTATTTTTCTGATTTTCTTCTTTCCTCCATGCTAGGCTAGATTTATATGTGTTAGGTGAACGATGAACCTTGTGATGTGATATTTTAATTCCTAGTTTTACTTTGTTGACATTAAAATGCGTTTTGAATTATTGAATGATTTATATACATCGCTTTTTCTCTACAATTATATGCGCAATAGTTGTATGAGTGTGGTGGCCTATTTCTGGCATTCGAAAGAAGGGGAATAGACTCGACAAGGTATAAATCATCGTAGGGTCCGATAGGGGATAGAAATATACCGCTATGCTCTACGTGAATCTCTAAGTGTTTACAAAACGTCATGCATTCTTGTATATTGCATTTGTCATAGAAATATAGTCAAATGGTATGCGAGAATATGTTCAATTCTACTCGAAAGAGATTATTGAATATGTTAGAAACATTGATTCTTCATCAATTCAAACATGTTGTCAATTTTGTAGAACTAGAATTAAAATGGATCATTACATGGGGATTCGCGAACCTAGTACGTTTCTTTTCTATGAGTTGCCTCAATTTGCATTCAATCATATAATTTGCATTTAGTTTAATTAATTCATCAACTATTACTATCATTTAGTTTAGCTACAATTTGTTATCAAACTCAACCATATTTCACGTTTCGGTTAAGATCAGAATAGATAAAATCGAACTAGTAAATCTCTGTGGGAACGATACTTGGACTCTAAAATTCATTTTATTACTTGAACGATCCGTACACTTGCGATAGTTTTTATTAGAAACATATTTTCGATGAACACTGTTATTTGTATTGCTCAAAAATTAATTATGGATAGCTAGTTGAGAAAGTGTACAGTAGAAATTTATAAAGGATAATTCTACAATCAAAATTAAAATTTGATGGGATTTAAAGGAGGTGCCCATGCCTTCGCCATTTCAGCCATAAAAGGGCTGACACCGTGCTTGTGTTTGTGCATAAATGTTATGTTATATCCACATTTATTGGAGTTTATTGCAATGTTATGAAAACTGGATCGGATCGGTCGATTCTATTGAAAAAACCGTGAACCGTCATCTAATCTAGTCCAGTGTTTATACATTGACCGGAAAACAATAAATTGGCCAATAAACCATTAACACGGCCAGTTTAACATGAAATCGGAAAATCGGCCACGGTTTTTCCGGTTAACCAAGTTAATATAATTTTTTTTTTTTTTACAAAATTTTTTAACTATCTGGATGGACCACCTGTTGCAATAGAAGACCCAAATAACTTTTTAATACAAGTGATACTAGCCAATTGCCGATTCGAAGTGTATAATAGTTTACTTCATCATTTTCATTAAAAAATCATAACTCCCAACAAGATTATAATCACAAACAATTTTAATTTGAACAAAGAAAATTATTTTGGAATTGTTAGTTTTTGAGGTTATAAAATAAAATAAAATAATAAATCTAATTAACAAACATGGATTATATTTACTTTGAATTAGTAAACTAAAATTAAAAAAACTATTATAATTATGATATTTTATAGTTTATTTGTGTATTTATTTATTTTGTCATCTGGTTCGACCCTTTGACCCTCGGCCTTCTTCATTTTCCGGTCGATGCCCGGGTCGGCTTTTAAAACATTGATTTATTGTTTAATGATCAACAAATCTTGGCTCTTTTGTTTGGGATTTTTTTTATAGGGGTCAAGCAAAACAACCTAGGTTCTATGAACACTAATTTTTTATTTAAATAAGAAAATTTTAGTTAACTCGAGAAATTAGAGGCAAGTCCAAGGTGGGCTCTGGACAAAGTTACAAAAGTTATTTGTTCAAAACCTCATTTATTTACTTATAACTAAAAATTTTTAGATAATCAAGTGATCCGATAATCGAGTAGATAAATTTTGATCAAAAAAATATTCCCACTTACACTAACTGTGGAGTCTTTTTGTGTACAGGACCATATTCAGGGACGTAGCCAGGATTTCAATCTCGCGATGGCGAAAATTTGGGGAGTGGAGGGGGCCCCCCTCCCGGGGGTCCGCCCCAAATTTTTTTTTTTTAAATTAAGAAGATTGAAAACGACGATTTTGAGTATCAAAATAGACAAGTTAGATTAACTGACCAAAAAGACAATTAGTTTGTCAATACAAAAACAATATGTCCATCTATGTTTCTAACGCTATATAAATTGAAAACATGAACGTTACATGGACATCAAAAAGACAAAAAGTAAACTGTCTATCTATATAAAAGATGGTAGAGATGGTTTGGATATCTGAAATTGGTATCTATTTAAGTAACTATTGGATCTTTTGTTTAGGTCTAAGATTTTGTATGGTTGAATTTTAAAGTGTAAGTTATTGGGTCAATATTTATTAATGGAAAAAAAAAAATTCAAAATTTTGCGGGGACAAGTCAAAACTTTTGGGGGGCGGGGGAGCGAAATTGAAAAATACATTATAAATTAACTAGGAATAGTGAATCGGCAGACAATGTTGGGGGCGGTCCCCTCCCCCTCTCCGTCTCTGACCATATTCATCATCCTCATCTTTCAATTTTCGTAGGAATGATCACAACTTAACTTCTATGTAAAGAAGAAGAAACTCCTTTTTGAAAAGATTTTGGAACCTACTGTGCTAACTACCAAGCCAACCTTCAAAGTGACGTTAATGTGGTGGTATGTGGACCGCAAAGCCAAAAAAAATGCCCTTCCAAATTATGAAGTTTGATAAAAATTTAGATGGAGTCTGATTGATTATTAAGGTCGATTTTCGTGCTTACTTGGGTAGTGTGATACACTCGTGTGGAGTATTTATTGGCTAATCAGGTTGTTACTTTCATAATCGCAGCGGATCTTTTGCTGTCAACCTAGGTTTGGATCTAAAATTAATATCACAATTTAATAGAGCACTTCACAATTCAAACACTGCCAGCCATTCTAAGTTACATGAAATGTCTTCCACAAGTTTAAATGTTTTCTATTTATTATATGCATTAAACTCATGCTAAATTAAGGTCGGGCATTTGGGGTCAGCTCATACTAATGACTGCCGTTATTTGAGGAGACAAAATGATTGGAGATTTCTTACACACTGTTAAAACGTCCAATCATTCAATTACATTTGGACATGCTCATGTCAGCACCTCCTGATTCTACTAATCATATGTATTCCCTAATTAGTTCATTAATTATTGCGGGCAACATGCAAGATAGATTCATGATGACCGGTTGGAGCCGACTTTATCAACCAATCAAAATATGCTATTAACGTACTTCCTCAGCTCGGCGTTGTATATCCATTTGACAGCAACCAATCAGGACAAGTCATTGGCACGAGTTCCCAACTCAGCACTGTAGCTGATAAGACAAGAACACGTCATATACATGCTTATCCTTCCATATAAAAAGGACGGTATTCTCAAGAAAGGGATGAGACTTCATACTTAAAATATCTCATTTGAAATGAAAGGAGAACACTCATAATTTACTCTTGTAATTGACAAGTCATTACCAATAAAAATCCCCATTTACACACTAAGTTGGTTTGAATTTTGTCTATACAGTTTTCCACGTCAACATATTCTATTATAATGTTAAATGAAATATTGTTTTGCTCAAATCTCGGCAGCGTCGACCTCGTATGGCATGTTTCCGGTATGCTGAATTAGAGAACGATGGATGGAACAATTACGGTCTAGTCCCCTAAACAACACGCCATATTGTTTTCTTAAATCTAAACGTGTAAAAACTGAAAAGAGATGAATAATTTTTTCCAAAACACTTTCTAGAGGGAAGCAAACCCAATGTACCATAATAGTTCAAAATTAGGAAAAAAATAAATTGAAAATCCACCCCAGAAGAAAATGAATAAATTAGGAGGTTCTTGAATCCAAAAATGCTTCTTTTTTTCTTTTTTGTACGTGCAACATAGAAAATCATGATTATAAAAGCAATTCTGGATTATTTTTACAAACAAAATGCATATATATTGTAATTTTAGTACTTTATCCACAGATAGACAACATAAAGAGTCTGTGGTTATCAGATCATAACATATTGGCAATGCTGCATTTCCAACTAATGCAGCACAGTATAGCCTTTATCTTACAAGAATGACATCTTGGCTACATAATTTTACTCGACACATTTGGTATGTTGTACTCAATAGAAGCGGACGGGATTATAAAGAAAAAGAAGTTAAAATCTTGTCTGCTCTTCTATCAAGTCTTACTTACCAAACATTGCCTTAACTTAATCCTAGGTGTGTAGTAAGAGGTTCAATAGTTAGGTCATACTATAATTTCAGGTTTATTATTTACAAGAAACTGGACAAATTAATAATGTTTACCCTCAACATCTGTATACTTATATGATCAGTATATATATACTGGTTGCAGACTGGTTTTATTGGATTCATTTCCACAGATCAACTTGACAACTTGAGGATGAGGTTGAGGCATTATTTTCTGGTGCTGTTTCTTGCTTGTTCAAGTGTGTGATAACCATCATATTGGATTCATCGGGGCCTCCATGGAAGGCGGCGTCGGCTGCATTGGAATAATCATTTTCCTTAGAAACTACCTCTTCGTGGCTGAGTTGGGATGCGACAAACTTGTCAAGTACGCGCCAATCTGTCACTTGATCTCCCGCATGCTGTTCGGTACTGTTTCTGTAAACTGAGTGAAAGTTATGCTGATCATGGCTTTGGATTGATGATTGCACGGTGTTTGATAAATTGTTTATGTGAAGGTCGCCATAGGGAGAAATTGAGCTGCAACTCATGCTGGTTGGCATCATTTTCGGACTCTCCAGAAGTGGAAGCTGATGAAGAAAGTGCTGATCAGGGGGCATTTGATACTGCAAATCAAGCTCCTTCTTGCAGGAATTATAAGGATAGTGGTAATTCAGATTCTGCTGCTTCGGCGAGTCAATTTCCGGCATGAATGAAACTTGATCGTCATACCAAATTGGGGAGTCATGCTCGCTAACTTTATGCATGCTGGCTATTCTCTTCTTGAACACTCTGCAGACAACCCAACCTTCTTCCTGTGTAATATTCAAATTATTCTTTCACGTCAATCTTTTTTCATTGTCCTTTCCCTTTTTTTTTTTTCGAAAAATGGGTAATAAATACTGTCAATCAAACACATATATTAATATAACTCAAAAAACCAAAGTTGAATGTGCTAATGTTGATAAATCTGGTAATGCATGCATAGATCAAGTAGTCTTTTCCATACAATGATTAAGAAGATTACCGAGTGGTAGAAGTGTTTGTTGAACAACGTTATCTAAAAGTTTAAATTGTTAGATACGAACATAAATTTACCTACTTATATTTTGTTTTTCAAACAATCCTTCACATGCATGCAAGATTTAATTTTTCATCGAGAGTTACGTGAACAATTTTCATAAGGGCAGGCAGTAGAATGACTTGAATCTTAGGCCTTTGCCTACTCTAATACTATTTGCAGGAGATAAATTTATTTCATCGTAAACCCTAAATAATGTTACACTATATACAGATAAATATATGTATATACTTGCCTGTGGAGTCCCATTTTCATCTGTTTCGAGGCGATATTCATGCATAATCCAATCTGATTTTTGACCATTTGGAGCTCTGCCTTTATAAAACACCAAGGTCTTCCTCATGCCAATTAGGTCGTGCTTTGAGTAAATGGCCTTGTCCCTACCTGTTGCTTTCCAAAATCCTGCTGCTGTAGCCCTATTTGTGCGTGTTCCAGTCGGATATTTCTTGTCTTTGTGGCTAAAGAAGTACCAGTCATTTTGCTCTTCTGTTCCTATTCTGCATAGCTCTGTAAGAATATATATTTTTTAATAAGAATCTGGATACTGCCATGAATTTCTGTGCGTTTTTGAACCCTGTCTTATTTTTAAAAATTTAAGCTTTTCAAAGAGTTGACAAATTTTTTAGTTTTTAATAAGTAATCTCACTAGCAGGATCACATTAATTTACACTTTGTTCTTTCGCCTATTTTGATACAAAGTTGAACTTCTTCTCTTGTAAAAGTTTAAGCCATTAAAGGAAACCATATATTTATTTATGTTTAGTCTTCGACCTACCTTGAAGATCCCAAGGCTCGATTTTGTACAGATCAACATCTTTAATAACATCGAAGTCGATCCGTCTTGAAGTAACCTTTCTCCTAAGGTAATAATCGACAAGTTCTTCATCAGTCGGGTGGAATCGAAAACCCGGGGGAACATGTGAAAAAGCATTCATCCTATCCTGAGTCAAATCTTAAACCTGCAATTCATAGTCAACACAATATTAATATACAGGCTCAGTGCACACATTGTTTTATAAATTAGTAAACAATGATATAAACTAAGTGAAAATATGTCATTCTTCTTATCATACTGATTTTTTTTTTAATAACTATGAACAAAAACACGTGCATGACCCAATTAAGATAGAATCTTAATTCAGTCTAAAACATGTCTTAATTGTAATGAAGCATCTAATCCTAATTATTGCAAGCTAGCTAGTATTTTCATTTTATTTGAATCCTTTTACCAATACTAAATGTTGTTACCAACAACTTTTTGTGGTGGACAACATATATATCACAAGCCTGCTAAAATTGCAATATCAAAACGATAGTATCTCCTCAAAGTGTTTTCCTAAATATGTCTATGTACCAAACATGAAGGGACAAAGTATAAAGAAACCAAGATAATTTTGGGAAACCATTTGACTTGGAATATCATTAAAATGGTAACGCATTTTCGTGTTTTACAACACGATTGGTACACTTAATTAGACGCGATGCGAACAAACATTCATCGAATTAATTAATGCCATCTTTGTTTCTCAGTTGAAACTTTGTTTCCCAAACCTCAAATTTGATAGAAATCAACTGCATAGCTATGCTCTATATGTTAAATTACAAACTAATGTAAAAAGGTAATAAAATTAGGCATATAAACATTATCAATCATCTGGTCATAAAATTTAGTGAAATTTCATCAATTTAGCCACAAGTTCGTAGATCCAATGGTCTCATTAATGTGTCAAAAAGATTTGGCATGCTTGTGCTATAGAAATAATTAATGTCGTAACGGTAAGAGAACAAAATGAACAAGAAAAATTGGATGTGAATCATCATGTAATATGATTAAACCTAGGATCAAGTGCAAAGGCGCCTTTAGGGCAGTGATAAATAAATAACTTTCAAAAACAGAACTTTTTATAGATATCTGTGACCATGAATTATTCAGCGATCTTCAAATAATTCAATTCTAACGATTTTTTTTTCTAGTTGTCAATATTTCCTGAAGAAACTTTTCCTTGTAATATATTTCATTGGATCGTTCAAAAGCAATTATAGTATCATGTTAAGTAATACCATTATAAAAGTAATAAGACAAGCTATATCACTGTAGAATCACATGAAAATGCATATAATCACTGCTCCACTCATTGTGGATCATTAGGTCTCTTTAAGAACAAACGTGGTTAATTAGCGTACAACGGTAAAAACACATAAAGAACACACACACACACACATATGTGTATGTG
Organism: Fraxinus americana; assembly: GCA_035079005.1. NCBI lineage: Eukaryota > Viridiplantae > Streptophyta > Magnoliopsida > Lamiales > Oleaceae > Fraxinus > Fraxinus americana. Next base: position 33,467,144 of record CM068710.1, on the reverse strand, counting down.
TGAGTGTGTCTATATATATAGAAATTTGTTCTTGATGTCAAGATCTGCTGAAACATCAGCTCCATCTTATAACAATCAAGATGCAGAAATTGAACCTGCTAATTCAATTTGTGTGTGTGTGTGTGTGTGTGTGTGTAGAGGGAGAGAGGGAGAGAGAGAACCTCCGATAAAATAGCCTGAAAAACTCCCTTGCAAAACCAAATTGTCTGAGCAAGAAAGAACTTTTTCTTCGAGAATGGAGATTTTGGACTAGAGAGATGGATACATATTCCAATAATGCTCCAAAACTAGAGGAAGACCAAATTCAGACAGCTAAAAGACAAACACAATTATAGAAAGAACAATATATACTTCTCGGGACTTGAACCCTAGCAGTTCTTGTCCTCAAAAATAAGAACTGCCAGGACCCCTTAATGTTTTCTTCTTGTCTGCAATTGATCGGATCCCGAGAAAGAGAGAAAAGAAAACCCGGATCGTCAAACTGAGTAATGGAAGAATGGAGAACAAATGGGATTATATAAAGACAATCAAATGAAGAGAGGATTCAGAGAGAGAGAGTAAAAGTAGAGAGAGAAAAACCCTAATGATGATAGATCATTTAGGCTAGCACAGATTTATTTGATTGCCTCTCGCTATCAACAGTGGGTTGAATTGTAGGGAAAGTTTCTGGGCGCGAAAAAAGGTGGCGCAAAATAGGCACACATATACATACTATATACAGAAAAAGAGAGCTATAGAGAGAGAAAGAGCAGCGTGTGGGCAACTGCCACCTCCACCACCCGCAACTGAGAGAGACATCTATTCTGAGAAGAATGTTCTGTTTAATGTTTACTTTTCATTGAATTTAGATGTTAGATATTGAGAGAAGAAGTGTGTGATTAATACATAATAAAAATGAGTGGTCTAAGAAAGAAAAATGTTAATTTTTTTGTGTCATTAATTGATGTTCAAGTTTAAATCTTTTTCTTGTTAAATCTAAAATCCACAAGTATCTAAACCTACAGATAATTTACATCGTAAATGAAATTAAACAAGAAAAATTCAAGTCTCGTTCAAACCCGTTTTCTCTCTTTTTCTCCTCACAAACGGGACAAGTTTAAATACCTAATGTATATGTCATATATTAATTTTGAAAGATTTTAATTTGACACATTTATATGCTTTGATAATATGTAACACTTCCATTAAAAAGAACAAACAGTCTAAGATGTTTGGAATAATTCATTTGAAAGTGTAGCATAGTAACCTTAATAAAATTTATTAATTAATTTACTTTTTTAGTTTAAAGGGAATGTCACGCCATGGACCAATCATCAAACAGCAAAAGGTCTGTCTTAGAGACCATAAGAGACCAAACAGAAACAATAAATAATTCTTAGTTTTTTTTTTTTTTTTCCAGTGGCGACTTAGCAGAACAGTCTGAAGCCAAAAGCTAAACCTATCTGTCTAAATGTGGTAAGATGGCCCAACCATTCTCTACCATGTTCCTTGTCCCTACCATTTCTTGTTCATTACTAATGAAAATTTGGGACCCCATTGCGCACGGTTACACTTGATTCACGAATATTTCATTTCACTGGTTACACATTTCTTTTATCTTTTTAAACTTTCAAACGTGATTCAATATGATATTAAAGTAAATAAAATTTATGTTCGAATTTTGTCATCACTCATCGAGTGTCAAGAATCTCGCTCTATTCTTAGACATGCCCGGCAAAGGTTATTTTAGAACGACAATGAATCTGATATGCGTGTAAAGAGTTGTGTTAAAGACGAACTTTTTTAATAGATAAACTAGTTTTATGGTAAGATCGTTTTACAATATGATGGTAATTATAAAGAAAAGGCTTGTATTGTGGAAAAGAATTGGTTTGCTATGTTAATGATTGTAATTAATTAATTTTTGTCTCATCTCATTTAATTGAAGTGGTTAGTTTGTTAACTGTCTCAATAATTACCCCCATGATTCTCCATCTTGGAGAGTTAAATGCACGTTTAGTTTTACTTTTTGTTCCAAAAAAAAAAAAGTCTTCTAATTTCTTGCACAATTGAAATGATGGGAAATCTTACATCAATTTGATGTCGAAAATAAATTAATTCAAGATTAATTCGATAAAGAATTATGCCAATTAAAGCTTCAACACATTGTTATGAATGATGAGCTACTCCGATCCCCTTCACTAAAACTTGTTATGAATCGAAAGCGATAAACGATGAAAAAATATAGACATGTTTGATACATTACATTGAACAAGATAATAGTTACGTATTAATTGTCGTGGTGAAAATGAGTCTTCAAATATCTGCAAATTGGAGGAGGAATTCAGTGAAAAAAATGACACTATGGTTCACAATCTATAAATGTATGGTCCAAAGCTATAAAATTTTGGTACCAAATTCACTGTTTCATATTTTTCCACCACATCATTTAACGTACCAGTTTCTTGCTCGTGACCTATACGTTTCTTCACCACCACCGACTGTCATCATTATACATACAGAGAGAGAGAGAGAGAGAGATGCATGAACACATGCGAGTTAAGCTGACTAAAACTGGGCTCGAGCCTGTTGAAACGTACGTCCCTAGCTAGTTTCACTCCCATCTCGTTCTAAAAGGGGCTTAGCCTTAAATATTGGACGCTATTATTAAATGGAAAGAAGTTATAACATTATGTTTGGTGCACATTTTTTCCTCAAGAATGCATTATTATTTTTTTGATGTGATGGGGAATATGTGGTTGAAAAAAAAAAGGAAACGTTATTGATGTGATGAAAAATATTATTTTATTGAAGAATGTGTGGTTGAAAATGAGTAGAAGAATGAAAATGAAAAAATAATATGGCTCAAACAGGGGTTTATATTATCATCTAACATTTATTGATGTTTTGTTTATTATTTTAACCAGATGTTGAAGTGTTCAAGATAAAATTAATTTTGTAGGTTGTTCATTAATTTCAAATTGGAATTATATGCATTCAAACCAAATTTAAATGAAAATATAATTGATTTAATTCAAATAAACTGGTATCAATTAATGTGGAAAGAATGACTTATATGTAGCATCGATAAAATCTAAATAATTTATTAATTTGATCTAATTTTTTTTTATTTCTGGACAGTTTTTAAATTAATTTGTAATAATATATATAGACACGTCGAACAAATTTCGATCCAACTCAAAACTTCAATAATTAAATTACTTTATAATGTCCTCATTCATATTTATCCAAGACTGTTAAAAATGATTAATTTAGTTTATTTTTAACGAGATTAACCTTTAAAGATAGAATTTTATAACTCAATATGACATCGGAGTTAAAGAGCTCGATGTGCAAGCAGTTTGACTTATTTTTAAAGCTATCGAAATTTTAAAATTGGAGTACATGAACATTTCATTGTAGAATCGTAACTCAATAAATTATGGACGTTGCTACATGTATATCAAGCTTTGCATGATGAGTTACATAATGTCACGTGTCACTCTATCATTTGTCTGTTTAAAACACAGTCAACTTTTTCATTCAATCTTTTTGTTCAACATCATTTTATGTAATTTTTTAGGTGCAATTTTTATGTACAGGTAGCATAATCCATAAATTATTAGGATTGAATTGAAATTTAGGTATTTTTTCCTTGTCCAACGACCACAGATGGGTGCCTACGGTTGGTTGGTTTACAATTCTTTATTCGTGACAAAAACTGCTGGTCCCACAACCATATCGGGCCGGGCTTATACCATCTGGAGAGTGACGGCCCTCCAAATACATATCAAGCCGGCTAAGAATAAAAAAGAGCTTGGCTGAGCCGAGAGGACTAGGGGTTTTGCAATATGGTATGTAGGGTGGCTGCGGTGGAATGTGGGCCCCAAAGAGAGAAATGATGTGTATTAGAGTTGGGAGTTCAGTTTGGCGGCTCTGCTGTCTGGCGTGGGCTAGCCAATATCATTAAGCTTGCAACTAGGCGTACTGTCTGGCTGAGTTGTATTGTGGGCCCCATAAAATTCCACGTAGACAAATTAATTAGGTTGTTAACATTTATGTTTATTCTTAATTATATATCGTTCAAAATATTGAACATGCTGCAATAAAATTTGTTACGCGATAGAATAATCAAGAAAGGAAGGAGCTCACGAGTGCCGAATAAGCATGAATACGACTATTTAAAAGAGCACATTACAAAAAGAGGTGGTGGTGCAATCCCAAGTTGTTTAAGGAAGATCCAAGTTTTGACTTTTTTGGATTGATAGCGTCATGACCTTTGGATCCAAGTTTGTTCGTGTTGTCCTTCCTTATCGACTTTACTTTTCTCCTATCAATGGTAGAGTCTTTATATTTTTTATGAGGCGAGATTGGAGTCCTTACAAATAAGACAAATATATTATTTGAATGCAAGACTCACTCATATTATTTGACTATGTAATAGAAGGGTTGTTGTCTACGTGACGAACCAAAAACTCACATCATCGAAAATGTTTGGTACTTCAATATTAACTCATTTGGACTTGGTGTCACGGGCAGCAGCTTCACTTCAGCCCCGTGACGCTATCGCAGCCGCTGCACTTCGGCTGCACCTTGTAAATATTTCATTTAATTGTAAAATAGTTGATAATTAGAAAATTTTAGTATGATTCCTCGGCCAAAAGACGTCTACTCCCGTCTTTTGGGTTTTTGTTGCTAAGTCTATTATAGGGGGTATATGACTTTCAAACATCTTTCAAGCTTTTCTAGTGTTCGCCCCCTGCACTAGCCATTGTAATTTCCTGCTTTCAATCTATTGTAATTTCAAGCTTTCTAGCAATGATCAAGTTTATCTCAATGCAATTCAATTTCGTGTTGTAAGCTTTCTTTAAATTGTGATCAAATCTACTTTTGTCCCGAGACGGACCGAGAAAAGGCGGAAGGTAGTCTAGCGGAGCAGACTACTGCCGCACGGTGTCCCTTTCTGTGCTAAGAAGAAAGGTAACCCGTGAAAGTTGGTATCAGAGCTGCGGCTCAAGACCCTCGATAAGAAAGCGATGGATACAATGGAACCGGACACCACGGAGGTGGTGGATCCTCAGAGGAGGACTACGAAACAGCGTTTGGAGGCGCTAGAGGTGACAAACACTAGGTTGTGTTTGGCCATGGAGGGCCTTGGAGAAAAGGTCGAAGTGGGCAAGTAGACGGAAACTCGAGAGGTACGCATCCAACCGGATGAATGCCAAGAAGCTATGCAGCCTATGGCGATCGAAGTCACAGCAGCATACCCGTTCTACAGAGGAAGTGGAATGTTGAGAGCTCAACTAGTAGTTCTTCAACGCGTTTGGCAATGGGCAAGCCACCGTGCAAGAGTCTATGCATAGGCTCGTAATTCCCCGATCCGTGCACCTACGGTGGGGCACGCGATGCTAAAGAAGTTGAGAACTTCTTGTTCGACATGGAACAATACTTTCTTGCGGCTTCGATCCAAGACGAAGCGAGAAAGGTTACTACAGCTACCATGTATCTATGTGGAGATGCAAAGCGTGGTGGCGGACGAAGTATGCCGATATTCAGCACAACAGGTCCGAATAGATACTTGGGAGCTTCGAAGGAAGCAATCGATCTCGCTTTTCCCAGAGAATGTGGACTATCAGGCACGACGTGCGCTGCGAGATCTGAAACATACAAGCTCCATCAGAGAGTATGTGAAAGCCTTTTCCGGGCATATGCTGAATATTCGAGACATGTCGGAAAGGGACAAGCTATTCACCTTCATGGAAGGGTTGGCACCGTGGGCACGCACGGAACTTCAGAGACAGAAGGTCACTGATTTAAGCGTAGCTATTGGAGCTGCGGAATGTTTGAGTGACTATCAACCAGAATTGAGAGATGATCAATATTCAGGAAATAGTCAGTCTATCGGAGGTGGAAATAGACCTCATAGACCTAGCTCGAGCTCAAATGGGGGAGAGCGTTACTCTCGGAATAGGGGAGAACCCTATCAAGGCAACCGTCAGAGTAACTTCAGAGGAAGTCACAACGGGAGCAATAGTAACAACTGGAACAAAGGAAAAGCAACGGAGGGCAGATCTGATGTCGCTCCTAAATTGAAATGCTTTTTATATGAAGGACCACATCGGGTGGCACAGTGTCCTCAGAAACGGATGGTGAACGCATATTACCAACAAGCAAGTGGCAAGACCAAATCGAAGCCAGGTACCCCACAAGCTAGTTGCCATAGTGAGACCAGTTCTGACGGGGATGAGGATGTAGTTGGTGCAATCTCACATCGGTGCAATACACTATTGCATCGAGCTACGAAAAGGGACGAAGGTCCCTCGAGAGAGCCGAAGATGGAAGAATCAAAGGCTTGCATTCGTAAGGCGAAAGGCCTAATGTACATTGATGTGAAGATCAATGGAAAGCCAATCAGGGCTATGGTAGATACTGGTGCAACCCACAACTACCTCGCAAGTGCCGAAGTGGATCGACTCGGACTTATTTTGGAGAAGAGCCACGGAAAGGTCAAAGCAATCAACTCCATTGCTCAACCAATAGCTGGAGTAGCCAAATCTGTCTTGCTCAAAGTTGGTCAGTTCGAGGGAAGGACTAACTTGTCTGCGGTTCAGATGGAAGACTTCAAGCTTATTTTGGGATTGGAATTTCTTCGGGATACTAAAACAGCGGTGTTGCCGTACCTCAATTCACTAATGATGATGGGTAGCAAACCGTGTGTCATCCCCACACAAGCTATGAAGAGAGGCGAGAAGAGTATCTCGGCCATGCAATTTTGCAAGGGTTTCGAAAGGAATGAACCCTCACTTTTGTGCACTCTTAGATCAGAGGAGATCGAAGAGGCGACTGATCCAATTCCAAAGCATGTCAGAAGGAGTGTTGAGGAATTTGGAGACTTCATACCGGATGAGTTGCCAAGGAGGGCGATTGATCGCGGGATTGAACTTGATTTGGGTGCCAAACCTCCCAGCGAGGCACCCTACCGTACAACTCAGTCGAAGCTTGAAGAGCTTCATGCAGGTCATCAGAAAGAGGCAGGCTTACTGGAGCCCCTTTCCGTCCCGAGTAGACCAGTCGAGAGTGGATCGATGGACTACATTGGTGGATTGCCGAAATTAGGAGATTTTGGCACTATCACGGTCAAGATGGACCGTTTATCTGAAGATGAAACTGCACACACAAGACCCAAGTATGTATCACGAAGAGACAAATTTCAACTCTTCTTCAAGCATATTGTCAAACATCGGGATTGCCTAACAACATTGTCAGTGATCGGGATTCTCGAGTTACTGGCATACTTTGGACCAAGTTGTTCAAACTTCTTGGCCCAACTTTGAGCATGAATTCTAGTTTTTACCCACAATCAGACGGACTGACAGAGCGCTTCAAATATATGCTGGAAGACTATTTTCGGCACTTTATCTCTGCTCCGCATGAAGTTTGGGTAAAACTTTCAGATGTGGCCCGGATGTGTTTCAATGCTCAAGAGACCTCTTCGCCCAACAAGGGTCCTTTTGAGATTACTACTGGCCAGCAACCGTCCCTCCATCACATTGCAGTCATCAAACAGAAACAGTACAAGAAGTCTGAAGATCTGAAGCGACTTGTGTTTAACTTGAAAAGATCAGAAATGAAGGTTGCTAAAAAGATTCTTGGCCATCGAGCTTCTAGGAATTATCTTCAAGAATACTTGGTCAAATGGAGCGGATTCAACAACGAGAAATACAACCAACGGCTCAGAGGACTTCGCCAAAGCAAATGGGGAAGAATGTCACGGGCAGCAGCTTCACTTCAGCCCCGTGACGCTATCGCAGCTCACGCACTTCCGCGCACCTTGTAAATATTTCATTTAATTGTAAAATAGTTGATAATTAGAAAATTTTAGTATGATTCCTCGGCCAAAAGACGTCTACTCCCGTCTTTTGGGTTTTTGTTGCTAAGTCTATTATAGGGGGTATATGACTTTCAAACATCTTTCAAGCTTTTCTAGTGTTCGCCCCCTGCACTAGCCATTGTAATTTCCTGCTTTCAATCTATTGTAATTTCAAGCTTTCTAGCAATGATCAAGTTTATCTCAATGCAATTCAATTTCGTGTTGTAAGCTTTCTTTAAATTGTGATCAAATCTACTTTTGTCCCGAGACGGACCGAGAAAAGGCGGAAGGTAGTCTAGCGGAGCAGACTACTGCCGCACGGTGTCCCTTTCTGTGCTAAGAAGAAAGGTAACCCGTGAAACTTGGGCTTGCACTATGTTACAAGAGTTAGGTTTACAACCATTAAAGCAATATTTGCGTAGAGTGCAGAATAGTGTGAAACAGTTGTATGGTCGTGAGGGCATTAAGATATCTGTTTGTACTATTAAAGGAGCGGTGAAGACGAGTAAACTTATTCCAAAATATTTATTTCCTTAAGTCGATTTCATCCAAAATAATTAAACCTAGTCAATTTTTAATAATTAAAACAAAATTTTGAAACTCCTCAAAGTTTCCATGACAATAACCTTGTCCATAACTTTGGAAATAAGTTTGATCCAATACTAAAACGTAGACTTGGAGTATCATACAAGGTACAAGCCCTTGCAAAATACAAGGGTCACAGAAAGTGCATAAAGGAACTTTTTACCCCCACAAAATATTGAAAACCGGGGAAGAAATGGGGAGAGTTTGGGGGAAATGGACCCCATCTTTTCATCATGACATAGATATAACATCACGGTACACGTGGCATAGTTTCATTTGCTCTAAATGACTTCAACCAATTATATTGCGGCATCTATAATACTTCTTAGGGCCCACCAGGTTTCATCATCACCTCCTACTACCCTGCATACGCGGCGAATTTTTTATTACTAACTATGGGGCACCGTGGAATGTCCCTATTGGTTGTTTCCCAAGACAAAGTGAGAGAAAGACAAAAATGTCCTTCCTCTAGTAAGGAAGAAATGTAGGCACGGTTCGTATTTCAATTTTTAGTTTTTAGTTTTGAATTCATTTTATATTTTGAGTACCCATTTTAAAATTGTTGAAAATGCATTTTTTTTGTCATTTTAAAAAATTGTTTTCAAAATTTAAAAAATTTCTCTTTGTGTTTCGATTTTGTATTTTGAGTTTTGAATTCATTTTGGGTTTTGTATTTTGAGTGTCCATTTTGAGATTGTTGAAAATGTGTTCTTTTTGGCATTTTGAAAAATTGTTTTGAAAACGCCAAAAACGCGTTTTGAAAATTTTTGCTTGATTATAACTGAAAACACCCAAAATGATAAATTATTGTCGTTTTGGGTTTTCTTCGTAAATTTTTAACGTGTTTCCAAAAATAGGAAAGAGAACTTGTTTTCACTGTTTTGAAAAATTGAAAATAGAAAACGGCTTGAAAATAGTAAAGAAAATGTGCTCGAAGTTTTGGCTTGATTTTAACTGAAAACAGTCAAAATACTTTTTTGGCGTTTTTCATTTTCTTTGTAAATTTTAAATTCGTTTTTGAAAATTTGTTTCTGAAAATAGGAAAATAAACGTGTTTTCAATATTTTAAAAAATTGAAAGTAAAAATAACAAAGAGAACATACACGTAGTTTCTCTTGGAGAGGATGAAGAAATATCACATTCACATTTTTTCCTTTGCACGTATTTTCAAAAGTAATTATTTATTACAACATGCGTATCAAATATATTAGCTGATATATTGTCCTACATTTGTAATACAGTAAGGGTGCGTTTGATTGCAAGGGTGGAACATGGGTGGAAAGAAAATGTTTTACGGGGAAAAGATTTGCTTAGAAAATGTTTTGCAGGGAAAATGATTTCAAGTGTGTTTGATTGGTATAATTTTCCACCCGGAAAATTTTTAAATTTTCTATTCGTTTGACTTTGTTTTATATGAAAATTGTCCATTAAAGTGATATTTTTTTTCCACAATTGGTTATAAAATTTGTTTCCATTGCCAAAAAAAAAAAAATAAAAAAAATAAAAAAAAATAAAAAAAAATAAAATTGTTTCCTAAAAAATCATTTTTTTCATCAAAGTTTAGTGTTCGTTTGACTTTGTTTTACATGGAAATTGTCCATTAAAGTGAAATTTTTTTTTACAATTGGTCATGACATTTGTTTCCATTGCCCAAAAAAAAAAAAAAAAAAAAAAAATTTGAGCAGCCGGCCAGAAAATATTTTTTCAAGGATTTCGTGGAAAATGCTGACGTGGCGGGTGGGGTGGGAAAATATTTTCCGTGGAAAATTTAGGCTATCAAACAGCGCAAAAGATGGAAAATGGAAAAAAATTTCCATTTTCCATGGAAATTGTGGCTAATCAAACACAGCCTAAGTGTTTATGCGATATTAAGGTCATTAAATCTGTTAGTGAAATTTTTAAATATGTCACTAATAATCATAAAGTAAAAGAGTGTTTGGTGGAGATTAAAATTAGATTTTTAGTAGATTGTGATAGAAATTTTTGAAATGTGTTGTTGAAAAGTTGTGAGACCCATGAAATATGTGGTTAATATTGATTGTTTGATTTTGACTTGAATTAAAGTTAGATTTTAATTCAGACCAAACATGGGCTAAATTTTCACCCACACATATTATCAACGGAACATATTTATCACATTAGAGACCAATATTTAGCTTCATTATTTTTTGGTGGTGAACATTAATTTTATGCAAGAATGTTAAAGCCCTTGTAAATGTACAAGGATTTGGCAGGTCCCTCGTATCTATTTGTACTCATTTTTTCACACAAACCTTTCTTTTTTTCATGGGTGTATATGAGAAGATAGTAAGCAATATTCTCATTTAGTGTAGCATACGAATGATGGGTTTACAAAAATATCTCGTATCACTTTGGCCTACATGTATGTATTCGTATGCTCAAATTGAGTATTATATACTCAATAATGGTATAATATACTTGTTAGAGTCCCCCAACATAATTCAATGCATACCTGCTATGAAAATTGACACGAATGATCCCTAACTTTTGCGCCATGCCTGGATCACGACGACCACCACCACCGAACCATTTAAAACATCTCACCGATAATTCTAAAAATAATATATTATATTATTTCTTTATCCAAATTCGAAGTGCCATCTTAGTCTATTTCTGTAAAATATGAATTTGTCACTAGTTTGCATATAATGGTCATATATATATATATTTTTTTTTAATTTCTCACACCAAATATATTGCACCGAGGCACATGAGATAGATTTATTGATGGAGACTGTGTTAGCTCGACTCGTTACAATACAAATTTATGTCATTAAAGAATGATACAAAAAAAATGATATTGAGCTAGGACTTGATATATATGATCGACTTGAAATGGGACTTTAGACAACCTTTGATCAACTCAAAACTTTAGTAACAAAAACAAACAAATATAAGTCAACACAATATGGTATTACTCAAAGAATCACGTGATCATCTTAACAATGCATAAACATATGAAAAATTCTACTTGTACATCAAAAAATGTACGTAAGTGTGTACACCCCCCTCACATGGGATGAAACCCAATTGTATAAAATATTTTTTTATTCAAGCGGAACTCACCCTCATGTGAGAGGGGTGTACACCCCTATGTACATGGTGATGTACCACTAGTAAAACCGTAAACATATTTGTTCTCTATGTCATCATCTCATAGATAGAATTCTTAGAGAGAAGCAGGAAGAATTGCCTATGGGGCCCCATACTTTGGACAACAATATAGGATATGGGCTCAACCTTGTGTCATATTATTTCGAAAATCGTCTTCCTGAATTTAATAGTTATAATTATAAAGTTAATTTTGACTTTTTAATTGGATTAGGAGAAGGCAATTAGACTAGTACTTATTCTATATACACACATAGTTTGTACGAAAGTAATTTTTAAACTACAAAGTTGAGTTTTTCTGCGTTTGGTTTAATTTGAAATTAGTTGTGAGTTTGTTATAATTATCTGCATGTTACAACATAAAATTATATATATTAATTAAATAATTAAAAAATATTATCAATGGATTTTATCCATTGTTAGCACTTAATTATTTTAATAAAATAGTTAATCGTCCATTAATTTTCTAGCAACAAAATATTTTGGCATTTTCATGTAAAATAGTTTTCATCGTTAACCTTCTGCAATCAAGGTATCCAGTTAAAAACTACTGACCGAATATTTCAATCGTATCTTTCAACGATGGATATACTTCCGATCAATGTTTTTGTGTTGTGAGGTCGTTTTATTCTAATAATCCTTGTCCGATGAGTGTTCCTTTTTTTCTTTTTCAATTTTAAGTGGGTGTTTGTTTAGGACGTTTACTTCTTTTTTGTTCAACCCTATCTTCTATCATTATTTTTGTTGGGGTTTGGAGTTTTATTTCAAATGTTAAGACCATCCTTATGTCGGGACAATCGCCATAAATAAAACAACACGTCGTCATGATCAATGACCCACACACAATTGTCCCAACCTGCCTCACGTGTTGCCCTCTTCCATCCGTCTTCTTTCAATCAAGAAGTTATCTCACATTTCATCGAGATCTACATTTTTTCTACCATACCATGGAGGATCCATAACCCCAAAGTTCACTATCTCAAAATCTTTCTCTATTGACATTAACTATTACTCATACCTTCATTGGGATCTTTTGCACGTCCAAGACAGGAATCATCTTGTGCATCTATATTCGTAAGTCTAGGATATGACTTTAATACTAGTTAGGAATTGAGGTTCTATCCCAATGTTTAACTTATTATTAAGTAACTCGATGAGACTTGTTTAAGCATGCCAACATTTTCAAATGTTTATATTATTTTATGGTATGTAATTTCTCTCTCTAGCATCATTCACGGGGGACAATAGTGAGACTAGTATTCTATATAGCGGTTCAACAATTGACTTGTATTCAAATAGAAACTTTGCATGGTCTTAAGCAACAAAATAATGAGAGGCCAATGTGACTTGGTCTGAGGTTGAGCGACCCAAGAAGAGGCCAAGCTTGACTTAGGTCGGAGGGATCAAAGTCTCGTGTGCCTCATAACACATCTATTAAAGAATAATGTTATTTATAATTATGATGATGGAAGGGATTTGACGGTTTAATTTTTACGAGAGAGATGAGGAGGAGGGGAGAGAGAGAGAGAGAGATGTGAGAGATAATTGATGGTCATATTACTGATGTTCCATCATGATAATGATAAATATCATTACTCTCTTTTAAATATTTCTTACTCTTACCTTTAAACCCTATTTTCTCTTCTAATTTTGACTTGAGAGTCGAAATGGCAAATGGGTGAAACATCCCAACAGCTTTTGAATACATCGAAGCGGTTTGACCCTGCCATCGAACAAGAGGGAAAATCACATTAAGTGCCTAGAATTTATTTGAGAATAATGAGTTATGGAATAGTATTTTTTGGATAATGCGTAATTAAAAAGTAATGAAACTTTATTGGTTTGTGTGTAAAATATTTTATTGTGTGAATGTATGGTGAAGAAATGATATTGTAGCAAATAATTTAATTTTTTAAAGAATGACGAACAGAGCCTAACATTAAAAAGAAACATCAATCACGCATAGCTACATTATTCCCAGTAGTGACTGAAAAAAAAATTATCAATTATATAGTCCGTGAAAATAATTGATGGATCGATGTAATTTCTTTCTTAATTTTCTTTATAGGTATGTTGGAAAAAAAAAAAACACATTATACTATGGTTGAGTAAATAAAAATGGAAAAATTAAGTAATAAAGGTGTTCTTAAAAACGAACGAGATTTATTGAGAGCCCATTATAAGTGCGTATTTTGCTTTATTCTCATTATTAATAAAATATGTCATCTACAGAAAATTCTTTTTAAAAAAAGATTCGTCGATCGACCCAAGTTTTCCCCCTCTTTAATGTTGACGTGGATTTCTATTGGTTTGTTTAATTAGGAGCAGAAATGGTCTACTATCAATGGTGAGTACAAGTTATCTTATCCACCTTGATATGTATCTACAATTTTTGATAATTCAACGTTGAATAGTCAAAAATATAGGTTTGACTGTTGACATGGCACACCATGTCAGCGATGAACATGTTTTATCCTAGAGTAATGCTATTCATCCCCATCGGGATGAAAACACAGTTTACGTGGTGTCAATGTAACTTTAAATGATATGTGAAATTCAATAAGTCATTTAATTTCACATTTCATTTAATCTATCATTTAAAGCCACATAAATTGTGTTTTCATCCCTACTAGAGATGAATAACATTACCCTTTATCCTACCCATCATTTTGTTAGGAGTACTTGAAATACATATCACTACACAGTGACATAAATCTTGATCTCCAACATATAAATAGAAAGGGAAGGGAAAAAATAAAATAAAATAAAATAAGAATAACGACTCTTTGAGTATTACACCCAACTGTCGGATTTATTATGTTGGAATGTTTGAAATTGCAATTTTTTAAAAAAAAATTGAGTTATGTGGGGCATAATGTTCTCTAAATTAAAACCACTTTCCAGATGGAATAAATCTCTAAGTCAATTATTCGACCAAGGCTTGTCAAACAAGTTATAATTGACTGCGCACAACATAAATTTTAGACTAATAAGATTTTAAAAAAATAATAATAATTAACATTAATTTTATCGTCACTTGTCACACTCTCAAGAAAAAGAAGCCCTAACCTAACATGAGATAATTATTTTAAAAGGAATTATATGATTGCAAATTGATTTATGAGTCCCATTCAAAATTATGATCACAATTAATAAGAAAATGATAACAAAAGAGTGGAAAAAAATTGAAATAACCTTAATCATAAGCCATTGTATGGTGTGTGTAATGCTATAACGCCAGAGTGCAAAAAAAGCAAGAGGATATTATTCATTGGGCCTAGAGCAATGTACACTGTGGAGGCCCAAATCATTGAGAGCCCAATCTTCTTCAGCCCTGAACAAGACTGGCCCAAGACAGATCCTAAAGAATTAAGGGAAAAATTTATAGCTCAGGTATTATCTATTCCAAAATTAAAAATCAGATCCCAAAATTTAAAATTGTAAAAATCAGGTTTTTCTTGAATTAATTAATTATATTTCAGAATTATTATATTAAATTAAACATTTAACTGTAATATAATAAAATTAACCCACCCCACCCCACCCCGCCTCCACCACCCCCATTGCTCCGGCTACTACTCCGGTGACCGGCGACCACTCCGGCAACCACTCCAGCGACCGTCGACTACTCCGACCTTCGGTGATCTGCGACCACTCCGGCAACTTTTTCGAGGTCACAGATCAAAAAATTTGAAGGTCACGGATTATTTCGAAGTCACATATAAAAAGTTTTGTAGATTGCAGATTATTTTGAGGTCACAGATTTAAAATTTTATAGGTCAAAGATTATTTCAAGATCACGGATAAAAAAAATTAAGGTCATAGATTCTTTTTTTAAATTACAAATTATCAATTGTAAAGTCACAGTTCAATAATAAGGTCACAGACACCAAAAAGAACCACGATAGCTAGGTCACGAACACAAAAAAGAACCACAATCGTCGTTGACCCGCACAACAATAACAAAAAATGACAAACAGTGGATCACACACATCGACACCACATCAACCCCATGCCGCCACCAGATCCACCGCACAAAGGTCACAGACACCAGAAAAAGACACCAGGAAAAACCACCAAGGTCACTGATACCAAAAAAAACCACCAAGGTCACAGATACCAGAAAAAACAACCACAGTTCAATAGCTATGTCTCTGACACTAGCTAGGTCAGAGTTCACCAGAAAATCATCGTCACCCCGTCACCACAACCACCACCATAATAATAACAAAAAACAATCATCCCATTGCCACCGCACCACCACACCAAGAAAAACACCACCACCGTCGTCAACCCCGCGACAACACCACACAACCATCGCCACAACAATAACAAAAACGACGACGACCACCACCACAGATCCACCACCACCGACCACCACACACACTGAAAAAAAAAACCTATTAAAAATTAACAACAGCCACACACACAGATCTGCCGCCTCTCCGATTCCCTCAACTCCGAACACCCACCCAACTGCTTCACCACCAGATGAGAGCCAACCGTGCTTTTTCTTGTTCATTTCTGTTTTCTTCTTCCATTGTTTTTCCATTTTCATCTGCAACAGATCCGATTCTCCCCCCACAAACCCACCTCCTACACTGCAACAGATCCGATCGTCCCCCCTACAAAACCACCTCCTACGCTGCAACAGCTCAGATCCGATCGTCCCCCCACAAACCTACCTCCTACGCTGCTGTGAATCACAGCAGCGTTCGAAAGCTGCTGTGAATCAGCAGCGTTCGAATGCTGCTGTGATTTACAACATGCAGTGTCAGACGCTGCGACTGTGAGGATAAAGGGAGGCGGGAGGAGGAGAAATGGAGGAGGAGGAGGAGGAGGAGGGAGAGAGGGCGACGAGAGTGAGAGTGAGAGTGAGAGAGAGAGAGAGAGAGAGAGAGAGAGAGAGAGACGAGGGGGTTGTGTGGGATAAAATGATAAATTTGGGTTTTAAAGAGTTAATTATTTAATTAAAATGATAAAAAAATCTTTTTTTTTAAAAGATAAAAAACCTGATAAATTAAAAAAGGGTGAAAACCTTATTTTTAAAAAGTAGATACTTAATGCCTGATTTTTCTTAATTTTCCCAGGAATTAAGATACGAGGTATAGACTTATTAGCATAAGCTTGTGTGTTTAATTAGTTGGTGTTAGATGAGGTAAAAATTAAATTTGACTTTTAGGTGATGAGTATTTGAAGATAAAGGCTAAATTAATACAAAAAATTCTTTCTCAAAAATCTTAATTTTTTAAACAAATAGTCCTAGGTGCTATTTTAACCTTTAAAAGCTGAAAAATAGTTCGTTTTACAATTTAAAGTTAAGTGTTTTGAAAATTATTACTTTATTTTATTAAGAGTTTTTTTTGTGCATTTTGTCCCCAGCCTTTGAGCAAAGTAGATGATATATCCCAATCTTTTTTTATATGACACGTCCCTAAAGTTTAGAAATTTGCAAAGTTCGTCATTTCGTCCAATTTGACCGTAAAGATTGCATAAAGTAACAAATTTGTCCTCTTTAAATAAATAAAAAGGAAAGAAAGTAACAAAACCAAAAGGTGAAGGAAAAATTGCAGCGGAACTTTTCAAGAATTTCAAATGGGTCCACTTTAAAATAAAAGAATATAGAAAAAGGGGGAAAAAATCATCTTCCACAACTGAAAAATACAGGGGCCAATCCAGAACAAGCATTGAGCCATTGTTTGGTAGATATTAAAATCTAGATTTTAATTGAAGTCAAAGTCAATAATTAATTTTAACCACATATTTTATGATCTCACAACTTTTCAACCATACATCTCATCAACTTTTATCAAAATCTACAAAAAAATCTAATTTTAATCCCCATCAAATATGAGCTAAACAATACTTATAAATTACGTGGCATATGCAAACAAAGAGGGTCCCACATATATCGACTTGGCATTGATTATTTAATATGGATTAGGTCTATTTAAACGAGCAACCTCGTTTCGAATTTGGACTTGGCCCATTAGCATCGCTTGACATTTTCATTTCATTATATATATGTGTGACTCATTTCACAATTAAGGCAAGTAACACTAATCTTAGCTAAATCTCCTCTCTCTCTCTCTCTCACGCTCATGTTATCTCTTGTTAATCGTTAACTTGATCGTCGGAGTGCAAACGATCTCCGAACCTTTTTTTCTCGACGAACGGCCTTGGTTTCTAATGGGGTTTTTTAAGTGCGCATGTGACATCTACACGAAGGGGGAGTGACCACGATTCTGTTAGAGCATTTTTTGGGGTCCACAGAATACATCGATCATTTTTAGTCTTGTATATTATTTTTCATCGTCAACCCTAATCTTAACTGATTAATTATTATTTTTACGATGATTTTCTTGTATTTTTTTCTGCTTAATTAGCTTGTTACTTGATGCCTTTCAAATTTATTCAATGATTTTTTTATGATATAATGCATGTGACCTTTCAATTAATATACAATAAACATTGAGACAAGGAGAAAAAATTCTAATAGTACTAATTAATAAATTGTCATAATGGCATGACATTTACAAAATCAATCAACAAATAAATTGCAGAAAAATAAACTGCAAATATAAGAGGCTGATCTGATCAGAGTCCCGCAGTAAATGGCACACCGGTGGACGGCAGCCATCCACGGCCAGCTATAAGGTTCGAAACAGTGAACTGGGATGCCACATTTGCACTAGTTATAACATGATAACCCGGCCACTTGACCCGGTTTCTGGTGCCCGCCGCTGGTCCAAAATTATTGTATTCTCCGTAGTACAAAGTGGACAAGGCAAAATTTGAGTCTTGCCATCTCATCCACCCATCTGGAGTCACCAAACTGTCAATAAAAGATTTGAGAATTACAGTTCTTGAATACTGCTGCCACGGCCGGCCGAGGTAGGTTTTGAATTGCGCCACCACCGGTTTAAGGTCCTGCGCCGCCGTGATCCGCGAGTTGTGGATCGAAATTCCGGTGTTCTGAAAAGGGTCACCTCTTCCTTGAGCAGTTATTACATTCGCTTGACCTACTAAGGGTTTTCTGACGTAAATAATGCAATTTTGGAAAACTACAGCAGCATTGCCAAATATGAAGTCTATGGTGCCATATATGTAACACGCTTTATAGAATTGACGTTGTGCATGGACAAAAAGCGTGTCTTGGTATCCTTCGAAGCCGCAGGCGTAGAAGACGGAGAGATCGGAGGCTGACCGGAGGGCGACTGCCTGACCGTTGTTCGGCCCGGCCGTGTTCCTGAACGTGATCCCACGGGCAATAAATCCAATTCCATCAACCCCTGAAAAAAGTTTTGAAAATTTTCCAGGTTAGCTTGTGTTCTAAACTAATTTCATCTCCTAAAGATTACTTAAACAGTAAAGAAGTAATTGTGATAATAATTAAAGAATAACTTATCTTACACTATTTATCAACATTTTAAGCAACTAAGCTGGCTTCATGCTTTAAAAGTTAGTAGTTTGCTTCTAATAAGCCTATGTTCAGGTTTCATTTTCTTTTATTCAAAAATTAGTTTTCAAATACAAAAATTAATTTTAACTACACATTTTGTAGGATTCATAAATACTACCTACATTTTCAAACACTCATTTCTTGATAAATAACTTCAGGTCGTGCTACACGAACATAGGGAATGATCGAACACACACACATGAGAGAGTTGACATTTTTTAATTTAGGTTGGACCCACGCAAAAATGTGAGGGTCGGCCAAATCTTTGGGCACTTCAGCAAAATTCAATAACTTCGTAGCAAATCAAAATGAAATCCAAAGAGAATTTTGAATTAGAACTAGTTCTTTTGCATAAAGGAAACATGTTTGCCTGAGTTTAACATAAATAATTTATTTATTTGTATGAGTTCAAAAGAAGACATCTATAAAAAATATTTATCCAAACAAATTTGGAAACAAAAATTAGTTTTTAAAGCTAGCCGAAAGGTTTAAAAATTCAAGAAATGGTAGAAAATCTATGGATCTACTTAATTTGTTTCGTATTTCTTATAATGAAAGAAAACACGGCATGAGTGACAGGAAAATGCATCGGAATGCTAAAAACTATGTAAACGAAGTAATTGAGTGACGGAACTAAGATATCCATCGCAAATTTGAAAGCATATAATGGAGAAGCAACATGTGGAATTCAATTTTTTTTTTTCAAATATAAATGAATATATAAACATATAGTAGATCTTATCAATTATGATAGAAAACTAATCTATAGCATTGACTTTAAAATGTTAATTATGAGCAGATTTAATTTCTTCAATGTTTCTTACAAGTTGATAATAATCTATAGCATTGACTTTAAAATGTTAACTCTGTTCCTTGATTTTAGCTGCTACAAGAAATTTTAGATGCATGCCACAATATATTGATAAAAAAAAAAATTAGAAATCCTACCTCCAAATATAAAAATTTTAGATTCTGAATTTACAATATACTTTATATCTCATTTAAGACTGCACATGAGATGTTACAAATCCATTGAAATGGCCTCTCAATACATTAAAAAGTTGATTTTGGAGTTCTATAATTTTAATCTGTTACTCATTTTAGTACGTACGTATGTATGGCGTGTATCTAATCAATCATATAATAGTATTTAAGCTATATTCCATTTTCTTTAAACTATGTTGTTGGGTGCTAACGATTAAATATAAATATATAAATTTGATCTTTTCGACAGTTTAAAAGTTTCGTTGATACTCATTTTTAAAAACCATGCATATATCAAGCATTTGAAAAAAAGACATATAGCAGGATACTACATTAAAATAAATAACTGTACTCTCTTCTAACTTGTTACCTATTTAAGAATGTGTGTTGAAAACAAATATATTCCTTCGTTGAAACTTTTAGACGAGAAAATTCAAGAAGTTGTGGGTGCATGTGTTTTAGGGTCTAACAAGAGAATGAGCCTTACCAACAGTTGCAGAACTGTACGTTGTGAACCCCTGAGGAACACTTCTGCTGCCTGTGATTATTGTATATCTCAATCCATCACCAACCAGCATCACTTTATTCATCGTTCTGCTTATTGCAATATTCTCCCTATAAACGCCTCTTTTGATGTATATAACTACCCTCCGATTCCCAACCCTTCTTGAAGTTGCATAATTTATAGCTGCCTGAATTGACCTGAAACCTCCTGATCCATCTTTAGCTACTATCACATTTGCGCGTGAAGCCAACTGGATATCCGTCAACAAGTTTCTTTCACGAGAAGTAACCCAACTAGGAAATTCGTCATCTGTTTGCTCCGGTGCCTGATCCAATAACTCACCATTAATGGCTAAGCTATTGCTTATAAGCTCTGAAACATTGCCTGGTACGATAGGGGATATGAATTTTGACACATTCAATTCGAGGGATCCTGCGTGACAAGTTTCAATGTATGTAAGAGCAGTACTTAGCCAGGTTTGTGCATCAAAATCAGTGAAACTGTTATTGGTCTGGATGCCTTGTAGGGTACTATTCAATTGGATAATCGTATCATCAATGAGATTACGACAATCCCTCAATGCAACCAACCTTCTTTTGCTGCGACAACCTTGTCCTAATGATTGGGCATCAGTTTGCGCGTAGAGGGCACGATCCATAGCTACTCGTATCGTCATTGTTCTGAAATCCTCCCGCGATTTAGGTTTGGACCTTTCGGGATTACGCCCCATGAAGTACTTGCAAGGCTCGGGGTGAGGGGTTGTGTTGCACCACCAACTGATATCCTTTGATTCTTCGTCCGCCAAAGCGTGTTGCTTAGGCAAGAAGAAAGAAAAGAACAAGAGCAAGAAGAAGATGGTAGTCGACATAATTACTATGTGTAAGTATTTCGGAGAAATTTACAATCATTACAAGTTTAATGAAGTATTAAGGAGCTTATGACTTTACAAGGGTTTGCGTTTTTATACATAGATATTGGAGATGGAGTAACAGTTGGATTGTTTGAAATGATCATTTAAAAATATGTTAAAAAAAGATTGAAAAATGTGATATTCAACGAGTGCATCCTCTTTCTTTATCTTTGTAATGACGAGATCCTTGTTTCATGGATCACTGCCATTACACTCAAGGTGTAGAGAGAGAGAGAGATTTTCATGTTGTGCTCTTATCGTGTAAAGGGATAATTAATTTGTTGGAAGGAAGAGGCGTCTCAATAACAGAGTCTTCGATGAAATGGCTAAAATATGTATTTCTTGCATGAGATTTCTTGACCTAATTGAATTGCTTAACGATTTTTGCGCCATGAATATTTCAGCTAGTATAGATTTGTACCGAGGTCCTCGATCTTTACTTAAATTAGCATTTGAGTCTTCAATATTCAATCTTTAGCGCTCCAGTCCTCATTAATAGTTTTTTTTTATCCCTTTTCCATGCCCATCCATTCCCCCACCTCAGAGTGGTCAACACCCACCCCTTGCCTATCAAAGTGTGAGAACGGAGATTAATTGACCAACTTGAGAGAAACTCCACCAATTTTATTTAATTAAAAAAAAAACAAAAATGATGGCAAAGCTATCTCTTGAGATTAAATAGTAAAAACTAGGAAGAGATAACAATCTAACAGAGAAAACATATTTTTCCTAGATATTTAAATTGCGAAAACGAAATTTAATGAAAGAAAACAATGAACAGCTTAATAAAAGTCGTCCCTCGGCCTTCCATTGCACTATTCGGACTTCATTAAGTGGGAGTTGGATTAGCCGAGGCTCGAAGTTTGGTGGGTGTCATGATACTTTATATCTCCCAATAAATCTAGTAACGAACATAGCAGAATTGTAAAAGAAAATATTCATATAGTCATTCCATATTTAAGGATTTTGTCCCCATTTTTCATTGTCGCGTCATCAATTAATGGACAAATCCATCAACAAAAATTTGATGGAACTCGAATATGCTCATTTAAGTAAAATGTTGGGACCTCATGTGCTATTTTCCCTAAAATAGATGAAAAATCAAATGAAGTGTGAACTGCTGGCGGCAGCAATGACATAGTTTATGAACTTAAGCAACATAAAAGGATAAAACTAAAGCAATTCGATGAGTATTTTCCGCTACTTGTAATATGAATTAATCATTTAATTAGGAGCTTAATTAATTCTTAAGTAGTACACAGAGCAGTAAATGTACCCTTCAAGTAAGGAGCCTATATTCCATCTTTTAATTAGCTAATTAACTAAAACAGAAGTCTGAACATGCATTTATTAGTGGGTTTAGCCATGTGCGCTCAAGTTTAGATTACGCAAATCCTGCTGCCAATAATTAATTTTACTATCTATGGCTTTTGGGCCAAGCATTCGTGTAATATCTTGGAAACTACAACCCGACTTTCGAATTTTGGAGTATGTATCTTACTTTCATTCAATTCACAAGGATCAACAAGCAATCGATATTTCAAAGTAAAAGGCTTATGTAATAGCGTTTCTTATATATCGTATCAACCATCCAAATCTTCATCTGAAAAAGCTTATTTCTATGCCTATGAATTTCATTCTTACGTACCCGATAAAATCTGGTGGAAGATTCATCATTCAAGTGATGTTTATTTCAAACGAAAATCATAAGTTTAATGTGTAAGCAACCACATGTGTGTCTGCGCATAGACTTTAGGGATCATCAAAGATTTTGTCACTGCCCATCATATATACCTTTCTTAAGACTTCGTGTTGCTTAATGTTGTGGGGGTTGACTCGTACCCTCTCTTTGTACAAACTGAAATAGCTGTTTTTATGGTTAGATAAATCAAAGGTCTATATTCAATGAAACTATGATCATTGATCTTAATTATGTATATGGTTGTGTCCCAAAAAAAATTCCAATAAGCTTGATCAAAGTTGAATATCAAGTTAACAAAGTTAGACGCGAGTTATAATCCAACTTGTTAGGTATTTAATGTAATTGTCAAGTCTGTGAACAAAAGTTATTTAAATCGATAAGTTGTAAAAGTCAAGGAGTAATGTGTAAATAGTAGAAAATTGTATTATATTAGGTCTAAGGTTCGAGAATGGAAAAGAAGGAAAAAAAAAGCGTCGGAATATCGCTAGCTTAACGCTAGGTTTGGCTCAAGCGTCAGAAACAGAAACTGTGTCGCCTGCATGTCGTCTCACCTTCACTTGAGCGACAACCTGTCGCTCATCCCTTGCTCAAGCGACCGTGCTATCCAGAGATTTTTTTAACTCATTTTTTAAAGGTTTTTTGTCCGACCTATTCATTCCTTAATCTAACTTATAAATATCAAACACCACAGAACGATTTTTCTAATGTTGATCATTAAGCAAACGCTTAATTTTTCATATTCTCTTCATCAATTACTCTTCAACCTTCATTATTCACATAGTGATTTGTTCTTGGCGATGAGAAAAATATCAATTTCATAATCCAAATACCAAACTGCTGCTTCATTCATATCTGTCAGAATTTCTGAAGATTAAAGGAAGGTGACTGGAGTTCCAGTCATTAAAGAACGCAGTGTTCTTCGTGAATTCACTGGAGATGGACGATTTCACAAAGTTGGGAGTTGTTGCAGGAGCGCAATCCAGGATAGCTTTAGAATCTACAGATGGGAATTAGTGCGGGAGCACAAAATTCAGGAGAGCTGTTGGAATCGCGATCAAGAGATCAGATAGTACGTGTCGTCTAGTCGGTAGACTGTAAGTTATAAATCGTTTATAGTGAATTGTTGACTAACAAAATGCCCGGAGTTTTTACTTGGGGTTTCTCCGTGATCATACCGTGCGTTATTTATTGTTTTGTTTACTTTTTTATATTTTGCGGTATTCAAACATATGTTAATTGAATTAATAACATAATCATCTAGATATAATCAATTAGTGACTTGTTGCTAATTTATTATAATTTATTAATTCCACATTTACACCTATTCACCTCCCTCTTAGTATAATTTGGGTCGAATTTCGTACATTCACAAACTTTTTCAAAGAAACATGGGCTTCCAAAAAAACCTAGGGCTAAATCCAGAGCCCTTGTAATTTTAGGATTTTTTTTCACTTTAAGGAGTCAAATGTATTTTCTGCAAATTTCGGTTTTAAATTGTTGGTATACAGAAGAAATCATTCATAGTTTATACCTTAAACTAGTTTAATCGGTTCATAAACTTGTGTTGATAAAATTGGTACATAAATTATATTTTGACAACTGAAACATGCATGGAAATAAGTGCAAAATGACGATTTACAGAAATATAGAAGAATGAAGAAATAAATTCCTGAATTAATGTTTACATTATTCAAATGTAATTTGTTTGATAATGAGGGTGGAGTTATGTGCATCCACGATTTAAACCATTTTGAAATTAATCATATCAAGAAACTAGTTTCAAGCAATGTATTTGTCTCAACAAGAATACTTACACGAGTTTCCCTTCAAAGGCTAGAGATAGACTTGACGGGTGGGCAATTGTGAAAACAAAAGCAAGACACATAATTGATTTTCAAAAAAAATATTGGAGAATTAAGAGTGTAACTTGTTAGAACTTGTATTCGAACAAGATTGACCACCGTCCAATTTACAATGCGTTCGATTAACTTCAAAGTTAGATTGAGAAACTTTTGGCGCACAATGATAACTCTCTCAATCAAGTAGACATGGATGAAATTACTGATGTCAATTCCCAAACTTTTGATGTAGAAGAAGTGCACCATACTTATGTATATGAACCAGATAACAATTTCACATCAAGCGGAATTGAAGACCAATAAGTAGTGCTGGAATTGAAACGAAATGCATTCAAAGGCCTCGAGTGAGAACCTATTGAAGGAGAATTTCTTCAACTGAAATTTTTGTTAGTTGGAAAGATGAATTTGAAGCTCTGGAGAGCTGACAATGTCCACTTCCCAATTCTTCAGTGCCTAGTCCTTATGATGCGCAATAACTTAGAGGAGATCCCTTCTGGTATTGGAGAATTCTAACTCTTGAATCCATCGAATTGAAGAGTCAAAACGTGCCCTTCTGGCCC
Source organism: Fraxinus americana (assembly GCA_035079005.1). Classification (NCBI taxonomy): domain Eukaryota; kingdom Viridiplantae; phylum Streptophyta; class Magnoliopsida; order Lamiales; family Oleaceae; genus Fraxinus; species Fraxinus americana. The sequence goes on along the minus strand of CM068710.1, from coordinate 33,441,596 downwards.
TATTCGAATAAACAGAATTATCTAAAAATCTGTTAGAGAAGATGTAGTATGCCAAACATTTTTTTAGTATTTTAGGCGACTACTTGATTAGAGTATTTTTTATTTTTTATTTTATTTTATGTTTCAAAAAATACGTGAAGTAGGTCGAGGAGAGTCATTAATTGACATCAGACCAAAAAAACAGGGCAGCTAGGGTGAAGTTTGATCGAGCTCTAAAATCTCCTGGGTCCAATCGAGCTTAAATTTGGACTAAAGTCTCGCAACACGCTGTTCTTCAAATATGTATGGTAAAGATTAAGAGAAGAGAAGAATCCTCAAATGCCCCGGACGAATCACATAATATTGAGATAAAAATCTAGGAATCAAGTTCAAAAGGTGTAGCGTGTAGGTCCTATATTCTACTGGGCAACATATGTCGATTGGTTCATGTATTGGTCTATAGTTTTCTTTCAATTAAAAACAAGTCTGCCATGTACCCAAATAAACATGAATTATTATCAAATCGTGTGGACTGCAATCATCTACGTCTAGCACAATACAGTCGTGTCATGCTTGCATGTGAGTCACAGGTCACCGAAGCAAGGCCAGACACGAGTTGCCATTACAGGTCGGCAATCTAGGACATTTTGGGAATTAAAATATCAAATATATGTGTTTATATTAGACTTGGAAGATGAGATAAAATAATGAATTCTCCATCAGATTTAGATTGTATACAAAATTGTGGCTTCTGCTGCTGAGAAAATTATTCCTTGTGCTGTGTGTGAATGCTTGCAGTGTGTACAAATGGACGTTCATATTTACACATTGAAGAAACTGCTTTAGGCTTTTAATTGAAGTTGTCATGTTCCTTTTTATGATCTTGTCTTTTTCACATTAAGTTTTCCCTTTTTGTTTGTCGTAAGTATGAGGGTGAATTCCACATTTGACAACATCATTCAAAAGCTCAAATAGTTAAAATTGAGATATATTTATTTGTTTAAATTTAGTCTTGAACATACCCAATGAGTTCATTTTTTCACCGAAATGGTGGACTCGAACTCGAAACTTTTATCTACTATGGTAGCATCACATTTTTCCACTTTGCCCACAAACAACCATGATGATAAGCCTACTAAAATAAAATATCTCCAGTTTCTGCACTGGTTGCTTTGGAATTCTTACCTTGTGCTCTGTATCTGTGGAACCTGTATTCAATTATTGTTGTGTAAGGAGGACCAACAGTATATAAATATAGGATAAGGAACCTTTTTCAACACTCACCCCCATCCCCTCATCCCTTTAGTATAGTATTAGATATGGACTCTTGTCTTCCCTCAAAGCTACTCTACTTCTATTGCCTTGTAGCCACCACCATTATCACCATTACATGCTCAGCCACTAAGATTCAAATACTCCACCAGCAGGCCAACACACAATTCATCAAAACATCATGTCAAGTAACATTGTACCCAAAACTATGTATGGACACTCTCTCACCTTATGCTAGCTCCGTCCAAAATAACCCAACTAAATTGGCAAATGCCGCTCTCACTGTCACTCTGAAAGCTGCTCAGTCGACATTGGATGCCGTGTTAAAGTTATCCAAAATGAGCAATTTAGCTCCTCGAGAAGCACGTGCAATAACGGATTGTGTGGAGAATGTGAAACAAATAATACAAAAGATGGAGAGGGAAAACGAAAGGGGGGCTAGGGTTTCTACATTGCAAAGTGTTAGAAAATACAAGGAAAGAGAGACTTTAAATAGTCTTACAAGTAAACAACTAGAATGACAAATCTACCCTTGACCTAATCTATTTATTACATTAACATCCCCTCTCAAACTCACGATGCTACAACAAGAAGCAACGAGAGTTTGCCGAATAAAAACCAACAAAACGATGAACCGGATGTGACTTCGTGAAGTAGTAGCAAGCTGCAACGATGAACAAAAGATAGGGAAATAGTGCCAGTCTGCAGTAATCAAAAACTTCAAAATGCTAGTATGTCAACCACGTCAAACAAAGAACACAAAGTTGATGATCATGAAAAATCATCATCCGCCAATCTAACCAAATGGATGCAAATTTCAAATTCCAACTCCCAAATACCAAATGAACTGGATGCAAATTTCCAATTTCGGATACACCGAACCAACACCAAATCAAATTTTCAATCCCACAAACTGGGCACATACCAAACCAAATTCCCAATCCCGTGATCCGGGCAACAAACTAAATTTCCAATCCCATTAACTGGGCCAACCAAATTTCCAATCCCATCAACTGGGCAAATACTAAACCAAATCTCAAATCCCATGAACTGGGCCAAATTGCAAACCAAATTTCTAACAAATGCCATCAACAACTTGAATCATATATTCTACCAAAAGAAGTACAAGGAGAAAGAAGGAGAAACAAACTGACGATAGAGAAGAAGACAAAGCAGCGGAAGAGAGAGAAGCAAAATTAATTTCCAAATCCCTTTTTTTTTTTTTTTTTTTTTTTGGTAAACCAACCCAAATTAGTAATAATCAAACCAATTAAATCATTGGCCCCAATTACTCCGACAACCCAATAAACACAACAACCAACATATTATCTTAACAGCCCAAACTCAATCAACCCACAAAAGAAACTAGATTGCAACCCAAACAAATTACCACACAAAAGCAGTCCACACTAAATCAGCCCACACAAATAGCAAACCTAATTTAACAAGCTCAATAAACTAAATATTCAAACTCAACCTTCTGCCCAATTACAATGTCACCAGCATGACCATTACTCATTCCAAGCTCATTAACCTTTCATTCCCAGCTAATACTATAACCCAAGCCCAATTAATCTCCTCACAAATTAAACCAACCCAACAAAACAAATACCCAGCCAATTACCACTTCAACATCTTCCCCGATTTCATTCACCACAGTTCCAGGCTTCCAGCAGCCACAACAACCAACTAAATCAACACAAAACCAAATCGTTGCCATATATCTTGCCTCTACCATTAACGCCGACCAAAAGAAATAGGAATATAAACCAGTCAGTACAGAATCCATGTGAACAATACAAACCAATTTGCCAAATCAAATTAGGAAAAGGACAAGGAGAGGAAGAAGAGGAAACCGATTCATAGAGCCTCCAAAATCAGCCAACAGAACTGCCGTATTCCTTGTTTAATTCCCTGAATGCAACCTCCAACATCAGCCAACAACTTGAACAGCCTTCCACTCCACGGAGCGCCCACTGTCCACTTTTCAAATCTCCACTGTCCACCTTTTTTTTTTTTTGGAAAAAGACAGAGGACACAAAATGCTTTAGAACACAAAGCAAAACACAAATGGCAGGTTGTTATTCCACTCCAACCACAAACCATCCACTTCTTGAATCCACCGTCCACTTCCCAAGGCACCTTTGGTTACACATTCTGCTGGCAGGATTCAAGCACAAACATTAGCTTTGATACCATGTGAAACAAATAATACAAAAGATGGAGAGGGAAAACGAAAGGGGGGCTAGGGTTTCTACATTGCAAAGTGTTAGAAAATACAAGGAAAGAGAGACTTTAAATAGTCTTACAAGTAAACAACTAGAATGACAAATCTACCCTTGACCTAATCTATTTATTACATTAACAGAGAACACCAGGGATTCAGTAGACGAACTCCGACAATCTTTGGCAGCTATGAAGAACTTAGAAGGGCCAGAATTTGAAAAGAAAATGAACAATGTTATGACTTGGGTTAGTGCTGCATTGACAGATGAAGATACCTGCATGGATGGATTTGAAGGAAATGCTATGAATAGGAAAATTAAGGGCGCCATTAGAAATTACATTGTAAATGTGGCTCAGTTAACTAGCAATGCTTTGGGTCTAATCAAGAATCTTTCTTCCTTTTAAGTCAATTCACCATAATGAAATTGCAATTTTGTTTTTTTGTACTGGACTGGATATGAGAATGTTGTAATGTAACGCAGGTTTTAAAGACAGCTTCCAGCCAACTTTGATGAACAATTTTTTTTATTGTTTCTCTCATTCATTTATGTTATAGTTTAGTTACTACACCTTAAGCTAGCGTATGCACAAAGTAGCCTTGAGAGCGCCTGTACTTCATTATTTGTTAGAACAAGTGCACAGGCAAAATCTATACTAAGGAGATTTGTTATGTGCATAACTCTTTTCTTTCGATTCGTAATAGTTATGAAGATTATCAGGCATAGCAATGGGATCTTTATGGTTAAAACAATTAAGTAATAATCATCGCACATGGACATCTTAGAAAATGACAAATAAACCACGGCTAATTTGATTAGGATAGCAAATAAAACAAAATAGCATTCACCCTCGATGTCGAGTAATACAATATTTTTACATAATTTGGTGGGAAGCCCGTCCACATTGCCGGACTGTACTTTAAGAAATTCAATTGGGAAGAGCAAATTGCTATTTGCTTATATTTTGCTGCTATTTTTTCTCGGTGTTACAGTTGAGAACAAATCATCAGATATGGCTTATGCTGCTCTTCTTTCTCTTATGCACGTTCTAGAGCGAAACCTTCAACAGAAATATACATTTCTGAATCGTCCTGTGAAAAAACAAATTGCGTCTCTTCTCAAAAAGGTCATTTCCTTCCAAGATTTTCTTGAAAATTGTTCACAACAAAGCAGCGAAACAATAGAATGTTTGGAGAATCAAATAAGGGATGAAGCACATCTAGCAGAAGATATAGTTGAATCCTATATTGTGGATCGGCTTCTTCCTGAATCCGCAACTAACAGGGACAAGATCCTCAAAATGTTCTGCTCTAACTTGGAGAAAGTAAAAGAAGAAATTGATTCATTAATGAATCATGTGATGAAGATTGAGGGCAACGTTGTCATAGAAGATCGACAGCCAAGGACTTGGATGCCATCAAAAACTGCTCTCGGTGGAAAGAGACTTATTGTTGGCCTTGATAATGACCTGATGGAGATCAAGACTCGGCTGCTTAGAGAATCGTCACACCTTGAAACTGTCTCCATTGTTGGAATGGGCGGAATGGGTAAGACTACTCTCGCTCAAAAAGTTTATGATGATGCATTTATCAAATATCATTTTCATATTCGTGCATGGGTGACAGTGTCTCAAGATTATAGTGTGCAAAAAATCCTACTAAGCTTTTTAGATTCCATAACAAGAAACACTGATAAGATGCACGAAAATGAAACTGATGAAATGCTTGAAAAAGAAACTGACGGGATGCATGAAAAGAACACTGAGGGATTAAAAGAAATTCTATACAAGAGTCTGAAGGGAAAAAGATATCTAATTGTGATGGATGATGTGTGGGATGACAAGATTTTGGATGAATTACAACGATCATTTCCGAATGACAAGAACAGAAGCCGAATAATGCTGACTACTAGGCTTGAACAAGTTGGACTTCATTATCCCAACTCTTGTCCTCATCACATGCATTTTCTAAACGAGGATGAAAGTTGCAGTTTATTTTGTGAGAACGTGTTTGGAGAAAACAGTTTCCCTCCTGAATTTGAAAATGTTGGGAAGAATATTTGCAGAAATTGTCGAGGAATTCCACTCTCAATCGTTGTGATTGCGGGGCTCCTTTCAAAGGCCACCAAAACACATCATGAATGGGAAAAGATTGCTGAAAACGTAAGTTCCACAATAACTTCAAATGATGAGCAGTGCTCAAAAATATTGTACTTGAGTTATTACAATTTGCCTCATCATTTGAAAGGTTGTTATCTCTACATGGGAATTTTCCCAGAAGATTTTGACATCCCTGTCTCCGTACTTTTCAAGTTATGGATTGCTGAGGGACTCGTGAAGTCCGTGGGATTTAAAACTTTTGAAGATGCTGCAGAAGAATACTTACTGGACCTTGTACAAAGAAGTCTTGTTATGGTTTGTAATGAGAGCTCCAGAGGTAAAATAAAAACATGCAAGATTCATGATCTTTTAAGGAACTTGTGCACAAATGAAGCTAGAAGAGGAAACTTTTTTCATGTCAGAAGCCATGGAACTCCGTTAGACATTAGACGTTTGCGCCGTACAGTTATTCATCAAGGAAAAAGCATTGGAAGTGGACGCCGGGTAAGTATCCATCCAGACAAAAACTTTCTTCGTCGTGTCAGAAGATTATCTACTCCATTACCACGGTCAATTATAGATTTTTATTGGCTTCCAAACACAAAATTTATTTATTTTAAGCTACTCAAAGTATTGTATATCCACTATGAAATGATCGCTTTGCCAAAAGAAATAATAGAACTAGTTAACTTGCGGTACATCAATGCCATTTGTAGGGAGGGATGGTATCTTGCATCAATAGACAAACCTCAGAATCTACAAACCATCATCCTTTATTCTGATTATAAGTCATTTCAACTACCACGACAAATATGGAAGATGCAACACTTGAGGCATGTCCAGTTGGGGAGGCATATCACTCTTCCTTGTCCTCCCAAGGCAAGAATTAAGGGAGAAATTTCTGATACTGTTCTAGAAAACCTACAAATAATATCGGTCTTAGAAAACTTCAGATGTACAGAGGCGGTGCTAAATAGAATTCCAAATTTAAAGAAATTAGGAGTCTATTATCCTGGTCCACCAGAGGCACCATTAGATTGGGGATATTACCGTCTAAATAATCTTGCCCGTCTACATAAGCTTGAATCATTAAAATTCGAATTTTCAATGCCGTCCCAGTCTTTCCTGCAGAACCTTACTTTTCCGACATCACTGAGGAAGTTAAGTTTAATGGGTTGCTGTCTTCCTTGGAAAGATATGACGATTGTTGGTTCACTGCCCAATCTTCAACTGTTGAAATTGAAAAGGAGTTCCTTAAAAGGCCCAGAGTGGGAACCAATTGAAGGGGAATTTGATCAACTGAAATATCTACTACTTGAAGGACTTGATCTGAAGCATTGGAGAGCTGAAAATATCCACTTCCCGAAACTTCGGCAATTAGTCATTAAGTGGTGCTCAAGTCTGGAGAAGATCCCTTTTGGTATTGGAGAAATTCCAACTCTTGATTTAATAGAATTGATTAACTGTAGCCCTTTCGTTGGTACTTCAGCAGAGGAAATACAAAGGGAGCAACTGAGCATGGGAAACGACTTCTTGAGATTAAGATTTGTCAACCCCTATTCTTATGTTCATGAAAGCGCCCGTTATGACCGGGTACAGTTTTCTTTTATTTTTTGTTCTCTTGTATGGTGCAAAAAAAAATGAAACAAATCTCAATAAAAATTTTATTTTGGATACATATTATTTATACACTAAACCTCTTTATTGTTCGATGAAACTCATATTGCGATGTAAATTGATACATATCATTCCTCGTTTATCAGGTTGTTACACCAAGCTGTATTGTGATGTAAATTGATGCTTTTGAGGACAATTGCTACTCCGTTCTGTTATGCCCCTATACATTGATGTTTAGGGTGCTTTATTGGGGGTGCCGGAGCTGTTGTTGAGACATACGTTGGATTTTTGTTGCTATATGGTTTTATGCCCTTGTCGGCACCTAGATGTTTGATTGCACCATGTGTCCTTGTGTATAGGAACGTGGGTATTTGTTGCGTGCTTTAAGTTTAGGATTGATCATATGTGCCTAGGGTGATTGTAATGGCACCAAGTTTACTATCTTGTGAGCACATTTTTAATAGTAGTAGTACTTTCAAGGTTATATCGTACTTTGAACTAAATATTTTAATTAATGTATAATGTAGCCTTGTTTTTGGCATCTCTATCATTACCATTGACATCAATTTCACTGGCAAACATTTGATAATAACAGATAAGAGCATTTGTAGCCAAAGAGTATGGTGATCTCTCTGATTGTCGAGAAAGCCCAAATTGTTATACTTTTCAAGAAAATTAGACAATCCACATGGAGTGCATGTGTGAACTACAAGCCACGGAAGAAGTGTTGGATACGGCTCACATTTACCATTACAATGTGTCGAACTTTTTCGACAATTGGACGCACTTTTAAACCTCTAGTCATGGGGCACTTCTTTAAAAGTGAGAATATTTGCTTTGCTTGGAAGATCAGAATTAGATTGGATCTACTGGTTACAGACTTGTAATGTAGAATCTGCTGAAGCAGAGAGGTGAAGAAGATGTAGGAAAAGGCTGAAAAGGAAAACTCACGAGAGTAATGTGAGGAAGATAAAATGAGAATCTTATTGATAATGAGGTGTACTGATGTATATATATACACATCCATTTCATTAAATGACAGAAGGAACTAATTAGCTAACAGCTTTACTAATTGTCAACTAATCTAACTGAATTCTGGTAATGACACAAATATCCCTGCACACTCTATTTACTCTGCAAGACTCCCCCTCAAGATGGCTTGTGGATATTTAACACACCCATCTTGATTAACAACATTTGAAACCTTGCTCCCCCTAAGGCCTTGGTTAACAAATCTGCTAATTGGTTTTGTGTGGACAAATACATCATTCTTATATCACCAGACTGTACCTTTTCTCTTACCAAGTGACAGTCCAACTCTATGTGTTTGGTCCTCTCGTGAAAGACCGGATTGTTGGCTATATGGATCGCTGCCTGATTGTCACAAAACAAAAGAGCAGCATTAGAATGTTGAACCCCCAAATCTGCCAATACGTTTTTGAGCCAAACCATTTCACAAACTGTTGCAGCCATGTCTCTATATTCAACCTCAGCAGAAGACCTTGAGATGGTGTGTTGTTTCTTTGATCGCCAAGATATCAAAGAGCTCCCAAGGATTAAGCAAAAACCTGTAACAGATCTCCTGGTATCCACACATGATGCCCAGTCAGCATCACAGAATCCTCTAAGTTCTAAATTCGAATCTACAGTAAAGAAGAGTCCCTGTCCTGGTGTTCCTTTAACATATCTAAGTACATGATGTGCAGCCTCCAAATGTGGCTTTCTAGGAGTTTCCAAGTATTGACTTAGAACTTGTATGCAGAATGACAAATCAGGTCTGGTGATCGTCAGATACAATAACCTTCCAATTAACCTCCTGTACATACTGGGGTCTTCCAGCATCTCACCTTCATCCTTGGTCAACTTCAGGTTCTGTAACATAGGATACTTTACAGGTTTGGACCCCAAATAGCCAGCATCTTCAAGAATTTCTAAGGCATAATTGCGTTGACATACAGCTATACCCTTTGAGGATCTTGCAACTTCAAGTCCTAGAAAGTATTTCAACACTCCCAAATCTTTCAGCTTGAACTGATTGTCAATGCCTTTCTTAAACTGTTCGATGTATGTTAAGTCATCTCCCCCTATGATAATGTCATCTACATAGAAGAGTAATATAGTGTATGAGCAGCTCGTTCTCTTGCTAAAGAGTGAGTAATCTGATTTTGATTGTGCAAATCCCTGAGAAGTGATGAAGGAAGACAACTTAGTATTCCATTGTCGCGATGCTTGTTTAAGTCCATATATGGACTTGTTCAGCCTGCACACTAAGTTTTCACCATGCTCCCCCTGCTGCTCATACCCAGGTGGCATCCTCATGTACACTTCCTCCTCAAGGTCTCCATGAAGAAAAGCGTTGTTAATGTCAAGTTGATGCAGGTACCAGTTTTTGCTTGCTGCCACTGCTAGAAGGGCTTTAACTGAAGCTAACTTGGCCACTGGTGAAAAATTTTCCTGAAAATCAAGTCCGGCCTGTTGGGTGAATCCCTTAGCCACAAGACGAGCCTTCTTCCTTTCTTCAGTACCATCTTGTTTGAGTTTAACCTTATATACCAATTTGCAATCAACTGGCTTTTTATTTGCAGGAAGAAAGGTAACACTCCAAGTATTGTTTGCAATTAAAGCCTGATATTCATTTTCCATGGCCTCACGCCAAGCAGGAGACTGAGAGGCTTCTTTGTAAGTTCGAGGCTCAGTAGTAGTAGATAGTGACAACACATAGGCCATATGTTCAGGAGAAAGTAAGCCATATCCGAGTGTATTAAATAAAGCATGAGGATGATCAGAAAAGGGGAAAGAATTTGTCTGAGATGCTAAGTTACAGTGGAATTCTTGCAAGTAGCTGGGATTCTTTCTGAGTCTAGTAGACCTGCGAAGTGGATTAGGAGGCAATGTTGGTGATGGAGATGAATATATGGTACTGGATTGTGATGATGGCACGGATGGAGTAGGAATAAGAGAGTGTGGCCTGGAGTCTGAAATGTGATTACCATGAGATGGAAATAGAGGGACATGAGAATGTTGGAATTTATCATTATCAGAGGAACCAAAAGAGTTCAGATATGTTTTATCATGATAGGGAAATATGGTTTCATGAAAAACAACATCCCTAGAGACAAAAGTAGTATTGGTAATGAGATTATACAATTTGTAGGCCTTTTGATGAAGAGGATAACCAATGAAAAGGCAGGGCACTGCACGAGGGTCGAATTTTGATCTATTTCTGTGTAGAGTAGAGGCATAGCATAGTGATCCAAATACTCTTAGATGTGAATACGAAGGCTTTGTTGAAAATAGGATTTCATATGGTGATTTTTCTGACAGAATTGGGCTAGGAATTCGATTAATCAAGTATGTTGCTGTGAGTATACAGTCCCCCCAAAAATGATTAGAAAGATTTGCTTGGAATTTGGGTGCTCTTGCTACATTTAACAAATGTTGATTTGTTGTGGTCTTTCAACATAACTTAACTGATGCACTACACCTTTGGAAGAATAGAAGTCTGGCATGGAAAATTCAGCTCCATTATCAGACCTCAGAATTTTGATTTTGGTATTGAACTGATTTTCAACCATATGAAAGAATGTTTGAAGAATATGTCTAGTTTGTGATTTATTTTGCATCAAGAATGTCCAAGTGCTCCTGCTATAGTCATCCACTATAGTGACAAAGAACCTGGAACCATCAAGTGAAGGAGTCTGATATGGACCCCAAATATCGCAGTGAATGAGTTCAAAGGCATATTTAGAGGCGTGAGATCTGTTAGAAAATGACAAACGATGTTGTTTTGATAAGGGACAGACATTACAATGAAATTCAGAATCTGAGATAATCTCAGGTACAGATTTTTGTAGACAAGAAATTCTAGAATGAGGGACATGGCCCAGTCTAAAATGCCACAAATCAATAGGCAATCTAGCAGTGGTATTCACTAGTTTATTACAATCACTATGTACATTCAGGGAACGATTCAAATAAGCTGAAGAATTGGCAGAACAAGATGAGATGTTGTTTTCTGAAGGACTTTTATGCTGGAAGTGGTATAAGCCATCTTCAAGCTTCCCCACTCCAATCATTTTCCATGTATAGAGGTCCTGAATGAAGCAATAGTCGGAAAGAAAGATTAGACAACAATGATGAGATTTTATGAGCCTGCTGGCAGATATTAGATTACACTTGAAAGAGGGAATACACAAGACATTTGATAACGATAGGATATTGGACAATTTCATAGTTCCTATGTGAGTCACAAGAGCACTGTCCCCATTAGGTAACCTCACACTGGTGTTAGCCATAGCAGTAATGGAAGATAGATATTTAGTGGAGCACACCATGTGATCTGTGGCTCCAGTATCAATTATCCATTTCTCTTCTATGTCTGAGACACTTAAGCAAAGTTTATTACCTGAAAAAGGTGAAGGATCTGGTAAACTTGGCACCTGTGGTGATTGAACAGACATATTCGAAAATTGAGTCTGGAGTTGTGGCTTCAATATGTTCAAAACTTGCTAACATTGTTCTGGCGTGATGGTCAGATTTGAGATGGCATTTGATAAGTCTGATGAATCAGGCACCTGATTCACACAAGCATTCACTTGATTTGCACTTGGAGTGAAGCCTTTGTTCTTAGGCAATCTGTGTCCTGGGGGATATCCGTGCAATTTGTAACATTTTCCTTGCACATGTCCAAGCATTCCACAATAACTGCACTTAGGCCTTTCACGTCTGAAATTCTGGTTCTGATAAGCTTGCCTTTGTCCACTTCCTAAGTTCATTGAATGTCCAGCTATCAGTTTACTAACAAAAGTAGCTGCCTCAGCATTGTTCTGGTTTTTGGATGCCACATCTTTCTGTTTTTCATCCTGCTGAACAAGTGCGAAGACCTTGTTAAGTGATGGTAATGGATCCATCATCAAGATCTGACTACGCACACTGGAATAACAATCATCTAATCCCATCAGAAATTGCAAGATCTGCTCTTCTTCATAATAGGAATTGTGATCTTGAGGTCTGTAGTTTGACAATTCTTCCCATAGACCTTTCATTTGTTGAAATAGGCACTCACCGAACCATTTCCTTGTGAAATTGAAACAATCATCTTCTTCAGCTGGTAGATCCTTGGTCCATTGCCCTAACTATATCTATCCTTCAATTCCAACCAGATCTGGCGTGCTGATTCCTTGTGCATAACACTAGGATACAACTCCTTAGGAATCGAATTTATGATCCATGATGAGACTATGTGATTGCACCTACGCCAAGCAGCATGAAGAGGTGAACCAGCAAGAGGTTCACATATGGATCCATCGATAAAGCTTTCTTAATTCTTCACACTCAGTGCCATCTCTACCGCACGACTCCATGTTGAATAATTCTCATCAGATAAGGTAACAGATACAATTTGGATACGGCTCACATTTACCATTACAATGTGTCGAACTTTTTCGACAATTGGACGCACTTTTAAACCTCTAGTCATGGGGCACTTCTTTAAAAGTGAGAATATTTGCTTTGCTTGGAAGATCAGATTTAGATTGGATCTACTGGTTACAGACTTGTAATGTAGAATCTGGCCGAGAGAGGTGAAGAAGATGTAGGAAAAGGCTGAAAAGGAAAACTCACGAGAGTAATGTGAGGAAGATAAAATGAGAATCTTATTGATAATGAGGTGTACTGATGTATATATATACACATCCATTTCATTAAATGACAGAAGGAACTAATTAGCTAACAGCTTTACTAATTGTCAACTAATCTAACTGAATTCTGGTAATGACACAAATATCCCTGCACACTCTATTTACTCTGCAAGATGTAACTTCTGCTGCTGACAAGATTATTCCTTCCTGCTGTGTGCAGTGTTCACAAAGGGATGGCTCTGTTTTAATATCATTTTTAGCAATTTTGTCCATATCACATTCAGTTGTATTCCCTCTTCTTGTGTGTACATATGACCATAGGTCAATCCTGCACTGGATGCTTTAGTTTTCGAAATTTTTGCCTTGTGCATTTTGTCTGGATCCTGTGTCAAATTATCGTTGTGAATGGAGCCACCGTTGATCAATGTTTTTACGTTCAGACCTAGAGAAAAAGTGAAGGATCAAATTTCAAATGGTTCATGAGTGAATGGCAACTTAACTGATGTTGAAAGAAGTGTTTGATGTTCATTATTAGTTAGCACCAATGGAAGTGCAAAACTTTATTTTGTTAGATTGGGACAAACCACTTCGCACCTCTTAAAGTCTGTTGCACGTGTTTAGGTTTCCATATTAATGTGCTGGTAGAGGTCATCTTTGTCTGCTGTTTAATTTCAACATTTCAAAGCTTGCTTATATATTTTCATTGGGACCAAAACACATGGTGTCTGAATCTTGACTATCATCGGTTCATTACCCACTTGCACACATGGAGTCGAGTTAGGAATACATCCCGTGATTTGAATACTAATTAAGGTGGTTCAACATAGTATAAGAGTGAATAAAGGTCTCTGTCTCCTTCCATTTTTGAAAATATTGTACGATGATCAATTTTCTATTTCTAATTTGCTGGGCTCTAAATGGTGGAAGAGAAGATACAAGCATAATGTACCGGAAAAATCGAAGCAATGGTACATGGATACAACATGGTTTTACTTTATAACGGAAACATCAAACTTTACTTTGAATAATTACTTAACATTTTTCTAATTTTTAGCAGTAAAAAGTTACTTATTTACTTATAAGTAAACTTACCTATAAGTAAAGGTTTTAAGCTTAACTAAACTTGCTCCATAGTATATTTATCATTTAACACTATGCAGCAAAATGATTGCATAGTGCCAATGCATTGCTGGTGACCTGAGCCAGATTAGTAATCTGTGCCCTAACAGAAGACTTAATCCTACCATTCAAGGCCCGGCCCGAAAATCCATCCATGCAAGTGTTATCATCAGTTAGTGCAGCACTAACCCAAGTCTCAACGTTGCTCATGTGCCATATGAAGTCTTTACCACGGGCCCCGCCCATGGTCTTGAGCTCCCGGACCGATTTGCTTAACCGGTCCAATCCATCACTCACCTCCTCAATGCAGTCCTTGAGGGCGGCGTACTCTCTAGGCTTTAATCCCTTAAATTTGGTGAGCTTGGTCAGAAATGTCGTAGCAGATTGAGCCGTCTCTAGGCTGACGGACAAAGCTGTTGTGGCCAACTGGCGTGGGCTCCGTTGGACGGTCGAGGCGTAAATTGACAAGGATCGGATGCATACGGCTGGATAAGTGGTGGCGCTGCATGAAGACTTGATGAAATTAGTGGCTGCAGTGATGGACTCGCTCTTACTTGGAATGAACAAAAGGGAGAGGAAGATTAGTGACAATGTAAGAGTAGGATTTGACATTGTTTTTAATACGACACAAATGTGACCTGTAAAACTCTATATTTATAGAGGCCAACGAATTCTTGAATGGCCTATCACGTGTATTTTGGACCCTACAAGCTTTGATCTATTCAAACTTGCCAGATGTGTATGAACTATGTAGATATGCATTAATTCAAGGCGATTGTTATGAAAGTTGGACTAGCTCGGTCACATTTTTGTACAGGTATTTCTTATAGGGAATGTAAATTCAATAACGCTCGATATACATTTTTGTTTACATTTTGATTGACATTCCCTCACGTGGCACAATTTGGACAGTGATGTCAAATGTTGTAGAAATCAAATAAGGTGATTGTGCCAGGTGAAAGGAATGTCAACCATGATGTCGAGTAGAATGTACATGTAGCATGATTGATGTAAATTTAGCTCCTGTTTGACAAGCATTATTTGGGTAAAATGAAGTTTTAAATAATGATTTTTTAAGAATGTGTGGTTAAAAAGAAATGGAAAAGTTTGGAATTTACGTGTATAATATTTTATTGTGTGAATGAGAATGAGTATATATAAAAAAAAGAGTTTTTCAGACAATAGTTGTCAAAGGTGAGCTTAAAATATCATAATTCTTTTGACATTTTGCTACCGACACCGACTCTTCTCCATGTGAAATTTAATGAAGTTTTCAATGTGAGGAGTCTATGTACTCCCACTTGGAAAGTGACTCTTTTCGACCTTTTAGCATTTTAGGACACTGTGTATCTGTCTAAATAAGTTGAAAAGGCCGACGTCTAAATGTGTAAATTATCTATAAATGATCGATAATATACTTTGGAAAATAAGTTGAAAATAAAATAAATATCTTAGGAAAAATAAGTTTTCATTTGTCTGAAAACAAAATGTGACCTTAATTTACATTTGCAAAGAGATACATCGATCGTTTGTTAAAATTATGTCCCTTGTGTCTACAATAAAAATGTTACGATAGTCGAGATATAAAAAAATAACGATTTAATTTGAAAGAAATTAATTTAAAAAGTAAATAGTATTACAATAACGAGTCGCACCATTGAGAAGATCATATTGTATCGCTGAAAAGATTGTGCTGATTCATTTATAATTGAGTGGTAATTGACACAGGGTCCTTAAATCAAGATCCCTCCAATAATTTTAATCTCCAAGTATCCAATAATTTTAACTTTAAAATTTGGGAGCTGCTATGAATCAGATTCTAGTCCAGAACACAAGTTTGGAAAGTGGGACTTCTTCAGACAACTTGACGACCCTC
The DNA here is from genome assembly GCA_035079005.1 of Fraxinus americana. NCBI lineage: Eukaryota > Viridiplantae > Streptophyta > Magnoliopsida > Lamiales > Oleaceae > Fraxinus > Fraxinus americana. The sequence continues at coordinate 33,425,771 of CM068710.1, read as the reverse complement.
AAGAAAGATGGGTTACGACGGTTGAATGCACTTTGATCGTCAAGTTAAAACAAGTTTGATGTTAAAATAAAAAGAATTAGATGAATTTCATAGTTTGAACTTGGCCGACGAACGTACACTCACGTTGAATGCACCTTTTCTTGTGTCATGTGTATGCCATGTGAAATACCGTATAATATGCTGCATTTTGCTTAGATTACCAAGCAATTCACAAGAAAAAAGGAAAACAAATATCTTGAATGGGACATGATAATTTCAATTTAAGGATACAAAAGCCCTACCCTTTATTCATTGATCAAAATGCAAATGCAGCAACCCAACCCATCTCATCTTAAGAACACAGTTATGTAAATTGATCTTATACACCATATTGTGTGACTTCTCAGTATAAGCTTACTTTCAGTAACAAGAACCAGGAAGGATGCACTTGTACAGAATTACGATCCATGACGGCAGAGGATATGCAACTCCTATACCTCGTCTTTTTCAGAAGCCATCACGAATTGAAATCCACATTTCCTGATAACTGGTTCTGCCAGGACTAACACAAGTGTACCTTCATCTCCATAGCAACGCGAAATGAACCATTAGTCATTGCTATAACATTTTTGCATCTACAGGTCAAGCCCTCTTTCAAACATCATCAATCTTATTCTTTCTACATCCTTAGAACGGCCTGCATTACGATAAATCCTGATTAAAAGCTCAAAGTTGTGCTCGTTATCCGGTTCCAACTCGAATAGACTTGTGGCAGCAGTCTCTCCAATATCCACATTATTGTGAAGGTAGCAACCATAGAGCAAAGCACCCCAAACAGTAGGACCAGCTTCAAACTCCATTTTGTTCACTATAATGTCAAAAGCTTCATCAAGCAATCCTGCCCTTCCATAAAGATTAACCATACAAGCATAGTGTTCCATAATTGGACTAATTCCATACCTCTCCCTCATCATCGAAAACAATCTCTCGCCATCCTTCACCATGCCCAAGTGAGCACAAGCTGACAACAATGAGACAAATGTAATGCTGTTAGGCAAAGCGCAAGATTTCAACATCTGTTGGAAGTATTCTAGGGCAATAGGTTCCTTAGAATGTGCTGAAATTATTGAATTCCATGACACGGTATCCCTTTGTGGCATGCACAGAAACAACCGTCTTACTAGCTCCAGTTTATTATGCTTCGAGTAGAAAACGATCAATGAGTTAGAAACAGATATATTCCACTCAATTCCTCGACGCAAAGCTAATCCATGAATTTGAATTCCAATTTTATAGGGTAACATGCTGGTAAGAAATGCTGATATGGTAATTGAATCAGGTTCACATCCCTCCTGCGTCATCCCACTTAGTAAGTCAAATGCCTCAACCGTAAGATTATGCCTTATGTACCCAATAATCATAGAATTCCATGAAACCAGGTCCTTGTCCACAATTGTATCAAAAACTTTTCGAGCCTTGCTAATGTCACCACACTTGGCATACATATCCAGTAGTGCATTTTGCACAAACTTATTGCTCCCACATCCAGAGCGAATCACATGACGATGAACTTCCTCCCCAGCTTGAATCATTCCAACACCTCCGCAAGCCTTCAGAGCCCGTGGAAACGTGTACGCATCAGGCTCCACTTCCTCTTCCACCATCTGAAAATACAATGCCAATGCATCTTCGTAAAAGCCCACCTCAGCATAACCCGATATAAGTGAATTCCACGGAAAAGTCGAGTCATTTCTCTTAGGCATTTGATCGAACACCTTGTGGGCCTTCTCGACGTCCCCACTACAGGAGTACAACCTAAGAAGCTTGGATGAAATGCCCACATTTTTACGCAAAAGTCTTTCTGGAATGAGTTCGTGAATCTTACTGCCATGATCGGTGGCTTTTAAATGAAAGCAGGTTTCCAAAAGGGAAGCAAAGATATGGGGATCATTGATTTCGACGCCATTTTTGACAGAGGCTTCTAATTTGTTAATGACAATTTCAAGGGCTTCGAGTTTTGTGTGTGACTGGATATTTAGGGTGGTTAGGAGTGGCGTTGGGGATGATTTGGGAAATTGGGGTTTTGATTTTGGGTTTTGTTTGTGTTTTTTGTTTTGTTTTCTTGTGGTGTTCTTGTTTAAAGAAGAGTGGAGGGTGCATGAAGAGATTGTATAGATGCATGTCATGTTTTGGGTATCTGAGCAGGAATCCAAATCTCTCTCTCTCCCTCTGCGTTTGTGTATATATCGAGCATCTCCAAGAGACTCTCTATTTTTAAAGAGCATATTATATCATTTGGAGAGCATCTATAAATTTAAAGAGTTAAAATTTTGATGTACTCCAACAAACTCTTTATATTTAACACTTAAATTTACTATTCCCAAAAAATATTTATTATTTTTCTTTATCTTTTATTTTAACTAGTTTTTCTATAGATTATTTTATTGCTTTTCTACATTGAAAATTGAAACTTTTTGAATGCATTTAATTATAGAGAGTGAGTTTGGCTCTCCAAATTTGGAGAGCCAAACCCACTCTCTAAATTAAAATCTTAATTTAAAGAGTCTATTGGAGCATGATTTTACATGTTGACTCTTTAAAATAGAGAGCATCTCATGTTTAAAGAGTCTGTTGGAGATGCTCTTAGAGACTAATTGCCTAACCAATTAACCTTCTTTTCTCGTTTTATATGTAGAATGACATTTTTTTTTTAATGTTACACAAAATACTTTTTTCAATATCAATAGGTTGATTATGTCGCTCCTATATCTTCCAAACGAATAAATAATGTGTGAGTTATTTCCTGAATCTAAAACAGAGTTATTTCACAAAATACAAATTCCAGTTTTAAGATATCTAATAAAACCCTTAATTGAATTAAGAGCTTCTTCAAAGAGAAATATATCAAATAATGAATGATCTATTCTGCAAGGATTATAATTGATTATTCTAGATTGTCATTCTCCGATAAAGAGGTTAAATAAAATCAATTTGAATTCGAGATCATTATTTGGAATCTCTGATAAAAATTAAATGGAGGTTTCTTCAAACAAGAGGCTGTCAACAGATTATATACGGAACGTGTTTTCCAACCCCTTCTTGAAAAACATTGGAATATTTCTTTACAAAATTGTGCTCAATTCCGTCAAGGTCTAAAGAATTTAACCCCTATTTGATATGAATTAAAATTAAATTTTTAGTAAATTTTGATTGATAAAATGTGTATTTAAAAAGTTATGAATCCTATAAAATATTTATTAAAAATTCATTATTCACTTTAATTTTAATCCGAAGGCTTAATTTAGTTTGGTTAGGCAATGTATAATTCATAAACGAGGATTAGGTTTCTTTCAAGGGTACAGAATGGACTATCAAATATTCTATGTATGGTTTCACAAGATCTGACTTAAATAGCAGATTCTAGCCAACAAGAGGATCTTCAAAATTGTCATCTTCCTCCTAAGATCCACCAACCCATTCCCAGCAGCTACCGACTCTGTTGCCCTTCCCTTCACCCTTACCCCCACCCACTGTCGTGCAAGTTTGCACTCTCCCTGTTGTTACTTGTTAGTTCACTTCCATCCCCTACCCTCGCTCGACAGCTCAGGAATCTCACATGAAAAACTCCTGCCTTCCCAACTGAGGGAATAAGGTGCATGATGCACAACCAACAAGTAGTGGACTAGTAAACATTTTGAGCATCGACTCCTCGCAGTTACCAAACAGATTTACTTGGATGTAGCAATTCGAATTCAGTGAGCAGATACTAAGTTAAGATTCTTTAGATTAGTATTTCCAGGATGATAACAGATATAATAAGCTCCTGGTAAATAAAGTTATTCAAAACTGTTTCTGCTGGAAATAAATACAGGTAAAGAACATAAACATAACCATAACCAAAATAAGGCAGCATTACAAGAATCAAGCCCATTTGACAAAGAATACAATTGTAAATCATACATAACAGTATTCTGCTTCTCGAAGCAATAGTCTTTGACCTCCAAACCTGTAGTAAAACAACTCTGACAGCATCGTTGCTACAAACCTTGAGCCCATTCAAAATGCAAATTCCAAACCCCCCAACTAGGACTGAATAAAGAAAAAGGTTTTAAAACTTATGAAGATAGAATATGGATGAGGCAAATCTACGAATCGGCAATTGTAACCTCAACCTCTACACCGGGTTCAATTGTGATTGAGGTGATTTGTTTAACCACATCTGGGGAGCTGAAGAGGTCAATCACACGCTTGTGAACACGAAGCTCAAACCTATCCCACGTATTGGTTCCTGCAGATCAAATAATGAAATACTTCAAGCCATGATATATCAATGTCAATTACATCAAGTAGACTGTGTCTCAGGCTCTCAATCAAAAAGTGACTCACATGCAAGGAATAATCATGTAAAATATTATGCACAAGGAATTCACTAATCAGGTGCTAACAATTGACAATTATATAATGACAACTTCTAAACGCATTCCCAAAGATAGACACAAAACATTTTCAGCGAAGACACAGACAGCTTTATTTGAGTGTTCTGAGTATTTTTTTAGCTAATGCACTAAGATAGAAAGTTTGGCACTAACTAAATCATATTTTACTGGTTATGCCAGAATTAATACCTTCACCACAAGGGGATTTCCGTGTGGTGATATGAAGAACCTTGGTGGGCATCCTAACTGGTCCCTTGACCCTGAGCATCTTGTCCTTTGCACCGCGAACCAAATCCGCACACACTGTTGAAAAGATCAGATCATGAAAAAAATTTCAGACAAAACTCTATTTAATTGAAATGGTAAAAGAACAATGACCTGATGGAATGGAAAATGGAGAAAACCCAGATTTCTAATGTGACTTATTAACAGTATTTCTCACATATCAACCATATAATCCATCATTTTATAAATGAGCATTGCATGATTCCATTTTCTTTCCAACAAACTTTATGCAAAGTAGTTGGAATCCCCAAACTTGTTTCTTCCAAATTAGCCATTTAAGTTTCTTTTCATTCCAGTTAGGTCACTCTGCCCACCTAGATCTTTGAATCCAGCAAAAAATTGACATGTCTAAAGGAAACGGTGATGCAGACTAGAAAAACCATTAGTGCATTGTTCTTATGTCCAACTGAACAAAACCGTGCATTGTTGGAAAAATCGTGCATTTGCAGTGCACTTTGGGAGTTGCAAAATAAATAGGGTTTTGCTATGTGTACACCGTACAATCCCCCCCCCCCCCTCTCTCTCACAGTAGGGGGCCCACGATTTTTTAATAGTCATGCCCCCCCCCCCACCCCACAACCAACCCCAATTGTGGTGGGGGGAGTGTACAGCGGGGTGTCAGTTGATAAATAGCAAAACCCAAATAAATAAGAGTCCTACTGTGATTTAATCATCACTTCAGTTCCAATCTCAGTCTGATTGGAGATATAAAAATTGCTTCATCCTCATCCATTCAAGAATCAGCAATTGAAACGTCAATATTTAAATGAAATAATATAATGTCAAAGGTTCAAAGCTAAATTTGAACAAAGAAAATATAAAACTGTTCAGAAAAAATACACATGATTAGGGAAATAATGAAATAGTAATATGAACTTTTCCCTTAATAATAAGATTGTAATTGAACAGAATTGCACTTACTTTAAGTACATTAGATATCAGTTAATTAATAGGCATAAAAAAATTTTACTCAATATAGTAGTGCATCCAAACAAAACGACAAACGCAAGTAATCACATTGAAACAAAACCCAACTCAATCTATTTCATCCATAATATAAACAAAAGATAACCTTTTTCGAGATTCTTCACGTTTTTGGAAGAGAGAGTGATACGTATCTTGTGAATTTGCTCCTGTGGATCCTCCAGCCCAGGTTTTGTCGGCTTCATCGCTGCGTACGCCATCCTTTTCCTTTTTCTTTTTTCTCAAATCACAGAAACCCTGAGTAAGAAAAAGAGAGTCCTATGACTAGTCACGTGTAAATTCAAGAAATTGTTCGATTCTCTGGGCGTGTTGTTACGGCCAGAAGAGCGGCTGAGAAAATTACCAGCAGAGGCGGGAAGTAGAGCGCGGCGACGGAGCTGCAGCGAAGGTTTGCTATTCGAGTTATGTCTAGGGTTAGGTTTACCTTCACCTTTACTTCTTTTCTTTTCCTTTTTTTTTCCCCTCTTTGTCATTGGGCATACCGCATTTGTTTAGTCCATGTTTGGACTTCATTTCTCTGAAATACATTTTTCTTTTTCTTTTTCTTTTTTAACTACTCATTATTCAATAAAATAATATTACATGTAAACTTAAAAAAATTTCTTATTTTTTACACACTTGAAAATATTACTGTTCAAAAATATATTTTTTCCCAAAATACATTTTTGATGGAGTTTGGGCTCCGTTAAAATTAAAAATTGAGAAAAATGTATTTTTAAATATGATTTTTTAAAGAATGTATAGTTAAAAAATAATCAAAAAATTTGAATTTACATGTAGCCCCTGTTTGATAGTCAATATTTGGCCAAATAATATTTGAATAGTAATTTTCGAGATAATGTGTGGTTAAAAAATTTTAAAAAAATAAATTTTACTTGCAAAATATTTTATTTTGTGAATGTGATTAAATATTGATATGTAGAGAAATGAGTTTTTAAATAATTGTTGTCAAACAATGGCGTAATATTATTGAAAATGTGTGAGTAAAAAAAAAAAGCTTGAGAATAATGGAATTTGAGGAAATTACACCTAAGGGTAGACAAAAACCAATTCGAAGTAGTCAAATCGATCAACCCAACTCAAACCAACCAATTTTGGTTGGTTTTTTTTTTTTTTTTTTTTTTTTTGTCAATTGTCTTGGGTTTGGATTAGGAATTCAAATTTTGGGTCAAGATGGGTCAAGTTTCGAGATATCCATTAAAACCTAACCCGACTCAACCCAACCTAATAAATTGAAAAAAAAAAAAAATAGTACTTAAAAAATCGAAAACCTAAAACTTAATAATCAATTTTTTTTTCTCTGCCTCTTGTCTCTTCTGCCTCTTGTTGCTGCTTGTGCCTCAGCCTCTCAACTCAATTTTTGACGTGAATTTTGACTCTAAGCGCTTGGATTGAAAGAAAAGATTCTCAATTACAAGGTGGTGTTTGCTGAATTTATCGTGTATTTAGATTGATTTAACATGTATTTAATTTGCTCATGGTATAATATATTTAACAAGTTTTACAATATTTTTAATTTCATATTGTTCTATTAGAATGTAAGTTAACCCCACCGACCATTTATCCAACATCAATCAAGTTAAAGCCTTTCAAATCTCCATTTTTAATGTCACCAAAATTGATCCAAATTGAAAAAAATTATTCAAATTCAACGAAAAATGTCTCAATCATTCGGCCCATAAAAAAATTGTCCAACAAAAGAATAACTGGATTCACTTAAATTGGACTCAAGTCCAAATCGATCAACCCACCCAAACCAACGATTTCGATCAGTTTTGGTGGGGTTGGGTTGGATTGGGTTTCCACCGTGAATGAGTTGGTTTCAATTTGAATTATGAGGAAATTACACAAATCCGGGTATTTCAAAATCACATTTCAAAAATCAGATTTGATAAATTATTTTTCAAAAATCAGGTATCAATTTAAATTTTTTAATATCTTAAACTTAAAATTAAATTAGCTTCATCCACCCAAACCCTAATTATTCATCACTCTTCATTCCCGCTCTCTCATTTTCTCTCCCTTCTCTATCTTCTTTACCCGATTTTCACCATTCTTCTATCTACATCTCTCCCTTCTCTCTCTTCTTCTCCCCCTTCGAACGTCGGCGACCGACAAAGGAGTTACGTCGGCCGGCTACGCTGCGGCATCAAAGGCCACCGCTGCTGTTAACGACACTGCAACCGCCGATGTCCGTCGCGAAGGCTGCTGCTGCTGTTTGATATACCGATGTTCGTCGCGATGCTGCAATCGCGACGTCTATTCACCACGACGCTTCGCCGACAGTGGTTGTAGTGAGTATTGTCTAGTGGTGGTGGTGTGTGGTAGTGTTTTGTGTGGTGGCGATTTTGTGGTGGTGGGTGGTGGATCTAGCAGTTGGGGTGGGTTTATTGAATTTTGGTGGTGGAAGTGGTGTTTTTATAGTTGAAAAGTGGTGGTGGAGGCAGTTTGTTTGAGATGGAGATTCCGGTCACTGGTTGTCGTGAGGTGGTGGGGTTTCTGGCGACGTTGGTGTTGTTGTTGGCGCAATGGTGGTGGTTCTAGCTACGCCAACAGTGCACTAGAGCCCAAACCAGAAAACACGAGTCGTCAGTGGTGGAGGAAGATTGGTGGTTTTCATGTTTTTATATGTGTTTTCTGGTTTTGTTTGCAAATGGTTGTGTTATAGTGGTGCTTGTTGTGGTGTGGTAGTGGTGTTGGTGGTTGTTCAGTGGTTGTTGGATGATGGCGTTGATTGTGCGTTTCTGTTGGTGGTGGTGGTAGTTGTTGGTGGTGGTGGTGCGACGGTTGTGGGATAGCGTTTGTGATCAATTATTCGGTTGACCTGTGACCGAGTATTTGTGGTGGCCATAGTGGTAGTGGCGGTAGCCTGTAACTAAATGTTTGATAGTCTGTGACCAAATGTTTGGTAGTCTGTGAAAATTTACTCAAATGTGACTAAAAATTTAATAATATGTAACTCAAAAATAATCAGTGACCAACTAATTTAAAAATCTGTGACCTCGAAATATTATGTGACGTACAATTTTTTTATCTGTGACCTCGAAATAATTTGTAACCAATTAATTTTAAAATATGTGACCTATGACCTATAATTAATTTGGAAATTTGTGACTGTGCGACATAAAAATTTTGATCTGTGACCAACTAATTTTGAAATTTGTGACCAACGAATTAATTGTGACCTACAAAATTTTTGAGCTGTGACCTTAAATTGTAAATCTGTAACGTATAAAAATTATTATTTGTGACTGAAAAATAATATGTGACTAATTCAATTATAAATCTGTGACCGGAATGATTGCCGGAATAGTCGCTGGAATCGGAGCAGTCGTCAAAATGATCGTCGGAGAAGAGTGATCGTCGGAGAAGAGTGGTGGTCGTAATAGTCCACGGAGCGGTAAGGGTGGTGCATGTGAGGTGGGTTTATTATATTATATTATATTAGAATTTAAAAAAAAAACCCCTTATTTTTGAATTTTCAAACTATAAACATGATTTTTGAATTGGTGTAAACTAAACACCTTATTTATGAATTTATCCATTGAATTATTGTCAAACCGAACATGTTGAATTGGGTTTAGGTTGAACTCAAAACCAATACAATCCAACCCACGCCCAACCCTTTACACCCCTTACCTAGTATTTGATATAATTTTAGGAATTACTTTGTTAATATTATTCAAGATATATTGTTAAAAATATAATAAAATAAAAAACATGTAATCACCTCACTCATACTTAATAATCAATTGTGAGCTATATATGTACCATCAAACACGCTACTTATCAAAAATTTAGAAATCATAATAGATGGCACATGCACATGTGTTTCTGCAAATTATGCGTATCTGGATGAATTACTAAATCATAAATCAGAAAATTATTGAGTCGTAAAATAGAAAATTATGTGCTTCTGCAACAAGGGAACATTCATACTGGATGGATTCAAAAAAAAAAATTAAAGAGAGAGTGTGTGTGGTGATTGTTTTTCCCCGAAAAGAACTGTTACGATTTGGCCAATAAAGTTTTTTTGAATTCTGAGAAGGTTTAAAAACAACAATAAATGATCAATTTAATACTAAGGTAATTAAAATTAATTTCAGTTACAAAGAATGTATGGAGTCTAAATTGGGTATACAATATTTTCCAAAAAATTAACCAATAACCATATCACAAAGTAATACTTGGATTATAAAAATCACATAGTAAATTTTGAATATTTATTTCATAATGGTGTAGATACGTAAATTTCGGTTTTGAATAAAATGGTGCCCAAACATGAGCATAGACTTAAGGAAAAAATTCATAAGAGGTTATGTATCCCCTATTTCAAAATTTAAAAAACAAGTTTGGAATTTCAAAAATCAGATTTTTATTAAAATTTATTATGATTTAATTAATTAAATATAATGATGTCATAATTATACAATTAATTGTCACATATACATAATTAATTAGTCACAGATTATTTTTGAGGTCACAAATCAAAAAATTTATAGGTCACGAATTATTTCGAGGTCACAGTTCAAACATTTTATAGGTAATGAATTATTTCGAGGTCACAAATCAAAAATATTATACGTCACGAATTATTTCGAGGTCACAGTTCAAACATTTAGTCACAGATTAAAAATTTTGGAGGTCACGGATTATTTCGAGATCACAAATCAATAATTTTATAGGTCAAAATTATTTTATTGGTCACGAATCAAAAAATTACAGGTTACAGATTAATTTTTAGTCACAAATTGTCGAATTTTGAGATCACAGTTAGTCCATTATACGATCACAGCTAGTCTAATCCCACCGTCAACACTTGCGACCACCACAATACAACACCCACAACGTTACAGTAGCACACCACCGCCACCTCCATCGCACCGCCATCCTCAACCCCATCTTACCATTGCGGTGCCACCAGATCTAGCCAAACCACCGCCACACCCGCAGCATCACAGAACTCACCCAGCCACTGCACCACCGCAACATCGACAGTCCGCTACTCGAAACCGCCAACACCCCCACAACCGCCATCACCTCACCACCGTCGTCGCGACGTCCACCGTCGTCATCAGCACCACAACCACAAACACCATTTCCAACAAAAAACTCCACCATCGCCACAACAACAGAGCAATAGTCAAAAAGAACAAAAAAATCCGACCATGTCAAAAGAACCCACCTTCCTAGGCAGAGATCTTGACAACGAAAGATCTTCTCTTTCGACGGCATGACAGAGCTCGAGTTGGTTGTTGGCAGTGGCAGTGGCGTCGGTCCTTGCCTTCCAGCGTCGACGTTGATCTCTTGCAACTGCGTCTATCTCACAGTCGACGGCGCTCTCTTACAGCGGCGCCGATCCTCTTCCCGCAAAGTCCAACAACACCGATCGAGGAATAGAGAGAAGACGGAGTAGGTGGAGAGAGAAATGCGAGAGACGGCAGGCTAGGGTTTTGAGAGAGAGAGAGATGGGAAATCGAAGGAAGAGGTGGGTGTGGAGGATAAATTAATTTAATTAATAATATATTTATCTAATAATAATATATTACTTAATAAAATATCTGATTTTTGAATTAATAAAATTTGGATATGATTTTGGAAGTTGGATCTTGAAACATAGGGTTGGGTGTAATTTCCACTCGACTTAAAAGTTAACTGGCCTTGGGCCATAATACAGTAAACTGAAATGACATCAATAGCACTAAACTGGTCGTATACATTTTTGTGTGGGGGTTTGTGGATGGAGGGATGTAATAATCATTTGTTGTACTATACATTTTGGAACAAAGTGATACTAGTATTCTCAAATAAATTGACAAGATTTTGGAATAATTGGTTAAAAAATTTCTCTAGTCTTTATCGATTAGAGTCGACTAAGTTTCTCTTGAACGTGATTGTGACTCAAAGAAACTCTTTTCAAAAGAAAATTCGTTTTGTATCATAGCTTTTTCCCCATCATGGTCTAGAAACATGATTGAATTTTTAACGATTTTGTGATTAAACCATTAATCAAGTAAATTAGATTTAGGTTAAATCTAAAATATTGCTGGTTTCACTTCGGGAATTATTCAACAGCAAAAGAAAAATACACACGTGATATGTGAGCCATGAGGCACAAATTATTCTATCAATTAGGTACATCCGCAGGGGCGGACCCAGCACCCGGCGAGCCGGGGCGGCCGCCCGTGCTGGATTCGTCGAGAAAAAAGATTAAAGGAAGATTTTATATTAAATATATATAAATGTTAGTGCAAAAATGTAACAGGACAAGTTAGCTAGCTCAAATGGTTAAGATCTTACCTTCCTTGCCAATTGTTCGATTCCTTTAGCCAGCGTTCTTTCATTTAATTTTTTAATGCTTTGACAAATAATAAATAAATAAAAATTGTACCAATTTGTAACCAATAAATGATATTTTTCAGCATAAATGTAACATAATAAGCAATGTGGCCCAAATGGTTGAGTGCTCACTCTTCATGTGAGATGAAGGAGGTTCGATTCCTTTCACTTCACTTCACTCTATTTTTTTATTTTTTTATGTTTTGACAAATAATAAATAAAAATTGTACCAATTTTTAACCAATAAAGGGTGTTTCAATTCCAATCACCTTCTCTCTTCTTTTAATTTTTTTAACAAATTAAATTGAAAACCTAAACAATTATATATTATTAGTTTTCGTTTCCAAAATATCTTTTTAAAAAAATTTATTTACTCAAATTATTATTTCATAATATATACTTTTAGTATTAGATTTTATCAATTTATTTTGTAAAATTAAATTTGGACAATTTAAGTACTTTTTTTTTTTTAAGAGTTCGAAAAACATTAAGTCTAAAATAGTCATAATTCTAAAAATTATTGTTTTAAAAATTTTGCATAAACTTCGCTTAAACTCGAGTTCGTCTTTTCCATTTAATCATGTTTTGAGTATAAACTTCGTCTTGTTTTGTATAAATTTGTAAAAACTTGAAACTTGATCATTCGTATGACCGTATATGATTGACAAATGTATTTTTTTTAATTATTTTGGGTTGTATTGAATTATATTTTCATTTATATATGACTTATTCGTTTTAGTGCATTTATATATTGATTGAATTTTTTTAATATTATTTAATTAAATATTAATAAACAATCTTACTATTGCGGTGGTCAACGACCGCCCTAGCTGGATCAATATCCTGGATCCGCCATTGTACATCCGTACACGCTTAACTTAAAACAATATCATTGTTTAATGTTTTAATCTAACTTTGTGCGTTTAAGTTATGTGCATCTCTATGAAGTCGCATTATATGGTAGTACAAATTGTATAAATAGCAAGGGTAATGACAGGCTAAATCAATGAGAAAACACTAGATCAAGAAACAGAAAGCATTAATCTTTAGATTTGTGTACAGCTCAACTATACACACAAGTACTTCTAAATCCTAAATGATGATCGATTTTTAAAATGCCCTGAAACCAAACACACTGCCCATTCAAACTGCCAAAACGTGCAAAAACTACAAGACAGTTGAAAATGCACTTCAGAATGCCAAATTAAAGCCTACTGTAAAAGTAGATCAGGTTCTTGCTTCATGAGAACGCACAATACACACAGCACTTCCGAGTTACCTGCAAAAAAAAAACTAGTTTACGAAGCAATCAAGTATTTCATAAATTGGTCTAACTAAATTTAAAGAAATAAGTGCATGTTTGATACTGTTGAGAGCAATGCAACCCTCCAGCCAAACATGCCAAAAGCGTGGTGAAGATAGGCAAACTGAATTTCACACTAGAAGACGGGAATAACCAATAACAGATCCCTCGTAAATCTCAAATATTTCCAATTCAAGCTATCCTAATAGGTTAGAAAAATATAAAAAAATCTTGCTACAGGTTCTTCCAATATTAATCTAGATGAAACAGTAGGGTCCAAGAGTCCATTTGAATCAGAGAAAAAATTCATCATCAATAATGTTATGAAGCAACTATGTGGCTTTTTCAATTCTTTTATTAACGGATTTAGAAGCTCGAGTTGCACTATTGCAATAAACGTCACCAAATATTCAACATGTTAGTAACAAAATGTTGCAGCTTGCTGCTACAATTTAAATAGGCAAAAGGAAAAAATGAGGGGGTTTCAGATGGTCACTTTCACCTTTTGGAGGTAAATATCCAATTTGGACAGGAGATAAAATCACAACACTTAATTCAAAATGATTATTTGCTACAAGAGATGATTATTTTTTCCTTCTCCAAGCTATCTATACCAATATGTTGTTCCCTTAACGTCCAAATGCAACATACACTTGCACTGGTCTTAAGGAGAACGTTATTCTTGCTTCACATAACAGTCGCATGATTGAGAAAAGGATCATGCAACATATACATTGTGGATCCACAAGTTCTGCACGGAGCTTTATAAAACAAAATTTTAAAGTAAAATTAAGAGTTATGAATAATGAAATGCCAGATAACAAAAATTTGAGATTGTCCAGCCAAGATACCAGTTAGAGGCTTCACGACTGAAAATCTGCTTAATAGGTATTTGAAATAAATGAAGGGTAGAGGAAAATACTACGTTTGAACGTTCTCAAGGAGAGAGAAAAAAAAGGAAGTGCGAGTTCCTCCACCACCACAATAGTGCTCCTTCCACAAGTTAGAATAGTACAGGGAGGGGGGATACGAAGAAACTAGAAAAAATATAATGCTAATATTTCTCTCCTTTTCTGTACAGGTGCTAGCAATTGTATGGCTTCCTATCTGCTAAGGGGAAAGGAAAATGACCTTTCTTGTTCTTCATTCTCAGTTCTCTTCTTATGTCCATGTACGTTCACAAAGAAGAAGAAGAATTTCTCGCTTCCACTTCTCCTATTTATAGATACACCTCAAAACTTTGATTGACCGTTGCTCACAACCCTCTCTCCACGGTGACAATACTTGGAGCCAACAGAAAATTGGCAAAATACAGGGAAGCTTGGATGTACATATACCTCGGTAAATTTGGTAAAGCCTTTTGCCCTTTGCGGTTATGATGCACTTCCAAATTCGTCCATTACAGACTTGCTATTTATACACTGCACAGTGGTCTGTCCTTGCACTTACAAGTGCAACAAGAATTTCTTATTTTGTTTCAAATTAGTCAACTACCCTTTGCGGTTATGATGCACTTGCAAATTCGTCCATTACAGACTTGCTATTTATACACTGCATGGTGGTCTGTCCTTGCACTCACAAGTGCAACAAGAATTTATTATTTTGTTTCAAATTAGTCAAGTACCAAAAGCATCATTTTTGTTCCATGATCATCCAACTTAAAACTCAATTAGTCAATTTCCGAAGGTAAAATTGCATCCAATTCTCATGTATTATTAATTATCCACAATTATCACTTTATTGTAACCAGTAATTTCTCCTATAGATCCCAGTTAATAATAACTCATAATCCATAATACCTCTATAGTTATCACCTAACATCTACACACAATTCACCATATCTCATTCACGTTAATACAGGCACTCTATTGCGAGAAAATAATAAATTAACCCTGAAACAGGAAAAGCTAATAACAAATCCATTGTCAGTAGAATAAATGATAACTAAAACAAGCGCCAAAAAGGGAAATTAAAGTAACCATAAAGGTAGCAAATACATTAAAATTCAAAATGCACAAGCTCACCATTTCACTTGGCGACCATGCGAGCGATGAAGTCCTCATACCGGATCTTGCCATCGGATCCAACATCTACCTCGCGGATCCACTCATCGAACTCCGCAGGCTCCAGTTTCTCTCCAATACTAGTCAAAATATGTCTGAGATCCGAAACGACGACGTAGCCGGTCCCATCCTTGTCCAGCACCTTGAACGCGTCACGGAGCTGGCGGTCAAAAGGCTCCGGCTTCAAGTGCTTGGACATGAGGTCGAGGAATCGCGGGAAATCAAACGGGGAATTGAGTTTTTCTTCGGAAATTATGGATTTGAGTTGAGCCTGGGTCGGGTTCCCGCCGAGTGAACGCATTAGGATCCCGAGCTCCGTCGGGGCAATCTTTCCATCGCCGTCGGTGTCGAAAAGCGTGAAGGCCTCTTTCATTGATGACACCTGATCGTCGCTCAGATCTTTCCCCATATTCGACCCTTTTTCTGCTGTTTCTCTCTCCGCCTTTCTGGTTTTGAATGCGTAATCTCTGAAATGTTTTGGTCTGAGACTGTAATTTTGTTTAAATTAAAGGGATCTGAAATAATAAAGTAAAATTGGAGGGCTTTTTCAAGAAGCGCTATTTTGTTAGATATAAGGCCCGTAGAAAATGAGCCCATTAAACTGAATAAGGCCTGAATGGAAGTGGGCTACAAATCGTGCACGCGCAAAAGGACGAAATTACACCCAGCCCTGATTTTAGATTTCCATTTTTCATAATTCCAAGTTTAACTTTGAAATTTCACTAATCAGGTTTTTAGGAATAAAAAAAAGGAATTTTTTATTTATAATATCCAATCCGTTTTTACGTGAAGATTGGAGAGAGAAATTAAATCTCGCCCCTTCCTAAAATATCCTAAATTGATCCTTACCCTAATTCATTTGTAATTGAATCTCTCTCTCGTCACTCTCTCTCCACCACCACTGGAAAACAGCAACAGTCGCCGCCATCTCCAAAGATTGTCCCTTGTTGCGCGACGGCGCACCAAAATGGTGGCGGTGGCTTTGTGTGCTGGATTTGGAGTCGCCGGCCAGGGTGAATCATTGTCCAGAGAGTGAGATTCAGCGCCGGACGAGGCCGAGCAAAGCCGCCGGTGAGATTTCTCTGTGCTTTGCTGGCGGCGTTTGTGATGGTGGCTGGCAGTCTTTTTGTTTGTGATGATGGTGGCTGGCTGGCGGTCTTTTTGTTGGTGGAGCTGCCATTCCTTGGTTGTGTGGTGGTGAGCTGGTTGTGTGCGGGCTGGGGGAAGGGGAAGTATACGGTGGGTGTGTGGTGTTGCTGGAGTTTGGTGTGATGGTTTTGTGGGTGCTATGGTGATGGGTTTGCCCTGTGGTCACAACTTTGTCTACATTCATCACATGGTCACATATCTGTGTTCCTATTTCGAATTCTATTTTGGAGGGCTGGGTCACAGGTTTTTGATTTATGGTCAGAGGTCACAATTCATCAATTCATGGGTCTGGGTCACAGGATTTTTGATTTTTGAGTTACTGGGTCACAAGTCACATTTTGATTTACAGGATTTTGATTTTTGGAGGACTGGGTCACAGGATTTTGACTGGGTCACAAGTCACAAGTTTCCGGCTTCTTTCCAGAGAGGGGGTTGCACATATTTTGGATACTACTGTTGTAACCGTCGAAAACAACAATTTTGGGTTTGCCCTGTGGTCACAACTTTGTCTACATTCATCACATGGTCACATATCTGTGTTCCTATTTCGAATTCCATTTTGGAGGGCTGGGTCACAGGTTTTTGATTTATGGTCAGAGGTCACAATTCATCGATTCATGGGTCTGGGTCACAGGATTTTTTATTTTTGGGTGACTGGGTCACAAGTCACATTTTGATTTACAGGATTTTGATTTTTGGAGGACTGGGTCACAGGATTTTGATTCGGTCACAAGTCACAAGTTTCCGGCTTCTTTCCAGAGAGGGGATTGCACATATTTTGGATACTACTGTTGTGATCGTCGGAAACAACAATTTTTCCGATTGTAGTTTCAGCAAGTCAAAATCGGGGAAGAATTGTGCCATATTGATATGTCTCGGCTTTGTTTCCAGTGAGATATGCTGGGTTTTGGAAAATTCTGTTTGAATGTAACTGATTCCTAAATTAAAGGCATCAGTTAATCATTCCTTAATTATATATATAATTAAATTAGAAATAATATTCCAAATTAGAACCTGATATTTGAAACTACAAAACATATACTGTAGTTTTGAAATGTAGTAAAGTAACTACAGGACTTATGTATTGTTCCCCGCGCAAAAGTGCCTTAGGGCCCATTTGGTATAACTTTTAAAAAATCAAAAGGAGCTTTTGAGATTCGAAAGTTAGTTTTGGATCCTTTTAACTAATTTTATGTAAGTGCTTTTGATAGTTAGAAAAACTTATAGACCCTGTTTTATGTGTAAAATTTTTTTATGAAAGTTGGAAAATATTTTCTCTTTTCCACATTTTTGGTTGTTTGATAGCCAAAATTTTCCAGGTAATTGATTTTCCAACTTTTCCATGAATTTGCTTTCCCACCTAGTTTGTGGTTTTTGGTTTTCCAACTTTTTTTTTTTGGGCAATGGAAACAAATTATATCCTCAATTGTAAAAAAAAAAAAAAAAATCTCTTTAATGGACAATTTTCATGTAAATCAAAGTCAAACGAATATCGAAATATCCAAAATTTCAATATTTTCCGCGTGAAAAATTATATTAATCAAACAAAATTAATTGACAATTCACAGGAAAACAATTTTAGGCAATTTAATTCTATGTAATTCATTCCCCCCCCCCCAAATTCCACTCTTACAATCAAACGAACCCTCAGAGAAAATTAGTTAAATGTGACTTCCTCTAAAAAAAACTTCCAGAATAGATTGTTCTTTTAAAAATTAGTTTTCAAATAAAAATTAAAATAACTTTCTTCAAAAGATCTTTTACGAAAAGCAAAAATAAAAGTCATGCCAAACACGGTCTTAGTGGAAGAGAAAATGAATGTACTACATGTACATAATAATTTATATACTGATTTACATACACATGATGTAGTGTGATATGATTTAAGACATCTACATTTTATATTTAGAAAATTGAAATATATACTGGTCGTCTTGAATATTTTGAAAAATACTGACAAACCTATAAAATTCATTGAAAATTAGTCGAATTATAAATTTCTAATATTGTCATATATCTTGTTACTACCAAAATTAAAGAGGACATCGAGGTATTGAGACTACCCTTTCCTAATAAGAAAGGATAAAAAATAATCACTTTTGTTATGACGGTTATCGTGTTTGTATCTAGTATAAACCATGGAAATTAAAGTTCAAAGCAGATAATTTTACTCCATTTCTTACTTGGCCTCTGTTTGGTGGATACTAAAATCAGATTTTTAGTACGTTTTAATTTTTAAAAATGACAAAATGTGTGGTTAAAAAGATCTGAATCCCATGAAATAAATTATTAAAATTAATTGTTGATTTTGATTTAGATTAAAATCTATTTCTTTATTCAGTGAGATCTACTATTGAATGAAATTTAGAACAAAATTTGTAAATCAATCCACACTTTGCTAGGACTACTGGAAGTCTGAAATATACTAGAATTATTATTGACAATTGACATGACAAAAAGTTACTTGCACTAATCGTTTAATTTACCATGTGAAATATGTGACATCCGAGTCAACTCATCATTGTCGCGAATCAAAGACACCATGGCTCACATAAGTGCAGCCAACTAACTATCCCAATCGAGTCGAACTCATCATTGACGGGAATCAAAGACACCGTGGTTCACATGAGTGCAGCCAACTAACCATCCCAACCGACCTTGGAATAGACCGTTAACTAGTAGCTACAATTTCCCATATTAAGTTCCCCTCATAAATTGACCATCTACTCTAGTTTCGTCGATGTGATTCCCCAATGGTGTGAAATTGCTTTCATATGTTTAAGTCCCCACTTACTTTCCAATGCTAAAAAGCCTACATTTGATTCTCTCAGTGGTCCATTTATGGACCCTAGAGCCCTAAACAGCAAGATTTCTGACATTCTTTCTTGGTTGCTGCGCATAACGTGATACTCAAAAAGCAAAGAGAAATTTTACATTCAAAAAAGTGGAATCTGAACGAATACGATGCCCCTTGGTTACTTTTCAGGGATATCGGTAAAGTGCCTGAAATGGAATCCTATCCTAACTGAATACTTCACATAACAAAGTCGTGAAGTGACTTCAACAAGAAATATTGCACATTCAGCCCTTGCTTTCCTCTCGTTTATAATCGATTAAATAGTTTTTATGAATATAATTTGTTGAACTACAATTACATCATACTTATTTAATTACCACTTAATTCTATTCGTATATAATTTAAATACATTATAAACAACTCACATACATGCTTCTAATCCGACGTGTTAAACATGTATTATTTCAATTTTTGTATCATCTGACCTACATATTATTGAGCTTAGTTAGTTTGATTTGATAATTAGAAATTTAAAGTATGATATGGAGCCAAAATGATGGGTTCGAGAAGTTTGGATGACTTCTGCAGTATGAAATTAATTGTGCGTTTATAATGAAAGTTTCATTGCCAATTTAATACTTTTAATAATCAATGAACGACTTACTACTCAAATAAGGCGTTAAGAATTAAAATTGTCATTTTCTAATAAAGTGCGTGAGAGACTTTGCCTTATGTCGAAATTAGAAAGGAGAACAAATTATCATCAACTTTGAGCTAGTTACCGTAATAGACATGGGACTTTTTGTAAAGTGCTTGATGAATTCAAAGTCTATAAATTGTACTATTTTTATATAAAGTGGTATAAAAGTCGCGTGGAGAGTGGATAGAAAATTCTCAAGTCATGAACTACGAAGAGAAGAGAAGACGATAACATATTGTGTTATCGATGTTACATGAATATTATAGTCGAAGATTTTGAATTGAGTAATCATTTGTTGCTAATATAAATAGTATCCCGTAACGATATGACATGCATAATTGCATATAATACACATATCTTTAACTCTTCTGAATGGTTAAGTCTCTATTTTATAGCCATTATTATGTAAAAACGATATTTTGAATAGTAATTTTTTAAAAAATGAATAATTGAAAAGTGAGAAAAAGTTTTGAATGTATATTTAAAATATTTTATTGTGTGAATGTGTGGTTGAAAATGAGTATGAAAAATAAATTGTATTGTTTTAATGGGAATCAAATTGTTACGGTTCCCATTATAAATGAAACTTGAATCCCACATCGAAAGCATGAACATTCGATGTGTGATTTATATAAATTTGAGTTTTCCAACTTCAATAACTAGTTTTTGAGGTATGACTTCCCCAAGAACTATATCAATGGTATCAGAGCAAGCACCACATCTCTTCGCCACAATCGAGCGGCGCGAATGATGACTTCAACATAGCAATGTTCGTCCCGGAGTAATAATGGGCTAGCGCAAAACTAGTTCGACGTAGGTGTTGGGATCGTGGTGGATTGTTATAGTTCCCATTAGAGGTATGAGATTTAAATCCCACATTGAAAGTATGGACTTTCGATGAAGTATGGTTTATATGGATTTGAACTCTATAACTTTAATAGTAGTTTGCTTTTGAGGTGTAATTCTCTCAGGAAAATTCTATTTGTACATAATTTTTTACCTAATGTTTTATCGAATTGACAAGTGGCGGCCCCCTAATAAAAATTAGGTACGTGTAGCATAACTCATTCTCCCAACAGGCCAACATTTATATCACAAAACATGGGCTAGTTAACTCGAAAGATAAATACAAACTTTCGATGTAGTATGATTTATATGGATTTGAACTCTCTAACTTTAATATATGTAATGCTTAATATTCTCTTAGTTATTATAATTTCTTTCTTGGTCTCCCTTTCACAAATCTCGAAACACAAAAAAATTATAACTAGTTACGATAAGATTAAATTATAATTACTTAATCAAATTTTAATCTCGTAACGTTGAATGCACTGTTCAAGAAACATGTGCCGTCAATTTCAAAATGAGCCAATGGCAACAGATTCGTTTGTCAGGCTAGAGAAATATTATTGGCTTAGATGCGGCACGATATTCTGTAAAGGTAGACGTGCATATAGGCGGAACAGTTCTTTGTCTCAAAATGCGATTTTTGTTGGATGAATCAACCTCGTGCTTTTACTTTTCGTGTTTTTGAAAAATAGATCTTAAGTTTGCATGCTTTTTGGCAGTTTGTTCTTAGGAATTGGATGAATAAGAGGGACGACAATAAAAAAAATTGATGTTCCCCAAGTCCAACATAGAACAACATCCAAGCAAATTTTGTAATTATTTTAGTGTCTTCATATCATTTGACACACATTAGATTCTGAATTGATTGAAGTTTGCGTTGTTGAAACGACAAATTTGAGCAAAAGTAAAATCAAAATATATGCGATTGTCCAATATCTCATTCAATATAAAGTACTAATATGAGAAATTCTGCATGCATTGTCGTCATCGCGCTTCTAATGATAAGGTTAAACGTTAATTTGTAATTTTGTTGTCATTGCGTGAAATCTAAGGAACTCGTGCTAAAGATGGTAAACAATGATTGAGCAACCTCATGTTTTAATATATGAAGGCTCTGTTGGTACACATTATTTTTTTCATTCTCATTTTCCTACTTATTTTCAACCACATATTTTTCAATAAAATAATATTTTTCATTACATCAATAACTTTTCCTTCATTTTTAACCACACATTCTCCATCAATCTACTATTCAATAATACATTCTTTCAAATGAATGTATCCCAAACACACTCGAAATATTTGTTAATTTCTTCGTTGTGCCATGTAAAACGTTTATTTTTCATCAAATTCTTCTACAAATCATTTAGTCTCTAAAAATTTGCATATAAAAATATATACTTTGTGAGGAATCTTTTATGCGAAAAAAATTCAATTTGAAATATCTCTCAAGATAAAATAAGCAAAATCAAAAAATTAGATATAAAATTTCAACGGTCCATGTACTCCACAGGCATAAAAATGCTAGCAATTAAACGGTTGGTGGACTGTCAGTTCTAGACAATTAATAATCTTTCTCATTAAAGAGGGAAAATTTGGATGGTCCAGAAATGATGGTGTGCAGACCGAATGCACTAGATTATTGCGTTTTTGAATTCGAAATTAATCGGTCTGATGTAATGGAATCTGTTGACGATGTTGAATGAAGTCGACGCGACGAAGCAATCGCGTGGGGAAGAAACACCAAGTAGTTGAAAGAAAGAGTTATGTTACATGTACAAAGTTGGGTTACGAAGTTGGTTGACAAAATAACATCTACACATGTTTCGCACGGGTTGTCGCTAACAATTAAAAAAAAGGTTCAGACGATTGTGTAAGGAACAGACCTCTTGAGACAAAGTCCCAAAAAGTGGTGCTTTATTGGTGAAAATTTACAATTGGAAATAAACAGAATGTCTCCAAGGGGCGCAAGCACACGAGTACTAAAAGAAGTGTTTTAAAGTTAAACTAAGAAATTGAAATTACATATTCTCCGTTGAGAGTGTTTGATTCCGGGGTCCTTCTTCTCTATGTTTTCATTTCCTTTTATATTACATTGATAGTTTTTTCGTGAAAAACTGTTTGGAAACTGCTTAATGCTCTATTACTACCAACTTTCTTCATGATGACCGACTTGTCATGGAAATGCCGTTTCTAACTGTTGTCATTACTCTTGTCGTTTAACTGCCTACAACCGTGATTCTTGAATCGTGGGGTGTGATAAGGTTGCTCAATAACTGCTGTTCTGAATAACCATAATACCTCATGTTTGCTAAGATCCTGGGCGATTCGAAAGTTTGGACGAGAACGGGATCATTCGCTTTGGGTGATCTTAAAGCACTCCATTCGCTCAGATACGGGCGTCTTGCAAGTTTGGGCGATGATAGTACCTTGTTTATGGACCTCCACTGCATTCATTAATGGTATTATTTGGGCCTTCATCCTGAATTTCCTAACTGGGATTCGTCCTTTGAACTTTTCAATTTGGGCTACACTTTCTGTATGTCAACAACACCAATCATTTTAAAAATAGATTTTTAAATCATTTAAAATCAACGATCTGAATTTTGCCAATACACATTGTAACCCAACTTTTGTAACTCAACTTTGTACAAATAGCTTGATTGTGAAAGAATATGGACCGTCAGTTGCCATGTCAGAACACGTTGACTTATAGATCCTTTAGACTACACATTTTGCTAGTGTTGACGAATGACGATAGCACAAGACCCCCTTCACATATTTTACAATTCCATATATACCCTCGAGTTTCTAAAATATCAATTGTTTAATAGCAGAAAGCCCATTCCTATTATACGTTGTGCGAAAAACCACATACTAAATGAAAATAACAGAAAATGTCCCGTTTGAAACCTTTCGTGATGAATACAATCTTTTTGGTGCGAAAATTCCGTACTGTCCAATTTCGTTAGTTTAACCATTAAAAACAGTAAAAATTGTCAAACTAAAAAGGGAATAGTTGCAATTGTCGTCCCAAACTAACGAAATTGGATAACGATTGAAATTATTCATTATTCATTTTGGTATTTTTGCTGTTTTTAATGATTAAACTAACGAAATTGGATGATATAGGATTTTCTGCACCTAAAAAATTGTATTCCGCACTACATGTTTAAACAGTGACATTTTCTGCTATTTTCAATAGTATGAGAGTTTTCCGTACAACATCTAACATATAGGGAATGTTCTGTCATTAAGCCAATATCAATCTCAATCACCCCTTACTACCTTCAACGTAAAAATGGTTAATAACTAATTGTCTTGAGAATAATAAATAAAAATTCACAATTCATTCAATCTAATATATATAATTTGATCCTTTCATAAAACATCCTAGCCTAAGATCAAAATCAGTTAAACTATTCCATAAACTTTACCATTTCTTCGTTCATTCACTCTGACAGCTAAATACAAACAAAAATATAGCATAATAGTCCTAGCTAAGATGCATGTTAAGGAGGGGGGAGGTGTTTGAGCCCATTCTTTTTTGAAAAATGTATTTTAAAATAGTAAATTGACAGAGAGTGTATGGTTAAAAAAAATGAAAAGTTTTTGGTGTTTGTGTAATATTATTTTAATGAAGAATGTGTAGTTAAAAAGAAAAGAGAAAAATGTATCGTGAAAAAAAGTGAAAATCAAACCATTCTGATCAGCATGTAAAATAGTCCTATCAAACATGATAATAAGAACGTGTCCCCATTGACAAAATATACCACAACCCACCATTATGTCCCCTTTGACAAAATATACCACAACCCACTATTATGTACGCAACGAGGCAACAAAAAATCCTCATGCACAATTCAATGAAAAATTTTGATTAAACAAAATAAAACAACGGATGTCATTAAAAATGATTCAATACCTTGGAAGGTTTCTTATCAACAAATTTAAGGGCATTTGAATCAATTTGAGAGACTAAAGCATCATTCTCTCTACAGAGCTTTGATGCAGAAGGGGTTCTAGAAAAGACCGATGAATAATGGTTCTTCTGTCCAAAATCAATCGACTCGGATCTACATACTCCATTAAATAACGGAAAAAAAAAATTATGCGTGAAAAGTAAAATCCCATCAAAGAAAACAAAACTCATATAGCAAACAAATAAAGTCCCATAAAATCTCTTCAATTGCACAGAATATGCCATGAAATAATATTGGTGGTTCAAAAAATATAGAGGAAAATGAGGTACAAGAAACAATGTCTTTATTGGATTTTAAAAGTTATCATTTTACCCATTTGAATTTGAATTTTGGTGGAGTCTCAATTGGATTTTTGGGGAAGAAAATGAAATGGGGTGAAAAATAAATTTTTAAAGATTTGGAATTGTAATGACACATATAAAAAACTTGGATTTAACGTGTGAAAAATAAGAAGTTTGGGTAATGAAATTATAATTATTCATTTTTAATTTTGACATTTTTTATTGTTTTTAATAGAAAATTTGACGGATCTTGACGGTGGGGGTTCGGACAAAATATTTTAAATATGAGGATTTTTTGCGATTTTCAATAGATAGAGGGATATATAGCAAATAAAAACGTTTTTAGGGGGTTTTCTGTTATTAATTATTTTTAAATAAATGGTTAGTTAAAAATGAATTTGAAAAAAAAAATTCAAAAATTCAAAATCAAATATGGCTGAATTCGAGGCGATATGAGCTCCAAAACTCTCCTCATCAAAGGCGCGTGCATTCACTCGCGACAACAATTCAAGTTTGTTATATTAATCCCCTACAATTTTTATTCTCCACCTGAATGATTATAAAAATTTTAGCATGGAGCGTCAGATGTAGCATAAAAAATCACGAAAATCAACGGCCAGTGCATAATTCGAGTCCTGTCCTAGTGCATAATTCGCATTTGCCTGCACACTTTGTCCCTTCTCTTTGGACAAACTGGAAAAGGCAAACACGAGAAAAAAACTCTATTGGTGGGCCCTACTTTGCTTAATTATTATTTAAAATAGAGAAAATTGTAGTCATGTTATCAAAACCATCATTTTCATGTAGAATTCATTCGAACTTTCAATTTGTAACACCCCACGCTACTAAATCTTTTAAAAACTCGTATTTGATTTTTAAATAGATGGAAACCGTTAGCTAACTCAATAAATCAACCTTGAACAATTATAAAGTAGCAAAATTGTAACTTTGAATTAAAATGTAAAAAAGAAAAAAGAAAACAAAAAATGAAACCCAACCAAGGTAAAATTTTAAAGGTTTGGTATGGCAAGTGCTACAAATTAAATGTTGAACAAAGCTGTCGTGCCATAAAATTTTTGACATGGGTTTTGACAGACACTCACATTGTCATGGGACCCACTGTAATTAAAAAAATTACAAAAAATTATGGGCCCCCTCCCTAGTGTGAGTATCCTGTCAAACTGCATGTTAAAAGTCTTCTGGCATTGTAGCAGCGTTCTTAAATGTTTGGGTCAAATCTGCATACAAAGGTTGGTATCGTAATTGCAATTTTCCCTTTAAAATATGCACATCTAATTATAATCTACTTATAATTAAATGCAAAAATTGACATGTATAAAAACATTTTCAATAAACTCTCTAAATACAAAATAATCTTTATTTTATAGAGATAATGCTTAAAAATAAACTGTAAGAAACTCTCTATATTAACGTTTTAAAAATAAAGTTTGGTCTTGACTCTCCAAATTTAAGAAATCAAATCAACTCCCTATTCTTAATTTACAATGATTGCATTTAATAAATTACAAATTTTAATAATCTACCATTTAAATTGTTCAAATCACATTTGAACTGAAGAAAAATTAATAAATGTTCATTGAAAAAAATAAAGACTCAAAATAAAAAGTTCGTTTGAGTGCATAACAAAAATTATTCTCTAAATTTTAAAATATTTTCTATTATGCATAATACGCTTTTTATAAATAAAAAAATATTCCTTAAATACTCTAAGTAGACATGTTTTAAGAGCATTTTCAAGAAACTTTTTAAATATGAGATGCTCTCTATTTTAAATAGTCAACATTTAAAATTATGATTCAAGAGACTTTTTAAACAAACATTTTAATTTAGACAATGGGTTTGACTCTAACTATTTGAATGCATAAATGATAGGTTAAATAAAATGTGAAATTAAATGACTTATTTAATTTCACATATCATTTCATGTCACATTAACGTCACATAAACTGTGTTTGTAACTCCAGTAGGGATGAATAGCATTATTCGAATTATAAAGAGTGAGTCGGCTCTCTAAAGAGTGCGTTTGACTCTCCAGATTTGGAGAGCCAAACGCACTCTCTATAATTTAATGCATTCAAAGAGTTTTAATTTTCAATGTAGAAAAATAATAAAATAATTTAAAGAAAAACTAGTTAAAATAAAAGATAAAGAAAAATAATAAATATTTTCTGGGAACAGTAAAATCAAGCGTTAAATATAAAGAGTCTGTTGGAGTACTTCAAAATTTTAACTCTCTAAATTTATAAATACTCTCCAAATGATATAATATATTCTTTAAAAATAGAGAGCTTCTTGGAGATGCTCTAATGTTCTATAATGTTTCTTATTTTGATCATTTTAATTGGGTGGTTAGAACGTGAATGAATTATTTTTTTCCCCAGACGGGGGCTTATTTTCTTAGCAGTTTATGGTTGTCTCGAATCTTTCAATTATTTTAATAATGAACCGAATAAAGTGAAAAAAAAAAAAAAAAAAAGAGTATACATAAATTAGTGTAAAACAACTATTTTTTTAAGCTACTGGGAGTAGAAAACAAAAACATGTGAACTGCGAAGACCTATGCTTCTCTTTGTCTGCAGCACGATTCAACGTCGAGATTCCTGTCTTATCGGAAAAACAAACAAAAGACAACACCACAAAACATATTAGAAGAACAAATCGAACACGAAAAATTTCATCATAAAACACCCCGAAATAGACCAGAGTTCCTCACCACTCCACATTCCGAGCCAAAACAGGAAATGGGTTCCTCACATTTCCTCTTCTTTTTCCTTCTACTTCTCCCATTTTCCTCTCCAAAACCCATATCTGCAAACCCTGAACTGACAGCTTTAATGGACTTGAAATCAAGTTTTGACCCGGAACATTTATATTTGAATTCATGGGTTGTTTCGGGTGATCCGTGTGACGGGTCCTTTGAGGGGGTTGCTTGCAATGAGAAAGGTCAGGTGGCTAATATTTCTTTGCAGGGAAAAGGTCTCGCCGGGAAATTATCGCCGGCGGTTGGTGGGCTTAAACACTTGACGGGTTTGTACTTGCATTACAACTCTTTGTATGGGGAGATTCCTAAAGATATTTCCAACTTGGCTGAGCTTAGCGATCTGTACTTGAATGTCAATAATTTTTCTGGGGAGATTCCATCTGAGATTGGTAACATGCAAAGCTTACAAGGTTAGTTTTATGTCTCTCTCTTCTTGATTTTCTTTTGCCTTTCCTTGCTTATTTTGGGTCGATTCTCTCAAATCTTGTGCTCCTGCAGTTTAGACTTTTTTTTTTTTTGCTAAGCAAAGTAGAATTTCTGCATTTGGGGTTTCTTTCTGAAAAATTGAACCTTCATGGAATGATTGGTATAGATCATAGTAGTGTGATCAGTACTAAAGATGAAAATCAAGCTAAAATGTTGTTCACTATATATACTGTTCATCCTGCTTAACAGACACGTACACAATACAAATATTTCGCTTGGTTATATAGAGGAAGATAAGAACTTTGCCATAAGAATTTATCTTTTCCGATCTATTTACCTTCTTTCTGCATTCGATTTATGGCTTTTGCTAAATAGTTTCAATTTTTCTTGCAAATGGTTTTGCATTTAAAATTTATTTATACTTTTATGACATTTATTTGGTGTATTTTTTGAAAAGTTAATTTTTTTCTTCAGATATGCTAGTCCACTGTGGTTGTAAGATTTTTGCTCCTTTTCTTATATGAAAAACCAAATTTTTTGTCGCTAGTTCTGCCCCTTTTAACATATATTTGGATGTTTTTCAATGCAGAATCAATTGATTTTTTTGGCATTTTTTTTTTTTGGATTTAACTTTACAGTTCATGATCCATTCTCTGTGCAGTTTTGCAGCTCTGTTATAACCAGCTCACTGGAAGCATACCAACCCAACTGGGGTCTCTGAAGAAGCTGAATGTATTGGCTCTGCAATCTAATCAATTAACTGGGGCAATTCCTGCTAGCTTGGGAGAAATGGGAGTATTGATGAGACTTGATTTAAGTTTTAATAGCCTCTTTGGATCCATTCCTACAAAACTAGCCGATGCTCCATTGCTTGAAGTCCTAAATGTCCGAAACAACACTCTTTCTGGAAATGTTCCTCTCGGTAATTTGTCATTCACTTAGTCAACTAGTACCTTTAGATGTTTGTTATAGATTTCAAGAATGTACTTTTGATTTTAACTTTTGTGATTAATGAAGCTCTGAAGAGATTGGTCGATGGATTTCAGTACGAGAATAATCCCGGGCTATGTGGAGCTGGTTTTCCATCCTTGAGAAGTTGCAATGCTTTAGACCATGTCAACCCGAATAGGCCTGAACCCTATGGTGGTGGCTCAACTGGACTCCCGACACGAGATATTCCGGAGACTGCCAATCTAGACTTGAACTGCACTAATGATCATTGTTCGAAGACGTCAAAGACCTCGCCGGCATCAGTGGCGGTTGGAGTAGTCGTGGTTTCTGTTATCGTGTCAGCCATAGGTATTCTTACCTTCACACAGTATCGACGTCGTAAACAAAAACTTGGGAGTGCATTTGATATGGCCGATAGCCGTCTCAGTACTGACCAGGCCAATGAGGTCATTAGGAAGAATGGTTCTCCTCTTGTCAGTCTCGAATACTCATACGGGTGGGATCCATTGGCTGAGGGTCGGCGGTTTGGCGTCCCCCAAGAGGTTATGCAGAAGTTTAGTCTCAATTCGCACGAGATAGAGACAGCTACTCAGTATTTTGCGGATAAGAATTTGTTGGGAAAGAGCAACTATTCAGTGACATATAAAGGAACTTTACGAGATGGATCTGCTGTTGCTATTAAGAGAATCACGAAAACTAGTTGCAAGTCTGAGGAAGCTGAATTTTTGAAGGGGTTGAATGTCCTAACCTCACTGAGATATGAGAATTTAGTTAGACTGAGAGGGTTTTGTTGTTCTCGAGGTCGTGGTGAGTGTTTCCTTGTTTACGATTTCGTTCCGAATGGGAATTTATTTCATTATCTCGATGTCAAGGAGGGTGCTGGTCAGATTCTTGAATGGTCTACTAGAGTTTCTATCATCAACAGCATTGCCAAAGGTTAGATTTACTGCTAAATTCCTGATAAAGTTTCGAAAGCAATTATAAGACAATGATGACGTGTTTGATAGGGAGGATTTGACTGCACTAGTCACAATATTGGCTAAGAAACTAAAATTTCATTCATTATACTGACTAGTATTACATACAAAACATGTATGGAAAGTTATATTAGCGGCCAATGAGTTCCATTCTCTCTTAGGTTCCATAACATCCCCCCACCACCCATTTTACATTTTGTACTAGATGGTCTAACTTTACATGCTCTCGTCTCATTGTGCCTGAATTTCTGTTGATCCCGGAAGATGTTATTAGATTATATAGGTCGCTCCTTACTGTGTTTACTTCACAAAGCTGCACAGTAACTCCAAATTTAATAATTAAGATCCCACGGGTCTGATCTTAGTAATGCCTTCTGTATGAAGGAACACAATTTTCATCAATCCATGAGTGTTCGTTTTATCAGTTATGCACGTATCTGAGGTTCTTATTCTTTATAAGCAGGTATCGAGTTTTTACATGCATTCAGCGTAAACAAGCCCGCTCTGGTTCACCAAAACATTTCTGCTAAGAACGTGCTGATGGACCAGCAATTTAAACCTTTGCTATCTGATTCGGGCCTACACAAGCTTCTCACAAATGACACCATCTTCTCAGTACTCAAGGCCAGTGCCGGAATGGGATATCTTGCTCCTGAATATACTAATACTGGACGATTCACGGAGAAAAGTGATATTTATGCTTTTGGGGTGCTTATTTTCCAGATCCTTTCTGGGAAGCGTAAATATACCACTTCCATGCGAGCTGCTGCTGAGTCGTGCAGATTCCAAGAGTTAATAGATGCAAATCTCCATGGAAGTTTCTTCGAACCTGATGCTGCAAAGATTGCGAAAGTTGCTGTGTTGTGTACACATGATTCTCCAGAGGAGAGGCCGTCAA
Organism: Fraxinus americana; assembly: GCA_035079005.1. Taxonomy (NCBI): domain Eukaryota; kingdom Viridiplantae; phylum Streptophyta; class Magnoliopsida; order Lamiales; family Oleaceae; genus Fraxinus; species Fraxinus americana. The sequence goes on along the minus strand of CM068710.1, from coordinate 33,394,589 downwards.
TGGAAACAATTATACAGGAACTCAGTAACTAAGTTAATTTCTTCTTGTATTCACTAGTTCCCCCAAGTCCTTACTCGAGCAACGTCTAGTATGGTAGACGGATTGGAGATAGATTCGTACTAACTTAATGGTAAAAACTTTTAGGATTGACTGTTTTATGGCACGGTCCTTTTGCTGAGGACTGAGGCTATTTTTTGAATGTTGTCTTGGAACATTGTCTATGTCGAATGTTAGGGCCTTAAGGCCTTTTACCCTTTTATCTCGTGTATTAATGGAAAGGATTCTTTCACTGTATATCTTTTGCCTCTGATCTGAATTTACTAATACGATTATTAGTCGCAATTCGACAAGTGCAGGATTTTAACATTTCTTCCTCTATATTGCCCAACATTGTCAAGGCCTCCTTATTATAATGTAAATATTGAATTGTGTTCGGTTTGCAAAATTATCGGGTGACACTGTACGTAGTACGCCTGTCTGTGTTAAACTCGAGTCATTGGACTAGCTAAACTGTACAGGAAGACCGACAAATTTTGTTACATGCTTGTCTTTTTTAATCTTGCGAAGTTGCGTCCAATTCGACATTTCTATTTAGTAGTTGGGCGAGTGCTAGTGATAATTTGACCTGAAGCATCACATTTTACTGTAACTGATGGCTGCAGTACACATCCAGCTAACAATGTTTTTGAGTATGTCTTCAATTCTTTAAAGCCAACAAGTTCAGTAATAATTATCTAATATGGTTTTAATCTCCTATAGCATGCCCCTGTATGCTGTCGTAGGCCATCGTGGATTCTTTGTGGCGTTCTTGTATCTAGTTTCATCAATGCAAGACGCAACCAAATAAGCAACTTGATGTTGAATTTCATTTGTATCTCAAGAGGTGTTTGGTCTATGTATCGTTTTCAATTGTAGATCATAACCCGTCAATGCTATAGATGAATAAATTTTTAAAAATAATGACAGTGCAATGCGACATCAATGATTCATTACCAATGTTAAGATTATCAAGCGTCAAGTTGGGTGTTTTGTCTATGGATAGACAACATTATATGTGCAAGGGAAACAAGATCATTGGGTCAATTCATGTGACCTCGGCACATTAACATTTGTTGCTGTCAAAGAATAGATCTCACATAATTATGTGGGCAGGGTTCCTTGACATTTGTTGCTGTCAAAGAATAGATCTCACATAATTATGTGGGCAGGGTTCCCTGATATCAATTTTTTTATTCATTTATTTTTATGTCTGGACCTTTGTCACTATCTAATAACATGATCTCAATTGGTCCAGACTCCAGAGACATCTTGATTTTTTATTTTATTTTATATTTTTAAGGGTAGATCTTGAAGTCTCTTCTTGTATACCACAAGATTCAATCGAATTTAATAATTTGTTAAATTTTGAATTTGTAAATTCTAACACTCACCGAAAGAAATGTTGAAGTTAATCTCGTTTATAGTCATATACAATCAAGCCACGAAGGTGAATGAATTTGGCTGTAGTGAAAACCAACACTTCCATAAATTAGATCGTGTCTTGATTGACTATATTTGAGCTTTTGGAGTACTTTGTTGTCAAAATTTTCCTTTATTTCTTCTTTTGTCGATCTTTATGAATTTTTCTAATCTATGGATAAAATAAATATGATAAAGCCAATATTATAAAGACAATAAAATAATGTTAAGCAAGTTGTTTAGGTTTTTAAATTTCATCTCTAGTTGGGGGTTTGATTCGAAGGTTAGAAAATGTGGTACGGGTTCATCTCTCTCGACTAGTTCGAGTTCAAAGGAGGGTAATCGAGGGAACCTAGACTTTAGATCTCTTCTCATAGTTAAAATTAATAATAATGTTATCAACGTCATTGACACTAAAATATCATCATTGTACATATACGTGGCATTAATTATAAATTCAATTAATGTAGTGTTATGTGATTCATTTAATTAAACATATCACATACTGTCACATAGGATGTCACTTTAGCACAGATTCTATATAGCATTACTTTAAATTAGTTATTAATTTTGACTCGAAATTTTATTCATATCTATACAAACTTGGCTCTAAATGAACTAAAAAAGGTAATTAGCATAAAACGTCCCCAACTTTCAATATTATTGTGAAAAATATTCGTACCTTTCATTTTTTTTTGTTGATATTTTTGCCCTTATTTCCATTGTCATTGTCAAAAATGTTGTTTCATTAACTTACAGTCAATTGCTCCGATAATTCAATTCAAAGAGCCAAGGTAATTAATACAAAACGTCATTACCTTCCAATATTATTGGGCAGAACGTCTATATCTTTCATATTTTTTAAATTTTTTTTTGCATTTTCACACTTATTTCTACTATTCATTGTAAAAAAAAAACTTCCATCCACTTACCATCAATTGCTTCGTTAATTTAATACAAAAACCAATTTTCTTTTCAAACACCAAGGATAAAATAGTCTCAACACATTTAACCCTTGCTTCCCGCCTTCAAAATAATTATTCTATAAGTAACAGTAATGCGAATATGAAAATAATTTATAAAATTATTATATTAAATAAAGAAAAATGACGTAAATAACATTGTATTTCATCTAACCCAATTACCCTTGTACGACCCCTAATGAAACCATCCCTCAATGGTCCAAGACAAATGTATAGCCATCTGATTTCTCCAGCATACTCCTTTGAATTTTCTCAGTAATCCACCATTACAGTAGCCATTGCTGTGAAATACAATATTTTTTACGCTATTTTTAAAATTTATTTAATGTAATAATTTTATAAATGATTTTCATATTTAAGTTACTGTTATTTAAGGAATAACTATTTTGAAGGCGAGAAGAAGGGGCTCAATGGACTCAGACTATTTTATCCTTAATGTTTGAAAAGAAAATTAAATTTTTATATTGAATTAATGGAGAAACTAACGGTATATAAATGAAATTACGTTTTTGGCAATGAAACGTGGAAATAAAGATGAAAATGCAAAGAAATGAAAGATTGAGACATTTTGTGTTAATTACCTTGACCTCTTATATTGAATTAACGGAGCAACTGACGGTAAGTGGATGGAATGAAATTTTTGACAATGAAAGGTAAAAATAATGGTGAAAATGCAAAAAATAAAAATAAAAATGAAAGGTGGAAATGTCTTGTATAGTGATATTAAAAGGTAGGGATTTTGTGCTAATTATCCAATTAAAAATGTATAACCTTTTCCAACCTCAACGTGTCATAATTTTGCCTAAGTAGGACGCTTTTCCGTGCCTCTATAACCCCTATATTTCAGCGTTAGGGTTTTAAAAGGTCCCAAACTGAACCATTTACTGTCATCTAGGGTTTTAGAGAAATACGCTGCAATTCCACCTCACCAATGGCTTTCTGGGGTAAGCTAACTGACTCAGACATATTTCTACACAACCGTATAATTGATTTTTAATTTCTCTTTTGTGATTGATTTTGTGACCAGGAATTGAAGTAAAACCAGGCAAACCATATATCCACCGGTACGACAATGAGAGGGGAAGACTTCATATATCTCAGGTTTGTAATTTTTCTTACGTTTTGATGGCATGTTTTCAATTTTCTGATAAGCTTTAATTTTTATACGAATTTGAGAGCTTAGAGTTGCTCATTTGCCAATATATTACTACTACTACTACTACCACACACACACACACACACACACACACACACACAGAGTTTGATTATGGATTTATAGTTAATGGTTACCTCCTGAAATATCATTTTTTTGCAATATTATAAAGTTCTTAAGCTGTTATTTTCCGACTTTGCCTATGACTTGTGCTTTCCCTTGATCATGAAATATTGATTGCTTGTGTGGTTGACATGTAGGCAACACTGGGTAGTGGTTCTTCAACTAAGAAGAGCAAAGTGCAGTGTAATGTGGGAGATAAAAGTCCCATTTACTTATGTACGCTGTTACCAGAAAGACTTGAGACTTGCTCATTGAATCTCGAGTTTGAGGAGGATGAGGTCACCTTCTCAGTTATTGGCCCTCACAGCGTGCATCTATCCGGGTTCTTCTATGGTGAAAATGATCAGGATAAACTTGGAGATGATTCTGGGTCGTATCCTTCTTTTCTGTTGCTAACTGATACTTCTTATATTCATAAATGTATAATGTATGCTTCTTTATATATAATTTTTTAAATGGATCAAGAATGAAAGTGTGTATATGTATTTTAGCTGTTTTTGCTTTATTTCTTTAACTATGATTTAAGTGATTCTTATGAAGAGAATACCGTGGGCACTGATTCAGAAGATGAGGATGATTTTATGAATTATGATTCTGAAGATGAAGATGATGAGGAGGGTGAATTTATTGATGATGACGATCTTGGCATTTACCCACCTTCTCCTGTCCCCAACAGTGGAGGTAATTTCCGGAAGTAATATGTAGTCTTGTGTTCCAATTGAATTTTGCCTCAAGCCAAATCATATTAGCAAGTTCAAGGTTTTGTTTCTTGATCAATTAAGAAAATCTGCGTAGTGGATTTTTAATTTTTTTATCAAGAGATGAGGAAGAAATTCTTCCATGAGATTGTGGAGTGTGACTGTTTTGTATTCTCTTTGTGCCTTTCCTGGTGTCTTTTTATTACTTCCCTTCAAATACTTTTTGATGTTTTTGGATAGTTGGTAATTGCATAAGCATCAAGATAATGACCTTTTTACATGTGACCTGGAAGTAGATTTTTGATCTATTGACAAAGATAAACATAAATCGTGAAGTGAACAACTGGAAATCTGATGATACATTATCCATGTCATGATACATTTGCATAATACTTCTCTGGCTTACCCATTTCACGATCTCTGAATGTTTACTTCATTCTAATTTTTTTCTTTATCATAAAAGTGAGAATTGAAGAAATAGTGGATGATGAGAAGCCTCTCAATGAGAATGGTGTGTCTAAACGGGCAAAAAAGAAGAAAAGTGAGTCAAATGTGTCTGATGACAATATGAATTATGATCGGCAGCTTGTGGTCAAGGGTGGACACGATGTTCCTGTCTTGGAAAGTGAAGATGAAGATGGGTTTCCAGTATCTGCAAGCAGAGAAATCAAAGATGATAACGCAGATGAGGAAACCCATAAAAAGAAACTAAAAACTGAAGCGAGCAAAAAATTGAAAAGAAAGATTGATGCAGTTGGCCGAGATGGAGAATATGCAAGGTGGGATGAATTTTCCTTGTTGCGTCTGATGAAGATTTAGGATTTATAATAATTGGTTTTTGATTGGTGAATGCTATTAAGATGGTTATTATTCGTTATTCCTTGAATAGTATCATATACTGTATATTGTTTGCCTATAGGTGATTAGTTTTAGTATCTACTCTCTAAAATTTGTAGCACTTCTTAACGTTTCTGATCCAACTTTGCAAGTAGGGAAAATGACACACTACATGGCTCTTCAGATCCAACTGGTAACGTGTCTCAAAATGATGCTAAAAAAAAGAAAAAGAATAAGAAGGAAAAGGAAAAGGTAACAAAGGAGGTTCAGCAAACTGTCTTGGCTGATTCCAACGATGCAGAGCAGCTGCCGACGGCTGAGATGGAAAATGATTCGAAGGCAACAAGTGAGAAGTGAGTTTTCATATCTCAACATTTAGACTTTTGGTTGTAAAATGCTAACAGTGTTCTTAATTAAACGCCGCAGATGCAAATCTTTAAATATTGTGTTTGTGGACCAAGATTTTGATCCAAAATTGCGTGTCATTTCAACTTAATAAGAGTACTACATTGTAAATAATCAGTCACTTTAGATTCTCTCCCCCTGTGACGGTAGTTGTTTGAAGGTCTAATGGCTCTTTATGTACCTTCGAAACTATTATTTACTAGTTATCAGTTTTTGACATAATTCATACACTGAAATATCATCTTTATTATTGATTATATACCTTAAAATCGTTGCAGGAAGAAAGAGAAAAAGAGGAAAAATAAACAGAATAAAACAGAGGAGATTGCATCCAACACGAATGAAGATCAAAGCATAACAGGTAAAAATGGATCCACTCTGGAGAAGGAAGAGAAGCAAGAAGCAAAACCATTGCAAGTGAGGACGTACCCAAATGGATTGGTCATAGAGGAGTTGACCATGGGTAAACCAGACGGGAAAAGAGCTTCTCCAGGGAAAAAGGTGAATATGGCTCTTTATATGGGTTACTCTATATATTTAATATGTCAGCCTTCATCTGCAAGCCCCTTTCCCCAACTGCCTGTCAAAAAGCACATTCAAAATTCAGTGCAAAGATTATTTGGAATAACATGAAACTAAAGAAAGATATGAGACAAATAAAGAAGGAATCCATGATATTTTCAAAATGGATTGAACTCTTTACTTATCTCATATAACTAATACTATCTATGTCCTACTTATGGCTGCAGGTTGGCATTCAAAACTATTGATCTCAAGAACTATAATTATTCCACAAATATTCTGTATATGTGACAGTGTTTTCGTGGTTTGACTTTTTTATTAAGATTATTTGGATTATGTTTTGGCGCTTGTACAAAACAATATTTTCTGTTACACAGGTTAGTGTCCATTACATTGGGAAGCTGAAGAAGAATGGAAAAATATTTGACTCAAATATTGGCAGAGCTCCCTTCAAATTTCGTTTAGGTATGTGGTGTCAAGCAAGTGCTTCAAGAAATTCCTGAATTCCTTGTGTTTATGACTTAATTCATGTACTTTGTTGTTGCAGGTATAGGACAAGTTATCAAGGGCTGGGATGTTGGGGTTAATGGTAATTATTTTAACCCTAGAATACATACTTCATTCTAATAAATTTTACTTCTTATGGCTTGCAAATAATTTTTGATAATTTGTCCCACTTCATTTTATCACCAGGAATGCGTATTGGGGACAAAAGGAAACTCACAATTCCACCTGCCATGGGGTATGCAATTAATTTCTTCGTGCTTTTAAATTTAGTGATGTTTGTGGAATTGACAACACGTTCTAGAGCATGTGTGGCTGTGTTTAAAAGCATGTTTAACCAAGTGTTTGTTTGGGAGAAAAATTATAATTTTGGAGAATGTAAGGTTAAAAAGTAGGGAAAAGTCATGGGTCCACTTGCAATTTGCAAAATTTTTTTATTGGGAGCATTGTGCCATACAAATGCTATACATGATTTTAAAGCTTTTTGACTAACAACTTTTTCCCGAAACCAAGACTTACATTTACTTTCTAGATACATTTAAGCACTGCCAAACATGCTTCTAATAGCAGAGTTACAAATAGTTGAAATTTCATTTAGGCTCCGTTTGATAGCCTTAGTTTTCCATGGAAAAGGAAAACATTTTCCTTTTCCACCCTTAAAAAGCTGTTTGATAGGTAAATTTTTCCATGGAAAACATTTTCCACATTTTTCTAGGTACAATCATTTGATGCACAAAAGCTTGATTTTGTTTTCTCAACTATTAGGTGGGAAAACATTTTCCACCTCTTTTTTTTTTTTTTTTTTTAGCAATGGCAACCAATTCTATCAAATATTGTAAAAAGAATTTTCATTTTTGTTGACAATTTCTATGTAAAACAAAGTCAAACGAATATGGTAATTTTTTTATTTTTTTTTAACTTTTTGGTAATTAGAACAAATTCTAGAAGTATTGGTATAAAAATTATCACTTTAATTGACAATTTTTATAAAAAAAGGAAACCAAATGGACACCAAACTTTCAACATTTTCCAAGTAGAAAATTATACCAATCAAACACAATTAATTACAATTCTCAGGAAAAACATTTTTTAGGAAAATCTTTTCCCGGTAAAATATTTTCATTCCACCCATTTTCCACCCTTGCAATCAAACGGACCCTTATAACATGAATCTGCTAGTGCAAAATTATGTTCTCTCATGTAGGTAAGGAACTTCTTGGTTAAGCTGTCTGATGAATGAAAATTTTCACTTGTTTTATATTCATGTGAGTATAACCAACCACTGATTTTCTAAATACAGTTACGGAGCTAAAGGAGCTGGGGGGACTATTCCGCCGAATTCATGGCTTGTATTTGACGTTGAGTTGGTAGATGTAAATTGAGCACAATAGACCTTGCACCTACTATTCGAATCTGTCCAAATTTCGATCTGTCTAGGTAGTTTTGTGATGCATTCCAATTTTGTAACTGGCTGTAAAAGTGCAGCAACGTTCTGCAGGATGAAATTTTGAAACCTACAGGCTATTCCAGTCTTGATTTTGTTTCTAAATTCTAAATCTTGCTACATCTTTGCTCGTGAGATGTTTCTAGATCCAATCAACGTTATAGTTTTGTCAATTACGTCCAAGAAAATTTATTATTCTTTTTGTGGGTCTGCCAGGTACCATGATGCAGCACAATAAACTTTTTTTTCCCCAGAACTACCCAACTGATAGTTTGTTATGACATGATTTTGAACCTGGTGTTCCCCCCCCCCCCCCCCCCAACCCAAATCCATATGAAGACGAAATAACGATGAGAAGAAATTGATTGTGTGGGCATGTGCGATATACAAAACTTGACAATGCTCTAAATGAGACCACAAATTTTAATTTCATCTCAAAGTTGTTCAATATTTGTGTAGTTTATCTTACAAAACGTGCATTTGTAATCCGGAATGTTGACAGGTGGCCGGTATGTGAAGAAAAATTCTTGATTCTGCAAAACTGTACGTTTCACAAAATTTTGTTGCATGGATGACAGCAGATTCCAGTTCTATTCTAGGAGCGTTGGAATAGCCATTCCATATAGATCGTCATGACATGAACTTTGTCAATAGATTCAAAGCCTGTTTTTGTTGTCTTTCTAGATCGGATCATTTTTAGACCGTCTTTTTAGAGTCGGCATAATAATAAGGTTGATTATATAGTATTGGATAGTACTAATCTCACCCTATGCTTAAGTAACAGAAGAATAGAACAGTAACTCAAATTAGATTAAAACAAAATCATTATATACCATAAACATGAGAGTAATATGAAACAAGCATTGAATTACCAAATGCTTAGAACATTCTAGAAACAGGAAAATCATAACAGTACACGCTGTGTTTGATAAGGTGGACTCGAGAAATATTAGGATTGAACGAAAAATCAGTATTTTGCTTGCCCATCCTGTCGGTGATGCAAACTAAAGTCCATTCGGCTTACAGAATATGCTTTCAACTTTTCATTCATCCACCCCTTGTTAATTTTCTCAATGAATTCTTCAGCTCTTCTTCTCAGCTCATCATCATCATCATCTTCTTCTTCTTCTTCATCATCATCTCGGCTTCCTTCATCATTGTCGACCACTGATATGCCCACAGACGAAGATTCATCAATCAATGAGCGTGCCATCTTTAAGGAACATGAAGCGTTTGTTCTTTCCATGGAACCTCCCTTATTGCTAACAACGTTTTCGTGAGAAAACTGCTTATCTTCGTTAAATTCTGACCGGGATTTCGAGCTACCGACCAGAAGAATGACAATGATCAGATTGCATAGACAAAAAACTGCATGAGAATTCGAAGCAGCAAGGCTGATCAAATCAAATGTGGAATTCAACATGTTTTTTGGGAGTATTTGAAAACGAAGGGTGAATGAATAAACTGGAACTCAAGCAGTTCAAAGGCTATTGCTGTCAGGTAGCAGAATGGAAATGTATTGAGCTTTTTATCTGGTAGGGACGATTGAGGAAGAAAAAGAGGTTGCAATTTTGTTCGCAGTAATCTCGACTTTTGTTAAAGACTGAGCAAGGGTTGAAAAGGTTTATGGAGGAAGTATTTTTTAGCACATCTTGAGGATTAAATGACTAGGTGTGGTATGAAAGCTAATGTGTGTTGACATGTTAATATTCATTAGTTTAATCCTCTGCATTAAATATTAATGATTCTTGAAGCCTTCCACTCTTGATTAATAAAAGTCTTCTAACAACTGATAATCTCCATTCGAGACGTGTTTGGTATACAATATTAGATCAGAATGAACAAAATTAAAAAGGAAAAATTAGTTAAAATCTCGTAATTATCATCATAGAAAATTGTTTTCTTGATTTCTAAACTTTGAGAAATTACATAAAGAAGAAAAGACAGTTTTGTGTCCCGATTATACCTTATGAATGAAGTAAAAAGGATAAAATTGAAGAATTGGAATCCAACCATTTATAAGTTATTTCGTCAAAATGTGGCAATTAGCAAAGTAGTAAAAAAGGTCATCATCTCTTACTCCAAATCCAAACTTGGAACTGTGGAAAACAAAAGGTTAGTTTTGCACATTCTTTTTATTTATCTATTCGTGCATAAAAATTCAAGGTTAGCACAGTCAATTCCGAGCTTAGGCTTGTGGGTTGAACTCCAACACAACCTCTATCGATCAAATTTACACCTCTATCGACAGCAAACAAAAGTAACATCAATTTGCTTAGTCGTTTAAACAACTGAATTATAGATTTACTTGTTGCTTGGCATTTAATCTAATCGAGTGGTAGTTAAGTGACTCAAAAAGTCAATATTCAATGTATTACAAATGTATCGAGTCAATCGGTAGGTAGAAATTGATTCTCACCTGTTCAATTGTTGTTTTCTAGCCAGAACGAATCACAAGAAAAAGACAAATTTTTACAACAGCTCAAGGATTCCTATTTCTATCAACTTTTAATCATCTTATTGAAAGCAAGCTTACAAGAACACAAAATTGACAACTAGAATGGGGTTTTATTGAATAAAAATATTAAATCTTCTCATTTAGCTGTCCAAATTTTCATCTTCGTGCCGATCGACGACTTTTGTTACCTATTTCATGATATTCATGCATAACTTGACAAGAACTAAAAGATTGTTCTTGAATTCCATTTTCATACATTCCCTGCATAGTCGAATTTCTGGAGAACTATAAGCAGCAGCATCAAACAGCCAACTTACAAGAAAACAGAAATTATCTTTAAAAAATTTAAGGTTTCACTACTACAACTAAGAACGATACATCCAGTTCAAATATCCGAAATTCTACATCAAGTTACAGGTCACCAGAGCGAAAAAAGACGCAAACCATATGACAATCACATTAGCAAAGCCAAAACCTAGTATCTAACGAAAGAAAAACCTTCAGTCGAACTGAAAAATCATACTCTAGTTTTCAACGATAATGTGCAGATGTCAACTTGTAACCGGGGTTAGAAAGAAGTAAGCCTAAAAGTTTCACACCTCCTGATAACAGCTAAGATTCAAACACGATAAAAATAAGCAACTAAATCAGCAAATAATTTCATGGCGTTGCTCTCTAGAATCTTCTCCTGACAATGAGACATTACTTTTGAGGGCAGCGATTTTCGAACCTTGGATGGAGTTAGCAGAAGTTAAGTTGTCTCCACGGTAGGAAGCAGATGGGTTCAAATTTGGCTTCTGTCCCCCAGAGGCTCCTTCGTATCTTTCTTCAGAAAAAGCATTAGCAGGACTCGAGGCAAAAGATATTGTCCGCTCATACTTCAGCTTTTTGGGCTTCGAATCCTTATGGTGCCCAGGAAGAAAGCTAGCAATGACAACCTGTTGCACTCGAAAAGTTCAGAAAATTATTGCCAAACTTCATACTGGGCTTATAACCTTCTGCACAGGTATATATTCGTGAAAAACAAAGAAATAATAACTTTTACATCATTATGATATACTACACAAGAACGTTAATAAAGGTTGAATTAAATATCTATACAAAATGAAAAGTACAATACAGAGTTGCACAGTACAGATTACAAAAAATCATATAAGCACAAAGAGTTGACCAGAAAATTTGTTGAGGAAGTGTCAGAATATAAAACATTGTAAGAAATATTTAATATATATATATACACTATGGCTGGAACCGCATCCAAAGGTTTGGCCACTCAGGTGTGTGTAAATTGAAAGGTCGCAAGACATTCCACTTACTAGTCAGAATGTGCATAGAAAATAAAGTTTGATGGACACATTCAACATTGAGTCACAAAAGTGTTTTTCTCTTAAATTAGATGTTGTTTGATGTATAAATTTTGACATTTGACACACCATCTTTTCCTTTCTGATTACCTAGGTTATGAAGACAAATAGATTGTCAATTATTTGGATAACACATTAATTCTTTCGTCTCATTTTCGTTCATTCTGATGACACTTTCGAACCTGAACAGGGCCAGCTGCTAGTAGCATTCCGGCAAGGCCTCCCCCCAAAACACGACCATCTGGTCCTGCTAGAGAGACACTCATCCCACCAGATCTGCTTTTTGTCAATCCATTATCACTTGGCATAAATGACCCCATCAGAGAAAGTATTTCAAAGCGGCCCTGCAGAAAAGTGCATAATTATAATTCAGAAACAGAATTATTCTCCACAAAAGATAATTTTTGTTAAAAATTTAAGAAATGAAAAATTTGTCGGCTTTTGTAACTTAGTGAATTTGATAAATTTTCCGTGGAGAGAGAAAAAGAGAATTCAGGAAAGTATCTCTAAACATCACAATTCCAAGCCTCTGAAAATTCTATCAGACGCTAAATATGCCAAACTTCTTATGAGAGGAACAGCTATTCCATATCCATGAAGCTAAAACCCCCCATGTGAAGAAGGCATGTTTAGCTAAGCTTAAAAATAAGTAACAGTTACTTAAGAAATAAGTTATTTTTTTCTTACTAAGAAAAAAAAAAGTTGGCCCTTTTTGAAAGTAACTCTTACTCCAATTTTTGAACAATACAAAAAACTAACTTATTGAAACCTATTTACTTACAAATAAACCTTTTAAGTTTAGCCAAAATAGAGATGTCTTAACAGCAATGTCAACATAAAGGGCTCGCACCTCATACGTCAAAGTACCGCCAGAAGAATTAGGTTGATGAAGTGTAACATTTGAGATGGGACCATTTGCTGCTAGAACACAAATAGCTCTTGAGCCTTGTTGGGAGAAAGATATTATTTTCATTGTAACATCCTGAAACAAATAGAACAGAGAACTAAAATTTAATCAAATAAAAATCGGCTAACAGCAATATTAAAAATTGAAGTTTAAGTCATATTAACAGTAAGAATTAAGATGCCTTTACAGTAAAATTCAAGATGTACCAATTCTTTTGCGTAACTAGAAAATAGCAGCATCATGCTCTGAAGTCTTAACCCATCCCCACTTTCAAGAAACTTTTGGTCTTATCCACTACTGCCTACCAAATATGTACTAGAAGGACACAATTACCAGGATGCAATGTAGCACTTTAGCCCGCCACCACCACGCAGAGTATACTTCCATTCTTGAAGAATAAAATTTTTAAGCAAATAATAGATAGTTGGCAGGTTATGAGATGATATCTACACAAACCTTATGCAGCAACCCTCATACATATGGTAAATTTGTCGATGTCATTTTACATGCATATTACATGAAACTAATTTTAAAGGAATGAGGTCATGCATGATTGTTTGGTGGTGGTTAAGATAATCTACAAAGAAAGAGAGTCCAGTGCCAAAACTAAGAGCTATTTATCAGTTAGCTAATATGAATTCGTGTCATGTCTTTTTAATGTATTGCAAAGGAAATCCAAACGACAAATCATAACATGTTAAATAGTTCATCGATGAATGCATCTATGTCTATCTATTATGTTATTTAAGCATTCTGAGGTAAATGCATTAGGGTACAGACTTCCATCAATGATTCAAATAGCAGATACAATTTGCACACCAAAAATTAGCCCCAAGTATGATGATATTTCTGGAAAATATTAATCTTAAATAATTAAGTCTTAAATTTTTTTTCCTCCACTTAGTGATATGACGAATGTCATCCATAAGTGTAGATACTATGAGTTAGTCCATGAATTGAAGGTAATTTTTGTATGGGAATTCATGGGAACTTCTAAAGATTTTTCTTCTTCTAACCAGTATAAAATTTTGATCTCATTCTGTCTTCAACAGCACAAAGTCAAAAACCACAAAAAGAGCGCATTGGATTCTTTTTCGGAAAAACGCACCAGTGGTCCACAACGTATTTTGCCTTAGTAGCAAGTTGATCCCCAACCTTCCATTTTTGTTGTACAATCATTCCCCAAAAATGGAAGCAACCCAAATCTCTATTTAATCGTTGCGTGACCCTTGCATGTCCAACTTTGTGAAACGGGGTTATGCTTCCAAACATGAATTGGTGTCTAGAAATGTGAGGTAAAGCTTTTTTCCATGAGGATCATGTGATAATTTAGCAAAGATTTGGACAGTTTTCATCATTGGGGAATAATTGTACAATTATAATAAAAAGTTATAGACTAACATGCTATTAGGGTAACAAATTATAGAATAGTAATGCATTTCTCCCATCAATTATTAATATTTGAACCATCAGCATATGAACTAATAGAAGGATTTTGACATCAAGTCATTTACGTATAAAAACTAAATGTACAATTTTTACTAGTAACTAGATTCTAGAAGTACCTCGCCAGCATTAACAGTGATCACGTGGGGCGTAAAACTTGCACCACCAGAGTAGTCTGCCTTTTCCCCTACAACGCACAAATAATATCAAATCGGTTGCTTAGGCAAATTTGAAATTTCATCAAAACACAAGAAGATGAAATTTAAGTGATGAATCAGTGTTCCACATCAAACATATAATTGCATTGTATCGGTAGTGTTCTAATGGTATTGGTTATACACAAATAAAAAGAAGTACATTTAAATAAATATGTTAGAAAGAGAGCTCAATAATTCCAGATACTGTTCGTAAAAGAAATTAATTAAAATAGATCTTAGTAAGCCAGACATTAAAGGGAAACTAATACAAAAACATTCCTTTGGTCAGAGGCTTGTTCTGATAGAACGGCATGTTCAACCACATTTCTAGATTTTTCTGAAGCCCCTTGAATCCTTGATAGCAGCTTCTCATTGTAAGTACCTGTGCCCACTGATAGGATGCATAAATTTTGGCAATGAATCTTGTTGAAATCAGTTTTATGTTTGGACTTCATCAACACCAGTATTCATGCTATCTCTCAGTGTTGGCACATATTCCATCCATGCTGTCTTTATGTTAGACCCCCACATGTCACATCAGCAACTCGTCATTACTCACTCAATTATTGTGAAAAAGGCAAATTTTGTGTCAAACCAAATCAGCTCAGTACTGAAATCACCAATAAAATAAGTGGTGTTCAAGAATCTCTACATGAATAACTCACAGCATCAGATTATTTTGACCCCACAAAACTCGTAAGGTTTAGATTGAAGGAATATTCCAACAACTTCAGCAGCAGTATCATAAATTCTTTTAACGATCATAACAATCCAGATCCGAGGGGATATTTATCAACAAGGCATGACATGCAGCATTGAATAGTTAAAATAGATAAATAAGGTTGACCCTAAAACACCAAGCAAACATAAAAGAGCACTAAATGAGAGAGAAAGAGTTAAATCACCTTAACTATAAGCTTAAGCTATTAGAGAGTGGAAATTTAGCCTTCAACACACCTCCTCAGTCATCACGTGCATGCTGGATAAACTTTTTTATCAAATGTATGACACGCTGACCTTTTTATGGATAAAGCTGAGTGTACAGGGGGGTTCTCACAGAACACTCACAAAGGAAGGGGGGGGGGGGGGGGGTAAATTTTTTTTAGTTTTTTATTGAGGTGGGTCCCACCCTTTGTGAGTGTTCTGTGGGGGTTCTGTGAGAACCCCTCAGTACACTCAAGCTTTATCCCCTTTTTATAGATCGTGGCAGCAAGAATAGAACTTAAGTCTGATACTAAGTTGAGCCAACTCATCTAAAATTAAGTTGTTAGATAGAAAATATATTTATTTAAATTTACTCTTCAAACAAAACAGATGGTAGATTTAGTTTTTAAATACATCAACCAACCATAAATAGCAATATCATCTCACTTGACTTATCAACAAATCAATTTAATTTCAGTGTCATATATTACAGATCTCTATGTAACAGTAAATCACAGGAAAAGTAGAAACCACTATGACACTATCCAAAATTCAAGATTCAAATCAACTAAAGAAAAAATATATTATAATTACCAGGTCTTTCAAAGTCCAATTTATGCTTCTTCTTGTAAGAGTCAACTGGGCGACCAGTACTGTGTTTCCAAGCCGAAAAATCTCCTGTAAGTGGAATTGAAGCAGATATTGGCATAGGCGACAATGCCAAAGCCGAACCATCTGGTGCATACTTCCTCGGTCTCCCCCTCTTCTTCTTCACCTCAGTTGCTGGCGCCGGTGCAGGTACAGGCACGATTGGCTGTGTTTCTGGTGTTGGCCCAGAAGCTGATCCAACATCTAGTCTAGGATTTTCAACCCTTGGCTCAATCCTGAAGCCCTGTGGGGCTTCATCTCCCTTTGCTGTTACCCCAGTAACATTTGAACCTTCTTTTTCCTCCATTCATATACTAACTAAACAAAAGACCTGAATTTTTTTAAAAAATTTCTAAAACCTCTAAACTTAAGTCCTAATCTACAGAATAATGTAAAGATTGAACCTTTTTTTAGCTAAATGCTCAGAGCAACTACACAAAACACCTTTCAAATAGAAATTATCGAATCTTCATCAAGAACCCAGAAAATCTTACATATAACCGACTTCAGAAACTCTTAAAATCTTGAAAACCCAGAATCAGCTTTGTATATTCAAAGATCATCAGAGTACAACAGGGTACTACTACTGGAATTATTTACTGTAGCTTCCTGAATTTATGGTTTAACCTCTCTGCTGTTGCACAGAAGAAAAAGAAAAATTCTAAGCTCCAAGACGAACCTTTTTTACAGAAAATATAAAAAATAGGGAGTTATGAAATTAGGGTTTTTCAAGAAAATAATAGAGGTAGGAAAAATGAGAAATTAATAAAAAATTCTAATTAATAAAGTATTTGGAATTTATTAAGAAGTATCAATATTTAAATTGAAAATATTTCACTACGGTTTAGAAAATAGTTTCAGGCCAGTCTTGGAAATTCAAGAAATGAGATTTTAAAAATGGGAAGTTATGCTTATGAATAAAAAATGGATAAAAACGTTAAAAAAAATTATTATTTAAATATGAAAGTTTACTGTTTAAAGCTGTAAAGTTAACGTTGGAGCCTTGCGAAATTTCCCCAACCTCTGACCTCTTGTGTCTTTTTAGGTGTAATTGAAGTTGACCATTTGGAAAGAATCGCCCTTCAGTTTCAGAAGTATTTACCGTTTTTTGACCCTGTTTGCAGTTAATGAAGTGTTATAGGGTTTTTTTAACCATTTACTAAGGCAAGATACTCATTTTAATAAACATGTTTTTAAAGAAAAATACTATTCATCTTCAGTGGGGATGCATTCTCAGTCTACGTGAATGCAAATGATTGATTAAATGATAAGTAAAATTAACTTATTTAATTTCACTTATCATTTAATGCAACATTAACGGCACATAGACTGGAGATGCATCCTCACTGGGGATGAATAGCATTTCTCGTTTTTAAATCAGTTATCTTGACAACATAATTTTCAATGTTACTTATATTACTAACAAAACTTTATTTTGAATAAATATGAACTTACTTTCAAAGAACTTTATATTGAAACACAATTGAACTATGCTGGTTGTTAATAATGACGAGAGACGAAATCTGAGAGAGACTAGAGGAGGTTGGGCATATCGACCTGAACTAGATGATACTTGATAGCCACCAGAAAACCAGCTCAAACTTCTCCATTTCAGTGATAGGAGGTTAACACAACAGGTTGAACAAACCACTTTTCATTAGATAGAACAAGGAGAAACGCACTGAACAACTTAGTCCACCTTCCATTGTTTGTAGAGTACATCAGAAAAGTCAATAGAATTGTAGACTATACATCAGAAAAGCCAATAGAATTGACTTGTAATCACAGGATCCAAGTAATAATGCAGTAGTACCAAACTTAAAATCTTGAAATGATGTCAAATTTGAATCACAGTGTTCCTATGTTCTTTGGGAAGCACAAAACCAGCTCTCCTCTCCTCAAACGAGTATTCAATCTCTTCATCTTTCATTGACTCGAGTACACGAGAAGCTGGTGTGATAGCTGTCAGCATTGGAACTGAAACGGTAGAGGGCGTAGAAGGTACCGGAATTGCCATTGTTTTGGGGGTTCTGTTCTCTTCGTCCGGAGTAGAAATTGTCTTGGAAGGAGTTGCGAATGGTGTATTGTTGCTTGTAAGGGTCTTCTGCAACATCTCATTATGTTTTCTATTCAGATCTTCCATAATATTTGTTGCATTGGATTTTGATGAATCCGTGGAAGATATGGGAGAGAAAGGCTTTCGCATCATTGGCGACTCTATTTCATGAGCATTCGGTGGATTGAAAGAATGTGGTTTTAGAGGAAGACCAGCTATGTCTAGACCCCTCCGTCCTACGCCAGAGAAAATGAGAATGATATGAGAAATAAGAAAAAAGAAGAGGATTCAGAACCTTGTATTAGTTCTAAAAATTACCAGATGACAAGGCTTGAAATCCGTCATCCCTGGTGGGGTCATGACTCAACCGGTCATTTTTCTTGGCATGTCGCGTATTAGGAGTAGCTCTGGTGGAGTGAAGAATATCAGGCTTAGGAGTCTGTAGAGTTGCACCACCAAGAGAAAGTCTTCTATTGCTTGCACCACTGCATGACAATCTAGGTCCTTTATTCGCACTCTGGTTCTTCATAGGGCTCGGTTTTGAACCATAAAGAGCCTCCTGTTCTGCAAGTAACTGCCCCTGAAGTTTCTTCTGGTCCTGAAAATAAATTAAAAATCATAAAAACCAAACACAAAATCAAAGTGTGAGAGAGAGCACAGATCATTAACTGTGAAATTCAATTATAGAAATATCAAGAATCCTATATACCCTCTGCCTCTTGCGTTCTTGTTCTTTCTCTTTCTGTAAAATGTTGTACTCGTCTAGCATTGAAAGCAGACGAACCTGTACACAGAAAAAGAGAGGAAAAGGTAAAATTTAACGAAGCAAATAACAAGAGCTGAACGAAAAGTAAATATGCAGAGTACACGGGGCAACACTTACGCCATCATAAGTGAATTCGATTCCTCTCTCATTCTCCCAAGATGATGTTTTAGAAGCCAATGCATCCACAAGTGCTGAATAGATGATGCAGAAGTGAAACTAGTAACGAATTCTATCATGTACACGTCCTGTGTCTTTACAACAATAAAGACTTTTACCACGGATGGGTTTCTAACATAATGTAATATAAAATACCTGGAAGTTTATTGACCAAGGCGCGAGCTTTCTCTGCACGTTTCAGAGTAAGATGAGCACCTCTCCCAGCATTGTAACGATTTTCATCCTGCACAAAGATTAGATTGACTCTGAGCAACTGGATGCTTGCAATTCGTTATATAAATAGTGAACCTTGTTCAAAAACCTGACCCTATTATACTCCTCAAGCCAGCTCTCCTCCTCGCACGCAACCATCCACTTCTCAACCTTGTCGAGGATATCTTTCCTGCTAAATGCTTCTTCTTTAACTTTAGCTATTTGAAGCTCAATTTGTTCAAGCACATAAGTTGCATCAACAGCTCCTGTTAATTGAGGGAAAATAGAATTAGACTCAAGCAAAAATATCATTTCTATCCTTCCCAACATACAAAGTAGTACCAGATTCAATAGCTTCAATAGCAATATCCAATGAAATATCAGTTTCTGGAATCAGATGTGTTTTCCTACAAATATCTTCTAGCTCCGACTTCTTTTTCAGAACAAGCTCCTTCATTTTGCTTGTTTTCAACTCTTCCAACCGAGAAACCTCTGTCTCAACCTGATTGGTAAATGATTTACAATACTTAATATCCCAGTCTGTTTCTAAGTCATCAAAATAAAGCTACCACACCAAAGCGAAAGATCAAGCATGTTTGGCTAAGCTTAAAAAGTTAACTTATACAAAAATAAGCAAGTTTAAAATAAACAAATTTTTTAATCAAAACTGGAAATAAGCTATTTACTTTCATAATAAGGTAACAGAATAAGTAAGGGGCCGTTCTCTTTGGCCGTTTTGGATCGTTTTCTGTTTTCTGTTTTCCAAAACAGTGAAAACGCGTTCTCTTTCCTATTTTCGAAAACGCGTTTTTGAAAACGAAAAAAAATTTGTACACAAAACGAAAAAAACATCATTTTGGGCGTTTTCAAGCCAAACCCACGAAAAAATTGAAAACACGGGAAACAGCCACTTTCACTTTCCAACCCTCTTCTGCCAAAACAATGGAGTAGCCACTTCCAACCTTGTGAACTCCGGCCATCCTCCACCACCACCGGAATTGCATACCATTGTGAAGCCCTCAATCCCTTCTTCAATAATCACACAAACCACTACCCAAACATATACCAAAATCAATCAAAAATCATCCTCAACAATTGAACTTGCAAAAACTGCTTCAGCCGAAATCTCTACCTCCGGCGACACCCAAGGTCGGGCACCACCACCGGTCGATTGCCCACCCCCAGACGTCTCCAGCCATAGCTCCAATTTATCCAAAATGTCGATCCAACGAAAACGCAAAATGGTGATCCAACCACTGCCAAAATCACCACAGCCACTGCCTACACCAACCACCGGTCGATTGCCCACCCCCAGACGTCTCCAGCCATAGCTCCAATTTACCCAAAATGTCGACCCAACCACAAGCAAAATGGCGACCCAACCGCGGGTAAAATGGTGACCCAACCACTGCCAAAATCGCCTGCACCAACCACTTCCTGCACCAACCACCGCCTGCACCAACCACCCCATCAAAGAAAGAAAATAAAAAGATGAAGAAGGAGATCGCAGGGAGAGCAGAGAGAGAACGGGGATAAAGAGAGAGAGAGAGAGGACGACCGAAAAGGAAATGGAAATGAAGAGAGAGAACGCGTTTTCGTTTTTTATTTTCGAAAACCATTTTTGAAAATGCCAAAAAGAACACATTTTCCAAAATCTCAAAATAGACACTCAAAACACAAAACACAAAATGAATTCAAAACTCAAAACACAAAACTGAAATACAAAGAGAACGGCCCCTAAGTTTTTTACTTAAGAATGAAAAAGAAAAACATCAGTTATCTAAACATGTTGGAAACGAAAGGTTACTTAAAGTAACTTGTAGTTATGCTTAGCCAAACATGTTCGAAAGTATATTCTTGGCAAACATGCACCATGACTTACACAATTAATAATGTCAGCAGACAGCATGTAAGGCTCCATAATCTCGTTTTCCGAAGCTGCTACATTACAAGTGACCTTCTGAAAAACATGTTGCTCTTCAGGAGGTGTATCCATCAAGTTCCATAGTTGCAGCAAAGACATGGCGAGATCTTGCAGCTGCCAAGGAAGAAAATAACAACTTGGCACGCTGAAAATAATCAACTTAAAACTGAAAGAAGCATATTATAATCTAATATACCCGTTGCATCCTTTGTATCTTAATCTCTTTCAGTCTTTGAATAGCAGCTGCTAACTGCTCTATGGTATCATGACTAATATTTTTTGAACCTTCAGGGTCCCCTAAACTGGGATGAACCTCAGTGACAGTTTGTTTGAAATCCATACCAAGCACCAAGCACAATGAGTTCAAAGTATTGAGGTGATCGAGAACCTGCTTCAGACGTTCACTCTGAAACCAAGGGAACAGAAAAGAAAGTTAGTCATGGATAATCACTACAAAGCAAGTTAAGAACAGATAAGACTGCTATAGAGCAAAGAATAACCTTTTCATTTTGAAGTGCCTGCAGCTCTCTTTGAAATTCTTCAAGCTTTCTTAGAGACAAATCAGCTTCATCCACTACCAAAGTGGTAGAAATATACCCACTTGAATTAGAAAGTTCACTCTTAAGCTTCTGTATATGCTCTAAAACCTCTACAAATTGATTCTTTCTATCACATTTCCTCTTCCGCATTTCCTCTATCTGTGGAAGAATGGATCTAAGTTCGTCCTTCAAGCTTCCAGGGTTTTGATCAGACTGCCAAAGAAACATAGTAAATATCATCAAAAATCTCACCTCAAATTGTATCTTACTTTATTTTTTTCCGGTAATCTTAGGATTACAGTATTCAAGTTTCCTCCTAATCACTCACTTAATAGTAACCTTTAACCAATGTTAAGCCAACACAGTATTTCAAAATTACAAACAGATTTTTAAAATGAAATGCTCTAATTTGAGGCTGATTAAAGTTGTATTTGAATTCAAATAATTTTTCATTGGCATATTCGACAAGAGAACAATGTCAATATTTCAAAATCATTAAAGCATTTTATCAACTGCAATTTACTAATTCTAATCATAATACGTTTTATATCCTGACCTGCCGAATATGTACTGGTCTTTCTCCAATTGCAGAGCAGATGGCAGCAAGTTCAGCTTCAGATTCAGCAATTGCCTGCCTAATCTGAGCTCTACACCTGTTTGCCTGATCTACTTTTCTTCTGTACACCTCCAAACATTCCCGTTCAAGCTCAAGCAACATTCTGTCCCTATCAGCATCTGACTCTCCTACCTCATCCCATATTATCTATTATTTTTCCAACAAATCATAAGAATAAAAAATCAGAAGGATAATGATACTAAAGCATTACAAGTGACGGGAAGATTTCACTTTTAAAGTAAGGACTCAAACATAATAAATCATAAACAAATCTTTAGGTAAAAATTTGTACTCGAAACAAAATAACCTGTAATTCATATAGAAGAGATCCGCATGCTGTTTCCATTTGCAATTGCAGATCACTTTGACTAGTGGATCAACTTTAACCTGCCCATGAAATCCAACTTTATGAGAATACATGCACAATATATGTACTAACGCACAATGACACAATCACATTATCAACTTCAATACCGATTATCAACAAGCTATTATTAATGCTTAAAAGTGTAACTTCCACCATGGAAAGTCACAGTGAAGAAGGCACAATAACTCACCAAGAATTGCAGTAACTCAGTAAAATAACTTTCAGTTGTCAAAAAACAACAATAAATTCTGCAAAGAAACCCTACCGCCTTACTAATTCGCCTAATAGTGAACTATTTTTTTGACCATAGAATATTGGATTTCTAATTCATTTTCTTCATACAAATGAAGTAATTAATATTTTACATTAACTTTGCTTCACAGCCTGGATTACTAATTTTACCAAACTCATCGTCACTTATAAGTTTCATTACTACAGCATCAATGTCGGTGGTATCAGGTACGGAATGGGGAACGGAATTAACCCCTAGATAAATTCACAAATGAAACGAAAAAAAAAAAAAACCAGCTCAATTCAACCAAAACCCAATTAGTTTGAAACAAGCGTACACTGATCAACGAATAGAAACATTACCTAAGTCGCTCATCAGAAATAGTTATCTAACTTACTAAAATCGCTACTCCAAGCACCACAACCTTTATAGCCAATTAGTTCCAAACCCATTTTCTAAATACATGAACTAGTATTATTTCAATTTTCTCAAACTCAATAACTCTCTGAATCCATACTAACGAATGGAAAAAAAAAACTAGAAAGAAAACAAAACCTAGATCTGAGAACGTACCCGAAAATTTAACCGAAGAAAACAAAAACCTGGGTTGTAACAATTCAGAACCAGATCTCAAGATTTGCTCTAAGAGAGATGAATTTTAAGAGATTGAAAGATTAAAAAACTCTTCGTTTCAGAGCTGGAGAGAGAAGATAGAGAAACGTTTAGAAATTCGACCGTTGAGAATGAGTGTACGAGGGTTTTTAATGTTTGCGAAGAAAATTTTAAATTTCAAATGGGGAAGAGAGAAAAAATACTCTTTCAATTGGTCCACAACTTATTGCTTAGTAAGCGTGATCACCCTTCAACTTTATAAGTGAGCAAGATGGTCCAAGACCCATCATTAAAGTGGCATAATGAATCCACAATGAGAGAAACCGTTAAAATCTTCATTAAATTATTATCCGATGCAGCAATTTTTAAGTTAAAAAAATAAAATATAGTTTTACTAAATTTGATGTCTGAATGATGTGATAATTTAAGCCTTCGTTTGTGAAGAAGTTATATATGATTTAATTCATAAATTAAAAAAAATGAGATGGTGGATTCATTAGAATGCGCGGTTGAAAATAAAAATTAACTATTTATAAATGATTTATAGTTTCTGAAAAATGGAGGCTAAAAGAGTTTCGAATGATTTCTACTAATCAGGAACTGATTTGCAACTATAAGAAAAATATGTAGACCAATTTGCTATTTTCAAAGATTTTGAGACCAACTTAATACTAGAGCAATTGGTTGGGCACCAACGGGGAAAATTATACTAATCGATTGACCAGTAAAATTGGGCCAGGCCCAAAAATAGTGCGCCTATGAGTGGAGGGGGGGGCTGACTCATAGGCGCACTGTTTTTGGGCCTAAAGTAGTCAGCCCCCCCTCCAATAGGGGGGGGGGCCACAATGGCTCACTGTTTTTGGGCCTGACTTTGAGCCTGACCAAGAATGATTGCCTACGGGCAACGTAAAGGCAGCCCCAGAATTTACCATGTCATAGAAAAGAAAAATGCTATTCATCCCCAGTCTATGTGGATGTAAATGATTGGTTAAATGATAGGGGAAATTAAATGACTTATTTAATTTTACCTATCATTTAATGTCATATTAACGTCACATAGACTGGGTATGCATCCTCAGTGGGAATGAATAGCATTTCTCCATAGAAAAAGGACAGAGGAAACGTCAATGGGGCTCACATTTTTGGGCATTTTTTTTTTTAGAAAAACTCTTATGTTGTACACGGGAGTTTTACATGGAAATGTACATAATTTCACTTGGCAAATTTTCACTGGGCGTTTGGTAAAAGAAACAAAAAAAACCATATAAGTGCTGCCATCTCAGCACTCGTAAAATCTCCTGTGCATTTTCCTGTACAAATGGTAAAATTCATTTTTTTTTATCAGATAGTGAACAACATTGATACAAGTGAAAATGTAAAGCCTAGAAAGCTCAGTAGAAGAATTATAATATAGTGCGTGACAGACGGAAATGCTAACATCAAAACGGAAAGAACAGACGCACTCTAAAGCTCACAAAACCAGACAAATAAATAAGATGCTGGTTCAAAGTCAACACCTGGAACTTCACCTTCTTCAGAAAAAGCAACATTAAGCTCGGCTTTTTGTATCAAATCTACGATCACATCCAAAACAGGTGAATATAGAAGACCTTTCGGGGAAGGAAGAAAAAAGAGAGAGACTAAGTTATGATAAAGAATGAAGTCATCTTTGAATAGGCAAAGAATCACGGAAGACTTAATTTCTTTGAAATCAGAAAAATCAACAACCGACTAACAAATAACTTATATTCTTGTGAGTTGTGACAGTCACAACTAAAGAAAAGAATAACATTGTAATTCACAAACTAGACCTATTCCAGTATCTCTATATAAGATTTTTGAGGGTAAAAACTACTAACCCTCATTCAATCCACAAGTTACAAATTTTTTAGTGCAAA
Source organism: Fraxinus americana (assembly GCA_035079005.1). Taxonomy (NCBI): domain Eukaryota; kingdom Viridiplantae; phylum Streptophyta; class Magnoliopsida; order Lamiales; family Oleaceae; genus Fraxinus; species Fraxinus americana. The sequence goes on along the minus strand of CM068710.1, from coordinate 33,369,139 downwards.
GTACTATATAAATTAAAGAAACATAGGATAGTTTAGTAACAAGATGAGCGACTCTCATGAAGCAATATTTTGTCTGTCCTCAAACTCTCTTCCTATAACTTCAAACACGAGTTCATTCCACGTATCAACTGGACCTGGCATGCACCAGTGCAAGCAATCCTGAGGCGGGGGCCTTCCATCTGGGCCCCTTTTAGTGATTTTATTCGGATCCGGGCTTCGATATGGACCTGGATGTCCATCATGGCGATGTGAAAATGCTTCTGTTATATCCATTAGTTCTATTTTTGATTTGTTTATCTTTTTCTTCATAGCACGATTAAACCCTGTCACCTGCTTCTCGTGCATTATATTGGTAAAACCATTCTCAACTAATTCACTATCCAAGGCAGGCCTGACCTTTCCAGTGCACGATCCTCCAGTGTTCCAAGCTCCACCCTCATAATGATCAGGTGAAAAGCTACGAATTATTGTTAGACCAGTGTAATTCCGATGTGTGACTAATGCAGTAACAATTGTTTCGATGGATATTCCAAAGGCTTCAATGTTGTCAATCTTCTTTTGTCTAGACTTGTCTGGCCACCACAATTGTCCTCCCATGATCTCATTGTTCAATATATATACTGACTGCTTTGCGAACCAGTGGCCAGAGGAGAGGACTATCACATCAAAATCCATAATGTATTGCATGAAAACTTCATCAGGTGCATCAAGATGGAGCTTGACCACACCAGCTGGAGCAAAATCAAATGGCTCAGATGATTGGTGAACAAGCCAGGACGACCATATGCGAACAATCATTGTAGATGTAGATCTGAAATAATAACGCTGCATTCTTCTATTTCCTCTGTTTTTCGGAACCTCAACCTGAAAGAATCCCAGAATTAAGAATTGGAGAGCCATTTTTTTTCAACAAAATAAACAATAAATAATCCATACGAGCAAAGTGCAAATCATATACATGCTCTACGTGGATGAGTCCATATGTAATATTTATACTTCTTTGGAAAGCAAACAGATAATTCTGGCAAAAATAAGTCCGAGGGTTTAAAAAACCAACCTTTTATAACTGAACAGACATCTACAGAGAGAATTGTACAGTCAAACAGTAGGTATTTGCTGTCAAAACTACTTTTATCAGGGTTCACTAAGTTTTTATTCAGAGGCTTCAAAGCTATTAAAAAAAAAATGAACTGAGCTGCTACGATGTAATTTGGAAAAAGAGGCCTCCTCTACGAACCCAAAAAAAAATAAAATAAAATAAAAATGAGGAAGCCGGGCTAACCTTTGGAAAAAGGATAGGGGAAATATGGAAAAAGAAAATAAAAACTGAAAACAGTTATTACGGGTTAAAAACCGCAAAACCGATAACATGCCAGTCTTGGGTGGATTAAATTTCATTTGCTATAAGGACAAAAACATGAATTCCAAAATTAACACTCCAAGCCAAAAAAGAAAAAATAGAAAGAGAAAGAAGAGAGAGATATAGAGTAAGAACAAATCACCAATGTAACTGATCCAGAGAGTTCAGAGAACTAAATTATGAAGGTTGTCAGAGGACTAATAATTGATAAGAATAGGAGTAAAAAGAAAACAGAAAGAAGATTGCCTTAAATACATCGAGAAATTAAATAAATATAAATGAGATCCTTCCAATAACCTGCCAAAGGATGCACAGCAGTGATTCCATCTGATTTCGAGCTACTGAATCACCAATGAAAGCTAATGTCTTTCCTCTCATTAACTCCAGGAACTTCTTTGCTTCAAATCTAGTCAGGTCACACAGAGAAGGTTTCCATCTCCAATTCTCGTAATCTTTGTCGGGTCTTCCATTTCCCTGGCAATTTTGCATCTGAGTGATGATAGGGCAGGAATTATTTGTGTACAATGGTCCAGTCGATTCGTAAATCCACTTTCCATGGTAAAGATCGCATCCTGTAACATGATCAAGATATAGCTAAGTTCAGGTCATATGTCTCACACGTGAATTTATACTCAATAAATTTTATTTTTATTTTCTTATGACTTGAAAAGCAAGCCAAATAGGATGACTGCGCAAGTTTTCAGCTCAGGGCATAGAACTAACTTTGTATGGCATTTTGTATCACAAGATAAAGCCATCAGCATATCGTGCAAGTTTCCAGAATTCAATAGGCCATTCATACCCCAGCCAGTGTGCCTATATATATTATTTTCTATCTGTGCAAGCTCAAAACTATATACTCACTGATGTCAGCCATACCCAGCTTGATTTAAATGAGATTTCTACATCATGATTGAAAAAGTTATTGCAAAGGACTTTGCCGAGGTGACAAGCAATTTAAGCACAAACAATTGATTAATGTCTTTTCATAAAAGAAAAGTACAAATACTTGATTAGAAAAACTGTGAGAAAAATGAAAGTGTGGTGTTTAGGCTATCCTTCCTAATTAGTTATCATATCATTCCTGATGCTTTCAAGAGTATTCTCAATTCTCATAAGAATATAGAGGTATGTAATTTGTCCTACATGTTGGAATCATTAGATATATCAATAAACTGAATATGTCTAGAGGTAAGGCAGAAAGCTTATCAGCCCGTGTCCAAATAAAGATATGAAACTTAATAAACAACACAAACAAATTATTTTTCTCCAACAAAAGTAAAAAACACAGACAAGGAGACAGAAAGACTCCAACTGGGGCTATTAAGCCTTCATTTGGAAAGAATATATAAATGGTGTAATAATTTGATAGAATTGAGTGGTGGATAAGTGGAAATTGCTTGTGGTGTGGTTAAAAATGAAGTGTGACCATTTATAAATTTATTTACAAAGTTTTCCAACGGGAGGCTAACTGGCTAAGTAAATCATAACTAATTGAGAAAACTAAACTCCAATTGTATGTACATTACAAAATGTAAAATGCAAGAGTTACATAAAAGTTAAAGAAGATGTAAAAACCCATCAGAGAAGTCTTGGTATTTAGAAATAATGGAAATACAGGCTAAAATTGCATGGTGAAAATGAGCTAGTACCTGAATCAACTACATCAGGCTGACTCCTGTTGGTAGCAGTAGGAGAAGATGTCACGGTGTCCTTCAATCCTCCACGTGTATTATTGGATGGGGCATTATCATCACCCTCTGTAACTGAGGGCAAAGCCAAACTTTTATTGACCGTCTCTTGCTGCTTTACATTAGAATGCAGTGACTCATCCTTCAGATTCTTGGACTCTTCTTGCCTTGAACTTGACAATTCATTCTTATCTTGAGAATCAGGATTCTGTTTTTTGTCAATAGGAGTTTCTTGGTCATCAGCCCCACCAACTGTCATAGATCCACCACCATCATGCTGAGAATTAAATCCAGAAACCGATTCGTTAAGGGTAGATACTGAAGAAACCTGTTCATTAAGGGTGGATACTGAAGAAATCGGTTCATTAAGGGTGGATACTGAATCAATCTTTATAGAGTGATCAACACCATAGAAATACCCACGAACTGTGGACCCAATGGGTTGGGAGACCAATATAGTTGAGGCGAGAATTAAGAATAAAGCTAGGCCTCCCACTGAAGCTACAATCGATGAAAGGGTCTTTGGATAGGCCGTTCTAGGCTGTTCTTTAACAGAAACCGAAGCCATGGTTTTCTTTCTAAATTAAACAGAACCTACATAATCAAGATACAAGACATAAGACTAATGAAAACTTCACCAAATATCTATTTGACAGCAACTTTCAGACTAACTAAAGTCAAACTTTTGATTGCAATTTGAACAACAGTATATCAGTTTGCAGCAAATGTCCTCAATCTAACATTACTTGTCAGTGGAGACAAAATTGAAACATCTACGAATAAATTTAACACGAATCAGCAATACTATACATTGTCGTCTTCCAAAATTTCTTCACAGGAGTAAAATTAAGCATTTGTGCTGCAAAAACAAGAAGAGAGTAATTAATCTTTAGCAAAAAAATCAAATCGCATTGATTTAAACTGCATTTATGACAATTAATAAATTGATCATCGAATCACAAAAATTCAATTCGAGAGAGAACATAAATTAAAAAGGAACACTGATGCAATCAAGATTCTGAAACCTAGACCATCTCATTATACGACCAAAAAATGCAATCTAGATTTCAACTTTCTGCCTAATGGAGTAATCATGATATATTTGAATCAAGCATTCAAACCCCACAAACAAAATTCACACTTTTCGGAATTTCACAAAAAACTGCAAATCACAGTAGAGAAAACTCCCCAAATCTTGCCTTCGGAATACACATTAAGCTCCAATTGACCCGTAAAATAGAATGCCAACAAAGGAAACTAAAGATTCAACCTCAAAATTCTTTAATTTCCGTCAAATAGGTAAAAATTAAAAAATTGTCGGCGAACATATATTGCACAGGTGGTTCAGAGAGTTTAAGAAGCGGTGGAGCGTAAATCAACTAATATTAATGATAAAAAAAACAAGTGATTTGGATCGGGAAAAAATGATTTGTAGACAATTACGTAATAATTGGAATTCGGTTGATCTGATTTAATGATAGATTTGCTAGAATAAATTATATGAAAACTAGGATTTGTCTCCGCGTTTTATTGTTTGATTCCAGGGGGTAAAATCAGGCCCAGAGACGGTCTGAACTGGACAATTGAAACAGGTGAACTGGATTGGAACAGCTCTCTGAATTCCACCGAATGTCTGAATCCTTTTATTTTACTTTATTATATTTTAATTATTTTTATGCTATTCAATTTAAATTATATTTAAAAATAAATATTCAATTAAATAGGATCGTAAATGAGGATATCATGTCCCGTTTCGTCCCCGTCTTCCGAAAATTGCCGATGATATAAATGGTAGTGGACGACCGCGTTTATACATCCTTTAATTCAAATATAGTCTTACTTGATTCTATTTGTCAACGAGTACATTTAATGACTTTCATACTCATAAATTGCCAACTATAATCAATTGTGTCATATAAAATACTTAAACTCGATAATATACTTGTCTTGTAGGTAGGGACGGATTTGCGGCCATTTAATTTTTTTAGTAGAAAAAAAAATTTATTGTGTAATTTTTATTTTTATTTTTTACGTATTATCCTGGTCTTTAATTCAATCCTGGATTCGTCCCTGCTTGTAGGGAATTAACAATAGAAATTTATGAATGGTAAAATGGGTATAGACCTTTCAATGTAAATAGTGTCTATGAATAAATCAATTTCGACAAAGTCAAATCGTTACAAAGTCTATGCGCTTGGATACATGTTCCTTTTAAAATAAATCGTTCTTATGAGCTAACGGCTTAAGCACATATTCAAATTGTTGCAAAAATTATCTTGTTAAGATAATCAATATTTACGCAATAAATATTTAGTCAAGTATACTTCAAAGTCGTGAAGAAAAAAGTGTACAATTCCCAATTATCTTATCTCACAAATGTTTGGTTCGATAAATTGGACCGATTGATTGATGAAAAATGGATCATAAGCCCATTCACAATTTATCCAAGCTCAGCCCAACTAATCAGATTCTCTGCGGGCCGGGTATTATTTCACTGCAATTTTCTCCGGTTTATACTAGAATCGCATTTCATCAAAAAGTATCGCCACTCAAGGCCAGAATCTTCCTTTCACCTACAATCTACGCGCTGCGAATTTCACTTTCAATTCTACCTATCCATTTACATATTACTAACCTTAAAATCTTCAGATTCCATTCGCTAAATTAAACCAATAGTTTCTTCTTCAAATACCCAACAACCAAGTTTCCAGTTTCAATTGGATTAGGGTCTATTGAGACCTCAAATGGCTGCTCACACACTTTCTGTGCTACCAATAATACCTTCGCAAACTTGCAAGAAGCCCATTGAGAGTTCCTTGATTCTCAAGCCTGGGAGTCTGTCAAATTCTTTTATCGGTACGAAGCTTTCGATTCAATCATCGAATTTTTCAATTTTAGCTGCAAAACGACGTAGTTCTACTGTTGCCACTGTCCTGTTCAGTCTCCCCACTGGGTAAAATTCTGTTCATTCACATGCATTATAAACATAAATTTTTTACTTATTGTTCATTTGAGTAATTATTTGTGTTGTCAATTTTGGGGTTTGCAGAAAACAGGAGAGAAATACATCTGAAGGAAAACCTAAGTATGTTTTTCAATTTTTTGTTTATTTAAATATGAAAATTGGTTGTTGTTGAATTGTTGTTATTAATCAAGGGTTTATTTTAAAATTATTACTGAGAGCTATTGAACAATGGTGTCTGTAGATGGGCAGCCAGGGCGATAAAGTCATTCGCAATGGCGGAGTTGGAGGCCAGGAAATTCAAGTACCCAAACACTGGAACTGAAGCTTTGCTAATGGGCATTTTGGTTGAAGGTTGGTAATTTAGTGATAATCAAGTCAATTTGTGTGCATGTTAATCTAGTTTGTTTGTAGATTATAATTCACTTGATATTGCTATGATAGTTATTTCAGCTTATTTGATTGCTAGATGAACTTTCTTATATTGTAAATCTGATATTACAATGATATTGGGTTCTTCAATATACCCCTCAAAGAGTGCCTAAAGAATTGAGCCGTGTGATGTTTTAGCAACAATCTTGGATGAATGAATCCATTTTTAGGGACCCACCTACAAAATTGAAGGTTGGGGAGCTGTTTACCAAATAAATTGAATTGGGACTGAAATGCACATTTATGAATAGATTGGGGCATTCATAGGTGAATTCCTAAATTATTTTGATATTTTTTATGCATCAAAACTTTATATCTATGAATCCATACCTAGATAACTATTGAAGGCATTGCCGTGTTGAAAAATTGTCAAAATGCTGGCCTAGTTGCAATTTGGTGTTATTTCAAAGAAATAGGTTTTTTATTTAAATTCAAAGAAGGATCTTTGTCATGGAATCGTTATGAGCCTCTTATGTTCTTGTATTTTTTATTTTTTTTTTGCAGGAACTAGTTTGGCTGCAAAGTTTTTGAGGGAAAATGGCATTACACTTTTCAAGGTGCGAGAAGAAACTTTGAAATTGCTTGGAAAATCTGACGTGTATTTCTTCAGTCCCGAGCATCCTCCCTTGACTGAACCAGCTCAAAGGGCTCTTGATTGGGCGTTAGATGAAAAATTGAAGTCAGGTAGTCCTTGTCCATTACTTACATAATTGTATAATTATCTGTTACAGCATTTAATCATTGCAATATTGATTTGGTAATATTAGTGCTTTATGTAACTTCTCTAAAACTATAACAATGTTCAGGAGACATTTGTGCATAATATTTATCTTCTGTTGCCCTGTGCAATGGCTATCATTGCCTAGTTAGACTCTGTTGCTGGTTTAGAGCACGGAAACTAAGATAAAAGCTAAAGGGAGACATTACAACATTTATGTTTCTCTTGGATTTTTTTTCCTTTTTTTGTGGGGAAATATTGAAGAGCATTACTAGCATCTTCTATGCTCCATGAAGTCTTTCATCTGACTAATCCTAAGCTTTTGTATTCGTCGTGCTAGTAAGCTGTGCTGTATCAGTTATACACCATCTTTTGTGATATTGAAATCTTGAAAAATCCAAGCTTTAGTGGATTCACAGTTGATCACCAAAACTGGCCAAACTTGAATTATAGATTTGATATATGATTCAAATGCAAGTTGCTCTCATGAAAAATTATTACAGTAGTTTGTTCTCTGTGACATATTTATGCCACATTTTAGCTTTTACAATATTATTTGACTGATTAGAATGTAAAAGCAGGTGAAAGTGGGGAAGTAACAACGACACATTTACTACTTGGTATTTGGTCAGAAAAGGAAGCTGCAGGGCACAAAATACTGGCTGCACTTGGTTTTGACGATGAGAAGGCTAAAGAGCTGGCAAAATCTGTAAGTTACTACGACTGGTAATTGTCATATGATTAGTTTCCTAAACATAATCTTGATTCCAATCCTTTCTTTTCTTTTCTTTTCTTTTATGCAGATGGACAAGGATATTGTTTTGAGCTTCAAGTAGGTGCTTCAAAACGTCTGAAGGCTAATCTTGGTTAAGTACATCCAAAAGAAAAGTAATTATCAGCATAATGCTCTCGTTATATAGACATTTTGTTTTTTTAAGTAGGCCTCTTGATTGTTCCACAAATTACTTTTTCTTTGGTGTTTTTGTAGAAGACATTTCATGTAATTCAAATGCCTATGGTGATAATTGCCTGCGGCATATATGTTGTAGTGTTATTGTCATCTCTCATTTCACTTTAACTTCGGTTTGGATCCAAAAACTTGTTTGTCACTATATTATGCGCAGTGTTAATAGAGTTTTGACCATAATCTGGTAACATAAGATGTGTTTAATATAGGACATGAAGCGAATTTTTGTCGTCTGGCCAGTCATGATGCAGAGGGAGAAATCCATGACGGTTATTCTTATGGAAAAGAAGAAAAGGTTTAGGACCTGCCCAGCCACCCCCAATCGACCCGATGAAACCCCAAACATGAATAATTCAGAGTTTACAGGTCAATGACTAAGAAATATGACCTACAAAATAAAAATGATTCGACTATCGTACTGTCACGTGAACTATTATGATATACAGTTTCATAATAAATTTGCAGACAATATTAGTTTAAATTTTATAACAATGCTGTCCCTAAGGATATCAAAAAAAACAAAAAAAAACAATGCTTTTCACATCTTCTCAATATTGAGATGGCTCGAAGGGAAAAAAGATAACTCTCAAGAACATATCTAGTGAGCTGTAGCTAAGTGGAATAAGGGTTAATCCATTTGTACATAACGATTTGCACATAATGGATTATCCCTTCTCACATAATGCGTTTGGCGTGTTGTATTTAAAGATTCGATAAAAAAATTCGATACATGTAGTATAATCCGTGATAATAATAGCACATTGTAACTAAAAAAACAGGCTCTTTTTTTACAAGTCTATTTTATAGAGACTAATCCTGCATTCAAAGAAATGATTTTATATTCATGGGGATCATTTTCATAAATAGGTCTTAGGCAGACTTGGCAGTCAAATTATCTCGTCTTAAAGTTTCAATTTAGTTGATTTGACATGAAAGAGCCACAAATTTCTCCATTGCATGTGCATCAAGAACCCGGAAAAAATCAGCATGCAGATGCAAAATCAAAATGCTTAGTGCATATAAACCAAAACAAAAAACAGTTAAAGCAGATTATGAAACAACAAATAACTAAATGAACATGAGAGGATTTACTAGCGGTGTAAATACCTGTGTATATAGAAATTTAAAAAGTATCATAGTACATATGTAGTTGGTCTGAGGTTTTCTTGTACCAAAAAGCTAAATAGAATTCCAGCAATTTTCATCTAGTGGTTTCAGCATGTGATAAAGAAAATTGGGATTATCCCGTGTCCCTTGATCCATTCCCACCTTCGATAATAGATATAAATGAGCCATCAATAATCTTAGAGACTGGTTTTCGATATAACTTCTCCAAATTTAACAAACCATTGAGCATCAGAAGAATTGTTGTCTTGCTGGAGTTGCTGTGGAGGCATTTGCAGTTGGGTCTGTCCTTTTCCGATCACAAACTGTGCATAGTTGATACTTGTTGGAGGAGCCGAGCAAGTTTTCACCGGAGGGGGTGGTAGTATGGAGACAAGAACCCGAGAAACATCATGCATTGTTGGCCTTTCGAATGGATGAGGCCTCGTGCAAAGTAGAGCAAGTTGAAAAGTTTTCCTTATGTGACCAGAGTCCATGCAGGTAACAGAAACCTCGGGATCCACAGTCTCCATCACCGTGTTATCATCTGCTTTCGATAGTATCTGAATAAACACATCACAAGTGGAAAGTGAGGGATCATGTTTTGCTCAACTTAAAAAGTCATGCAATGCATTCAACGTACATTCTCATGGATCCTAGTTCAGCAAGGCTCGAGGAAATGATAAAAAATATATGTTTTTCCATGTCTTTCGATTTATCCCTTGTTTGGCCTCCATTTTAATGAAAACTTGGGGGAAAATTAGATTTGAAATATTGATTTTTTTGGAGAACATGTGGATAAAAAAAAAGAATTTTTTTTCGCTTATGTGTAATATTATTTTACCAGAATGTGGTTGAAAATGAGTTTTTGAAAAAATGGGAACCAAACATAGGCTTAAATTTTGGTTCTAGTGACTGAAACCAATAATACCAGTTGATGCAGGTTCAGATCGTTATCCACAGCCTTCTTTCCAGTCAGTAGCTCCAGAAGAACAATGCCAAAGCTATAGACATCAGATTTTTCAGTTAGCCTGGAAGTCCTGGCATACTCGGGGTCTATATAGCCTATCGTTCCAAGAACATAGGTAGATGCATGAGTTTTTGCATTAGGTATACATTTTGCGATCCCGAAATCAGAGATATGAGCTTCAAAATTTTCATCGAGCAGAATATTTGAGGATTTTACATCCCTATGAATGATTCTTGGGTTGCAATCATGGTGAAGATAAGCAAGTCCTTGCGCAGCTCCAACAGCAATTTTCAGGCGCGTTTCCCAGTCGAGTTTTACCTTTTTTGATGGATCTGCATGGATGTTGCCCAAAAACATTTAGTAAACGTTTGATACAAAGATAAATGAACACGTGAAAGAAATCATAAATAATATACTGGCTCGTCCATAACCAGTTATTGGTTAGTCGTTACATTTGTGTAGAGTTTTCTTCGCATATAGAAAAAGGTGATGCAGATATCACATATCGAATTTATATTATAGTAATGCTCGAAAATGAAAATGATAATTGGAGTTACCAACCGTGAAGAAGATCCCATAGAGAGCCATTTTCCATATAATCATAGAAGAGAAGATTCCCCTGGGGTGAAAGCAAGTATCCATACAAGCTCACAAAGTTTCTGTGCCTGATACTGCCAATTGTCTCAAGTTCAGTCTCAAACTCGCCAGAGTTACATTGATACTGACTGTAAAGTCGCTTAATTGCAATTGATCTGGAATTTTTCAATATGCACTTGTACACTATGCTGGAAGCTCCGTATCCTATAATGTATTTCTCGCTTAAATTCTCAGTGAGCCTCATAATATCCTCGTACGTATAAATTGACATATCCAGGTGAAGAGCAACAAGTTTTGGCGAACCTGACAAGAAAGTAACCTACTCGTAAATCTGGACAAAGAAATATGGTTCGAGGTAGGTTATTTTATATGAAGGACTGTAAAACCTTGAATGCTATGATTGGATTCTTTCAGAAACTGGTTTGGCAAGTTGGACTTGTAAACAGCAACTATTATCATGGATAACAAAGCAATGAAGCCTAATGTAACGCAAACAACAGCTGTTTGGGAAATCATAGCTGCACGGCACATCAAAACCAGTCATTATCCCTCCAGACGAAGTCAGAAGCATGCATGAACAGGAGTAAAAAAACAAAAAAGCAATAATAATACTGGATTTGATATAATATGTATACCCTTGATTTTTGGAGTGGGGTCACATATCGAACCCGGCCAGTTGCCACATAATAATGGATTTCCAATGAAGCTGGCATTAATGTAATAAGCATGGATCAGAAATGATATATCAAAGATAAAGGAACAAAGAGAGAAGCTGGATTGAAAGTGTTGGCAAGCTTGAAAGCATGACCCCTGTTCCTGTACCTGTCAGGTGGAAACCGCGAGAAGTTTTTGCCCTGTGGAATAACCCCGGTAAAGTTGTTGTACGAAATATTCCTGCATACACATGCATCAGTTACCCACAACGAGATTTAAATTCTAAAAATAAGACAACGCTAAGTAATAGAACTCACAGATTGTCAAGGCTCAAACAATTAGTTAGTTGGTTGGGAAATCTTCCATTCAAATTGTTGTCATTTAGAATGCTGCAGCAAAATATAAACAAAGAAACAATGGCTATATTATTGCTCGCGAGATGTTACAAGATTGGGATGATCAAATGGACGACACTCAACAGTTCAATTGATAGGCTTGGGAGCATGTTTGGCTAAGCTTAAAATGTGACAAGTGAATAAGCAAGTGTTGACATAAATAACTCTTTTTATTGGAAGTTGAAAATAAGTTATTTATTTAGCCCATGTTTGATATTCATTATAAAAAAAATAAGGTAAAATAATGTTTTGAATAGTGATTTTTTTGGAGAATATGTGGTTAAAAAGTAGGAAAAAATTTTGGATTTACATACAGAATATTTTATTGATTGGATGTGTGGTTAAAATGAGTATGAGAAATAACGAGTTTTATTTTAATGGGAGTCAAACAAGGGGCTTAACTGCAAGGCATAAGTTACTTTCAGATTAAAAACTTCTTCTAATTAAAAGAATAAGAAAAAAGTAAGTCATCTTGGTATCAAGAGGTTGCTTAGAGAAACTTCTAATTTTTTTCTTTCATGTTTAACCAAACATGCAAAGTGACTTCAAAGTAACTTACAGAGAGGCGAGATTTTGCAGCTGTCCCAACTCTTCTGGGATGCTGCCCCACAATGTGTTGAATGAAATATCGCTGCAGCAATGAATCCTTCGTTAGTGAGGCTACAAGTGACTAGTAGTCATGGGTATGATGAAGGAGAAGGAAAATAAAGCATAATCCATTCTCAACAGAAACTCACATTTCCTGTATGCTCTTTAGAGTACCGAATTCGGCAGGAATATGGCCATCAAGATGGTTGTGACTTAAATTCCTATTATTTGGTGTAAGCACACACTTAGAAAAATCACATATATCACAAAATCAATACACAATGTTGCGTTCTAAGAATATTCATGTCTTACAGAGTTAGAAGATGCTCCAAATCTCCAACAGAAGCAGGAATTTGTCCAGTAAAACCATTGCTTGATAGATCCCTAAAGAAGAAACCAAAAATGTCACAAAAGAGACTTGCCTGTGATAATGACAACATTCAATCTTCAAACTCACAATGTGTCAAGATTGATGATATGCCCCAGCTCGACTGGTATGCTGCCCATAAACTGGTTGGATGAAAGATTCCTGTGGATTCAGTTATAGATCTTCTCAATGATAAGAAGTAAAAGTTCAGATATCAACATTATCAAGTAATCATGAAAAGAACATACAAATACGTGAGGCTCTCTAGATGTTTCAGTCCAGATGGAATTGAACCATTTAAGTGATTACCATGTACGTTCCTAAATGAATGGAAAATAAAGCAGAAAAGACCCCAGGTCAAAATCCACTCACAAGTTAACTATGTGAAACATGGAGATGCGTAGTGAAAATAAACGAGAGATCTTACAATTGATTTAATGCTGTGCAAGAACTGATGTTATCGGGAATGGGCCCTTCAAGATTGTTATTTGCAAGATTTCTGGAAGATTATATCAAATCTTGAAACCGGTGGTAGTTTAAGGGCACCAAAATGTACATCAATAAAAAGCAAAGGACTTACAACTCAAAAAGTTGTTCCAATTTCCCAAGTTCAGCAGGAATTACACCGTTCAATTGATTCTCATTTAGTTGCCTGCAAATAAGCTCGGTCAGCAGCCGAAGACACAGGGTAAAAACAAAAACCGAAAATTCAAAAGGTTGCATCAATAAATATCTTACAAATAGCTCAGTTTTGTCATATTTCCCAGCTCAGGTGGTATTCTTCCGGTAAGCTTGTTCCCATGAAGATACCTAAAATACACAATATTATTATGCCCACATTAACAGAGACAAGAAACTTGAATCATAACCAAAACAAGCCTTGAACTCACAGCTTTCCGGTGTAAGACAAATTGCCTAAAATTGAGGGTATTGGTCCAACTAGTTCATTTTCACTTAAATCCCTGAATAAGTGCAAGATTATGTGTAAGATTTCAAGATTGTAACTGAAAACTTACCAAAATAATCTTAATTATCAAAAAAATTCTATGAATACGCATACTTACAGTACAGCAAGGGCTTGCATTAAACCTATCACCTCTGGAATCTTTCCAGTTAGCCGATTTCCTTGTAGAGACCTGTCCAGAAACAAACCATTTGGCACGCAACATAGATCTTACAACAGAGCATGAATAGATTTATAGAAGGATAGATTTGAAATACTTAAACATATTGATAGCACAGAAGATTAGCATTTTGTAGAATTTTTGCAACATCCTCATGCAGAAGTACAATCAAGAGGAATTTAACTTACAGAGTAGCCACTTGTAGAAACCCTATATTGTAAGGAATCTCTCCAGTGATCTGATTGTAGGAGATATCCCTGAATGAATAGATTTTTCAGAATCTTAATGCTTTAATGGCAAAATTTGATACAACAGTAATATAGGACAAGAACTTACAAGATCTCAAAGCTTGTACAGTTACCAATGTTTTCAGGAATAGTTCCGGTCAGGTTATTACCCCTTACATCACTGCAAAACAGATGAATATAAAGTTGCAGTAAATGGTATAAAGCACGTTTGGCAAATCTTAGAAGCTTCGTCTCTAGAAAGTAAGTTAAGACTAAACTTAGCAAAACATTCCCAGATGAAAAAGATTAGATCCATAAAGAAACAGGAAAGATACGTACAAGAACCAGAGGCCAGTGAGCTGGCACATATCAGGGGACAATGATCCCGTTAATGAATTTCCACGCAGACCACTGTTTCAAACATGTGACAAAATGATGAAGAATATTTACACATCACGACAAGCTACATTAGAAGGGAAGATAATTCATATTCATAGACGAACTAAACAATGATGATAGCTATAAAGCGCAATTGATTTTCACTTACAGATACTGAAGTACTTCATTCCAGTATATCAATCTTGGTATCTCACCCGTAAGCTGGTTTTGAGCAAGATCACTAAAGAAATATACCAACGAAGAGAAATTGGAATTACAAGAAACAAAAGATGGTTAACTTGGAGAAATGTCAGAAACATAATAAAAAGTCTCCAGGTGAAAGACAAGGTCACTTACAGAGTTTTAAGGTTAGGAATCTGTGTGAGCGTAGAAGGGATTGGACCAGTGAACTGGTTATTCTTCAAGTTCCTGTTTGAGATGATTTACTCAAACTTCTAAGTATTGAAACTACAGTCTATTCAACAAAAAAATGAATATTGCAGCAAAAAACATAACTTACAAGAAATCAAGTTGCTTAAGCTTAGAGATTGAGAAGGGTATGTCTCCATACAAAATGTTATTTGATAAATCCCTGAAACATATATAGCAATCATTAAAATGAATAAAAAATTATCATACAACATTTAGATTTCAAAAGTTATAAAATTGTAAAATGAAGAGATATAGGTATTCTTACAAATGCATCAGATAGACACAGTAACCAATCTCATCTGGAATTTGACCGGTTAAATTGTTTCCCTGGAGGTCACTACAAATATACATATTTCATTCTTGTAAGAATCACAACATCAAGAGATTTTTGAATAATGAATTTATTTGAAGCCCACTAACGGCGTTACTTACAGAATCTTAAAAATCAGAGGATTATCAAAATTGGACAGATTGCATTGCGTTTTTAATCCAGACTGGACCAGTATAAAAAAAAACATGTACAGATAATACTCTGTAAATACCACCGAGTTTAATTTTCTTGTGGTTCTCGAGTTAAATACGCATGGCTGTCAAGCCCCCAAATACAAAATAAAGGAAGCAAAAGTTAACAAGATGTATTCACAGAGTTTAGCAAACATTATTACATAATCAAGCACCAATTTGGTCAGTGTTTTTATCTAGGAGAATTTTGCCCAACATTTAACATCTAGTTGTGGAACTACTGTAAAAATACTAAATAAAAGAGATTTTATGCAGAAAACATACAGAGATTGCAGATTCTTCAAATCTTTAATTGCTGGCGAAATTTCTCCCCCCAAGTTCAGGCTCGATAAATTTCTACACCCAAAAAAGGAGCACGAAAGTTAAAATTAGTCAGGTGCGAGTGGGCGCTCAATATATTATATTGAAAAAGGTTAGGGCCAAATACATACAGCGCAGCGACAGAAGTGCTGAAATTGCTACAACTCACGCCTCGCCATGAACAAAAATCGTCGTTATGAACGTCATCCCAATCCAGCAGCACATTAGCCACGTTGCTGAATGATGCTTTGATGGACATTAATGCTTTGCCTATTATCAAAATCAATGAACACTACAAATCAACAAAGTTGCAGTCCATTTTTTTACTCAAATGTACATCACAGATGATATTACAAAAACCAAATTTACAAAAAAAAAAAATCTTTACTAGGAGAAATGGGACTTTGTTTTCACTTTCCAAAAAGAATAAAACAAGGATTTTGAATGAAAAACTACATGTAACCGTTTTTCCGAGCCGAAAAAATTGGCCTTTGGAAAAATTCCTATTTAAATATTAGGAACCCATAAAAAATGAATTACAGATTATAATCATAATCAATAGCGTAACTCTGTTACACAGTTGCAGAGACATGCATACATTCTTAAAAATAATTAGAATAAGATTAGAAAACACAAATAAAGATTAAAATTTCATTCAGCTATCTCTGATTGAAAAAAGATTTTATAAAAATAGTGAAAAGAATTTGTGTATAATGAAACGTAATCCCAGAACATTCTAAAGAATCTTTGTGATTTGAAGGTCAAGAACCACACAAAGAACAAATAACTCGCGAACACACACACTTGCATTTATGGGCAGAGAGAGATGAACCTTCATCACTGAGAGGTGAAGCGAGAGGTACCAAAAGCAAAAGCACCACCATTACAAAGAACAATCCCAGCTTCATTTTCTTGTTCTTTTCGAAAACCAACAATGTTGTCTCCTCCAATCCAACGTCAAACAGGGCAAAATGCAAGGAATCGAGAGAAGAAGAGAAGAAAAATGAAGAAATGTAGCACAATTCCAGAGGCAGAAAATCACTGGAGAGAAACAAGAATGAAGAAGATAAGAGTAGTGAATAGCAGCAGAGCAGAGTTCATCTCTCTCTCATGAATGTTTGTGATAGATACCGAGTCTGTGTAAGTGTAAATACGAATGTGCGTTTATGTAGAGAGGGAGAGAGTGAACAGCAGGCGTTTGGCGTGAACCGTAAGGCAGAGCAGCAATAAGAGTGTGAGACGAAAGAGAGTGTGTTTAATGTTATCAACGGCTCTCTCTCTCCATTAAAGTACACACTCAGAACCTGCACCATTGTGTGGTATGATGATAGAGAAATATACCCACAAATTAGACATATGTTTGGAAAATTAATTAAAATTTTCAGCCAAAGTTACTTATGTGACCCCAGTGGATGACGTAGTATAGTTCGATCTCATTTCCATAGGAATCATATTGAATGGGGTAAACAATGATTGATACTGGATCACAAATGAAATATATAGCGACATGAGTTACAACTCATTTCCCATTTAAATGATCCAAAATAATAAGTTCCTTAACCGAGAGATTACAATCGAATTTTAAGATCATAAGTAACACGTAGACCACATTCGATTATGAAAGTTACGCAACTCGACCCTAACAATAGCTAGAGGGGAGTGAATATGTGTTTTATGCGGAATTAAAAATATATTGCGAATTAAATAGCAACAAGTCACTTTTTAATTCTAATCTAAATGATTAAACATGCAAGTCATTTTAGCCCTAAGTTTGAATACCACAGTTTATATGATCAATCAATAAATAATAACGAAAGCAGTAAATTAACATCAGAATGATCACAGAAAAACCCAATTGGAAAAAATTTCGAGCACTTTGCAGTCAACAATCTATTATAAACGATATGTAACTTACAGTCTACCCGCTTAGACGACACGTACTATCTGATCTCCTAACTACAATTCCAACAGCTTTCCTGGATTCTGTGCTCATGCACCACTCCCAGTTGCATTTTCCAAAACTCTCATGGATTCTGCTCTCCTATAGCAACTCATAACTTTGTGAAATTGTTTATGTCTCGTGGATCCATGAAGAACACCGCGTTCTTTACGGACTAGAACTCCAGTCAAACTTTATCGATCTTCAAAACTCTGATCAGATGTAAAGGAACATCAGTTTGGTATTTGGATTATGAAATTGATGTTTTTCTCTCCAAAACAAACTTACAAGATGAAGGTTGAAAGAAGGAATCGAATCAATCTCTTACAGATGTAGCTCTCTCAATGTTCAACCTTAGAATTTTGATAGATAAATGTTTTGGTATTTATAGGTATGTTAGAAAAATGAATGGACCAAGGAAAAAACCTTTAAAACGCGAAACAAAACTTTTCCGAATAAAGCTGTCACTCGAGCGAGGGCTCAGCGACAATCGAGTGACAGATTGTTGCTCAAGCGAAGGCAGGACGACAGTCAAGCGATGGAGTTTCTGCTTTTGTAGCTCGAGCCAAACCTTGGCACAGTCTAACGAAAATCCGCTTCGTTTTTCACTTTTTGTATTCTCGAACCCTAGACCTAACAATCATATTTTCAACGTATTTGCACATTACTCCTGAAACTTTTACAATGTGTCAATTTCAGTCATTTTGTTTACAGAATCGCCAATTACAAATAATTTAAAACCTAACAGATTATATCGGAACTAATACACACATTTTCATGCAATCGTCAATCCCTTACTTAATAGAGAACTTCAATCTCTTCCAACAAAAAGTAAAACGATTTGTCACGACCATCCTCTCATGGTCTCGAATAATAGCCCCAATTCCAATGGTCCTTGCTTCATTGCAAAGTGTAACATCAATATTGATCTTGAGCTTATTGGCCCCCACGGAGATGAAGCACCACTCCTTTGCGTCATCTTTTAGGGTTTTACATACCTAATTTTGATTATTTTTTTCATATTAGGATAATAAGGAAAATAATTTTGAAATAGAACTTTGGTCGTGTAAGGAATGATTTACTTGATATAATATTTTTTAAGAATAGATTTAGTTAAAAAGTGAACTTTTTGAAGATTGTACGGTTAAAAACAATGAAAATTTTATCGATCTACACGCAAAAAAAAAATTTATTTGGAGAATCATACAAGTGGAAATGCGTGCGGGGCGGGGGAGGGGGGAAATGAGTTTAAAAATATATGTATCGAACATAGACTAAGTTCGGTCAGATCTCTATTTTAAAATTCAAAATTATTTAGATCTTAAATACAATCGATTTGAAAAAATATTTTGCTTTGATTCGGACTCGACTTTGGTGGTTCTTGACGAAAATGCCCCTCCATTATGGCACCCTTGATGTACAAGAAGAATTATTCATATTTTAAACTTGGTCTATTAGATAACATGATAGTGGTCTCACATGATAATCATTATTAAGTACTAGCATCGTGCTTGTTTGGTAGTTATTTTAAGGACTTTTAAGTCAAGGTCCTACGATAGGGTAGATCCCTGCTAGAATAATGTTATTCATTGTCACTGCTGACGCCACCTTCATTTTCGGGGCCACGTCATGTTTTTTGAAATGCATCTTTCGAATTAGTCTATTAGATAGCATGAGTATGGTCCCACATTATAATCAGTGTCAATGATGAATATCGTGCTTATTTGATAGTGCTTTTAAGGGCTTTTTAATTGTGACTCCTATGTTATGTATAAATAATGAGTGACAATAAGATATGTGTCACACAAAAATGCCCTTCCCCACTAGAATAGTGTAATCAATCCTCACTTTGATGCCACCATTTTTATGTCACTATGCATTGTTTGAAATGCATTTTTATGAAGAATAATGTTGTTTATCATTATAGTAACGGAACGTCGAAAATGTGGCAGTTTATATGGAATAATGAAATTGGGTAGTTCAATCTTTATAAAAGAGGGGGTGAGAGAAATGTGAGGATAATGAGTTGGCACATCACAAATATTTTATCATCATAATGATAAACAACATTGCTCTTTTATTATTAGCTGTTACATCATTGAACTTAAGTGATAATCAACATTAAAGATAAATATCATGCTTGTTTATTAGTGTTTTTAAGGGTTTATTAGTCATGGATCCTACGAAAATGTAGAGATAATAGGTAACAGCAAAATATGAATTATGAAAAATGTGAAAGTGATCCACTTAATTATAATTTAGCCTTGTTTGATTTAATTTTTTTGAAAATAACGTTTCTTCAAACTCATTTTTAATCATATCCACCAATAAAATAATTTTACTAGTATTTGTATAATTTTTCTCTAGTTTTTAATTACACATTAAGTCCAAGTTTGACACCCATTTTTTATTTCATTCTCATTTTTCTAAAGTACTCATTTCTAACCACACATTCTCCAAATAAAATAATATTACACATAAATTCAAAAATTATTCTTACTTTTTAACCACACATTCCTTACATCAATCAATGTTCAAAAACTCATTCTTCAAAAGAATGGATGCCAAACACCCACTAAAAAAACAATGTTTAACTGTGAGAAAAAAAAGGAATTTTTCTGTCGCCAGCGGCCGTCACTCGTACCGCCGTTTCCCGGAATAGAGATAGATATCGGCAACTTTCTGCAATTTCCAAATCACTCACTAAACTACGCGCGTATTTTAACCCGGCGGCTTCAGATAGCATATTATATGAACACACGAGTTAGTGCACGGTTTCTTATGTTGTCGTGCGTGTAAATTAAAGTTAATGCGCGTGGGAAAGAGAAGTGGGGCGTGCTTGATACTGAAAGGGAACAAAGGATTGGCTGGTTTGTTCGAGCATTAGAGGAAAATTACTATTTCCACCACCCTTTCTCTATAAATTTTTTTTTCTCTTCACATTAGAGGAAAATTACTGTTTCCACTCCCTTTTTACCTTTGCGTGACGACAAATAGTGAAATGCAAGGAGTCCGAAGGTAAATTTATTGGGTGCGAGCGAAGGCAAAATTAAACGCAATTTCCTTGTTTGAGAAGGAAAATTTATTTACCCAATGGCATGCTTGTGTTGTGAATCAGTGCAGAAGATTTTGGTCGTCGAGTTTTCACAATTATGTATGGTATCATTCTGGTGACTCAATTTATTGACTGCTTTTTGTATAGAAGAGGAATATTGGGGGTCAGAGCATAATATTCTGGAACTTGTGGGGAAATATATTTTGTGCATTAATAAAGATTTTTTCCAGGTTTCAGTCTATGCTAATTATAGTATG
Organism: Fraxinus americana; assembly: GCA_035079005.1. Classification (NCBI taxonomy): domain Eukaryota; kingdom Viridiplantae; phylum Streptophyta; class Magnoliopsida; order Lamiales; family Oleaceae; genus Fraxinus; species Fraxinus americana. The sequence continues at coordinate 33,348,100 of CM068710.1, read as the reverse complement.
ATAATGGTTATATTTCCAGATGAACATGCAGTTGAACTACCCTTTTCCAATGTCAATTCTGAATTTTATTAATGTGGTTTGATTTTCAAGAAATGAAATGTGCTAAGCATCCCATTATTTTTAAAATACATTTTTTTTTATTTTCTTTTCAATCGCTCATTTTTCAATAAAATAATATTACATGCGTACCCAAAATTTTTCCTTATATTTTAACCGTTACATCCTCCATTAATACTATTCAAAAATTCATTATTACAATAAAATGAGGCTCAAACAAATCAAATTGTGGATTCGGTAGATCAATATGTCCTTCACATACAAATCAAATTTATTTTATATATTTCTATTTTACTTCAAAATCACGGTGTTGAAATGGTGCCACGGAGAAATTTATTTTTATATTTTTATCGTGTTTTTATTTTAGTAAGCAAAACTAGAGAATATTCAAGTTTTCGCTTTTGTCAACTCTAATATCGTTGTCAATTTGACTATTCTAATGATTAAGTTCCTATATATTGTAGTAATTTATTTTATCGATTTATCTATTTTTATAGTTTTAACGGCTCAAATATGGAAAACAACTCCCAAATTCAAATGCATAAATATATCACAAACAATTCTCCTCTCATTTTTGTTGGCATTCAAGTTTAAATGACCTAACCGAGAACACATCTCTTTATCACATTTTCATCCACGTATGCTTCACTTGCACATTTAAAAAACATATTACCATGTAAAGACATTCTTTCCGAAAGATGGTCTACACCGATGACCAAATTGTCAGAAAATATTTGAGTGTAGGGAAACGAACGAGGAGGGTTATTATTAGACTTTGAATATTGCATACATTTTATTTGATCAGGTCTGTGGTATTTATGATAAAGTAGACTCTGGTGTATTTCTAACATTTCAGACAAGTGTCGATGGTCAACCAATCACAATATCTGTCTTTATCATATTTTTTATGTTTTTCTTGTAATCTTATTGCACGTGCTAGAGATGGTCCTTTTATACGTTATTACGAAAATATTCGATTGTATCTCTGGTTCTCTAATCAAGAAAAGTTTTGTATCAGAATAAAGAGTGTTAGATGATTTGTATGATTCTTAAAATGATATTGTGGGACCTTGCTGTGAGCATCATAATCACCGTTAATGATAAAGAGAAAGAGATTCTTTTTAAAATAGCAAGGCTGTCAAGTTTAGGGTTCAGTTCTTCTTAGATTTGTTTATGAGTGAGTCGTTTCTACAAGTTCTTCTCTTCGTACTATTGGTTCTCATCGAAGCACTTTCCAAGCCAAGTGAAGTGCTCTCATGTTACTATGAGGCACTCCGATTCTCGCAAAGCGCTCGTGCTATGGCCCTACTCGATGACCTTATTCTTGGTTTACACATGATGTCCACGTGTAGTGGCGATATAACAATGTTCTTTCACGATCTCTAGTTTAATGCTCTAAATACATCCTAAGCATGAGCAAAGTTCAACCACACCACTAACATTTGGCAAATGTTGTTGCGAAGTCGACAAATGAACATTCAATAAAAGAGTATATATTGTAGGCATGAAAACGGACAATTGTGTCTCACAAAAGGGCACTAGAATATGAACAAAACAAGTACGCGGACAGATTAAGAAAGTGATGAACAAAAGGGGGTTGAGAATCCAGGGAAGACAGTTCTGCAGGGGACAATGAAACAAAGGGCTTCGTATAAAGCTTCTTTAATCAATTTAGATTTTTTATATTAAAGTAATCAGTTCTTTTTTATAATCATTAATCAATTCCTAATATGAATATCAACGAATATTCCTATCGTGCACACAGTTATCCTACTTACTTTGTTGTTAAGCCTTGTTTGGTTTTCATTATTTTTAAAATACATTTTTCTCTCTTATTTTTAAACAACACATTCTCCATCGAAAATACTATTTCAAAATGCATTTTGGGCAAATAATGGAGCTGAAATACGCTCTGAATCGTATTTTGGAAACAATAAATTATTATTTTTATTTCTCAAAGATACTTTTGAATATATTATTTCAATCTAAATGTCAGTCGTACTCAATAGGTCACGAGCTATTAAAATCGGATCGAACTAGCCAATTCAATGAAAAATCGATAATCAATTTGATTTGTATAAACGGCCTAAAATTTGGAATCATTGAAATGAGTCAAGAACCAACTACTTCATAATAAATAGTAGTTGGTTCGTACTAAGAACTAGGCGGTTCACCCATAATTGGAAGTTCAATTGAAAATTTGCCAGATTCAAACTGCACAATTCGTTCGATCCAATTCTGAGACCTTGTTTGATCCCCATTTTTTTCAAAATACATTTTTCTTTAGTTTTTTTTTTCAATCACACAAATTTCAATAAAATAATATTATACGCAACCCAAAAACTTTTACTTTATATATAACCACATATTCTCCATCAATATAATATTTTAAAGTGTATTTTACTAAAAAAATGGAGCTCAAATAGGACCTGGAATTGTCTATTTTTTATTCCGTTTGTATATAAATTTATAAATAATTCAAAATTGAATCTAAAAATAACAATTAAATAATCTCCTTTATGTGTGGTTGAATCGAATTTCTGTACAACAAACGGCGCCGTATTCCGGTGTTTGAAAAAGGTGGCAGCCTACCTAGGGAGAAACTAGCCTGCGACTCAAAAAAAGTGAGCCGCTGACCCGCTGAACTCTACCCAGCCTTTAACAGCCAAGTTTCAGTGGGGCCCCACTGAGTCAGTGCTGCATTCATTGCAGCTTCTTTTTAGGTCTTTGAAAAAGATAGTGTTTTTGATGTGATTTCACTGTCAAACGTTTTGTACTGTGTACTGAAAACCGTAATTATAATTAATTGGTAATAATTTTCTCATTTTATAAGCATGTTCGTTGCAATGCAATCTCTTTGAAGAAGATACAGATACTGCTTTGATGTGATGTCGTTTTGTTACTTGTGAGTTAGTCCTTGTTTGGCACCAAATTATTATTTGTTTGTAATCGCTAGAATAATTTCTATTCACATTTAGGTCATTTCATCACTTATTATTTGATTCTATTGAACGTGCAAATATTTTGTACGATTTACGAAAAAAGGTGTGACTATTAATTGGTGTTTAATTAATCATCTTCTCATTATTTGATTGTAATAATTTGCTTATTTTTTTGGTAATTATAAGTGATTTTTTTTTATTTTTTGGGGTTGGGTAATGATTGAAGTGAGATTCAAGGGTTGGTCTTTTTCCTTGGAAGTTTTTTTACTAATGGATAAGAGTTCAAGTTCCAATAATGCAATCCAAAAATTGTTTCTTTTCTATGGGGAAAATGTCTGATAATGTTTGAAGCTGGACCCTTTATATTTCTCTAAGGTCATTTTCAAATTTATCCGACAAAAAATGATAAAAAGTAGATTTATTTTTATCAAGAAGACAATTGTATTCTTTTTATTTAAAATATAAAATAAATATAAAGTGAATTAAAGTTCCATCCAAAATTGTCCATCACAAGTGCTAGCTAGCAGGTATGAAAAATTAGAACAGGGTTGAGAGAAAATCTACGATGACGGGAAAGAGATAAAAAGGGGCTATGGGTCTGGTGCAATGAAGGAAGACGGTGAGTAGAGGTGGCAATCGAGTCGAACGGCTCGTCAAAAAACGAGCCATGAGTCGCTCGCGAAGAGCCCGAGTCCGAGCCGAGCAGGTTGGCTCCCTAGGCAGCTCGGCTCTTTTTTGACGAGCGGCTCGTGTTTTTTTAATTTTTTTTAAGGTTTAGAATATGTACAGTTAAAAAAGAAATTAAAATTAAAAAACCCGAGCCCGCGAGCCGAAGCTCGGTTCGGCCCACAATCCACGAGCTCGACCTCGAGTAACGAGCCGAGCAGAACAACGAGCACGAGCCGAGCTCGTGCATATACGGGCCGAGCCGGCTCGGCCTATTGCCACCACTAACGGTGAGCGTAGCCTTGCACGAGGTTTTGAAGGGTTGATGATGTATTATTCTTATTTTTTATTTATATTCGTTGAAATTAAAAGTTTGCTTGTTTTACCATCGAGAGTAAGAAATGTGAAAGTTGTATCTTTTAAATGGTCGAGTGGAATATACAAACATGGGAGGTATGGTACAACTTTTGCCGTAGACTTAGGTTGGTCAATTTGTTATAGTTCTTATACGTTGATGACCTCCAGTCTTTTTTTTTATTATATATATATATATATATATATATATATATATATATATATATATATATATATATATATATATATATATATACTTTATGTAGTGAAATAATATAACGTAAATGTGCAATATTTTATAATGTGGTTCATCTTATGCATTTGGGTGGATTGTTCAAATTTGGAAGGGACTTGAATCTAGCTTATAAAATATTGCATCTTGTGCAATATTGACCTCTATACCAACTCCTTGATATATTTTATGGAATTCAATATAACTAGATCCAATATCTTTAAGTTACAACGTACTAAATTCATTTGTTTAAATAATTGTTTAACTTAGTATGACAATTTCAATGGCTAAACATGTTATTATAGTGCGGGATAGTGTAGCTAGATGATACAAAAAAGTAAATATATTATTTCGAAAAATTTACATAAAAAAGAATATAATATTAATAACAACTAATATTTAATAATTTAACACTAACCATTAACATATATTCTTACATCGAACCAAAAAAGTAAACAATTATTAACCTTTTAAACATAAATTTATGTTGCTTTAACCGAAATGTCACTCTATTAAATGTATGATAGCGCATGCACGTGCAAAATGGTCAATATTAAATAAATTAGCCTCCAATAAGTTATTATAGTAATTAAGAACAGAGTAATGCTCCCCACTGGATTACAAACACAGTCTAGGTGTCGTTAATGTGGCATTAAATGATAGGTGAAATTAAATAAGTCATTTAATTTCACATTTCATTTAACCTATCATTTAGAGCCACCTATACTATATTTGTAACCCCACTGTAGATGAATAACGAACAACTTGTTGAGTTGAAATCTGTTGTTCAATTTTCTGTCCACCCAATTACAAATTGACATATCATGAAGACAATTTTAATTTTCTATGATGTGTCAAATGTATAATTGGGTGGAAAGCGAATTTGGCAGCAAAAATGGACAGCAGATCTCAACTCCAATATGTTAGCCTTACTTTACTAAGCTATATGAAAATTTGACCGTCACAGTCACTTAAATATATTAAAAATTTTAAGTACTATCGATATGTTTAGTACGATGATTTTGATTAAAAAATAAATAAAATTAAGATGATTAATTATAAAAACAAATGCATTTAATAGTCACGAGATTATTAAGCTATACCTAATCTAGCCATTTACATGTCTAAGTCATTACATGCTCGCACATTTTGACCCTCCTAGCACGGGGCCGGGATAGTTCTAGAGCCAAATCACTCAAAATTTTAACTAAAAATAACAACCATTGAGAAGAGAGAAGTGCCACATTTACATAAATCTATACATAATGGTGTCCATAATTACACGTGGCACTGAATTCAACTATTAATTCAAATCTTACACTTTCACATCAACAACAGAATTTTATTCACATTATATTATGGATACTATTATGTACATGTAGACTTTTCCTTGGGGGAGATAGTGGTCAAATGGAAGGGTTGGTGTTGCATAATATTAATTACTACAACATAGATTCATAGTTTATAAAAATAGGTAAAGGGGTATGGTGGGACCTAATCACAGATGGAAAATTAATGAAGGGGAATTGATGATACCCATCATGGACCCGTGATAGCTATAACACCTAAGATTTTCATTATTCTTCAATTATAAAATTCAATTTTAAATGAATTTATAAGAGTTTTGGGTGATTCTTATTTAATTTCTCATGCTTTTAATTTCTTTAATTTATAAATAAAATAGTGGCTAAAACAAAAAATTGTAAAATACTGCTGTAATCGCTGTCGACCTGTTTTAGTGCTGTTTGCGTCAGTCTGGATCAAGTTAATTTTGAGAACTTGGACCACAGGGCCACTCTGGTGAAGTCCATTTATGCTTATGGGCTGGTCTGCTTGTAAATAGCAGTCACGTTTTGACAAAGGTTAAAATTAAGTAAAAGTACTTATGAAGTAATTTTTATTTATAACTAGATAAGTTAGGAACAAAATCTATGAAACCTTAGAAATCCCAGTGAATGGATTAGGAAAAAAAAAAAAAGATAAGAGGATGAATCCACTTTCCATGTACATGCTATAAACACAATGTTCTTATACGATAGATAAATATATTTTTTCCTTGTGGGAATGTCACAAGTTGTGTGCAATCCCAATCATCGATGACACGTTTATTGTGGAGTTTGAATTGTCGTGATATCCTCTCTAGAGTCTTATATAGTGGTTAAGTCGAGGAGATGTGAGAAGAAGGTTGGCCTAGGACTGCATGCGGTGGTGATGTGCCCTTTTTTTTCCTCGTTATATTGCCAATTAAGCATTGAATAGTATAATGTTGGGATTTCACTGCAGTTACGGGTTAGGTCTATGAGCCCGGCCCTATTTCATGAGATTCATAAATTTTGTCAACTTTTTTTTTGGATAAGGTACATTTCATCAACTTTTATTAAAATTTATTAAAAATATAATTTTTAACTAAATCAAAATATAACTGTCCTAAACAATACAAACTGAGAGTAATCCGATTCAGATAATTGGGAATGTCTTCTGTAGACACCGTTCATGAAAGTGAATCGATTTTAATAATATTATATTACAACAGGCGAAGATTCAAAGGAAGCCTCGTCCTCTTCTTAATTAACAAAGAATATGGGACAAATAAAATGTTAAAAGTATAGCTGATGATATCATATGAAGAAATTAATACTTTGAATCTATCACTTTTGTCACTTATGTCTGAATAGTGATTGGTAACAATTACTCTTTCCTATTACAGATTACTCATTTGATATTTCTCAACCTGAAAATCTCCTGTTTTTTTAACATGTCCGCAGATATGAACACTCTCCTCTTCTTTATTTTAACAGTTATCCTTTTTATTATGGGTTCAATTATCACAAGATCTTACATATTGGCTTTGTTTGGCTTGCCATTATACGTTGTAGTAGGGATCACAGTATCATCAGTGGTCACTTACATCAGAGAATTGATCTCAGACGACCACCGGCCACCAGTGGCTGGTCCGACGATTAATCTACTGATACATTTTAGCAAACTTTTTGATTATCAAACAACTCTTGCTCGGAAGCACTCTACTTACCGTCTAATCACTCCCTCGCATACTGAAGTATATACTGTTGATCCAGTCAACGTTGAGTACATCCTCAAAACCAATTTCCCTAATTATGGAAAGGTAAAAGTACTTGTGTAGGATAACTTTATAGATGAATCACACGCCACTACATGCTAGAACACAGTCGAACACGGACCAGATGTTGTGCAGAACGCTTTATTTTTCGAATGATGATTCTATTTTTTATCTCTGTTTTTTCTTTTAGGGAGAATGTAATAGTGGAATAATGAAGGATCTTTTTGGTGATGGGATTTTTGTGGTGGATGGCGATAAATGGCGTCATCAAAGAAAGCTTGCAAGTTATGAATTCTCCACGAAAGTATTGAGAGATTTCAGCAGCGCTGTTTTTCGTTCTAATACAGCTAGATTATCTTTCAAGGTTTATGCATCTGCACTGGCTAATAGAGAGACGGATTTACAGGTCTCTCACTCAGTCTGAACTTCTAAAATATGTTTCACTCCTAATATTTTACATTCATTTTCTTAACTTGTCTAAAGGTGTGGGTTTTCAGATTTAGTAAGGGTTAAAATTTTCTTTTAAATCGTCTTTCTTGAAATGGAACCTAGATGATGAAATTGCTTGCTTTAAGAAATGGGATGACGCCAATGCTATTGAAAAATCAATTGGGGCACGTAGAAAATATCCTACAAGATATGGGGCGAGGAATTACCCCCATAGACGCTTTGATGCTTAGTCTTTTCTTAATTTGATAGTCTATGTTCTTTTTTGAATGAAATACTAGGAGGGTAAATTTTTAGACATAGTGCATATGATAGATCAGATCTCATACAGATATATAAAGAACATCTGAAAATAACTGGATTCTGAGTTGGCTGCATTGCTTTATTGTGTTTATCTCAACCTGGAAACTCTGTATTTTTTTTTTATTTTTTTTTAACAGGATCTGTTGATGAAAACAACTATGGACTCAATATTTAAGGTGGGATTTGGAGTTGACCTTAATACTCTGTCTGGTTCGGACGAATTCAGTAATCAATTCATTAAAGCATTTGATGACTCCAATGTTATTGTATATTGGAGATACGTTGATGTTCTATGGAGGATTAAAAGATTTCTGAACATTGGTTTGGAAAGGAATCTCAAGAACAACATCAAAATCATCGACAATTTTGTTTATGAATTGATACATCGCAAAAGGGAGCAGATGAAAAATGTAAAGGTTAGCACAAATAAGAATTAATTAATTCCATATATTTCCTCCTACCCTTCCCCACGGAGAAATCTTCATTGGACTACACTTTTCTCGGGATTTTGTCATATTTTCCAAATCTCGTTTTATTATTACCCCAATAGTTTGATTGCATAATTAGTATTTCGACTGTAGGGTGCAAGAGAAGACATACTGTCGAGGTTCCTCGTAGAGAGTGAGAAGGATAGAGAGAAAATGACTGATCAATATTTGAGAGACATAACTCTGAGTTTCATCATTGCCGGCAAGGACACATCGGCAAACACACTAACTTGGTTGTTTTACATGCTATGTAAAAATCCTATGGTTCAAGAAAAGGTTGCACTTGAAGTCAGACTAGCAACAGAGGTTAAGGATTTCTTATCTATTGATGAATTTGTCCTCAGATTAACTGATGTCACATTGGAAAGGATGCAATATCTACACGCAGCTCTAACAGAGACTCTGAGGCTATATCCTGCGGTTCCTGTGGTAAGATTTTATTGAGAAGAAGCCATTTTCTCATATTCTTTTTATTATAATGTTTGCCGATGTGGAGCTTAATTATACTGTATACTTATTTTATGATTGTGAATTGACCTTGTCGCGGAAGCTTGATTCAAGCGTTGTCAAAACGGTGATTTTCGTACTCAATTTCACGTTACATTTCTTTACCAAACAACCAATTCAAACGGCTCTAACCCAAAACCAATATATTCACCTTGTTTGCTTCTCAATCTCACTCACAAAGGATAAGATAACAACGATGATTTGTAGCCACAAAGGCATGAAGAAAACCAGTGAAAGAGACACAGGAGGCCAAAAATACCAAAGGAAGTCACCGGTTTTTCAGCAAGGCAGCTGGTTTTTGCTATCTCAAGGCACACACATTTTTCTCCTTTCAAACACACAAATCACACACTTTACGGCTAGTGTAAAGATACCATATATAGAGGTTAGGTTAGACTTTAATTAAACTAATAAAAGAATTAAATGAGCCAAGATTCAAAGTCATTCAAGATGTAATATATATGTGTCATGAGCAACATTAATTGTTTAAGCTACTTCAAATGACACACGTTTTCAGGTCAAGCTTTGGACTTGATTGTTGGTAACAATTTAATCCAACATTTACATCATGACCTGAGATTCATTGGGTATCGATACCCAACAGACCTACTATTAGGGCGAAGTTTAGATGCAATGGCACTCCTTACATTTATAGGTCGTCCTAATATTTCACATATATAAAGAACTTTTTAGGAGGTGACTTTTTGTGTGCTAGATAGGTGTCGGAAAAAACTTGTATTCTTCTTCTTCTTCGATATAAAAAATGAGTGGACACAATAGCAAACCACCATAACTCTGCAGTCTGCACGTGCTTTGCTTGTTTTAATATTAGGGCTTAATCCGTAACATAAACTCACGATAACTTAAGAACAGATCGAACATTTACTTACGGGTTCATGTGTTCGATGCAGGACGGCAAGAGTTCAGAAGACGACGATGTTTTACCAGATGGTTACAAAATAAAGAAAGGAGATGGCATGAATTACTTGCCATATGCTATGGGAAGAATGACATACATTTGGGGAGAAGATGCTGAAGAATTTCGACCGGAAAGATGGCTCGAAAATGGAGTTTTTCGGGCCGAAAGCCCTTTCAAATTTACTGCTTTTCAGGTTAGAATCTATCACGACTCTCTCATTTAACAGGTTTCTGAATATTCATCCTTTTGTTTTATAATCAATCCTATCAGGGTGGACCTCGAATATGTTTGGGGAAGGAATTTGCTTATAGACAAATGAAGATTATGGCAGCTGCTCTTATCTTCTTTTTCAGATTCAAACTTGTTGATCAAAGTAAGGAAGCTACTTATAGAACTATGTTCACTCTTCATATGGACAAAGGGCTGCATCTCTATGCTTTTCGTCGCCAAAGCTGAAACTATCGCTCGTATGTTATTAGTAAGCAGAATATTTCAAACTGGCCTCCTTACAATAATATTATTTTCTGATTTTCAATTTACCTTGTTTTTATATAAAATGCATTGATCATTTTTGTGGTAGAAGACTCTTAGTAAATTAGTTAAAATTGACTTGAACTAGATCAAGATTCGCTCGACCTGATCAAAATCGATCATAATTCAGTGAAAATCGACCACATAAAACCTCCTCGCCGTGTAATTGTATCTTGCAGATTTTCTCGAAATGTACGAATAAAAAGTAGGTTGAATATTTATAAACACAAGCCAAAAATATGCCCAGAAGTTAATAAGTTAACTATTTATTTGTCTAATTTGGTTTTTATGTCACAAACATTTATTCTTCTGCTGCAAAATAAAAAATAAAAAAACGTTTTAGATAAATATATTTATTTACGAACAATATATGAAAAAATATAATGAAAGGGACAAGCATAAGATATTTACGAGGATGTTTGGCGAATAAATCCTGGCTTAAAATATACTTTCAGCATTGTCAATAATAGAAGAATCAACGCCAGGGTGGTAAGTACTGGATAACAAATTATTATTTGGCCTATAGTTAATATATTTTTTAAACATTGGCCTAATAATTTAGGCGTCCTCAATTGAGATTTGAGATTTTAGCCCCTGTTTGATTTCACTTTTAAGCAGCAGAATTCCTATCGTCGGTACAGTAATGTAGTCGCAATCTTTGACCACTTTCTCTCATAGTGGGCCCCAATATTTTGGAAAAAAGGGTAAAAAAAAGGGAAATTATAAAAAATCAGGTGTTTAAAGATCGATTTTTAAAAATCAGGTCTACAATTTATTTATTCAAAAATTAGGTATTTTATTTTAAATATTAAATACTTAATCTATTCAACCCCTAAACTAATTCATTTTTCTCTATTCTCTCCCAATCTGTTCATCTCTCCACTCTCTCACTCGCCACCTCCACCACCACCGTCAGCTTCTCCTCCCACTGCCCCTCTCCCTCCCACTATAGCAGCTTCGCGAAGCTGCTGCAGTGGGAGGGAGAGGGAGAAGGGTAGTAGTGTTGGTGGCGGGTGGAGGGATAAGCTGCTTCTGCACGAATGGCGTTGCGACGCTGCCGGATCGGATGGAGGGTTAAGGTACTTTGATGTTTGTGTGGTGGATCTGCGCGGTTGGGGAGGGTTTGGATGGCTTTTTGTGTGGTGGTCATGGTGATAGTGTTTGTGTGGTTGATCTAGCGGTTGGGGAGGGTTTGGAGGAGTTTTTGTGTGGTGGTGATGGTGTTTGTGTTTTTGTGTGATTCAAGCTATAAATCTGAGTTTTGAATTTGTGTAAAGTAAACACCTTATTTATGAATTTTTCCTTAAAAAAAATTGATTTTTATGTTAAAACAATTTGAAACAAACACGGGCTTAATGAAATTCAATGAAAATATACTTAATAACTAGTGGATTTATAAAGACTTCATTAATAGAGAGACTAATTTAAAAGATTTGAATGGATTTCAAGTTTAAAAATACATGTAACCAAATCTTTTGAAATTTCGCCATATTTGATGATATTCTTATGAAATTTGTGGAAATCTATTCAAATTCACAAAATTCATTATGATTTATAATCGTTTAAAATCCATCAAAATTTGAGTTGAGGACGCTCCGTAAATCTTTTTCATATTTGTTTGCTAATTGCTAGTAAATAAACTAATTGTTTGTGTATCTAAGGATTAAAAATTTAATTCAAATTAAAGATAATTTTCAGAATTAAATTAAAAAAGACCCTATAGAGTTAGAGCAAAAGGCGAGAGGCGTGCAACACGACACTATGACAGATAAGATTTTAATCTCTTTTTTATTTTTGATATTATTTAATATGTCTGCTCTTTGCCAAACATCACCAAGGCTGTGTTTGGGGCTCATTTTTTTGGAAATAAGAATAAGATTTTCGAACGTTGCAACAGTGGAGCTGACAACAAACGTACACTTCCTCAGAAAAGGCAGTGGAAATGGCCCATTTTGCCCCTGCCATTCACTTTCCATGTGAGACCTTCACCTACCAAACCCAACAACTTTTGGTTCTCACCGTCTCTCACGCCGCACGAATGTTTCCACTGCCCATTTGAAACGACTCCGGCAACCTCAAAGGAAGACCATTTTCAGAGTCCCCGCCGAACCTCGTTTGCCAGATGTGAAAGTTGTTCACCCGCGGCTGTGGATTGGCGGTTCGTGGTCGTGTTGAGAGACGATCACGAAGCCGATTCACGGAAAATCGCCGGAAATGGTTTTCCAATTTCGAAAGCGCGACCGTAATTACCCACTCCCCTTCCTATAGTTGAACTTCCGTTCTCTTCGTAGCTAAGTGCAGCTTGGCCGCAACGGAATCAGCAAGACCATTTTGCACAAATCGAATCGCCCGTTTCGCGCGAAGAACACTCACCATTTCACGATTTCATAGCACCACCCTTCAATTGGTTGATTGGCGCGTGCTCTTCGACCCTGCTTGCCCGGCTTCGGGAGACCCACTTTGCGGGGATGGATCCACTTCTGTTCTGTAATTAGCGCCCGGTCATCCTCCTCGCATAGCGTAATTACTTTATTCTTGTGAAATGATTTTCTACCGCCACCAACTCCTCGCTTGAACTTGCAGACCGGTGGTTCGGGTTCGACAATGGCTGCGGAGTCCACCAAGAAATATGCAGGATGGAGAGATGTAGAACGGAGAACGTTCATCGTCGCTTATGAGAACGACCATTGCCGATGGCCACGGAGCACGGAAAGTGTTTCACGAAGATAGGGTGGGAACGTGTTTCGACATTGTTCAACCAAACAACAGGGCACAACTGGAGTAAACTCCAATTGCGTAACCACTGGGATGCTATGCGTCGGGAACACAAACGCCTAACGGGCTTGTTGAATTGCACGGGGTGGAATACAATGAATCAAGCCGGGAAGATCGTAGCATCCGAGGAATGGTGGACCCGAAAGATTAAGGTAAAGAATTTTTAAAATGTCACTGCCATTGTTATGGAAGTTAATTACGACTTTAATTGATGATAACCGTCGCAGTTATGGACATTTGTAATGAATTAAAATGAAGATGGCTGTTGTTAGTGAGTTGTTGAATGGATGCCTCATGGTTGTAGTTTACTTGAATTGATGATGACACTGTATGCGTCCTGTGTGTTGTTGAATAGAATGGATGATGGTAGTTGACAACGATTTCAATGGATGACTTGTGGGTGTTAATGAATTGACTGGTTCACGATGGTTCTTGTAATGAGTTGAATGGGTGAAGGTTGTGGACACTAACTGGTGGATGATGGAAGTTGTCAATGAGATGAATGGGGGAGGGTTGTGGTTGTTCATAGCACGTATGATCGGTTGCAAGTATGTTGAGCTTACCTATTTCACGTAAAAATTGTCACCTAGTACTTTTGTCATTTTCAGGCTTATGGTGCGATTGTCCATTTACATTACGTTTTAGGAGTTTTATTTCGTTTACCAATGACTGCTACCCCAAGCTGGGGAGAACAAGGACTACAAGGATTTCAAGAACAAAGACGTGAGTGAAATTTATGTCAAATCTTGCATCGGTTATTCGGCGATAGCTACGACGGTGACAAGTACTGCGATCCTCAGACGAAGTTGTGCCGTACGGGGTTTAATTATTATGAGGAGGTGCCGTTGATGACCTCGGGGATTCAATCCCGATTGCGGAGAAAACCTTGGTTCCGGCGATGAGGGCCCAGCACAAAAGAGCACTTCTAGCATGCAAACGTCGAATGCCGGGAAGTGGCGAAAAGAGGAGGTGCAGGTCGACGAGGCAAAAGGGAAGAAGAAAAGGTTAGTGCCAAAGATGCCGTCGTACTCGGTTGATCGGAGCAACTTGATCTTTACCGTGCAATGGCGGCGAGCGAAACGATAATGGAAAAACCAAAATGCGAGGGGTCACTTGTGTCGAAGAGTTGCTCGCGGCGGGGGAAGATCCGGCGATGCACGCCTCTTTACTACTTCGCATGTACACTTAGGCGCGAGAAGAAATATCGAGACATGCTTGATGTGATGCGAGACAATCGAGGAGAAGTTTGGGTGGATTGAGTGGCGGTTCAAAGTAGTGAGAAATCTCTACTTAGTAGTTTATCTTTGTAACTGGATTACGCTATTATTTGTTATTTGCACTCAATTATGTTGTATTTCTATGTTCGGATTTTTACATTTTACGTAGGTCCCTTTATCGTGAATTCTCAAACATTATGTTATTATTATGAGTGTTTTTTTATGTTATATTCGTTGGCTCCCAAGTTGTGCACACCCACGACAATTTGAACGTACAAGTTGATTTTGTGCGAAAGCGTCGGAAAACCAACAACTAAAATAACAAAGTCACTTAAAGGACAATGAACGGAAAAATGTGAAAGCAACCGGTACAATGATTTTAGCACTCAATAGCCAAACACGTGAATTGTTGCATAAATTTGTTGTGTGGCAACATGACAAGTCCAAGAAGGACAATGTTTTTTACATTTCCAAATCACCGGTACAATTATTTGCCTAGCACTCGAAAGCCTAACACGGGAATTGAATCGTCACTCTTATATAACTTTGTTGTGGTCTTCCACATGAGTACTGCATTTTAAATTGCCTGCACTTCTTACTCCAACCCCGTAATTGTAAATTTAGTGTTTCAGCAATGGATGATCTAAACTTGAACACCATGCCATTTTCGGGATCTGAAGACGAAGAAGAAGTCGATGATGAGGAGTTCATCAACCAAGCGCGGAAGGCATCGCCTCGTGGGTTACTTCTTGTCAAATTGCAGCAACCGATGCCACTACGTACTATCTCAAACAACGACGTCGTATTACGCGATTCCCGTCTTCAAGAAATGGACATTTGTTCATGAAGGAAGCAATGGAGGATAACGGAAAGATGTGTTATCAAGAGTTCCGAATGTATCCGCAACTGCTTCGACACTTTGCACATATTCTGCGGGATGAATATGGCCTACGTAGTAGCCAACTTATCGATATCTACGAGCAAGTTGGAATGTTCTTAAATATATTGGCGCATGGAAAAGGATACCGCCAGGTGACAACTCTTTTCAATCATTCGTTGGAAACAGTGTGCCATTATTTTAAGGAGGTACTCACTGCCGTCGTCGCCTTTTCGTCACGTCTAATAAAACCAAAATCGGACTACAATGACGGTGAGGAGCCCCACAGGCCAGACCTCATGAAGCATCCGTTGTTTGAACAACCGCATTGGTGCAATTGACGGAACCCATGTGAAAGGTTGTCCTACCGCGCGTAACGAAGCGTGAATTTTATTGGCCGCAAAGGAGTCCCGACACAAAATGTGTTGGCCGCATGCGATTTCAATTTGTGTTTCACGTTCGTGCGTGCGAGTACCTCGGGTAATACCCACGACGCACGAATACTAGCACGGGCTATGCACGGACCCGATATTCATTTTCCATTACCTGGTCGGGTAAGTATTATTTGGTTGACTCGGGGTTTGCTCATCGACGGGTTACATGGCCCCTTACAGCGGTCGATATATTGTATCATTTTCGGGAGTTAAGCGATGGTGGATCGGGCGTCGTCGACGGTTTCGAAATGTTCGTGAGAGGTTTAACTATAGACACTCGTCATGCAGAAACGTCATTGAACGCACATTTGGGGTGTGGAAAAAAACGATGGCAAATACTGGATTGTATGCCTAGCTATTCGTTTCCGACCCAAGTTGCGATTGTTGTCGCAACAATGGGGGTTCATAATTTCTTGCGTCAATCTGGCATGGTGGATGAGGCATTTAATAGGGCAGAAACGGATGATGGCACATATGAAGTCGATCTGCCGAACGCCGATGACGAAATCCACGCCGAAATGCATGCACCGGAGATGCAACGCAGTGAGTGGGATCGACTTCGCGATTATATGGCACAACAAAGTTGAAACTCACCGATGTTGAGCAAAACGTGAATTTGTATTTCCTCAAGTGTTGTACTAACAAATAAATGGGGGTTCGATGTTTGTGTTGAATTTGGAATTAGCATATTGTAACGCAATGAGGCGTTCTTTGAATAAAAATATTCTTCCGCAACCCCGTTAAAAATAAAAAAAAAATTACGACCCAATTTATCGCGCACACTAGCCTAATGTTTGGGTACAAAAATTGTAGACACTTTCCACGTAGGCGTTGTTTGAATAAAAATATTCTTCCGCATTTCGGTGAAAAAAAAAATTACGACCCAATTTGTCGTGCACACTAGCCTAATGTTTGGGTACAAAAATTGTAGACACTTTTCACGTAGGCGTTGTTTGAATAAAAATATTCTTCCGCATTTCGGTAAAAAAAAAATTACGTACTAATTTGTCGTGCACACTAGCCTAATGTTTGTGAAAAAAATTGTAGACACTTTGGGTCGTAGGCGTTGTTTGAATAAAAATATTCTTCCGCATTTCGGTAAAAAAAAAAATTACGTACTAATTTGTCGTGCACACTAGCCTAATGTTTGGGAAAAAAATTGTAGACACTTTTCACGTAGGCGTTGTTTGAATAAAAATATTCTTCCGCATTTCGGTAAAAAAAAAAATTACGTACTAATTTGTCGTGCACACTAGCGTAATGTTTGGGTACAAAAATTGTAGACACTTTTCACGTGTCAACAATGGAGGAGTTCAACTACTAAAATGCAAGTGGGCCATTTTTGTAGAAAAGTCAACAAAAACTTTTTCCTTGGAGCTACACGTTTTTACCATTGGGAGGGCATTCTTGGCATTGATGTTAACTTTTGAATTGAAAGAAGTACACATTACTTTTTTATATTATTTGATTTGACAGGATTAATGCATTCTTGGGAGAAAATGGATACCAAACGGTCCCCAAATATTATATTTCCAAAAGAATATTGACAAACGAGAAATGATCTACTCAGGACAATATTAAAGATTTTCGAAACCTGATAGAAATATAGAATTTAGAATAAATAAGAAAAATGTAAAACACAGTGGAGAAAAATTTCTTTCGATTAATTCAAGCAACTGTTCTGGATGAAAAATGTCAAAAGATACCCAACTCCCAAAAAAAAAAAGTGTTTCGCAACTTGTTTGTTAAGAAAATTACAATGGAGGACCAAAATGCCAATTGGCCACTTAAAGACTACCAAGTCAAAGACCAAGGATGGGCCCCATCTCAGCATATCAAGCTTGGAGAATAAGGGTTCGTTTGATTGGCAAATGTGGAAAGTCTTTCTAATTCTATGTAAGTTAGAAAATAAAAATTCAAGTACCTCATATGAATGCATTTTCCAAGAAATTGACAAAAAAAAAAAAAGTTTAAAGTGATTGTACTTTGGAATTCGAACTTTATTTTCACTTTCGTATCAAATAGTTAAAGTAAAAATTGAATTCCTCAAATGTGACATTTTTCATGAAATTTAAACCATTCAAACGGACTCTAAAAGGGTTGCTACTACACGCTTGTGTCATGTCAAATTGATTACCAAACCAAATGTTGCCGGGCTACAAAGTCTCAACTCAAACCAAGAGAATGCAATAGACAGGACTTAGACTCAAACTAGGTAGTTTAGTAAGGTTCCATTGTCAAATAAAAGATCTCGACTCAATTAAGGGCGTGTTCGGTAGATATTAAAATTGGATTAAAATTGAAAAATTAGTCGTTATTGTTAAATTTTATTAGACGAGTGGGACCCAATAACGACCATATTTTCAATTTTAATTGGATTTTAAACTGTACCGAACATGCCCTAAATACAAAATCAGCATGGCATTTAAGCAACAAGACCATCGCAATCCAAGAAATGACACCAACATTGTGAACTGGCTATTCTCATCTTATCAAAACTCATTGAATTTTGACTGGCAGCAAGTCATAATTGGACTTTCAAAGTCAAAATAGTCACGTCTTCATTTTGGATGACCGAGCTTATCATCCATGTGACTTTTTGAGCACAAATTCAATGAATTTCAAGCTTACACAGTTTTACCAAAGTCCCTTATTAACTTTTGACGTCAACAAGTCGCACTGTAGAAGGAATTGGGGTCGCGAAGGGAAGTAGAATGAAATCGACCACTAAGTAAAAATCTAAATTTCACCTTACACAAGTTTTATTTCGCTTAAGATTTCTAGAAGTATTTGAAACCCATATATAGCTATTTTGCCTGGGAATCAAAATAGGTGACAAACGCCGTATATAAGCCACGTTCACTGCAAGCTGTTGCAGGCAAGCTGCCTGCAAAGGCAGCTAAAGAAAGAAGAAAAAAAAAAACCCAAAAAATTCGAGCTGACTTGGCCCGCTAAGGCTTGGGCCGAGCCTCATTTTTTTTAGCCGGGCCCAGCTCGGCTCGGCTCGGGCCGAAAAAAGCTCGGTCCAAAAAAGCTCGGGCTCGGCCTGAGCTTTTTTTTCCCGGCCCGGGCTCGGCTCGATTTGGCTCGTTGCCACCGCTATTCACGGTTAAGATATTACGTATGTTTGTTGGTCGAGCTGACTACTTACTATTCAACTTACCTACAACCATACGTTAATAGCTTAAACAATTAGAAGAATGACAATCAATATATTGTAATCTCTCTTTTAAATGTTATGTTTATTGAACCACTTGCAAGTCGGTTCAATGGGCTCTCCTTTCCGTCTCTTATACGGAAAAAAGTTTAAGGCCATGTTTGTTATAGATTAAAATCAAATTTTTAGTATATTTTGATAAAAGTTGATGGAATGTGTGGTTGAAAATATACGAGTCATGTGATTAAAATTAATTAATGTCTTTAACTTGATAGTAAAATTATATTTTAATTTGTACCCAACATGGGCTAAAACTGTTTTTTATTCATTGAAACAACATTAAAGAGAATCAACTACTTCGTTGTCTCTGCCTGGGTTTGACTATCAGATTGGATGTCTGAACATTGAATGATAGATAATGTGGTATGAATGCACTGGCGTGACACCACATACAACCAGTCGTCTTCAATTATGACCACCACTATCATCTCGACTCCTTTCACGCCTATGGAACTATTCAACTTAGTCATTGTTTAGATCGTGTTTGATGCACATTATTGGGAAGAGAATGCATTTTTGATTTACGTATAATATTATTTTATTGAAAAATGTTTGTGGTTGAAAAAAGTTTTGAAAAAATGAATTTTTGTAAGAACGCGAATCAAATAGGGTGTTAGTGGGAGATTAAAATAAGGTTTTTAATAGATTTTCAGAAAAATTGATAAAATGTGTATTTGAAAAATTGTGGATCTCTTGAAATATGTGATTAAAATTAATTATTAATTTTGACTTAAATTTTGATTTTAATTTTTACCAAACAAGGACTTAGAGCTTGTTTGGGAGAGATTTTTGGGGGAAGAATTGATTTTGAATAGTGATTAATATGATGGGAAATGTGTGGTTGAAAAAGAAGAAAAAATTATTGAAATTTTATTGAAAAATGTGTGGTTGAAAATGAGAATTGATTTACTGTAGAAAAATTTAATCCCTCCCAAACAGGGCCTTAATATGATAATAGACAATGGATAAAGTTGTTTGTACACTAGGTGTATGTACACGTCTCAAGTGAATAGTGTGCGCGAATATTTTATTGTGCGCAGGACCCCCCCTCCATGTGAGGAGGGTGTAAAGGATTGTGTGAATGATTATGTACATGTAGCATGATTGATAGCCAATTGCCATGCAGGCTCAAAATTTTGATCATATACATACATAAGAAATCTAAAAAGGGTTTAATTTCGTCACTAACTGTTATCAAAATTTTTTGTTAGTCGTTAAATTTATCGAACATATCCAAACCCTGTCCGTTTATCTATCTGAATCAACCCTAAATTAAATAAATTATGACAAGTTTATTAGATGAATACTATCGAAAAAAAATACACGTTAACACGGAAGTACGGCTGAATAAGATAATTAGAAACGAGAAATGTAATCTAACAAATGAACGTGACAAGTATATTGAGTAAAGTAAGAGAACGACGACGAACAAGTATTGTGTGCAGAATCTGACTACACAGCATAGTCAAAATCGTGCCAATTTGTGGATAATGGAATCATGTACAATACTCAGCCCCCCAACTGCCAATTGCTCACCAGTTTTAGCAGAGTCTTGTTTAATATAAAGCATTAATAACACAAAGCAAGTTGAACAATCAATATCATTATTATATTGCCTCATGGACATTCTATAATTCCTTAAAACTCCATCACCAATCAATTTGGTGTACACTTCAACCCCACTTCCCCACCCCCACATCCACCATATATATGAAATGAAAGAGTAATGTGATCTAGGGAATGACATGAGGGCAAAACTAATACGATAAGTCACACAGTAATGCTATTTAGTTCTACTGGAGTTACAATCCCAATTTAAGTGGAGTTGATGTGACATTTAACGATATGTGAAATAAAATAAGTTGTTTAATTCTACATTTGATTCAGTCCATATTTGGTATTAATTAAAATCAGATTTTAATTTAAGTCAATGTCAAATACTAACCACACATTTCATGAATCCCACAACTTTTCAACCACATATTTTATAATTTTTTATCAAAATCTACTAAAAATCTAATTTTAATCCCCACAAACAGGAGTTTAGCATGTCATCCATCGTCACCTAAACTAGGTTGGGGCCACATAGCATTAGTCTAAGTCATAGTTGGTAGACGGCACTCGAGAATTAATACAATTTTTTACACTTGCCCACAACCCAAGCTCTCAATATATACCAATATCAAATGAAGCAACCATGTGAACTAAGGAATTGAAGTATGGGCAAAACTAGTACCACAATTTTTTCCTACAAGCTTCTTAAGGAGCAAATTCATTCAACTCTCATGGAGATTATGAACTTTTCACTTCTTGCACTTTTCTCGTCAGCAGAATCTCTATTTGTCATTCAAAAATGGGAACCCTTATACCATTTGCTCAATGTTTCTTGTTTACTTCTCTTCTTCAAAGCCAAATCCTACATATCAACGTCTTCTTCGCCAGTCTACTTGGTGGATTTTTCTTGTTTGAAGCCCCCAAATTTCCTCAGAGTGCCCTTTTCAACCTTCATTGAGCATGTAAAAATGCTGGATTTTTCGGACAGTGAAAGTGTAGATTTTATGGCTAAAATCTTAACTCATTCAGGACAGGGTGAACAAACTTATTTCCCACCAGCTTTACACTATATCCCACCAAAATCAGGCCATCAAGAAGCTATTCAAGAAGTTCATATGGTACTTTTCCCAGTTCTTGAAGACCTGTTAATCAAAACAAGTATTTCTCCATCCGATATCGATATACTTATAGTAAACTGCAGTGGTTTTTGCCCAGCTCCTTCACTTTCTTCCATTATTATCAACAAATATTGTATGAGGGAAGATATAAATGTTGGAAATGGGTCAAGTTTGACCAATAATTCGGGTGGGACCCGGTATCCGTTTTGTGCGGGTCAATGGTCAAACGCGTTCTACTCCGCGAGTAGATATTCGAGATATATTTAATATCACAAAACCATTTCCGGATGAGTGAGAAATTAATGCTAGAAGTTGGCAACTTGAAAGTAAAAATCCTGGAATTTAAAATCAAGTGTGGGAACTTAATCCCACATAGGAAGTTGAAAGAGTTTTGAACCAATTTATATACCTCAAGTTTGGATATGGGTTTGGGCCCCAAGGGGTACCAATAGTCTTTGAAAGGGGGAAGTCTTAGACAATGTCTAGACTAGTCCAAAGCCCACACGCGCGCGCGCCGCCGCCGTCCGTCCGACCGGCCGGCTCGGCTCGGCACGAGCACGAGCACGAGCCGGGTCGGGTCGGGTCGGGTCGTGGTTGGTTCCTATATTCTTTTTGGACAAAATAAATTAAAATTATTTATTTAATTTATTTTTATTTTCGAAAATTGATTAAGTGAAAAGGTGTGTCTTTTCTAATCTATTCGAAACTGTTTGGACTAAAACGGACACAAACCAATAGTTGTGTCTATTCAGGAATAACTTTCAAAGAGTTGCAACTCTTGGCCTGCAGCTTTTGGAAATCTATAAATAGGACCCCGGTTTCCAAATTTCGTTCATTCAAAATTCATAATTCTCTTGTCTTGCATTCTGCATAACTAAAATTTGTTTTCCCGTTCATTGAGAGAGTACGAAACATTTTCTGGTTCGCTGTTCTTGCTGTTAGAGTGCTTCTACACCGCAAGTGAAAGATTGTTGTATCTTGGGAGGCGATTGGCGTCAACTGTAAGCACCGTAGCAGGCCAAAATCGTCTTAAGGAAATAGAGTCGAACTCTAGCCTCAATCTACTGTTTTCTGCAATTTTGTTTAGCGTTTATTCGGTTTGCCATTTCCTTCTCTTCGTTTTTATTTTTGTTATATAAGTCGCATGCTATATAATTGTTTCTAACAATCTTAAGACGATTTTTATAGTTAGTTTGTTTTATTATTTGCATGCATTTATATAATCCGAATTTAGCGTAACTTTATAATCTGTTTGCATGTATTTATTGATTTTTGTTTACATGCATAAACTGATTATTTAACGTCATCTATTTTAAATCCGGCTTTGCATAATTCATATTAATTACATAATATTAATATTGTGTTTGACCCAACGTTATATCTTTATAATCTATTAATCGATTATTTATAATCATTGCCATACTTTGATTATAATATATTCTGTTTTCGTAACAGAAATGGATGTAACAAGTGGAAGTAATGTAAATTCCCCTATTGGAACCAACAATACTACGGTTCCACCTATGGCTGTTCCTGTTCACACCACTCCGGTTTCACATGGAGAAAAACCGGAAAAATTCAGTGGAATGGATTTCAAAAGATGGCAACAAAAGATGCTATTTTACTTAACCACACTGAATTTGGCAAAGTTCCTAACTGAGGATGCTCCGGCAGTTCAAGAAGGACCAAATAACAGGGAGTCCCTTATCGCTTTGGACGCATGGAAGCACTCAGACTTCTTATGCAAAAACTATATTCTCAATGGGCTGGACAATACACTATATGGCGTTTATAGTGCTATGAAATCTGCAAAAGAACTTTGGGAGTCTTTGGAGAAAAAATACAAAACGGAGGATGCTGGTACAAAGAAGTTTATTGTTGGAAAATTCCTCGACTACAAAATGGTAGATTCCAAGACTATTATTAGCCAAGTTCAAGAATTGCAGGTTCTTCTTCATGACATACATGCTGAAAACATGACCGTCAGTGAATCATTCCAAGTGGCTGCCATAATTGAGAAACTCCCTCCTCTGTGGAGAGATTTCAAAAATTATCTCAAGCACAAACGGAAGGAAATGAATCTAGAAGAATTAATTGTTCGGCTAAGGATTGAAGAAGATAATAAGAAATCAGAAAAGAAATCTGGAGGACAGTTTGTGCAAGAAAAGGCAAACATGGTGGAATCTAGTTTAAAGAAGAACAAGAAAAGAAAGTTTTCTGGTGATGTTCCTAAGAAGGACAATAAGAAGAATACTAAGAAGTTCAAAGGCAGCTGCTACAACTGTGGAAAAACTGGACATCGTGCTAGTGAATGTCGCAATCCAAAGAAGCAGAATGCTCAAGCACACATGACTGAAGGAGATACCTTATCCAATGATATAGAAGAATTGAACTTGTCTGTTGTATCTGAATGCAACAATATTGGAAATCCCAGGGAATGGTGGGTAGATACTGGAGCTACCCGTCACGTTTGTGCCGACAAAGGGATGTTCTCTAATTATAATGCCATCGATGGAGAACAGTTATTTATGGGAAACTCATCAAGTTCAAAAGTTGAAGGACAAGGAAAGGTGGTGCGAAAATGACTTCGGCAAGGAACTCGTACTCAACAATGTACTTCATGTGCCCGACATTCGCAAAAATCTTGTATCCGGGGCTTTACTTAGTAAACATGGTTTTAAATTAGTCTTTGTGGCTGATAAATTTGTACTCACCAAAAATGATGTATATGTGGGGAAAGGTTACTTGAGCGATGGGATGTTCAAAATGAACGTCCTCACTATTGTACCAAAAACTATGAAGAATAATAATACATCTTCTTCTGCTTATATCGTTGAGTCTTCTTGTTTATGGCACAATCGATTAGGACATGCAAATTTTAAATCCGTTCGTAAATTAATGAACTTAAATTTACTGCCTTCTTTACAATTTGATCCTAACCATAAATGCGAGATTTGTGTTGAGGCTAAATTAGCTAAAGCTCCTTTTCATTCTGTTGAAAGGACTACTACACCTTTAGAATTGATTCATAGTGATATCTGTGACTTAAAGTTTGTGCAAACTAGAGGTGGTAAAAAGTACTTCATTACTTTTATTGACGATTGCACAAAATATTGTTATGTCTATCTTTTAAGAAGTAAAGATGAGGCCTTAAATGTTTTCAAACAGTATAAGAATGAAGTTGAAAATCAACTTAGCAAACGAATAAAGATTATTCGAAGTGATAGAGGTGGAGAATATGGAGCACCGTTTGAAGAATTTTGTTCTACTTTTGGAATCATTCATCAAACAACGGCGCCTTATTCACCTCACCAAATGGCGTTGTCGAACGTAAAAATCGAACTCTTAAAGAGATGATGAACGCTATGTTGATAAGTTCGGTCCGCCTTAATTTGTGGGGGGAAGCTATCCTCTCTGCAAATGTCATTCTCAATAAAATACCTCAAAAGAAAAAGGATGAAACTCCTTATGAGCTATGGAAAGGTCATAAGCCTACATATAAACACTTAAAAGTGTGGGGGTGTTTGGCTAAAGTAGAAGTACCTAAGCCTAAACAAATTAAAATTGGGCCTAAAACTATTGATTGCATATTTATAGGATATGCTCATAACAGTAGTGCATATCGGTTCCTTGTTCATAAGTCAGACATTTCAGATGTACACGAAGGTACTATTATTGAATCTAGGAATGCTGCATTTTTTGAAAATGTATTTCCATGTAAGGAAAAGAACGAAATAAGTTCAAATAAGCGGACTTATGATACTGCAAATAATGGACATCTAAACGATGAAGATGAACTTAGACGCAGTAAAAGGACTAGAACTTCTACATCTTTTGGTCCAGATTTTCTAACTTATATGGTAGAAAATGATCCAAAGACATTTAGTGAAGCAATGTCTAACCCAGAAGCTCCATTTTGGAAGGAAGCTATTAATAGTGAGATAGAATCTATTATGTCAAATCACACTTGGGAATTGGTTGATCTTCCACTGGAAATAAACCTCTAGGATGCAAGTGGATTTTCAAGAAAAAGTTAAAGTCGGATGGATCTATTGATAAATATAAGGCCCGGTTGGTAGCAAAAGGCTATAGACAAAAGGAAGGCCTTGACTTCTTCGATACCTACTCACCGATTACAAGGATTACTTCTATTAGAGTCCTTATTGCAATTGCCGCATTACATAATCTTGAAATCCATCAAATGGACGTAAAAACCGCGTTCTTGAATGGTGAGTTAGAAGAAGAAATTTACATGGAACAACAGAAGGGTTTATAGCTCCAGACGGAGAAAAAGGTGTGTAGACTCGTTAAGTCTTTGTATGGGTTAAAACAAGCTCCAAAGCAATGGCACCAAAAGTTTGACAAAACAATGTCAAATGGTTTTAAAATTAACGAGTGTGATAAATGTGTTTATATTAAAAACACACCTAATGCATATGTCATTGTGTGTCTATATGTGGATGATATGCTAATTATGGGAAGCAACCATACTATGATCATATCTACTAAGAAAATGTTGACAAAACACTTCGACATGAAAGATATGGGTGTAGCAGATGTAATTTTAGGAATTAAAATCTCTAAAACACCTAATGGACTTGTTCTTTCACAATCTCATTACATTGAGACCGTTCTTAAGAAATTTGATATCTATGATGAAAGTCCAGTTAAAACACCCGTAGACGTAAGTCTACATTTGGCCAAGAATAAAGGTGAACCCGTATATCAATTAAAATATTCTCGATTATTGGTAGTCGATGTATATTATGAACTGCACGCGTCCGGACATTGCGTATGCAGTTAATAAACTAAGTAGGTTCACTAGTAATCCAAGCAATGACCATTGGAAGGCGTTGAATAGGGTACTTCGATATTTAAGATATACCTTAAATTTTGGATTACATTACACCGAGATATCCAAGAGTATTAGAAGGATATTGCGATGCAAATTGGATATCTGATACGAAAGACTCTAAGTCCACAAGTGGTTATGTTTTTATCATTGGTGGCGCAGCTGTGTCCTGGAAATCCTCTAAACAAACTTGTATTGCTCGATCAACAATGGAATCAGAGTTTATAGCTTTGGATAAAGCTGGAGAAGAAGCGGAATGGCTTCGTAACTTCTTAGAGGATATTCCATGTTGGCCCAAACCAGTACCTTCTATTAGTATCCATTGCGACAATCAATCGGCTATCGGAAGGGCACAAAATAGTATTTATAATGGTAAGTCGAGACATATTCGTCGTAGACACAATACCATTAAGCAGTTGATCTCAAATGGTGTTATTTCTATTGATTACGTAAAGTCAAAAGAGAATCTCGCGGATCCGCTTACTAAAGGCTTACCAAGAGATCAAGTATACTGCTTATCGAAGGGAATGGGATTAAAAGCCCACTACGCATGAAGTCTTTGTAATGGTAACCCAACCTTGTTGACTGGAGATCCCAAGACCTTGGTTCAATGGGACAACTAAGTTATGAAGATTCAGTTGAGCACTTAGGAGTAAAAATCCTATCCATTCCTACAATAAATAAAGTGCGTTCTGCAGAGTGTGTGAGGTTAAGTCTTAACTTTTAATGATTCCTATAGCTTGAATATATCGAGTGGAGTAAGGCAGAATACTCTTAATAGGAGATCACCTATATAAGTGAGAAGTGGGGCCGCTTCTATGAGAATTATGGGGCTTGAATTCTCTAAAGCACTTATGAAACCCAAGAGTTGTTCAAGGCCAAAATGAACACAACCATGAGAACCTAAGAAATTGTTAGGAAGGTTATTGTGTGGTATCGTTGTCTTGGTTTACACCAACTACCGGACGGTTCAAGACATCATGTTCACCGACTAGCCAAGTAAATCCGATAGTATTTCACTAAGGCAGGTTCAAAGCCGCAAGCTACCTCTCCTGATGCAATAACTTTCCGTTTGTACTCTCTCTAGTGTCTGCATTTCATTTGCATAGTTTCGGTAATTTCCATTCATGTGGGGGATTGTTGGAAATGGGTCAAGTTTGACCAATAATTCGGGTGGGACCCGGTATCCGTTTTGTGCGGGTCAATGGTCAAACGCGTTCTACTCCGCGAGTAGATATTCGAGATATATTTAATATCACAAAACCATTTCCGGATGAGTGAGAAATTAATGCTAGAAGTTGGCAACTTGAAAGTAAAAATCCTGGAATTTAAAATCAAGTGTGGGAACTTAATCCCACATAGGAAGTTGAAAGAGTTTTGAACCAATTTATATACCTCAAGTTTGGATATGGGTTTGGGCCCCAAGGGGTACCAATAGTCTTTGAAAGGGGGAAGTCTTAGACAATGTCTAGACTAGTCCAAAGCCCACACGCGCGCGCGCCGCCGCCGCCGTCCGTCCGACCGGCCGGCTCGGCTCGGCTCGGCACGGCACGAGCACGAGCCGGGTCGGGTCGGGTCGTGGGTCGTGGTTGGTTCCTATATTCTTTTTGGACAAAATAAATTAAAATTATTTATTTAATTTATTTTTATTTTCGAAAATTGATTAAGTGAAAAGGTGTGTCTTTTCTAATCTATTCGAAACTGTTTGGACTAAAACGGACACAAACCAATAGTTGTGTCTATTCAGGAATAACTTTCAAAGAGTTGCAACTCTTGGCCTGCAGCTTTTGGAAATCTATAAATAGGACCCCGGTTTCCAAATTTCGTTCATTCAAAATTCATAATTCTCTTGTCTTGCATTCTGCATAACTAAAATTTGTTTTCCCGTTCATTGAGAGAGTACGAAACATTTTCTGGTTCGCTGTTCTTGCTGTTAGAGTGCTTCTACACCGCAAGTGAAAGATTGTTGTATCTTGGGAGGCGATTGGCGTCAACTGTAAGCACCGTAGCAGGCCAAAATCGTCTTAAGGAAATAGAGTCGAACTCTAGCCTCAATCTACTGTTTTCTGCAATTTTGTTTAGCGTTTATTCGGTTTGCCATTTCCTTCTCTTCGTTTTTATTTTTGTTATATAAGTCGCATGCTATATAATTGTTTCTAACAATAAAGAGTTACAACATTAGTGGAATGGGGTGCAGTGCAAGTGTACTAGCCATTGACATGGCTAAAAACATCCTTAAAACACACAAAGATTCCAATGCCGTCATTCTTAGCACAGAGATCTTATCTACCGGTTGGTATCCTGGAAAAGACAGGGCTAAGATAGTGCTCAACTGCATGTTTCGTACCGGAGCTGCAGCCATTCTAGTTACAAACAAAAAAGAAGCAAAAAGAACTGCAAAATATCAACTTCTTTGGAGTCTAAGAACCCTAAGGGCATTTGATGACAAGGCATATTACTCCGCTTTTCGTGAAGAGGATTCCATTGGATGCACTGGCGTTACACTCAGAAGGGAGTTGCTGCAGGTTGCTGGTGAAACCCTAAGGTCCATTATTTCTCTTCTTGGATTAAAAGTATTGCCATATACTGAGGTAATATGGTATGTCGTTTCCATAATTAAGAAGAAATTCATGAACAAGTCAACTGAAATTTATGTGCCGAATTTCAAGTCTGTGATACAACATTTTTGCTTGCCTTCTTCCGGGAAGCCAATTATAAGGGAAATTGGCAAAGGGTTGAAGCTTACTGAGAGAGATATGGAGCCTGCACTCATGACACTGCATAGATTTGGCAATCAATCTTCATCTTCAGTGTGGTATTTTCCATCTGCCTTGTCTAAAAGTTTAATGTGTGTAAGAGAATGCACGTATTCATTTATTTGAATTGAAGATTTTAACACATACGTCATTTTTTGGCTGGATTCAATTATTTTTTCTATTAAATGATTGGCATGTGGAATTTTTCATAATTTGGGTGACTGCGAGAAATGAATCCAAAACTTCAGTTCGCTCTTATGTCATGTAAATTAACAATCTAATTTCAAAAGCACACACCCCTTCACATGCATGTCAGAATCATTGTTTTTCATTAAATGCATGGCACTCGAATACGTTACTTAAACTAAGACATTGATTTACGCGCCTCCATACCATGTTTATCAATCACCTCATCTAAAGCTTTCATGCATTAGTAAAGCAACCTCTCCTTCCAATTTCGCTTCTTCAATCATGCCGCAAGCTGTCCTTTTATTTATTCAAATTCCGTCTTTTGATATGGACTACCTTACATGGAGGCTATACTTTATTATCGCTAAAATTTAAAATTTGTTTGGTTTCTAAATTCAAAACATTCTTTTACACACTAATTTATTCTTTTAAGAATGCTTAAATTTATATATTATTACAATTTGATTTGAAAATACAAAAAAAAAATCGGTCAGACTGAATCGTTTATTCTCCTAATTCCTTCAATCGAGCTTTTTCTTCTTTCATCTCAACATTTGTGCTTCTGCCTTTCAAACTTTTGCTAGCCCATAAAAGTTCCAGTGTTGAGAAAATATTTGCAAATGACGATGCACCCGCTAATATTTTATAATTTAATGTTGGTATATTGTCCCATATGATATATTCTGAAATACAATAAATGTTTCAATAAATTCCACCTTTTCCGATTTCGAGTTTCCTCCATGCACCCCTCTCTCTCTCTCTCTCCAACAT
The DNA here is from genome assembly GCA_035079005.1 of Fraxinus americana. Lineage (NCBI taxonomy): Eukaryota > Viridiplantae > Streptophyta > Magnoliopsida > Lamiales > Oleaceae > Fraxinus > Fraxinus americana. The sequence goes on along the minus strand of CM068710.1, from coordinate 33,317,815 downwards.
ATAAGATTGTCGTTCCTAGGCCGTCTTTTAAGTTGTTTAGGGAACAGGTTTATTTATTTAAATTCTTTGTCTTCATCAGGTATGAACTAGCTTACATGGAGGCTAAAGAAAGAGTGAAGAAAGGTGACAGAGTGTGGCAACTTGGAATGGGAAGTGGTCCTAAGTGCAATAGTTTGGTATGGAAGTGCATTCGGCCCATTTTTGGGGAGGCCCCAAAAGGAGCCTGGGCAGATAGTATTCACATGTATCCAATTGCAAATCTTGATGAAAAATAATAGCCATTTGATGCGAATCAGATTCATGATCAGATTCTTGAATCTTAACACTCCATTTTGTGTTCTGCAGTGGAGTTTAGTTGAATGTATCAGCGTCTCCTTTCAATTTTATTCATGTAAGCTTACTTTTAAGTTACTTATTTTATCAAATAACATATATTTTGACGACTTGCTTTCTAAAAATGTACCTTATAAACCGTCCAATATGTTCCAAATAATATGATGTGTAGTGATTGTTAGAATACTTACTGTTGGAACATATTGCATGCACGTAATCAAAACGATGATTTATACCATGTTGAGTTTATTTCCCTTCTTTCGAATGCATAAAATAAACCCCCAAACTTACATAATCACATGCATTTAATTATGGAGGTAAGAAAGTGTATATAAATCATTCAATATCCATCAAACGTGTTTGAATATCAAATTGCATAATAAATAATTAAAAGACCAAAATGTGAGGTTCATCGTAAATCCTATCACATATAAATCTAACTTAACATGATATTGAAATTAAATAAATAAAAGTGGAACAACATTACCAAAATTTGACGAAACGTGATTAATTTTGGCCAAAAATAAATCTGCGTCGCATTAAGAAATTAATCTGCCGCATCCACTTTTTTCTTCAATTCCAATCTGCGTGCCTCTTCCTTCTCTGCTGCTTTCGGCTTCTATGCGTATATAATATTCAGTCCACAAACCTCCAGCCGTTTCTGTCCGTGTGCGTGTATCTCTCTCTTCCTCCTGCGGCAGGGTCCTGTCGTGTATATATTTATTTTAGCCATAGAACCTCCCCTCTTCACATTTCTGTTTGCATGGGTATATATACATAACAGTGCACCCGAAATTCTGCAATTGAGGCCCAATAGACATAAGTAGCGGTGGCAAAAAAGCTCGGAGGCTCGGACGGCCCGGGCTCGGCTCGGAAAAAGCCCGAGCCGGGCCCGGCACCGAGCCCAGGCTCGAGCCGAGCCCCACTTTGGGGAGTCGGCTCGAGCCCGGGCCGGCCCGTGGCCCGGGCGAGCCTCCATTAAAAAAAAAAAAAAAAAAATTTTTTTTTTTTGAAGCTGCCTGCCTTGTGCAAGCTGCAGTGTCAGCCTTGCACAAGAAGAAGAAGAAGAGTTATCGCAGCAAGTCGCCCGCAACAGTAGCGACTTACCCGCAAAGCGACTAAAGAAACAAGAAAAAAAAAAAAAAACCCCAAAATATCCGAGCCGGCTCGGCCCGCTAAGGCTCGGGCCAAAAGCTCGGGCCGAGCCTCATTTTTTTTGGCCGGGCCCGGCTCGGCTCGGCTCGGCTCGGGCCAAAAAAAGCTCGGTTCAAAAAAGCTCGGGCTCGGCCCGAGCTTTTTTTTCCCGGCCCGGGCTCGGCTCGTTGCCACCACTAGACATAAGCCGCCTTTCAATTCACGTGTAATTAGAATTTCAAATCCAATTGCTAATTGAAGTCCTAATCAAACAGTAAGTCCAGCCAATTGATTTTATTTTTCTCCAAGTCATCACATCTTTAGAATTGGTACAATTTAGTCCTTCAATTTCTCTAGTGTAGACTTTAACCCCAAAACTATAGATTTTCTTTAATTTCAGCATTCTTTTTTTTTCCAATTACTTCGAACGAATCCATAACTAAAATAAAAGAAAATTAACCAAAGTTAAGTAAAAAATAATAATTTGACAGCATGAAACCCAAGTAAAATAACTTAAATAAGTGTACAAAATGCACTCATTACATGCATAATAATAAACAAATCATTACTTGCTCAAACGTAAAAAATGTAGAAAACGAAGGAGATAAATGAAGTGAGGTATACAAATACAAATCTTCTTCAGACGGATTTCGCCACCTGCACTGGTGTTAACAGGGTTAAATGGACTTCCGTATCCCAAAAGACAATGCTTCTTCCAAAATTAATATGCCCCTGTTTGACACACATTTTGGAGAAAAAATAAATTCTGGAATAGTGATTGATAAAAGAGTGTGTGGTTAAAAGTAATGAGAATTTTTGGGTTTATGTGTAGAATTATTTTATTGATAGAATGTGAAGTTGAGATGAAGAAAGAGAAAAAAAATGAGAAAGAAAATGAGAAGAAAATTGATGTCGAACTAGAGCTCACACTATTAATTTTGCCGAGCGACCCAACTTTTTTTCCAAAATTTAGTTTTTATACATTTTATTTTCTTCTAAATTGAAATTTTATATCTTTGAGCAATGATCCTTTTTTGTTTTTCACGACCTGCATTGAGAGTATCTCCATTCGCGTGGAAATTCGACATCGTAGACGAGAAATATTTTCTTTGGACACCAAACTCTAAAGATAAATTACAGAACATGATCATATTTTAATAATGCCGCTAATTTAAGTATAGCAACAATGTTTTAGATTTGTACATGGAGTTCTCTTGTATTTTTCTCGTATCGAAATCCCATTTGAAGTTAAGGGGAAAAAAAAAAAAGAAAGAAAGAAGAAAAGTCTCACAAATTAGAGCTATTTGTGTCAATTTCATTTTCCTCTATTAAGATTTTCCGGTTTAGCCCAATTAATTAATTCTGTTTTGCGTCGTAGAAACCTATTTTTTTCTTTTTAATTTTCAGGAAAGGGAAACTTGTGGTAAGGTTTGTTATAATTCGTCCATACCATGATTATAAACCTTTTCTTGAAAATTTTATTTTAGTAAATAGAAACGGGAATTTTCGTATCCACGTCATTACAAAATAAATATTCAAGATTTACTATGTGATTTTTATAATCTAAGTGTTACTTTGTCATATGGTTAATATTTTGGGAAATACTATATACCCAATTTAGACTCCATATATTCTGTCACTGAAATTAATTTTAATTACACTAGTATTAAGTTGATCATTTATTGTTGTTTCTAAATCATCTCAGAATTCAAAAAAACTTCATTGGCCAAATCGTAACACTTGCTTTTTGGGAAAAAATAATCATCTCTCTCTCTCTCTCTCTCTCCATCCTATATGAATGTTCACTTGTTGCAGAAATACATAATTTTTCGTTTTACTACTACTCAATAATTTTCTGATTCACGACTCAGTAGTCGATCCAGATACGCATAATTTGCATAGATTGGTTTAATGGAGCCCAACCTTGATCCAAATAGTTGTTGGGCTTCGAAATATTGATGGTTCACATGCAAAGCTACAGGTCTGATAATAATACTTCTCAATGTTATCACAACTTATATTTGAATGGAGAAAATTGCAACTACGGTACCAAACATTTCACCTTTATGTAAATTTTGCCCAAATCTTTCATTTGTGCCACCAGAGGTACCAAATCTTTAAAAAAATTGTAGCTCCAGTTCAAATTAACAGAAATCGTTAGTTTGCCTATTAGTTGACCAAAAATAAAAAATATGATAAATTGTTGACTATTTTTTAAAGGGCAAATGGATAATTTTAAAATTTTCATATGAAAAAAATTAAAATAAAAGAATTGAAAAACCCTTCAATCATCTTCACCCCACCCCCACCCAACCCAACCCAACCCAAACCAAAAACTAGTTCAGTATTTGATAATAAAATAAAAAATCGTCAAAAGTTTCACCGGAATCTCACCGTTCATCGCCACCTTCATTCCTATCACCCAACCAAGCCGATGCCAAGCTTCGCGATCACATACCCATCAGAATCCACCTCCAACTGGCCGTCCAAAAACTTGGTTGTCGGCCCATGTCTAATTGCAAAAAACAACCCAAGGATGTTCAAATCGGTAACCTCCCCACCTACCACATTCTTTACCTTCAAACCCCCAAAGATCTTTCCCCGTACACCTTTGTCACCATGGAGTTCCACAAGACTTCAATCTTTTGGTTTGACAAATCTCTGCTCTGCATAATCTTCAAAGCCCTAAATTCATCTCTTCGATGGATAATGTAAACCTTAGAAACAGGAAAGTGGAAGCATTTGGCCAAGCCCCAACACCATCACTGACACTAGACAATCGCTTCACCGATAATTCTTCAAGAAATTCGCAATTATTGAGCAATGCATTCATGCATTTGGCCTCGAAACTGTAAAATCCACGTGAAAATTTGCGCGACAGTTACAGAGCTTCAACATGGTGAGATTCCCACTTTTCATAGAAATCAGAATTAAGGTGAAAATGGAGGAGGTGGCGGTAATGCCGGCGTGGAGACGGTTGGTGGTGCCGGCGTTTGGGATGAGGTGGGAATGGGGTCAAGGAGAGATAGTCTTTTATCTTATTTTTTTTCCTTTTTTTAATATAGTTTTTATTGTATTTTATATTAAAATTGTATAGTTACTATTTTACCCTTTTAAAAATTGGTCAATGTTAACTATTATAGTCAACTAACGGTTAAACGAATAGAAATCATCCATTTGGACTCCAGGTACTAATTTCTGAAAGATTTGGTACCTCCAATGACACAAATGAAAAATTTGGATAAAGTCTGCAAAACGGTGAAATGTTTGGTACCGCTACTGCAATTATCCCTTTTAATGAAAAGGATTTCCGGTACAAGTGATTGAGAATTGATAATGAAAAAAAGAATCTCAAAATAATAGTTCTTACGTGCTACAACTGGATTTGTTGAGTAGAATTCTAACAAAATACCATTGAAGCTAGTGGCTACTCACTGACACTTATATGTGTCGAAAAGGTCCGACCATCTAGACACTTGTTTTGTATTGTTATGACATGTCTCGTCTTTGTCGGGCATGCATACCAAATATGTCTCAATAGTCAAATATAAAAAGACTGAAATTATGTCAATTTTTCTTGTCATAATAGTAATTGTCAAGTATATAATTATCATTCAAAACTAGGAATATCATAATCTATGTTAGCCTCATTCCTCAAGAATGGGTGGAGTGGGGAGGCATTACATGTTGTTACTGTTAGACTGCAAAGCATAGTCATTATAGTCGATAATATATCAGCACGATTTTAGTTCTAATTTTTCTTTACAAATGAATTGTTAAAAGAAAGAAATTAAATCAAGCATGAGCATCTCGAGTCTCGATATGTTGATTTTTTTTTTCAAATTAAATCAGAACTTATGTGAATGAATTATATTTATTTTTCAAATGCATTATAAACCACGCACGACTCTTTTTGCCCCATCCTATGTAGTTAATTGTTATATTTACTGCGCGGACCGCTTAGATACTTAGCAAATACAACAACCATCCTTTGTTATTCAAAATGTTCTACTAAGGTTACGAACTTCATAGGTGCCAAACTCATCCATTACTGAAATAATGAAAATTGAAATATCTCAATAAATTATGTCATTATAGAAAAAGAAATAGAATCGAAAAATATATGAAAAAGTTGTCGATAATACTTTTGCACATGATTTACTGCATCATATTATAAATAGCGATGAATCGTAATAAATTCGTTGAAATATATCGATTGAAAATAAATAATTGGTCAAATAAAATGACGCGATCCTAGTGAAAGAATTTACTAGAGAAATATAAAGTTTCTGGATCTACAATCTTAACACATAAAGGTGTATATTTATGCGAAATGAAAATAGAAAAAATAAAGTCGTAATATGAAATGTACGACTCTTTACATAATGAATTTCACGAATACTTGTATAAATAGACAAATTATCATGTGGTTTATGTAATCACAAGTCTCTATTTCATTAGTGTATGACAATGCATGAAATTTGACATGCATATAATAAATTTGATTATAGCCAACTTCTATTAATGTTACGTTGAAAGATTTGATATGTTTGAAGCATATAATTCAAGTAATATTATCATGAGGGGTGCGATGTACTCTTTTTTCCTTGACCGATGTTTTGCTCCATTGGATTTTCCTGCCAAAGATTTTGATGAGACAACTTTTATGGCGTATTCAAATGAATAAATGTACTCTTTTTCCTTCATTAGGATTTTTCACACATGATTTTTCATAATAAGATTTTAATGAGACATATTCTTTATGTAATGAATGTCTATAACCTAAAAGACATTTAACCTCAAAATCAGGGGCAGATTCACATGGGGTCAAATGACGCCACAATTTTTTTTTTTTTTTTTGAGTTTTTTTTTTTTTACTAACATTTAGCCCATTTGAAAAATACCCAGTAGCCCATTTGCTCATACCCAAACCCAAATTGCTATTTAGGAAAAATTATGGGAACAATACATAAATCAGGTTTTTAGTATTACCATTTTAAAATTAAGGGTTGAGGTTTTAAATTTCAAAAATTAGGTTTTTATTTAAATTTATTTATGAATTAATTAATAAATTATATATTTTATTAATAAATATATAAATGTCACATATCTATACAATTTAGTCACAATTCAAAAATTTTAAGGTCGCAATTGAAAAATTTTATAGGTCACAGTTTGTTCATCGATCACAAATTATAAAATTTATAAGTCACACAACTTATTTTATGATCACAAAACCTCGCAAATTACTTTTATTTGTCACAGATTGATAAATTTGTAGATCACACAGTATTTATTGATCACAATTTATTCTTTATTAGTCACACACCAACCAATTTATTGGTCACAATCAACAAATCATTTGTGACTACCACCAACACAACATCACTATTGTCTCCGTTGCCAACACTAACACCACAAAAAACGCACCACCACCACCACCGCCGCCAACACCAACACTACAGAAACCACCGCCGCCGCTACTACCATCAACATTGTCATCACAATCACCACCAATCCACAGCCACAGCCACAACCACAACCACAGCGACAACTACAACCACAACCACCACCACCATATCCACCGCAGCCACCGACCCCCCTAAAAAATCCCCAAATCGTGATGCCGCACCACGACCATCACTACCATCATCGCCACCACCAACAAAAGCCAAAATCAGCACCACCGCAACTTCCACCAACAACCCAAAACACAACAAAAAACCCAGAGATAAAAATGGCCTCCCGTGACCATAGATCTACAGCCTTGTGCAAGATGTGCCGCTGCCACGCATGGCTATCATGGGTGAACGCTGCGTAGAGGGGAACCGTTGTTGAGCGGCAGCGTAGTGGGGTTAAAGATAGACTTCGCTGTGGATCCAGTGGGGGCTCAAGACGTGACATCGTTCACCAATCGCTGTAGTCGCGACATCTTCGTTCACGGATCGCTGCAGCAGCGACATCATCGTTGTGGTCTAGCGATTTGAGGGAGAAGAGAGATGGTGGTGGTGCCGGTGAGATATCGGGTGGTGACGTCGGTGATAGAAGGGAGAGAAAATTGGTCGGTTGGTATGGGGGGGGGGGGAGAGAAAGAGAGATGGGGGGCGAGAAAATGAAAAAATTAGGGTTTGATTGTGTGTAGGATTGATTTAAATAAAAAATAATTTAAAAATTATTAATTAAAACTTGATTTATATATTTATAAAGTTGATTCTGTATTTTTGAAAATGGTTACTTAAAACCACGTGAGGCTGTAATTTCCTAAAAAATTATACACAATTCCCAAACCCTATACCTGTGGCCGTGAATGATTTCTTCTTCATTTCTAATTTATTCCAATCTGAATTCGCCCCTGAGTAACTGAGTCCCTGACCGAAACCTTCGACGGCGTTCGCCATCCACCGAAGCCCGCCATGTTCTTCTTCAATCAGTTCGCCATCTACCGCCATCCGCCGAAGTCCGCCATTCACATTTATTAGTTATAGGTGTGTTATCAATTCTCTATGCCAATTTCATCCAATTGTTTTGCAGCAACTTGTTTGAAGTTACTCTGCTTGACTGTTTCATTTATGTAGCCAATGCTGTAAATGTATAGAAGCAGAGATTTCATATTGTGTCGACTTTAGAAGCATTCTTTAATTAAAGCCTTAATTTAAAGGGCATTGCAATGATAGTTTCTAAACGGCTGAACCTGATCTTTGTTAATTGTTATTGTGTAATCCGAAACTTTTAATTGTTTATGAGTTTTACAGCAATTTAATTCCACTTGCTTGAGTCAACTGTGTTGCTCTATTCCATAATTTCCATGGTTTAGTTAACTCAACATGTCCAACAATTACCTTCAGCTTTTGAAATGCGCATTGAAGGGATCTAGAACAATATTAAACCGTGTTATATTGAAAACAATGTACTTAACAATATTGATAACGATATAATTATACGACGTTTTCAAAGTATGAAAACACATAGGCTACAGTTGTAATAGTGTATTGACTTATTTTCGTTAATGATATGTAGTTCTAAATATTTTGGAATTCTCATTTTTGACCCACAAGACAAATGGTCTAGGTCCACCTCTGCTCAAAATAATACTCTGATATATATGAAATTCCTGAAGAAATCAACAAGAGCCATTTTTCGAATCATCATATTACTACAGTCATCAAGTTTTGTCCATCTGAATTTTTTTGAAGACATTGCAGTACAAGATGTAAATATTGACATTGATATACAAGACATGAATAACTTGATACAAGAATTGAAATCAAGAGGAGTAGCTGTACTCTTTTTCCTTCAATCAAGTTTTGTCTCACTGGATTTTCTTCACAAGGTTTTAACGAGGTAGCAGTTTATTACTCTTTATATTTGTATTCTTTGTTATTGGCATTTTTGTCCCATCGGATTTTTTTCAAATAATGTATCAAGAAGATAGATATTTTGTAATGTGTTATTTAAAGGGGAGTGTTGTAAATATTAAGTTATTGGTGAATGACAGTTGTACCCCTGCAGCCCTTAATATTATTACCACATGTATCTATATTCCTTCCCCATAAGTATAAGGATTTGATTTTCATTATAATACACACAATTCTATTGACTTCTCTTATTCTCTTTTTATAACAAAAATTAATTATTTGTGACCAACATTTTTTTGGCAGAAAAAAATACAAATATGGGATTTCCTTAATATGGACAACTCTTAAGTACATTTCTCGTTTCTTAATAAAACCACCTCAATTGTGATCTCACTAAATTTAATACATTTTGGTAGGAAATCTATAATGCCCCGTTTCTTAGGCAAGGAATTCCTTTTTCACTTTTCACCTGTTTGATGAACCAAATTTGCCTTGGAATTCATTTTCACTCTTTTCCTTCACGCACCATCTTTTTCCACATTTCAATGAAAATGTTTTCCTTTGGTTTTGTTGGAAATTCATTTTCCCGCTTTTTTTTTTTTTGGACATTGAAAAAATTTTTAGACACAATGATAAAAAAAAATTATTACTTTTATTGACTATTTCCATGAAAAACAAAGTCAAACGAATGTTATTCAGTATGATAATTTTTTTTATTTTTGGCAATTGGAACAAATTCTAGACTCAATGCTAGAAAAAATTATAACTTTAATGGACAGTTTCCATGAAAAACAAAGTCAAACGGACACCAAACTTTCAACATTTTTAAGGAGGGAAATTATACCAATCAAACACAATTAATTACAATTCCTAATAAAATAATTTCTAGACAATTCAATTCCCAGTAAAACATTTTCATTCCATTCATTTTTCATATTTGCAAGCAAACGGACCCTAAAGGATCTAAGAAAAATTATAATTTAAGATTTGAATATAAAAATTATTAAATTCGATTATGAAATCTTATCAGATGAGTGATAAGAGTGAAGTATCCGTAACATATATTTGTAGCAACGAAAATGTAGAACATCAACCCAAACGTGGGAAAAGAAAGTACCAAGGAAATGAACTTTGGGCATCGGGGCCCACTTGGGCCAATTTTCCTATGACTTTTTGTAGTAAGACAACTTTCTTTAACCATGGAATGGGTTACGGCATATGGGGTGTCAATCACTCATAAATAAAAAATTAAAAAGCACAGAAGAAAGTTAAAGCCTGGATTCGTTGAAAACGTTTAACGGCTTAATCACAAGGCATCTGATTCAGTCAAGTCACCTTTTCCTTTTCTTTTCATCTTTTTTCATCTTTTTTTCTTTTTTTTTTTGGATATCCAGGTATTCTAGGTTACATCAGATTATGTCCTGGACCATCCATCTCCGGCCCCTCAGTGTCAGTGATGGGTGGAGGTTAACCGCGGGATGTATCCAAGTTGACCAGGGTCTGTGCACCCTTTTTTCTGCAGCTAGTTTGTCAAGATTATTGCTTTGATCGTGCTTTTATTTTAGGTATTAATATTTTGAAATGATAAAAATTGTGAAAATACAAAAATAGATATTTGGCCCTATTCGATCAAATTTAAGTGAAAATTAATAATTAATTTTAATCACATATTTTATGGGATCCGTAATTTTTCAAATATATATTTCATCCATTTTTATCAAAATCTATTAAAAATTTAATTTTAATCTCCATGTCGAAATATATATATATTTTTACATAATACAAGAGTAGATGGATGCTCCAAATTCAAGATTTAGTGGCATATGTTTACAAATTTCAAGAATCATATTATTTTAAAATATCTCAAACATAATAATTTAACCGTTACACATCCAATTTTGCATTAATTTTTATTTTGTCACAGCTTCACGAAAACGTAAGTGATTTCTCTTGTGTCAATGTCAACTCGACTATCAATCAGTATGAATTATTGCATCTCAATACGCGTCATTTATGTTTGTACAGCCTTTTTTATTTCTTTACTTGGCACAAGCTACATTCATCATCTACTTCGCCAATTCCTCTGTCATTAATATTTTTCTTGAGAATAATCTTTAATTCTTGCTATTGACTTGGAGTAATGATTGCTAAATATTCATAGATCCTCAGCTCGTCAATAACAACCCCAGCCAAAAAGTAAACCCAGTTGAGATTACCATAATGCCCTCCCGTCAATTACCACCACCTCCACTCCGCCACCAACACCACAACCACTTCCGCCACCTTGTTATCTTTCTGGCCTGCGGGCTGACGGCGACTTTTTCCCTCCTCATTCTCCTCGCTCTCTGCCTTCGCAAGTTCACCAACAAACGCACTTCTTCTTCCTGCGACACTGATTCCAAGAAACCCCCTCACAAACTCTCCTACTCCCTCCTCCGCCATGCTACGAACAACTTCTCGCCCTCCCTCCGCCTCGGTCAAGGTGGGTTCGGCTCCGTATACCACGGCACCATTAGGCTTGCCCCAATCTCCAAGAACATGCCTTTCCACGTTGCGATCAAGCTCATGGACTCTGGGTCACTCCAAGGTGAGCGTGAGTTCCAAAATGAACTGTTTTTTTCCTCAAAAATTAATTCTCAATACGTTGTTTCCGTGTTGGGTTTTTCGTCGAATCCCAGAAAACGTCGAATGCTTTTGGTTTATGAGCTCATGGAGAACGGCAGTTTGCAAGATTGTCTTTTTCAACAAAAAAGTGGAGAGTTAAAAAACTGGGACAAGAGGTTTTTAATTGCTTTGCATATAGCCAAGGGGCTTGAGTATTTACATCACTATTGTGATCCGCCAATTATTCATGGTGATGTTAAGCCGAGTAATATTTTGTTGGATGGGAGTTTTAATGCGAAAATTGCTGATTTTGGGTTGGCTAGGTTGAAGTTGGAAGAGAATGTTGAAGGTGAGATGAAGGAGGGTAATTTGGGTAATGGGGTGGAGGATAATGGATCTGTATTGGAGGAGACAGAGAGTGTGATCACAGCCAGTGGGATTGAGGAGTTCAATAATGCTCAACATCAAGTGTGCGTGGAAAGGTCTCCGGAGGGTGCTTTTCTGCGGGTTGAGGCCTCACCAGAGGTAATAATGGGGGTGGAATTGTCGCCTGAGGCAGAGTCGGATCCTGTGATGTCGCCGACGACAGTGGCTGCAATGGCATCACCACCCGAGGGTTTGGAGAAGACGAGCGTATCAGAGGAGAAATTTGATAGGCTTAGTATTGAGAGTGGAGGAGAAAGGAATGTGTGGAAAAAGAAGAAGATTTTTTCTGGGAAAGATTGGTGGTGGAAGCAAGAAAATGGAGGAGAAGGGAAGTCAGGAAGGGTGAAGGATTATGTGATGGAATGGATTGGGAATGAAATAAAAAAGGAGAAACCGAAGAGCGAGTGGGTTGGAGTGTCATCAAGCGCAGGAGTGGTTGGGAAATTGGAAAAAAAGAAGAAGGAAAAGCAGCTAGATTGGTGGGTGTCTTTAGATGAAAAGAAGAATTTGAAGAAGGAGAAGAGGAGGCCTGCAAGCCAGTGGTGGAAGGAAGAGTATTGTGAGGAGCTCGAGAAGAAGAATAAAAAAAAGAAAAAACATTTGCAGGGTTCAATCAGTGATGATTGTTATAGTGGGAATTGGGTGCCAAGAGACCAACTGTATGCTGATATAAAGAAAAAAAGTAGGAACAGGAGTAGAGGTAGTGTGGATTGGTGGTTGGATGGGTTTAGTGGCGAGCTTTGGAGAGTGCGGAGAAGAAGTTATGATTCCATCGGTGGGGAGATACCTAAGAGTGGTGGTATTAGCAGCACACCAAGTATGAGAGGAACTGTGTGCTATGTTGCACCAGAGTATGGTGGTGGGGTTGATATATCTGAGAAATGTGATGTTTATAGTTACGGAGTTTTATTGTTAGTTCTTATTGCTGGACGTAGGCCACTTCAGGTGACTGGGTCACCCATGTCAGAGTTCCAACGGGCCAATCTTATATCTTGGGCGCGACATGTTGCCTGTGCAGGGAAGCTTCTTGATTTAGTTGATCTGAATATTCAATCTTTAAATAAAGAGCAAGCCCTGCTATGCATCACCGTGGCACTACTGTGCCTGCAGAAGTCACCTGTGTGCCGGCCTTCAATGAATGAGGTGGTGGGGATGCTGTGTGGAGATTTAGAATCTCCACAACTACCAGTAGAATTTTCCCCATCACCTCCCTCCCGCTTCCCATTTAAGTTACACCAGAAATTTTGGTGAGTTTTAGTTCAATGCCTACTTCTCCAAGAAGAGAAATTATTGTAAACAAATATTTATTATGTGAAAGATTAACGTAAAGAAAGAAAAAGATGAAATTACATATGAAATGAACTTACGATTTTCGGCATGTTTCTTGAAGTTATTTTTCTCTTAGCAATGTAGATTCCCTTTTGGAAGTTTACTAATTTGGAACTTAAACCAATTGATCCAACGTCAATGTTTTTGTCTTGATTTTAGTATTTGTCTACTGTATTGCGCTTCTTCTTGAATATTTCTTTTGGATGGGTATTTCAATTTGTAAATCTCTGAGGGCCCATGATATTGATTAAGCATAGTTCTTCTTATCTTGTGAGTTACTTGGACAGATGCCTTCATAAAAATTGCATAAAACCTTGTCAAATTGCCACTACTTTTATACGAATGTCTTGTTACATGCCTTGAGAAAGAACGTGTAATAATATGCCTATATGAACAGACAAAAATGTCTAACAGTACTAAATTTTTCTGCTCATTGAAATAAGATAACTACAGAATGAATAAATAATGCAGTGATATCAGCAGAACGGCATAGCACATGCTCCTGCTTGTGTTATCCATCCTAAAATTTTAAGTTAAATATCAAAGGATAATAGTCAAGGTTGATGGAGACGAAGATTAAAGTAAAAAAATGCATTTCCTACTTTGAACACATCAATGCACAATTAGATGCACCTACTTATGACCAGAGCCTACCGACTATGCTGGAGTCAGATAACCATCCAACCAAATTTCTGTTGAAGATAAATATACATCAAAAGAAGATTGAAAGAGAAGATCTAGGACTGAAATCTGTAGAACTATACTCAGGTATTGCTATTACAGAGCGATTCTCGTTGTAGCAGGAGGCCACGTGCTCTAATTAATACCATGTTTGGATATACTTAAGAGTAAATTGCATATTAAACCTCCAATATTGGCCAAAAGTTAATTTTTCTTTTGGTTTTTGTAATTGTTCACATCCTTTTTATGTCTGGTTTCGTCCTCAATCCTTTGCTGCTATGGACAAAAACCAGATAAAATGTCTAACAGTACTAAATTTTTCTGCTCATTGAAATAAGATAACTACTGAATGAATAAATAATGCGGTGGTATCCGCAGAACGGCATAGCACATGCTCCTGCATGTGTTATCCATCCTAAAATTTTAAGTTAAATATCAAAGGATAATAGTCAAGGTTGATGGAGACAAAGATTAAATTAAAAAAAAAATGCATTTCCTACTTCTTGAATACATCAATGCATTAAAAAGTTAATTAGCACATAATGTCTCTACATTTCACTATTTTAGCAAAAAACGTTCATACCTTTAATTTTTTGATATTTTCACCAATAATTACATATTTAATGGAGCAAATTATCATTTCTATTCATTTTCATCAAATTCTCAATAAAGAGCCGTGAAATGATGAATATACCCTATTATTTAAAAATAAAGAAAATATATTTTTTTAAATTTCTAAATTTTTAATAATTTATTTGGGACTCGCACTTTTAATTTTTTAATAAATTTAATTGGGACTCTTTTGCACATTTCTTTTTAAAAAAATAATTTCTATTTTTTAAATAATTTATTTGAGACTCGTTTGCAATTTTTTTTTTTTTTAAAAATAATTTCTAATTTTCTAATAATTTATTTGGGGATAGTTTTTAAATTTTTTTTAATTTAAATATGATGGTATATTCATCATTTCACAGCTCTTTATTGAGAAATTGAATGAAAATGGATAAAAGTGAGGGTTTGTGCAATCAATGTGTAATTACTGGTGACAATGCAAAAAAAAAGAAAAAAGGTAATGACTTTTTTTTAGCTAAAATAGTGAAAGGTGTGGACATTATGTGTTAATTACTCTTTTAATAATTTATTTGGGATTCATTTTCGTTTTTTTTTAAAAAATTGAGATTATAGTTACAATTAATTCTTTATTTTTCTTTCTCTTATTTACAGAGAGGGTATATTAGTCATTTTACAATTTTTAATTGAGAAAATAGATGAAATGAATCTTCACGCAATGAAATATGGAAATAAGGGTGAAAATGCAAAAAATTGAAAGGTATGGACGTTTTCCATAATAACAGTGAAAGTTGAGACGTTATGTGCTAATTAGAAAAATTAGTGAGGACCGAGGTCCAGGATAGTTTTGGTTAGAGTTTACGGAAGTGAGAGAATGCGACATTCCAACAATTCATTATCGTCCTGGAAATTCCTATACGAAATAGATGCAGGGCTTTTGATGATTCTGTTGTTTTTGCCACTGAATTCTGGGCAGAAATCTTACCGCCAGCTTCACATGCTTTATTTTTTCTGCTCAATCACGAAGCACCTATTAATAAATCTTCATTTGTTGGATAACGATTGGTGATCGATCATGAAGTTTCCCATTTTTTATTTATTCATTTTTCGTATGTTGGCATGGTTCCCTCTCGTTTTTTGGTTGCTTACAGCAAGTGTGATAGGAGGCTGGGGACTGTTTGTGTAGCATAAAGTAATCTTTGGATGATGATATTGTTGAAGCATCAAATTCTGATTTGAACTTGACCCCATAAGACTTCATTTCAAGTCATCCATGAACATTTTTACTGCCTTGTGTAGTTGGGGAATAGAGATTCTCAGATGAACCTCTTTCACTTTGGTTTCTTAGATTTATATTTAGAAATGCATAAAAGTTCACAAATAACATCTAACCAGTAGTTTTTACTATTCAAACCGCTCATGAAGTTCTACTGAAGATATTTCGGATGTTGCATCTGCCAACTCCTAGTAGACAATATGACATCAATTCAATCAAACCCCATGTCCAAATCGAATTGTTCTCACGTTCTCAATGATATCCCCTCAAACCTAGTACGACATCAATTCAGTCATCTCAAGTAATACAATTTTATTACACAAAAAGTCTCAAAGACAGACCTCATTATTATCTATCACGTTACCCTATCCCTCCATCCTTGTTCTTGAGCTTATCCAAAGAGCATTATTCCATGTAATAATCTATCCATTTGATGCAGGAGGATCCGAGTCAAATGATGTCGAGTTGTCCAATAGCTCGTTGATGGCGCTTAGGTACCATGAGTTGGCGGATCAGTGCAAAAATGGCAAGTAATCGACGATTTTTCCTAATTGAGGTCATTTTTGGACACGTTTCGGTATTTTGGCCATAACTTTGGTTACGATTATCAAAATCGCGCTCATAACCCCAATTCGAAAAGCTCTTTTCGGCGCACACGTCGTGATTATTGAAACTCGGTGTGCACAGATTTCGAAGGCAAAATCCTCAATTTTCCCTTCTAAATCCCTAATTTTAGTTATTTTTTCCCTTTTTGGTAATATTTCGTTTACCTTTTTAAAATAGATTATGAACTCAATTTGAGCCAGATTTTGGGCTATTATTTCTTTTGTTATGTACTTTCTTCTGACATGAATATTGAGATTTTGCTATTTTTGGTAAAATTTCGATAATTACGATTTTCTAGTTATTTAACCCGGTTTATGTATTGTTTTCGCACGTTGGATGAATAATAAAGAATTTTCTTGTTTTCTTGACGTTTTCTCATGTTCTTCCCTGCTAATTATCTGTTGAAACCAGCCTACGGAATAATCGTTATTCTGCTCGATGTCACCATTCATCGTTCACCGACCATGAAGAATCACATGCTACATTAAAACCTTGATCTTCCATTTTCAACCACCACTTTACATGGGCGCAGAATTAACCACGAATGTGGACAGTAGGTGATAAAATTCAAAATAGAATATGTTAGGTTTGTGACAAAAAAAATTATATGATTTAGAAGTTTGTTGCATGAAGGAAGTTTGTTTAATCTTGGTTTTTAAGTACGATTTGATTAGGAATCAATTTTCATGGTGTTTTGGGAGTTTGATTGAATTAAGGACTTGGAGATGAAGTAAAATACCTTGGGACGAAGAGAAGAGAAAAAAAATTTCAGCATGCCCAGCGCCGGGCAAGGGGTGCGCGACGCCCCTGAACGATTCATTTACGTTATCTTTCATCTTCCATTATGTCATGACACTGCTTTTCGTTTTTTGTTGGCCATTTTTGGTGTAGTTTACGGAAGATGTCTAACATCTAACTCAATTTCAATAGTCAAAACGAAGGTTGTTAACTGATCACCTGGGAAATGTATTGTGCAGCAGATCATGTGAACGCCTGAATCGAAAATTGTGTCAAGCATAAAAAATGACAGAAAGCACAAAAACCCTGATAACATTTACTTTAATTTAATTTATTTCTCATACTCATTTTAAACTACACATTTACATAATAAAATATTCTATACATAAGCCCAAATTTTTCTATATTTTTTAACCAAATATTCTTCAAAAAATACAATTAAAAACAATATTTTTTAAATTTTAAGGATGTCATCACAGGGGCAAAGAATCATCTATTGGAATTTGTATAGCGGGAGCATTTCTACATAATATTATGTCCTTGTTTGATGATTTTTTTTAAAACTTTTTCTTTATGTACTCATTTTTTTACTACATTAATAAAATAAATATTCTGTGCATAAATTCAAAAATTTTTCCCACTTTTTAACCACAAATTCTCAAAAAATCATTATTCAAAATATTATTTTTCCCAAATAATGGCCACCAAACAAGGGCATATTAATGTAACACAGTATACATTTTTGTAATATATCAATAATTATTAGGGAAAATTGCATCAGCGGTTCCAAACCTTTTCTTTTTTGCAGACTTTACCTTAATCTTCACTTTGTGCCATCACATGTCCCAAACCTTTCAAAAATATGTAATAGAGGTCCAAATGGATGAACGTTAGTTGATTAAGAAAGTCAAATTTTGATTTATTTTGACCAAATTAAAAAGGGAAAAATGGTACTTTTGTTATTTTCCATATTAAATAAGTTAAAAAAACTAGGTTACAATTAAAAGTAAAGAAAATATGGTGATGAATGCACAACATGCTGCATTATTGATAGAATTGCTGAGTCAACCCGACGATGACTACAGTGGCGGCCTTGGAGTAGAACTCACACACCTAGTGAGGCGTGGGTCAGGTCCGCGTGGTAGCCTCTAGCTTGGCATCTTGGGAAGTTGACTGAGCCGCGCTCCATTACACTGGACCGACGGTAGAATTGATTCACAAAATCGTCCTTGGACGAAGAAAAATAAGTCCTCCCATAAGCGCCATAAGAGCGTGGGTCATAGAAATTAGTCAAATGAGTATTAGTATTTAGGTGGTGAAACGGGTGGTGGTGGTTGTGAAAAGTGACAATGACTGTAGCGGTGGCGAAATCATTAGGTGTTGGCTTTCGTGAAGTTTTAAGTGGCATAAAAAATCTGTCGGTTTTTTGTTAGAATCTTGGGTTGTTTCTTCGCCTGAGAGCATGATCGTTGATGGATTCTCCCATTCATAGTCCACCATTGTTGGTCCATCGTTGATGGGTAGTTATTTTTCTTGGAATGAGTGGGAGTTGAGGAGGCGGTAGTGGCGATTTCCGATAAGGTCACGCCGGAGAAGAAGGGTGGTTATACTGTTTTCATTTGGGGTGTTGAGATGGGGTGGGTGGTATTTATTTTTATTTTTTTGGGTTTTTTAACTTATGCCTTGTTTGATATCCAAGATTTTCTAGGGAAAATGGAAAATGATTTCAATTTCCACTCATTTGCCTTGTTTGATAGGCATTTTTTGATAGGCAATTTTTTTCCCACCTACTCACCTCACGCGCCTCTTTTCCTTGTTTTGCTTGAATTTCTTTTCCCACATTTTTTGTGGGAAAACTGAATTTCAGTATTTTTTTTTTTTTTTTTTGCAATGAAAACCAATTTCACAATCAATTGTAAAAATCTTTTAATTTAATGGACAATTTTCATGTAAAACAAAGACAAATGAACACTAAACTTTGATTAAAAAATAATTTTTTACGAATTTTTTTTTTCTTTTTGGTAATTGAAACAAATTTTATAATCAATTATGGAAAAAATTATCAATTTAATGGACAATTTTCATATAAAATAAAGTCAAATGAATACAAAAAGATCCAAAATTTAAAAATTTTTCTGGTGGAAAATTGTGTCAATCAAACAAACTTCATTACCAATTCTCTGCAAAACAATTTCTAGGCAATTACTTTTTCTGAAATTCATTTTCTTTTAACCAATTTTTCACAATTGCAATCAAATGGATCCTCAGTTTTTTAAAACTTATTTAATATGGAAAATAGCAAAAGTACCATTTTGCACTTTTAATTTGGTCAAAATAAATCAAAATTTGACTTTTTTGGTCAATTAACGGTCAAATGGATGATTCTACTGCATATTTTTGAAAGGTTTGTAACCTGTGGTGACACAAAGTGAAGTTTGAGATAAAGTCTGCAAAAAAAAAAAAAGGTTTGAAACCGTGGCTGCAATTTTCCCTAATTATTACGTGGAGGCAAATTCCTTAAGATAGGACATTAAAAAATAATTTGTTACAAAGTGAAGGTTTTTCTTATTCATAATTGGTCCAAGTTGGGACATTATTTTTTTTAACGACTACATGAAGATTATTTATATAGAGTATCAATGTAGTGACTAGTGAGGTCTTATTGTATCATTATTTTCTATTTGTTTGTGCATTATTTGATCAATTTGATATTGTTTGATGAGGAAGAAACCTTTTTTGTGTGGGTCATATGAAAGTTTGTTTTAACCCAATTAAAACGGTAAGTTGATCAATATTTTCATTATTTTGTAAAGAATAAGTGACTACAATAATTATCTTATGTTGTAATATGTTATTGGAGGTATTAATTTCCTATAATTCTGTTCTATCAAACAACAAATTAATGTCTCAAATAAAAATGTCACATAGGATGATTACTGCAGTAATTGATTATGAATAACATTATTCTTTTGTGAATTGTACTTGCATTACATTCTACTGTAACTTTAAAGAATCTCGATAGGGATAGTTTTATGAATCAGAAAATATTTCACTGGCTTGAGTTATTTAATCTGAATATCCAATTATATACAAGATCGTGACAAACAAATTTGGAAGGATTTAGGGAGTCAGTTTCCAACGGCTAGGGAATGTTATGGAAAGTATTATTTGTTATAACTTTGTGATCCTAAAATTCTGTGAGAGGCTCTTCATATAGTAACATTTTCTCGCTACGGCATTGCCTTGAGTTATTTAATCAGCATTAATTTGTTACTTAATTTGCATTATTTTATTGTTTCATAGTCACTTCTTTAGTGAGAGTTCATCAATGCTCGATTATAATCCATTCCTAGCAAGTGTAATTCCTCGATGATATCCCTATGAGTGTATACGAAAGCATTACTCGTAGAGCAGAGTTCCCAAAAGTCATCGGCTCGAGCCTTGGATCCTTTTGTAAACAACAAGGAGGTAGTTGTAACTCTTGCTACTTTCTATTCCTATGTTGTATTAATGGATAAAATCTCACATCAAATAAAGATGAAAATATAAATCAATCTGTAAATGTTTGAGCCACTCCTCTTAATAAGGATGATATTTTAAGTCTTAACATGGTTTCGAAGTTCATTAAACTCCAACAAACAATTCGATCCGATTAAGACTAAAAAATAAATACACCAATTTCAAGATTGGTCTACTCAAATGATTAATATATAAATCTTATCATATCATTCAAAGTAGATAATATTAATATTCTTCCTGAAAACTTCATTATATGAGAACAATTTCAAGAAGTTTCTTGTCTACTTCACATAATATTATTCAAAGCAGTTTAAGACAATGAAATAATTGAGTTCTTGTACTAATATTTTTTAAACATTATATAGCCAAACTAGGTTTCTAATTTTTTAATTGCGGAAGATTATCCTCTTGATACTGTTGTTAGGACACCGTTGTCAGAATATATAGTAAAGCCACATGATGCAACATATGTATCAAAAGGGATCAAATGTATATTACTCCCAAAACTTTAATCAAAGAAGCATTTATTTGGAAGATAAGTAAGAAGCACGCATGATTTCAAATAATTTTGGAGATGTAAGATTATTTAATCGGATAAGTTTAATGGGCTCTGATACCATATAAGAATGACCTCTTAGAACTTTATAATTCTATGTAGAACTGGAAATCTACGTTCTTTGATATAAATTATTTGTGTTCTCGTTATACCTTAATTTTGATGATGTAAATTTTTTTTTTATCACATCTCTTGATGTAAATCCTTAAAACTTTGTTTGTCCCTATCTTATCATGACCATTCAATTGAAAACAATAATATATATAATTCTTCCTGAAGGCTTCATGATAGGGAACACTTTTAGGAAGTTTCTTATGTATTTCACAGATTGTTTTCCGAAGTGATTTAAGACATGACTCCAATAGTTTGATGGACAAATACAATGCACCAAGCACGAATAAAATAATATTTCCTCCAATTGCATCAATTATTCGACACCAAAGGTGAAAAGTTATACTCTATAAAGTATGAAAACACATGGCTGATCAGGTTTTCATTTATATATTTTAACTCAATTTTATATTATAGAAATTGAACAAGATGATAGTGGTGGGGTCATTAGCCAACTGTGTTTGTAACTTTTTTAGTTGCCGGAGATTATCCTTTGGATACTGTTGGTAGGTCTTTCTATCACTACAACAAAAATAGTCATTAGCAACATTTAAAAGGCAACATTTATCAAGATCAGGTTTTCATTTATATATTTTAACTCAATTTTATATTCATATAGAAATTGAACAAGATGATAGTGGTGGGGTCATTAGCCAACTGTGTTTGTAACTTTTTTAGTTGCTGGAGATTATCCTCTGGATACTGTTGGTAGGTCTTTCTATCACTATAACAAAAATAGTCATTCGCAACATTTAAAAGGCAACATTTATCAACATTTATTGATAAATGTTGCCAAAATGGTCTTTTGGCAACATTTTCGTAAGTGAATGTTGCCATAGGTTAATATAAATGAGTTTTAGCAACGTTTTTTTAAAAAATGTTGCGGTAGACCACTTTTCGCAACGTTTATTGAGTGTTGCGGAAATGTTGAGTTTAACACATTGATTTTCAATTGATTTGTGAAGTGTGAATTGCACAATTTCTGGTGTTTAGTCATTAGTGATGTGATATTGCCTTGTGATTCTGTGAAGTGTGAATTGGAGTTAGTATTGCCCTGTGAATTGG
The DNA here is from genome assembly GCA_035079005.1 of Fraxinus americana. Taxonomy (NCBI): domain Eukaryota; kingdom Viridiplantae; phylum Streptophyta; class Magnoliopsida; order Lamiales; family Oleaceae; genus Fraxinus; species Fraxinus americana. The sequence continues at coordinate 33,295,512 of CM068710.1, read as the reverse complement.
AGTTATATCTTCTCTGTTTCAGACCTTTGTAACTTTTAGGTGAATTTATATGCATGATTATTGATTTTGTATTTTTGTTATCCTTCACGATTCAATGATATTTGGCGAGCTGTAAAGAATGCTTGTAAGATCCAAGTGATTTAAAGTTGTTGCAGAAAGTGCCCTCTTTGATACTGTGGTTGAGGCATCTTAATTTAGTCAACTCCCACTAGTTGCAAGAGGGCATTCTCACGTCTATTATTAACACTGATTTAGCAGCTTCAAGATGTATGCTCTTTTTCATGCATGTTAGTTGTATTGTGATTCTTAAAAAAAAAGTCAAATACTGGTCCCTCGATCGACTCTTCACTTAATATCATCTTAACATATTTCAGTGACCGCTTTGGATGGGTCGGTCTTTTTTGAAGGTACTTGGTCGAGCCCGCTGCTATGTGGTGGCCCCAAAACCTTGTTCAGGTGTCTTTATTCAGGTACAAGCTACTTCTCTCAGCTTGCGTTGGTCGAATGGTGGCCCCAAAACCTTGCTTCAGTCAATGCGGCAATCAGTGCATATATTTGATCTCAATTGTCGGATTATTTACTGGTGAGTCAATAGAGCTGAACTTGGAAAGTTTCATTTGTGTCTTTGTTTGATTGATTGTGTTGGTTCTTAGCCGTGCTTAAAATCAGTTTTTGAGCATTTCTCAACAGAGACATGCTGCCCAAACATCCTTAATGCCTGCTTTTTATAAGTTCAAAAGGATGCAAAAATGGATTATTTATAACAATTTGAATGTGTTTAATAATGCTCACATTACATAAACATTGATGAACAAACTTGTGAGCTTCTTGGAAATTAATTAGTGCTTGGAAGTTATTGAGTAATGTTACCATTTCAATGTAAGATTCATATATATACAAATCTTTGCGTTTACGGTGTCCTCAATTTTTTGCAGGCACTTAAGGAGAAATCTACAATAATTCAAATTCTAAAGCAGGAGAATGAAGGCCTTGTACAGTTTACTACTACATATGAAGATTCTACTAGTAGTGGTGGAAGTAATGTTTTGAAGTCTTGGGCTATTTTAGCATGATAGGGTTGCTTAGAGTAAATTTGTTTGTTGGGTGATTATCACACTGGATGGAAGTGCTTACTATCAATTGATGTATTACCATTTTGAAACTCATTTTTATTTAGGTGTTTTTGTATCACATTCTAATATTCAAGTGTATGGATTCAAAAATTTGTAATAAAATTATCAATTTTTATGCAATTTCAAAATTTGTTCATAAGGATTCATTTTCAATTTTGTCAATCAATTTGAGTAAATTGCTGTAAAAAAAAAAAAAATCCCTACGGCAACGTTTTTTTAAACGTTGCCGTAGGGGGTCTACGGCAACGTTTTTTAAACGTTGCCGTAGGGGCTCTACGGCAACACCTTGATTTGCAACACACGTCCAAACGTTGCAAAAGGTCTACAAAAAACGTTGCCGTAGGCTATTTTTGTTGTAGTGTATACTCCAGTGTATGCATAAAAAAGGGATCATAACTCTTAAAGCTTTAAGCGAAAGAAGCATTTTTCTGGAAGATATTTAGGAACAATGCATGATTTGTTATCTTTCTTTCATGATTCAGCCTATGATAGAATATTGGAGAAGTATGACTAATTTACCCTCGGTTTGGTAGATATTGAAATTAGGTTTTTAGTAAATTTTGATAAAAACTGATGAAATGTTTGGTTGAAAAGTTGTGGATCTTATGAAATGAGTGGTTAAAATTAATTGTCGACTTTGAGGGGCTTATTGCTAGGTTATTTAATCTAACAAAAACAAATTTTGTGAATTTAAAGGAAACTGATTTAAGATAACTTCTTCAAGAAGTAAAAATCATTCCAAACGAGCCATACTTTATTTACCATGCGAAGGCATTAAAATTTATCCTCATAAATCTACTTAATATTTTGTCAATTTTAGGCTAGAAAATATGTAGCAACATCGTTGGCTAAAGTGTACGTACGGTCACCCAATTTCGACACAGCAGTCCTGTAGTATTCTATCTTGCAAACTTAAGTAGGGTTTTGGAATCACAGAATTGGAACAGACAAATTTGTAAGTCAACAAAGGATTAAAACATGTATCAACCAAGTCAAATATACGTGTAGGACTTTAATGTACACATTACTTATCCTACATTCGACGTTTTACAGACAGACACTCTAAAATTTACTGTAGGCATTCAGCACCTTTGTGGGCTAAAGTTACTATATTTGAGAATTGAGAGTGAAAACAGATGAATGAAAGGGTTTGAATTTAAATATAATAAACGCAATCAATGTGCTTATAAATTATTTTTAAAGATTATAGTGGTTGGGTGTTATCTTGTATGTGGTTGTTAATAAAGATATTACAGGTCATCGAAGCATTGAGGGCCATAGAAATATCTCAGCAACCCTAATTATTTTCTTCTTTGCAATCTCCATTGAATCACAAGAAATTATGAGAATCTTGGATGATCAATGATTAAGATGTTTCCATTTCAACACGGCGATGAGCTGGTCTTTGAGCCTCCTTCTGTTATAAAACAAGAACAAATCCTGCCAGATCTGACACCGAATCATACTTTACTTGGTAACTTAAATACTAGGAAAAAGGGGCAACAGAGATCATCAATTATTCAAGAAAATGAGGGTGGAAGTACTTTTCCTGAATCTGATATTAGGAAACTTATACACAGAGATGTTGAACGGCAGAGGAGACAAGGAATGGCTGATCTTTATGCTTCTCTTCAATCACTTGTTTCTCCTGAATATCTAAAGGTGAATTCATTACTGATAACAGTGCTTTTACTTTCACAACAGGAGCGATACACCAAATTAATATGGCCTGTTGTAATTTCTATAGATTTAGTTGCTTTACGTCTCGATCTAAAATGAACAAAAAGAAGCAGCAAATTCATGTAACTAATCTCAAATACATTGAGAAAAATGCTTAGTTTGTTGCTGTTTTATGTATTTTTTCAGTGTATATACCTGAAACATGGTGTTTGTGGTGTTTTAGGGTAAGAAGTCGATATCAAATCTTCTGCAGGAGGCTGTAAATTACGTAACAGATACTAAGAAGAATATCAAGATACTAAGTTTGAAGAGAGACAAGCTAAAAAAGTTGTCTAATACAAATAACCTTAGTGCAGATGTTGGAACTTCTTCCAGTTATTTGCCAAATTATTTAGTCACAGTGAACCCCTGCCTGGATGGCTTGGAAATTTTAATCAGCAGCAACTTCAAAGAGGAAGAATTTCGCCTCTCCAAAGTACTGAAAGAACTACTTGGGAGAGGTTTTAATGTTATTAACTGTGTTACTACAAAAGCAAATGAAAGGTCTCTCCATAGAATTCAATGTCAGGTACAATTTGTGGGAGTGATTGATGTACTTCAAGGATTAGGGCTTCATTTGTTATGCACTTTATTTACATTTTATTCCTCATATTCTTCCAGGCCAGCAATCTCAAATGCAATGATCTTTCCAGGATTCAAGAAAGACTGAGTGACGTGATTAACCTTTAGTCGTGAGAACTCTTAGGTGAGTGTGGATTAAGCGCACAAAGATCATCAGACACATGGGTTTGTGTCAGTTCCTAAACATCTGTGTCGTTCTATTTCTCATTTCTGACAAAAAGTACTTATCATGTGTACTTTAATTTTCAGTAACCAACTTGATGTGAAATGGAGGTTTATCTACTTCTATTATTTAAAGTGTGCTACTATTCGCATCTCCTTCCAACCATCCGTTCTTTATAAAAAGTTGCTTCGCTGCTAGAGTGCTATGTGGTGTTTTCCAATAAAATTTGATAGTTTTCCAATAAAATTCATTTTCTGAGTCATATGAATGGTTACGTTAACTGGATCAAAGCCTGTGTTGATACGGATATCCCTTTAAATTGGGGATTTTACGAGCATTATATATGTTTAAAGTTGCATTACTGTGACATATTCTTTGTTGTCTAATGTCACCTTTGTTCTGCCCTATTCATAGTTTTTGTTTGTATCATTATTGTTTGTTTGATATGTATAAGGTATAACTTAAGAGTGTTAGAAAGAAAAATAAGCTACAATTTGTTGCATTTTGTTGATAATCAATAAATCCGGCAATGATGTTTAAATGGTTGATTAATTTTCATAGACTTCGACCAAGGAGTGAAATGTTTATTAACATCACAATTGATTGGTTCGACCACGAAAATAAATTGAACCATTGGAAGCAACTATTAATCTGTGTTGCCCGTGACCCATTCATTAGTTGGACGGTTCTTCTGTGAATTAGCCCACTTCGTGTCACTTGGATTTGGCCCATGTTGTGTGTTAGGTCCTTGTCCAATTTGTGTTTAGCGTATCATTAGCTGGCCCTAAAACTATATATACCTACTTTTGGTTGAGAGAAAAGTGTTTGCAAGAGTTTTGAAAAGGCGTTTTAGTCCATACTTTGGGTAACCTTGACCAAAAACCGCTCCGTGTCTTCTCATTCTTTGTGATATTACATCCAAACATATTTGGTGTTAATTACTTTATTGCTTTTGATCCAAATGTTTGTGATTGTTTAAACATAGGAATTAATTGAATTAATTACACTAATAATCTAGAGACAATTAATAAGTGAAATGTTACTTTTAATTGATTTAAATTCGCATTTTGGTCTAAACGATAATTTTCAACAAGTGGTATTAGCGCAGTATATACTCGGGGAATAATTTTCTCCGAGGTTGTTGGAAGCTCAACTTGTTATTCTCCAAGTTTAGCGACCGTGAATCCCTTCCTTGATGGTGTGGAAATACTAGTCAGCAGCAGCTTCAAGGAAGGGTTCTCCATCTCTAAAGTGCTGACAGAAAGGGAATGAAAAGTCACTCCATAGAATTCAGGCCAAGGAACAATTTGTGGATGTACTGCAAATATTAGGGTTATTTTACACGTCAATGCTTGATTTTTTTATACATTAATTCACGATAATTTAAATTCTCTTACCGATCATTAATCCTTCCAGGCCAGCAGTCTCAAATGCAATGATTCATAGGCTGATAAGCATTGCAAGAAAGACACAGATGTGATTAACCTCAGTTGAGAGATCTCTTAGGAAAATGTTTGATGCAGAGGAATATCAGAATTGAAGTCGAACTATAACTCAATTCTAATCACACATTCCAAACAACTAAGTCAACTACCAAGTCCTAATAGCAGGCTTATATATGACATTGACATAAAATGTTTATGGCTCCTAAATTAATATTAGAAAAGTTTTTTTATAATACTAGCCGGCATTATTATTTGGATGGCTTCTTCAATGCAAATACAAACGCCCAAAAAGTTAGACTTTCAAGTAGATGGCTATTAACAGAATCATCCTTGATAGTAATTCCAATACAAGTACTGCGTTCAACACTCTGATCTAAGCTGTGAGATCATATTCTCATATGGTCATATAAGAGAGGCTTTACTTCTATATCTTGATTCCTAGAGATTCAACAGCATTAGTAGCCTACCATGTCTAATCAAATCGACCCTACTGTTGATCCCTACGGCTACATCGGCATTGCCCGGAATCCCGATGGCTCTATTACACGAATTTTTGATTTTTTTGCAAAGACTTCTGCTTGTTCTAATGATGATTCGATTCCAGTCCTCACCAAGGATATTCCAGTCAACGAATCCAGCGGCACTTGGATACGTGTATTCGTTCCCCGGAAGGTACTTGATTCAACCACCAAAGCTAAACTGCCTCTCATAGTTTACTATCATGGTGGAGGGTTCGTCCTAGGCAGTGCAGCCGGTACTCTATGCTATGAATTTTGCACCAACATCGCTGTTGAAATTCAGGCAGTGATAGTGTCGCCAGAGTATCGTCTTGCACCTGAGCATCGCCTTCCGGCAGCCTATGATGACAGCATGGAAGCCTTGCAATGGATCAAAACCACCAGTGATGAGTGGCTAACAAATTATGCTGATTTCTCGAAGTGTTACCTTATGGGATCTAGTGCTGGTGGCAACATAGCCTATCACGTTGGCTTACGTTCCGTTACATGCGTTGACCATCTCAGTCCTTTGAAGATCCAAGGGCTGATCTTGCATCAACCATTCTTTGGTGGGATCCAGAGGACTCAGTCAGAGCTAAGGCTGGCCAATGATAAGATATTTCCTCCGTGTGTGGCTGATGTAATGTGGGAACTTGCGTTGCCAATAGACTTTGATCGTGATCATGAATATTGTAATCCAACTGTTGGAATCAAATCGGAGCTGTTAGCAAAAATCAAGGGCCAAGGATGGAAGATTTTGGTGACAGGATGTGAAGGTGATCCATTGATCGACCGTCAGATTCAGTTGGTGAAGGTATTAAAAGAGAAGGGTTTGAGAGTTGCTGGTGAATTTAGTGATGGGGGATTTCATGGTTACGAGTTCCATGATTCTTCTAAAGCTAAGATTCTGTTTGGAGTTCTTAAGAATTTTCTAACAATTTCGTGACTTTTTCTAGAAAATTGTATACGGGTTTTGGTTCGTGGGAGTTTTTTGATTTCAAACAATTAGCTTTTTGTCTCATAATTTTGTTTTATTACAATAACTTGGGTGTTAAATTTGAAGGGTGTCAAATTCATAACATCTTTGCTCATCTAGGTATTTAGGGATGTCAAATAAGGTAGAGTTGAGCCAAGCTCATGTTATGTCCATGTACCTGTATGAAGATTGTGTGGCACGATGTGGTCCATGACGGCCGGACCGAGCCACAACGCTTCAGTTTTTTTTTTTTTTTTAATTTGAATATTTTATTATAAGAAGGAAAATATTGAAATAAAATTGAAGTAAAGTAAGAAATGTAAAATATTAGAATAATTATATTTCATTGATTATGAAATTTCATACCACGATGGTATAATTTTGTTTAAATCTAATATGTGATGCATAACTATAACTTAAATATAAATTTGCCTCTTATTTTGTATTATAAAAAAAATTACAATATAGACTCCATTAATTGTTTTTTTTTTCTTTTTATCTTCATGTTTGCATTAAGTTCCTTGTCTTGCAATTTGATCGTGCATCTTCTTATCCCATTCAACATCAATCGAGTATGCTCATTCTCAAACAATACATGACGTGGGCTTTTATTACTTGACACGACAACATATTATAGATCATAGAAGAAACAAGTACGACTACAAATGTCAATTTGTTATAAAATTAGACAAACAGCAAGCAAATGAGGTAACATGACACTACTTCTATTGTACCCAACATGACCACCGTACCAGTTTTCTTTGAATTTCATGTGGACCAAAGACTTGCGCTAAATTTATAGGTGAAGTCTCTCTTATTCAACTTTAGCCAGACATCTGTGTACCCCGTCGTATTAATGACTCTAGATGTAGACCATAGAATTTTTAAATTTTGTGTTATAAATTTGAAAGCCACTATATGAATTATTTTCTCTACTTCCTATAATTCATTCACTACATTTACGACAATACTAAATTAACCAGGCTTTCAAATGAAAATTTAACTATGTTTGACAACCATTATTTTTTAAAAACAATATTTTGAACAGTGATTTTTAATGTGATTAAAAAGTAGGGAAAAATTTTGGATTTACGTGCAGAATGTGATTGAAAATGAGTATGTATAAAAAATGGTTGTCAAACAGAAACTAAGTCCTAAATGGAGTAACAAAGTCAACAAGTTTTTTTCTTTTGTTTTTATGTCATTTTGCTAAAACATACATCGTGTTAGATCAAGAATTAGCCTTAACATCTTTTTAGGTCACATAAGACTTGCATTTGACACAATTCATTTCGAATCACCCTAATGGATCCTAAACGTGATATGCGCTGGTTGTGGATTCTAGCTGGGTGCCGAATCCACCACCAAGGCTAACTTTAACCTTTCTACCAATCATATGTTAGATAGTGAAATGTCATTTCATATCAAAAGAATGTGAGCCCAAATGATTTTTACATGCTCAACTCAATTGACACAAATAACCTACAACATATGGTTGTAGCTCCAAAATCAATAGGCTGTCCAAAGCTATCAAAACTCAACTGTTATCTGTCAAGAAAATTGTGAAAACTTACGAGTCAATAGCTGGGTGAGTGAAGAATTTCAAAAATAATTATATCTTCTCTTTTATACATATTTATCGGAAATCGAGTTCCATTCACTTAACAATTCACAAAATAAAATTATATAATGATAATCAAGTTGTGAGATATTCTCGTAACATTGAAGAATAGTCTCTTGGTCATGATATAATCATCAGTTGAGATCCATACTGTAATCTCATCATATCACAATATACTGAACAACTTATAAAAATCACATCCTCTTACTAAAATATGTAATTTGATTATATATTCATAGACTGTTCATCATGCTATACACTCTCGACATAGGCCTCAGGCCCTTTCAGTGAACGAAAGTAGGTTTAAGGTTGGCAATTTTCCCCACTCAGCCCGGAATGGATTTGGCGAACCTGCTCCGTGAAGAATAAAAAAAAATTATTTTAAACATTGTTTGTTTTAGACATTTTTTGTATCAAGTGCTTGCTTTAAACATTTTTTGAATATTGATGTAATTAGTTTGAACATTATTTGCTTTGAATTTTAAAAATTGTATTTTAACAGGAAATTAAAAAAAAAAAAGGGGCAGGCCCGCGCCCCGCACCCGCCCCGAACTCGCCTTGTTCCCATCTCTAAGTAGGTTTCAAAGACTGATAACCAATTCTAGAACACGATAAACGCTCCTCAATGAACTATATGTACACGGTCAAGATCTCTCAATAAATTATAAAAAAATATCATGTGTACTTTTTTTGTCGATTTCAATATCCCATCTCTCTCACATTCCAATTCACAAGTAATCACTTTACAATCTTTATATTTCCAAAAGAGTAGTATTATTCATCACTATTGGTGCTAAGCACTAGTTCAGGTGACAACACATGATAGATCTAATTAAATAAATTTCATAACAAAACATTTTATTAAACATATCGTTTAAGGTCACTTACATACCACCTAATCTAGTACTCTAGCACCATTGACAGGGACGGACCCAAGGGGGGTCCTGGGGGGAGGGGCACGTGCATCCCCAACTTTTGAATTTTTTTTTTTTTTTTTGTGAAATTATGTTTGGTATCGATTGAAATTTAAATTTTAATCTAAATCAAAATTGACAATTAATTTTGATAACATATTTCATGGAATTCATAGCTATTTAATTTTTATCAAAATTTACTAAAAATTTGATTTTAATCTCCATCAAATAGGGCAAAATCACAATAAATTTGAATTTCGATAACAAGCTAATTTTAAAAATTCTCCAATAATCGTACGCTAATCGAATTCAAAATTGCTTATATCATCTTAAAACTTATTTCGAGAACTACATTATGGGCATATCAAATAGTTCAAATAGATATTGAAAATAGTTAAACGTGAGTCATAAAAAAAAAAGTTTTTTAAAAAAAATTCAATTATTTCATTAACATTTATTATTTTTGCCATAGAAATTTCTCAATATAATTTTTATTATTTTATTAGGAAATTTTATATGGAATATGGTATCAAAAAATTTCGAAATTTTACATCCGAAAAAGTCATATCTCATGTAAATTTTCGGATGCAAAATTACATGGAGTATAATTTTTTTAGATGTAAATTTTCGATTGTAAAATTTCTCCCAACTTCTTTGCAAGTTCGATTGTGCCTCCCTAACTTTAAACTTTTGCGTCCGTCCCTGACCACTGATACTAACTAACATTATTCTTCCCAAAAATATTAGTGTAATAACATTTCATAATAATAATGTAGTTGAACAAATAATTCATATAATCATACGTAACGTAACAGTATAATTAATTTTATCAATGTAAGAAAATATTAAAATTTTTGTATTCACAGGTCTGTGTACTGGATGGGAACTAATTCAGTTGATAGGCTATTTCTATGTATCACCTCCTGAATAATAATAGAAGAGTTATTCAAGTCAAAGCTCAATTCAATTCACTCCAGATCTCTTTATAACTGAAAAGAATTGCTTTACTGTAATTGAAACATGAAGCAAAAGGTTCAATCTTTGATTCCCCTTTCCTTTTCCAGACTGCAGCAATACTGTACCAATTCAAAAACAGGGGCCCCGTCTCATGCCCTTCTAGTTATTAACAACTCTAGAAGTTGTATTTTTTCTTATCTCCTCCTGAAATTGAAAGGTGAAACTTGAATTCCTTTACTTCTCCCTCAGCTTGGTAATTCGTATTCTGCCTCTTTCTTCTTTTCTACTTTAATTCTTTTGATCTTTGGTACCAATTTCAGAAGAAAGCCTTATTTATTGCAAACAAATAAGTAGTATTATGATGGTGAACGTGTGGTTAAAAAATAAAAATAAATTTTGAATTTAAGTATAATATTATTTTATTAAAAAATATGTGGTTGAAAATAAGAAATAAAAAAATATATTTTGAAAATAATGGGATTGGCTAGTCTGTTAATTTTTGCTAATTGACATATATGGAGGGTGATTGATGGAAAACATTATTATAAACATTGGTAATTATTGATATTATAATCCTTAGTCGGCGTGGCTTATGGATCGATCCAAGGCAATAATGATATATTCCCACGCTCCATTCTATAACACAGGGCTTCTTCACTTGTAATCAAGAAAACTTTGAAATCTTCATCCACAGCAAGTCAACTGCATCACCACTCTACCGTGTCGAATCAAATCGACCCGACTGTTGATCCCACATGGCCAGAAGAATTACATGTCGATTTATGCCCCTATATATGCCGCCGGTTGTGGAACACTATCCCACGTTACGTTGTTGAGAGAAATTGTGATTAAATTATAATCAAAATGAGTGGTTGGTCAATCCTGGTGTTGTTAAAAATTGATTTTTAATAAACTTTGGTAAAAGTTGATATATTGAAAAATGATAAAAGGTGTGAATTCAATAAAATGTATGATTAAAATTAATTGTTAACCATGATTTCGATTTTTTTATCAAGTTTTTAACTCTAACGAAACATGGACGAAATGTAAGGAAAACAAGCAAGTAGTATTTATGAAGATGTAAGTGGAATATTATACCAATCAAACACAATTAAGTGCAATTCCCAGTAAAATAATTTCTAGACAATTCAATTCCCTAAAATTCATTTTCTTTCCATCCATTTTCTACATTTAATCAAACGGACCCTAATTAAAACATGAAGCAAAAGGCTCAATCTTTGATTCCCTTTTCTCTCCTTTCCTTTTCCAGACTGCAGCAATACTGTGCCAATTCAAAAACAGGGCCCCCATATCATGCATGCCCTTCTAGTTGTTAACAACTCTGAAAGTTTGTATTTTTTTCTTATCTCCTACTGAAATTGAAAGGTGAAATAAGACCAAACTTGAATTCCTTTACTTCTCCGTCAGCTTCGTAATTCGTATTCTGCCTCTTTCTTCTTTTCTACTTTAATTCTTTTGATTTTGTAGTATTTTTGCACTGTTGGATGAAATAGAGGTGAATCAAAGTATATAATCAAATTGAAGGCCCGTGTTCACACGGTTTCCTTAAATCGAATTCGCCGCCTCACCGGAGTGCACGAGGTTTTTGTTCGGTGTTCGATTCCCAAGATACAATCGGTTATCGGTCCACGTTGCACTACGTTACCGACCTACGAACTCACCGTGTCTATCTCTCAAAGAATTTAACAAAGGAAGAAGGAAACAACCAAGCTGCCGGAAATGGAAAAAGAAGAACTGTAGGGTTGTGTCTGTGGTTGTAATCACTTGTTGTTTTGTTGTGTGTTTCTTCAACCAACGGGATCCTCTATATATACACATGGATGAAGGGTGTGGTCATTAAGACATTGAAGAGGAATTGAAGAGCACGGCTGAAACTGAAATATGAAATTTATTCCATGAATTAAAATCTGAAACTGAAGGCTGCTGAAACGGAAGGAACAGCTGCTGAAACGAAAACTGAGCTGCTGAAACGGAACCTAATATATCATTCATTTTTCATTCATTTCCAACATGCACTTCCTGTCTGGTACCAAGTTTAGAAGAAAGCCTTATTTTTTGCAAAAAATGCATTTTGAAGTAGTATTTTGATTGAGAATGTGTGGTTAAAAAATAAAAATAAATTTTGAATTCGCGTATAATATTATTTTATTAAAGAATATGTGGTTGAAGATAAGAAATAAAAAAATGTATTTTGAAAATAATGGGACGAAACAAGTGCTAAATGAAATGGGACATCATAGCGTTGGCTAGTCCGTTAATTTTTGCTAATCGACATATGTGGAGGGTGATTGATGGAAAACATTATTATAAACATTGGTAATTAATGATATTATAATCCTTAGTCGGCGTGGCTTATGGATCGATCCAAGGCAATAATGGTATATTCCCACGCTCCATTCCATAAAACAGGGCTTCTTCACTTGTAAGTTGTAATCAAGAAAACTTTGAAATCTTCATCCACAGCAAGTGAACTGCATCACCACTCTACAATGTCGAATCAAATCGACCCGACTGTTGATCCATATGGCCATGTGGGCATGGCTAGAAGATATTATAAAATCTCCATGATCCCCACCCCCCCCCCCCAAAAAAAAAAAAAGAAAAAAAAGTCGTTTACATTTATGTTTTATTAAAGTGTTTGTAACATGATATAAACTTTATCGACCAGTTTGCAAACATCTATAAATCTTTCGACTGACATATTTTACGAAAAATTTTACATCATTGTTGATGGAATTGTTTGTTACTAAATTATTTGTCCTTGGAGAGTTTTTCGTACATCTCAAGAATGTTGTAATCTCTTGTATTTAAATTGATTAGCTAAGTACTCTCATCACATGAGAGATATCACCGTGTTCGTTAAAAATGAAGAATAGTCTTGTTTATAGAATACCAAAAGATCCAAAATTTCAATATTTTTCATGTGGAAAATTATACTAATCAAACATAATTAATTGATAATTCCCAGAAAAACGATTTTAGACAATTCAATTTCCTAAAATTCATTTTCTTTCCACCCAAATTTCACTATTACAATCAAACATCCCCTTAGAGTTGATTGGACAAACCATTGATTACGTTGGCAAATGTGATCACCGCACATGATAGTGTCGATTTATGCCCCTATATATGCCGCTGGTTGTGGAACACTATCCCACGTTATGTCGTTATGTTGTTGAGAGAAATTGTGACTAAATTATAATCAAAATGAGTGGTTGGTCAACCCTGGTGTTGTTAAAAATTTATTTTTAATAAACTTTGGTAAAAGTTGATATATTGAAAAATGATAAAAAGTGTGAATTCAATAAAATGTATGATTAAAATTAATTGTTAACCATGATTTCGATTTTTGAAACCATTAGGATGAAAACACCTTTATTATATCCCATCCACCTCTAGTACTCACACAAATAAATAAATAAATCTCTGGTTCCTTTGCATTTTGAATTGCTATGGAGAAAATATCCATGTACTGATTTCTCGGAATTGGTCAAGACTTGGTTTTAATCGATTTCATTTCAACCACACAAATGTTACATAGTGAGCATTGAAATTTTTTGTCTTGATGCTAGTGCGAAAAGAATCTACTCTTAAATTAGATAAGAAGTCGGAAATTTGGGTTTTTTATGTTGTTCCTTTCAAGTTAGTCTGTATTTTCGTAGTTGGGCTCAAATTTGAATAATAAAGGTAGATTGAAGTAAAGCAAAACTTTATTCAACTTCAATATACATTTTCTTGTAACGTCATTATTAACAATATCCTATATCAAATTCACGTATTATAAAAAGTGGATAAGGTTTAGCTAAGATATACTCTTACGCAACTGATACTTAGACATGTAGAGGTCTCGAAAAATAAGTAAGAGATCCACAATTTTTTTGGATATAATGATAAAAGAAGTTATCTAGAACATGTTTATAATCAAAACTTGAAATATTCCAACTTTTATGGGAAAATCTTTAAAGCTAGTAGATGTGACGTTATGCATTGGAGGTAAGATGAGCACCAAGTGATTTGGTATACGTTGCCCTTGGGGTATAGTTCAGTGGTGCAAATGACGGGAGTGAGGTAGTCTCAGTTGAGCTGACAGCCGCAGTGTGAGGGTTCGATTACTGCCTCTTACAAGGTATGGAATTGGACTCTTTATGGGCATCAGTATGGCAGCTCTTGTACCCTTACCTGCTAAGCACATCCCGCAATTTACCTCCTCTACAATGCTCTAGGGACGGGACGGTGGGGGATCCTCAACATTGTTCTTGTTTCAAATTGACAAAATTGTTGATTATTTCAAATATATATTCATTTAATAACAAATTAATTAAGAGATTATGAAAATATATTTTTAATCAAATCACATTTTAGTTTCATAGCTAGAATTAATAATTTTACTAGCAATTAAGTCCTCGATTTTAAGTTACACAACCAATTTTAATTGGAATAGAATTGAATCGATTGATTCAATTTGATCACATCAAGATCTAATTGTTACATATAAAAATGCTCACCTTATCAAATCCGACTTTTCTTTCTTTCTCTACTTGATAGCAGTTGTCACCGTGTAATTGTATTGGACAAAATTAAACATGATTAAATAAAGATACATAAAATATTTTTATATATTGTTTAATTCAACGTACCAATATATCAAGAACGCTTTAATTTACTTCCATTTTCAAGTTTAAAAAGGAAGTGCGTGCACACTTTTCAACATATATATTTAATGAGATTTTTTTTTTTTCAATTTCAATTCTCCGTTAATATAGTTATTTTTTACTTTTCAATTATTTTTTTTTTCCAATTCATTCCATTTACAATTTGAACCCCAAAGATATTTTATGAGATAACAGAACTTAGGTTTAAGTCAAAATCCGCATAGTTAACAATTTCACCGATCCATGTGTCCGTCTTGCCGTCCCCACTGCACCACCGAGATTCGATAAACACGCGAATTTTCATTCTCCTTCTTCTTATCGTTTCTCGATCTTTAATCAAACCACCCACCTGTCACTCCCTCTTTCTCTCTCTACTCTGTGTTCTCTATGTAATTTTCTTGGCCCCAAGCTCACATTTTTCTTTGAAGAACTGCTGATTATTGTATTAAAACTTATAACAATAACGTGGCTGAAAATCCCATTTCAGGTACATCTACTTCTCTTTCTTAATTTCTTGCGTATCGAAGTACGGTAAATTTTTTGTGTAGTTATTAGATCTTTGAATTTTGATCAAGATACACAGCTTTCTTGGATGATCTTTTTGTTTTTATGATCTTTAGTCTTAACGTCTTTTTAGGCTACATCAGACTTTGCAATGTTGAATGGTGATAATGATATGAGACCAAACTTGAATCCCTTTACTTCTTCCTAAGTTTGGTGATTCGTCTTCTGCCTCTTTGCTTCAAGAAGACTTCAACATGTGAAGACAATCCACCTCCTGGACCTGGACCTGGGCATTTTCATTTTGTGTTTTTCATTTCCTTTTTCTTTTCGCTTGATAAATTTGACCTCAACTTAGACTTTGACTTAAACTTTACTAAAGCCCTGTCAAAAAATAATGGGTTGAATTGTGATTTAATATTAAACGTAAAATCAAAAATTCTTCTTATTTTTTAACTACACATTCTTCCCATCAGTCACTATTTCAGAATTTATTCTTCTCCAAGGTGTCAAATACACCCATATGTGATTGAAAAATAGGGAATTTTTTTTATTTACGCGTAAAATTTTTATTGTGTGAATGTATATTTTACAATAAGTATGTAAAAAATAAGTTTTCAGATAATGGCGGTCAAGACTAAATGAAATGGGATATCACTGCATGGCTTATGGATCAATCCAAGGCATTATTATAAACATTGGTAGTATATGATATTATAATCCATAGTCCGCATGGCTTATGGATCAATCCAAGGCAATAATAGCATATTCTAACGCTCCATTCTATAAAACAGGGCTTTTTCACTTGTAATCAAGAAAACTTCGAAATCTTCATCCACAGCAACTCATTTGCATCACCACTCTACCATGTCGAATCCAATCGACCCGAATGTTGATCCATATGGCTATATGGGCATGGCTAGAAATCCCGACGGGTCTATCACACGTATATTTGAAGTTTCTACCACCACTCCTGCTTGTTCTAATCCGAGTGATTCAAGTCCCGTCCTAACTAAGGACATCCCTGTTAACGAATCAAACAAAACTTGGGTTCGTATATTCCTTCCCCGTAAAGTATTCGATTCTGACCAAGCCGAGAAATTACCGGTTATAGTGTATTACCACGGTGGCGGGTTGGTTCTGCTCAGTGCAGCCACTACCGTGTTCCATGAATTTTGTTGCAAAGCGGCGATTGAAATACCAGCAGTGGTAGTATCAATGGAGTATCGTCTTGCCCCAGAACACCGCCTTCCGGCAGCCTATGAAGACTGCATGGAAGCCTTGCAGTGGTTCAAAATCACCAGTGATGAGTGGCTAACAAAATATGCTGATTTCTCGAAGTGTTATCTCATGGGATGTAGTGCCGGTGGGAACATAGCCTATCATACTGGCTTACGTGCGGTTGGATGTGTTGATGATCTCAATCCTGTGAAGATCAAAGGGTTGATATTGCAACAACCATTCTTTGGTGGGAAAGAGAGGACTTCGTCAGAATTAAGGCTAATCAATGATAAGGTGATTCCACCTTGTGCGACTGACATAATGTGGGAACTTGCTTTGCCAGTAGGCGTTGACCGTGATCACGAGTATTGTAATCCAATAGTGGGAATGAAATCGGAGGTTTTGGAACAAATCAAGGAGCAGGGATGGAAGATCTTGATCACGGGGAGTGAGGGGGATCCCATGATCGATCGTCAAATTGAGCTCGCCAAGGTACTTAAAGAAAAGGGTTTGAGGGTCCTGGAGGAATTCAACGAAGGAGGATTTCATGGTTACGGGATATATGATCTCTCGGTGTTCTCAAGAATTTTATAAAATCTTTGTAATTTTTAAAAAATAAAATGAAATTGTTTACCTCTCTGTTTTATTAAAAGTGATTGTAACATTATAACCTTTATCGAGCATTTTGCGAGCATCTATAAATGTTTTGACATTTTATATTTTGATATTCTTCACAATATTCCAATAAAGCTATATTAATATGATAAATCTAACATGTTATATTTCGATATTATTCGTAATAAAGTTTTGACATTCCATATATTGGTGATTTCATCGTGACTTTAATCTGAACAAATACATTCTTTAGTGATGTAAGATGTTATTGAGCTATCACACTAACGAACAAGTTCTCGAATGGAATATTTTAAAGTTGTGATAGATGTACACTCAATCCCCTATCTAATGGATTACACTCTTCACACATGGAGGGGGGTCCACGAATATTTTATTGTGTATGGGCCCCCTCTATGTGAGGGGGGGTGTAGTGTACATTTAGACTAATCCTAGTTTAAAACGGAAGTTGCAATTCCAACTTCAACGCACGCAAAACTCTATAAAAACCTGATAACGAAAAGATAGAAATTTAGACAGAAATACTATTTAAAAAATAATTAATTTTTTTTAATAAGTTTTTAATGGTTCCATAACTTAATAATGACGTATGATGTATACTCTCTCTCTCTCACTTAATTTCATTTCATTCAATTCAACCAATATTTTAACGTACTAAATATATCTTAAAAACATAATCGTGCGAAATATACGAACAAAACATGTTTGCCACTGAAAATGATGAGTGGCCATGTGTTAGGTTTTGGGTGATTCTTGTTAATGGAACATTGTTACAGGTAAAGACAACCGATAAAATAAATAATTTTCAGAAATTGTTTTAAAACTTTAAATAGATCATTCTGGCAATCTCAAAAAAAAAAAAAAACCTTTAACTGAGAGAAAAAATAGAGAAATAAATCCCCAGTGGAACACCCTTAAAAAGAGTGCAAACATCACTAGTAAAAAGTCATTTATACTGTTTTCAAACACATTAATTGAACCAAATTATGAATTGAAATTTAGTGTTTTTTTTTTCCCTGTAGAAAGTACGTCTTACGCTAATTTTTTTAAAAGACAACTCGGTTTTTTGGTTTAATCATGTGGAACGCATGATATTTAATTAATGGTAAAAAAAGAGTAATTAACACAAAACGTCCATACCTTTTAATTTTTAGCATTTCAACCATATTTACACATTTCATTGCGAAAATCAACATTTCGTTTATTTGCTGTCAACTCTTCCATTAATTGAATGCCTGTACTCAGTTTTCCTTTCAAATATGAAAGGTAAAATCGTCTAACACATTTTTTTCCCGCCTTAACCTGGTTATTCAATAAAAAAACTAAAAAAAGAAACAAGCTTGTGTGTTTCAAGTTCTTGAATTTGAAATGAAGTGCGTTCAGGTAATTGTTTGCATTTTTCATTTTTCCATAATTGCTCTCATCCTCCATTACTCTCCACAATAAAACACTATCAGAAATCATAAAACTCATTTTCCTAAAATTCTGAATCTTGAACTGGAGTTTCCATTGCTCTCATCCTCCATTATTCTCTCTAGAATTACTCTTTTGCTAGAAAGAATAGATGTTCTTTATTCCCATGAGGATACTAGTCCTACATGTAAGCAACTGGCACGTGAACGCCTCATCTAAAAGCTTTTAAAATTGTAGAGAGGAGAAATATTTATTTACATCTTATCTTTAAAATGTTCATCACAGATTCATTTTTTTTTTTATCAGAGGCCTGACATGTATAATTCTTATAAAAGGTGGGACGTGTTCAGATTTTTCCTAAGCTTTTTTTTTTTTTTGTTATGAAGTTATAGCTTTGTTTCATATTCCCAATCCCCATCATGTCCAGATCTCCCCAGGCATATTCCTTTAAGGGATGTTTGGTGAGGTGAATTAGACTGCTCGATATGGTAATGTATTGAAAAGGAAAAGAGAATTTATTGTAGTGCCTAATTTTGGATTTATGGATGCGAAAGCTGGGTGTCAAATTTAAATTATTAATTTATTACCATGCCCTATCTTGAAACTCTAGTGTTCCCTTCTGATTCTCATTCTGTCTCAAAGTCTTCATTTCTGCTGGATCACACCCATTAGGATTCATCTAACCAAGATCGAGTAAACTGGAATATTGCTGTTATTGCTTGCTTTTGTCTACAGATTTGGACTGTGTAGCTCTTATTTTTAGAGATGTATAACATTTGATGCGACTCTTGCAGGATGAGAAGCGGTTAAGAGATGGTGCCCTTGTTTTCACAAAAAAATGGTGCTATTCCCGCTCTGCCTACAAAACAAGCAGTCCAACAAATAATAGCAGAAGCCGCTGCATAAGAAATAACACATGCTTCTTTTCATCCTCTCTTTTCAGTCGAGCATGCTTGTATCCGAGTTTTACGAGTAGACGGGGAACATTCCAAAAATCGAAAGGAAAAATCCTCAGAAAATTATACTAGAATAAAAAATTTGTAACATCCTGGGATGTTAGATTTGTCTAGATTACCAGAATATGTTGTTCTTTGCCTGTTCAATCAGTTTCAGGATGCAATAATGCATTTTCATGAAGTACAATAATACAAGCAAATCAAGTGTAAACTTGTTAACTGAGTGTGGGAATTCCACCTTTGGAATTACATTTGACATAATCGTACATCATCTTTCACATTGCGCACATTTAATCTAACAATTATAACACTTTCATGTCATTAATTTGTCAATCATTGTGTCAATCGAGTTGTACAAATAGCTTAATTCTTTTTGAAAATGATTGTGTGAAAAGTAATTTTTTGAGAAATGTATGGTTAAAAAGTTTTTTAAAAAAATTATAAATTTACTGTATAAAATTATTTTACTGAATAATACTTGATTTAAGAATGAGATTGGAAAAAATATATTTTAAAAATCCCTAGCTTATACAACATTACAATTGTGACCTCGTCTAAGTAGGGATGGCAATTCTAACTGTTAAAATCGAAAACCGCGGTTAACCGAACCGAATGGGGGAAAAAAATTGAACTGATGGTGCAATGAGGCGGTTATGGTTTTGATTTTAATGAACCGCTTCATTTAGGGACGGGTATGATATTTAGCAATGGTGCACCACCCCGAACCGATTACCCATTAAAAAAATTTAATTGGACTTTCCATCATTCTTTCTCAAAATTAATTGAGCAATTTTGACAATTGGACTTCCCAAAATTCCAGCCCAATTAATATTAAGTAAACCAATAATGAATAACCTAACACTATTTATAGTTTTTAACCCAGTCTTCTTCCGAGATAATCCAATTTAAGTATACAACCTACACGTTAAAAGTTAAAACAATGTCATGTGACTTCTGTCGTAATCCTACAGTCTCCACTTCTCTTCCGCTCAGATCCGTTGCCGCTCTGCCTCAGCTCTCTCTCACCATCATCGCTCGCCATTGAGAAGGCGATTAAGAATTGACGGGTTATCTTTCCTCAGCTGCTTCTCGTTGCACTTAGATAATATGAGATGTTTCTTCTTTCTATAGTGACAGCTTTGAAAAGCGACAAGGAAAATCTCGCCCTCATGCTCGAAGAAAGATCCTTACATCCCTCACAAGGAAAATCCTGCCCTCTTTCTCGTAAGTGTCGATTTCTTCCTCCCTAGTTTTGGGATGATTATGAGTGTTCTTGATGATTCTGATGTTTAGTTTTTGGAATTGTACATATTTGAGATCTTGAGATTTGTTTAATTTGGCAGTATTTCTATTGAATCTGCAATGGTTAATGAAGAAGAATCTATGAAGTTTGGTTTTCAATTAACATTGGTAGTTTAATGATTAGTTTTGGTTTTTTCTCCAATTACCCCAATTCCGATCAATTTTGAGTTTTCATGATGCATCCGAGCTTTATTTTTCACAATTTATCATGTTCACAATTTTAGGATACGTTTGATTTATCAATCTTTCAATTGAATCTGTAATGGGCATTACATAAAAATTGATAAAGATTTGTTTATGAATAACATTGATAACCTTATGATTAGTTTTGATTTCTCTCCAATTTCTCCAATTTCATATCGATTTAAGTCTTTAAAGTGATTCAGATGTTTAGTTTTTTTTTTTAATGGAACATGTTTGAGATCTTGAGATTTATTTGATTAAGCATGCTTTCGGTTGAAGTTGAACATGTGATGTGCCTTGAAAAATGACCTATTAAGATTTTTTTTTTTTTTTCAGCCAGATTGAATATATCCATGTTGATTTTGTCTTTCTTTTATATTTTTTAATGGCCAAGATTACATGAAATCACAAATTCTCCAGCCTTCTGCTGCTTTCAGGATCAAACTACTGGCTCTAAATATGTTCGATTGATGTGTTTTATTTTTCAAAGGTCTTGACATGTTTTTCATTTTTATTGACTTTTCTTCATATATTTTTTTTTTCAATTTGACGGTTGGAGTTTGGATTTGTAAAAAATAATTTATTTTCGTGGTTATTAATCGAACCGAACCAAACCAAGATATTAGCCGAGCCGAACCGACTTTCGTGGTTATGGTGCGATTATGGTATGACAAAAAATTTGATGGTGTGATTATGATTTTGACAGAACCGACCCGAATCGAACCATTGCCATCACCAAGTCTAAGCCAGTAGCACGCTTTTTGTTCTCTGAAGGCTCTCCCGAGGCGCGCTGTCTGAATCACAACGCGATTACTTTCTCTGACTCTCCACAATCGCGCAAATCAGCAAAACAGAAGAAAAACGGTCACCGTCCGGCGAAATCACCGGAGATATTAACCGGTACATCTGATGAATCCATGTTTATTGAAAGCCTAAAACTTCTCAGTCTTCTCTCTCTATCTTCAATTTTGAATCATCATATTGACGAATTAACCGAACGAAGAATTTGATTGCTTGGTCACTAAGTGTGATCCATTCAAATGGCTGCGAATTCGATTTCGACTTCGAGTCCGAATGCGGACAATGCAAGGCCAATGTTGCTTCCGGAGATCGGACCCGACGGAGTTCCCCGAGAATCTCCTATTATCGCCTACACGGAAAAGGTCTTCTCATAATATAAACACAGACACCACATGTACAATGATTAATTAGTTGCATAATATTTGTTGTTGCATTGATTTGCAGATAATAGAAGCAGAGCAACTACAATTGAGAAAGTAAGTTGACTTTTTTTTTTCCCTTCTTAACTTGTTTCTGTTTTTGAATAATGTACATTAATGATAAATTTCTTTTGCCAGTTAAATTTGGGTACATTGTTGCCTTTTATCCTTTCTTTTTACTTCAAAGTTTGTTGCCTTTATCTCAACTATGCAGAGGAAATGCACTTGATGAGTGCACTTTACTTCAAAAACTGATATGCAGGATATTGTTGGATTGCTTTGATTTTCTGATAGTTTTTGGAATTCAATGAATTCCCTAATAAATTTTTGAGCTCATTTGAAATTACGAGTAGAAGAAACCAGATGGCCAAAACTTGTGTTTTTTGGGTGGGGGTGGAGGAGATATTGTTTAGTATCTTTTGAGTTAAAAAAAAAATGAGTGGAGGGAGAGAAATACAGGAGACTAGGAGAGGAAAGATAGAGAAGGGAGGTGTGCGCATTAGAGAGAAGGAGATACCGAAGAAACCAGGCCGGTAATTGAGGTCCCTTGCACCTGATATATGAGTAAATATATTTTATATTGCATTTTTATTCCAATGGCACATTTAATTGCTTTTCATATTGAAAAATTAGTGAAACAGTTCTTTATTTCATAATAATAAAGTATGTGGAGAAATTTAGGATGAACTTAATGAAGATTACTATCTTTGGAACTTCTCGCTTATAGTGAGAAATAATTACCTGCACGGTGGATTAATAAGAAATTCAGTTTTATGTTGCAGCCCCAAAACAAGGTTGCAAGAAATAGATACAATATCAAATCTTGCCATTACACATAGCCATCAATCATGAATCTATATGCCAGTTGATGTGCTGCTAGACCATATACATTTCATTTGTGGAGGTTCTAAATCTTTTATTAAATCAGTAATTTATTGAATAAGAAAAGGGGAAAAACTCATACTTGGAAGATACAAGATAATGACTTCCAGTGGTACAATTCAGTCTGAAATCCAATCTGTAATTTATACATGTCTGATGCACGAAACATCCTAATACTATTAGCAATTTTTAGATGAAGCAAGTCAGTTTTTTCAGGTCCTGTCATCCCGTGTAACCCTCACAGAAAGTGGAAACCTTCACTTTTGTTTCCATTACGAGATACAGCGGTGAATTTTCCTTCTCCAACTCCATTCTGTACCACTGTATTGTCTGAATTCCCCCCAGTCCTCATTCTTTGAAGCATAGGACGCAGTTGGATAACCTTCTCGAACTCCCAGTATTGAATAGCTCCCCTAAATTGCACATTCCGTTATGACTGCCAACTGCATCAGAATTTTTGCTATATAATGGTTGGATATCTAGAAATTGTATTAGTTATCTTTAGATGTTAATTTTTCTAATTTGGTGATATTCATAAAATCTCCGGTACATCTGCCTAGATACATTGAAGAAAATTATTCCAAGATTCGTGATGTTGAACGAGAATTGGGAAATCTTACAATGGAAATGAAGCTTACTTCTGGACCAAAGAAAGCTGGTATGTGCTTTGGTATTCCTACTTCCTCTAAGGATATTCATCTTTTGTTGATTTTAACTGAGAGATCATTGCTGCTTCCGTTCAATATCAGCCCTTGAACACATGCGAAAGAAAATAGAATTGTCAACTGAGAGAATTCGGGTTGCCAAGCTGAATGAAGAACAAGCACGACAGGTCAGTTTTTTTTTTTTTTTTGATGAATAGCTATACTTGTATCTTTGTCATATATATGCAGTACATAGGCATGCTACCCTTTTTCATTTCAGAAATCAACTTATTGCTAATTCAAGATACATCCATGAATGAATAGAACATTATATTGTCATTAGTGAATATAGAGATGGACTGGACTTGGGTTGTTGAAAGGGTGGGATCTACACAAGTATAGTGCATAAATTATACAGTGAATAAAAACATACTATTTCAAGGATCCTTGTTTATTCAGTTTTACATACGTTTTTAGCAAAATACAAGGATAAACGAAAATCTCAGAATAAGAAATTCGAATGTTTTCAGGTTCTTTTTGAAAGCATTGTTTTTTCATGGAAATTTCCATTTTTCCAGAAACAGCCTGTATGATAGGATTAATTTTCCTAGGAATTCATTTTCTTGGCTGCCCCTCCACGCGCCCCTTTTCCAAGTTTTAAAGGAATTTGTTTTCCTTTTGGTTTTGGTGGAAATCTGCTTCCCATGTTTTTTTTATTTTTTTTATTTTGTAATTGGAATAAATTCCAAATCCAATGGTAAAAAAATCTATTCATTTAATTGACAAACACAAAAAAATTTTGATTTTTTTTTTTTTTTACTTTTTGGCAATCCAAACAAATTCTATCACCAATTCTAATAAATTCTATCCATTTAATTGACAATTTTCATGAAAAACGAAGCCAAACAGACCAAGTGGAAAATTATACAAATCAAACACAATTAATTACAATTCTTAGTAAAATAATTTCTAGGTAAACCAATTCCCTGAAATTTATTTTCTTTTCACCAATTTTCTACATTTGCAATCAAACGGACCCTAAGTACATTTCGTTGCATGACACACCAAGAAACTGTTTTATTGTCTTCATTATAGGTGTTAGCTTGTCACTTACAAAATGACTATTCAATTCTCTATAATGTTAATTGTATTCAATTTAGTCGTCTAAACAATTATAAATTAATCGAGAGCATGTTTGAGCCCCATTTTTTTTTTTTTTTTTGCAAAAAATGCATTTTGAAACGGTGATTTAATGAAGAATGCGTGGTTAAAAATAAGGAAAAGTTTTAGATTTACGCGTAATAGTATTTTATTGAAGAACGCGTGGTTGAAAATAAGAGAGAAAAAATGTATTTTGAAAATAATGGGGATCAAATAAGTTCTGAATTTGAAAAATTAGAGCTGGGAGGTGTTCGCTTTTTTATGAATAATCTATAGAAAAAGTTCAATCCATATCAATGTCACATTTCTCACTCTCAATTAAGCCAAATAAATCTATAATGAGTTTATTGGATTACTTTATTTGAAAATTTTGGAGGTTCCTAGTTTGCATTTTACCATGTACATCTTTGTTATCTAATGGTATATCATTTTTGATTGTGACATGAATGTCAAAGTTATATTAATTTCTCATTATGTTATTTAAATAAAAAAGGTTTTGTATTTATATGAAATAGATTGTTTAGTTTATCTCCTTAATGTCCACTTTATCTCCTTTCCTTACTCACGGGAGATGTTCCTAGTTCCCCTGGTTTCTCAATCTCCTGTACTATCATTTATTGTATTTAATTTGTTTCCCTGATGAATGCTGGTTACTAGGCCTGGGAAGCAGCATTGAAAGCTGTAAAGGATGAAGAAGCAATTAAACAGAAGCTTTGTGAAGACTTGAATAATCTGGTCAATATCTCGTTTTACTGAGTCTTCATATATTGTTCAGTTTATCTTATATTTACTCGAGGTAATTCTCCTCTACAGGTTCAGGAAAGTAGCCACACACAGTTTACTAGACTGGAAGAATTGAAAAGGCGTCTGGAGGCTTTAAACCCGAGCAGATCATCCATTCATGCACCCTCTGTAAGATTTCATTCCCCTTATGTCTTCATCTCGGAGACTCTTTATGAGATTTCCATAGATATGTAAGTGTATTTACAGTTTAAGTTTCATGGGCTTATATCTTAGCAATTTGAATTTTTATGAAAAAAAGCTAATAAGATCGATCCTAAATGGTCACAGGCTGTTTCTATTTGGACACGTTGTTCTGCATGACCTTTGGTGAAATAAAAAACAAAATATGCGCATATTAAACAAGTTTTTCTTTGGACTATTTGCCTG
Organism: Fraxinus americana; assembly: GCA_035079005.1. NCBI lineage: Eukaryota > Viridiplantae > Streptophyta > Magnoliopsida > Lamiales > Oleaceae > Fraxinus > Fraxinus americana. The sequence continues at coordinate 33,269,546 of CM068710.1, read as the reverse complement.
TCTGGTGCATGGTAAGTGATGGAAGTATAGAGATAAGCTTTCCCCATAAGCTTACCTTCCCAAGCCTTCCTTTTGTGAAATTATGCAAAACCACACACACACAGTCGTTTAGATCAAATACATTCTCTAAATATGCAATCAGGGGCAGACACAAACATGATTACTTGTCTCAAGTATGATACACTCACTAAAAAATAGGCTCCCTCTTCTTCAATTGACTGGTGTACTTCAGGATGATATTTGAACAAGATTTTAAATCCTTTGATGTTGACATAGTGACCCATGGGGGTAGAAGTGATGCATTGTATGCTTGGAAGTCATTCCAGTTCTTCGTAAGAAATGTAGTGCAAGGTTTGATCTCAAATGTACTAATGGGGAGTGAACCAATCATTTCTGTTGTATGATAATTATAGTGTATCACATTAATCTCGTTATTCATCTTTATTAAATTAACTTTTGAGGTAATGCTGTTTACCCACTTGTCACTCCATAACCATATGAATTGCAGATGTGATTATATGTTTTGATCGGTCAATTTCTTGAGCCTTTGTTTCCTATAATGGATTTTTGTAATGACTCAGGTCCATAATTCACTGTAGTCGAGAAGATTCTATATCTATTGTCCTTCTTGTCCATATGAAGGAGATAATATGTGTGTGGTGTCTGAGACAGAGGAGAATAAAAATTCCGAACTGTAGGGGAAAGCTCATCTAAATTCAACCTCTCAAATTTCGAGTTAACGAAGTTTTCATCAATTTAAGTTTGCTGAAGTAATTTAATTTATTCAATACCTTCTTATTCCAGCAAGCTTGTTAGAGTTGCCTTGGCATTTAGTATATCACATCTCTCATTTCTTCGTCATGATGAAGGCATTTCAAATCATTTTGTTCTTGCGATGACAAATGAAGAACAAGATAATAGTTTATTATTTGAAAGAGAAAACTTTGCATATTGAAAGTATACATATAGATGTAATTTTTTCTCCAACTCTTGTATTCTTATTGAGGTGTTAATTTGTTTAATTCCCCCCCCCCAACCCAGCCACTGGCACCCCATCTCCATTTTGTGTTTTAATGTTTTAGGCACTGTAGCAATTATCTCGTAGCAGTAGTGTACAATTGCACCTCACCACCACCGCCTAGTCATCTCATTTTACGAGTTTTTGTTGTTTGTGCCTGTGTAATGCATTGGTGTCATTTTTGTAGCGAAAATAACTCCATTTATAGAGAATCAAGTATTTAGAAAGTCCATCACGTCCCCTAAGAAATTCTCAGACTCTGGCTTGAATCTCATGTTTAGGATGGGAATCCAAGGGGACCAGCACAGCATAGTATGACTCAGGATACTTCCACAGTAAGTACATCAGAACCAGCAACTGGACTGGCATCCAGTCGAGGGAATGTTCCCCAAACAAATGGCCAGAACCAACAGCCTTCTCTTGATGGTGACGGAAGAGGGAAGAAGAAAACTATGAACCCCGGGAGAGGAAGGGGAATAGGAGCAGGACTCAAAGGCAGAGGTTCAGCACCACCCGGGTGGACTGGGGCTGGCTTTGATGTGGATGGTAGATATTGAGAGTGGCAATTTCAGAATCTCTTTACCGTGGTAACATTCTGGCACTAGAGATTCACTTCTCTTCGACCGTTATTCTTCCTCCACACAGTTTTTACGTTTTATTTGGATTATATCCTCACAACATATACATTATTGTAAAAAAAACAAAGAGGAAAAAGAAAAAGAAAAAGAAAATGGTGTTATTAAGAGTTTCGGACTAAACTTTTTTCTGATCGTGTCTATTTCCTACCCAGTTTCTTCCTGTTTTAACTTTCCCGGAATCAAATACTGCTGATATTGGATGCTCTCGGGGGTGTTTGAGCCCCATTATGTTTTAAGAATATATTTTGAAATAGTAAATTGATAGAGAATATGTGGTTAAAAAATAAAAAAAAAGTTTTTGATTTGTGTGTAATATTATTTTAATAAAAATGTGTGGTTGTAAAGAAGAGAGATAAAAATATATTTTGAGAAAAATGGAAATCAAACATACAGTAAATAATATTGCACTAAATCAGTATGATCTTTTCTCACATTATAGAGTAGAATCTTTAAATTTCCATCTTGATTTACCCACTATTTTTAAAATGAAATCTTTAAATTCAATATCAACTCTCACAAATGTATATCTTTCGCGGACTAAACTAGTTGCACAGGAACAGGGTCAATGATGAGATATAGCCCCTATTTGACACCGATTAAATTCTAAATTTCAATTTAAGTTAAAATCAATCATTAATTTGAACAACATACTTTATGGGTTTCACAATGTTTCAATCACACATTTCATCAATTTTTATCAAAATTTACTAAAAATCTGATGTTAACAACTTTTGCGTAATTGATTTTAGACAAATTGAAATCCAATGATCAGTATAAAACAAACTTATAATGTTGGCAAGAATACTTCAAAATTCAAATGGACCATCATATTTCAAACATAAATAGATAGGAGGGAATCTAACATGTTCTTTTATTTTCTTTTGCCATACATGAATCCCACTAACCCTACCCCACTAACCCTAGCCCCAACTAAAACGAAAAATAGTCTTGATAAGAAAATTGAAAAATTCATCCAATTTGATGAAACGTCCCGGTCTCACGGTAATTATAATGCACCCCACTCTATTGAAATAGGATTCGCATAGAGCTCCGTGAAATTTGGACCTTCTCATTTGTAAAAAAATTCCTGGCGTTCATCATATCATATTTATAGGCCAAAGAAGACCTCGGTCCACTCTGTTTTTGTATAATATATCTTTTAATATTTATAAAATAGATCTTTAAACAATAAAAAATTCCATAAATGGATGAATATTAGCCTACCATGTTATAAAGATACACATTTAAAGAGAGTTGATGCGTGTTGTCCCTAATTAGTTGTTTCCCAATATATATTTGACACTTCGATTTATCACGTTTTCTTACAAATTCAAAAAATGTCAAAACATGAAGTTTTTATTTTGTTTTGGAAAGGAAAATAATTTTTTCTTGACCTGCCAAAGAACACATTGCAATCATACATGTATATGAGCATATATAAGTATTTAAAAACAATAAATATAAAAATTCTAAAAAGATTATAGTATTTCAAAATGTTAAGGTGGTCCCTTAGGAATTGTAGATAAGATGCATCAGGACAAACGCCCCCATACCCCGCAGGAAAAAAGTACCAGAGAGAGCGTTCAACTGAGATTTTGATGCACTCATGGCCCATGGTGCGTGTCTTTGGTTGCATCCACCTTGAATTTATTTTATTTACTAATACTCTGACATGTACAAACACTATTATTGTAGAAAAATAGAGACGAGACTTGGAACATGATATATCTACATATTCTTAGAAATAGGGACGAGACTTTAACTTGCTATGTTTGAATATTCTTAGAAACGCGTACTTTTTTATAATTTTGTCTTCGACATTTAATATGTTTGTCTGCTTATGAATATAATTTTTCCCTTAATATACCATTATAATAAGTAATTTATCAGCTGTAACCAATACACGCATACTCACCTATCATTAATTTATTTTTAAGGGGAGAAATGCTTTATTTTAAGGTAAACGTTTGGGGTGTAGAAATAACCCCCCCCCAAAAAAAAAAAAAGAGTAAGTAAAAGTAGATGTAAAAGTAAGAGTAAAAGATAGTGGTTAATATGATTAGATTGCAAATGAGCTAAATTCATTATTCTCTTTTTGAGAGATTCTTTTTTTCTTTTCTAGCACTTGACCCACAAATGGTAAAGTGGCGAACAAAATTGATGAATAAATCAAATCCACACCTACAATTTGATCGAGGTAAACATGTGACATACTCGGCCAAAATAAATGACGACTTGAATTGTCGATTCAACTTACTATAGATCTAATGCATTACATTGAAGCATTGATTTGGTGATACAAATATCACGACCTCTTTACATAACAAACATGCAGTGATATCAATGCTCAACCAATTCAAAATTTAGTTAACCAAAAAGATAAAAGAGAAGCAAAACCTTGTGTTTTAATATGACAACAAAAATGTAGTACTACCAATCGACAATTGTTATAAGACTTTTTCAATATTTCGAACAAATAAATATGTTTAAAATTTCTAACAATGAACATATGTCAAGTATCGAGTCATTTAATCATTTTCTGCAAATATAAAGGTGGTCCTACTTCATGTCAACTAGGTCGATCGATCTCACTATTCTGCTAGTTTTTGATTGATCGATGTTCAAAGTTAACTCGAAAATTGTAACACACCATTGTGGTAAATAACCTAGAGCTTGCTTTTGGTGGATATATTGACCATGAATTCAAAACGACAAAGTAGGTTATACCGTTATATTATAAAGGATTTTACTATTCGTATATCAGCATATCAATGTACAGTCCCATCACAAATAAGGGGGCCCACTCCCAATAAAAAAATTGTGGACCTTAGTGGTGGCAATGGGCCTAGCCTAGCCGAGCCGGCTTGACCCATCTACCCACGAGCTCGTGAGCTCACGAGCCGAGCCGAGCTTGTGAGCTCGTGTTTTTTTTTCTTTTTTTAAAATTTTTTTCATTTTTCTTTTTTCTTCAGATTTTTCGTGGGCTCATGAACTTACAGCCTGCGAGCCGTTCACGATTTGCTAGGCTCGGCTCGTGTTCGGACTCATCATTTGACAAGTCCGAGCCGACTTTCACGAGCCGAGCGGTCGAGCCAACGAGTCGCTTGACGCATTTACCATCACTAGTGGACCTCCTCTGCAAGGGGGCCCTATTACAAATGAGTTATGCTACATGTACAAAGTTGGGTTATAAAGTTGGTTGACAAAATAACATCTACACCAATCATTTTTAAAACGGATTTTTAAATCATTTGAAATCAACAGTCCAAATTTTGTCAACACACTTTGTAATGTAATCTAACTTTTGTAACTCAACTTTGTACAAATAACTTTATTGATTACAAATTTACAATTGCATATCACAAATATATAAAAAAAATTATCGTAATTGACACCCAGGTGGGTGAATGGAGATGGACTGTTATGGTAGACAAATACGTATAAAAAAGGAGCCTGCTCTTATCATCATCATCTTTATATTCCCGAGGGAAGAAGAGAGATACAGAGACAGACGGTTGTATATATACAGAGAGAGAGAGAGAGTTGGTTCTCTGGTTATGGTCTGATAGTGCTTGAGAGTGAGTGAAGAAAGAGAGAGAAATATAAAGAATGTACACACAAACACACAATACTCACATACCCTTGAATTCTCTTCTCACAAGTCTACATGGGAGCCATGGTATTAGGTTTCAGTTTGTAAAGAACCAATAAGTTGTGTCATTTTCATCCAGATATATTTTTCTTGGTGGAAGCTTTTTGAACTCTCTTTTCTTGGCTCCATAGTGAGGAAGTGTATAAGAAGAAAGCTACTTCTGGTTAGCAAATTATGGGCAAAGAGTGGCTGCATTGGGGGGGTGGGGGTAGATCTACCAAGAGAGGAAGAATATCAGATGTAAAAGAAGCATCACCATCTGGTTGCATGTGTGCTGTTTTTCAAATCTTTGATTTACATCACTTTCAGTTTCCTTTGCACCACCACCACCACCATTCCTCTCATTTCCACACCCATTCTTTATTTCAAGAAGAAGACACTACTGTACTCAAAGGTCTCATTTTTCACACAAGCAGCGTTTAATTTTCTGTCTGTATTTTTGTAGATTTTGGGTTCAAAATTTGGTTTAATGCAGGAGTGGAAGCGCCAAGGAACAGCTTGGCGTTAGAGGAGTGTCCCATGGATGCTGCAGCTTCACTCTCATTAGCCATGAAAGAAGATGAAAATTCGAACATCCCAGTAAGTATATTTTTCTTTTTCCAATGTATGTTCAAATTAAGTGAGTAATAATGATAATAATTAATGATTAGTTATTGATTTGGGATTTCGATAACATTCCAGATGGGAATTCGAATCAAAACAGGCCGTGAAAATAAATCACCTAGAGTGTCTACTTCAGATTATATTTCTTCAGAATGCAGTATTTCTCCAGGGACAAAAACTCCAAATTTAGTAGCAAGACTTATGGGTCTTGATCTCCTTCCTGAATCCACCTCTCCTTCATTATCATCAAATTCCAGAACTCTAAAAAAATCCCAGTTTCATCCTCGAGGACATTTAAATTCCGGTGTTCGTTCCTTACCGGAGACGCCAAGAATTTCATCAGCCAGAAGGTCAGATGTTGAGCACAGGCTGTCCCTTCAAATTGACAAAGAGAATTTCTGTGAAGAAATTGAATTCAAGAAAATGGGTACAAGGAGAGAATTCAAGAAAGAGGATGAGAATAAAAATCAAGGCCAATATGCGAAGCAGATAGTGAAGCAAATTAAAGAAAATATCAGCAGAAAAGTAGGTACTGATATTACTAACGCAATCAGAAACAGTGAGATAAGAAGGGATGAACATCTTGTTCTACTGAAGCCCAGAAATTCATCCAGGATTTTAACAGGACTTGACGATGAATCCAGACCTGGGAAAGGTTCAAATCCATCCAGGATTTTAACAGGTGAATCCACTCCTGGAAAACAACCAAATCCATTGAAGATTTTAACAGGATTCGACAATGAATCCAGGCCCGGAAAACAACCAAAACCATCTTTTTCATCAGGGCTCCGGTTCTTGGAGTCTAAGAACAAACCCGTCGAAAACTCAATCCACAAATGCAAGAAAGTTGCAAGTGACAAATACGATTCGTCTGCCAAGAAACCTCCACAAGCTTCTTATGCTATAAGGAAAAAGAAAGAGGAACCATTCATTCGTTCAGCAAAATCAAATCTTTCAGACAAGAAGAACAAGAAAAATACTCCTTTGTCAAATGAATTTCTCAATATCAAGACAGACCCTTCACGTCCAACTCCAAGCCCCCAAAATGTAAAACTTGCCAAGTTTGAAGATGGAAGCTGCAATTTTACGGTACTGATATAAGTTTGTTCTATTTTTGGGTCCTACAACTTGTAATTTGTTTATCTTATAATTTTTTTAATGAAAATCCAGTCGCAGGTATCAGATGTTCTTTCATCAAAAAAGAGCACACAGTTATCTAGTTGTCCGAGCCCATCGTACAATCAAGAAACATTCAATCCAGAAAACATCAAACAAGACAAACGTAACGGTGCTCCTACCTTCGGCGATCGAGATTACACTCAGTACATACAAAAAATTCTTAAACGTACTGGGATTATAGACAATGGTGCCCCAGTGTCGTTGGCCAAATGGTACTCCGCTTCACACCCTCTTGATCCATCAATTTTCCACCACCTCGAGCTCCTCCACCCCACCGCCACCACCACCAGGCCCGCCACCATTTTCACTCCCAAACAATCCAAATTCTTAAACCAAAGATGCAACAGAAAGCTTATTTTCCAACTAGTAAATGAACTTTTGGTGGAAATTCTTAAACCTCGTACTACACGGAGTTGCAGACTTTCTGGATCGGATTTGATTGACAGATTAGGCGAGAAAATACAGAATTTTCCCTCAGCAAATTGCCAAGTTCTTGAAGACATTGATGCATTGATAGATACAGATTTGTGCAAGTCGTCATCATCAAATGGATTCTATGAAGAAGAAGAAGGTGATACTGTAGTCTCAGATATTGATCGTAGGATTCTGGATTCCTTAGTGCATGAAACTGTAACGGTGTTGTACGATACGATGCGGTCCGTAAAGTGTAAGAACATGTTCTGACAGATGTCACATGGGTCTATCATGTGATGAGATGCTATTTGTTGGATTTGGGACCCACGTGTAGGGCTCAGATTTGAATAAAGACAAAAGAAAGTTCAATTAGAGGGGTACACGTGGGTGAAAAGAGAAACCAAACTTTTTGTTATTACATTTTTGACTCAGCAAAATGAGCAATCTTTTCATTCACCTTTTCATTTTTCCAAATTTATATGCTGTTTCATGTGATGATGTTGATTGACGTGGGAAAAACAATTTTGTTTAAATGTTTAAATTATTAGAAAGAGATAAACCTATATATCTTCAATTCAAATTGTAAAGTGTGCCTAATTTTTATAAATGGATAATTGTGAAATTAAAACTTTGTCTCTTACATAATACAATTTTGAATCAAAACTTCTTATGTTAAAAGAATCGGATAAGATCGATTGAAAAATTCATGAATCGGTCCAATATGCAAACGGATTGAAGTTTTGAATCTCATTAAAATGATTTGAAAATTGATGGGCTAGTATAACCATTCGATTTACTTTAAAAATAGTCATTTCGAACCTTTAACTTTTGAACATTTACTAGTTTTGGAATTAATGCTGAAATTGAATTTTGAAATATTGAAAATTTCATGACAAGAGTTGTGAGCTTCTCTTCTAACTTGTGAATTCGAAATGTAACTTCAGTTCTAATTGTTATAATCAACAGTGGCTTAGTTGATCTTTCAATTGAGACTCTGCTACATGTGCATGATTGGAAAGAATAACCCTATTTGCAATCGTTCACTACCATAGTCGTCTTCTGTGACAACGATTAGTGATTTGATACATAAAACAATAAAAAAACTACCACATTAATGCATTAAATTACTAACTGCCATATATGTATCACGTATGGCGACTAAACAGTAAGCGATTATAAATAGCATTACTCTTTTTAATTGCTTATAAACTTTGGATTTTATGTTGTGTGGATCCCTCACTTTGTGGACTTATAAGAACTTCCATAAGCTACTTCCAAACATGCTCTAGTAATAAGATTATATGAAATATGTGGCTAAAATGTATTACTAGCTTAAAAAAGGCTTTGCCAAACATGAACTTACAAAATTAATTAAAGCACCTGTTTCTCTATTTTTTGAATTAACAATAGTTGTCGTGTATTTTTAAAGAATAATACTATCTAGTACGTAATGTTAAAACACCGATCTATATGACATTATATGGCATGTTTAATTAAAGGTGAAATTATGTAAGTCATTTAATTAAATTTGTCATTTAATGACATTAGTGCTGTCACTTAAATTGATACTCCCTCCGTCCCAATTATATGAGTAATGCTACTTGCAATCGCTCACTGCAACAGTCGCCCTATGTGGCACACAAATGGCATGTAATTATTTGATGCATTAATGCAGCAGTCGCCCACGTGACATGTGTATGCCACATAGGGCGACTGCTGCAGTGAGCGACTGCAAGTAGCATTATTCTAATTATATAGGCTGTGTTTCTTTTTTCTCTTGTCCCAAATATATAGGCTCGTTTCTTAATGTAAAATATTTGATTGTGTTCATTTACCAATATACCTTTATTAAATTTTCTTCACTTAATATGTCAACTTCTTGAAATCATCAAAGTACACATTTCCCACTTTTTGGAAACATGGAACAACTCTCATTTCTTCTTCTTCAATTTCTTTATTAGTTCCAACAATAATTTAGTTTTACATACTGAAAATTAAATATGGGTAAATTAGGAAAGATCTTGACAAAAATTAATTTTCCAATGGCATTAAAAAAGTTTTCTTAATTTGTGTGAAAAACGAAATAAGCCTATCTATATAATTGGGACGGAGACAGCATTAAATACCAATATTACTAAACAACGCTACTCATTTTTAAAAGGGTATTTTGCATAATGAACAATTATAAGGATATGATTCCTAGTTTATGAAAATGTGAGCTTGGAAAAGATAGAAGCTTTAGACCACTTTACATCTTTATGTTTTTACTTCACTTTTCTCTTTCATATATAGGGCTGCAGAGGACATATTTATTTGAATAAAGAATTTTTGTTAACTCGAATGAGAGGCAAAATTATGTAATATGCAAGTGTGATAAGAAAAATAGTGATATTATATGATGAGGTTTATGTGGCAAAGGAAATGACAAAAGGACCAAAATCAAGGAAACTACGTCATAAATCAATTCAATCTACGCGTCTAGTGAATAAATGGAAGGGATAAAAAAATTTATAGCGTTCAAATGAATACTAGAGAACCAAAATTGCTTGTCAAATTGTCTTTTTTGAGTTTATTTACAGCATGGTTCTTATCCATGTGAGCAACATTATTAGACACCTCAACAAAATTTTTAACATATAGGTAAATATAAACTAACTGAAACAATTCTGTAAGCTTAGTGACAATCTATGCAAAAAATGTTTGGAGACTAGAGTGACACGTTTTGAAAGTTAACTGACAACCATGGTTTTTAAACCAGAATTGTATTTAGTACTGTCATTTTGGCCGACCATAGTGAGTTGATACTTATTTCCCGTTTGACACGTATTAATTTATTTTATGATTTGCTATATAATTATTTTCTATCGGTACATTTACACAATAAAACATTCTAAACGTATACCCAAAAAAAAATTCATACTTCTTAATCACACGTTCACCTAAAAATAATGTTCGAAACTCATTTTTTTCCCAACTAATGAGAATCAACTGGACTCTTAATTAATAAAAAGCTTGATGCTTAGAGCATCTCCACTACTCTTATTGGTACAATGACCCTATTTAAAGGGTTCAAAATCGAATAGTGCAACACTAATCATCTAATTCGAAAAAAACTAAAGGTACTATTTCGAAAAAAATATAAAAAATATAACCTTAACTCTTTAGTAATTTATCATAACAATTCCTAAAACGATGAAATTTGCACAAAATCATGTAGTCTCACTCACTTTAGAATGGTTTATCAAAAGCATAAATCCCACTGTTTAAGGGTTGCATAAAAAACATTGAATTTGGTTCATTGTTACATTCACTTAGTCGTGAGAGAACTTGAAACATTTTATCATTTGAATTTGTATCATTTGAATTTGCATGCATTCAGAAAAGAGGGAAAAATAGTGAATTTGAAACACGAATAAGGACACACAAGACACTATTATTATATGATATTCTCCTTCATAGTAACGTGTCAGTCAGAAGGGAATAATAACCCGAATTAAGAATAATTCTGAATAAAAATATCAAGATTTTCAGAGGGGGTAGGGTAGGGGGTGCTTTGGGCCAAGAAGAAGATAAGGTTTATGGGGTCTATCAGTCTAAGTATTATTATCTCGAGTACCAGTAATGCCATGACCTTTGGGGGTTGCTAAACAGTTTCAGTCTTAACCAGACAAGACACTGACCTGAATACTTGAAAATAAAGTCTGCACACTATTACCAGTTTGATATATTCTTGTTTGAGCCAGTTATTCAAAAACTCATTTCTTTTCAATTTCATTTTCAATTATGATTCTATCAATAAAAAATAATTTGCACGTAAATTTAAAATTTTTTCATACTTTTTAATCGCACTCCTCCAAAAGGTCGCTGTTACAAAATCTATTTTTCAAGAAAAATGAGGCTCAATCAATGGCCAAGAATAAACAAATATAACGCACAAAATTAAAATAAATTTTTTATATTTTAACATTGTCTAGTGAAATTTATATGTGCTATACGAAATTTCCTTTTTCAAGAAAGTTACTTTTAGCAGTTTTTAATTATAACTAGGTGTAAGCAACGTGCAATGCACGTTTGCTTAGTTTATATTTAATATTTTTGTTTAATAATTAATTTGTTATTAATAAAGATATAATTTTTTTGGTTAATTAAGGGCGTGTCTGAGCACGCTGCAAGGAGGAAGAAAAATTGATTATGTTACCATTTTTTTTTCAAAACTACAGCCCTACATTGGGAGAATTGGTCCGAAATTGCGGCTCCCAACTGCATGAATTGTGTTGCCAACGGCTTGATATCTGTTGAAAAACAGAAATAGACACCCTATAAATAATTAATGATGTAATGTTTATGTAATTGATAAATAATTAAATGTGTGATTTTGATATTGTGATGTAGGTTGGTGAGATTGAAGAAAATAAGTAAAAGTAGACAAATTTGAAGAAATGGCTAAATTGTAAGGGATCCAAAATTCGGGGGCTAAAATGTAAATACTTAAAAGTTGTGCCGAATCTCACGATGAAGATTTGAGAGTGCTCGGAGTCAATTGGATAAAGGAAGATGTCGAGGGGATCAAATTTAGTCAAAAGATGATCACAAATCAATTTCCAACCGAAAAGTTATGCTAGAGTGTTTTAGTCTCATATTGAGACCTATTTTTGGCATAGGAATTGATCGAATTGGAGAATGATGTCTAAATTAAAGTTGTAGCCAGATGAGTTATCTTTCCAACGCATTTTGCATCGCCTCAATAGGATATCGGAATACAAAGTTATGATAAAAACACTGAAAGAAGGTGCAGCTGCCTGTTTAAAATAAGAAATTTCGTTACATAATCCGTTATATTGATACCTATTGTTGGCATATAAAGTGGTCGAATTGGAGAATGATGTCTGAACTAAAGTTATAACCGAATGAGTTAGATTTTCAAAGCATTTTGAATTGCCTCAATCGGATATCGGAATACAAAGTTATGATAAAAATACTGAAGGAAGCTGCAGCTGCCTATTTAAAACAAGAAATTCTGTTACATAGTCCGTTATATTGAGACATATTTTTGCCATAGAAAGTGATCGAATTGGAGAACGATGTCTGAATCAAAATTGTAGCCAGATGAGTTAGATTTCCAACTCATTCTGAATCGCCTCAATCGGACATCAGAATGAAAAATTATAATAAAAATATTGAAAGAAGGTGCAGCTGCCTGTTTATAACAAAAAATTTCGTTACATAGTCTGTTATATTGAGACCTATTTTTGGCATAGAAAGTGATCTAATCGGAGAATGATGTCTGAATCAAAGATGTAGCCAGATAACACATTTTGAATCGCCTCAATCGAATATCGGAATACAAAGTTATGATAAAAATATTAAAGGAAGGTGCAGCTGTCTGTTTAAAACAAGAAATTCTGTTACATAATCCGTTATATTGAGACCTATTTTTGGTATATAAAGTGGTCGAATTGGAGAATTATGTCTAAACCAAAGTTGTAACAAATGAGTTAGATTTTCAACGTATTTTGAATTGCCTCAATCGGATATCGGAATACAAAGTTATGATAAAAACACTGAAAGAAGGTGCAGCTGCCTGTTTAAAATAAGAAATTCTGTTACATAGTCTGTTATATTGAGACATTTTTGGCATAGAAAGTGATCTAATTGGAGAATGGTGTCTGAATCAAAATTGTAACCAGATGAGTTAGCTTTCCAACTCATTCTGAATCGCCTCAATCGGACATTAGAATACATAGTTATAATAAAAATATTGAAAGAAGGTGCAACTGCCTATTTAAAACAAGAAATTTTGTTACATAGTCCATTATATTGAGACCTATTTTTGGCATAGAAAGTGATCCAATTGGAGAATAATATCTGAATCAAAGTTGTAGCCAGATGAGTTGTCTTTCCAACGCATTTTGAATCGCCTCAATCGGATACCAAAATATAAAGTTATGATAAAAATGCTGAAAGAAGGTGCAACTGCCTGTTTAAAACAAAACATTCCGTTACATAGTCCATTATATTGAGACATATGTTTGGCATAGAAAGTGATCTAATTGGAGAATGATGTCTGAATCAAAGTTGTAGCCAGATGAGTTAGCTTTCCAATGCATTTTGAATCGCCTCAATCGAATATCGGAATATAATGGTAGAACCAGTTCTCAATAAGCCTTTATTCAACTTCGTTAGGGAGGAAGAAGTGGGACGAGTTGTATACATCGGTCTTAACACAAAAACACATGAGAAATATGTAAAATAATATTCCGCAAATTCAAATCACTCCCCTTATTAGGGTTTTATCTAGGGTTTATTTTCAACAACGTCGCGAAGAAGTCAAAAGGAAAGATGAAAGCATTACTTCATTTCAATTCCCACGCTCCTTGAATCAATAATTTGGTTTCACCTGTGGATTTTTTATAAGACACATAAATTTAGTCACACTGCAACGGATTTATTCATCATATGACTGACGATTCTCTGAAAATAAAAATAATTAATAATCCAACATATTTATTGGAATTGATCAACTGAAATCTGAATTTATTGGTAAGCTGATAAATTAAGAGTGAAAATAGCCATTCTGGATTAGAGATAGGTCAATAACAGATGAGTCACCACCTCTAAGCTCACTGTACTTTGGCTGCAATTAGCATTTTCTTTCTGTTTTTCTGGTGTCTAATTTGGCTTTAGTCCACACTGTACACATCATATTCTACTGAAAAGGGATAATTGCAGCCGAAATTCCAAATATTTAAAACATTAGTAGACTTTTTCCAAACCTTTGATCTGTTGCAGCCGTCACCCATAACATTTCCAAATGTTGCATGTGAAGTAGGGATGGCAAAAAAATTCGTTCAACTCGAAACCCATGGGGCCCCGCTCTGAACCGGGCTAGGGTCATTGCCTCGAAGCTGGTACGGGAAATTATAGTCCCCGACCTACTACCCGTCCTGTTTAAAGTTAATTTTAAATTAAAGATTTTTATCAAACAAAAATAATAGATTTATCATATTTTTAAAGAGAATATAAGTTGTTTCTAACAAATTGATAAAAAAGTAATAATATTTATTAAGTAAAAACATAAAAAAAATAAAAGCAAAAGATATAATAAATAAAAAATAAATGGGGCGATAAATGGGGCAGAGGACCCGTCCCGTCCCGCTTTAAACGGGTATGGAGATGGATAAGGTAACAAAAATACTCGATGGGACTGGGGTGAGAATGGTCGACCCATCCTATTCCCGTTCCGTTGCCATCCTTAATGTGAAGAAGCTCTTTTGGACAGTTTCCATCCATAATTCTATCGGTTGACCAAAAATTTAACTTTGATCACATTTTTAATATTTTAAAAAAGAGCAAAAGATTAACTTCCATTTATCACATTAAATAATTAAATAAGGAAATAAGGAAAAAATATACACACAAAATCGTCTTCTTCATCTCAACCCTCACCCATCCCCACCTCAAACTCAAAATCCACACCTCCACCTCCACCAATTACCTGCTATCGGTCGAAAAGTTTAGCCCTTTAATGAAAAACGAAAAGGGCTAATTGCCTAAATGCACACAAGACACAAGATAGCATAAATACAACTCTATAAATGATTCCACAACAAGGATTCAAAGCTGGAGCTAGAAATTCCAACACCAATATCAACATCACCACCGTTCAACCATGGTGAAGGGTCCAGCCATCCGTCCACCACCGAATTTTCGACTTACATAAAATCATTCCTCAGTCCTACCTAGTCGAAACATGATCGTAGAATAGGCAATTTAATGATCTCACTCAATTCTTCTGATGTAGTTGAAAGGTCCGTATCAGCAACTAGATATTAAGAAAATGATAAAGTACTTGAAGATGTAGAAGAAGATGAAGGGGATGTGAATAAATCAAACTTCGTCATAGCTGCTGCTTTTGCTGCAACAGCCTAGACATCTCATGGGCTACGGGAAATCGATTAAGGAAGTGACCCAGAGAGTTTAGGGAAGTTGAGTATGGCGAAGCTTCCTTTAATGCTTAACATTGCCACATCATGAGCTATGGCGCCATTTTTGGTGTGGAAAAGTGTCGAGCCATATGTGTGATTTCTTGTAAGGCTCGTGGATTTCAGACATTCATTTTTCCCAATTGTGCATCCTGACGCTCCGGTAGACTGGGTGTTTGCTGCCACTGCCGATACACTTCCTAATTCTCTTGATTTTTTTGCTACCTTCTACAGTTGACTTCTATTGGGCGTTCATAGCACAATTATTGGTAGCAGATAGAAACTGTGTTGCTCGGCAAGTGGAGGTAGAGGTGGTCGGTGTGAATTTTGAGTTTGAGGTAGGGGTGGATGAGGGTTGAGAGAAAGAACACGATTGTGTGTGCTTTTTTTCTTTCTTATTTAATGTGATAAATGAAAAGTTACTCTTTTGTCCCTTATTAAAATATTAAAAATGTGGTCAAAATTAAATTTTTGGTCAACTAGCAGAATTATGGGTGTAAACTGTCCAAAATGGCTTCACCTGCGACATCTGGAAATGTTAGGGGTGACGACTACAACAAATCAAAGATTTGGAGAAAGTTTGCTAATGTTTAAAAGGTTTGAGACTTTTGCTGCTATTATCCCTATTAAAAATGAACAAAGCACAAAATTTAAAGTAGAAGAAAGTTGATGCCTTATGCAAGAAGTTTTTTAGTGGATATTGGAGCATCTTGAATGCAAAAATGTGAATTGATGCACGTGTATGTGTTGAATAAAGTTGATGAAGAACGAAATAAAACCAGCAACAAGAAATCTCCAAATGAAAAGTTTAACGCGATTATGAATCGCTATTTTCAAATCATATTTGCCGCCACCGGAGAAAGTGCTTGAAGGTTTCAATGGGAAATAGTTTGTAAGAGTAAACAAACCTTAATTCGGGCATGGATGAAGTAATCAAAACTTGGAAAAAGAACTTTGAAGAACAATATAAAAATTTGAGTTTAGTATTTGATTTTGGATGTTGATGAATGCATTTGATATTTGTTATATATTTTCAATCATGAAAACCACTCATATATATAGAATTACAATCACCATGCAAAAAAATGTGCAAAAATAAACTAAAATGGTGTAAAACCCTTCAAAATGACACAAAAATTCAAAACTTTAATGGACAAATATTTTGTACTAGCGACCACCCAGTACAAAACCGGCCGCATGCCCAATTCAACAAAATGGCTGCTGTAATTGCAACCCACCCGGCCTTAAGCCGGGCGATCGGTCAGGCCATTTTTCGACCAATACTGTTTTAGTTCTTGTTTTATTTTTCTCATAATTAACCATTTCCATCACTTCTCATTATTAATTTGAACAATATCTAATAATCTCATACTTGTTCAAATATAAAATGAGTGCAAACTCAAGTTTAACGACACTTATGCATATAATATGGATATCTTTCGATTTAAATCCAACCTTAGTATAAATCTCACAAAATCATCATTGAAATCTTAGAACATATTATATCTTGTGATGATACCTCTGAAATCATACACACAAGTATCAAATGTTCCAAGTTCCACACAATCTCGTTTAACGCTTTTATGGCCTTGCGCTTCTCCTATTCATAAACTTTTGAGATAGAAACTCTAACTCTCTATTAAAGCGGCACCACATTGAAGTTTATATAGGTAAAGTTCTTGCAGTATCTTTGTCAATTTTTGGAGATATTTGATCTACCGATCTGAACTTTATTAAGAGTTACAGAAACTCAACCCTCATATTTGAAACAAGCAACAATTGTAACCTAGGATAGGGTTTTAAAAGAAAAAATAAATGTTGAATCTATCCACTTATTGAATGACTTGTTATTACTCTTTAAACCCGAAATATACTTGTTAGTATAGTTAGGTAGAATTGCCGTCATTGGTGGATTTAATAAAGGAGTTTTAACCCCCATCCTACTAGTTGTTGTTCGCACTAATTCCTTTGTGAGCAGTTTAGTGAACAAATCAGCCAAATTCTCATTTGACTACACATAAGTAAGTGAAATTATTTTATCTTTGATTTATTTCCTCACATAGTCATGTTTTAAACTCATATGTATAGACTTACCGTTATATACTTCATTGTATGCTCTACCTAAAATGGCTTGACTATCACACAAGATAGATATGGAAGAATTATTATTTTTTGCCAATGAAATTTCATACCTTAAATCCCTAAGCCATTCAGCTTCTTTTTCGATTTCAACCAATGCACAAATTTGGATTCCATAGTTGAGTGAGAAATACATGTTTGTCTCTTGGATTTTCAAGAGACCGCAACTCCTCCAAGGGTAAATACCCAACTTGAGTTGATTTATTCTCATTAACACTAGATATCCAACTAACATATGTAAATCCTTCTATTATTGCTGAAAACTTAGAATATTGAAGACCCGCATCCTTGGTTTTATTTCAAATAACCAAGAATCCTCCCAATAGCCTTCCAATATTTTTTACTTCGATTTCTAGTAAACCGACTAAGTTTACTAATTGCAAATGCACAGCATACATTAGACTCACGATAGCACTTGCATAATCAAGTTCTGCTATAGCTTTTTCCATCATTCTTTATAAGTTTCAAACTTGGATCAAATTGAGTATTAGCCTCTTTAATGTTCAAGTGTTTGAATTTATTAATCACATTCTCAATATAATATGACTGGCTTAACATATAACCTCCACTAGTCTTGGTGACTTTGATATCAAGTATGGTATCCACTTGATTAAGATCTTTCATTTTAAATGTGGAAGATATAAACATCTTTATTTCTTTTATACCTTATTTTTTATTATTCACAATCAACATGTCATCCACGTATAAACAAATGAGCACAACATGATTATTACAGACTTTTGAATATAAGCTTTTATAAACACTATTATGTTCAAATCTAAAAGATATTATTGTCAAGTCAAACTTTTCGTTTCATTTCTTTGGTGCTTGTTTTAATCTATATAAGGATTTTATTAGTTTGTATACTTTATCCTCATTTTCTGGTAGAACAAATCATTCTGATTGTTCCATAGAGACCTCTTCATCAACATCCCCGTTTAAGAATGTCGTTTTAATATCCATTTGATATATATGCAAATCATATATTGAAGCTAAATATAATATAATTCTAATTGATGTTATTCGTGCAACTTGTACATATGTGTCAAAGTAATATATCCCTTCTTTTTTGTCGATATCCTTTAACGACTAACCTAACTTTAAAGGTATTAAAAGTATTGTCCGCATTGTACTTTCTCCTAAATACCCATTTGCAACCTTTAGGTTTTGATCCAGGTGGTAAATCGACTAATTCTCAAGTGTTGTTAGACATTATTGAATCAATTTCATCATTTACAGCATCCTTCCAAAAGTAACCATCTCCAGATTACTTGCTTCTTGATAAGTTTTAGGAACGATTTCCACTTGAAGAACATACAGAGTAGTTTTTGTGACACTTTTCCCATTTCCCTCAACTAAATAGAAAGAAATAAGTTGAGAGTCTAATCCATTGAGTCCTATCACTTTTTTCCTTTCGAGCTCTTTTGCTTCTACGAAGTTCACTTATTTTAACATTCTCGAAAGGTGTTTCTACTTGTGATCTTGTAGAGCTAGGAATCTCTACTTGAGATTCTCATGGAGAATTATTATATGAAAACTAGTGAAGGCACATGCGATGCACGTGCATGCATTTTGCTCCCTGTACATGTTAGCGTTGTGACTGCATATATATACCACAATAAATAGATGGAAGCACAGTCATGAATGACATATAAGGAATAGAAGAAATTTTTGTTACAAAATGAAAAAGAAATAAATTTGATATTAGAAGTATCTAAAACTGAAATTAATGCAAATAGAGGACAAGCTAAGTAGAAAATTGCTGGTAGAAAGAAAGATATCAACACAGTAAAAGATACTTCAATAGATCATACAAAATATACTTGTTACACAGTGAGCATTTTGCTGTCATTCATTCAGCAAGTTGAGCAGCTAACACATTCATGAAGCCATACAGGAAGCAAAAACTGGAGTGCAAAAAATAATACAACTTCAAAATTCTAAATCCTCAAAGTGTAACATAGCAAGTGTTGCATTGGAAGCTAATTGATCTAGTGTCTTCTACTTAGTTATAGGCAAAAAAGACTTTATTCATCATGATTGAAACTGCATCAAAGGAGTTTTTTTAGGGCAGCTGCAGCCGCATCCTTGGTTCCTACTCTTTTTTCTGCTTTCTTGTTCGTCGTGTTGGGCTGCTCATCATGATTCTCGAATAGAGATCGCTTAGCGGGTGGAGACTGAGAGAACACAATTTTGTTGGAAGGTGTAACGCCTTCAGGAGAGATTTTATCCTTTCCCTTATCATTAGATGCCATGTCTGGAGCAGCAAATGTTTCAGATGAATCAAGCATGAATATTATTTCGTATTTGAAGTTTGAATAAGCAGTGCATTTTGTTGATGGTGAGCCAACAGCCATTGGAAGTGCTTTGATGTAAAAGATATGTTCATTGTCAATATCTATGCGAATGTCCTCATGATTAGACAGGGTAGTGTCCTACAAACACGATACAATTGATCAGCAACGAAATGGTAATGAATATATATTTTAGGAAAATTGAAATTGTCAGTGTTGAATATAATTAGTACATTGATATTCTTTTTCATGAGTACATTTGCAGGGCAGCCCAAGATTGTTTCAGCACATTCACCCATAACTGAAGCCTTTAGATTTCCTGTCGAGTCCTCCAAGATTACATCAGCTCTGGCTCTGTAGTATATGCAGATGTTAGCAAATCTGGAAATTTATGGAGGAAAATGACGTGATACGAACATTATTTTCAACTCTGAATCGAACAAAGGAAACGAAGGAGGTGAAATTATTATTTAGTGTGTTGACGGATGAAATGTGTACCTTGGAGATGCAATTGAGCTGTTAGATTTGCAAAATCTACAGGAATAGATTTCTCCTGCTTTGCTTGCATTGGAAACCCTGTTGCAGTTGTTGCATGACAAGTACCAGAAGCTTGTGTTCTTAGACTGAACGTGTGCCTTTGCTTTTATCCAGAAATACTTGTTCTTTGAAAGGACATGAAGGAAAGTTTAGTGGAGGTATGTGGTTATATTGATGTGAAAAAAATAATGAAATAAATTTGTAACATAAGAAATAAAACATTACCGTAACAATTGAAGATTGGATTTCCACAATTTGAGTAAATTTGTTTGCAGCTGGAGGTGACAACTTTGAAGGACTTAATAAATTATAGTCTTTCAGTGCAGTGATTTCATCCAATCTCGCACTATTGTCGATGGCCCTTTACGACAAAAATTATAAGTACGAGATCAGAGAAAAGACCAAGTACTGGAGCTCATCTTATCTTAGATAACAGTAAGTTTGCGTGTGCTATTTTGTAACATAAACTTAAATTGTGATGTTTGCTTAGCACAACGTGGTATGGAATGAGAAAAGGTAGCAAAATAAAAGTAATCTCTTCTACGAATGTTATTAACGGGATGGGAAAGTTAAAGATAAGCAAAACAAAACAAATATGATATATGAATGTCACTTACAGGATGAATAAGCTAATGTTCAACATTGGAAGTTACCTATGCAATATACAATAATGTATAGCTAAAGAAAGTGTAATGCTGGAGACATTTGATGACAGAGATTCTATATAATAATTCATACAGATGAAAGAAATTGTTTAGTTACCATGATTTCATCTCTTCCACTTCCTCAAATTTATGATCAATGAAGAAACAACTATGTGGTCTTGTGGATAGTGTCAGCCCTAAAAAAAAAAGGTCCTTCCATTAGTAAACATTATGTATAGCAGGAAGATGGTAAGATACTTTAATTGCAGTGACAAAGCAATAGTTGAATTACCGTTGAATGAAGATACTTTTAAGTGGAGTCCTATGATAACTGGCTTCTTAGATATGTTCTGTGCAATTGTAGAGCATTCATTTTCAACAAAGGCATCCCACATTGTCAGCAGAATTGTTTGGAAGCTGAAAATTTGGAGAATCAATCACTATATAATATTGTTTTGTGTGAAATGTGCTGTGTAAAAAATGAATAAAGATGTTACTAACTTCTTGTCAATGAGCACGACATCCTGCACATATGTTTCCGAACCATCTCTTGTATGGATTAGACGTTTGGGGCGCAAGTCTATGGCAACTGCAAACACACCTGTAATAATAACAACAATAAATATAAATGTGTTAAGCAGAGATTTACGTTTTTGTGAGGGGAAAACTGACTTGTAAATGTATGTAATAAAAAAGAAATCTAGTGGCATTAAAAAATGAGAGAGAAAGTAAGCTGTACTTAAATCTTTGTTTGTATCCATCAGAGTTTCAAATTCCTGGAACGGAGTGAACTCAAAAGTGGAGAATAGCCGTGCACTGTGATCTACATTTGTTTCTTCCACTCGAGTAGTACCTGAAATCGTCCATTGAATGTCTCCAAATGCATTTTTGTATCCTACTTTTGTATGTTTCACAGTTGCATTTGAAATTAAGTAGGTTTTTCCAATCCTTAGATCGTCTTTGAAGGCTGCAATACTATTGTCCCAGAGGGTAGCCTGTACCTTGTTTCCCTGCAGTAAATGATTTGTTTGTGAAATTTCTTTACTATATATATATATATACAGATCAGTAGACAGCTAAATTAACTCTAATAATTCAAAGACTGCAGATTTGGTGTAAGTTGTTTTCTAAATATGTATACAGAGTATTGTTGCCACCATAAAAAATAATAAATTTATTACCAAATGACAATGTGTACTAAAACTTACTTTTTCATCCATGAGAATCATGTGTTGGTATCTGGTCTGGCCATTTTGTGATAATTTTGGAGATGTTTTTTCAGCAACTACAACGTTGGACGCCCAGTTTCTTTGTCCGGGGCTAATGTCAGTGATAAGACTGAATTTTTGATCCATGATGTTACTCTATACAGGCAAAGAGTAGTCAGAAAAGATGTGGCTGGTAAGTGAATAAAAAATATATTTTACAGTGCAGTTTTTTGGAACACATAGAAGTGTTTGTTGTTTAGCTAAAACAAATTAGATAAGTATGATATAGAATCTTTACATGGAATAGGATATGAAGAAAGACAACAGCATTTTCTAATTTTCTATTCTTTATTTATGTTTCTATAAGCTATAATTTCAGTAAAAAAAATAACTAAAGAGGTAAGTTGAGTTAAAGAAAAAAAAAATTATAAACTTGATATTTGAAATAGAACTATGAAGGAAGAAGACAAAAACTGTGTGTGGATGATTTCATAGTATGTTACAATCAAACTCAGTAGTTAGAATGATTTTTTTCCTTGAAATAAAAATAGAAGTTGTTTTCAGGTAAAACAAATATGAGAAACATAGCCTTAAATCTTTATATAGAACTGGAAAAGAAATGAAGAAATACAACAGCAGTTTGTTCTCTTTTTCTTGTTTCTTTGTGTTTCTATAAGTTATTATAAATAAACTTAAGTAGAATGAAGATAGGAGAGAAAAAGAACTGATAAAAAAACAACTCAAGAACAATAATATGTTGAATTAAATAAGCAGAAAATTACATACCTGATTTTCGAAGCAATAACAAAACTCTGAAGAAGAAGATAGAAGCAATATTTTCTATGATGCGTGTTGTTAGCCTTATATAGTATGTAATAAGCAAACTTTGAAATTATAAGTATTATATAGTACCTGTTATCATACTGTTTTGTACCATAAAAAAGGAAGCAAAAATCAGTGGAAAAGATTATTATATATTCATCAGACAAAGATAATCGACATCAGTACAAAGTATAAAGTAATGTATAGTGTGTCTACATGAAAGAGAAAGAAGTTTCTACAAACAGGGTGGCAGCTTAAAATAGGGAAGACTGAGAAAAGCATGGGCAAACAAGAATATATATTTATTTATTAGTAGTGTATGTAGTTTTAAAAGTAATACAAATTTAGATATTTTGTAAAGTAAATCAAACGTGATTGTTAGTATAGTTGGCTGGAGGAACCTTTATCAATTTTAACTATACTTGAACCTGTTTTAAAAAAGAAGAAAATATTAGAGTGCTAAATTAACAAAACCGAAAAATAAAATACTGGGAAAAAAATATGAATATGTAAACAAGCCCAACTACAGATATGTTTCAATTTTCACTCAATCATGTTATCACAATTTTTGAAATCGAATCTGATCATATGAGATTACGAACAATTGCTACATAATTGTACTTGGGCTTAAAAAATTTAATATTTATCTTTACAGAACACATTTGCATACATTTATTTAAAAAAAATATATGGAAAAAAAATATTTTCGTGATGGAGCATGCCTGAAGATTCTTTTGATTGTACTTAGATTTTGCAGCAAGAACTGAATAAGAATTAGACCAAAAAATCAAAAGTGACAAGGCCAGTATGATGATCTTATGGTCCCTTTCCAGTAATAATAACTCTTATCAGATGCTGAACATGTGAAATCGGGGTGAAAAAATATAAATCAAGGTACAATAACCCACATATATTTCACATAAACGATGACAAAATATTAATGATAAATGTCAAATGTACGCAGTAACTTGTTCTGCAAAGTTAAATACAAATCAAAGGAAATCCCTTCGAAAAATTAGTACATTGAATTGTGGCTTTCCACGATGTAAAGATGCAGTCATTTAGCTAACATACCACACAATAAGTTATTTTATGAGCAATACCTGAGCAGTCTTCTTTGAAGTATCCATGCTCCACAGAAAGATAGTATCCTCATCAGCAGTAACTACCTTGTCATGCCTTCCAGTAGGCTACCACAATACACTGTAAAATAGCATGTGTTGATTTGGATTAGCGGTAAAGAAGTTCAAACAATGCGTTTTAAAATTTGTAAAATAGCATGCACTGAGATTCATTTGTTCGAAAAGGTATAAACGTAAATCACCAATTTCCAGTCAACCTTATTGAGTATGGAATAGCGAAATCATAAGCATAGAGCAGTAAGATATTCTACTTTATTCTTATCTTCAAATCAACCCTATAAATTACTGCATTTAACAATTATGTCTTGTTTTCAGCTTCAAGCTCACAGTTAAGCAATGAAAGGATAAACTCACCATTTAATCTTCGTACTGTGTGTATCCAGAGAAGTAATTCGTTCAAGTTCTGGGAAATTCTGGCGGCCATATAACTCGGGCTAAACAGGACACTTCTGTTTGGAGTAAGAAAGATGGGGGATCCTCATAGAACAAGTAGGATGGAAGATCTAATGGGAATAAGCAGGATGATGGGGTCAAAGTAATTGGTCTAGATGTGGAATAATACCTCAGGCTCAACTACTGGATGGGGTCAAAGTAATTGGTCTTGACGTGGAACAGATGATACTGGTGGAAAATAGGACAGTGCATGGAGCAGCAAAAGCAATTGGAATTCAGGAAATGATTTTGGAGGGAATGACAGTCAAAATCATACTGGTACATTCTGCAAAATAAATTGACAAATTTATAAATACTAAAATTTATAAACAGATAATCCGAAACCGATCTATAGATAGTAAATATATAAGACACGTGAAAATTATAAATGACAGCGCAAAACATTACCTAAGCTGCCATTCTCAATGAACTGATCAGGTACATTTTGTGCCCATCCTTGCAGAGTAGTTGTGGTTAGCCCTTTACTGAATTTCACAGGCAGAAAAGTTTATTTCAAAGCAAAAAATCAGCAGAATATTTGTTCACTGGACATTAAAGGGGTCATAAAGTAAATTTCCCGTTTCATATATGTTACAGGGTGGTTTAGGTAATTTCCGTACAACAGCATACATACAAAAAATTTCCGATAAATTTTTAAGAAAATCAAACTTTAGTTATGCAGAAACACAAATAAAAGCTTAAAAGATGAAAATCCCAAGATGATTTCAAGTAAAATTAACTACTCACCTTCATAAGTAGTGTAATCTGGCACGAGGGTTTAGAAGGTTGGAGTGAAAACGACAAGGCAAACGGCTGAGATCTAAGAAAGAATTGAGAGATAAAATAGGGAATATAAGGCAGGAAAGTAAAGTTTGTTCAATAATCGAGAAATGTGGAGCACAGATAGAGATACAAAGAGAATTCAAAGTTGGAAGGATAACAAAATCTTAGTCTTGTGCGAAAGAAGAAGAAGAGGTGTAGAAAAGAGAGGGGAAAAAAGGATGACTGCATCTTTACATAATGGAAAGCCACAAAAACTTTTAATCTGCCACATGCAGTCATCTAGCCAACATTCTCCACCTGTTGAAGCAAAAGGGAAAAAAATAGATAAGATTATAAAATCATATCCAAATCAAAATAAATCTATCAACAAATTAAAAATACACGAAAGAGGCTAAAGAATCTACAAAAAGGATTCATTAAATAAAATAAATAAGAACAACACAGAACAAGAATTTGATTTACATAAATAATCCCATATATGTTATAAACTGAATTTGTTCATGACATTCACAATAAGAATTGTGACAAAAGAGGTTCAAAACAAATAAAAAACATTGAAAGTAAAAATGACATTATTAAACACTGGAAAACAACAATATTTCTACACATGAACTAATAATGATCGTTCATTAGCTATCATGTTGTGCCAAGTCTATTGACTGATGATATATGGTAATCATATGATATATCCCATGCATGAGAAAAATAAAAGAATGAATCAGTTAAGTGGACAGGCTAAGAACGTGTGATTCAGGAGGTAAAAAAGGTCAAGAAACAAAATATGCATCATTCGAAATCAATAGTAAATCTATTCTTAATGAACAATTCTCTATAGTGCATTAAATTATCTATAGTGCATAATGGGAAATTGATACTAAATAAACATATATTGGCCAGAGCACACTACATCTCATTATACGTTTACTTAGAGGTATCAAAATGTGTCCTGGGATTAATTGAAAATGCGATACATATTTTAATAACATGAAGTAAAAAAAATTAAATGCAAGAAATATCAACATTAGCTCCAGGAAGGATGTCTCACAGCAGCAGACCTTCAAATTTCAATCATTTCATAGTTCATAGAACATATTTTGATGTGTGTGTGTGGGCGCACGCAGTGTAACGATCTGCATTTTAAACCAACAGAAACTTGTGAGATTTTTTTGTTATATATTCCATCTCCACTTCGTAAATGAAGAATGAAAAACAGATCAATGAAATTAAATCATCTGAAGGGGATAGGTAGTTAAAAAAATCAAGAATTCTAACAATCAATAAACTAAACCAATATATGAATAATAAAAACAAGTCTCGTGTAAAAAAAATCAGGAAACAAAATATGCATGATTGGAAATCAATACTAAATCTATTCTTAATAAACAATTCTCTATGGTGTATAAAATTATCTACAGTGCATAATGGGAAATCGATACTAAATAAATACATATTGCCTAAAGCACACTATGTCTCATTATATGTTTACTTAGAGGTGTCAAAATGTGTCCTGGGATTCACTGAAAATATGATACATATTTTAATAGCATGAAGTAAAAATAAATTAAATGCAAGAAATATCAACATTACCTCCAGGAAGGATGCTTTACATCAGCGGACCTTCAAACTTCAATCATTTGATAGTTCGTACAACAGATTTTAATGTGTGTGTGGGCGCGCGCGCATATAACAGCCTGCATTTTAAACCAACGGAAACTTGTGAGATTTATTTGTTATAAATTCCATCTCCACTTCGTACATGAAAAACGAAAAACAGATCAATGAAATTAAATCATATGAAGGGGATATAGGTAGTTAAAAAAGATCAAGAATTCTAACACACAATAAACTAAACCAATACATGAATAACAGGAACAGGTCTCGTGTAAACACTGCAATATATAGTTCCGAATGGGCATTAATTATAACATATTGCAAACTCCATTTGTAATAATATAGACAGGATTTTACTCATTAAAGGAAATGCAAATTTTACGTAACTTATCGATGTGAAGAGAAAATGTACTCATTAAAGAATCAAAAATGGATTTTCAAGTACAAAAAATGGATTCAGAGTTGTGTGAGTGGAGAGTTTGTTTCAGCTTTTCTCACCGCTATAACACTCAAATTTGTGCACAGTTTTCGTGTACTTTGTTGATCTGCAGATATAAAGCCTACGAAGGAATCAAAGTCTTTATCAGAAAACAAAGGAGGCTAAGCTAATTATCTTCTCGTTCTACAAGCCAGCGAGACTGGGGGGTGCAGACAAAGGGTCGAGATCTCTCCTATTTTTGATACCGAAACCCTAACTGCTCTTGCTCTATCTCCTTTTCTCGACAATGGTTGCGACAATAACAAAAAAGTCCACAAATATAGCGAATCCAACACTCAAATATAAAACAACGTTATAAAGTACAGAAATAAAACTATAAAAGGAAGCCGAACTCAGTACATCGAAGAGGCAGGAGAGCCAGCATTTGGGGTACACGCAACCACCGCCTCGATGTAAAACCTCGACAGAGACAGGAGCGAACAGCGGAAGCGATCGAAGACCTTCAAACGAGAAAATATGTATATTCAGATGAAAGATAACTCCACAAAGCACAAAAGAAAAACCAGTAAAATAAAGACAAACCAGCAGATCGAAGAGGCAGGAGACGCGGGAGATGGAAATAACTCCACAAAGCACAAAAGAAAAACCAGTAAAACGAAGACACACCAGCAGATCGAAGAGGCAGGAGACGCGGGAGAGCTGGCGGAAGTGGAAACCCTAACTGAGCAGAGAACGACGGAAGTGGAAACCCTAACCGAGGAGAGAACGGCGGAAGTGAATGAATGAAAACCTAAATACAGGAAAATAAGCGTCCATTCCTATTTTATCCCTCTCAACTTTATCTCTATAATATTTTTTTTTTTTAAATTCATTCACGAAACGACGTCGTTTTCAGAACAAGTGAAAACGACGTCGTTTCCAGTAGGACGAAAACGTGAACAGTGAAATGAAAACTGCCTCTTTTATTTGTTAGGGATAACATATTCTCAAAGAACTCTATTTCACAAGATTCAATAATAACATTGATTTTCAAGTTTAATAAACGATATTCGTTACTATTTTGTGCATATCCTACAAAAGCACATTTGATCCCTCTAGGACTCAACTTAGTCCCTTTAGTATTCGTGTTCTTACTATAAACAAGACTTAACACATAATTTACATTTATTAGGCTTTGTGTTTTCACATGAAATCATTCTGATATTAATCATTCTTTTTAAAATAGAAAAGTCAACATGTCCTAATCTATCACACAATAAAGAAATAGACTCGACAACATAGTTTAAATTTGTAGTTTTAGTGATATTATTGTAATAGTATAAAGTTTGACCATTCCATCATTAGAATAATATTTTCCAACAAATACACAATTCCGAAAAAGTATAAGTTTTCCCGACTTATTTTTGGACTTTATTCCCAATTTTCCAAACAAATCACCACTTACAAGATTTCTATTCATATTCGGTACATGCAATACATTTAATAATGTGATTTTCTTACCGGATGTAAAATGTAAGTCAATGTTTCCTTTGCCAACAACCTCTGATTGAACTTCATTCCCCATTTAAATATGTTTGTCATCCACTTCTTGATAGATTTTGAAAAAGGATCTATCATAGCACACATGTATGGTGGCACAAGTATCATACCACCATCGTTGAATCTTCCTTTTACCGAATTCGCAATGGTCACGGTAGCAATAATGTTGTCAATGGAGTTCGCTTTGCATTCTTGCATTAGTTGTTTGCGATATCTACAATCCAAGAATAATTTTCGAGTTTACACATACATAACAAGAAATTTAATATTTTTTCTTGTTCTTGTTATCTTTGTTGGGATTTGAAGTCTCTTCTTGGAATTCTTGTTGTATTTGTTTGGTTGAACCACGGCGTGAGCTTTGGAAGTGCACTCATGAGAATGTTCATTATCTTCTCTTGCCATTAACTCTTCTTCAGTTCGAAGTCTTTTTGAATTTCTTCCAAAGAATAATCTTGGGACTGTAAAGGATTTTCTTCCTATAACATTTCCACAAAGATGGAAATTTAGCAATGATTGTACCAACTTGGAAAGTTTCAGGAAGATCTATTTTCACGGCCTTCATTTTATTGACATTGATTTGCAATTCATGGACTTGTCCTAACAAAGACAAGTTATCCAAAAACTTAAAATCAAAATACTTAGAAATAAGAAACTTTTTGGTCCTTTCTCCTCGATCTTGTATTTGATATCCAATGATTCTCATATCTCCTTTATCGAGGTGTTATGTGTAGAGATCTTAGAGGCAATCGGAGAGAGCGTTCAGAATGTATCCTCTACATATCGATTCATCTTCTTCTCTCTTCTTCCTTTCCGCCTCGATGTCATTTGGGGTTGGTTTCGGTTGAGGTTCCAATAAAGGCGCCAAGTCTGGATCCAAAATATAAAAGATTTTCAAGGTTGTAAGAATAAATTTCAACTTATCTTTACATCTTGTAAAGTTTGACTCGTCGAATCTATCAAGCCTTACAAGGTCTTGATTCATCATTTTTATCGTAGCCATGGTTGTCTTGTTCCCCAAGTTTAATATTTTTTTGAGATTGTTGAACAAAGTTGATGAAGAAAGAAAATAAAACCGCAAGAAAAAATCTCTAAATAGAAGGTTTGAACGCGATTATGAATTGCTGTCTTCAAACGATATTTGCCGCCACCAGAGAAAGTGCTTGAAGGCCTCAATGGCAAATAGTTTGTAGGAGTAAACAAACCTTAATCCAAGTATGAATCAAGCAATAAAAACTTGGAAAAAGAAATTCGAAAAAAATATAAAAAACTGAGTTTGATCTTTGATTTTGGATTTTGATGAATGAATTTGATATTTGTTATATGTTTTCAATCATGAAAACCACTCATATATATAGAATTACAATCATCATGCACGAAAAAGTACAAAAACCAAGCCAAAAGGGTGTAAAACCGTTCAAAACGATACTAGATTTCAAAATTCCAACGGGCAAATATTTTGTATTGGGCAGCCGCCCCGCCCAGTACAAAATTGGCGTCCGTCCAGTTCAACATAAGGCGGGGCGGCCGATCGATTTCGGCCATCACTATTTTTTGTTCTCGTTTTATTTTTGTTTATTTTTCTCATAAGTAACCATTTTCATCACTTCCAAAATCACTTCTCATTATTAATTTGAAAAATATCCAACAATCTCACACTTGTTCAAATATAAAATGAGTACAAACTCAAGTTTAACGACACTTATGCATAACATGTGGGTACCTTTTGATTTAAATCCAACATTACTATAAATGACACAACCTAATCATACGCAGCATGAAAGCTTTGTACTTATTATTCCTTGTGAAGATACCTGTGAAATCATGCACACAAGTATAAAATGTTCCAAGTTTCACACAATCTCATTTAGTGCTTTTATGGCTTTACGCTTCTCCTATTCATAAACTTTTGAGAGAGAAACTCCAACTCTCTATTGAAGTGGCACCACCTCAAAATTTACATAGGTAAAGTTCTTGCAGTATCTTTATCTCTTTTAGAGATATTTGATCCACCGGCCTAAACTTTATCAATAGTTATAGAAACTCAACATTTATATTCATGACATTCAGCATTTGTAACCTATGATAGGGTTTTAAAA
This sequence comes from Fraxinus americana, assembly GCA_035079005.1. Taxonomy (NCBI): domain Eukaryota; kingdom Viridiplantae; phylum Streptophyta; class Magnoliopsida; order Lamiales; family Oleaceae; genus Fraxinus; species Fraxinus americana. Next base: position 33,238,374 of record CM068710.1, on the reverse strand, counting down.
GAAAAAACAAGTGTTGAATCTATCCACTTATCGAATGACTTATTGTCGCCATTTGAACCCCAATATACTTGTTAGTATAGTTAGGTAGGATTGTCATTATTGGTTAATTAAAGAGACAGATTGAGGAATTAGGGTTTGAGAACCCTAGTGTTCGTAATCGAACCTTTGTCTATTTTTGGAGCTTTATGGTGGATTCAAGCTTAATCCTAACGGATGCTCAACGGGAAATTAGGCTTTAGAAGTGGTCGCTGAACCTCTGGGACCTTTGGTCGAAAAATCATTGTGTTCTTGTGGCTCTTGATGTTTTCTTTATTGTTTTTATTTTGATTCCTTGAGTTACAAACGTTAATTCACAAAACTGGAACCAACAGAACCCTTAAACCAGTACACAAGCAAAAATCATTTGAAAGCACCAACATTGCTGTTGTACTAGTGGTGTCAATCAAGCCAAGCGGCTCGTCAGCTCGGCTTGTGAAAAAACGAGCCACGAGCCACTCGGCCCTCGAGCCCGAGCTAAGCAGGCGGCTTCTTGTTTTGACAAGCGGCTCATGGGCGAGCTCGAGCCGAGCCCTCGTAAAAAATGTGAGAAAAACACTAAATTTTTCTTTTTTTTTTTACGAACGGCTCGTGAGCTCACGAGCTCGTGGGCCGAGCCGAGCTTGACCCTTGAGCACGAGCTAATCTCATGGGTAGATGGGCCGTCTCAACTTAGCTCTACCCATTGCCACCACCATGTTGTACTTAAAATCTGAAACTTGTACATATACATTACAAATATAGAAGACATACATTTACTCAAACTTCAACTGATTTATTAAATAAAAATAATCATTATTTCAACATATTTATTGGAACTGATCAATTGAAATTTGAATTTATTGGTAAGTTGATAAATTAAGAGTGAAAATAGCAATTCTGGATTGGAGGTTGGCCAATAAACAGATCAGTCGCCACCTCTAAGCTCATTGTATTTTGGCTGCAATTAGCAATTTCTTTTTGTTTTTCCGGTATCTGATTTGGCTTTGGTCCACACTGCATGCATCATATTTTGAATTAGTTCTATGAAAAATGAACAAAACACAAAATGTAAAGTAAAAGAAAGTTAATGCCTTCTGCAAGAAGTTTTAAAGTGGATAATGTAGCATCCAAATGCAACAATGTGAGTTGATGCACGTGTATGTGTGAAGCAAAATGAGAGTGGAAAGAGGAGCAACTCCAATGGGATGTGAATTGCACTAATAGTAGAACACGTGTAAAGAGAGAAATAGTGAAAATAAGTTATAAAAATTTAATTGGACACATTTGCCAATGAAGATAAATTATAGAAAATTAAGGGCTTGTTTGAGAGAGATTTTAATCCAATTAAAATTGAAAATATAGCCGTTATTGGGTCCCACCCGTCTAATAAAAGTCAACAATAACGGCTAGTTTTTCAATTTTAATCTGATTTTAATCCCTCCCAAACAAGCTCTCTAAGTGAATAATGCCGAGCGCATCTTCCACTGGTGAATGACGTGCTAAATATTCTCCATGCACCTTTCTCCTTGACATAAAAGTATTTTGTGATGATGCGACACTTCTTGGATATAATCAACGGCTCAATGGCTCTTAGTGCTTGTTTGGTAAAACTTTTTTTTCAAAAAAATGTCAAATTTCACTTTTAACTGCACAATAATTTTTACTGACAACTTATATCTACATATTTCATGGGACTATGATGCAGGAGGGTCCGAGTCAGACGAAGCTGAGTTGTCAGATAACTCGTTGATGGCGCTAACGTACCATGAATTGGCGGATCGACGTAAGAATGGAAAGTAATCGACGACATTTCCTAATTGGGGTCAATTTTGAACACGTTTTGGTATTTTGGCCATAACTTTGGCTACGGTTGTCAGATTCACGCCCGTGACCCCAATTCGGAAAGCTCGTTTCGGCGCGCACGTCGTGGGCACCCAGCTATGCTCGGTGTGCATCGGATTCGAGGTCAAATTCAGCTGTTTTCCCTTCCGAATCATCAATTTAAGTTAATTTTTACTATTTATGGTAATATTTCGGTTTCCCTTTTGACATAGAATAATTGCTCGATTTGAGCCGAATTTTGGTGATATTGTTTCTTTTATTAAGTATTTTATTTTGGTATGAATATCAGGATTTTGCTATTTTTGGCAAAATTCCGATTATTATTATTTTACGGCTATTTAACCCGGCTTGTGGGTTATTTTCATTCGGTTTGTTGAATAATAAAGAATTTTCTCGTTTTCTTTGTGTTTCTCTTGCGTTCTTCTCTATTTTTGTCAATTGAATCCCGCCTACGGAATAATCACTATTACGCAGCGTGCGGTTGGTATCGAGCTTGACATCTTCTTGGGCTAGATTTCATCGGTCAATCATGGTTGGTGGTCGTGGTCGTGGTCGCGAGAGGCGGGTCCCGAATGAGGAAGTCCCACACCGTGATCGTAACGTTCAAGATGTGACGATTGAAGACTTACAGAGGCAAGTTGCGAGTTAACTTCAGGCGTACGGCGGCGCGGGATCGCGGTGACCGCGGCGGAGGTCACGAGTCCGATACCGATTCACGAAAACCCGTATCACAACCACTGCTCGGAGTGCCTGGGAGCATCGTGGTCGGGAGGATCGTCATGTGGATTTCGGCTTTCGGGTAGATTTACGAGTTTCACGGTACGTTACAAAGTCGAAGGTTTTGTTGATTGGGTGAATGAAGTGGAACGTATCTTTGAGTACAAGGAGGTTCCGAGATCACATCAAAGTAAGGTTAGTTGCCATCAAACTTAAAGGTAGGGCATCATGGTGGGAACGATTGAGACGTTCACGCGATGAAACGGGGTAAAGCCAAAATCACAGATTGGGAGAAAATGAAGAAGAAGATGAAAGGTCACTTTCTTCCTTTCGGCTATACTCAAACTTTGTTTCAACGGCTTCATTCTCTAAGACGGGGCATAAGGTCGGTTGATGACTACCGAGGAGTTTTATCAATTGGTGGCTCGGAATGATGCATGAAGCGAGAGAACAGAGATGGTGGCGAGATATTTGGGAGGATTGCGACAGTCCATACGGGATGTCCTCGGCCTTCACTCGCGTGGTGTTTCCGAAGCATACCGGCGTGCACTTCTTTGTAGAAGCGACGAGTAGGAAACCGGTGGTCGAAGCGAAGGTAGCCGGCCCATTCGCCCTCAAGCACCTCGTCTACTCAACGACCCACCACGGGATAATCCTGGTTCGGGTATTAGATGTTTCGGTGCGGTGAGAACGGGGGACATCGAGCAGCGATTGCGGGAAACCGGCTAATCGGCCGGGTAAAAATCTCCTAATTGATGAAGAAGTTGTAGACGAGAATGAGGAGGTTGGAGAGCCCGTATATGACGATGATGAAGAGGAAGGAATCTTTGTATGGGACGGTCATGAAACTCTAGTCTTGCGTAAGAGTCTATTGACCCCCAAAGGCGATTCGGTGGGATTGGTTGAGAACCAACATCTTTCACACAACTTTGCACGGTAGCGGATAAGGTTTGCAAAGGGCGATCATTGATAGTGGAAGGTGTGAGAATGTAGTGTACGAAGAAGCTGTCCGAGAAGTACAGTTGAAGAACGGTCCGGCATCCCGAGGCCATATAAATTGTCGTGGTTGAGTAAGGGCGGTGCGATCGGTAGAAAAGCGATGTCTAGTATCTTTTTCGATTGGTAGGAAATATTTCGACAATGCTTGGTGTGATGTTGTGTCGATGGATGCTTGTCACATATTGTTGGGTCGACCTTGGCGGTATGATCGCGGTGTTGTTCATGATGGGCGGAAAAATACTTATTCCCTTAGCATCAAAGGGAAGACGGTTGTGTTGGCGCCGCGAAGAGAAGAAATCACTCTGCTCCGGTAGCTAAAAGTGCCAACTGCTTTCTATGTCCGGCTTTTTGGGAGAGATTGCACGAGAAGATGTGGTCTATGCTCTATCGCCTTGTGAGAATAGTACAACGAAGAGAATCAGATTCTCGGTAGAAGTACGAGAAGATGCTAACGGAGTTCTGCGAGTTGATGCTGAAGATCTCCCTCCGGGGTTGCCGCCTATGAGGATATTCAACATCAAATTGACCTTGTTCAGGGTCGAGTACGCCCTAATCGACCGGCTTATCGTCTCGGTCCCAAGGAAGGCTGAAGAGTTGCGGCGACAAGTGGTTGAATTGTTGGAGAGGGGCTACATTCGTGAAAGCATGAGCCCGTGTGCGATTCTGCTCTGTGGTACCCAAGAAGGACGGATCTTGGCGTATGTGTGTTGATAGTAGAGCAATCAACGGGATCACGATGAAGTACGAGGGTTTCCAATTCCCCGTGCGGATGATATGTTGGATCGACTTTCTGGTTCTAAGGTCTTCTCAAAAATTGACCTTAAGAGCGGATATCACCAAATCGGGATCCGACACCGGAGATGAGTGGAAGACGGCGTTTAAGACGCGACATGGTTTGTATGAGTGGATGGTCATGCCTTTTGATCGTCCAATGCACCCAAAGCACCTTTATGAGGTTTATGCATCGGGTGTTACGGCCTTTTATGGGAAGTTCGTGGTTGTCTACTTTGATGATATCCTTATTTACGGTCCGACTTGGGAGTCACACTTTGATCACCTCCGTGCGATTTTTGATATGTTGAGGACGGAGCGCACAGTTCGTTAATCGGAAGAAGTGTTCTTTCTTCACCTCTTCCGTTACTTTTCTTGGTTTCGTGGTGTCTCTTGATGGTGTTCTTGCGGATCGGTCGAAGATAGATGCAATATTGGGATGGCCCAAGGCCGAAAACTTTGCACGATGTCGAAGTTTCCATGGATTGGCATCCTTCTACCGTCGGTTCATCGGGAACTTCCGACACTTTGATTGCTCCCATCACGAGAATGTACGAAGGGACGTGAATTCAAATGGTCGGATGAAGCGAAGCCGGTTTTCGATTAGTCAAGAAACGGATGACCGAGGCTCCGGTTTGGCACTTCCAGTTTTGAAAAGGTGTTTGAAGTTAATTGTGATGCATCGGAGTTGGCATTGGTGGTGTTTTGAGTCGGGAAGGGCGTCCGAGTGGCATTTTTCGGTGAGAAGCTATCGGGATCGAAGAGGAACTATTCCACCTATGATCTTGAATTCTATGCCATAGTGCGGTCTTTGAAGCATTGGCGTCATTACTTGATACGAGAGGAGTTCATTCTTATCGCGACCATGAGGCACCGAAGTATATCAATGGACAACACAAGGCGAGTAGACGACATGCCAAGTGGGTGGCGTTCTTGCGAGAGTTCACTTTTTCACTAAGACATCAAGTGGGAGTTTGAATCGTGTCGCAGATGCCTTGAGCCGTCGTACCTCCTTCTCACCACCGTGAGCACCGGTGTCGTCGGATTTGAGTCATTCGGATTTGTATGCGACGAGACCCTTCCTTTGGGAAGATAATTCGGAGGTAACTAACAACCAACGACATGATTTCATTTTACATAATGGCTATCTGTTTCGTGGGTTACGGTTGTGCGTTCAGTTGTTCACTAAGGCAGCATATTGTTAGTGAACTTCATAACATGGGACACTTCGGGCGAGATAAGACAACGGCGTTGGTCTCATCTACCTATTTACGGGCCCAAATTGAGTAGTGATGTGGCTCATCATGTTGGGCGTTGTTGTGTGTGTCGGCGGTCAAAGGGGGCTCTTACTAATGCGGGCCTTTATACACCTCTACCGGGGTTCCTGAAGCTCCTTGGATTGATGTCGGTATGGATTTTGTTTTGGGACTACCTCGCATACCCAACGAGCTCGGATTCTATTTTTGTTGTGGTCGACGAGGTTTTCAAAGATGGCCCATTTCATAGCTTGTCGGAAGACAATGGATGCTACCCGGATTGCCCATCTCTACTTCAAGGAAATTGTGCGTTTGCATGGAGTGCCTCATTCAATTACTTCGACCGTGACACTAAGTTCGTGAGTCATTTCTGGAAAAGCTTGTGGGAGAAATTGGGGACACGGTTGAATTTTAGCGGTGCCTACCACCCCCAAGCGATGGTCGAGACGGAGGTGGTGAATCGGAGCTTGGGTAACTTTGTTGAGGTGTACGCGGGAACTAAGCCGAAGCGGTGGGATGCGGCATTACCTCGGGCGAATTTGCGTACAACGGGTCGAGGAATCGAACTACGGGATGAGTCCATTTGAAATTGTCTATGGTCGAGTTCCATCGGGGTACTTGATTTAGCCCCTATTCCACGTGTGGGTCGCATAAGTCACAAAGCGAGATGAGATGGCGGAACATCTTCGGGGAATCCATGAACAAGTGAAGTTAGCCATTCAAGATAGTAATGCCAAGTACAAGGTTCAGCGTGATAGTCATCGTCGTCGAGTCCTTTTCGAAGTTGGTGATTTTGTGTGGGCGGTGTTAACTCGTGATCGTTTTCCCGTTGGGGAGTACAATAAGCTGAAGGAGCGGAAGGTTGGTCCTTGTGAGGTTACGCAAAGATCAACGACAATGCTTACCGACTACGCCTCCCGACCATTTGAAGACTTGATGTATTCAATGTGAAGCACCTCGAGTCCTTGTTTGGGGATCCACGAAGACACTCATGTGAACTCGAGACGAGTTCTTTCCAACCAGGGGCGGCGATGCGGGAGGGTCCGAGTCGACGAAGCTGAGTTGTCGAATAACTCGTTGATGGCGCTAACGTACCATGAATTGGCGGATCGACGTAAGAATGGAAAGTAATCAGCGACATTTCCTAATTGGGGTCAATTTTGAACACGTTTTGGTATTTTGGCCATAACTTTGGCTACGGTTGTCAGATTCACGCCCGTGACCCCAATTCGGAAAGCTCGTTTCGGCGCGCACGTCGTGGGCACCCAGCTATGCTCGGTGTGCATCGGATTCGAGGTCAAATTCAGCTGTTTTCCCTTCCGAATCATCAATTTAAGTTAATTTTTACTATTTATGGTAATATTTCGGTTTCCCTTTTGACATAGAATAATTGCTCGATTTGAGCCGAATTTTGGTGATATTGTTTCTTTTATTAAGTATTTTATTTTGGTATGAATATCAGGATTTTGCTATTTTTGGCAAAATTCCGATTATTATTATTTTCTGGCTATTTAACCCGGCTTGTGGGTTATTTTCATTCGGTTGTTGAATAATAAAGAATTTTCTCGTTTTTCTTTGTGTTTCTCTTGCGTTCTTCTCTATTTTTGTCAATTGAATCCCGCCTACAGAATAATCACTATTCTGCCCGGCGTCAGACTAGCAGGCTTTTATTAGCTTTTAGCAACATTATATAGTCCCTTAACTCTAGATTAGGTGTAAATGAAAAGAAGAAATATCATGCAATCACCAAGTTATAACATAAAGTGATAAAAGGAACTTTTAGTTGGAAAAAATTGCACACTTCAGGTGCTTGGCATGAACCCTGCCAGTCTATTAAATAGAAAATAAAAAGATTTCAAACTGGAAGATAAGGCACCAAAACAAAAAAATAAGAAAAACATTCAAAAAATACAAGTTTGTCATTCTCAGACGAAAGAACATTTAGCTACAATTTTAGATACTTTGAGAAATTATAGTAGCAAGAATACAAGGAAGACGTACTAGACATACAATAAACTAAATTTTAACTTCGGTTTTCCTTAATTTGGTCTACTAAACAAGCCAACAATTTTTTCATAGGCAGGAAAAATATACCATAAAACTTAATAAACTGTTTTTTGGACAGATCAAAATTCATTTTAGATAATCCTGAAACCCATAATGAAAAACACAGTGTTTTAAAATCAAATCTAAGTTTAGAATAAAGTTTAAAAAAGCTGCCGAAGTTACGATGTATAATTTTCCAAGTATCTTCATGTAACTGCAAGATCAATTTACCTGTTCGCGCAATCTTGTATTTTCTTCAAAAAGAAACTTTTCCTGAACGTATTCACAAAAAATGTTACAAAATACATGTATATACATACATTACAAAAATCAAGGAATGCCATTTCTTAGAGATCATGCATGATGATACCTTTGCTTTTAACTTTTTTATATCCTCCTTGTATAATTCAGCCTGAAATTCAAAAAACAACAATGTTGTTCTTATTTATTATTATTGATACGAGTCAAATTTCAGTTATAGAGCGAGTCTAATCATAATACCTTTCTTGCTCGAATGTTTTTTAGGCTTTTTTCTAGCTGCTTGTCAATATCTTGCAGTTCTTCAGCTGAACATGTTTCCAAGCCTTGCCCTAAAAGTTTCCTGAAATCCAAATACATTTATTAGCAAAAATTCAAGCATTCAAGGAAATTTTTCGGGAAAATAAAACGAGATAAAAAAATCACAAGACAAGACCGTTTGGAGCTTTCAAGGAGCTCTATCTTCTTTGCTATGAATGCGTTTTCATGCTTCAAATGCTGCAACGGAACCAAAGGAACCAATATATAAAATTTTGGTGAAAACAACAAAAAATTAAAATAAAGTCGAGAAAATACAAATTTTGCCTGATTCAGCAAAATCGCCTATATGGACAAGAGACAGAGAAGTGATTCACCAATCCAAATTTCCAATACTTTCTCGTCTAATTCTATCACGTCTCTCGATCCAACACCCAAAAAATCGTTTGCTAATTTACTTTTAACACGCTCACAGAGTCCACGAAATCTCTCTAATCAAACTTATATTGTTTCAAAGGAAGAATCCCGTTTCATAAGATAAAACCCCTTCATCAAGTCAAATTTTTTCACTCTTATTAGAGCCTTCTTTAAATCATTTTTGCATGTATATAGTTTTAGTTAGTTGGTTGGTTGGTTGGTTTGTTAGTTTACTTCCTCCAGCTGGTAATTAGTTAGAAAAGCGGCACTTCTTCTACCATTTTTTTGCCTATTTATACATGTATTGCTGATCCACTTGTAATTGAATTTTTCTGGTGGACTAAAAGTCTAAAACAACCAGGGTGATTCCACTTTTCAATTCTGTTATGGTATCAGAGCAATATTGATAACTTTGTCCATCACTTCATTAATTCCAACTTTTTTTTTTTTTACAAACTTCTTCTACTTTCGATTCTTATTCACCATGGAATCATCACATCCAGAAACCAATTCTGGTTTGAGGTCATCCATGAGCACATCCGCCATTGATGAACCTTCTAGCCCCTTTTTTTGCATCATTTAGACAGTCCAGGTTTGGTGCTCGTTTCTCAGCACCTCATAGGAGATAAATATGCCTCTTGGAGTCGTGCGATGACAATTGCATTATCAGTTAAGAACAAGCTGTCCTTCATTGATGGATCTATTGAGAAACCAGAAGCTGCAGATTCTGACTTCGTTAATTCATGGATTAGGAATAACAATATGGTGATATCTTGGATTCTCAATTCAGTCTCGAAGGACATCTCAGCCAACGTGATCCATGCAAATACAACATATGAAATTTGGAATGACCTTAAGGAGAGGTACCATCAGACTAATGGACCGCGAATCTTCCATTTAAGGAAAGAGCTGATGAACCTCATCCAAGATCAAAACACTGTCGATGTGTATTTCCCTAAACTCAAAACCATATGGGAAGAATTGAGTAATTTTCGACCCAATTGTAGCTGTGGCAAGTGTACCTTCGAAGGTGTTAAGGACCTGAATAACCATTATCAGATGGAATACATTATGTCATGTCTTATGGGGCTGAATGACTCATTTTCTCAAGCTAGGGGTCAGATATTACTAATGGATCCTTTAACCCCTATTAACAAAGTTTTTGCACTGATTTCTTAAGAGGAAAATCATAGGAGAATTAATGCACAATCCAGATTCAACTGGAGCCATTGCTTTTGCCTTTGGAACCGATAGTTCCAAAAATGCTATTCACTCCAGTCTTCGCAATAACATTTCAAGAGTCAACACTTCCAATTTCAAAAAGAAGGAAGGGCCATACTGTACTCATTGCAAGTACCATGAACATTCGGTGGATAAATGTTACAAAATTCATGGTTATCCACCCGGTTATAAGCCAAGGCCAAGAGAAAATTTCCACAATTCTTCTACTTCTAACTCTGCTAATCAATTTTCTGCCTCTGTTCCTCAACAAGATGATGGTAAACAAATGGATCAGCTGCTTGGCATTGGAAATTTTGTGCAGAATTTGAACTCCAATCAATATCAACAGCTTATGTCAATGCTATCTACTCACTTGGCTTCAAAAGCAAGTTGCACTTCAAATGATTAGGGAAACAATGCCTCTTCAGGTATATGCCATTCTATATCAATAAATCATACTTTTACATCCAAAGATCTATTGATAGTAGACTTAGGGCTACCAAACATGTATGTTGCATTGCTGATGCCTTTGTGAGCTTGAGAACTGTTGATAATTCAAGCATCACTCTACCTAACCACACACCTATACCAGTCAATCTTTGTGGAAATATCAGACTTAGTTCAAAATTGATGCTGTATGATGTTCTATTTGTGCCTCAATTCAAGTTCAATTTGTTATCCATCAGTGTAATAACTAATGGATCTCAACTTACCTTGAGCTTCTTTCATGATCAGTTCATTATTTAGGAGGGTGCAATCAGGAAAATGATTGACAGGGATGATAAAGTTCAGGATCTATACATACTTGATACTAAAATCATTAATTCTGATTGTAAAGCCTTTGTTGGTACTCTATCTGCTCATAGATGGCATAATAGACTTGGTCATCTATCTTTTAAGAGATTAAATGTATTGAAGGATCAATTGCTATGTGATTTTGTCAAATTAAATTCAAACTTCCTTGTTATATCCGTCATCTTGCCCTCTTGTTAAGTAAAGAAGATTATCTTTTGGATCAAATAATAATCTGTCGAGCAAAACATTTGATCTGGTGCATTGTGATATATGGGGACCTATCATGTTCCATCTCATTCAGGCTATAAATATTTTCTGATTTTGGTTGATGATTGTTCAAGATTCACCTGGCTCTACATGTTAAAACATAAATCTGATACTATAAATGTCGTCCAGCGATTTTTGCTATGGTGGCTGCACAATATAATGCTATTATTAAGAAGCTTAGATCAGATAATGCCAATGAATTATCCTTCAAAGAATTTTTTGCTGAAAAAGGGTAATACATCAGCTTAGTTGTGTTGCAAGGCCGCAACAAAATTCTGTAATTGAACACAAACATCAACACCTTTAGAATGTGGCTCGAGCTCTATTTTTACAATCCAGATTGCCTATTAAATTTTGGTCTGAATGCAGAACTCCATCCCCTCTTTTGCAACACAAAATGCCTTATGAAATACTTCATGGTAGTCCTACTAATTATTCTTTCGAGTTTTTGGATGCCTAGCATTTACTTTCACACTCACAGCTCACAGAAACAAGTTTCAACCCAGAGCAAGGCCTTGTGTATTTTTGGGATATCCTCCTTATGTCATTTGATAAATGTAGTTTCTACATTTATTCGAGACCCTAGATCATGATATTTTATTATCTTTTCGATAAAATTTCACCTAATTTATGTTATATTGTGTTTTGTAGATAAAACTTTATGTTTAATGAAGAATTGGAGAAAAATGCGAAAGTAGCGAAAAATGGAAAAATCCAAAGATGAAACATTGAAGAGAAATATTACATTAAATGTGTTCGATTTAAATGGGTCTCAATAGAATTGCATTGAAAATTTTAATTGAAAACTCAAATTAAACTTATATATATATATACAGAAATGATCTAATGAGCACCGGTACTCATCTTATCCTAAGCACCGATGAGTTGGCACATTAATTCATTGGTGGATAAAAATTTTGTAAGTTCCAATCAACCAATGAATTAATGTGCCAACTCATTGGTACTTAGGATAAGATGAGCACCGGTGCTCATTAGATCATTTCTATATATATATCAAAAGGAAGAAAATGGCGCAGAAACAGAGAAAGAAAAGAGAAGAGAGAGAAAAGAAGAAGAAAAAAAAAGAGGAAAAGGAAATGAGACTGAAAATACCAGAAATTTCATATTTTGTCAATTTTTAGTGATATATTTCTACTTTTGCGTGTTTTTATTTTTATAGTATGAATAACTAATTTTTATATTAGGGAAAACAATGTGGTCGCCTTGTTATTTTTTGTTTTTCTATTCAAGATTTATGTTATTTAATTATGTGATGATTTTATTATGAGTTTAAAGTATTAAATTACCTGATCAATAATTTGATGATTATGTAAATCTCTTACGAATCGAGATGTGAGTTTGAGGTTTAGATTATATAATAAAATTCGGTAAATTAGTATAACGTGTAGAGATACATATACTAAATGTTGCGGTCATAATATGAATTCTTAGAACCAGTGTTTCGTTTAACTAAAGTTGATTCACATATAGATATGAAATTTAATTAGTTAAATAAGCGCAATGAGAATCCGAGATGGGTAAATTAAATATAATAGAAGAATTCGATCGAACACTACATTACGAATTTTGAATTAAGAATGAAGGTGATCAATAGAAAAAATTGTTATGCCCTAATATTCATTACATATTTGAGTTTTCAATCATCCATTGTGTGCAATTTTTTTATATTTTCAATTAGTTAAAAGTAGTTAGAAAAAAGAATCACAATTATCATAATTATTTACTTGCTTTTATCAAATATGAGTAAGAAAAATTAGATTAAGTCCTAAAGTATAGTCCTCGTGGAAATGATATCTGGACTCAAATGAACACTATACTACTTGTTACGATATCGTACACTTGCGATATAAAAACGCAACAAGTTTTTAACGTCATTGCCGGGGACTATTTACTTTTAGTCTTAGTTTATTTTATTTTTTAACTATTATTTGATTTTTAAAAAAAAATGTTCGTTGAATGCTCCGTATCCAAGGCTACAATTTTGAATCGTTTGACTCGGAAAGAGAACGTACTTTCAGACGAAAACGCAAGGAATACAAACAAAAACAGTAACATCAAATGGCTGACGATCAAAATATTCATATTCATATTCAGCAAATTGGACAAGTGCCCGCAAGAGTAGTGGTGCTACTGGATTAGCAGCAGGAGTGAGGGAAAATAAACGAAGGAGACTTGTCAGTTTCAATGTCAATTTCAATGTTCTTGACGCCCATAGCCGCACATACGCATTTTAGTATTGTGTATCCAGATTTCGGGGTAAAAAATTTTCAGATAAAGGCATAGTGGATCAATTTGATGAGCAACGCTCTCCAATTTTACGGGCTACCTCATGAAAATTCGAACACACATATCTCTAGATTTCTTAGAAATTGTCAGAACTTCCATGCTCCAAGGGTTAATGAAGACGCTATTAAGAAATAACACCTAGGAGAATATGAATATCTAAGATCTTGTGGTTTGAAGCTTGAGTTCGTGGGATTGATAGATTAGTACCAGGTTTAGCTCATGCATCAAAGATATTGATGAAGTGCATAAGGAGTTAGAATTTATGATGAAGTGGGATCGCAAGGCAAACTAATGATTTCATGATAACTTTAGGTTTGTCCGTTTTTGACGAATTAATAGTCTAATTTGAGTGGAAACGGGCCAAGGATCACAACTCATTGCCTTCGACCATGACGTACGTCGGATTTCGGACAGATTCCATCGTTTAGGCTCTCGATCACGCGTTTTTGCCGTTTATGGTAATTTTTATTTTGGTAATATCTCATTGAATAAAATTCGGATTTTGATTCCGTTTGTTGGAGGACGATCCTGAATATTAGGAGTTTCCATTTAAGTTAGAATTTCGAATTTTTCCATTTATGGAAAAATATCGTTTTTTTTATTTTTATTATTTATTTTCCGAAATTTGCTAGGGTTTTGCTATTTAAACCATTGTAAGCCCTTCGAGGCGGGCATTATTGAATTGAATAAAAACTTTCGTGAGTTTATCTCATATTTGTGAGGTTTTTCATCTTTCCTATAATCTTCCGCTACGTCAGATATGAATACTTTAATGCTTTTATTTTAGTGTTTATTGATAGATTAAAAGTCCTTTCACAAAGAAAATATAATTAGGGCTGAGACATTAATTGAGATGCCGAATTTTTTTTTTTCACAAATCTGGATACAGAGAAACTTGACAAAAAGAATAAAGAACAAAATTATCTTCTCACTCAGAAACACATAGTTGAGTTTTTTGTTTTGAAATATTATTCTAGTATTATTTCTTTGAGTAATTGTTAATTTGGGGCAGAATTTCTTATCATTTTATTACTTCCAACAATGACATCATATGATAAGAAAAATACATATGCTACTATGCATTCTGTTGGCATAAAATTAAAAAGTTAAATGAAATATGTGGGTAAGAAAATGATAAAATTAATTCCATAAGTGAAATAAATCCATTCAACTTAATATACCCTAAATAGTCATTGAACTTTGCCAAAAGTTCCCAGGAGGTCACCAAATTTCAAAAGTTCCCTAAATAGTCACTGAACTTTACAATAAGTTCCTAATAGGTCACTGAACTTCGTTAATACCCTAAATAGTCACCGAACTTTGCCAAAACCTCCCAAGAGGTCACTGAACTTTGTAAATTAAGACCCCATACATCAATTGTTCATTGATCAATTAGGAATTTTTTGTAAAGTTGAGTGACTATCTAGAGAAGTTTTGACAAAGTTCGGTAATTATTTAGAATATTAACGAAGTTCAGTGACCTCCTAGAAACTTATTGCAAAGTTTAGTGACTATTTAGGGAACTTTTGAAATCTAGTAACCTCTTGGGAACTTTTGGCAAAGTTCGGTGACTATTTAGGGTATTAACCCTATCAATCATCATCTCTGGTGCAACTTTGGGCATTAATTTTCTTCCCTTTGATTGGATTTAAGTGTGAACTCGTGGTACTGAAAATAAGATGATTTTTTCTTCAGTTTTTTAAGAAATTTGTGTTATTATTTGTTTTTTTCTTTTGAATAACAATCATAAATTAGATTAGTTATGTGCTTTTTACCATAGTTATATTGTCTTTTGATATTTTATGATAAATTATACTAAAACGGGGTTATTGATTTGAATTATATGCTTGAATTAATTTCATGTTATGTTAATCATTAAAGTTTGCAACATTCAACAATTTTTTGTAAATAAAAAGTTCAGTCTAAGTTTGTATTCTGGATTTTCAACTTTGAGGCCTCAAGACTAGAGATATTCTCTCTTTATGTCATCAATCATATTTCACAACCTACCATAATCGATGCTATCAAAAGCATTGAAAAAGCTTTGTATTGAACTACTCATTTAATCCTAACACGTGCATAAGATATAAATGGATGACAAACAGACTTAATCACAAGACATTTGTGAAATCCAGTTGAACCACTTCATATAATAATTAAAGCTATTTTAGTTAGATTTTGTCCTCAACAATGTTCCCTCACAATAGGGTTGAATTTGTGTACAATTTCCACAAGTAACGGTGATAAGACTTGATTTTAAGCCTACTCTAATATGTTGAACATTTCTTCTAAAAACTCTTAGAAAAGAGAAGACCTTATATATATCTAAATAGTCTTTAACATGCTTTCTCATTTATAACTCAATTATTGTTATCAAAATGTGACGCGCGTACAGTTTTTGTATATGCATGATTGAGACTTGATCCTGCGACCTCTGCCTACTTTAATTCAATATTGATCGTTTTTATTTCAAAACTTAAACCGTTGATAAATGTGTTTATTTAATTAAATTTTATCTTCAATAATTTATTCGCCACTACCAATAAAAAGCAACATTGTATAATGTAAACTAATTGGCACGCAAGGGCTAATAAACAGTTGAGATATTTCGACAAAATTAATGGCAAATATTTCAAACCTTCACACGTTGTTGAACTTCAGTGTTGTTAGTTGTGGTCTTCTTTTCTTTTACATGTTCAAGGTATTTCTCTATTGAGTCTTCCATGCTGAAAAAAACAAAAGGATTTCAGCTAGAAAAATGAAAAAGAAAAAAGGAGAACTCATATTTCCAATTTGGGATGCTCAATGCAGAAAGAGTGAAATTATAAACCATACTAATCAAACCTCAACCTTCTCATCAACTAATGTAAACATATATAGCGAGATTACAAAAGTTTTTAACATTCTTTAGGTGGATTCTATCTAATTTATTAATCTCAAAAGCTATTTCCTAACCAACTAGCTAATCAGACGGACTCCACCAATCAAAAAAAAATATGTTTCTAAGCCTATTTTGATAGAATTCTATAGAGTGAATCCAATAAGCATTATCCTGTTTTGCTACGAAGAAAATAAGATAAATAAAAAAGTTACAAAATCAATAAAATAAAAGAGGGTGGGACGTCGAAACTACATATAATCAAACATTTCGTCGTTTCTACATAGTTTGTTTAGCAGGGTGGTTGTAGAATACAAGACAATATTAAAAATTAAAAGAAACTAAAAATACTATCAAAGTTACTTCTAAATTGTGTCCAATATTGTGCATGTGAATAAATATATTATTTGCAACTAGAAAAAAAAAAACAATATAAGAGATACAAATGCAAAATATCTAGAAAAACAAAAGATAGGAATAGTAGCAATAATAAAGAACGTGAAAAATACTCTAGTATCTAATATAAATCACCGGTCATAAATATACATCAGATCACGATTATACGCAAGAACACTCACTCACAATATAATCAATAATTTGAGAAATAAGGAAAAAATTACTATTCCTTTTTCCTTTCCTCTCTTTTTCTTGGAGAATATTATTCTCGGCACGTATTTTAGCCAGGCATTTCATTATTTAGTACCTGACTTACTTTTCCCATTAAAATACTATGTTGGACTAAGCTACATAGGAACTAAGACAAAAAAAGCGAAGTAAACAATTCTCCCTTGCGAGGGGGGAAGTTCCAACAGAAACAACACAAGTAAAAGAAAAGGAGGGAGCAAACACTGCTGTCATACAATTGTAAATCCCATGTTTGCAATCCCAATTTCTTCAATTGTAGATGCTACGGACTTAAAGTCTTGTGTTCTTCTCCAAATTTGATTTGATTTAGTTTTATGAGTGTATTTAATTTAACAGCAAAATTTGAAACATTGGGCGAACATAATGGATTCAGTTGTGGTTTCTGGAAGATTCTATTTAAAAATTAATTATGTTTTATCTACCTAAAAAGAATCAATCTTGATGTAATATTTATGATTTACATTTTGTTTACTTTTAGTTCACTGCTTTTCTATGATAGTTTTTTGATATGAAAAGCAAATGATAGCGGATTAATCTAATACCAAGTTGTTGGACAAAATAAGAGATTAAGTGCAATATGAAGTAAATTATCACAAGAACACAAGAATAAAGTGAGAATTGAGATTTTATTATAATGTGGAGAAAGAATACAAAGATTAAGTATTTATGATTTGACTAACATCATCTAACTTCATCTAAATCATAATGAAGAAGAACAAACTATATATAGGGAACAAATAGGAGACATCCAAATCTTTATAGTAGGATTGTAATTGAAGTAGAATGTCAAAAAGGAGTCCAAAACGAAAAAGGACAGAAAAATCGTACAAGAGGCAAACAGAAATCGCGGCGCCATGTAGCGCTGGGCCAAAATTATCGTGGAGCCTCAATGTTGGCGCCCCAGGGCCCACTCTCGGATCTTTTACTTCAAACATCTTAATTTTCTTCATCTCAATATCCTCTTCAAGTCAAACACAAATTTCTACTCCCAATGGACTTTCAAGTAGAACTTCAATTAGAATTCATCAAGTAAACTTGAATATGATTCAGCAACACCATTCCAAATAGGATTCTTCTTAACGTTCACTTTAATTAGAACTCACAATTATCTTAAACAAAGAATTCGGATTGTTAGGTTTTTAGTGTTGACAATTCTGTAAACAAAAGGATTAATTTATAACGTATTGTAAAAGTGAAGGACCTATAGTGAAATTCGTATAAATTAGGTTATGATGTCTAGGGTTCGAGCATGAAAAGATGAGAAACACGACGCCGCATTTTCGCTATTTCTTGCCCAGTTGGGGCTCGAGCAATAAAAACAGTAAGTATGTCGCCCACCTATCGCCGAGCTCTAGCCCGATCGATAATGCGTCGCTCGCCTGTCGCTGAGCCCTCGTTTGAACAACAGGTCAATCTGGAAAACCCTAATTTGCTGTTTTGAAGTATTTTTTTCGGTCCGTTCAACCTAATTACCCTATCATATAAATACTCAAACCTATGCACGAAAATAAGGGTTGTTGTTCATTGTGCCTCTTCTCTATAACATATTCAAAAACCTATTCATACATTGATTTCATCATTTCACTCTTGATTTTATACAACCACATATTCGGGAAAAAATCAAACCACTTAATCGAAACACCACATATTCTAGGAATGGGTATGCCTGTTGGTAAAAAGGGAAGTCTAGAATATAATAAAAATGATCATAATGTTACTAGTACGTTCAAGACCACATTTGCCCCTAGTACTAACCATCTTAAATATGTGCCTAACCCTGAACTTAATAATAAGGGATATGCGGGACAAAAGCCTACTAGACAGCGTAGGACCTACCAACCTAGTAATAGACGTCAACGATCACATACCTTTGGTCCTAGGTTTAGACCTACATATTTTCACTGTGGTAAATTAGGACACGTGAGGTCTACGTGTCATCATTTCCTGAACAGAAATAGAAATCGAACCTAAATAGAAATAAGAATTAGGAATTTGTTGGTCAAATTGACTTTCTTACTAATCAAGTGACTCCATTGATTAAGTTAATGACACAGATGACTGGAAATATTCATGTCATAAGCAAGTTTGGGTGAAGAAAAGTGATCTGAAAATTTTTGAAATAGATCACAATGCTCTTAAAAGTAAGAGTTTTTGCATACCTAAATGATTAGGTATTTTGGTGCATACTCATGCTTTATCATTATGTGATATTAATTTATGCATGCATCATATTTTTTTATTTGTTTTTTAGGTAGAAAACTCATGCATATTTTTTTTTTTTTGTGTTTGACATTTTTTGTTGTGCTTGGGGCATTTATACTTTAAAATAAAAATAATAAAAAAAGTGAATTTGAAAAATCAAAAAAATGGGCTGAAAATTATTTTTACAGTATAATATATAATATACTTGAATTTGTTTGTTGTGATCAAGCATGAGTTTAATCAATGAGCTGTAACATAATTTTCATTGCTGGTTTAGGTTATTATGGAGTACTTAGTATATGTGTCTTCATGTACAATCTGCACTACACACACTATGATATTGTTAGCGAGGAGTAACCGTATGTGTGAGATTTGAGATGACAATCAAATGTTAGGAATGTGACTTTGAACATGAATTGACCTTATTTATTAGATATAAACTCAAGTTTATCCTCGTTAATAAAAAGCTCAATATCTTATGTTTTACTTCGAAGCCTACTTGACTCGAGCAATTAAGCTTGCGAGATTTTTCATAACCGGTACATATGGTCAACTGACTTGGATTAACGGCTTAAAGCTCGCTAAGGGGTCATTTTAGTTGTTTAATGGAGAAGGGCCTATACTTAAGATGTGAAAAACAATAATGAGCTTAAAATATTGGAAAAAAAAAAACAAAAAAAAAAAAATATATATATATATATATATATATATATATATATATATATATATATATATATTGCTCAATGTCAGAGGGAAAAAAAGAAAATATCCATACAAAATGAGTTTTTCTTTATAGGTTCTAAAGTACTTTAAATGGTTTGACTTTCATAAGTAGAGGAATACACTTATTGGCAGTGATGTTTAACATGTCATTTCTCATAAAATTAAGGTTTGGAGTCCTACCTACGAAGGATTAGTGACATTTTACACACATGGGTTACTTTTACAATTTACTCAATGTTAACTTGAACTAAGTATATATGAAAGTTTACTGTACATTGCTTATACTTGTGCATGCTAACAACAGCATTTTTGAGTTATTATATGTTAATGTTAAAAAAAAGGGAGAGTAAAGCATTTTTGTGATGTTTTAATTATCGGTCACTTCGTCATTTGTGACAAAAAGGGGGAGAGTAAAGTAAATATTGTGAATGGGAGAATTTTAATTTTTAAAATTTTTTTAAGGTCAAGTAGATTGATAAAGGGAGATTTGTTGATTGCATTGCATTGCATTCCATGCCACATTTACCTAGTTGTTTGAGTTTTTTATTTGTTGTAATGCTAATGTTTTTGTTAGTGTTTGGATAAACATTAGTGTTGCGTCTCAATCTAGCTAGTGTTGGTATCATGTGTTTAATGATTTTATTATTTCCTATATCACGTGCTTTTACAATGTTATTTGAGTTGTGAATTTCTGGAAACGGGTTTAACAAGGAATGCAAGAGATATCAATTTAATGAAGTTTAGATAGTTTAGATTTTGTATTTAGTTTTCCTTGACTTATTTTATAGTTTTGTCACAGAATGCCAAATGGAGAGTTTGTTAGGTTTTTAGTGTTGGCAATTATGTAGACAAAATGACTAATTTATAACGTGTTGTAAAAGTCAATGACTTAGGGTGCAATTTGTATATAGTGGGTTATGAGGTTTAGGGTTTGACCATGAGAAGATGAGAAATACAGCGCCGCATTTTCGCTAGCTTCTCGCCTAGTTGGCACTCGAGCGACAAAAACAGTAAGTCTGTAACCCGCGTGTCGCCTAGCTCTAGCTCGAGCGACAGTGCTTTTTTTGCTGTTTTGAAGTATTTTTTTTCGGCTCATTCAACCTAATTACCCTCTCCTATAAATACCCAAACATATGCACGAAAATAAGGGTGGTTGTTCATTGTGCATCTTCTCTATAACATATTCAAGAGCATATTCATACATTGATTTCATCATTTCACTCTTGATTTTATACAACCATGTATTTGGGAAAAATAACAAACCCATTGAATCTGAAACACCACCTACTTCCTATTGTTCATAGGAAGGTACTTTCTCAATTGAATTTCAGAGGCTGCTAGAGGTTGAGAAATGTTAGACTACAAGTGCAGAAAGAGCACAAGGTATTGGAGCAAGATCTTGGAATTCCACTTGGAAGAGACAATTGCAGAAGATCTTGGAACGGGTCTTGGAGTTAGCAGGAAATAGATCGGGAAGTCTAGTAGAGTTAGCTACATAGCATCTGATTGTAACTCACTTCGTATGTCTATAGTGGAGGTAACTGGCTTGGTCCCAAAGTTTTACCCAGTTGGAGTTTCTCTATCATCATATCGGTGTTTATTATTGCTTTCCTTATTACTATGGTATTAAAATATAGGATAATTGGACATGTATGTTTAATCATCTAAAAATAATTAAAAATTATTAAGTAATAACCATTTGACAACTTAAAAATCGTTAAGTTGGTAATCCGTGAACTGTTAAGTGGCAACCAATGTAAAATCCGATTTTTTCACGGGTCACACCCAAATTCTAACAATCTCCACTTTAACATAAATTCCACTGCAAGGAATGAACTTGAACTCTTCAATAAAAAGCGAACTTCTCCATCAACAATTCCAACTAAAAATATTCTCCACCTCTGCTACCCCAGTTAAGGGAAAAGTGATCTAATGACCACTAAACAAGGCTGAAACAAGCCATGTAGTAGAATCTCAACTGAATGTTGGAATCAACACCCTTAACTACATTCCAACTATCAACAAAATCAGCAAAATTGTACCTATATGGAACATTATAACAAAAAATGGGTATATTTCTAGCAATTGAATATGATGACACCGTCGATAATGGTGGCAAGACAGATTTACCCATATCTTCAAAATTCAACTGAGATGTATTCTTAAAAGAAACCCAAAATTAGACTCCAATGGTACAGAAGCTAACTCCAACGGTGGATTCGGCTCAAAATCAACTTAAACGAAACGGATCACAAAACTGTCCAGAAAATTGCCCAAAATCCAAAGCTGTTTTCGTGATTTTCAGTTGATCCAGAAGGAGTTTGTGAAATGGGGACCACCAGAGTAATGTACATGTGGAGGCGCTCCTGGGTGGTCGACACATGGCAACCAAGAGCAGAACTTCGGATAGCGCGTGAGGGGCACGTGGGGCACTTTCAGGCGATAGTGTTTTTGGGCAATTTGTTGCTAACATCGTTTCAGACATTTTGGTGTTAGTTTTCTGTTTTAGGTTATACGGTGAAATCTGGACGACTTTGTCCTTTGCGCGTTCGGGATCTGATCGTGGTTGATTGATTCCCGCAGTTGCTAGAGGCTTTAGGAAGAATAGGGGTGGCCCTAAAGCGATGAATTCACATCTCTCAATATTTACGGATCTTTAGACGTGGTCTACTCTATATCGTGTTCTTCCCATTTTGTTATTGCAGTTAAGACTATAGTGTAGTATAGTCATTTATTTTTCACATTAAAAGTTATCGTGTGGAGTGACGTTAGGTTTGAATTACCGTAAAGTTGTAATCATTGTCTGTTGCTAGATCTATGAATTTCTTGTTAATTATTTACCTTTAATTCTTTGTGAATTTGTCGTCAATTATTTTTCATTATTAGACTTGCTCATGACCTTAAGAAAGTTTTGTTCAATCATTCTGTTTGAACTATATCTGTACTTTGCTTGTGGTTGTCGTTGGTTTCATTTTGTATTTTATGCATTTTTTTGGTAAAATTACAGCACATTTTCAGTTGTCTTTTTAATGAAAACTGTGATTTTTCAATTTGGTAAAGTGAAACGATTTTTCATAAAACTTTTGATGGTAAATGTAGGTCTAAGAAAAGTGCGAAAAGTAAGATGTGTTTTAACTACAGTAAATTTGGACATGGCGAAATAGGTTGTCATATGAATGATAATAAAAGGAAATATAAGGAAAGAAGTGAGACAAATATGGTTATAGGTTCGAGTGATGACACTAGTGGTGTTTATTGAAAGTAAATCTAGTTATTGTATGTGTATCTATGTGTTATCATTTCTGCATTTGTATGATCGCTTAATTTTGTTGTATGGTTATATGTGTATTTCAATGTATTTGATATGTGCATTTATATAAATTTGAGAGTAAATTGATTACTTTGTATATCTATGTGTTTTGCTCTGTGAGTTGTAGGAGAGAGTGGTAGTGCAAAGAAAGAGAGACGGTCATTTTCTCCTTTATCTTTGTGAGTATAGTGGTTTGTGAGATTATATAAGGCAACTGTGTGAGGATTATCTCATTTCTCTTTGTGAGCCTCTTTTATGAGTGTGGTAAAGTAACCAGCTATTTCTTCTATTTTCTTTGTGAGTGTCACATTCATCCTTCCCTTTGTAGGATAAATCTTTTGTGTATTTTTTGAGCATTGGTGTTGGAGTGACGTTGTGGTACATTGGTCGATTTAAATTGAGCCCCAACCTTTGTGGTTGTCAAAGGTGTTGATTTTTGCCATACTAGGTTTAAGATGCATTAGCAATATGTTGAGTGTCTATTGATGATGTGGAGTATAGATGCCTAGAAGTACATTAGTGGTTTGTACCAGGGATGTGGAGTGTAACATTTGCTTCACAAGTAGAGATGTGATTAAATGTTGGAATCATTTATCTATGAAGAGACCCTGATCGGGTGGAGTGTGAAAGAGACACTTCTATCACTTCTATAAGGTGGAGACTCATTATCTACTTAGATTGGGAGAAAGTGATGTGGTGATAGAGGATTATCTCAATGACTTAAGATCTATAAAGGTCTACCGTTAAACATGAATTGAGTGATCAATCTAGTGAGCATGATGGGCGATGAGAAGAGATGTGTTCTCGAGATGTGAGTAATACAGAATGGGATAGGATAAGTGTAGTGTGATCTTTTCGTGGGGTCATTTATGTATTTGTGTCATATGTATTTTGACCGTTTGATTGATTGACTTAGTGTTAATCTGTTGTTTTGTGTGAACATATTTTGGAAAAGATCTGTGGATTATCCTGTGTTATATTTTCATCGCATGATTATTTGCCCTTGATTGTTTACCGTTATTATCTGTTTCTACTTAGGTGTTATTTGACCTTAGCCTTGGTGAGTACATGGAGCGGTATTATATGTGTTTCGGGTCCGAACACGAGGTAAGGTCTGTGATACCAATTTTATTGGTTACCTCAAGTATAAAGTTTGTGTTTTGACTACTTGCAGATTGATTGGGTATCAATGTGGAGATTTGTTGGGTTTTAATACCTAATGAATCCCGGAATATGATGTAACTGTTGAATTAAATTGTTACCAAGTTCAAAAGCTCGACCCGAAAATAATGTGAGCCGTTGGAAGTAACTTAAAGAATTAATGTTTCTCACGACCCATATATATTACATTTTGGATGACTTTGAATCTTGACCCGTTTAAGCATTTTATCGGTCCAACTAAAGCATAACCTGGCCATATAAATGGTGTCTTTACCTTAGCCATAAAGTGTGTGATTTGTGTGTTTGAAAGGAGAAAAAACTGTTTTGATGATCTTTGAAGCAAGCTTCCGCAACGTGTGAATTAATGTTTATCTTATTTTAATACCTAGTTAGGTTTTGGTTATTTTGGCAGGGTTCTTGAAAGAGTTCATGCTTCATTTGTGGAGTCAGTACCATTCAAATATATGCACCAGCTATGTGGTAAAGTTCTTAGTTTCGTTATACCACCATTTACACCATTGCCAATAGAAAATAATGCTAATGAGGAAGATGATGCTATTGAGGACAAAGAGAATAACTTTAGTGAGGATCGGCTGCATATCTAATTCACGTGGATGAAGAGTATTGTTTTTTAAATGTAATAATAGACACAGAGCATGTTTGCTATACTCTTTTTAAGTATAGATGTAACCATATTTAGTGAATGGTTTTTATTTTTATTTTGATGAAATATTTTGGATTTAATGTTACATCGATTGACATTACATGTCTTGATTAATTTATTGTATATTTGTACCTTTATATTATTTGAATAAGGTCAAAAAATTATTATAACATAAATAACAAAAAAATATATATAAAAATATTCTTTCCACACAAAAAATTATTTGTAGGGAAAAACACGATTTAATCCACAACATAATTTGTAGGGAAAAACGTATTCGTTTCGTAGGCAAAATTAACTTTAACAAACGAATGATTTTGTCAAAGAAAGATTACGCAACGAATTGTATCCGTCTCCAAATGATTCGTAGGGAAAAACTTTAGCCCACAAATTTCAAAAATTTGTCGTCTTTTACGTATTCCCTCGATGATTGCCCCACAAATGTGCCTACAAATTCTTTTCGTCTGCGAAGGTTTTTTCTCACAAATAAGTGTTAAACAATTCAAAGAGAAGAAGAAGAAAAAGAGGCTAGGGTTTTATTGATTCTGCATTATGTAATTGAATGAATAAAACCTAGATACAAAGAGACTATATATATAGTCAAAAATAAAGAAAATTTAAAAGACTATTCTACCCTTAATAAATAATGTTAACAAAATAATAATATATTTCTTAACAATAAGAACGTTTCCTTACAAATAAATTTTGTAGGGAAAACATAAATTTCTTGTTGTCTAAGTTTTGTAATAGAAAAATAAATGAGGATTTTAATTGGATAAATAGCTAGCAGCACGGCCTAGGCTTTTTAACACATTGGAATTTTTTTATAAGAAAATTGCTCAAATTTAAGAATAGATAGAAAATAAAGTAAACTACCGTAATGCTCTTAATTAAACTTGGGGTAAGAACCCCACGCAGGATTTTTAAAATTCCGTACTTACGTGGGTTTAGCTTTCACAGTAACCACTATTTTATTACTTAGCTCCCGGTTTTACTCTAGAAGGAGAAAAGAGGTTAGCAAAACATGGATTCTCTATGCTAGGAATTATAAGGCATAGCACAAAGAGATGAAAAATACTCTTTTCTTTTATTTCCTTTGTGGAGAGGACAGGTTTTTTGGTTTAAAAAGATGTAAAGAAATGCCAAGATGTCAGGCTACCAGAAGCAAAGAGCTTGGAAGGGGCCTTTGTTGGGAAAAAATCAACTTTCCCACCCAAATCAACCAAACGCAGCGGAAACACAAAACACGAAATAATTGGATAAAAGAGAAAACAAAGAATTTAACGTGGCTCAGCTGACTGCTGACAACCACAGGAGAAGAACACTTTTATTGATAAGAAAAATAAATCACTCGTTACAATATTTTTCTCACCGTCACAATTTCTCCCTACACAAAGAAAGAACAACAAACGTGTTTTCTTCCTTTGTATACTCTCTCTCACATGCACACAATATTTCTCTCTATTTCTCCTCACTTTTTCACGTCTCAGAATTCTTCTCTCTCTCTCTCTCTGTTTCTTTTTTCTCCTCTTTTCACGTCAACTTCAATTGTATATATAACCATAAATTATGTCAAAAAGTTACCAAATTACAATAGAACTCTCTTAATTATTTTCCTTATATAATAATACCAAAAATATCCTTTTCCTTTTCTACTTGGTAATATTTCCATAAAGAAAAATACTCCTAATTTAACTTGACCACTTTTTTTTTTCTTTTCTTGTCAAACAAGAATTCTTTATTCCATAATTATTTTGGTCAATCCCAACAATCTCCACCTTGACCAAAAATTAATAAACATGAACGGTATTCAAAGATTCATCAAACGTCACCTTTCGTTTTGATATCTTTGAACTGCTTTCTTCAACCTTCACGCCATATCGTCACGTATCTCATCTGCTACCTCACAAACTTTAGTAATAGTAGAAGACTCTGTACGATTTACTCCAATCTAGCACTCCACCTAAAATTGTCTTCCCTATTAACTTGTACAAATTACCAATCTTTTCATCTCTAATTATCGTACAGAATTTTTCTTCACAATCATCACACCACATTCGGCACAATATTCATAACACAATGTGTCCAATGCTCCCAACGATATTAAATTTCGCCTAATCTGGGACATGCAAAATACCTCGTTATTCTTCTCACCACTCCATCAAACATTTTCACCTTCACAGACCAACCCCGACTTCAAGTTTTTGATTATCGTAAACAAAAATATAACTCTCATCATACGGCTTATAGTTCTCAAACCAATCTCTCGCTTCGACTCATGTGATAAAAGCATCCGTAATCTAGAAATCGCTTACTAACTAGACTCTCATCATTAGCAACACATAAAGCATCTTCAAGATCATAATTCTCCTCCACCAAATTTGTAGAGTCTCAATTTCCGATTTCTTTACTTTTCCTCTTCGAGTCAAGATGTTTTGTCAATTCTTCACAATCTCTTCTAACGCGACCCTTCTAAGTATAAGAATAGCATTCCACGTCTCTCCTGGACGAGATTGAGAACGATCCCTTCGACCATAATTTCTTCCTCGCGATTCACCTCTACCATATCTATTACCGTATGCTTCAATTTAACCCGATCACCATTCACATTACCACTTGGCTTCTTCATGTCGGCTCGCTCTAACAAAGCAAATAAACCTCGTTTCAATCGTCAAAGTAGATTTACCAACTAACAGTGTGTCACCAACGTCTCATATGATTTAGGCAAGGAAGACAATAATATAATAGCCTTATCTTCGTCCTCAATTTTCACATCCACATTCAACAACCTGGCCCACACACTTATTAAACTTATTCAAGTGGTCCCTAACATCAATATCATCATCCATCTTCAACTCATATAATTGTTTTTTCAAATAAAGCCTATTAGTTAAGGATTTAGACATATATAAATCTTCTAACGCTTTCCATAACTTAGAAGCGGATTTTTTCGCTCAAAACACTATACTTTACTCCTCGTGCAATAGCCAATCCGATTGTAATGACTGCCTTTGCTTCTAATTCTTCCCAATCAGATCTTTCATCCCTTCGGTCTCTTAACCTCGCAAAGCTTTGTAAAGTCCTTGCTGCATAAGAATATCTTCAACAAGACTTTTCCAAATATTGAAATTATTCTTCCCATCAAATCGCCTCCACCTCAAACTTGAACCCGCCATCATCTTCGCAATAATCCCGTAGTTTGAACATTTAGCTCTAATACCACTTGTTGGGAAAAAATCAACTTTCCCACCCAAATCAACCAAACGCAATCTAAACACAAAACACGAAATAATCGGACAAAAGAGAAAACAAAGAATTTAACGCTCAACTGATCACGACAACCACAGGAGAAGAACACTTTTATTGATAAGAAAAATAAATCACTCGTTACAATATTTTTCTCACCGTCACAACTTCTTCCTACACAAAGAAAGAACAACAAACGTGTTTTCTTCCTTTGTATACTCTCTCTCACATGCACACAATATTTCTCTCTAATTCTCCTCACTTTTTCACGCCCTTTAATTCTTCTTCTCTCTCTCGCTTTTTTTTCTCCTCTTTTCACGTCAACTTCAATTGTATATATAGCCATAAATTATGCCAAAAAGTTACCTAATTACAATTGAACTCTCTTAATTATTTTCTTTATATAATAATACCCAAAATATCATTTTCCTTTTCTACTTGGTAATATTTCCATAAAGAAAAATACTCCTAATTTAACTTGACCACTTTTTTTTCTTTTCTTGTCAAACAAGAATTCTTTATTCCATAATTATTTTGGTCAATTCCAACAGCCTTTGCAACAAAGAACATTTCTTATTCTTCCCATGCTTTTTTTTATTTTTCATCTTGTTTCGATCAATCACATTTGATATACAATATATATACATCTGTATTAAATTTTTAACCAATTTTTGTTTAATCGTTTCCCAGGCATGCGTGCATGTAGTTAATATAGATATTCCATGCAAATTGATTGATGTCTTTGAAGGATTGAAGGTAAATCACGATCACTGTTTTTGCAGGTAGTGCTGAGAGGTAAGAGCATGAACGGAAGAAGTCATTTTTTTACAGTATAATTTAGTTGCTGACTTCAAAGAGATAATTGAAAACAAAACTGATTGGTCACCTGAGAATAAGTGAGACTGATTGCATTATTTCTAGCATAACGGCATGAAAACATTCAGTTCAAAAGGCATGAATGGGACGAAAGGATGTATGAATATGACCATAATCTTTATAAATGCAAGAAAACAAATAAACATCAAATCACAACATATTGTAGCTAGTAACTTATAAGAACTTAGGTTATGATAAAGGGAATACATTCATCTAGCCTCCGTTTGTATACAAATTTATAAATGATCTATAAAAATCATTACGTAGATTCACCCTACCCACTTCCTTCCGTAGACCGTCTTCTAGGATACAGTCAAACATTAATTTCAACTATATATTCATAACTATTACTCATTATTTACCACAGATTTCGTGAAACCCATTACTCGTCTTCTTTATCAATCATCTATAAATTTGCCAAACGGAAGCTTATTTAAATTAAATCTTCAAACAAAAAATTATCTCTCAACAAGCTCTCTCCTCCTACAAATTTTTGCTAAAGAAGTCTATACAATAAACACAACGTTTTAGTACAAAATAATTATTGTTCATGAAAGGAACTCTATATGAACCCATTAAAATACAGCCTCTACACAAATGGAGATCCCTAAGTTTCTTGCAAACTTAGCAATTCTACGACAATAAGCCACGTTTCAAATAAAATTTTAAGACGGCTAAATCAAGTAATCTTCGTATATTAACGAAGTAAGATTTGATGCAGGCAAGTTTGAGGAATGTAAGCTGCTGTTAACAAGGTACTGGAAATCTCTCAAAGTACACCAACCCTATTCCCTATTGCTTCATCAAGCTAGATATTATACATATACAAATATAAATATGTACTCATAATTATAGCAAAGTAGAGAGCACAAACATATACATTCAACTAAGTACTTTTAAGCAATAGAAATGGGTACGTGAAATTAATGAGATTTGTACAATAAAAATTAAAGGTGCACTGAGAAGAGATATAAAACGTACTTGGAGCTTGAGAACTGGAAAAGTCTTCCTTTTTGTGAGAAAATAATCAAGGCTACTTCAGCATCACAAAGTACTGATAACTCATAAGCTTTCTTTAACAGCCCATTTCTGCGTTTTGAGAAGGAAACCAGCCTGCTTGATTCGTTTTCAATAAGCTTCATTTGAATCTTTCCTCTCACCATTTTCTGCGAAATAACCGAAATTTCTGTCAAATAAGTGAAAATCTGATTAAAAAAAAAAATCCCCATGAAATGACCTTAAAATGATTACCAGGAAGTGTCTCTTGGACTCAGCAGCTTAGGAGAAAAATTAAGATCTGTCAAAAAAATTCGAAGAAGAAATGAGAAAGAGGGCTTCTAAATAAAATCACACGCAGATATTTCTGAAAATTTTGGTGTCGAATGTATGAATCGTTCTTCACGGTTTTGTTTCCAAGGGAATTACACGCACGGGAAGGAAATTTTGGGTTCAAATTTGTGTAAAAAATCAGAAGTGCCCAAAACCCTACTAAATTTCCAAGCCAAAAATTCAGCTGCTAGTCAATCCAACAAGAAAAATAAACTAAAATCCAGAAACCCTAGCTAGCATGTAAAATTTGTAGATAAAAAAGGTTAGATTGATACCAAATAAAAACAGAAATGCCAAACAATATAAGACAAGAAACGACTGTAATGTACCAGCAGTCTGAAGAACATCAAACCCTGAGAGCGGAAAAACAGATATATAAAGGATTAAGGAATTTGTTCAAAATTTTATAAAAGATAAGAATATGACATTTGGAATATTCAGAAATATATAAGCAGAACAAAGAAAGGATTTCTTCCTTATTGATGTATCAATCTCTTTATTTTCAGACCACATATATAGAAAGACACTTTGACAATTTTTCATTGATTTTTAATACAAGAAAATGTACCATATAGATGTTATCGACGCAGCACATGTATCATTTCTGTCGATAATTCCTTATACCTATGGAATTATTCTTCCTAGTCTATTAATGCCTGTTATGATCTTGTTTGTGTATCAACTCTGCCTAGATCACAAAAAATGAACAAAAGTGAACGTCCAAATAAAAAGTAATAATTTAAAAGAAAAAAAAATAAGAGTTCATTTTTTATTAAACCCTTATTTGGACTCCATTTTAACGAGATTTTGAAAAAAATATATTTTAAAATAATAATTTTTACAAAAATATATAATCAAAAAGTAAAGTAGAATTTTAAATTTACGTATAATATTATTTTATTAAAAAATATGTAGTTAAAAAAAGAAGAAAAAGAAAAAAAAAATGCACTAAATTAGAATGGAGCACATAGAAATGTCTTTTTGACACTGTTAAGAGCATATAAAAAGGGAAATTTTAATAATAATAATTAGGCAGTAAAGTTTCTTGGCTGTATGTCCAGATCATCGTACGATGATGTGATGTATCGACTCTATCATACAATGAAAAGGGAAACTTTAATAAAAAATTAAACACCATATCCAACGTTGGTCGGAATTAGAGCTTTTACGTACCTCACCTCATTTGGCCTGTTTGACCGAAGGGTTATTAGACCAATACATACGTTCTTAGGATGTACAGATAATAATTTGTGGGATGACGAATTGAATTTGTAATTGTCCTCGAACCTTCTCAACCGTTGCTCAAAATTGGCATTTAATTGCTTGTTAGACAATTCATGAGCACCTTTAAAAAGTTTAGCATTTGTTTGGTTTAAATAAAACTCAAATTTATTTTTAGCACCTGTTAATAAAAGTTGATGGTATATACAGCTTCTGTTTGACACACGTTCTTTCAAAACTCATTTTCAATCACATTTTTCAATAAAATAATATTTTATATCACATCAATAATTTTTTTTTACTTTTTAACCACGTATTACTCATTATTCACTATTTAAAATACATTATTTCCTCAATAATATTCATCAAATACCCCATAGTTAAGGAGTTTTAAATCTAATTAAATGTATAATTAAAACTCATTATTAAATTTGACTTGGGTTTTAAGTAGACTTTGTTAGAACCCCATCTTTGGGATATGAATTTTGTTATAGTTATTTTTTGAAGATGTGTCATTAAAAAAATTTCGAGGGTAAAGCACCTTGTTTACACATATTATTATTAGACGACCTAATGTGATTGTGAATATAGAATGCGCTATATACTTCTGAATAAAAAATCTATTAGGCTAGACACGGCGATCCCAGTCCACAGGATTAGGCTTCACATAGTTTAACAATTACTCGTCTTCATTTCCAGCCTTCAAGAGCAGAATAGTCTTGAAAACAAGTAGCCATGACATCCCTGCACAGTATCAAGCAAAGGACATGTCTGGCATGCCTCCTCAACGTCACGGTTCATCCATTTCTTTGACAAATCTTCAGCAATCGGGCCAACATGATGCTGTAATACGGCAGCACCTAAGGGTCCAACCAAATTTAGCCTAGTCGCAGCAGATATGACATCTCGCATTGTTATGAACATGTAAGCTCTCTGAGAAGTTTCACCATCAAACCCAAGAAGCCCACATATGAGCCCAAAGATGGGAGCATGGTGCAAAGAGACCGTTGAACTTCCCAGAGATGCATCTCTCATCATTTTAATAGAAGGAACTTCTGAAAAAACAGCTGCAGCAACTCTCATAAGCGCTGATCCTTGAGCTATTGATGCCTTACGACTCACTTCATTGGTAAGTGTTGCATCCAGCAGCCGATCAATTTTCTGCCATGTCTGCATGTCAGGAGACATATTTGCAGAGTGAACAAATGGAAGAAGTAAACTTCCCGTATTCTCTAATACATGGACCACATACTTCCGTAAATCTTCAGGGCCAAAGACCAAGCGAGCTTGCATTGCTGCCTCGAGACCACAAGAATGAGCAAAGCCACCTGTAGGAAGTACAGAATCCAGCAATTGCCATTGGCTCCAGATGCGACAAGAATCACTCGATATAGATTTATCATTGCTATCATTTCTTTCCTCCTCATCCATCATTTGAAGGTGTGGTCCTTGAGCTATCTAACATACAGGGAACAATCCAAACCTGAAAACAGGACAAAGTTTTCAAAATGGGATGTTTAAAAACTTCCTATCCGAGACAAGGTGTTCTAGATGGAGTTAACAGATCACTTGGACTGAAACTTCCATACAAATTTTCTCAATAACTTGCCTTCATAAAAGAAAAAGGATGACCAAAATAATATAGGATTTTTAAGGATAATTACATGGATCTAATAATGATGTAGTCTAAGAAGATTCCATATTCCACAGACCCACAGGGGCATTTTGAAGAATTTCTTTGGCAGAAAACTTTTCATTTTCTCCTATTCTAATGCCACCACACTGATAAATGAAGCTGCATCCTAGCATCCCTCAGTTGCTTGCTAGTCATCAAATCATTCGTCTCTAGGAGTAAATCTGACCACAGCTTCGGGAATATCTATATTTCTAAAGGCAGAAGTATTCCTACGGCCACCCAGTATCGCCTTAGACGTTTATATTTTTGCAGCTCAGTCCACAAGCTAACGACATTTTCACATTTCATCTTTGGCGAATTTTGACATGAACACAATTAAATCTAGTTTTGATCTCTCAATCCAGTTCTAACCCCAAAAAATTGCAAGCGGGTAACAGTCAATATAGTGAGAACAACGATTCAATAAGCATCTAAATTTTTAAGAAGTCAAGTCAATTTCTACAGAGAAAAGGAGAAATTATATATACCAATATAATTATATTGCATCTAAATTAGGGCAATACTTCCATTAAATAGCCAATCTAAAAAAACTACCATTGAGCTGGATCTCTGCAGGGACTATACTCAAGCATGTATACGCGATGCCTGTGTTTCTGATTAATGGGTTCTTGAAATACAAATATTATACATGTGATCATACAAAAATTAATAGATTTCCGCATACACCATTGAATAACAGCCAACAGTATTTTTTATAATCAGATGGGTAATTGAGTATGCATCAAAGAAGAATTAAAGAAGCCGAAATGAAATCCCACAAATATGTAAAAGAAAACAGAAATTTCTGTTGAACTATATTTGTACAGTAAAGAAAGAACTTTTACCTGGAAGGGCTTCTTGTTTATGGTTTAGACTGAAAATACTCACAGAAGGAACAGAAATCAGTAGTGAGATGGAAATGTTATAGACTGAGAGGGGGTGGGCCGCGTGGGGTGTTCACCAATTGGGCTTTGGTTTGAAGACCAGATTGTACTTGGACGAGTTAAACGGGCAGCTTGGCAGTCCACATCAGGTGGATGCTATCCAATTAAAATTTGAGAAAATTACACCTACACCTGAAATTAGATTTCCAATTTCACAAATAAGGTCACAAATTTAACATTTCAAAAATCAGATTTTAATTAATAATTTTTTAAAAAAATTATTTTTATTTTTATATATATATACAATAAAATAATTTGACTCAACCAAACCCTAAATCATTTGAATCAA
Organism: Fraxinus americana; assembly: GCA_035079005.1. Classification (NCBI taxonomy): domain Eukaryota; kingdom Viridiplantae; phylum Streptophyta; class Magnoliopsida; order Lamiales; family Oleaceae; genus Fraxinus; species Fraxinus americana. The sequence continues at coordinate 33,204,039 of CM068710.1, read as the reverse complement.
TTCTTCCCCTCCATCCTCTCTCTTCTCACCGCTCACCGCCTCCATTTCTCTCACCTCTCTCCACAGCGCCACCTCCTCCCACCATCACCGCTGCATTCACTATCCAACTATTTCTTCCTCACTATGGCGAAGGCGACGTCGACTCCACCTCACGAGGGCGACTGTAGGTGAAGGGGACGGCGACTCCACCATTTTTTTCTTCTCGTTGCTTCTTCTCCGCAGGATCTGCATCTGCATCTCCCTCTCAACGAAGTTGTCGACACCCTCTTGTGAGGCCGAATCTGAATTTCTTTCTCTCCGTCTCCCTATTCCTCTCCTCAACAGATCTGGATCTCTCTCTCCACCATGCTCCAGTCGTCGTGCGCGCTTCTCGATGACTGTAGTGGCGACGACGTGGATCTAGTGTTTCTCCGCTGCTCATATTTAATTTCTGTTGACCTTGGATTTGATTTCGGCTTGGTGGTGGTTAGCAAATTCTGGTGGTGTTTGTAATTGGGTGGTGGTAGTTGTGATGTGCGGTGGCACGGCAGTGGTGATATTGGCGGTACTGGTGAGATTGGTGGTTGTGGTGCGATGGTTGTGGTTACCTGTGACTTATTATTTGGTTATTTGTGCGCTGCGAAGTGTGGATCTGAAGTTGGTGACAGCGGTGGTTGTGTGTTATGTGTGTGATTTGTGTGTTTGCTTTGGCTGTGCGTGTGGCGATGGGGGTCTTAGGGTGGTGATAGTGGTGTTGGGGATGGTGCCGCTAGTGGAGGCGATGACGGTGGCTAAGCGGTGGTCACAAATAATTTAGTTGTTTGTGACCACTAATTTGGTCGGTTGGCGACCAATAAACGATATGTGACCAATGAATTAGATAAAATGTGACCAACACATGATTTGTGACCTAAAAATTATTAGTTTGTGACCAATAATTTGATAAATTGTGACTTAAATATAATTTATGTGTCAATTAATGTGATGTTTGTGACTGTAAATAAGTATTGTGACTTATAAATTTTGTAATTTGTGACCGACGAACAAATTGTGATTTTTAAATTTTAAGTTGTGACCGATAAACAAATTGTGACCTATGAAAATTTTGAATTGTGACCTAAAAATTTTCGCCGGAGTTGGAACACTTGCCGGAATCAAAGCAGTCGCCGGAACAAAGTGGCGGTAGAATGGTCATCGAAATAATCGTCGGAATCGGATTAATCGTCGGAACGGTCGCCGAAGATCTGTTGTGACCGGAACAGTAGCCGAAATAGTCAATTGGAGCAGTAAGGGTGGTGGAGGTGGGATGAGGTAATTATATTATATTAGAATTAAATATTTAATAATAAAGTGATTTAATAATTCATTATTTCATAAATAAAAAATTAAAAAACCTGATTTGTGAAATTTGGAACTTGTTTTTGTATTTTTGAAATGGTGTAAAGTAAATACTTTAGAAATGTATTGTTCCCTTAAAATTTTCATTATAAAAAGTTGAAATTTTATTAAAATAATTTAAAAAATTAGAATTGTATTTTATTGATTATGAAATTGTACTAGACATGTCAATTAGCTCGATACATACTAAACTCTTTATAATCTATATTGTCATAAAATATTTATTATAAATATGAGCACTAGATGTTGGGAATGGTCAAAACACCGATGAATAATCGTTTTTTCTGTATCGTTAGTCACCTTTTAAACATACTTTTTATCTTTCTTTGTTATAAGTTTTAACCTATAAGAGAATTCAAACATAATCTCGCTTATAAGTTTACTTCCAAGTACACAAGGAAATTCTAAAATAAATAACTCTTTTATGGATCAAAATTAAAAATAAGTTACTCTATTTTTACATTAAGGCAATAATTAATTTCAATTAGTTGGGTTTCTTACTTAAAATAAGAAAAATTAATTTGTAGAGATGTGTTGAGTTTATCCAAGAACGTTACCAATGGGCAAGTTCTAATGTTCTATAGAACATAAAAAAGGCTGAATGAAATCACTTTTTGGAGGTTATCCCCAAATAGAACGCATACATTAAAAAATGAGTGCTTTCAAAGCGGTTACAATTAGGGATGGCAAAAAAGTTTGTCGACTCGGGATCGGCCAAGAAAAAGTTCAAGCGGGCCAGAGCTCGAGCTCGGTTATACCGAACCGAGGCTAAGGCCGAGCCCCATTTTGGGGTGCCGGCTCGAGCCCGGGCTGGGCTGGCCCATGGCCCGAGGAAGTCTGCCCATTAAAAAAAAACTTTTAATTAATTTTTTAAAAAGGAGCTGCCTGCAAAGGCAGCTTGTTGGCAGCTATTTTAAGCTGCCTGGCAGCAAAGGCTACCTGCTGCAGCCTTATTAAAAAAAATCAAGTTGGCTCGACCCGCTAAGGCTCGGGTCAAAGCTCAGGTCGAGCCTCATTTTTTTTGGCCGGGTTTTGCTCGGTTCGGCTTGTTGACATAACTAGTTGCAGTTGGCACTATTCAGATTTCAGACCAAAAATTCTAATTGCGTGAGTCAATAATTAAACCACGTTCTAGACATTTTAATTTTAATTATAGGAACTTATATGTGTATCATAAATAAGGGATTGTGAAATATATCTTTCTAGTCGAGCAATCTAAAGCCTTGAGATGGTGGCTAGACTCGAGCACGAGAGTTATTACAATTTTGTTACGAATTGGAATATGCATTAGTGATTATATCGCAATCATGTTCATGATGATTTTCAAACTAGCTCACCTTGTTATAAAAAAACATTATTATTTTAGTTTTTTAACTAATAAGTTGTTCTTCCAACAATAAATCAAATTATAAAAAATAAAAAATAAAAATCACGTAGTCACTAAGTTTTTAAAAATTAATATTTTATTTTTTTAACTGGCTAAGAAATAAATAATAATTAAACAGATATTCCTTTAAAAAAAAAAGAGAGGAGCTTTGTGTCTATACCACCATCGCAACGACGAAATGGCTGCACCAAATATCACCACGACAGAACCTCCGCGCACCAACGCCTACTACCACCGTGACCACCACAACCACCAACTTCACCAACACCTGTATCACCTACCGCACCAGAATCAGCAGCATCTTGGCACACACCACAACACACAAATCACCACCAAAAATCACAAATCACCACACACCACCGTATGCACAGATCACCATCACCACAGCCAGCACCACCACCACTACCCGACCCCCAAAACCACACCAAAACTAGATCTAAAACAACCCCCATGCTCAACATCAATAAATAAATAGCCTGATGGCAAATTGAAAGGAGGTGGCGGGTTTGAGTTTTGTACTTTAGGGATCGAAACTAAGGCTACTCATTCTCGCTTAGATATGGACCTTCCAGGAATCAGAGATTCAACAGGGAGATTCAGAGCCGGGGTGGGGCGATAAACAGGTATAGGTTTTGAAATCAGATTTGGGTTTGGTAAATCAAATCTGGCTCTCTTAATCGATGGAGCCGACGCCGGTGTCGGAGCCGACTAAGGATGTTCTGGTCGTTCGCCTTCATCGTCGATGTCGAAGAGAGAGAGAGAGAAGAAAGACAGAAGGGAGGTAGAGAGATAGGAGAGGACACAGAGAGGCTAGAGAGAGAAGAGAAGGAAAGTGATAGGTTTGGGAGTGATAATAACTGAAAACAACAAAAACGCGTTTTGAAAATTTTGGCAAAATTATAACTGAAAACATCCAAAACGATTGAGTTTTCTTTGTAAATTTTAAACTTGTTTTCAAGAACATATTTTCACTGTTTTGGAAAATCGAAAACAGAAAACGATTTGAAAACGGCAAAGAGAACGACTCCATAATATTTCCGTAATATGCATGTGAAGAAAAAAGTACTGCAAAATAAATAAATCAAATTTCTGAACAGTGGAAACACTTAGGGCCTGTTTGGGCCGGATTAAAATCTGATTTTAATTCAAGTCAAAGTCAAACAATCAATATTAACCACATTTTTCATGGGTCCCACATCTTTTCAACCACACGTTTCAAAAATTTCTATCACAATCCACTAAAAATCTAATTTTACTCCTCACTAAACACCCTCGTAATGTAACACACACATTAATGAATTTCTTCACCCTTTCTATCCATGTGTTAATTAGAATATGTTATATAATCAAGAAATTATTTAGATATATATACAATAAGAAAAATCGTAATTTCCCATAAATTCTCTCCTTTTTTTTTCCCCTCTTTACAAACTAGAATATAACAAAAGTATACAATAATCTTTTTCCCCTGAAGAACAAAAAAGAAAAGAAGGCCTACAATTTTTCATATTATGATAAAGATTATACTTTCCTAGGCTTAGGAGTAATCTTGATGACAAGACCAGGAAAAACATCATCGGAATCATGAATATGTGGGTTCTGCTCGACTATGAAGGGATCATCGCATTTGTCGCTGATACTGTGGAGAGTTTCACCTTCTCTTGCAACATAGATTTCCTCGCAGGGGTAGTCTTTCAGCTGGTTATTTCTCACTAGAGAATTATTCATTATCAGTGATGATGATGAGCCCACCAATATGAGAAACAGAAAAATAATTGCGCAGGATGCATAACTTGGAAATGATGCTTTTAAGGATTTGGCTATGGTGGATAAAGCCATGGTATAGAGAAAGAGCCCGTGGGAGGCGGTTATGAGTTTTTCAAGGAGTATCTGATATATTCTTTGCCTCTGTTTGACAAATTTATAAATTATATCTGCAAAGAGAAATAATAATGAATTTTATGTGATCATGTAGAGTGGAATTAAAATCAAATTTTTAGTAGATTTTGATAAAAATTAATAAAATGTGTGATTAAAAGTTGTGGAGCACATAAAATATACAATTAAAATTAATTGTTATTTTTTATTTAAATTAAATTTTAGATTTTAATCAGTATCAATGGACCATATAAAATATGCAGGGGTGGGGTCTAATGGGTTAGTAGACTGGTGGCCGTGGATGTGGGTCGAAGACTTGTGAATAGGAAGGAAGTTGGGTCCAGGTTTTCTACGATATCATTGCGTGTAATTTTTGGTCTTGTATGGCGGATTCTTGAAACATTCAAGATCAAACTAAAATTAAGAATTTTTGCACTAAAGGTTCGTTTGATTGTAAGGGTAAAAAATAAGTGGAAAAAAATGAATTACAAATAAAGTAGTTGTCTAGAACTTGTTTTCCAGGGAATTGTTAATTAAGTGTGTTTGATTAGTATAATTTTCCACCTGGAAAATTTTAAAATTTTGGATTTTTTTGTGTTCGTTTGACTTTATTTTACATGGAAATTGTCCATTAAAGTGATAATTTTTTCCACGGTTGGTTTTAAAATTTATTTTCATTGCCAAAAAGTAAAACAAAAAAAATATATTTCCTAAAAAATTATTTTTTTAATCAAAGTTTAGTGTTCATTTGACTTTATTTTACATGAAAATTGTCCCTTAAAATGAATTCTTTTTTTTTTACAATTGGTTATGAAGTTTGTTTCCATTGCCAAAAAAAATGTGGAATTTCATTTTCTCAACAAAAATGTGGGAAAAATAATTCAACTATTTCATGGAAAGTGTGCACGTGTGTGGCATTTGTGGAAAAAGAATTCCATGAAAATTTTAGCATATCAAACGGGGCTAAATTCTTTTAAGTTTTTCTAGACTTGTAATAGAGTTTTGACCCATTCTTCCCCGGGGGAATGTTCAAAAAACTTTTAAAATTCTTAAAATAGTTTATTGATATAATTAGTATGCAGAATTAAATAAAATCGAACAAAAAAATTAATAAATCATAGCATGCATCTCATTGTGTCAATCAATAGGTTGAATGATAGAGGTGGACAAATAAAAAAATAAAATCAGACAAAACTAGAATATAACCCAATCGAGCGGTTCGGTTCAGCTCTATAAACAAAATTAATAATTTTGGCTTGGTTTGGTTCTGTTTTGGTTCAATAAATCATATCATGTATCTCATCGTGTCAATCAATATGTTGAACGATAGGGGTGGACAACTAACAAAATAAAATCAAACCAAACAAGAGTCGAATCCAATCGAGGGGTTCGGTTTAGCTCTATAAAAAAAAATTAATAATTTTGGCTTGGTTTGGTTCTGGTTCTGGAACCTATAACCAAACTCAATATATATATATATATATATATATATATATATATATATATATATATATATATATATATATAAAAGTGAATCACACACAAAAAAAAATAACTTTTTAAGTGACTCATTCGTATATATTAGTGAATCATTGTGATTAGACAATATTTTGTATGGGGATGGATGATAAGTGTATTTTATGCACTTATTTGGGATCTTAAAATATCGATATTTGATAGTTCTTTTTACAAAATATATCCTAAATTGTTGTATTTTATGTTAAATAGGTAAAACTCAATGGCTGAACAAGGAATTGAAAGAAAGAAGCGAAAAATGGTGAAAAATGGCAAAATTCAATGTTTGAGGATCAAATTGCAAATTCAATGGTTGATTTGGACCACAAGATGATACTTTGAAGATTTTTAGGAGACAATTGGGTGGAATTAGAACTCAAAAAGAAATGGAATATTATCACAATCAATGTCCAATTGCACAAGTTATATTTCAGATTTTTAGTCGAAATTTGAAACCCATTTTTGGTATAGTAAACGTCCGAATTGGAAAAATTCTATTTCTATCAAAGTTGTAGCCCTTCAAGTTATCTTTGTACCACACTTTGAATCGCTTCAATCGAATATGAGACGAGAAAGTTATGGCCAAAATACTGACTATTATGCAGAGACAAAAAATCCGCGATCGCGAAGGCAACTTTCCTTATTCGATTAGAACTCTTTTGGAAATCAATTCGGATGTGAATTTCCACCAATTTTCTACTACTACAAATACATAACAGCAAAATACATATGGAAGAACTCTCATATGCATATTATACTTCATTATTCATCAATTATTATCATCAAAGGAGGAAAATTCATAGTTTTTGTGAGAGAATTGATGGAGATTTGCAAGAATTCATTCAAGTGAAGATTCAAACCTAATTTTTGAGCAAAGAAGAGAATGAGCAAGTGAAGATTCATCAATAAACCATTGAAGAGATTTAAGATTTCAAGATTCATCGTCATGTTCTCAATTTATCAATAATCCGGGTTATGTCTTTTCACTTATATATGATTTCTTATAATTTCAATATGTTAGGCTAGATTTTTACATTACTAAAGATATAGATGAACCCTTGTTTTCAAACTTTTAGTATTAATTAATTATTGACGTTAATTTGTTAGAATGCGTGGATATTTATTATGATTTAGTTTGCTTTTCAATAAATTGGCCACTAGTTGAATTGTTTGTGGATTTTATTATTATCGAGAGAGGTAATAAAATCGTTAGCACATAGTAATAAATATTGTGAGATTCGATAGAGGACAGAGATATACATCTATGCTTTGCATGGTTCATAATTATGTTCTAGTTCGTTAATACATTTATCATGTTCGTATTTTTCATCGAGAGATGAGAATGTCGCATGAGGGGAATAGATTTAATTGCTATCGAGAGAGGCTTTTAAATAAATTTGGAACTTCGACCAACTCGCATGATAACAAATTATCAATTTAATTGTTAAACTAAAGATTGATGAACAAGGGGGATTCTAGATCTTAACAATATATCTCATAAATTTGATAAACTCTTACTTTAATTTCTTGTACGTGATAAATTAGATATACATTTATTTTAAACTATTATTACTATTCGATTAAGGGTATTATTAACTTTAACTCGATCAAACATGTAGTTCTCTTGGGTTCGACATTTTACACACTACTATATTACTTGATCACGACCTCGTTCACTTGCGGGAAATCAAACGATTAATGGAACTTGATGCTTGTGTATTCAAATTATGACTGTTTTATTTGTTAGTTTAGACTTTTGTGAATGGATTTTATTAAACAATATTTCATTTGATGATTGATAATTTAAAATTGAATTTGTTTAATGTTTATTTTTTATTTTTTATTTTATTTTATTTTTGCATATGTTATTAACTTATGCAAAAAATATTGGTTTCATATGTTATTTTAAAAAAAATCAATATTGGTTCCATTGTCAAAAAAATAATTGTTTTATGGTTTGATTCGGTTCTCTTGGAACCAGAACCAAATGAATCGTGTTCTCCCTTTGTTTTGACGGTTGAGTTTCGTCTCATATAAGGCTTATATATATTTAAATAGAGTCGATAAAAAATTGGGCTAACTCATCTCATCATCATTAATATTTTAAAATAAAACTAAACTGCTCAATAATATATACATAAACAATTATCGTGTCGAGGTACAAATATTTTGCTCTATTTGTTCAAAAAATGCAGTTACAAAACATCATTGCCACAAATGTCTCATTAAGTGTCTTCTTTACCATATTACAGTTCAATAATAACGTTATTTTAAAACTCAAAATTTCAGCACGTTTTCTAGCCAATCAAACTTTGACAACGCAAAAATAGACTAACTGGTTAAATTATAATAGAGATGAATATTTTTATTTTCTTCCTAACATAAATATTCTATAAACACGCGACTTTCTCTTCACAACTTGTCTACTCGTTCGGTCTTTCATATTTAATTAGTAGTAATCTTCTTGATTAAAAGAATGAATGTGAGCACCACTTAATCATCACATAAATTATTAATTATATTAGACAACTAATTGACCTCAATTAATTAGCCAATAATAGGATTACACAAAATCATATATATGCATCCTACTGAGGAACAACTTTCCTGCCCGAGAAGCAATTAAAAACCTATAATTCGAATAAGTAATCACGTAAAAAAAAAACGCAATGTTACGAAAAATAAGGGTAGACAAATATAAAAATAATAACAAAAACACAAATTTTACATGAAAATTCAAGATGGAGGAAAATTACGGATAGAGAATGAGAAATTTACCATATCAAAGATGGGTACATGAGATTCAACTAGTCCGAATGATATGATACAATGGACGGAAGAGTTCAAAAGTAAAGGATTAACTATACACAATTCAAAAATCAGGTTTTAGTTAATTAATTAAATATATTTATTAATTAAATATAATAATATCACAGTTATATAATTAATAGTCACATATACATAATTATAGGTCACAGGTCAAACATTTTAAAATTAATTGATCACAGATTATTTCAAGGTCACAAATTTTTAAATTAATTGGTCACAAATTATTTTTGAGTCACATCTTATTAAATTTTTATGTCACAATTGAGTAATTGGTCACATATTACCAAACATTTGGTCACGGACTACCGCCACTACCATTATGGCCACTTTCGACCACCCTCAACACGTCGCTACCGCCACAACAGCACCAACAATCCCGCCAACAAATTAGATCACACTACCACCACCACCTCATGAGCGTCATCAACCTCAACAGAACTGCAAATACAACCAATGAAAACCATCCCAAAATGATTTATAATGAACTGGTATTGCTTGAACCAGGCATATTGGAGGGAAGAAACACAACATTCACGTCGTAGCGTGCAGAGCAGCGCGCACAATGCCGTCGCAGCGACGACGATTGGAGCGCGGAGTCTCGCGCAGCGCTGCTACCACAACGGCGTTGAACAATCAGACGTGCTACTGTTCTTCTCCGGCACATTGCTATTCCTAAAGTTCTTAAAACCACTGGCGTCGATGGAACTTCAACCTACTGAGCCACTACTTCTCGCTGAAACGAGACAGTGGAGAGAGGGGTAAATGATGAAAAAGAAAGGAGAAATAGATCTAGAGCTTGGCCTTCCTCGCGCCGACCCCGTCGCCATCCTCGCCGTGAGACAGCCGGGGGTCATGAGAAAAGTGAGAGAGAAACTGAGATAAGAGAGTGAGGAAAGAATTGAAATTATTAGGGTTTGTAATTAAATTGGGTGGATAATGTTTAATTTATAGATACCCGATTTTTGAATAATGAAATTTGGTTCCTGATTTTTGAATTCTAATTTTCAAATATCTGGAATTATGTAATTTCCACTACAATGAATCCCTAACATACATCGTACATATAATAAAACAGGTTCGGCCCAATCCCATAGCCCATCACTGGTTCCCATTTTTTTTCTTCATAATTTTATTTTCACAACATATGTTGTATCACGAGCTTTTAGGATCAGACTAAATAGAATTCAGGTGGTCGTGCTCTTAACACGTAATTATGCACCACCAAAAGTTGACAAATTTTAATTTTTAGGTAGGATTTGACGTGTATTTAGTATTTATTGGTTGGATCATTTGTTGGGCAATATGGACGGACGCGTGCTTGACTCAAGAAAATTGACTTATTGGCTATTGAGTTATATTGACCTCCGAGCTCTGATGTGGAACAAGGGCCCCACCTAACTCTGGTCCACCAAGAACGCCGGATGCCTTGTATCCACTTTGAAAATCCAATGGGTTTGGCACATCATTATGATCGAACTCATAAGGTTGGTTAAATTAGTTACCACTTAAAGGTTAATAATTAGTTTTAAATACTCAGCAATCATTTATTGACAAAGGATTTGTCCCCAACCCCGTGAACCCATTGATAGAGAAGATGAGCTGATGAGGTGGGTTTAGGTGGCGAGAACCTACGACCTAGCAATCATTGCACCATTTCTGCCGCCTAATCCACCAATCACAAGCAAATGATTTGACAAATGTCATACGGATCGAGGTCAATTATCGTAGATGAAATCACCGTGTTATTTGGCGATACGTTACTTCATTTTGTACAAGGAGATCATTCTACATTTGCAAAAGACTAAACTTTTTTTCCCGTATATATCACTTATATTGTATATCACTGTCCTCTTGTTTCAAATTCGTAAACCTATGATACCTAGATTCGAACACATGCAACACTTTGTGAGGAACAAAAATTATCTTCATTTGATTTTTATTTGTATCTGTTATAGAAATTACAAACTCAAAGAACAAATCGAAAACTGATCTCAAAACCCTAATACATGAACTATCACCAATAACCACTGAACATCATGATTTCACAGATCGAAGACTCAGAATACAATCATCATAGGTTCAACACTTAGAAAACCCAGATCTAAACCATAACCCTCACGAATCGCTAGCCAAACGAGTAGCAACTTCTATGAACCAGAAGGACTACAAGTTTCCGGAATCTCAGCACATTCCTTTCAAGAGATTCAAAAAGAATAACACTCTAAGAAACAAATTCGAAGATTCCTCACAGAGAAGAAAAAAGAAAGAAACGTAGAGAGAAAAGAACTCTCTAGAACCCTCAAGCCAAAGAGAGAATACAAATTGAATGAATAAAACCTATCGTATACCCAACTAGTATCTGTGCATTGAGATTGGCAACATTTCATCCAATGGTCAGAGCTGCTTACTCATAGGCTGATAGGCTGGACCAGATACTGGGCTTTCATTCAGTTGATGGATAATTAGTAATTGGGCCGAAAGTCATCATCATCGCCTATTGTAGGCTGGACCATGGCATCACAGCCTCACAGTATCTAATTCTTTTAATTCAATCATTTATAGATGATCATCATGAACTCACTTAAATTCAATGGATTCTACATTTCTCTTGCAACTGCAAAAGGAATAAGAACTAGGAAAATTTCATACCCTTAGCTATCACACGTATTTATTTTTCCATTTTTAATTGAGCTAAGGTGAAAGGTCATTGTACTAGGATAAATTCGAATTCTGACAAAATATTTAATCTTTTCCCCATTTTAAACCAGGCATATATACAAGAATTCTAACAAAATATTTATTTTTTTATAATTCAATATGAGAATAAATTAACTACTAAACAAAGTCCAAAGCCATCTGCAATTTTAGCATAACAACGAATATTTATTCATATATTAAAGGAGAAAGTACTTTCAGAAATCATTTTTTTCAAAAATTAAATTATTTGCTTTTAAGTAAATCTTTTGAACCTAGCCAAACATGCCTGTCTATGGACATCAATAAATCGGATTCATCGGTCTTTGAGCATTATGTTTCAATCACAGGCCAGAATTGGTTTACTGTTGAAGACTGAAGCGCCTTGTGCACAGCATACCTAGTAAAATCTCTTTTTGTTCATATTTATATGGATAAGTGACCAAAATGAATTATTTTTATTTTCTTTTCTAAGATTGAAATGAACGAACAAATCTTCGAATCCGGGCCATCTAATTGGAGAAGGAAAATAAAAACTATTTTTGAATTCGGGAACACGAATAAGGTTTCATAGCTTGATGCAAAGCATTACTTGAACACGAGAACCAGCATATCTTGTAACAAATAGTGTTTGAGGTGGATCGATTAATTTGGACTTTGCTGTCGATGACAAAGGGCTTGCTTATGCACATATTTTAGTTACTGCGATTCTGCTATTAACTGCATTTTTTTAGAGAATTAGTTGTGTCGCCCTACATGAGTTCTAGATCCGATAGAAGACGCTAATTATAAAGGCACATGGAGTTTGAGATTACGTAAAAATATCATTAAAAAATTCACGTTCTTATAGAGTGCTTTTGAATAAGGTTGGGCAAAATGTCCGAACCAAATCGAATCGAACCGAATCGAGAGGGTTTTTTAAAATAAAATACCTGAACGGGTATTCGAATCGAGAACCGAATGGTTTGGTTCGGTTCTCGGTCCTCGACCAAGAATCGAAGAACCAAATAAGAACCGATTTTTCTTTTTATATTGGATAAATCAATTTTTTTTTATTTTTTCTAAACAAATTAATAATTTTTTTCTTATTAAATCTTATTAGTTGAACAATTTAGAGTTTATTTATATTTGTTAGTTGTGTTTTTTTCAATTTTTTCTTGTATAATTTCTTAGTAGTTAGTATGAAAAGTCAACCAACTGATGATTACGTTAAATAGTTGGTAAGTATTATCAATACTTTAAAATATTTTATCTTTGTGACTTCTAATTTATATTTCACTTTTATGTAGACTTGAAAGTTTGAAACAAATGAATTATGAATATCGAAGTTTTATTAGTAATATTTACTTTTTGGTATTTGTATTTGACAACTTATTATTTATATGTTATTAAATTAGATTACGTTAATTTGTAAAAGTTAAGATTGAACTTGATATTTGTATCTACTTTTTGTTATTAATATTGGTATCCACTTTCAGGTGTATTTATGTAGTATTATTTTAAATGTTAAAAAATTTAATTATAGTACGGAACCGAACCGAACCGAAACCGAACGGTTCCAAAATTATATTTGGAACCGACGGTTTCATTTACTAAATACCCGAAAATTTCTGGAACCGAAAAAAACCGAAAATCGAACTGACCCGCGCCCACCCTACTTTTGAATATGTTCGTGGAAGTTATTGTTTTTATTATATTATTATATGTAATAAATTGAACAAGTTATGATACATCTTGAAAAATCGAAACCAACCCATTATGTATATGATTTAACATGCCAACTACTAAACAACTCTCTTTCATGGAGGCAACAGGGATTTGAAATTCCCTTGGGAGTTAGGTACTGCGAAAACCATGTTTTAACCTTGGATCGTTGGTGACAAACATTATGAAACTTTACAAAAAGTCAAATAGAATGTTTAAAAGGGATATAATGAAATTCTTTGATTGGCTCTTCCCTCACATAGTTCATGTTTTAATCTATGTCATGATCTCTTATTGTCAAATTGTCCACCTCTACAAAATATCATTGGAAGGAAGGTTTTATTCCACTAATTGATCACAATGCATTTCCAACTTCACGATACAGATAATGTGTTTCTAATTGTCACTTTCTCAATAATTCAATCTTGATTCCAACTAAACTTCTTCACGCCTTCATCAATATAATGATAATTACAAACCAAATTTTAAAAGACTAATAAATAAATATACAAAGATCAATTTCAATTGAATCCTAGACCGATCCTTAAAATTCTCCGCTTCTATAATCTTAATTATTATGAAAGTGGAATTCCAAATATATTGCTAGTACAAGGTGAATTTTTGTTTCGGCTAAAAATTTGGCTCGATATACATACATGCGATTCAACGAATGAGAAAATACAAATGTTTTGTAATAAACAAATATAACTTTATGGCTTAAATTATTTAATAGAGATAATTCATCGAGCTAATTTACTTAATTGCTTCGCTTATGTTTGACCCCAATTTTTTAAAACGTATTTTCAGTCGCACATGTTCATAAGTTTTATGAATTTTTCAATCACGCAATTTATCAAATTTTAATTTTTAACCAGACGAGACGGGCAAAATAACATGATGGTATTGAAGCATGAATGGACACAAATGAGTAATCTTATGGTTTCTTTTTGGACCCCTCTATAAGTCTATATACATCCACGCCTTTCAGAATATATCAAAAATGATGAATAACAATCAAAATCCAAAATTAGAAGGCTATATCCAACAGTGAAATCAATCAAAAGCTATGGCTGCTTATGAAAAATAATAATAAAGAGAAAGGAAATTCTTGGATTAGATATCATGAACAAGAAATATTTCTATTACCCCATCATTTTACATCCACAATAGAGATTAATACAAAGTTCCATCAAAACCTGAAAGAAATTTCAAAGTTCATTTTATTTGCAAGTAATTATTGCTCAACCTAACGCGTTTCACTAATGCCCAGACTGCAGCTTTCACCTAGGATTTGAAGGTGTGATCTTTATAACAAGTCCCGGAAAAACATCATCCGGGTCATGGATATGGGGATTGCGCTCGACTATATACGGATCATCACATTTATCACTGATGGTATGAAGGGTTTCTCCTTCTCGGACGACGTAGATTTCGTCGCAGGGTCTGTCCTGAAGTTGCCTTCCTCGAACAGGATCATTTGCTGTCCCATCTTTTATGGAGCTCATTAAAATAAGGGCTATCAGAGCTATGGCACAGCACCATGAAACTGCATCGGCTATGGCCATTGAAGCTTTTATGGTTCTGTATTTTGAAAGGGAAACCATGTGGACAGGAGTTTTTGGTCGACTCTTGCAGGTGAGTCAGGTGACTACAACTTCGAGTTGAAGGGGGTGGCGTGGGAAAGAGAAGAACTAATGAAGGGTTTTTATCATTGATGAGGAAGAAATTGTGGAAGTCTATTTATAAAGAGAATAATGCTACTAAAATTGGGATTGCAAACCGGGGCAGGGGTAGGTGCTCTCAAAGTGTTAAGTTTTCTTTTTTTAAAAAAAAAAAAAACTTTCAATGATATTATTTCAGGTGTTTCCATATTTTTAATCCTTGTGACTAAACCGGTTCGTGTAGCATGATTCAAAGAGGGTCATGCAGATGTTGTCATTTTGTGGGGTTGAGGTTGCGGTGAGGTGGTGTAGGGGATGATGAGGTCTACTCTTTGGAAGTTTTGATTTGTGTTCAAAGGCAAAGTCGAAAAGTATTTGAGAATAAAATATTAAATACAAAATAATTATTTTGTTTGGTCATTTTAAGTTTATTGATTAGTTAATTACTTACATAATATTAGTTCAATAATTTTGGAGTTTAAACGACTTAAGATTTTATACACGGTGATTCTAATAGGTTATAAAGTAGATAAAAACCTTGAGTTCAGTTAAATCTCACAATCCCACATTTCGGTGCCGTTAAAATTTCTTGGGGGCGAGTCCCATGCAAAGAAGCCCATATTTGACTCCCTTTAGAAAAATAATTTATTTCTCATACTCATTTTCAACCGTACATTCACACATTAAAATATTTTGCATGTGAATCCAAAATTTTTCTCACTTTTTAACCACACATTCTCCAAAATATTACTATTCAATACATTATTTTTACACAATAAAGACCATCAAATAGGGGCTAAGTCAAATAGGTAGCAAATGAGCTACCAAATTGATTAGTTTTTAGATTAAGCAATTTAATATAAATAAAACAAATTTATTTTTCGAACCACTGATGTTTGTCGCAGGGTAAATCACCGCCTCTCAAGACCCCGACAGATACGTCCGTTATAACTGATAAAAGTGAGATTTACATTAACATGAGTGAAATGAACTTTTTAAATAATTTGATCTTATTAAAAAGTTACATTATGAGTGAATTATCTACTGTGTGTAGCATGCACTAAACAAGAATCATGCAGGAGTGCAGATTGAGCTGGTAAACTTCTTATGGGTGTAATCTAGCCATCAGTAGTGGTTGGAAGGGACATTTTGGTGGCAATATTCTAAAATAGTAGTTGTGATGTTCAAAACATGTTTACTTGTATGATGCAATAAACTTATTTTATATATATTGGCGCATTAATAAAATGGTTGTTGTATTTTAGTATAAACAAAACTACTCTATTTAAAAAATAAAAATAAAATAAAATAAATAAAACTTGTTGAAAAATTAATTCATCGACATTGGACAATGGTGGATGGCCTCTGCTCAATAATTTTAGAAAAATGCTACTCTACCAAACTTTGGTTCACAGGTGGGTTACAGACTCTCTCTCAATGAGGTGGCCCCACGTGCAATAAAAAATACCCAAAAAAATACCCACCCTCCTAAATGTGAATAACCTGGACCGACCATGTGAGCCAACACCTTAGTAATGTAGCATGGCTCATAATTTTACAGTAATTGGATGGCGGTCTTCGATGTTGCCATCCAAACAGATTGTACTAAATACACGTATTATTGTACCATGATGAGATTGAACTCAAAATATATTTAAAAATTTATATAAAGCCCTAGTCAGACTTGCCATTAAGTTCTTTAATAATCTCATTAATCAAGGCAACTTGTCAAATACTCAAAAAAGTATAAACAATTGAGATCCCTATCTTTTAACTTTAAACTTCAAAAATGGTTATTAGAACACAACATCCCCACTTTTGGAGTTCATTGTACAAAACGTTCATATTTTTCATTTTTTTCATGTTCATCCATATTTTACCTTTTAGTATTGAAATCATCATTTCCATCAACTTTTATCCAATTTTTCAATAAAAATATGTGAAATATCGAATATACCTTCCTACTTAAATAAAACAAAAGAAAAGCGAAGAATAATAAAGAATTAATTGTAACCATATTCTCAATTTTTTTAAAAAAAGTAAAAATGAGTTCCAAATAAATTATTAAAAAAGAAAGGTTCCTTCCTCTCCTCCTCCACCATCGCCACCACCAGCGATTGCTATCATTCATAGATGTTTGATAAAGCCTATAGAAGTCCACAAAAAATCTGGAAAATTGAAAATAATCGGTTTTGACCTTAAAAAATTAGCACAAAACTTGGGCACATATCTACCCTGGAAACTATGATTCACAATGAATGAAAGATTAAACTACCTATTTTCAAAATTATTTCTACCCAATAATTTAAATTGATTGTAGTTAAATACGAGCATAAAAGAAATATGAGATTTTAACTACTGTACAACAGGAAAGCTTAATAGGTCCATTAATACCAAGCTCACGAAAGCAATAATGTAAAAAAGAAGGAAATATATATTTATATTAATCAATTGCTGGCTATAAACTAAAAATAAATCAAGAAAATAAGACAATTACCTAAAAATAAGCACTTAAAATCCAAACATGGAAAATTTAAGCCATTAGACTGCAATGAATGAAAAACCAATTTTTTGACAAATTTTTTTTTTAAATTTTTTCGGCTCAAAATTTTTTTTTTTTAGTTATCGCATAACTAATCCAGAATTTGTAAGATTACAAGGCCTTTGTGAACGTGCACAAAAGTTGGTCGTGACAAAAAAACATGAAGTATACTCGTTATTATACAAGCTTTTGACATTGGTATTAATTTCTCAAAGTATGAGAACTCGAAATGAACACTTGTAATAAGATATGATTTTGCTAAATTAAAGATTAATACTTTCTTTTATACGTTTCTTGATTTTTTTGTTAAGTCTTCGTACATTAATTTATGTTCCGTTGTTTCTTTTCTCTATCACAAAATACCAAATTTCCTCATTTTAACACATAATGTTTCAAAAAAAAATTCGGGGCAACCCCTGTAGGCCCCCACCCCTTCAACTCTGAGACCCCCCAGTTCAACAAGCTGGCTCCGCCCATAGCTTCAATCAGCACAGAAAATCCAAGAATAAAGCTCACAGAGACCAAAGTCGGATCAGAAGGAAGCTCGTTAGAGAGAGAAATTTTGAAAACAAAAAACTGAAAAGTGGTTAAGCTGAATTCATAATCTGGTTTTCTTAAATACAAAAAGAACCTACCATGTACAACGAAATCAAGATAGAAATTAGCCAACTAAATCTGGAAAATGAAGTGATTAAATCAGGTATCCACTACATAAATGCGTCTAGCAGGATCTGTCATTCAATTAAAAGTTTGGCAGTGGAGGAAGGGGAAGAGGAAGAAACTTTTTTTTTTTAAATTTTTAATTTTTTTAATAATTTATTCGAGATTCGTTTATACTTTTTTTAAAATTTGGGAAAATTGTTACAATTAGTTCTTTATCTTCCTTTGCTTTTCTTCTCATTTTATTTAAATTGGAAAGTATATTCGACATTTCACATATATTTATTGAAAAATTAAATAAATATTGATGGAAATAATGATTTTCACAATGAAAAGTTAAAAAGGGTGAAAATTCAAAAAATAAAATGCATAAACATTCTGCACTATAAACTTCAAAGGTACAAACGTTATGTGCCCACTACACCTCCTTCAATGGCCCCACATGGTGTTGTGGGGCTCAAAATTTGCAAGAACCTAATGGATCTGTTACCTCAATCCACCTCGAACCCACCACCTACCGTCAACGAAATATGTTGTTTCTTCTAGGTATGCTTTCGCTTCTACGTTCCACATCTCCCATTCACTATTCTTCACACCATCAATTCATTTTTGGCTTCTTTGAATTTTTCTTCTCTTTACACCATCACCAGAATAGTACAATTAAAAAAGCATAAAACGAAGGTAGTCATATTGAACTCCCTTAACAAGAGAAGCTCTACAATTGCTCCATCATCGTCGTATTATTGCACTATGGCTTTTCACCAGCGTCTGTGTCGAAGCCAAAAGTCGCTATTCTTGAAGTTGCCAATGGGATTGGCCAGCCACTCTCTCTCTACTCTTGAAGTTTAACCCGCTTTCTAAGTTGGACCCATACGACATTGTCAACATTCCCAGTGTCACCATTGACATCAGATCTAAGGTCTCTTGTGCTTTCCCTCTGTAATTATTAATCTTTATTCTAATGTGGATTTGAGGTAAGGTGGTGGTGAGGTAAAATGAAGAGTGATTGTGACCAACTAAATAAATAATTGGGAAAATTGCGGCCGCGGTCCCAAACCTTTCATTTTGTTGCAGATTACACCCAAAACTTTAATTTTTGCAGTCGAAGTCCCAAACATTTATATGTAATAGCAGCGTCGGTCCCAAACATTTACTTGTTGCGGTAGAAGTCCCAAATATTTGTACATAATTGCAGCGTCGGTCCCAAACCTTTGTATGTAATTTCAGCGTCGGTCCCAAGCCGTGAATTCCGTCCGTAAAACCGTTAGTCAACGTTGAAACAGTAATTTTGACTCGAAAAAATTACAGCACCGGTCCCAAACCTTTCATTTTGTTGCAGATTACACCCAAACCTTTCATTTTTGCGGCCGAAGTCCCAAACCTTTATATGTAATTGCAGAATTGGTCCATTTCCAGCTTTTTTTTTTTTTTTTTTTTACAATGGAAACAAATTTTATAACCAATTATTAAAAAAAAAAAATCTTTAATGAACAATTTTCATGTAAATCGAAGTCAAACGAATACTAAATTTTGATGAAAAAATAGTTTTTGAGCAAATTTTTTTTTTTTTTTTTAAATTTTTGGCAATGGTAACAAATTTCATAACCAATTGTAAAAAAAAAAATCACTTTGATGGACAATTTTCATGTAAAATAAAGTCAAACGTGAACAAAAAAAAATCTAAAATTTCAAAATTTTTCCGGAAGGAAAATTATACGAATCAAACACATTTAATTAACAATTCCCTAGAAAATGATTTTTAGGCAATTACTTTCCCTGAAATTCATTTTCTTTCCACCAATTTTCCACAATTGCAATCAAACGGAATCTAATTTTGACTCAAATGATAACTTAATTGATGCGCAAAATTGTCAAAACAAGTTATTAAAAAAATATTTTTCTTCTTCAAATCACTTTAATAGACATATTTTACATGACAATTGTCCATTAAAGTGATTTTTTTTTTTACAATTGATTATGAAATTTGTTACCATTGCCAAAAAGTTAAAAAAAAAAAAAATTTGCTCAAAAACTATTTTTTCATCAAAGTTTAGTGTTCGTTTGACTTCGTTTTACATGAAAATTGTTCATTAAAGTGAATTTTTTTTTTTTTTTTTTACAATTGGTTATGAAATTTGTTTCCATTGCAAAAAAAAAAAAAAAAAGAGCTGGAAATGGACCAACGCTGCAATTACATATAAAGGTTTGGGACTTCGACAGCAAAAATGAAAGGTTTGGGTGTAATCTGCAACAAAATGAAAGGTTTGGGACCGGTGATGTAATTTTTCCGAGTCAAAATTACTGTTTCAACGTTGACTAACGGTTTTATGGACGGAATTCACGGCTTGGGACCGACGCTGCAATTACATACAAAGGTTTGGGACCGACTCTGCAATTATGTACAAAGATTTGGGACTTCTACCGCAACAAGTAAATGTTTGGGACCGACGCTGCTATTACATATAAAGGTTTGGGACTTCGGCTGCAAAAATTAAAGGTTTGGGTGTAATCTGCAACAAAATGAAAGGTTTGGGACCGCGGTCGCAATTTTCCCTAAATAATTTGTGACTAATAGAATTTATGACCTTATGATTTGTGATTAAATACGTAATTGTAACCTACAAATCGTGTCTTTGTGACTGTGATTCAATGTAATTTGCAATTATTATGTGATTGTGATAATATGTTGTGTTATTATGATCGTGACTTATTTTTAAATTATAAGTCATAATATTTTATCAGATGTCATGAAATGTGACTACTTGATTTTTGAAAAAAAAAATCACAAAATTTTTTTAATTGTATTTTAAAACATTTATAGTTATGAATTTTTTCCTATACATTAATAGGAAAAATTGCAATCATTCATCCCCAATTAATTTCACCAATTGGTCTAAAATCTTTAAAGGAAGTAGGTCAACACTTAAACTATTCATTATAGTTACACGAAAAGTCTTCAATGCTAGAAATTATCCAAATATCCATTGACTCATCACTCGACTCTAATGAAAATATTTCTTACTACAAGCATCAAGCCAAATTGAGAAACATAACTTAGCTTCATAAAAATAGAACGTGCAGGCACAACAATTTATAATATAGATGGTTTCTATTATTCTGTATTGATTATGAAATGAGTAATGTTATTCATCCCCACTGGGGATGAAAACACAATCTACGTGGCGTCAATGTGGCATTAAATGAAATGTGAAATTAAATAATTTATTTAATTTCACCTTTCATTTAACCTATCATTTAAAGACACATAGACTGTATTTCCATCCCCATTGGGGATAAATAACATTACTCTTGTGAAATTGTTCAACTCGCTCTCGTTTAAAATTGAGAGCCAACTTTCAATTATTCAGAAAATTTTACCGAGTTAACATATAGAACACAGAGTAAGGTGATAGATTAGTTGTGACTTCTGACGCAAATTGCTAAATGAATTGTGCCCTCCCCGCATCCCACCCTAGAAAATATAAAACAATCAAACTAATTAAAGAAGTTTGAAAAATGAACCCAGCTATGAGTACATGGATTTTTTCACAAAAAGCATACAGGAATTTGAAATGAAGGGAAATAATTCAAAGATTGAAGGAGAGAAAATAAACACACACGGACAAGATTCATTTATTTCAAAATTCTGGAAGGAATTTTTCTTGAAAAATACGACCATTTGCATAGATATAGGAAAGAATGAATTTTTAAGCGTTGGAATACATCTTAGGGAAATACTCATAAATTTATAATGAATTGTGAATTTTTTACTCCACTTATTCAAAATTTGTCGAGGGAGGCTCAACTTATCCAAATTTTGTTGGCTGGGTTAACTTAATCATAAACGCTGAATATACGTAATATATAAAATCGATCTAAACTTCGAGAAGGAATCTAGCTTATGGGACCATGTCGTCATTGAGGGATTTGGAGTTTGGCTCTTCGCGTGCTAAAATGGAAGGCAATGAATATGGCTCAACTTGTTCAATTATATGTCCATAATTATGAGCTCGATAAAAGTTCCTTTATTTTTCTTTATAGGACAAGCATCATTTGGTGGTATCCCGTCATAGTAGTATGGTCCACGGAAATCGAAATCAGAGAAGAAGGAAAAAAAAAACACGTCTTAGTTTCATTTTATTTTTTATTCCTTGGATTTTGTGTGAACACATGTTCGAGCAATTGAATTGAAAGGCAATAGAGGTCACCACTCTAGTTCATGGACCTCCATTGGAATTACATGATCGTGATTCTCTAACGGTGACCAGTCCGATACTGCACTCCAAGTGTTTGATGAAATGCTGATGCTCTAACGGTGACCAGTCCGACACTGCACTCCAAATGTTTGATGAAATGCGTGAAAGTGGACTATCTGGAGATAACACCTCGTTTATATTTGTATTTAAAGCTTGTGCTAAAGTTTTAGCTATTTTATATGGAAGAAGAGTACATAGTCATGTTATAAAACTTGGGTTTGGACTTTGGAGCGTATCTTTATGTGTAATTCTTTAATACATATGTATGCTTCTTGTGGTAATTCGGAGTCTTAGAAAAATGCTTGATGAAATGAATGATAAGGACTTGGTTTCTTGGAACTCATTGATTTGTGGGTATAATCAGTGCAAGAGGTATAAGGAGGTTTTAGGACATTTCAATGCAATGAGGCAGGTGAATCTTAAAGCTAATGCAGTGACTATCGTTAAAGTTGTATTAGCCTGTAGTTATTTGGATGAGTGGGAGATTGCAGATGCTCTGGTTAGATACATTGGGGAAAACCATATTAAGATTGATTTGTACTTGGAGAATACATTGATTGATAAAGAGTGGCTTGGCTGAGATAAGCTTGTGGAATTTTTGATGGCACGGTGGAGAGGAATATTGTTTCTTGGAATGCCATGATTATGGGGTATGCAAAAGTAGGTCACTGCGTCGCAGCGAGGGTACTTTTTGATGAGATGCCAAGGAAGGATGTGATTTCATGGACTTCTATGATGATGGCCTATTCTCAAGCTATGCAATATAATGATGCTATTATTCTTTTCCAGGTGATGATGGTGGCCAGGGTTAAGCCTCATGAAATAGCGGTTGCTAGTGTGCTTTCTGCCTGTGCACATTTTAGCATGCTTGACATGGGCACTGCAGTGCAAAATTTTATTTGCGATCATTGTGTGTGTGTGTGTGTGTGTGTGTATATATTGAAAATGCTTTGATAGATATGCGTTGCAAATGTGGATCAGTTGAAAAGTCTTTGGAGGTTTTTCATGAAATGGAAGAGAAGGACTCTGTCTCGTTGACTTTAATCATCTCTGGACTTGTGGTGAATGGCATTTCTAATCAAGCTCTTGAACTTTTCTCTCAAATGTTAAGAGAAGATGCAAGGCCAACCCATGGAACCTTTGTTTGGCATATTACTTTGTTGCTCGTGCTGGTTTGGTGGATAAAGGATTCGATTTTGTCCACAATATTCAAAATGATTATGGATTCATACCAGAAATGAAGCATTATGGGTGTGTGGTCGATCTTTTAACTTGTGCTGGCAATCTATCAAGGGCATACGAGTTCGTTGAGCATATGCCTGTTGTTCCAGATGTTGCTTTATGGAGGATGCGATTTATTACTTGTAGATTTCATGGTAATCTGGTTTCAGGTGAAATTGCTTCCAACAAGCTTCTTGAATTAGATCCAAGTAATTATTGGAATTATGTACTTACATCCAGTACTTATGCTGGAGTAGAGAGATGGGATGATGCTATATAAAACTTATGGAACTGATAAATGAGAATGATGTGCAGAGACCATTAGGTTGGAGTTTATAGAAATAAATGGTGGAATTTCTTGGACCTCCCAGAAACAAGTGCCAGTTTCTCAACGTAAATGTAACATATGAAGTGTCTAAAACGAAAAGTTCTTCATGGCATAGATATCATTGTCCAGATGTCTTTTAATTCAGGGGATATCTCTGTAGAAGGTATGGGCGAAAGGATTACTTTTACACCCTAAATGAACTAATTGCAAGCAAGCAGGATATGCCTTGGTGGTGCCACTGGTGCATGACAAACTATACATTGGCATGCTAAAATTGCCAGAGTTGATCATAGAGCTGCAAGAAAGTTTATAGAAGGGTAATGCAAACCAAACGCGCAATGGAGATTCTGATTGTGGATGTAGATATTTACCGTCTCTCAGTTACAAAGGAGCTTTGAGCAACTGAGACTGTCAAAGTTTCAACTGTTATAAATATTAGTTTGTTTTTGCAAGAAATCTCCTAGTTATATGGAGATTAAGACGAGCCAGTACATCCAAGTTCTGGAGAAGAACCTATAGAAGGGATTTAATGTCAGAGTGTAGGAAGATCAGAGTGGACTCCAATGGGATTGCAGTATCATAACTCACCATGAGCTGGATGTGTGGGGAACAGAAGCTTTCAACACTGTAATTTTTTGTTATGGACACCCTATTGACATGGCACATGGTATCTGCAAAAGCCAAATAAAGTGGAAGCAATGGGACTGCTGCAGTGACTGTCGCTATCATTGCATGTTTCTAGGGAAGAAGATAGACGAAAACCTGGTCACAAGGCTGCCGAATATTGTAGGAATGGCCATTGCAAGGTATTTGTGGGATCAGGTACATTCATGCTGTTCCACGGGCTTCAGTTTTTCTCATTGAAATTTGATATAGCTGAATAATAGTTTATCAACGAGTATTAATATGTTTTATGATATCAGGAACCTGTTTCTGTGGCTGTCGTTATTAATCTTTCGGTACAATTCCATTGATGCATATCCTTGTAAATTACAAGCTGCCTTAGACCAAATAAGAATCTATACTATGAATACACTGACTGACCGACGTGTGGCATTTATATGCAATTTTCGCAATGAAAACCTGGTTCTGGAGTGCGGTTTTCCACAGTTGCTGAGCATCATCTCTTGTTCCTCCACCTCTTCCTCATTTGTCATATAGTTTAAGTATCACGATTGATGTATTTGAAACATTTCCACATACGTGGTTTTGGCATATAAGTTCATATTAGCAAAATGTCGTTCTAGGGAGTTACTACACTTAGAGACGTATTGCTCATTCCACTTTGCATTGCCCGTTAAATAGGAAAAAGTCTCCACCTATCAAAAGTCGGGAAACAACTAGAAGAGTCAATATTAGACATAACTCATAAGCAACTGGTTCATCTTTCTAATCGTAAGCAAGCACACATCCAAGCTAGCATCAAATGCCCCGGATGGAAGAAAATATGAAAAACAAACATCAGCTCCGAATTCTTTTAATATATATTGAAGCTGAAAAAAGTACGGGGTGGTGGGGGGTAGGGGTGGGTAGAAATGAGAGTCATAAAGGCAGTCCAACCATGGCGTTGTACCATTATTATAGATACATAATATTTGTTTATACCATTCTGATTTGTGGTCAACGATAGCTCCAAAGATTATCCGGTTCCAAATCATCCGGCGAGTCGCCGTCGTCCCCCGGAGTTTTCATCCTTGGTGGGCTTACTAGCATTCCCTCAGCCATATCCACCAGCAAATTTGGCATGTCAAAAAGTGCCTCCTCATCAACAAATTCTTGTCCAGCCGGCATATGCTCACTGGAAGAAGCTCCGATTCCGGTCTGCTCTTGTCCAGTCAGCGTTTTCTGTTCTTGAAGAGTGGCTGGATGACCACCACTTTCTTGTGGAGGTGCTCTAGCAGCAGCCGCACTAGCTGCTGCCGCTCGTATATCTGTGGCCGATTGAGATGCCGGTGTTGGATACGATTTTATTAACTCAGGAAAATTTACTGCAGCATCAAGGCCTTTCAATGCCAAAGCAGCAACATCATAGGCTGCAGCAGCCATTTCTGGGGTAGGGTACGTTCCGAGCCATATGCGCGTAGTTTTACGTGGTTCGCGAATTTCCGACACCCATTTTCCGCTCCTACACCGAATGCCACGATAAAATGGATGTCGACCCGAAGATGGTGGAGCACCGGTTGGACTGGAAACTGTGGTAGTTAGGGGTTGGGACAAGGGTTCCTGTGAAGTGTTTGATGAAAAAGTGTCATGGGATTGGTCCTCCTGAGGACTTAAAGGGTCATTTTGGGGTACGTTGGGACGATTAGCCATGCATTTAGAATCAAATGTATGCCTTTCGTGGAAAAAATTGATATTGTTTTTAGGGTATTTAAGGGAATGAAAATCAGTAGAAAAAGCGTGGGGAATTCGCAGTGGGCTATACAGTTAAAACGCTAATTGCACGTGTTTTAAGGTCTATGAGTTTAATAATTGGTCCAGCCTAGTTAGAGATTAGCTGTTGCTTACTATTTGGTCACTAGTTCCTTCCTTTGGATTTCGTATTCTCTATCAACCTCGTACTTTCTAATTTTCTTTTCCGTTTAAAAAAATAAAAATTATTTTGACTAGAACGACACCGAGTGAGATTTTGGCTTAGCTGGTGGCTTATTGGTTATTATTCCAAACGTATTATTTGAATAGTATAAAAATGAATTTTTAAATAATTTATCGTCTGTTGCAACACTAGTCAATTTTATTTTTGTTTGTGCAAGTCAGTTCTGGGCGAATATTATCGCCCAAAACAAATGGCAAGAGTTTAAAAATAAATAATTAGAGAAATCGGTATTGAAACTAGCAAAATAAAAATTTTAATGAATTTTTAATTAAGTTTATTAAATTATTTTAGAATATTTATTCATGTTGACTTGTCAATTATATTTGTCTAAAAAATATCTTTTTATAATTTCTTAATTTTTTAACAATATTTATAATGGTACTTTAAGTTGAGTGATCTCGTCTGAATGAAAAATATATTAGAAAGAATGAAAATAATAATAATAATAATAATAATAATAACAACACGATACTTAACCGTGTTAACTATGGTGCCACCTTGTTCTTGACAGATATTTTCTCGGAATGGAACCAACAGCCAGTACAGCTGCTTCTGACCACAAAATAAGCAGTGTGAACCCTCTTCGACATCTGTTGTCTGTTCAATTTATTATTTACTCAATTATTTATTGATCGGTGGATTAATGGTAAAGTTGACGTGGATAATTCGAGATGAAATGTTAGATTAGAAAACACGTATCAATGATCAATCAGTGGACCTCAAGTTACACGGCAAAAATTGAATCACTGCGAGAGAGAATGGAAATCTTAGCATCCCCGTTCCATTCCCACACTAGTGCAGGCTCCGATTTCCTATCAAAACCCAACTCCAAAACCTCCCAAATCTCTATTCCAAACCCATGTGTAGAGCCTCAGCTTCCATTATTCCACCGCCAGCAGATTTTGATTTCATGAACGAAATTCTCAGACATTCCACAAGCACAATAGCCAAAACCCATCAAGAATTGCTCGATTTGGCTCATAATGGGACTTGGTTCTGATTAACAAAAATCAGTACGGCCCAGTCCCACCATGGAGAAGTGAGTTCACAGATCAGAGGCGGCCATTTGGCTTATTGGAACCACACATATATCCAAGCAATCAGCTTCTGATCTTCTAAGGGTTATCCGTGCTTTGTATTGGAAAACAGATTAATTACCAACTGGAATAATGGAGAAAGATCTAGAAGGAAATCATCAGGTGGAGCACGGGAATGAGCAGCTGAGGCACAAGCTGGAGAAGTTAGAATAGATTCCAATTCAGTTACATTGTTAATTATTAGTGAGCAATAGAATTTCGACACTTGTATAGGTTTGTTAGGATGAAACGTGTATATATATGTGTAATTTGCTGTCCATATGAATCAAGAGAAAATATCAGATTTTACTCTTCAAGTCTCTTCCATTTTCAATTGCAAAATGTCTGTCGACTTTGTTCTTCATGATCAGTAAGGCTGAGCAAATTTAGAATTCTTATATTGCATTTTCTTATATGGTATCAGAGCCATGATGGCTGAAAATGAAGGCAATAGTGACAACACTAATGCAGATCAAAATCAAACATTACCCCAAAACTCAAACTCAAATCTGAATTCTGGGTCACACGATCCATCTCTTCCAAACAGTCCATATTTCATTGGAACTAATGAAAACTCAGCAGCATTGTTAGTCACTCAAATGCTGGACTCTGCTAATTATCATTCCTGGGCAAGGTCCATGAGAAGAGCTCTTCGAATCAAAAATAAACTAGGCTTCATTGATGGAAGCATCTGTGAGCCAACTGGAATGGATGGCGCCCTGATGGAGCATTGGCTTCGTTGCAACGACATCGTGATTACTTGGCTACAAAACACAATGTCAGTTGACATTAAAGCAAGTACTCTATATGCAGAAACGGCTCAGCAACTGTGGTTGGAATTAGAACAACGTCTTGCCCAACATAATGCTCCTAGAATATATGAAGTCAAGCAGGGGATTGTATCACTGAGGCAAGGCCAAGATACGGTTAGTACTTATTTTTCAAAACTGAAAACATTGTTGGATGAGCTGATGAATTATGAGTCGATCCCCAACGGCACTTGTGGAGGTCTGAAGGCGATGGTTGATAACCAGGAAAGAGATTGGGTAATGAAGTTCCTCATGGGGCTTAACGATTCATACAAAGGAATCAAAGCACAAATTCTTCTGATAAAACCATTTCCAAAGTTAAATGAGGTGTACTCCATAGTTCAACAAGAGGAAAAGAAGAGAGACATCTCAGTGGATATACCCTCAACTGAGGGCATGGCTCTTATGACAAGAAGAATTCAAAGAGAGGAAGAAAAAGGAGGGCAGGGATCCCAAAGGAAATATTACTGCACTTTCTGCAAAGTCCCTGGCCACTCACTGGAAAGATGTTTCAAGGCAAACAAAGACAAGCCGGTGTGCACACATTGCAAGATGCCAGGACACACCATAAATGCTTGTTACAAAATCAACGGATATCCACCAGGCCACAGGTTCCATGGAAGGACGCAGACTAATTTTATCTCTACAAACCACAACATTCCTTATGAGGAACCTGCACAGGAGCAGATTGGTGACAAGAGTCAACTTGGTTTAACTCAAGAGCAATATACTCAGCTGATGGCCTTGCTGAAACCACAAACCAGTGAATCTCATGCACTCACCTCAAAGCACATAGACACTTCCAAAATCTCTGGTACTTGTATGAGTTTTTCAGTTTACAGCACAAAAAATAAAGCTAGTTTTGTCACACCTTGGGTGGTTGATACAGGAGCTACGGACCATATGGTCTGCTCAGCTTCATTTCTCACAACCGTTAAATCCAAAATCTGCCAATCTATTACTCTGCCTAATGGTGACATAACAAAGGCTACCCTTATAGGAAGTGTTAGACTCACAAGTAATTTGATTCTTCATGATGTGCTATGTGTACCATCTTTCTCCTTTAACCTGATTTCTGCCAGAAAACTTACCGAATCATCTAAATGCTGCCTGATATTTACATCTGATTTGTGTTATATGCAGGACCTTTCAACTTGGAGGACGATTGGTCTGGGTGAAGTGAGGCAAGGCTTATACCATTTGGTACAAAAGGAGGTCTCACCTGTAAGCCTGATTAATGATCTACCTAAGTTCATCAACAAAGCTATTCTGTCATCTTCTAGTATTCCAAATCAAGAAAACTTCGATCTATGGCACTTCAGATTAGGTCACCCCTCAGATTCTAGGTTGCACTTAACCAATTTACCCTGTGATTCGATAACAAAACGGTCAAAATTGCCCTGTTCTATCTGCCCTTTAGCTAAATTGCACAAGCTGCCTTTCAATATTAGTCAAAGTAAATCTGAAAATTGTTTTGAATTAATCCATTGTGACTTATGGGGACCATGTACTGAGAATGCTTATGATGGATCAAGATATTTTCTCACAATTGTGGATGATCACAGTCGTTGCACTTGGGTTTACCTGTTAAAACTGAAATCAGATGTTTCTGTTGTTTTACAAAACTTCTATGCCATGATTGAAACACAATTTCATTCCAAAATCAAAGTCATCAGAACGGATAATGGGGGAGAGTTTAATTTAAAACAGCTCTATTCTGAAAAGGGGATAATACATCAAACAACTTGTGTGGAAACTCCCCAACAAAACGCCATCGTTGAAAGGAAGCATCAACACATTTTAAATGTAGCGAGAGCCTTACGGTTTCAGAGTGGATTACCTATGTTATACTGGAATGATTGTGTTCTAACAGCCGTTTTTCTGATAAACAGAACTCCAACACCCACTCTCAACAATAAAACACCATTCGAGGTCTTATTTAAATCCAAACCCTGCTATTTTAACCTTCGTGTCTTTGGCTGCCTGGCTTTTGCTACAACACTTGCACACAATAGGCACAAATTTGACTCAAGAGCTAGAAGATGTGTGTTCTTAGGGTATCCATTTGGAACCAAAGGTTACAAATTACTAGACCTAGAAACCAACAAAATTTTCGTGTCAAGGAATGTAGTGTTTCACGAACACTTGTTTCCTTACAAAGAATCCAGCATCAAGAATGATGATCAACTGACAGATCACCCTTTTAAATTGCCTAATCCTAGTAATTTAGTTTTTCCCCAGCCCAGCAATATCAATCCTAATTATTCTGATATTTCTCTCCTACCACAACCTGAGCCAGAAAGTCAAAATATAGAGATGCTGGAAAGAAATGACTCCCCTGCTGTCTCTGAATCATCACCCAATATCCCACAAAATTCTGATATACCACGAAGATCTAACAGAAATAGAAAAACGCCAACTCATTTGCAGGATTTCATTTGTCAACAAGCATCCTCACTCACTCATTCTCAAGGATCCAACAAGTGGAAAGGAGCTGTAACCTCAGGTAAATCTTTTCCCCTATCTGCTACACTATCATATCACAGGATCTCTAGCAAACACAAAGCCTTTGTCTCATCTATACTCACACAAACCGAACCTAATACTTACCAAGATGCTGTGAAAGATACTAAGTGGTGTGAAGCAATGCAGGCTGAAATAAGTGCTCTTGAGTTAAATCAAACTTGGACTGTAACGGATTTGCCTCCTGGAAAGGAACCTATAGGATGTAAATGGGTATACAAAGTGAAATTCAATGCTGATGGAACGGTGGAGAGATACAAAGCAAGGCTGGTAGCAAAGGGATACACACAGCTGGAGGGGATCGACTGCCATGAGACATTCTCACTTGTGGCAAAGTTGGTCACGGTCAGAACTCTGCTTGCAGTGGCAGCAGCAAGGAATTGGTATTTACATCAATTTGATGTAAACAATGCATTTTTGCATGGGGACTTGGAGGAAGATGTCTATATGACGATGCCCCCTGGTTACTACATCAATGAGGCTTCGAAAGTTTGCAAATTAAATAAAAGTTTGTATGGTTTAAAGCAAGCGTCTAGTCAATGGTATTCGAAATTGTCTACTTTCATCATTGACCAAGGATTTCATCAATCCAAGGCTGACTATAGCCTATTCACAAAAGGTACAGGAAACTCTTTCACAGCTATATTAGTTTATGTGGATGATATAATTATAGCTGGAAACGATGTTGAGGTTATGAATTCACTTAAAGCATCACTTGATGATAAATTTAAAATTAAGGATTTAGGAAAGTTAAAATATTTCCTTGGTATAGAAGTGGCTCGATCAGCAAGAGGAATTCAGATTTGCCAGAGGAAATATGCATTGGACATCTTGGGAGACTCAGGAAAAATTAGAGCCACTCCAGCCAAAATACCGCTAGATCAAAACATCAAATTGTCCAAAGATGATGGAGAGATACTTACTGATCCTGGACTGTACAGAAGATTAATAGGAAGATTGCTATACTTAGCAATCACCAGGCCTGATATATCCTATTCGGTAAATTTGCTAAGTCAATATATGCAAGCACCAAGAGTACCACACCTGAACGCTGCACATAAGATACTCAGATACATAAAACGATCACCAGGTCAAGGGCTCTTGTTTCCTTCATCTTCTGACTTACAGATTAAGGCATATTGCGATTCTGATTGGGGGGCATGTCCAGATTCTCGAAGGTCTGTTACCGGGTATTGTGTATTGATTGGTTCATCTTTGGTCTCTTGGAGATCAAAGAAGTAAAATATAGTTTCAAGATCCTCAGCAGAGGCTGAGTACAGGTCAATGGCTGCAACTTGTTGTGAATTAACTTGGCTCAAATACATTCTCGAAGATCTGCAGGTATCTAACTCACAGCCAGCTGAGTTGTTTTGTGATAATCAAGCGGCTCTACACATAGCTGCTAATCCAGTGTTTCATGAGAGAACGAAACACATCGAGTTGGATTGTCATTTGGTGCGAGAGAAAATACAAGAAGGGAGTATTATTACAAGGCACCTTAGAACAGGTTCTCAAATTGCAGACATACTGACTAAATCCCTACCTTCTAATGTTTTCTATTCTCATTTGTCCAAGATGGGAGTAGAAGACATTTACTCTCCATCTTGAGGGGGGCTATTGGAAAACAGATTAATTACCAACTGGAATAATGGAGAAAGATCTAGAAGGAAATCATCAGGTGGAGCACGGGAATGAGCAGCTGAGGCACAAGCTGGAGAAGTTAGAATAGATTCCAATTCAGTTACATTGTTAATTATTAGTGAGCAATAGAATTTCGACACTTGTATAGGTTTGTTAGGATGAAACGTGTATATATATGTGTAATTTGCTGTCCATATGAATCAAGAGAAAATATCAGATTTTACTCTTCAAGTCTCTTCCATTTTCAATTGCAAAATGTCTGTCGACTTTGTTCTTCATGATCAGTAAGGTTGAGCAAATTTAGAATTCTTATATTGCATTTTCTTATACTTTGAGGCCCGACAATGTTGTTGTGGAGCTCTGCAGAAGCAGGCAAGTTTTAGGCATTTGCTTGTTTCTTTTCTCGTTTGGGATTTCAGTTGAATTATGCGTTGAACCACATGTTTGTATAAGCTTAAAAAGATTTATAAGTTGAAAAACAAATATTTTTTCTTCATTGGCGATAATTCAAACAATTGAGTTATTCTGACGACCGGGTAACAGTAACTTGAAAAAAAGAACTATTTTACCTAAAATAATAATAATAAAAAAAAAATAAGTTATTCATGGTATTTGGAGATATAATATTTGATTGCCTAGTCATGTGTGGGCAAGATTTATCTTTTCATGGAAGACTATATATGTGAATAAAATAGTTAATGAATTGAACTTAAGCAAAACCCTTGTTCGCTCTGATGTCTTCTTGAATCAACTCATATAAATGCTTAGACAGTTAGAAAGGGGACAAATTTATCTATTATAATTGTCTGTTCAACATGATGTGCATTCCTGTAATTTGTTAACTGGTTCTATTTTTCTGTGTTTATGAATTTAATTATTTGCTAGTATATACGGACGGGAGTGTGGAAGCACTGGCAATGGAAGGATTAGTCCCATAACTTCACTAGCAACATTATTAACTTTCATCTAGAAATGGGGGCACGTTCGTAAGTTTCTCTAGAATGCATCTTGGCACGTGTAAAAATTTAGTTTAGTGCAAGTGAGACTTTTGACTAGGTCAAGTGGAAATTCGGAAGTTTTCGAGTTAAACTTGGACATCATTTTAGATTGAGGAGTCATTTTGATTTTCAAAATCAGATTTATTGTAATCTTTTGTTGTCAATATATGGCTTAACTTCACTTGTTGAAGATTCTATTTTCAGAGCTGGGATCATGTACACTTCTAACAATGGTGAGCTCAATCAGCAGTTGAGGTCAAACATGTTTTCCTTGAGTGGTTCTGGGTTGGGGTGGTTGGCCGCAGTATTAACTTGGGTCTGTGTTTATCCCTTGCTCTTCTGTTCCTGTACAGCTTTTTTTAGAAGATTTAAGTTATACTTCTCCCACATAACAGGGGGTCAAATTGCTTTAGCATTACCCCTACTGTTCGCAGCATTCTCTTCAAAAATGTCTTCAGATATTGATCGTCCTTTTGGTGATGAGGTAGATGATTGTCAGAAATGACTTAATTTCTAGCAACTTCAGAATTTCGTATGACCACGTCTTCTCTGAGAAAATTCTTTTGCAAGTTTGCAGTTTCATGCTGCTAGAAAGGCTTCTGAAGAAATTGGTGCTCAACTAGTATTGGGGGATCGACAGATAGAAATAACTGTATGTAAGCCAAGAGATTATGAAACAATGTCATCATTTGTGACTTTTACTTCCATAAGTCTAAAATTAGATGTTGTTGTACCACCTCATCTAAAGGTAAGTTGACAAATTTATTTATTTTAAGTTAGTCTTCAACAAGATCTTTATGTGTAGGTCAAATTCATTTTTTCGTCAGGCCTAACACTTGTGAAATTTTCACAAACACGGGCTGGGGAGATTTGAATCAAGACCAGTGCCTATTCTTATACTGTACTGAACCATGTCATTGAAAAACTTAAGCTCTATGAATGGCACAAATTTATTCATTTGAATTTTGCCTTCAACAGCCAGAGTGACCCTAAATTTGGGGGAAATATGGGTTGAAATGTTAATCGGTTTTTCTACTGCCTCTGTTGGATGGCTGAATTACTTTGACTGACACGTGATAAAGGTGAGTGAATTGTCTATTTAGTCACTGAACTTTCAGCCATGCATGCAATGGGTCACTGAACTTTCAAAATAACGCAATTAGTCACTAAACTTTACAATTCTTCATCCCATAAGTCACTGAACAAACGGCCGTTATAAATTGGACGGAATTTCCACGTGGCAGTGACTTCTGGGGTGAAGAATTGTAAAGTTCAGTGACTAGTTGCGTTATTTTGAAAGTTCAGTGACCCCTTGCGTGCATGGTTGAAAGTTCAGTGACCCCTTGCGTACATGACTGAAAGTTCAGTGACTAAATAGGCAATTCACTTGAAACCATACTCATAATCGAATTAAATCTATCGTTTTGGTTCGAATATAATTTTGCCCACTTCTAAAATGATTCCTCACTTATGCTCTACAATAAAAATTAATAGATAAATATTATACTTAAATTATTCAATGATATAATAAATTTACTCCTTTCATTACGGATTACTATTATCTACATTATCATATTGCCATAAATTAATTTTTGGTATCCTAAAAACCAGCCAAGTTGCTAAATGCTTTCAATTATCTACATATAAACTTCAGCATGAAATCACATATTTTTTAAAAATACAATAACCTAAACAAATGAAGAAATAAACTTAACGCGTGTGTAAAATCATAACAAGCTTGTAGATAATGAATTTATATATTTGTTTATTAATAGTAGACCAAAAATATTTATACTGTTCTTGCACTTGTGAATTTATATATTTGTTTCTTAATAGTAGAATACTGCTGGATTTTAATTAATTGGGCGACATACTTTTCCCATTGCAATTAACTGCCATGCTTGATGACAAGAACATTTGGCACAATTTTATGGGCCTGTTTGGTACAGATTTTCATTTTCTACAGTAAATCAATTCTCATTTTCAACCACACATTCTTCAATAAAATAATATTTTCCATCACATCAATACTTTTTTTTTCTTTTTCAACCACACATTTCCCATCATATCACTATTCAAAAATCAATTCTTCCCCCAAAAATCCCTACCAAACACACTCTATAATTGTTGAAGAAGACCTAAAAATTTCTATTATTAGGACAGTAGTTTTTTGCACACTTATATATAGAGGCACCTTTTCCCCTCCACATATTAAGGGACTGTCATTTGATGATGATCCAGCTAATTGAGTCTACTTTTTTTTAATTCACGTACATAGTTATTTTTTCTAGTTCTTTTTCTATTTTATTTTTGGCTTGCATAAATTAATTAGGGTTGACTTCTGAGATTCCCCATGTGATCTTAATTAAACTTCATTTTTTTCCATAAATATTCCATTAAGACATCAAATTTCATCTTAAAAGACCAACATTATTAAAATGAGTAACACAACTTTATATATTATAAGTTTATGTTTTTATATTTATTCAATTTGATATTTATTTCTCAACATGTTCCAATGTTCCCGCAAGATAGTGACTCTTTTGAGAACACAAATCATCTTATCTGTGTGCTCATTTAAATCCTACCGGATACCATACTTTAAGCTTGTTATGATTTTGCAATATGATAATGTAGATAATAGTAATCCGTAATGAAATGAGTGAATTTATTATATCATTGAATAATTTAAGTACAATATTTATCTATTAATTTTTATTGTGGAGCATAAGTGAGGAATCATTTTAGAAGTGGGCAAAATTATATTCGAACCAAAACGACAGATTTAATTCGATTATGAGTATGATTTCAAGTGAATTGCCTATTTAGTCACTGAACTTTCAGTCATGCACGCAAGGGGTCACTGAACTTTCAAAATAACGCAACTAATCACTAAACTTTACAATTCTTCACCCCATAAGTCACTACCACGTGGAAATTCCGTCCAATTTATAACGGCCGTTTGTTCAGTGACTTATGGGATGAAGAATTGTAAAGTTCAGTGACTAATTGCATTATTTTGAAAGTTCAGTGACCCCTTGCGTGCATGGCTTAAAGTTCAGTGACTAAATAGGCAATTCACTCTGATAAAGGTTTAGTTATTTATTTCTACGTATCCCCTTACAGCTTGAAAAAGCGTGGAGTTCATTAAAGTGGAAGGGGAAGCTGAGTTAAGTGTCTACTGTCATTTGTGGAATAACATCATCCAACATTTCCAAAGATACATTAAGGTTTATTTTTATATTTTTAGATAAGAAATTGTTACCTTTAACTTCTAACTCCACATTTTCTGTGTGTGTTGAGTTTTGAAGTTGACCATATATCTTGAGGAAATCTAATTGCCACGTGATCCAAACCTGCATTTCTTTAATCCGAAGTACTGATCATATTTGCCGGTGCTGGCATAATGATATGTATATTCAGCTAGCTTATATCTATTTAAAAACGGGTTAATTTCACAAACAATCACTGAAAATCACAAAACGGTCACGGAAGTTTAAAACTTGAAGAAACGGACACTGAAATTTCAATTTCTTTCACTAACGGTCACTGAATTTTTAGATTTTTTGGGCAAGTTTTGCGGCGATTTTCATTTTAACTTCCAACTACCAAGACCGTCGAATTTGGATACCGTTGGAAAACCCACAATGTCCTCTTCAATTACCACTAAAAATCTCCCCATAACTCCAAAGGATTCGGTCGAAATATCCCCACGAAGTCAGCTATCGAAAAATCTGAAAATCTGCCCAGATTTTCAGATTTTTTTGAGCAATTTTGCGGCAATTTTTCGACAACTTCCGACCACCAATACCGCCAGTTTTGGATACCTTTGGAAATCCCACAATGTCCTCTTCAAAGACATTGTGGGCAGATTTTTAGATTTTTCGATAGTCGACTTCCTGGGCATATTTCGGTCGAATCCGTTGGAGTTATAGGGAGATTTTTGGTGGTAATTGAAGAGGACATTGTGGGTTTTCCAACGGTATCCAAATCCGGCGGTCTTGGTGGTTGGAAGTTGTCGAAAAATCGCCGCAAAACTTGTCCAAAAAATCTGAAAATTCAGTGACCGTTTGTGAAAGAAACTTAAACTTCAGTGACCGTTTCTGCAAATTTTAAACTTTAGTGACCATTTTGTGATTTTCAAGTAATTTCAGTGACCGTTTGTGAAATTAACCCATTTAAAAACTTCTATAAAATTTATTTTATTTTTGCATTTTGTAAATCAGGAATCTAGTACTGGTGATGACAACTTCCAGCTCTACGAGCAGCTAAGCTCTTCACATCCATCATTGTTGCCACCTCTCGTATATGAATTGATACAGTAAGTGTAAGTGTTTAAAAAACATACAGTTATTGATTTGTTTGGCAACTGTGCTACTTATGAGGGAAAAAGAGAATTCAAATTCATATTATTGGCTCGTGTCTCCTGGCTTTTACGAAATTTAGATATTATCGCTGATTTAACCAGCAACACGCATCGTGCTGTAGTCATTCTTCTAATTTTTTGAACAATTATTAGAGCTGCTGTGTATTATGGTACTTCCTGTTGAGTTGTTAACTTGTATGTGTATTATTGGACTGATTGTGCCACCCAATTAAAGATAAAAAATACGGGAATAATGAGGTTGTTGGGACATGTATTGCGTAGACTTGAGAGGTTCCTGTTGTTAAAGGATAAAAAGGATGAAGATATTAATCAACATATAAGTGTGCGGGATACTCGTCTTAGGGTTTTGTTTGGGCCCCTTTGGGAAAGTAGATTTTGTAACAGTGATTTTTTGGAAAATGTGTGGTTCAAAAGTTGAAAAATTTTGAATTTACATGTAAAATTATTTTATTTAGAGAATGTGTGATTGAAAATGAGTTTTGGGAAATTTTTTAAATAATGGGACTCCAATGGATGCTAAATAAGGCTAACATTTTAAGATCATAAACCCTACATTTTATAGTATTAGAGTCTATTAAACTCAAACGAGTAGCTCGTTCCAATTAAGATTCAAAAACCAGAATATCGATTCCAAGATTGTTATGCACACAAACGAGCCACCACTTGTAAGGCATGTTTAGGGATAAAGTTTACATTGAATAATGATGACGATATTAACCAATATATAAGTGTTAGGGCTACTCTTAGTAATATTGTACTTCTAAGATGGAATCTTGACTCTTCATATTTGTAGCAAATGGAGTGATACAAAAGAATTCATTTAGTCCACTCCAAATTTATTTAGAACAAGACGTAGTTAGTTGTGAATGCTGATGTTTCTCTATTTCAAGCAATGCTCTGAATGACTTTTAACTTTTTCCAATAAATGATAGGAATCGTTTTTCTTTCAGTATCTTGCTTGGAATTGAGAAAATCTTAAAACAATATCATTTCAATCAAAAAGCAAACCAACACTGTTTGCGGCTACAACTTTGGAGCAAATAATAATTGCTTTTAGTCCCTCATCTCTCGCAAAGATAATTAATCAGTCCTAACTATTCAAATAAGCATCAGATTTTAAATTGAAAGCAATAAAATTCAAAAATGAAAAGGAATAAAGTCATCTCTTTCCACGTGGACTACATCAGTTTGGTAGGCAATACTCGGTTGGATTTAACATTATAAAGATCAAATTTCTAGCTTTATGTTTTAACTTTAATATTATTCAATGTTGCATGTTTGATTGGGTGTAACAGATAACACCGAACAATCTTACGGCGTGAAAAAAGAGAGGTTAAAATCATATTTCATGATACCGTAATTACTAGAATCTAGTCGACAGTAAGATTTAAAGACTATACAAAAACACAAAATATTCTCAATAAGCCATTCGTTTATCATTTTTCACAATTAAGTTTGCTAAGATCATTTAATTACGATAAAACTTAGTAACATTCTGCATTTTCGCTCTCTATAATTTACTCTTGCAAGTGTTTAACTCTTTTTTTTTTTTTTTTTATCAAATATTAATAATATTCAATGCATTTTATTTTTTATATTATTAGTAATTCGTGTAACGGCGCACCGAAAGTGCTCTTTCCAAATTTAGGATCCCCACACAAAAACATATACTTTGCTTGTTATTTGAGTTTCTTCCATCCAAAGTCCCTTTCAATGGCTAAATATTTTTCCTATAATATTGGTAGGTAAAGAATGAATGTATGTGTCAAAATGATTAATATTTGTTCAAATCGAGTTATGATTGAACTTACTTTGCTAATTCTCGAGTAGATTTTCAATTTCAACTTTGTTACGATTTCAAAAGATTGAATTTTTAAATTCATTTCCTAAAACTTTATCACAATCCAAACCTAATCAAATTAAACGAATTCTAGAAATTCATTGAGAACTTGAGACTCCTATAGGGAAGTCATAAAGCAAGTCCCTCATAAAGTATGTTAAAAGTAAGTTTTCCTTTATGAATCTTGTAAAATTTAAATTTTAAAAGGATTTTTCCAAAAATTACTTTTGCAAAAGTAACTATTAAAAATAGACATTGGCCCCCTTTTTACTTTTGTTTCCGTTTTTTTTGTAGAGTGCGTTTGAAATAGTTATATTAGACTAACTTCTTTTAAAAGTTTTTCTAATCAGACAAAGTATTATAAAAAAATATATATATTTAAACATGTTCAAAAATAACTTTTTAATCTCAAAACTTACTTTTAACTTTTATAAAATCCTGTCAGTCGGTCGGACGATAAGTATACTCATTCAAAAATGAGACTTTTGTGTAGAGAATCTTACGTGAAGTCCAACTTTTACACTATACGAGTTGGACAAACTCAAACATGGACCCAAAGTGAAAACAGAAAATTTTCTTGCGTGGAAAGATGCAGGTTTGCATTTTTGGTGATTCCCATTATTTTATTTCTATAATTTCAAAGAAAATGATATCTAATTCACCGTAACAAATATGTTATACTTAGACCATAAGCTTGTCCATATTTTTTCACTTAGATAATTTCCGAAACTATTTTTTTCTTGAAGAAGAAAGTTTAAGAAGTTTTGACTAATTTATAGACTATATGTTTGCTCTAGAATTCTGTCGGTATCTAGTGTCTAAATTTTAAAGTATATATCTACTACTTAGTTTCCCTTTTCCATTTTCTAGTGAGAATTCCATCCTCTGGTAGTAAATTCCATCCACAAAAGTCATTTTCAATGGATCATCATCACAAACTGGGCCCGTTGGGGCCGTGGATCCTTCTGAATCGGGCCCCCATGACCGTTCAAAGAGAATTTTTTCTTCAATTCCTCATCCAGAATCATCTTTTCCACGTGCCATGAACAAAAATGCAATATTTCAAGTTGGGTTAAAAAAAAATAGAAGACAATTGATATGTTTATTCGTTATTTTGTACAATATATAGTATTACATATATATCTCAATAATTTCAAAAAAATCGCATTTATTTTTTATTTGAATTGCTAGAGACATTATTTCACTACTATTCGTCGTGATTTGAATAATTATTTCATCAAGCGTGAAGAAAATACCGAGGTAGAATCTTAGTACAACCGTAAAAGAATGTCCCACACATGCCTACTTGTTCTATAAAGCAATCTTTGGAAACCCTATAAAACCCGACCTCAAATTCTCTTTTAAAGCCTACCAAAATCTCCCCCCTCTTTCTCTAAAAAAAATGTGCCAATTAAATTCCCCCATTCTGTCTTGCAAATGCAGTTCCGAACAACCTAATCTCCTCTCAGTGAAACCCCAAGAATCAGACATTTTAACCACTTTGATCACTAAAAACCCAACATCTCAACACCAAATTAAGAAACCCAAAAAAATTACACATTTTTCCTTGGTCATTCAAGAATCCAAATCCATAGCCAAAATAGCCTTCCCAATGATTCTCACCGGGCTGTTGCTCTACTCACGTTCAATGATCTCGATGCTTTTTCTCGGTCCGCTAGGCGACCTGGCACTGGCCGGAGGCTCATTAGCTATCGGGTTTGCTAACATAACTGGATACTCGATTCTTTCTGGCTTAGCCATGGGAATGGAGCCCATTTGTGGTCAAGCTTTTGGTGCAAAAAAATACAGTCTCCTTGGCATTTCCTTGCAGAAAACAGTGCTTTTACTTGTATTAACATCTTTTCCAATATCCCTTTTATGGCTTAACATTAAACCAATTTTACTTTTCTTTAAACAAGATGAAGTCATTGCAACACAAGCTCAAGCATATCTTTTGTACTCAATTCCTGACCTTTTGGCACAATCTTTACTGCATCCACTGCGTATTTACCTTAGAACACAGTCCATAACTTTGCCTCTAACATTCTGTGCAGCAATGGCCATTTTTCTGCACATACCGATAAACTATCTTCTTGTTCTGAAACTTAGTTTAGGTATCAAAGGGATTGCACTAAGTGCTGTTTGGACAAATTTTAACCTTGTAGCTTCATTGATAGTTTATATATTGCTTTCTGGTGTCTATAAAAGAACCTGGGAAGGTCTGTCCATGGAATGCTTTAAAGAATGGAAATCCCACTTGAATTTGGCCATTCCAAGCTGCGTTTCTGTTTGTTTGGAGTGGTGGTGGTATGAAATCATGATTTTGCTTTGTGGGTTGTTAGTGGATCCCAAGAAAACAGTTTCTTCAATGGGGATTTTGATTCAAACCACTGCATTGATTTACATATTTCCATCTTCTCTTAGCTTCAGTCTCTCCACCAGGGTAGGCAATGAATTGGGAGCAACGCAACCAGCAAAAGCAAAGCTTGCAGCCATTATAGGCCTTTCAGGTATTAGAGATATATACGTTTACTCATCATCGATCAATTTCGTCTAAAAGCTTAAACCTTTGCACAGAGAAACTTTCTATTTGTTCAACACAGCCATCTCGTGCACTCCATATTTGTCTTTTATCTAAAACCTCATACATGCACACTTTTCATAAAATGATTACAGCAAGACTTAAATCCAAGACCTCTATCACATAGACTAATTTACTCATTTAAACTACGTGCCAATGCTAATAAAGGTATCATAGTCGTTTTGTTCATGAGCTTTTTTCGTAAGACCTCTAACTCATGTTGTATATTCTACCTCATTCTTTTTTAATTTTTTTTCTTAATATTCTCACAGCCAGCTTCTTACTGGGGTTTTCAGCACTGTTTTTCACAGTAACCATGAGGAATAGTTGGGCCAAAATGTTCACTCATGACCAAGAAATCATAGCATTGACTTCACTGGTTTTACCAATAATTGGGCTGTGTGAGTTAGGAAATTGTCCACAAACAACTGGTTGCGGGGTATTGAGAGGAACAGCAAGGCCCAAAGTTGGAGCAAACATCAACTTGGGTTGTTTTTATCTAGTCG
The DNA here is from genome assembly GCA_035079005.1 of Fraxinus americana. Taxonomy (NCBI): domain Eukaryota; kingdom Viridiplantae; phylum Streptophyta; class Magnoliopsida; order Lamiales; family Oleaceae; genus Fraxinus; species Fraxinus americana. Next base: position 33,161,030 of record CM068710.1, on the reverse strand, counting down.
GGATGCCAGTGGCGGTTGGTTTAGGGTTCTACGGTGGCTTCGATTTTGCAGGGCTGTGGCTGGGGCTGTTGGCGGCTCAGGCCGCCTGTATGGTCGCCATGATGGTGGTTTTGCTTCTAACAGATTGGGAATTTGAAGCCCAGAGAGCCAAACAACTTACTGGTGCTAATGACTTCGAAGAAATTGAGGAAAATAATCCGCTTTTAGCAGAAAATAAGGAAGCTCCCTAATGTTCTTTAGGTGATCACATATAAACTAATCAAATTTTGTTTCTTATACATGAACTTTAAAGAAGAATAGGGACGAAGAACTAAATCAATGACATCGACAAAAGAAATTCATGTACCAGACTTCAAATTTGACAAAAATAATTCTGGGTTCACGGTGATCGTTATTACAATAAATGTATGCTAAAACCCAACACAGATCCATATGTTTTGGCTCGTGCATGCAAGAATCTGTGTATATTCGCCTCTGATTCTACAAACACGTTCAAGTCATCCTATGTAACTAAACATTATTTACAAAATATTAAAAATCTATAAGTACGATAATCATATGTTTTATTATTTTGTAAGATAAAACATGTTTCGTTTTTCTTATTTTTTATTTTACGATTCATTATAGATTCACTAACCCGCAGGCTAATAATTTTTCTTAAGAATATATACTGATTTGATCCTATCAAGCAAATTTCCTTGAGAAACAAAACTTTGAATTTCTTCTAGAAATATATGATGCATCAATAGTCGAACTTCATTTTCAAACGCGGGTCTCATGGAACTCATCAATTTTTATCAAAATCTACTTAAATTGTTATTAAAAGCTTCATCAAACAATCCCTAACTAATGATCACATCATTGATAGCAAATCAATTATGAATCCTTCGACTTCAAGAATCATTTATCATCACTGTTAGTCATTCATCATTAAATAAATTCAAAAATCCAAATCATCTACATCTTTAATAATCACAACAGAATTCACCAAAAATAAAATAAAATCACGACAACTAACCATAGTAATTTTGATCAAATTGACAAATCTTTCTTCCCTTTTTCACGTCAAATCTTTTTAGTTATATACCCTATTTATTATTCCTAAGATTCATTCACAGCAAAAGTACTGATTTTTTTTTTCCGGCGGCTCTCTGCAAGAGGTTTCTTGTACTATTAAAAATAATAATAAAAAAGAAGAAGAAGAAGTATTCATCATGGCATATCAAAATAGGAATGAATGAATATGTAGATTTGAGATGGGAATGTCACATAATAAGCGGCCCAAAGTTGCCAATATACACACACACATTACATATACAAAATACATACATACACGCTATACATATTACATGTATATTTGCAATTATGCCAAGTCAATTCAACTCCAAAAGGATCTTCTTCCCTGAGGTTGACATTGATATGGATGTTAATCCTACATTTTTAAAATATGCACATCTTGTAGAGAAACTTTCAATTTCTTAAAAGGAAAAATTTCACACGGACTACTCATCTTAATAATGTCAAAATTTGAAACGTTTTTGGCGCATGTTTTGATATTTAAAAATCATTCTAATTTAAGAAACTAAAAAAATAAATAATAAGTAAAAATATAATGTTTAAATTAAGATAAAATCACAAAAGTCAGATGGTATATTAAGAGGACAATTAACCTCGTCTGCTCCCAAAGGTCAGATTCCAATTGAATAAAAAATATAATATAATAATTTTATTGGGGCAGATTTATAGATTTAACTCATAAATAAATTAATGTTAGATGGGAAATGATTATCTGGGTATTATGTAAAGATGGCGAGGCAGGTCGAGTTCATGGGACGGTTATATTTATATAACATATTTATTATGTATTATAAAATAAATAAATTTTACTATTGTGAAAATAACAATGGACGTGATGACATATAATTTTTAAAATTATGAAATAAAGGGTCTGTTTGTTTTTTATACTCAAATTCTACAATAAATCAATTCTTATTTCAACCACACATTTTTTAATAAAATAATATTTTCCATCACATCAATAATTTTTTCTTCTTTTTCACCCACACATTTCCCATCATATCACTATTCAAAAATCAATTCTTCCCCCAAAAATCCCCACCAAACAAGCACAAAATAACCAATCGGGTTTCTAAAAGTTCAATATTTAAATTAATAATGGAGGCTTTGTCCTCTTACATACGTGTAGAGCCACTCTTTCTAATATTCATGAGATGAGATGAGATGAGATGAGATGAGATGCGGCTCTCAATCAAGAAACAGTATTCAAATTAATAATTGTAGAGAGAGAATAAATTTTAACAAAATGATTACTTCAAGGATTATGTTATAAGGTTTATAATAATTATAATTGTTTCCTAGATAAGCTACCTTTCCTCAAGTTATGCACAGTTTGTGGGTTTACGTATAATATTATTTTATTTAAGAATTGTTGTTAATACGAAGAGATAGAAAATAAATTATAACTTAATGGGTGGGGGTCAAATGGGAGCATATTATTGTCAGTGTTCTAAAAAGCGTAAAAGGTGGCTAGTCGTGGGAGCGATGTTTCAAGTTTTAGGAGTTTAATTGAGTCTAGGCGAGACCTAAACGTTTTCTTATTTTTAATATTATGTTAGCTTTTTAATTATTCTAAAAATTATTTAATAATTAAAATAAAACACTCCAAACATCTAAAATGGTAAAATGCTATATTTATTTAATAATTTCTATAATTAGACAATTATACACTTTTCAAATTTTTGAGACGCAAAAATTAGACTATTTTTCAGATTTTCTATTTTTAACTAAACAAGACATACTCAATAAATATATAGAAACTTTATACATACTTTCGGAGTTTTTAACAAAATAATGAGTCTCAAAATCATAATTACATAATGTAGATAATATTATAGTTTAAGCCCTTGTTTGATTTCTATTATTTTCAAAGTACAGTTTTCTCTATCTTATTTTCAAACACCTGTTCTTTAATAAAATAATATTACACGCAATCGAAAAAAATTCTTATTTTTTAAACATACATTCTCTATCAATCTACTATTTCAAAATGCATTCTTTTATAAACTAGAAATTAAACTCAAATAAAAGGTTTTTGAAAAAAAAAAATTAATTAACTAAAGTTGTATATAAAAGCACTTTTTAAAAAAATAAAGAGCGCTAAGGAAAAACGAAAGAGTGGAAGGAAAAAATCCAACCACTTAGGAATTGAAAAAAAAAAAGCGTCTAAGCGCGAAGCAAAGCCTTTTGCTCCAGTTTCGAGCATAGACAGCGCCTAGACGCTACTTATACAAACTTTTTAGAACACTGATTATTGTCTATCTTGCTTTTCATGGTTTGGTTCTCATAATTTGAGACATATAAGTAAATCAAGCCAACATGTGCTATTTATTATCCTATATTTCTATTGTAAAAATTGGGGAATTTGATGTGAATTTTAATAAATTTATTTGAACACACTATTTTTAGATGACATGATAATTGATTAGGGTTCAGTGCATCTCCAAGAGAATATTTAAAAGTGAGATTTTCTTTATTTTAAGAAATTAAAGCTTGAGACTAAAGGTCTGTTTGATTGCAAATGTGGAAAATAGGTGGAAAGAAAATGTTTTACAGGGAATTGATTTGTTTAGAAATTATTTAACTAAAAATTGTAATTAATTGTGTTTGATTGGTATAATTTTTCATGGAAAATATTGAGAGTTTGGTGTCAATTTGGCTTCATTTTTTTATGGAAATTGTCCATTAAAATGATAATTTTTTTTACCATTGGGTCTAGAATTTGTTCCAATTGCAAAAAAAAAAAAAAAAAAAATGGAAAAAATTTTCCCACCAAAACATCAAGAATTTATTTTTCTCAAAAAGGTGAAAAATGAGAAAAGGTGAAAAAAAATTTCTCTGGAAAATTTTGCCTATCAAACACTATAAAAGTTGGCAGATAGAAAAAAATTTCTATTTTCCATGAAAAATAAGGCGAATCAAACGGAGCCTAAGTTCAAGGTGGTTTTTAATTTTAACTTTGTAAAATATAGAATGTATTTGATTCTCTACATTTAGATAGTCAACCCACCACTCCATTATATTTGATCATGATCGCATTTAATGAAATTCAAATTTCGATGCTCCACTACTTGGATTATTTATATTATATTGAATATTTTAGTAATTGGTATCTAAATATATAAATTAATTGACAAACGAGTAAATAATTGTGTGGAAAAGTAAAATACAGAATAAAAATAAATTGTTTGTTGGAGTTGTGTAAAATATTTTCTTTAAATTTAAAGAGGTACTATTATCATCAAGGTGTTTTTTGAATTATAAAAGTCAATTTGATTTGTATAGAGCCGTCCAAATTGTGGCCAAACGAAACCGTCCATTCAAACTTCAATACGTGAAATGCCACGTCAGATGATAGATAAACTAAATTTAATTATGATAATATTAAAAAGTGATTATTCTTCGTTACCCTTTTGATTGTTTCTTGGGATATTCAGCTCTTGGACTTCGAATCCTAACATCCTTTGCTAGATATGAGTGGCCTAATTAAATAATTATTTAAACAGTCTACTTTTAAATAAAATTTAACTAAGATAACAATTATAATATAGAATGACTATATATATATTTACAACAAAATTTTTAATAAACTAGTTATAGTTGAACGTGCAACAGTTGAACGTGTGTTGCACGTCATTCTGAAATGTTTTATAAATGCTATGAAAGTAATATTTAATCATCCGTTTATCATATTGATTTAAATATGATAGAAATGTAAGCCTCTAAAAATAAGTATTAATTATTATGCATGTATGTAAATAGTGAAACGCATAGTTGAATGCGAATATTGGAATTACAAGTAAATGTATAAATAATGATGAATGGCAAATACGATACGTGAATTAATTAAATGTCAACGAGTTTAAAATTAATACCAATTAATATATACTAGTGTGTCACCCGTGCGATGCACGGATATTGTACTAAAAAACTAAATTTATAATTGTTGAGATTAAATATTTCATTTGACTTAAAAATGATTATTGAGGTTGTTATAAAAGTATATGAAATAATGATCATATATGCATTACAATTGTCATAAAAAAATTAAACTGATGTTCCAACTACTACAAATTTTGAAAAACTTCCTTGAAAACAACATTTGTCGTTGAATTGTCTTGTCCGTCATCCCTATCGCAAATCAAAATCTTCAACCCTTTGCAATTTGTAACTCTAGACACAGCAACGTATAACTGACCATGGCTAAAAACTGGCTTTTTCAAATACAAACCAACATGAGATAGCGATTGACCCTGAGTTTCGTTGATTGTCATTGCGTATGACACAATAATAGGAAATTGTCTTCGTTGAAACTTGAATGGCAGCCTTGGATCAGATGGAGTCAACGTCATTCTAGGGATAAGAACCTTATGACCTACATTAGTTCCAGCGAGAATTTTTGCTTCCAGAACATAACTTCCGAGCCTCGTAATAATCAATCTTGTGCTGTTGCATAAGCCGGTAGAATGGTCTATGTTGCATAAAAGCATAACAGGAGTGCCGACCTTCAATTTCAATTCATGGTTGGGCACACCAGAACATCTAATTCCATTCAAAAACTCAGGTGTATAAAGGTCACGTAACAGGTCAACATTGGCATCTGACTTGCAAGTTAAATCAGAACTTAAATAAGTATTTCCTTCAGCTGCATTTAGCGAAATCATATAATCATTGACAGATTCAACCACATCAAGTGTCGATGCGAGAATAGCTCTTCCTTACAGATAATTTACATCATTAACGTCGCAAGTAAACAACGGATACGTACTATCCACGATTGCTTTGACTGGATTGTCGAATCCACGCAACAAAATATCGTTCGGAATTTCAATTGTTGCATGGCCATCATTCGCACCGCCAATTGTTCCATCCTCTATACTCGCAATCCAATTAGAAAATGCATTTGACTCAGCGCACTTAGCATTTGACTCGATATTTTGTAGTCTCATGTTTTTGGTCAATCTCAAAACCTTACAATTTTTCCATAAATATGATGAATTAATAGCTGCAAGCACAATATCCTGTCTACTTCCTTTTGGAATCACAGGCAAGATTTGTCGAAAATCTCCTCAAAAAACAACTGTTTTTCCTCCAAAAGGTAGTTCCATACTCTGTGGATTGTTGAATCTTAAAATATCTCGCATGCTTCTATCCAAAGCCTCAAAATTTACATAATGTTAATTTAGTTTTTTGTTCTTATTTTTTTTTTTTTACTGATATTCATCTGCAAATTTTAAAACAAACATATAAAGACATTTTCTTCCATGGCTTATAGTAGCAGATTTATAATTTTTACAAAATTATACCTCTTGACGAAAACATGAACAAATTATAGCTTGGAAATTTATTTTATGCCATATTTATAATTCTTTTCTCACTTTCATATCCTAAATTTCGATCTACAGTTAATGGGAAAGAATATATTTCCACAAAATTAACTCGGCTTATATTACCGTTGCAGGGGAACATACTCGTGAACATGTACATCACCCATGACAAGGAAGATCAAAAGCACAAGGATGAACTAAATTCCACATGTATGCAGTATTAACAAATGCAGGTATATGAAAATATCTTCTTAATACTACTCAAATGTAATAAAAAAAATATACCCACACAATGAAAATGATTAAAAAAAAAATGTAAACGGATATGTGTGGTACATTATTAACATGTTTGTGCATTGCATCTATACATAAAAAAAAGCTGCAAAATATACAAATGAATTTATTACCGTCACTTGCATTAACTTGTCTGGCTCGCTTGGAAATGATGGTTGATTTAGTAAGCTTTCTCATCGAATATGCCTATCCGGATCACGACTTGAACATATACTCACAAAAATGTTGTACCCACAAAATTAATTCTCCAGAGAGTAATAGAAAACAAAGTCTTCAAATTTCTTGTAAATGTGTTTGCATAAATCAAATATGAAGTCTTCTTTACACTGTTAAAATGATGAGCAATGAGGTAGAATGATGGATTTTGAAGTAAAATATTGACAAAATTGTAGTATTTCAAAATGGTTTATATCCCCACTCGGAAAACGAACAATCACTTTGCCTCTTTATGTGAAAATCAAATTAAAACGAAAAATAGAAATAATTAATACAGAACATCTTTTGTAAAATTGGTTTACCTCATCCTTGTGCTATTAATAATTATTAATTACTTGGGCCTCTCAATATTTACTGGTTTCAATATTCTGATGTTTTGTCTCTTGATTTGAGCTAACCACGGCTAATGGCTCATTTTTATAAGCGTAAAAGAAAATTTTTGGATTCCATGTGTTACAAATTATCAAATTTAACACCATACACGTTTTTAAAAAAATCGTTTTCTTTTTTTCCCGTAAGATCATTACAGATTTAGATAACCTTATGTCTTGATTCTTTTCTAATTGTTCATATGATCGAATTGATTAAATTTCAACACGTGTTTTTACCTCTTTGAGAGCTTGTTTCTATTCCATCAAATTGTCCAATAAAAATTTAATTAACCATTAACCAAATTAAAATAGGTAGTTTTTTATATTGTCCAATAATTAGAACCATTTTATTTTATTTTATTCAAATTCAATGCCATTTGATCGTACTAATGCAATTCATGCCCTTCAATTTTTTTTCCCCCGGTTATCTTCATGTTACTGCTTTTGTAACTGTTGTGGATCAATTTGACTAACTTGCATGAAGACATTATTTTGCATTATGCTTTTTAACTTATTTTGTTTAGTAACTTATATTTACTTGCGCCATATGAATGTGGTATTTAACATGGCACACATTTCACGAATGTAGTCATAATAATAATAATAATAATAATAATAATAATAATAATAATAATAATAATAATAATAATAATAATATAACCAAACATTAATTAAGTTTCAAAACCATAATAATAATAATAATAATAATAATAATATAAGACGTGAAGATAAGCTTAGTTCATCGACTTCACTCATTTTCTTGCTTAATCACAGTTTTATGTTTCTTCTCGGCAACATTAGAGGACAGTTCTCCTGTTAGGGGTCTTTTGGATACACTTCCTTCAAGCATTCCCTCCGAATGATCAATCGTGGTGGACTCCTTCATTGGAGTCGTAACCTCATCGCCTGAAGAAGAAACCTTATCAATCACAACAACACCAATTAAAAAGCTGAAAACTGAACTTAGTTACACAAACAATAAGAATTGATAAATACAGTTTACTCAATACCTTCTCATCTTCAACTTCGGTCTTCTCTATCTTGGATATAACATCGGAATATTGATTTCCATTGTATTTCACATATTTTGAGATCATGTTTGGATTGTCGGTTACCTTCACAGCTGTATAGACAACGTTACGACAGCTAACGTTCTGATCCCTAACTTGAACCTTGAACAAAACTTCTCGATCAACCAATGACTCAACTTCAATAGGTATAGCATCTAAGTCAAATTTCTGAAATTCATAATTGTTATAGTTAGATCAAAGAGTCCATGTATTAGGCAATTTAGGGGAAAATTTGTTAATAATTAGAGAAATACCGTAGTGATTTCATCTAGCAAATCAGCTGCAGTCTTCCCTATCAATTCAGTGCAATCTCTATCCTACAAAAGGAAGGACGTGTTCCCTGTCCCGTCAATCACCCTCATTTGCATCTTGAACCTAACAACACGAAATTACATGTTGAAATTTAGGGAAATAATTCAAAAACAAATTATTTGCTTTCATGCATATAATTAAAAAATTAAAACGTGAACACTAAACCTTGGATGGCTAGAATTGTCAAAACGATCACATTTTTCGCAGTAAAATCTTGTCCCAACACAATTGACCTTCTTTGGACACCTTTTGCAAGACAAATACCACCACTTGTGTTCAGTTTCGATCGAACACACAGTAGCAAGTACCCAGAAACTACCAACCTATGCATGCATAAAAATAAAACGAAAACAATAGGATTAGAGATTTTTATGAAATTGCAAATATATATTAGAAGGTGCAAGACAGTAGCCAATTAGAGCTTATTATTTTACCTCCCCAGCGGATGTTAATTGGTCAATGGTTCTAATTTCAGCATTCCCCATCTCAAGATCACCTGACACCGTGTAAACAGTAGACGAAGATAGGAGACTGACTCTTTGAGAGCTTGTTTCCATTCCATCCAACAGCCTTAAAGAAAACATATTGTAAATAAAAAAATGATTCATAAAGTAGTAGATATTAGCAAGTGGAGAGCACAGAGAATAGGCATTACTTGCTACGAAAATCAGTCACCTCGTCACAACTACCGTTGATTATCATTTTAGTTACGTGAAATGTGTTGCAGACTCTATATACCCCTGTATTAAAAAATTAAATAGTTAGTTAATGACACAAAAAAATTCCCTTAGAGACCATATGTATATATTTCAGAAATGTAGGAACCCCTATACCATTCAAACCCTTTGCACGACACATTTGTAGCAATAGAATTACAGGTTCTCCATTATTTTCAGCTAACTTAGCATCAACTTCGTCAACGAAGTCACCCCATAACGTACACGGAAGCCGATTTTTCCTATAAAGATAAAAGTGCTCATTTAAAAAAATATAGCGGAAATACAAAGACTATTCAAGAGACAAAACATCCATACTCAAGGTCCTCGATCTCGATGTCTATGAGCTTCGCCATTCGCCCGGAAACTTCCTTAGTTTTTGGCACGTCTCTACCAACTACCTCTCCAATAACATCTGAGTGAATGACATTAAAAAACAAAATAAAAAACTAAAATAATGTAATTGAAAAACGTAAATAAGTAAAGTAAAATATGTAAGAAAAAATAATTTTGGAACATAAGTCTTACTGAACAACTCAGAATCATTAACATTAGTTGCATTCAAAATATCATTGAAATGCTTGAAGATATAGATCTGTTTTGGAAGCTGATTATCATTTGTGAATTTCGAAAACGTGTGTCTTTGGCATGAAGTTAATTTTGTACTTGTGAGACGTAGTCTTGAATTTCATGTTGTTGGCCCCAACAACAAAATGTCGAATTACATATGAATGTCCCTCTTTGATCAACGGCTTGTACGTCTTAATCAAAGAACTCTTAATACTTGCATGTATCCGGTCACCCTACGTTACGAAAAGTAATAAGAAAAAAAATTATAGTGGAAAAATAATTGCTTGATAATTTACATCGTACTAATGTAATTTTTCGTCCTTATTATTAATTTTTTCCTTTACTGATATTCATCTTCAAATTTTAAAACAAACATATAAAGACATTTTTTTCTATGGCTTATAGTAGCAGATTTATAATTTTCAGAAAATTATACCTCTTGACGAAAAGAATACAGATTTTTTAAAGCAGATAAGTTAACAAATTTGTGTATTAAATTTTCTTCATGCTTTGTAACATAAATCGTCCTAGATCTTCAGATCCGAAATTTTTTCTTTCATGTTTCGGGAAAAAAAATTCCAGATTTCTTATTTTTTAAGTTTTGCATAATCAAAACATTTTGATGTTTTTTGAGATGCAAATAGATCCTTTCTTGAGCAAAAAATAAATTTTTGAAAAAAAATAAGTAGTGGAAAAATAAATAGTTTTATTCATTTTCCTTTTCTACAAAAAGTTAAAATTTCTTTCTTTTTTTTTTTTTGAAAGATTATATAACCCGATCTACACATTAGCCTGTGTTTCCGTTAAAATAACCCGATTAATTCTTGAAAAAAAATTATAGTGGAAAAATAATTGATTGATTTCAAGTGTCATTGCAAAATTTACATAATGTTAAGTTTAAAGTAGGATAGGAAAACTTACTTTACTGTCATGCGAAATGAACTCCAAGCTATATGTTTCATTAGGATTTGTGAACCTCGGCAGCTTGTAAACACGGATAACACGCACTTTCAGCGCCCGTTAGTCTTCGTGACGTTGATATCTCGCACAAGATCAAATATCGGTGCCATATTGCACAAATCTTGTTTATACTGCTGAAATGATGAGAAGCCGGTAGAATGATGGATTTTGAAGTGAAATATTGACAAAATTGTAGTATTTCAAGAGGGTTGCACGTCCATACTCTTGGAAAATAAACAGTCACATTGCCTCTTTATTTGCAAATCAAATTTCAAAAAATGTACGCAATGCACATCAAACTTCACTGTCATGCAAATCAAAATTACTTCACTGTCACTTGCCTCTTTATGTGCAAATCAAATTTAAGGGAAAAATAGAAATAATTAATACAGAACAACTATTAATAATTATTAATTACTTTGGCCTCTAAATATCTACCGGGTTTCATAATAATAATAATAATAATAATAATAATAATAATAATAATAATAAAATCAAACATTTTTTCGGTTTCCAAACATTAAAAAAAAATGATTTAATGAACACAAAACTCAACAAATGAAATTGTTACTATCAATAAAAGTATGCTGTAATGTTTGACTAATGGGTAGACGGACTGAAATTTGTCAAACATAAAACACAGACTTGAGGTAGACGAACAGACAGCTTGAAATCAGAATTCCATAAGAGGAAAGTCCATTTTGACGAGAAATTTTTTTTTTACGGCACTTCTGTTTTTATATATATATAGATGTGTGACAATGAATGTTAAGTCATTTATACTAAATGAAAATAATTCTGTTTTCAATTAAATAAAACTTAATGTTAATTAACATAAATGAACGTGAATAAGGAAATACATTTTTAAATGTGAAATTCTAATTAATATTAATTAAATGAACGTGAATATTGATTAATTGAGAATTAAGAACAACAAATGGACGTGAATATGAATGTGAATGTGAATGTGAATATGAAATTATTCTAACTAATATTAATTAAATGAATATTAATGTTAATTAACTGAGAATTAATAATAGAGAATAAATGCATTAACAATGATGTTGTAGTATTTATTACAGTTTATCTTACTAAAATAATAGAATTGTAGTAAGGCTATAATCGTTCAAAAAATGATTCTCGTTTAATGTGATAATATGCTACATTTTAATTGCATTAAATGTTCATAATATTTACACGTTATCAAATTTATATCTCAAACTTTTTTCATTGCATACATATTCTCAAATTGACATAAATTGTTTTTGATTATGGTTTCTTTTCAAAATTTTCTTTAATATATAGTAAAAATATTCATTTGCCTATTGTATTTTTAAATAAGTAAAACAAATAGTAATGCAAAAAATACGATGAAATATTTGACTCACATTTTAAAGCACGTTAAAACTATGAAATTTGAAATGATATTAAACCTATGCCCTATGCCCTAATTAATGTTTATTTAAATTTAGCAATATTTGAGAATGATAAAATCTAAGTAACAATGAAATTAATAACTACAAAATTAAATAATTTAATACTTCCATATCGATTTTTAAGGGCTCAACATTATAATAAAAAAAACCACTTATAACATTATAATTTATTAGTCAAAATTTTGCTTATAACGAAAAAAATATATACTTATTAGGTAAAAAATCACTTACGAATAAAAACTTGCATGACTAAAATATTTACTTATGAGTGAAAATATCACTAATAAGCTCATGTCTTATAAGTCAAATAATTATGTACAAGTAAATAACAATCACTTATGAATAAAGTTATGTATAAGTTAAAAAAAAAAAAGCTACTTTTAAATAAAAGAAATTATTTTTTTTTTCATTTTTCAATATTTATAGGTTATTCTAATACGGTGTAGTGCCAAACTTTTCATTATAACAATTCATCTTAATCATGTTTCTCCTAATCACCACACAATGAAATAAAAAATTACTAAAATAAAAATTGCTTCCTCTCAAGGAGACCGGATATGATGTCGATTAAGGAAGCTGCATTTTTTGGGACACTGATAAAATCAAGGAATTGGAGCTCTGATACCATGATAAAATCAAGGAGGGATCGAAATAGGAAATCTGATATAATGCAGGAAGGAAACCGAGAGAGAATAACAGAAAAATAAAGGAATAAAAATGACAGACAGAAACTGGATAGAGCCTGCTGTTTAAAGGCAGGGAAGAAGATGAAATTCATTCATACTTGCTTCAGAATTACAATGCATAAGAACTCAATTTATAGAAGAAAAAGCTAACCAATTATCTAACTAACTAACAAGATAACAAACTTAAGAAGATACTATAATAAACTAGAATCTGAAGCTGGAAGAAGTGGAACTGAACACTTGAACTGGTGAACTGAAGGTGAGCTGGAACGTGTTCTGGTAAGCTGGTGAACCTGCTGCCTGAGGTGATCTGCTGTGCTACTGCAAGGAGCTGCCGATGAACATCTGGTGAAGCTACTGGTTTGCTGTGCTTTTGCGGTTATTTGGTTTTAATATTCCAACACTCCCCCCTCAAGATGGAACATCTTGAACCGTAGAGAAGGAGAGTAGAGATGTAATCAAGGAAGTTTTCTTTTCGAATCAGTTTTAGTTTTCTTCATCAAGTTCGTCTGCCTTGGATTTTCTTCAACACAAGAGGACTGGTGCAACAAAATTAAGCTGCGTTTTCTATAATTCTATTTCGTCAAAATCTTCATATCTTTATTCTGAAGATAAAATCAATCTGAAGATCTAAGAAGCCTACCATTTCAGCAGGTTCGATCTTCAATTTCTTTTCATTGGAGCTGTCATTCCAACAGGATCTTTCTCCAATTTCATTTCAGTTTCATTTTGATTCCCTTTCTGGAAATAAATCAACCATTTCGTGAAGAGGAACAACATCTCTTCAATTTTCATCCATTCCGACATTTCGTCAAACATCTAGTGAACCAATTCACTATTCTGTTTTTTGGTAATCTGATTTCTGATTTCGGTTTTTTTTGTTTTTTTGATTGAATTGAGAAAAGATAAAGAAGAAGATGAATTGTAGATGGAAGGATCTAAACCCGCTCTGATGCCATGATAAAATCAAGGAATTGGAGCTCTGATACCATGATAAAATCAAGGAGGGATCGAAATAGGAAATCTGATATAATGCAAGAAGGAAACCGGGAGAGAACAACAGAAAAATAAAGGAATGAAAATGGCAGACAAAAACTGGATAGAGCCTGCTGTTTAAAGGCAGGGAAGAAGATGAAATTCATTCATACTTGCTTTAGAATTACAATGCATAAGAACTCTATTTATAGAAGAAAAAGCTAACAAATTATCTAACTAACTAACAAGATAACAAATTTAAGAAGATACTATAATAAACTAGAATCTGAAGCTGGAAGAAGTGGAACTGAACACGTGAATTGGTGAACTGAAGGTGAGCTAAAACTTGTTCTGATAAGCTGGTGAAGCTGCTGCCTGGAGGTGATCTGATGTGCTACTGCAAGGAGCTACTGGTGAACATCTAGTGAAGCTACTGGTTTGCTGTGCTTTTGCTGGTTATTTGGTTTTAATATTCCAACAGACACATACGTAAAGATTAAGATAAGGAAATATAATGTTGTTTATAAATTGGACAGCCATTAGGCTTTTGGACAACGTCACTTTTGAAAAAAAAAAAAAATAGCGAAAGTTGTGACAATATATATTTGATTAAGCAATTCTTTGACATTGAAAAAAATAAAAACCTATTTTAGGAAGGCATTGGTTCTATTGGATTTGATTAGAGCACGACCAAAAGTTGCGGCAATATATATTTGGTTCTATTCATATTTTTATCGATCATAGACCAAATAAAATAGTGAGAATGAAGTTGACTTTTTAAATTTATCATTTATTATTGTACTGTGCTCTAGACTGGTGACATTTTGTATTTTGCCTAGTTTTATACTCTAGAATTTAGTTGATTCATCTTAATTAGTTTGTTTAGCTTTTTATCCTTAAAAAATCAAAATAAACATTTCCTTTTTTTTTTTTTTAATGGCATAAGGTTATATGTTAATAAGTGGCAATACATGCCGAAAAAAAAAGAAGCACTATTGCCTCGGATGGAGTTGTTCTTACTCAAATTCGTATAAAAAAGGACATTATTTGACACATTGAAATCTAGCGAATAGGGTTTCATATTTTGAAAATGCTTAGAGACAAAATTAAGATAATCATTCCACATATATTCTTAGTATAATGCGTAACATCAACTTGCACGCCCACCGACGGATTTGTTCAAACTAAGCATCTCTACCAATATTTTAAAAATCAATTTGACTAGAATCGAAAAGATAAATAATCAAAATTATAAAAGTCAAAATTAAATCCAACCGCATTATATCTTTCTATATATAAAAAGTGCCCATTTAACGAAATTTGTTGGTTTAATGGAAAAATTTACATTTTGATCACCTTCGTTGTAGTTACTCTTTCGAAGGATCACACTTCATCACCAACTAACGGAATTTGTTATTTTAACGGATTATGTAACAGAATTTTTTGTTTTAAATAGGCAGCTGCACCTTCTTTCAGTGTTTTTATCATAACTTTGTATTCCGATGTTCGATTGAGCCGATTCAAAATCCGTTGGAAAGATAACCCATCTGCCTACAACTTTAATTCAGACATCATTCTCTAATTCGATCACTTTCTATGCCAAAAATATGTCTTAATATAACGGACTATGTAACGGAATTTTCTGTTTTAAACAGGTAGCTGCACCTTCCTTCAATATGTTTATCATAACTTTGTATTTCGATGTTCGATTGAGGCAATTCAAAATCCGTTGGAAAGCTAACTCATCTGGCTACAACTTTAATTCAGACATTATTCTCCAATTCGATCATTTTTTATGCCAAAAATAGGTCTCAATATAACAGACTATGTAACGAAATTTCTTGTTTTAAACAGGCAGCTACACCTTCTTTCAGTTGTTTTATTATAACTTTGTATTCTGATATCCGATTGAGGCGATTCAAAATGAGTTGGAAAGCTAACTTATCTGGCTATAACTTTGATTCAGAAATCATTCTCCAATTCAATCATTTTCTATGCCAAAAATATGTATCAATATAATGGACTATGTAACAGAATTTCTTATTTTAAACAGGCAGCTGCACATTCTTTCAGTGTTTTTATCATAACTTTGTATTCCGATATCCGATTGAGGCAATTCAAAATGCATTGGAAATCTAACTCATTTGGTTACAATTTTGATTCAGACATCATTTTCCAATTCGACCATTTTATATGCCAAAAATAGGTCTCAATATAACGGACTATGTAATAGAATTTCTTATTTTAAACAGGCAGCTGCACCTTCCTTCAATATTTTTATCATAACTTTGTATTCCGATATCCTATTGAGGCGATGCAAAATGCATTGGAAAGCTAACTCATCTGGCTACAACTTTGATTTAGACATCATTCTCCAATTCGATCACTTCCTATGCCAAAAATAGGTCTCAATATGAGACTAAAATATTGGAGCATAACTTTTCGGTTAGAAATTGATTTGTAATCATCTTTTGACTAAATTTGATCCCCTTGACATCTTCCTTTATCCAATTGACTCCGAGTACTCTCAAATCTTCATTGTGAGATTCGGCACAACTTTTAAGTATTAACATTTTAGCCCCCGAATTTTGGATCCCTTACAATTTAACCATTTCTCCAAATTTGTCTATTTTTGTTTATTTTCTTCAATCTCACCAACCTATATCACAATATCAAAATCACACATCTAATTATTTATCAATTACATAAACATTACATCATTAATTATTTATAGGATGTCTGTTTCTGCTTTGCAGCAGAAATCAAGCCGTTGGTAACACAATTCATGCCGTTGGGAGCCGCAATTTTGGACCAATTCTCTCACTGTATGGCTGTAGGTTTGAAAAAAAAAAGGGTAACATAATCAATTTTCCTTCCTCCTTGCAGACGCCCAGACACGCCCTTAATTAAAAAAAAAAATTACATCTTTATTAATAACAAATTAATTATTAAACAAAAATATTAAATATAAACTAAGCAAACGTGCATTGCACGTTGCTTGCACCTAGTAAACTATAAATGCATGTTTACTGCACAATAACTAGAAAATATATAAGCAAGATTTTGACATATTTTTCTTTTTTAATATTTTAATAAATTATCTATTCCTTTCTACAACACTGAGCTGCCGACCTCCCTCCACCCCTATTAATTCCCCATTTTTAGCGTAGAATACATTTTGGAATAGTAACTTAATGGAGAATGTGAGATTAAAAAATAAGGAAATGTTTTGAATTTACATGTAATATTACTTTATTTAAAAAATATGTGGTTGAAAAAAAAAGAGAAAAAAATATATTTTGAAAAGAAAGAGGAATCGAACAAGGCTACATGTTTTCAGTGTTTCTTTACATACAAGTTGAATTCATTATTTTGAAACCTAACCTACTAACTTTCATAAGTGGAGGGTAGAATAGAACTCCCCTACAGTCTGGCAATCTCATCTAATACTCGATTTATACAAAATCAAAAATAATAAAATTGTCATTAAAGTGAAATTCTCTTATAGTGCTCGTATCTTTTACATCCTTTGATTTGATATTAAATGACTAAAGTTTTAGTTTCTCATAACTAAATTTTTTTATTTGTATTTACATATTCAATGAATACTACTATTAAATATAATATTCAATTTAAAATGCGTGATGTCATAATTTTTTTTATATTAGATTATTCGGAACCAAATATAATCATTGATATTATTTAGTCCTTGTTCGACACACATTATTTTAAATTTTTTTCTTCATACTTATTTTTAATTACATATTTACACAATAAAATATTATGCACGTAAATTTAAAAAAAATTCTTATTTTTTAATCACACATTCTTAGAAAAAAAATCACTATTTAAAACTCCATTTTCTATAAGTATAAAATGTTTGTCAAATAGTTGGTTGTTAGGAATTACCAACTTATGTACCAAATAATATGAGGGTAACATATGTGTATTAAATAATATGAGAAGAACATTTTAATCCTCTCTCTTTCTCTCTCTCTCTCAATGAGGCGCTGCACGCTGGAGTCTACTGTAGCGACGACAATATGGAGACGGTTTTGGTGATGGTCACAAATGATTGTTTGTGACCAATGATTTGGTCCGTTTGTGACCAATGATTTGGTCGGTATGTGACCGATAAACAATTTGTGACCAATGAATTTGATAAATTGTGACCCGTAGAAGTCGTGTGACCTAAGAAATACTAAGTTGTGACCTAAAAATTATTAATTTGTGACCAATAAATTGATGTTTGTGACCAAAAATTAAGTAACAGAACTTTTTAAATTTTATGATTGTGACCGATGAACAAATTGTGACTTTCAAATTTTTAAGTTGTGACCGATGAACAATTTGTGACCTATTAAATTTTTGAATTGTGACTTAAAAAATTTTGAATTGTGACCAAATTGTATAGATTTGTGACCTAAATTTCGCCGAAATTGGAAAAGTCGTCGAAAAAGAGTGGTGACCGGAACGGTCGCCGGAATATCCCCGGAGTTGTAGGGGTGGTGGAGGTGGGGGTTGGTTATTTATTTTATAGTAGAATTAAATATTAATAATAAATTAATTTAATAATTATTAATTCATAATTAAAAATTTGAATAAACCTGATTTTTGAAAATTTGAAAAGTGTTTTGATTTTTTTGAAATAAGTAAAAGTAAATGCATGATTTATGTATTCTTCCCTTTAATTATTTTTTTAGGGCATTAGACCTAATTTGCCTTTTTCCCTTATTTACAACTAACTTTTAAACTTAGCCCAACATGCTCTTACCCAAAAGTTCATGTGAAAATACGTTAAGAGAAATTATAATAATCCAGGTGTTTAAAGATTGGAATTCAAAATTCAGGGACCAAATTTTATTATTCAAAAATCAGGTGGTATAAAATCTGTTTAACCCTAATTTTCTCCCTCCCCTCCCCTTCCCCTTCCCCTTCCCCTCTCTCTTTCTCCCTCCCCTCGCCTCCCCCTCTTCCCCTCTCTTTCTCCCTCCCCTCGCCTCCCCCTCTCTCTTCCCTCCCCCTCCACGGCTCTACCCCCCCTCCCCACCCTCTCTTTGCTGCGAATCGCAGCGGCGCTGCTGCTGCAGCGCATTGCGGTCGCGGCATGGTCGCCGCTTCGCCTTCGCGGCGGCGACGTCTTCGCTGCGACGGCCAGCGACCGCTGCGAAGGTGAAGCAGCAGCCTTCGCGACGGCTTCGCCTTCGCGGCGGCGCAAAGGCTGCGCAGCGGCAATGACGAGCAAAGACTGCCGCGCCCATGACGACGTTGGCGTCGCGACGCTGCTGTGGGTGGTGGTTTGAGGTGGAGCAGCTGGGGTTGGTCTATTATTGTTGGGGTTGGTGGATCTATTGTTGTTGGCCGGCGGTGGTGGTTGTGGTTGGCCGTTGGTGGTGGTGGATCTATTGTTGGCTGGTGGTGGTGGTTGGCTGTTGGTCTATTTTTGTTTGGATTGGTGGATCTATTGTTGTTGGCTGGTGGTGGTGGTGGTGGTTGTGGTTGGCTTTTGGTAGTGGTGGATCAATCGATGTTGGGGTTCAGTCGTGTGTTTTGTGGCTGTGTAGTCTGTGTTAGTCGATCTGTGACCTGTGACCAAGTATCGGCAATCTGTGACCAAATTTTTGTCATTCTGTGACCAAAATTTTGTCAATCTGTGACCAATTACTCAAATGTGACCTAAAATTTTAATAATCTGTGACCTCGAAATAATATGTGACCAACTAATTTAAAAATCTGTGACCTCGAAATAATTTGTGACCTACAAATTTTTTGATATGTGACCTCGAAATAATTTGCGATCAAAAAATTTGACGATATGTGACCAGTAAATAAATCTGTAACTTAAAATTATGAATATGTGACCATTAATCACAAAATGTGACTTTATTATCTTTATTTAATAAATATTTATAATTAATTAAATAAATACCTGATTTTTGAATTTTTAAACTATTTACCTTATTTTTTAATTGAGGTAAAGAAAACACCATAAATATGATTTTTTCCCATACGTTAACGGACCAAAAGCCCCGTAAAATATGTAACTGTTAAGTCCATTAAAGACCCAAATATTATAAAGCCCAACTAATGACATTTCAGTTTAAGTCGAAATTGTCCCGCGAAATCAAAACCCGGAACCTCCTAAATTCGCAACTCCTCTAAAATCCGACCCGTTTATACTCGTTCCCTCTTCAATCTTGATCCAGACAATGAGGCTTCTTCAACAATGATATCGTGAATCAGGTAACAATAATGTATACATTTGAAGTTAAATTGCTTGAATTTTTTGTTGAATTTTTTTTAGTCCATTAGTTACTCTATCTGTTTAATTGATATTTGTTTTAGGTATTTGATTGAAGCGAAAATTAATTGGTCGTTAATACATCTGAATTTCTATTACTTTCTGATGACTGTTTTTTGATGCCAGGGTTTTTAGATTAGTCGGTTTTTATGAAGATAAAGCAATTTCATAGGGTTTGTTTGAGTATTCTTTCGAAGAAAACATGGAATAGAAATTGACGTTCTCGATGTATGTCAACCGGAAGCATTGGCTAGATAGTATGTGTGTGTGTGGTGGTTTTGTGCGGGGTACTGCGGGGTTTGGATTAGGAATACTCATTCCATTGCGTAACAAAAGTGAGGATATACACGAGGGAGGGGTTTCAAACTAACATGAATTATTTTTCTGCTTTCTTTCAACCCTCGTTCTTCGAGCAAAATCTTCAAGGTTAATGGAATACTTCATTTAATAGTGTGATTTCTTGAAGTTGCTGGTCAACCAAACACAAGGTGATCGTGTTATTTCTCTAGAAAAGTAGTTTGCTGGTGTTACTAGTATTTTATAGTTATCTTTTCCTTCCTAGTTGATAATTTTAATGTGGAGCAGTACTAGACATGACCCCAAGCTGATACTTAATAGGAACATCGTTAAATTCTTGATGCTCGTTCCCAAATTCGAAGTGTCATTTATACAAATAAGAATCCTATAATAACGAAAATTTCAATAGGGGACTGAGGCAGGCTACCTCTTCTGTGCTTCAGTTGTGACATTGTTATGTTATGTTGAATAACTTGGTTTCTACTTACGCATAACAAAGTGAAAGATTGGCTAGATAATCTGAGTGTGTGTTATTGGGGTTTTTTTTTTGTAGGCCGGGGTGGGGGGGACTTCGGTTAGGAATATTCATACAAAAAAAGTAGGATATACACATAAGGGAGGGGTTTCAAACTAACATGAATTAGTTTGCTTCTTTCTTCCAACACTCATTCTTTTGTGCAAAATCTTGAATGTTAATGGAACACTTCATTTAGTAGTTTGATTTCTTTTAGTTTCTGGCTCACAAACACAGTGGTGATCGTGTTATTTCCCAAGAAAATGTAGTTAGTTGTTGGAATCGTTAGTATCTTATCTTTTCCTTCCAATTTTGTAATTCTAACATAGAGCAGTATTGAAATTGACTTTAGAATCAAATTTATTCAATGATATATACCACAATAATTGTACATCCCTGATAGCCTTAAGAAGACGTGATCCCAAGCTGATGCTTGATTCAAATATCGTCAATTTCTTGATGCTCATTCCAAGTTCGGAATGCCATTTAGACAAATGGAAATCCCATAATAACGAAAGTTTTGTTAAAGGACTGGAGCAGGCTACTTCTTTTGTGCTTCAGTTGTGAGATTTTCCATTATATTCAACACCTTGATTCCTACTTATGCATAATAAGTCTAATAGTTAAATCTTGGGCATATATTGGTGGCATTGACCATGATTATATGTGTATCACTTGTTATTCTGGGCATCTCTTGAATTGTGCTAGTATTAGACTAATTATTGTTTTATGGATTGCATTATGACTAGACAGCGAAATCAAATACGAGCTCCTTTTGTTTAGAAGTCGAGAGAAATACTCTTGGAAGAATTAATTTATCGCTCTGGAAAAGGCAAAAGACAGTTACAAACCCTTGAGATTTTGAGGATTCTTTACATTGTGGTATGACATGAAAATCTTGATAGATCTCAAATAACACAAGACATCCACAGAAGTACCAATCACAAAAATCCCAGTTGCAGCGAGGATTCAAAAAAGAAATTTAACATCACACCCATTTTTTCGAGACCCAACTCGAGAATTAAATTCGGGACAGAAACACACCATAAATGCTGAAATTATGTTTTGTTCACTCCTCAATTGGACCACAAAAATTTTATTACATTTCAAGGACAAAACTATTCATTTAAGTTTGTTTCTAGATTCATATGTGCCTCTTTGATGTACATTCTGCATTAGTATCCTGTTTTGCTTGTTATAATACAGAACAGCATTATCTGTGTAACGCTCGCCAAGATACTGCATGCTACATTAGAATTAACTGAATTTCTTTTCTGAAGGAACTGCAACTGAAATTTTTTATTCCTCTTTCAGGAATAGTTTAGTTGCAAAGAGTCCGGTGGGAGCTTTTGTGGAAAAGTCGAGTGCTCCGGTTGACCTAGGGGTTGAGCTTATAATTTCTCGTGACAACGGCAAAGTCAAGGTTCATATATAGTGGGAGCTTTTCATTAGTCATAAATCATAATAATAGGTTGTCAATTAACATTATAGACTAAATGAAGGAGATTTACTGAATACCTGTAAAAAATTACACGCATTTTATGCATAAAAGAAAAGGAAAATCTGATTTATTTTCCTCTCGCTAGGAAGGACTAAAGTAGTGAGAGAAAACGAAAAGTGTTCCTCTTTTGAAACTTTCTTAAAAGGGGCGTACATTCATTGGCTAACAATTTGCGACTCCAAATTGTCCTGGTTTTAACGTAGAAAAGTTCTTTCATTAGAGTCTTTTACTGGCACGAGTGGAAGGAAGGTAAGAAATAACTTTTTGGAGCTCATTTTGTACATGAAGATGGAGAAGAACAAGAGGAATAAAAGAACAGGAAAATGAAAATATATAAGCATTTGGTTCATGTCAATTCGACCAGATGGAGTTGAGGATTGAGTTGGTCGATGGGCCTTTCTAATAAGGGTATACTTGACATATTGCATGGGTCTGTAAGAGAGGCCTTTTGATAAGAACTTTGAAGTGTAGTACTTTTTCATTTCAACCCTAGAAAAGGGAGGGACCTGTCAAAAAAACTTCTCTCTCACCAGAATTATTAGTTTTAAGTTAGAAGATTATTTATTTTGTTATATTAACTTTCCATTTTTGTCAGAAATTTAAAAGTATTGAGTAAGAATGGTATTTCTAAATAATATAGACATAACTATAAAATATTCAATATAACTGAAAGTCCTTCCTAAATTTCTTTTCCATATCTTAACCTAAGATCTGAATCAACTTTCATTGCTGAGTTTTACCTACCTTGTATGGAGAAGGCATTTCTCTTTGTAGAAATTTCTTAGTTAGGAAGAGAAATCACAGTATAATAAGCAGAGTTCATTAGATCCAAAGAATAAAACCTGATTTTAATGATTAAACTAATCCACTTTCATCATTTCCTGCACCCACTCCAATATCTGTCTATCATTTGGTTGGTTAATTTAGAGAAGAAAAAAATAACGAAGAAATGGATCTGTTATGAAATTTCGGTTCTTGGGCAGAGAACAAAGAACCGGATGGGTCCAAATCGAAATAAAAGAACCAAGCCCACTGAACCGGGTTGGTCCAGTTCCGAAAATTTTTGGCCAACTTCAAGTATGATGTTTTTGTTCTTCTTTAATCGGAAGCAAAGTACAAAGATTAATCATTATGCCTCAACATCTGCTTTATTTCGAAGAACGCAAAAGCAGGATTGACCTGCTTTAAATAAACAATATGGAAGAGGTTTAAGATTTTGGTTAGTACCTTTTTCAGGATACACTACCCCGAGAATAAATCCAGTGGAGACAGAGTGGGAACATAGATTTAAAAAATTGGAGCTAAATGCAGTTCTTTATCAATGAAAAACCTTATTCCAAGTGGAAGTCTACATAAGAAAACAAATATTACAATTGGGAATCCGTTCAAATGGGATAGCTGGAGACAAGAACATCAATTGTCATGAAGATAGTATCAAACTCTATTATACTAGCCCCAATTATTCTGAAGTGAATGACATATGGAGGCGATGCTTACAGAACTCTAAATACAGCAAAGAATGGAGAACAGATACCAAAGCAGCTCGAAACAAATCCAAAATGCACATCCACACTAGCACAAATACTTTGGTCTATCACCTAACTCAGCAAATCCCAAGAAAAACTAGGTTGTGCTGGCTTCATTGTGCTTGATGTTGAAGGGGCAACTAGAAAGGTTGCTGGTGTAGATTCAAAAGTTTCCCACTTTGTAGTTATGACAACATCCCCCGAGGCCGAGCGCCTGGAATGTTGCTGATTGTGCTGTTGCTTTGGTGAATCTATAAATGAATGCCGAGCTTGTTGCTGTTCCACGGGTGATGACATGCTCCCATTAGAAGACCGGCGCACGTGCCCATTTGAATACTTTGGCTGCTGCTGTGGCTGGACAGACGTAGGTGAATGTACAGGTTTCTGGTATTCATTGCTTGTTGGCGTTGCATTTTTAATCTTCAACACGTCAAGAGTCTCGACACACTTTTGCACTCTTTTCACCTTCAAATTATATTACAAATTCAAGAAACTTGCTCCGAATTCAAAAACTGCATTGTTTTAGCCATAACATAGAATCAAATTTTATACCTGCATTTTCCTCTGTAGTTTGACATCACCATCGGCTATGATCCCATCCAGTTTAAGCAGTTGATTCATCAATAACTCAGTGAGATTTAGTACATCCTTCTCAGATACTTTTCCACCTTTAGAAATCACGGATTCAAGCTCCAAAACCTACCCAGTTTCATCAATATATCAGTTTACAGCATATAATCATTTCATTCATTCTATCGAGCCTTTAGTTTTAAAATTTATTTGCTTTTTTATTCAACAGCTTACTAGGAAATCATAATGCATCCCAGCAAGTGGGAGTAATGGCCAATTCAGGATAATTTTAAGGAATGACTTGGACAGTAGGGCTTGTTTTGCGTAAACTTAAAGGGGATCTTGTTTACAAGAGTAACACATCTTAGTAGAGCATTGTTTGTGGTAATTGTTAAGAGTAATGCTACTTGCAGTTGCTCACTGCAGCAGTCGCCTTATGTGACACACACATGGCATGTAGTTATTTGATGCATTAATGTGGTAGTTTTTTACCACATTTAATGCATCAAATACACACTTGACATGTGTGTGTCACATAGAGCCACTGCTGCAGTGAGTGACTGCAAGTAGCATTATTCAATTGTTAATGGTGTGTGTTCACGAAAATATGTTTCGAATTTAAATCACCGCAAGTGTACGGTTCGTTGACAAGTAATAAAGTGGAAATTGTAAAATTTCGAGTATCGTTCCCACGAGGATTGATCTAACCTAATTTCTATTATTGTAACCTTAACCGAAACTATAAAACTCAAATTGGTAGTTTTTGTGATTTTAATATGAAATTGTAAATAAAATGCAAATTAAACTAGAATTGCGATGTAATTGTAAAACAATGGTTGAATGCAAAGTTTGAGAAAATTAATATATGGAAAAGCGCACTAGGATCCCGAATCACCAAGCAAAGTTCACTCTTAAACCCTATTTCACAATTTGACAACACGATGAATCGTTTGAAGAATCAATGTTTCTAACCTATCCAACAATCTCTTTCGAGTAGAATTGGACCTATCCTAGTATACCATTTGACTATATTTCTATGACAAATGCAATATATAAGGATGCATGTAGTTTTGTAAACACTTAAAGATTCACGTAATGCATATCGGTATATTTCTATCCTCTATGAACAAAACGACGATTTACACCTTGTTGAATTTATTTCCCTTCTTTCGAATGCATGAAATAAATCACCTAAACTCACACAATTATCGTCGACTATAATCACGGAGACAATAAGCGTATATAAATCATTCAAAACCATCAAAGTGTTTAATTATCAAATTGCAAAATAGAATTAAAGAGTTCACAATGCGAGGTTCATCGTTCACCTAGTACATGAAAAGTCTAGCCTAGCATAATGAAATTAAAATAATAATAAAAATGATAGAATGAAAACATCACCAAAAATTGGAGTTTTGGATCTTGAATCTTGAATCTTGATGTAAAAACCCTTGTTCTAGCCTTCGATCTTGCTCAAAGATGTTGTTTTTTCTCTCTAGGAAGGCGTAAAACCTAGTCTAGGACGAGTTTAGGCTTTTATAGTTGCCCTAGAATCATTACCATAAGAGTTGTAGTTGAAAAAGGAAACTTAAGAATTTCTCGCCCAGAATACCCCTTGCTATAGCAAGGTATATTTTCATGCTGTAGCATGGGCAAAGTAAATCCTTCCTGAAAATCTCTGTTGAGGTCTGGGCTATAGCAAGGTACAATCTCATGCTATAGCATGGAAGAATTTTCGCTTCTAGTGCAAATTGGTCCTCAATTTTCTTTTCATTTCACTTTTGGAACTCCTTCCTCTTCCATCTTCTTCTAGTCATCCATAATATTGACAATTAGATCTTTAGCGACGTTCCATGCTCGGTTCGTCGTTCGGGTCAACTTATGAATAATTGCGATTTAGTCCCCGAACTTTCATTTCCTTCCATTTTGGTCATTTTCGCCCTTTTTCGCTTCGTATTTCATTATTTCCATCAAAGTAAACCTACAAACACAATTCATATTGAATTAAGCCTTATTCAAACATTTATATCAACAATTAATCATGTTTTGTCGCATAATTAAGTGCATAAAATGCACTTATCAAATCCCCCAAACTTGAATTGGTGTTTGTCCTCAAACAAGATGATGACCTAACTTTACGTAAAACATGGTTTAACAGCCTGCCGTATCTCACGATTAGACTTCAGTAATTAACAAAATGAACAGTTTCAATAGTGCAAAATCAAATCAACCTCCACCTATCATATGCAAACTTGATGTGTAAGCGTGTGCATACTTATGTAAAACATACCAAACTGATGATGGTTGCAAATCCCGACCTACAGTAGTCAAATTTTTCCTTTCTTCACTCGAGAGATTCACACCCCCAAACTTACTCTTTTCGCTCAAAGATCCCGGAGTGTGTTCTAGAGTAGAGTTTTTTTTTTTTTTTTTATTTACTTAAATCCTTACCCCCTCTTAGTTTGAATAAATCTCGCAGTCACAAGTTCACACTTCAACAAGCAGGGATTCTCCTATTTCTTTGATTGTTTCAACCGTTAAGACTAGACTCAGTTACTTGCTTCGCATCAGAGATGTGATTCTATCAACAGGATGTCTGGAGCTAATCAATGCATTTCATACATAAGAGCATGTATATTATTCTTCAATAGACATAAACGTTTTTTTTTTTTTTTTTTTTTTTTTTTTTTTTGGAGCTAACATCTTCCATTTGCTTTCTATATAACCCTTGTAGCGAGCTTTAGGCCGATGACTCCCAAGTCAGATGACCATAGGGCACCAGGTTTTTAAACCCTTGCAAGCTTAATCACTCGAGTTATACAGGCTCGAACAGATGTCTTATTTATTCAATGATTAGTGCAATGCCCCTTTTCTTTTAGACATCCAGTTTCTAGAACTAACCTCTAACTTAAAACTTTTACCTCGTTTTTGTCTCATTGGCTTAATCCAATCCACACAACACAATTTTCACGCATGGAATCCCTACTCATCTCAATGTTCCCTTATAAGAGCTAAATCATCTCCAAACTTCTAAAATGATGGTTTATCGATAAGTGCAATAGAGGTGTTCGGGGTTGACCTATCATGTTCAACTCTACTCTGATTCATATATCCCATCATTAGCTTAGCATGCCGAACACAAGTCTTGTGCGCAAAAAGAATGTCAAGTTTCCACATAGACAAGTATCGATCAATTTAACATGCAAAATTTCCACAATTCATAGCTATACCACTTCCAATATTTTCATCATTTTTTTTTCTTTTCATTCTTTAAATCATTCGATAAACACACAGGAAGCAGTAAATTAAACAGCTAAACAACACTAAGATGATGAGACAATAGATCACCCCCAAACTTAAAATTTGACATTGCCCTCAATGTTCATAGGAGACATGAGTAACCAAAATGGAATGATAATGCGAAGGGGGAACAAAAGAAGGGAGATAGAGAACTCCCCTGATCAAAAAGGTGGCGGTGATGATGGTGGAGGAGGAAAACTTGGTCCAACGTCCGGCAGTGGAGGCAGCCGTGCAAGGATCTGTCGCATCATCTCTGACTGCTCATGAAGTATAACTGATTGTCGTTGTATCTCAGCTTCAAGGTGGCCCAATCGATCCACTGTCGCATCAGCCCGGAGCTGTATATCATCCACCCGACCGGCATATAAGCTCAATCGCCCAGTCATATTTTCAAGTGCTTCCCTAGTGGCAATGGTCTCCCTACTGGTGTCAGAAGCCAAAGTGCGGGTGGTGAGGGTGTCTGCTCGCACCTGCTGCACGTCAGTACGCATAGTCCCAAAGGCTTGCTGTAGACTCTGTAAATCTCTGCCGTAGCCAGTAGTGATGGCAAACACCTGCCGTAAAATCTGAGTGTCAACTCCAATATGTGGAGGTGCAGGTGCCGCCGGGGGCATATCCATATCATCAACCCCGACATCTTGTGCAGGTGCGGCCTGCTGACCCTGGATGGCTCTCCTCTGTATATCCTGGTGCCTAGCTCTTGCCCTATTCTGAGCCTCCAAAGAACTGCGTTTAATGAAAGAACCTGTTTTGACCGGAAGTTCCCCTGGTGGGATGGGGACACCGGCGCGCTTGCAAATGCCGCTAATAAGGCTCGGGAAGATTAATGAATTCCGGCGATCCCCTGAGATTCCCAGTGTATGGATCTGTTCATAGAGCAGAGTAGCGAGATCGATCTTATGCCCTCGAACCAAGTGAAAAAGAAGTCCGGCTTTAGGATCCTGGAATGTGGAGCGGTGTTGAGTCGGCTCAATGTTGTAGCAGATGAATAGCCATAAGAGGGCGACGGATGGTGTGAGCTCAATTTGGTGCCACTCCTCTGTGTCTAACGGCCAGGCATTATCTCGCCCCAATAAAACAGTAGCTACTTCAGGCCATGGAAAATCTTCGGGTATCGGCACTATATGATCCCAGGTGAGCTGATAAAAGTCTTGGATTACCTCCGGTGTGAACAGAATCCACTTGCCCCGAACCCATGTTTGATGAAGGTGTTCTGACCCAGGGGTGTCTATGTCCATATTAAAGTTGGCGTAGAATTCCCGGACTAGACCGTCATAGACAGGGTGTGGCCGTGCCACCAATTTCTCCCAACCACAGTTCCTAACCAACGTACACAATTCAAATCCCGGAAAATCTTCGAGTTTAACCGGCCTCTCGGCGTGTAGTTGCCAATGCGAGACGACATCGGTGTATCTGATCCGAACACCGGGACCTAGAAAACGCCGCACACCCCCTTCAGGTGTTTGGGTGCGGGCTGTGCCAGATGTGGTGGCAATCTTCTCCTTGCCCTTGGAAGTGCGTTTCGGCGGCATCCTACAAAAGAGAAAAGGAAGAGACTCAGTCCATCAAAATAGTATGGGGATGGAAACATATGTCTCGAGAAATGCCCCAAAATCCCCCAACCTTGCTTCAACAATATGAAAGTCCATGTTGGTGTGTATTAAGAGCTATAGCAAAGTGAAAACATGTTATACCAGTTGGAACTAAGTGTAATGCAAGCAAGTGGGAGAAATGAAAAAAAAAAAAAAAAAACAAAAATCCATGATTGATCAGGGATGTTCACCCTCTGATACCGCCGAAACAAACGATATTTTCCCGGGCATCGCCGAGGCATGGGATAGTTAGCAACGTGGTCCAGCACATATCAAAAATTCATGCAATTCGGATGTCATTTGGGTAGGGGGATCGACGGGCAAAGTAGGTGCCGTGAGGTGAAACGTCCTAGCCATATGTCTCACATGGTGACAGAAATGACATTTATCGAAATGGTGAATGCATATGAACATGAAATGCAATGTAAGGTATAACGAAACCAACGAACGGTGCAAGTGAGCTAAAATAAGAGAAAACATACATATAGGCATTTTATCAAACACTTAGAATGCATTACATTTTCTCAAGAATGTGTCTATCACCTTGGTGGAATTCAAGCCAAAAAATTTTAATCCAACAACACACAATCCAACAACTACCTAGGCCCCATCACCACAATGCATGATGTCAAGCATAAAATAAAACTTTAGTAGGAAATCACAATGAAATCACAATGAAAACATACCTAGAAATTGTGTGATTGGGGGTGTAGTGTGGTGATGTTGTGGGGGTTGGAGAATGGGTTCTAGGCAAAGTGTGTGCCGTGAGTTGGGGGGTGGAGTGACCGTGTGCGAGTGTGGGAGTGGTCGTGTGTGGGAGTGGCGAGGGAAAGGGAGGGAGAGAAAAGAAACAAAACACAAAAAAAAAAAATAAAAGGGGGGGGGGGAAAAATAGACGTGCCAGGCGACCGCATGGCACATTTCCATGCAGTCGCATGGCACACGAGGGCAGGGCCAATTTTGGCCCTGCCCCATGTTGGGCGACCGCATGGCTGGTTCAGCCATGCGGTCGCATGGCTAACCAGTTAGCCAAAAAAAATTTTTTTTTTTTTTTTTTTTTTTTTTTTTTTTTTTTTTAATAAGCTAAAATAATGGAATAACAAAACAACAAAACAAAAACAAAAAATGGTGGAAAACATATCCCATCCCGAAAAGACTCGAAGTTAATTGATTTGCACGAAAACTCGAAATGGTAACCCCCAAACTCACTTGGTGTCTCGACACTTTCATCACTGGTTAACACACATTTTAGAACATCTTGTGTGCGTGTGAACCATGAAGTTTACTCGAAAATGACTCGAGTTTGAAACCTGAAAACACAAGTAAACTTCCCAAAATACAAGATTGCTCCTTTTTCCCCTTAGTATGTCAAAATTTGCACAAAAATGACGAACATCGTGAGATTATGCTTGTATGTTTAAGGATCAATTGAGATGGTGGGATACCTAACATGCCAAACATGAGAGAAGACATGGAAAAATGCAATGAAGTCCCCATGCATCCATTACCCCCAAATGTTATCAGACCACTTTTCACACGTTCCGAGGTGTTGATAAATAATGAGAACACATCCAAAACCAGTTTCAACTATGATAACACATGTGGACCGAAAATCTCAGAAAATGACCATTTAGCCTAGATATGTGTGAATTTGAGCCGCAAGCCCCCCAAAAACACCAAGAAAATGATTCCAACACCACGTAATACATGTATAACACATTCAAATCTAAAAAGAATTACTCATGAGTGATGTGTGAATGGTTAAACAAACAGTGACCTAGAACTACGTGAGCAAAGCAAAGAAAATGAAAACTATCAAAATAACAACCAAAAGAGCATAATAAATAAAAGGGAAGAAACGATGGGTTGCCTCCCATCCAGCGCTAGGTTATAGTCGATAGCTCGACTGTACCGTATGAAGATCATTCTGGTGTCTGAAGATGAACGGTGGATTTGTCTTTCGAGAAATCTCCGCTCCAATAGTGCTTTAAGCGCTGCCCATTGACCTTGAATGTCCCTTTGCTCTCATGTGTGATTTCAACAGCTCCATGTGAGAACACTTGGGTGATAGTATACGGGCCAGACCATCGTGACCTCAACTTTCCCGGGAAAAGCTTCAAGCGAGAGTTGAATAACAGAACCTGCTGCCCCACTATGAACTCTCTTCTCTGAATATGCAGGTCATGAAATTTCTTGGTACGCTCCTTGTATATTTTTGCATTCTCATAAGCTTCTGGCGAAATTCATCCATCTCATTCAAGCTGTAGTAATCATTGTTCACCACCGCTTGCAAATCCATATTCAACCTGCGAAGTGCCCAATAAGCCCGATGTTCCAACTCAACTGGCAAGTGACATGCTTTTCCAAACACAAGACGGTATGGTGACATGCCAATAGGTGTCTTGAAAGCTGTTCGGTAAGCCCATAATGCATCGTCCAATTTCTTGGACCAGTCTTTCCTTGATGAATTCACCGTGACTTCAAGTATTCTTTTCAACTCTCTGTTAGAGATTTCAACTTGCCCACTGGTTTGAGGATGATATGGGGTTGCTATGCGATGTTTGACTCCATACTTACTTAACAACTGTTCAAACTGGCGATTACAAAAATGTTTCCCCCCGTCACTGATGATAGCTCTCGGTGTTCCATAACGAGTAAAAACATGTTTCTTTAGAAATCCAATCACCACTTTGGCATCGTTAGTGGGTAATGCCACTGCTTCCACCCACTTGGACACATAGTCAACAGCAACAAGTATATATTGATTTGAGAATGACGGTGGAAATGGTCCCATGAAGTCAATCCCCCAAACGTCAAATAGCTCTACTTCTAGGATACTTATCAAGGGCATTTCATTCTTTCTCGATATATTCCCTGTGCGTTGACACCGATCACACCTCTTCACAAATTCAAAGGCATCCCTGAATAATGTAGGCCAATAAAACCCTGACTGTAAAACCTTAGCTGCCGTCTTGGAAGCCCCAAAATGTCTGCATATCTTTGATGAATGGCAATGCTCCAAAATACGATGTACTTCTTCTTCGAGCACGCATCTTCGAATGATACGATCTGCACCACGCCTATAGAGAATGGGATCTTCCCAAAAATAGTATTTCAGATCTGCATAGAACTTCTTCCTCTGGTGATTAAAATATTCTGGTGGAGGAATGGATTTTGCCAAGTAGTTGACAATATCGGCATACCACGGTGTTATCTCCACACTGAAAATTTGCTCATCCGGAAAAATCTCATTTATTTCCAGTGGCTCATCTGGTTGACTAAGCTCTAATCGAGATAGATGGTGCGCTACAACGTTCTCACTACCCTTTTTATCTACGATTTCAATATCAAACTCTTGCAACGGTAACACCAATGAATCAATCTTGGCTTTGCATCCTTCTTCGTCATCAGATACTTCAGTGCCGCATGATCAGTGTAAACCACTACCTTTGATCCAATCAAGTAAGGGCGAAACTTATCAAATGCATACACAGCGCCAA
Organism: Fraxinus americana; assembly: GCA_035079005.1. Lineage (NCBI taxonomy): Eukaryota > Viridiplantae > Streptophyta > Magnoliopsida > Lamiales > Oleaceae > Fraxinus > Fraxinus americana. The sequence continues at coordinate 33,127,919 of CM068710.1, read as the reverse complement.
TAACTCCTTCTCTGTGGTTGCATAATTCAGCTGTGCATCATTTAAAGTTTTGCTGGCGTAGTAAATCACATGGAAAATTTTGTTTCTTCGCTGCCCCAACACTACTCCCACGGCGTAATCACTGGCATCGCACATCAATTCAAACGGTAACTCCCAATCCGGTGCAACTACTCTTTGGAGAGTTTGAGATGAGCTTTTCTTTGAGAGTAAGAAAAGCTGTTAAACACCCATCATCAAAGTTAAATGGATTGTCTTTCATCAGTAAGTTGCACAGTGGCTTAGTTATCTTCGAGAAGTCCTTGATGAACCGTCTGTAAAAACCGGCATGTCCTAGAAAACTGCGAACACCCTTTACAGAAGTAGGTGGTGGTAATTTTTCAATGACTTGAATTTTCGCCCTATCCACTTCTATTCCCTTGGCTGAAACTCGATGTCCCAAAACTATTCCTTCCTGCACCATGAAGTGACATTTCTCCCAATTCAAGACCAAATTTGTTTCCCTACACCTTTCCAAAACCAAGTTCAGATGTTTCAAACACTCATCAAAAGAAGACCCAAACACAGAAAAGTCATCCATGAAGATCTCTATGAATTTCTCAACCATATCAGAAAATATAGCCATCATGCATCTCTGAAACGTAGCTGGAGCATTACATAAACCGAAAGGCATCCTACGGTAAGCAAAAGTGCCATAAGGACATGTGAATGTGGTCTTCTCCTGGTCCTCTGGTGCTACTGGAATCTGATTATACCCGGAGTACCCATCAAGAAAACTTGATGAGTGTGAATGTACTGCTAACCTCTCCAACATCTGATCAATGAAGGGGAGAGGAAAATGATCCTTCCTAGTAGCTGTATTGAGTTTGCGGTAGTCAATGCAAACCCTCCATCCTGTAACTGTTCTGGTAGGAATAAGTTCATTCTTCTCATTAGGTACAACTGTGATCCCCCCTTTTTTCGGCACTACTTGAATCGGGTGATCCATGCGCTATCGGATATAGGATATATGATTCCCGCATCCAAAAGTTTCAATACTTCGGCCAGAACCACGTCCTTCATATTTGGATTCAACCTCCTCGACTCTCCACTTGGGCGAAAATTCTCTTCCATGAGGATCTTATGCATACATAATGAAGGGTGATCCCCTTAATATCTGCAATAGTCCATCCTATAGGCTGTTTTGTGTTCTCTGAGTACCGAAGTAGTTTTTCTTCCTCCACCTCATGATTGAGTTAGATACAATCACCGGAAGAGTGCATGAATCTCCAAGATAAGCATATCTGAGGTGTGGTGGTAGCTGCTTTAGTTCCAATTTAGGCGGCTGCTGAATCGAGGGTATATGCTTCTTGCTCTCTGTTCCAAGTTCTTCAAATTTTGGGAAGTCTTTGTTTTCGAAAATATGGTGGGTTGGTCTCCATAAACCGTGCGCAAGTTTCAATCTCAAGTGAATCGAGAATTGGTTGAGCGAGAATGAGCAATGCACGCCTCATATGCATCCGAATGATGTTGAAGTAGAAAAGTATCGTTCACCACCTTATCAATGACATCGATTTTAAAACAACTATCTGCCTCTGAGGGAAACTTTATGGCCTTGAAAACATCGAAGGATACCTGCTCGTCACCCAATCTCAAAATCAGCTGCCCCCTATGAACATCAATCGATTGCCCTTCCGGTGGCCAAAAATGGTCCGCCTAGAATTAGTGGAACGTCTTTGTCTTCCTCCATATCCAAAATGAGAAAATCGGCGGGAAATATGAATTTTTCCACCTTGATGAGCACATCCTCTATGATTCCTCTTGGGTGTGTTAATGACATTGTCGGCCGGTTGCGGTGTAACCGTGGTTGCCTTAGCCTCTCCTAATCCAAGTTTCCTGAAAACAGATAAGGGCATTAAATTAATACTAGCACCAAGATCACATAATGCTTTATCAAAGTAAATTTCACCAATGGTACAAGGCACAGTAAAACTCCCTGGATCTTTCAGCTTTGGTGGAAGATTGTTCTGAATTACGCAGCGACTTCTTCAGTCAACATTACAGTCTCATGATCTTCCAATTTGCGTTTGTTTGATAAAATATCCTTCAAGAACTTCGCGTAGCTCGGTATTTGGAGGAGTGCATCAGTTAATGGAATGTTTATATGGAGCTTTCTGAACACTTCAAGGAATTTTTTGTATTGCTGCTCCATTCGTGGCTTCTTCAACCGTTGTGGGAATGGAATGGGTGGTTCATAAGGATTTACTGAATTTTACGGCACTTCTTTGGCCTGCTTTGGTTTCTCCTTCTTTGGTGTGCGCTCGGCGTTATCCGTCTCTTCTACGGTCTCCTTCTCCGGTGGGTTTACTATCTCTTTGTCTACTCCTGGCCTTTTCACAAGTATCTCGTAGTGAACTCCACTTCTTGTAGTAATGGCTCGAACATGCTCCCTAGGATTCACTTCGTATTGCTCGGTAGAGCACACGGCATTCGTCTGTCATAGAAAGAGCTAGTTGTCCCACCGAGTCTCTAAATTTTTGATATTGCACCACAGTTACGGAAGTTAGTTTCGGTCTTTCTCATGAAGCGATTTGTGGTTTCCATGTATTTATCGGTCTTTTCCATAAGCTTAGTAAACATGTCCTCCAACCGAGGTTTTCTCTCTGCCGAAAGCGTCACGGAGCTCGATTATGATTATGATTATGATTTTGGTTACCACCCCAAGAGAAATTTGGGTGATTTCTCCATCCTGGATTATATGTCTCGGAGTGAGGATTGTTCTGCTGACGTTGACCCCATTGAGCAAAATCCACCTGTTCTATTCTTTGTGTAATGATGGGACATTCAGCTGTACCATCCTCTGCTCCACATTCATCACAAATTGGTTTCTTCACTTGGGCTGAATTCACGGTCTTGGGCTGAATTCACGGTCTGTGTTATGCCCTCTATCTTGTGAAATAGGGAGTCAATCTTTGCAGATAATGCCGAATACGTATCTACCTCATACACTCCAACTGCTTTCTTTGTACCCACTCTATCTGAATGCCACATGGCTGATGTATTAGCCATCCTCTCGAACAACTCCCAAGCTCCCTCAGGTGACCTGGTGGTCAAGGAGCCATTTGATGAAGAATCCACCATGCCCTTAAAAGTTGGTGTTAGCCCCCAGTAGAAGTATCTAACCTGTTCTTTCGTGTCGTAACCATGTTGAGGACATTTTCTTAGCATGCCTTTGAACCTACTCCATGCCTCGTCAAGTGATTCATTATCATGTTGGCTAAAAATGGATATTTCATGCCTCAATCTTGCCACTTTAGCTGGTGAGAAGTATTTAGTGCAGAATTTCCGAGCCAAGTCGTTCCAAGTAGTTATGCTACCCACCGGAAGCGAATCGGGCCACTCAAGTGCTTTATCCCGAAGGGTTAGCGGAACAGCCCTGAGTATGATTGCTTCTTCTGATACTCCTGGGAATTTGAAGTTTTGACACAAATCTAAGAAGCGAGATATATGAGTATATGGATTTTCGTTGTCTAGCCGTAGAAGTGATGTCCATTACGAAAGAGTTGTATGACATTTGTCTTCGGATGAAAGTTAAATTTGTCCGAATGGCGGGTAAACAATGCTAGATTGGCTTTGAGCTACGTACGGAGCTAGAAAATCCCCAAGTATATTGTTCCCATCATGCTGAGCTTCAGCATTGGCTGGCGCTGCCTGACCTACCCTAGGTTCCAGATGTTGATCAGCCATTTCAATTTGTTCTTGATTGACCCGGTGTGCTGCTCTTGCTTCTCTCTGTCTGCGATGAAAGGTTCGTTCAATTTCCAAATCAACTTGAAATAATTCACAGCTGATTGATCTTCGCATGCAATATCTGAAAAAGCAAAAAATAGTAGTAGCACTTAGCTCAGCCTAGGTAATTGAACTAAAAATAAAATAAAATGAAAACCAAAGAAAAACAAGTTCGAATTAGTGTTAAAATAACAAAAATCAAGTTAATAACATTCCCTGGCAACGGCGCCAAAAACTTGTTCACGAAAATATGTTTCGAATTTAAATCACCGCAAGTGTACGGTTCGTTGACAAGTAATAAAGTGGAAATTGTAAAATTTCGAGTATCGTTCCCACGAGGATTGATCTAACCTAATTTCTATTATTGTAACCTTAACCGAAACTATAAAACTCAAATTGGTAGTTTTTGTGATTTTAATATGAAATTGTAAATAAAATGCAAATTAAACTAGAATTGCGATGTAATTGTAAAACAATGGTTGAATGCAAAGTTTGAGAAAATTAATATATGGAAAAGCGCACTAGGATCCCGAATCACCAAGCAAAGTTCACTCTTAAACCCTATTTCACAATTTGACAACACGATGAATCGTTTGAAGAATCAATGTTTCTAACCTATCCAACAATCTCTTTCGAGTAGAATTGGACCTATCCTAGTATACCATTTGACTATATTTCTATGACAAATGCAATATATAAGGATGCATGTAGTTTTGTAAACACTTAAAGATTCACGTAATGCATATCGGTATATTTCTATCCTCTATGAACAAAACGACGATTTACACCTTGTTGAATTTATTTCCCTTCTTTCGAATGCATGAAATAAATCACCTAAACTCACACAATTATCGTCGACTATAATCACGGAGACAATAAGCGTATATAAATCATTCAAAACCATCAAAGTGTTTAATTATCAAATTGCAAAATAGAATTAAAGAGTTCACAATGCGAGGTTCATCGTTCACCTAGTACATGAAAAGTCTAGCCTAGCATAATGAAATTAAAATAATAATAAAAATGATAGAATGAAAACATCACCAAAAATTGGAGTTTTGGATCTTGAATCTTGAATCTTGATGTAAAAACCCTTGTTCTAGCCTTCGATCTTGCTCAAAGATGTTGTTTTTCTCTCTAGGAAGGCGTAAAACCTAGTCTAGGACGAGTTTAGGCTTTTATAGTTGCCCTAGAATCATTACCATAAGAGTTGTAGTTGAAAAAGGAAACTTAAGAATTTCTCGCCCAGAATACCCCTTGCTATAGCAAGGTATATTTTCATGCTGTAGCATGGGCAAAGTAAATCCTTCCTGAAAATCTCTGTTGAGGTCTGGGCTATAGCAAGGTACAATCTCATGCTATAGCATGGAAGAATTTTCGCTTCTAGTGCAAATTGGTCCTCAATTTTCTTTTCATTTCACTTTTGGAACTCCTTCCTCTTCCATCTTCTTCTAGTCATCCATAATATTGACAATTAGATCTTTAGCGACGTTCCATGCTCGGTTCGTCGTTCGGGTCAACTTATGAATAATTGCGATTTAGTCCCCGAACTTTCATTTCCTTCCATTTTGGTCATTTTCGCCCTTTTTCGCTTCGTATTTCATTATTTCCATCAAAGTAAACCTACAAACACAATTCATATTGAATTAAGCCTTATTCAAACATTTATATCAACAATTAATCATGTTTTGTCGCATAATTAAGTGCATAAAATGCACTTATCAGTGTGATTGCTTTAGATCTTTTAGTAGTCTCTCAAATGGATGAGCCAGACGGAGTAGCGGAACAAAATCATGTAGCCGACTCTATATAACAAAAAAGACTTTGTTACTATGTCATTATTGTACTCGCCAGAAGACTAGGGTGGGATTACCTGTCCAGCAAGTTTATCGACCTCCAAGCTGATTTCGGATATTGATTTTGCAGCCCTTTCCATTTTAGCATTTTTCTTCATCTCAATGTACCTCTTCTCTTGACTAATTGGATCCTCTACTAACACAATCTTAGATTTGTCCTTCACTCCTACAGTGTCAAGGAAAACTTTAGAGTCCCTCTCTTTATCCTTGTAAAATAGCTTCTGGTCTTGGTGATGCAACCCTGTAGGTCCTGTTAACATCTTCTTCAACTCCCCTAGATTGCCAAAACCCAAAAATCAAACATCAATTATCATAAATTATAAAATCTGAAAATATTCGAACAAATTTAAGAGGGAAAATCTCTATTCTCTACTGACCATTGTATATTGTTGAACTACCTTGCCTAAAAACTTAAGCATTTAGAGAGGACACGTATTTGTTTATATCTTTTCTTCAACACATATCTCAGGGGTGGACAGTGGTAATGGCTGCGACGGGACTAGAACCAATATACTATGTTGGACCATCTCGACTAAAAGCTTAATCTTGTAGCATATCATTTCATTTTTCGTCTTCTAATACATATTTGAATTGAAAGGTGGGGTTTGTTACTGAGACTTACCAAATGTAGCTTGAGAGCTGATATAGATATCGTGGTAAGTTGACCCGTATTTCACACGGACCCGAATAGTGGGTGGTGGAGCTTGGTTTTGTTCTGCATCGGTGCGTTTTTGGACCAGCATTCCGCCGGGCCTCAGCTCCCATTCATTAGGGTTGCCGGGGGCGGCGGAGCCACCGTTCATATATGGCACCCCATTAGTTTGAGTCTTCATTCTCATCATATTGATTATCGTGTACTAACACCCAACTAAATTGCTGCCGACAGTTGAATTTGAAGCGATTTGAACTCAGATCAAAGCATTAACTATGAATTGATTATTGATCTACAGTTGAATTGAATCATACATAATCCTAAACTCGGAAAATCCCAGCTGCTACAAACTCGCAAAGAATTTGAACCTCTATATACTATACTTCGCCGGGAAGGGTCGCCCTCGGGTGATCTTCCGGAGAGCTGAATGAGTTTCAGATCTCTTAAAAAAAGCCCGATATGTAAAACAGAGTGAGAGAGAGAGAGAGAGAGAGAGAACTCGATTGTAGTTCGAAATCTGCAAATCCTGAAACTTCCGATTAGCCGGAAGAAATTAGCCAAGAAAATTAATGAATATGCAGAAGAAAAATGAGAAAACAGATGAAACGAATATGGAAGTGATTTTTGTTCTCTCTCTCTCTCTACTTGGCCGTTGAATGTGTATAAAAGGAGAAGACTCGACGAAGGAGAGAGAGAGAAGAAAATATGGCATCTAGAAAGAAAATGAATGGACAGCGAACAGAACCTTGAGCTGAGAATGCAAAGATACAATTTCTTAAAATTTAATTTATGAATTATGATTGGGTAGTTTTGTTACCAAACAGAACCTCCAAAGCTTGTCTTGAGAATCACCTACCGTTCGAGGAAAAAGTGAAATTTGTTTATAAATAATAATTTTGTATTGTTAATTTAAAATAAGTTTTTTTCTTTCTTATTTAGAGAGAAGAAAATTAATTTTTTTAAAACCAGTAAATCTTTCTCAAAATAATAATAATTGCCTTGGCTCAAAATCCACTTTATGTCATTTTTGGAGTTTTCTTATTTATCGTTCTTCATGTGTTAGTTGCATCTCTTGTTATCTTTTAACAATCTTCTTCTAGTTATCACCATTTCACATTTCTTTCTTTCCAAATGTTCTATTCATTCTTTTAATATTCACTCTCTATATTTTATTAATTATTTTACTACTTAGTCATACAAAATCAACTAAAATTTAAAAAAAAAATACATTTAAATTTTATCGCACCCCTGATAGGTCGTTATATTTAGCACCTTATTGATTAGAAGAGGATCCTCACTCTAATCAATAAATTAGTTTTTATTTTTTGTTTATAACCAGAAAATACACGATCAAGCATTAAAAATATAGGTCGACGTGGGGCGGGGCAAGTCCATTGTTTCATAGTCGGCAAGGAGACGCGTATGAACCGAGAAAGCAAATGTAGTAGACACTCCAAGAATTGATGAGAAATGCTCGAAGGTTTTATTGGGTGACTTTTCTTTGGAGGAAGGGTGTTTTAGGAATTTGAGGATCGGCTAATCATTGTGTTGAGCTGGACAGATGTCCTTTTACAGTGAGCGAATCCGGTTCTCATGTTTTTGTCACACGTCTAATAGCCTCAACTTTTTCTGACTTGCATTGCATCTAATTATTTGCTTTTATGCCTCCTACATTTATTTGCATTTTTCTTTTATTTCAAATGTCAATAATAACAAGTTAAAAGAGACACGACTATTAAATTTTATAATTTGTTTTGATTGCAAAAATACGTAATATTTTAATAGTGGCTGTAAATTTGATGCGTGTATTCTATTTAGTGAGCAGGTGAAATCCACACTCGTATGACATGTTGATACGATGAATTGAATAGTATAAAATATAATGAATAAGGAATTTAAGTTCAATATTATTTGTTACATTGTTGAGTTATTTTTAAACGTGCATTTATTATTTGGGTTGCTTTTATTAGAAAAATATCTTAGATAAAGTTAAGTTTCTTTGTTCCCATTATTTTTTATTAGAAGTAATATGTGCACTATAAAGACTTTATACTCATATTACACATTTATTTATATTGATATATAATTTTTTTGTTAACAGGGTGTTAAGAGTCATTCAACCTTTTACGCCCAAACTGCAACCAAAAAAATTGCGATAATTAAATATAACGTGGCCAACCAAACCAAACCAAACCAAACAGTGATGCTTACGTCACATATCATCACCTCCACGTGTCAGTTAATGTCCCCAACCGCCTCCCTGCCGAAGTCAGTTGTCTGTCTTTACCTTTTCTCTACCTTCAAAGCAAAACAAAATCCCACCGACACTTTCAGACCACAAGATTAACCACTGTACACGTGTCAGTTTCTGAGCCGTCAAACTGATGGTATAATATTCTTCACAGTCGTATTCCGACAGAGACGGTACAACCCACTTTCGTGTGAATAAATAAAGAATAATAGTTAGCCCCACGGATATGACGATATGGTAAAGTAGATGGATTCTATGAGGAGTATCGGAAGTTCGAATCCCGCGACAACTAAATGGTGACATTTATGTTAAAAGGCAGATGTTCTGTAGTAGCAAAGTTGAGGTGGGTTTTGTCACCCCTTCGGGGGTTCCATCCGCACTTCCCAAAAGGGAGATTCATATGGAGGAGAACCGTTTCCACAATGTCTGGTTCAAGTGTGTATAAAATGTATCCGTATCTGAATTTACGCGGATGACGAACAAGGAGGAAAGACCGTCATTCCTCAGAATTAGTAAACTCGGACATTTGAGTCATAAGAAAAAATAAATGAGTAAAGAATAATAGTTTAGTGTAATAGGGCGGTAAAGAATAATAGTTTAGTGTAATAGGGCGGTCGTGTTGTGGACAATTTGTAATGTATTTGTATTTGGTCAATATTTTTTTTTTTTCAAATTTCTCGTGTGAGACAGTGTACCGACAGTTTGCACAATAAATTAGAATATATATTAGAATTGTTTTATGTCAAGTGGTTTATGCAAATACTGTGGGATATACTGTTTCCTTTGACATTCACACACCATATTTTGAAACCCTCTCCTTTCTTGTTTTCTTTTGTTTGGAGATGGTTGGCCTAACTAGGGTTTATATGATATTTTGAGTATGGTGGACCTGAACATAATTGAACAATAGTAGAAAGTCGAGGTTTATACGGAGATTTGAAAAAGAGATCTAAAAAAGTGATGTATGTCCAGTTTAATATTTCAATGAACCTTTTGTACGTAGTTATTTCTTAAGGAGAAAAAGTCACACTCATATTTTCTCTGTCTCTTCGATTGCGAGTTTAATTCGGTATATAATTATACATGAAAACAAAGGGCCAACAGCCAAAGAAAATGAACATTCAACAGCTGAAGGGTGACCAAATTCTTGTACTTAAAGGGAAGGCCATGGTATGTGTCAAGTTAGTAGGTCTTTTTCATGCAAATCTTAAGTTGATTTCTTTAACAAACTTAACATTTAAACATAAATAATGATTTAAAATGCTTCCCGAATAATTTACGATTTATGATTATAAGTAAGTTTTTTAAAATAAGAATATGTTTTAGATGGAAAAAAATGAACGGGGTATTAGTATGAAATCTAACTCTAGTTGGCAACAGTGGTGCGGAGTGATGATGGGTTAGGCGATGGTATTCGGTTCAAAAAGAAGATATTTTCATTTTTTTACCCCTCTTCTTTTTTATTTACTCTGTTTCCCCTTCAATTTTCAAAGTAGTATAGATGGATTGACCAAAATACCCATTGAAAAGAGCCTGCTCAAGTCACGTGACAAACAAAATTTGTACACATAATTCAAAGTTAATTAGAATTTGAACGCATGAATTTATCATAATTTTTTATATAATAATCGGAGGGAGAAGAAGGTTTAAGAAAGTCAAGTTGTCGTGTGATGGCTAGTAGAAATATGATTTGGTCCAACCTTTTTCTTAGAAGTACTTGCAAAGAATGTGATGATAACCTTTGTGTCTAAAGACTTGCATATTTGATGATATTATTATATCTAACACATGCCAACTCTTTTCATTTGTTGCATTTTGTAGTTTTATCTTTCTTACTCTATTCCATTGGTATTTAATTGTTGTACTATTACATTACCCCTGTAACTAAGAGGGTGTTTGAAACCCATTTTTTGGAGAATGAAATTTTTAGAATAGTGATTGATGGGAGATTATGTGATGGAAAAGTTATGAAAAGTTTTAGATTTGTGTGTAATATTATTTTATTGGAAGAATATGTGGTTGAAATGAAGAGAGAGAAAAAAATAAGAATGAGAATGAGAATTAGATAAAAATGGGTGTCAAACAGGGCCTAAGTAAAAAGAATTCATCAATCTTGGGATAAGACATGTCCTTTATCTATGTCATTTCCTTGTCTGTGAGCACCATTCTACGTTCCATCCATGGGCGGACCTAAGGAAGTCCGGGGGTAGGTGCACCCCCATTTTTGAGATTTTTTTTTTTTTATAAAATTGTGTGGTATCGATTGAAATCTAAATTTTAATTTAAATCAAAGTTAACAATTAATTTTAATAACATATTTCATGGAATTCACATCTGTTTAACTTTTATCAAAATTTACTAAAAATTTGATTTTAATCTTTATCAAAATTACAATAAATGTAAATTTCGATAATATGCTAATTTTAAAAATTCTCCGACGATCGTACGCTAATCGAATCTACAAATTGCTTATATCATCTCAAAACTTATTTCGATAACTATATTATGGGCATATCGAATAGTCCAAATAGATATCGAAAATAGTTAAAAATACGTTAAACGTGAGTCTTAAAAAAGATGTCTAACTCGTTTTTTTAAAAAAAATCAATTATTTCATTAACATTTATTATTTTTGTGATACAAATTTCTCAATATAATTTTCATCATTTTATTATAAAATTTTATATGGAATATGACATCAAAAATTTTCGAAATTTTACATCCGAAATAGTCATATCCCATATAGGTTTTCGGATGTAAAATTACATGGCGTATGATTTTTTTGGATGTAAATTTTCGATTGTAAAATTTCTCCCAACTTCTTTGCAAGTTCGATTATGCCCCCTAACTTTTAAGGTCTGCGTCCGCCCCTGGTTCCATCGTTTTTATGTATCGATCATTGAATATTCTATTTAATGACAACACTACTGCAAAGACCGTGCATGTTGCTACGGCAACTAAGTAACTCCATCTTAATTTGCCTAGTATTTGAGTCCATCTGTAAGTGAAGTGACTTGTGAAATTGGCAATGTTACTCTTCAACATAATCTATTGGTTATGGATCGTTAAGTTGTGGTTCAACTTGTTAGGTTTTTAGTATTGACGATTCTATGGACAAAATGACTAATTTGTAACGTGTTGTAAAAATCAATGATCTATGGTACAATTTGTATAAATTGGATTATGAGGTCTAGGGTTCAAGCATCAAAAGAGGAGAAACGTGGCACCGTATTTTCGCTAGCTTCTCGCCCAGTTGACGCTCAAACGACAAAAACAGAATGCACGCCGTCCGCTTATCGCAGAGCTCTCGCTCTAGCAACAGGTCGATCCGGAAAACCCTAATTTGTTGTTTTCAAGTATTTATTATTATTTTTTTTTTGTCCATTCAACCTAATTACCATCTCCTATAAATACCTAAACATATGCACGAATTGTGGTGTGGTTGTTCATTGTGCTTATTCTCTAAACACGTTCATATTATTTTTGAAAATCCAAGAGCCTATTCATACATTGATTCCATGTTTTCTTCTTGAGATCATACAACCACATATTTGGAAAAAAACATCAAACTCATTGAATCCAAACATCACTTACTTCCTATTGGTCATAGGAATGTACTTCTCAATTGAATTTCAGAGGTTGTTAGAGGTTGAGAGAAGTTAGACTATAAGCGCAGGAAGAGCACAGGGCCTTGAAGTTGGTTCTTAGAATTCCACTTGAAATAGACAATTGCAGAAGATCTTGGAGCAAACCTTGGAGTTAGCAGGAAATAGATCGAGAAGTCTAATGAAGTTGGCTAGATAGCATCTGACTATATCTCACTCTGTATTGTCTACAGTTGAGGTAACTAGCTTGGTCCCGAAGTTTTTACTCTAGTTGGATTTCTCTGTCATCAATATTGTGTTATTTACTGCTTTCCTTGTTATTGTGGTAATTCAACATAGGATAATTGGATTCGCATGCTTAATCGTCTAGAAACAATTAAAAGTGATTTGTTGCTTTTGATTGATTAATTTCGCACGCAGGGTCACAGCTAAAAACGGATAAGTAATAAAAAAACCGTTAGATTGGTCATCCGTGAATTGTTAAGTGGTATCATGTGCGACACTCGATTTTTCACAACTCCAATGACTTCCATAGGGATTTAATCTTTCTTAGTACACCACGATTACAATAATCGACACAAAAACGCAAAGCTCCCGGGCCAAATAAAAAAAATAACAATAGAATTCAAAGATTTTAAGTAAGAAACAACTCGATTCTTGTTTCATCTCCTTGACGCAGATCACCAACTTGTACACGATTAGTAAGATTAGCTAATTTCAATTTAAAGATTTGAAATAATTAATTAATTCTTCAAATGACATATATTTAAAGACATGATAAACCAACTAAAACTTCAGGAATTGTGACGAATTACATAACCAACATCGCACTACTTGTTAAAGATCTTATGCCCGAAATTGACCTACAATACATTTTTGGCACTTTGATCTATCAAGCTTCTTAATAAATGAGCAGATGTCAATGTGCAACGTATCCTGCTGTCAAAAACTTTGTAGGCGTAGATAAGTTATGAATAAGTAAATAGTGTTTGTGAATTTATAAATGATTTAATTTTATAAATATATATAAATGAGTTATGAATAAGTAAATACTGTTTGTGAATTAAATTATTTGTGTAATTAAAAAAATAAAAAAATAAACCATATAAAGTTCCAGCTAGGACATAGTTAATTTATTGATGTCAATACTATTTGAGTCAAAGGAGCTATTTTGATAACCCCGATTAAATAAAATAAAGTCAACAGTTAATATTTTGTGGACTCACAAGTTGCTTTTAACCATTGACCAACCCAATGGAACAAATCTGACAACACCTTGAATGTTTATTATGTAATACTTATGATTAAACAATATGATAAATTACATTTTAATTTTTTAATTTTGTTATGTTTTGTGCAGCTTATCTTGGTGAAGAGAGGAAAAATTGAGGTCAAAACCTAACAAAGCTAATATATATGTCTATATGGGCTGACAGTTCAATAGACAATAATGTAGATGAATTTCTTGCCATAGGATAAATTAATGTTTGGATCCATTATGATCAAGACAGGTCAAGATCGATTATTGTTGATCAACTAGACAATTCAATAGATGATGATGTAAATGGATTTCTTGCCTTAGGATAAATTAAAGTTTGAACCCATTACGATCGAGTTAAGACTGAATATTGTTGATCAATTTAAAAGGCGTCGTCAGATCAAGATAATCGATAAAAGAGAGAAAGTGTTCTCGACCATCACAATTATATATGACCACACATAGCATGAACAATTAAGTGAGAGATCGTACGCTTGGACCTAGAACCAACCGACTCACGAGTTGTTTCAGACTAGTTTCTATTGCGCCTAGCCTAAATATGGACTCACCTAATGTCTTAGGCAACTGATCCCATGAACTTCAACATTGTGTATTGATGAGTGTTCTACACTCATGATATTTATGTCACTTAATTCGTTATTTTGTGATTCTTGAGAGAGTTTTAGAGTGTTTTTATGTGTGTTTTGATGTTGTGATGTAGGTTGATGAGATTGAAGAAAATAAACAAAAGTTGGAAAGGAAATGGCTAAATTGTAAGAGATCTAAAGTTCGGGGACTAAAGTGCAAATATTGAAAAGTTATACCGAACCTCACGATGAAGATTTGAGAGTGATCGGAGCCAATTGGATGAAGAAAGATGTCAAAGGGATCAAATTTAGTCAAAATATGATCACAAATCAATTTACAACCGAAAAGTTTTGCTCCAGATTTTTAGTCTCATATTGAGACTCATTTTTGGCATAGTGAACGATTGAATTGGAGAATGATGTCTGAAGCAAAGTTGTAGGCCTTTGAGTTAGCTTTCCAACGCAACTTGAATCATCTCAATCGGATATCAGGAGAAAGAGTTATATTAAAAATACTGAAAGAAACGTAAACTGAATTTCAGCGAACCGGGCGCCTTGGCGCCCACAATGCTGAAAATCAGTAGACTACGCGGCGCCCAGGCGCCCAATCTGAGCGCCCGGGCGCCCGATACCGAGAAAGAGAAAAAATGGAAATTTTAAAAGATTTTCGGCCCGGTCCAACCCTATTTCGTCTTGCAACTTGTGGACACTCTAAATACCATCATAAAGACCTAATTTTAGAGGTTGGAGAAGGAGGAAAAAGATACAAAACGGCTAATTCTTCAAGGACAATAAAAAGAAGGGTTTGAAGAAATCAAGTGAAGAAAGGGTGGAAACATCAAAGGGGACTTCGATCAACACTCCAAAAAGAGTTTTTCTTACCTCCTCCTTTATGTTTTTCATTGTAGATTGTTTAGATTTTATGAATTTATTCATGAACTAAATAATTTAGCTAGGGTTTGATGTAGCCACTTGAGATTATGATTTGATGAATTTATAATTACTTCTTTTGGATTTCCCACATGTATTTAATTGTGTCATGAATTTAATGCTTTCAATTACCTGATCAATAATTGAATGAATAGATGCTAGTCAATTCCGGCACTCGAGAGAGGGGAATTTAGGCGTGATCATAGGATTGACGCAACGCAGGTTTTATGGGTTTCGAGAGAAAGTGTAAAATCTATGAAGCTTACTTCACAAAAGAATCGGGACTTTGATAAATTCTAGGCTTTAATTCGGAATAGAGATATTGGGATTGAATTGTAGGATTAATTTCTAGCCGGCACTCGAGAGAGGGGAGAGAAATACAATTGGATTCTTGCTTTTAAATATTGGAACATTAATTGGATAATTTGATATCATTGAATCATAATTGAAAGTTGGTGAAATCATTCCCTAGGCTTCTTCATTTTGATAATTTATATTCCTCAATTTTGTCTCAACCAATTTCATTACTTTAGTTTAAAACAATCAACCAATCATTCATCAATTGTCTAGATAAAATAGAAGTTGCATAATTATAGTACTTAGTGAAATTAAATTACAATCCCTGTGGGTTCGACATCCTAACTTTCATACTATATTACAAAACTTGACACCGTACACTTGCGGCATAAATTCACGTTATAGAAAACGCGTGACATGTACGCTCATCACAATACATATAGGAAAAAAAATCACATATCATGTGTAAAGTATAGGTCAAATCAAAACTCATACAATAAGTTTAAATTTTCAAAACGGTGATAACGAAATATTTTATTAATTAAATATATTAAAGTTACAATTATATAATTAATAGTCACAGTTACATACTTATAGATCACAATTTATTTATTTATCACATATTATCAAATTAATTGATTACAAATCACAAATTTTATAGGCCACAACTTATTTAACAGTCACATATTTTCAAATTTTTAGGTCACGTTATTTATTGGTCACGAATTTTGAGTCACAAATATTATGTATTGATCACAAAATATCCAATTTATTTGTCACAATCTCAAATAATTGGTCACATTATTTATTAGTCACAATCAATCAAATAATTGATCATAAACACCCACAACTACCGCACCCATTGCCACGACCACCACTGCCGAACAACATCGTTGCCCGCCATTGCCACTGCCAAAACATTGAAGCCACCGCCACTACCACTCCAAAAACCAAAAACAATGCCTCACCCGCAATCAACCACCCATACCACCACCACCTGTACTACCGCACCGCAACTACCACCCCAACAGGAAAAAAAAATCCCCAAACCTACAGCCGCCACCCCCACTACACCGCAACCGCAACCCCAACAAAAAAATCCCAAAACCTGCAACCTCTACACTCATCGCACCATTACCATAGCTTGTATTAACAAATCACCACCACCACGTTCTCAAATCCACCATTTTCTTCACCTCTACCACACCACAACCATCAACACAACACACAACAGATGAAGAGAGAACAGAAAGAATTCAAAGCGCGACACCGCTGCGCACGAAGCAGCAAAGATGCACACACATCGTCGCCGCTTTGTGCTCAGCGGTGATCAACGAAGCAATGGATGATCGTCTCTGCGCACGAAGCAGCGGTGATCCCATAGTGGCACCGCACTTCACAACTGCTTCAGACGACACTAGGCAGCGACGATGTGCCTGTCTCGCGTGGTGCTGCTGCTGCCGATCGCCGACGGAGGTGTGAGATAATGCATCATAATATATTGGTGTGAAATGAATTAGGGTTTGTTGCGTAGGTGGATTGATAGCGGTGGGTTAATTAATTTAATAATAATATTATTAATATTAAATATATATTATGATCTGATTTTTTATAAATAATTCTTAAACCTGACATAATTTAAGAGTTGTAATTTCCACATACAAATAATATTATGTTGAATTATTTCATTTAAAAGTATATCTTTAATGAAAAATATCCCGACCAGCATACAGTGTGCGTGTCAAAGACAATATGTAAATAAATAAAATGTATCTCCTTTCATAACAAATAACAACTTTTAACCTAAACATCACTTTGAGAACAATTTTCCATCTTAAGAATAAATATACCACATTTTATTCTGTACATGAAAATATGAGATAAATATCCACCCTCTCTCCCTTTAGATAGAAGTTCTCTATTTTCTTCTTTTGCAAATATAGGATCGCAGGTTTGCACGCTCAAAATTATCCAGAAACTTTTAGACCTTAAAAACCAACATAATTTCAGAAGCCCATTGTCGTGGGCCCAGGCCGAGTCCTGGTATTTTTCTTAAGACTGAACCAACCTCGAGTCACCAGAAAGTTGGGTTGTGTCAGGCCCAACAGCGCCTAGCCGACACCAATTCTCAGTTGGGAAAAATTCATAAATCCTACTTTAAGTATAGACTTTTCAAAAATAAGAAAATTTTTAAATTTCAGAAATCAAATATTTGACATATATATATATATATATATATATATATATATATATATATATATATATATATATATATACACCAAAGAGAGGGGGGGCGGTTGTGAAGGCTGTTAAACTGCTGTTGAAGAGCTGTTGTGGAAACTGCTGTATAAAAATATCCTACTCAGTACTCTTCTTAATCATGATATCTAATTCTTTTGATGAAATAATATCCCATTTTTACTCTTTTTTTTTTTTTTTTTTTTTTTTTGAAAAACTCGTCAAAAGAAAAAAAATGTCATCTGAGATATATGAACTTTGGCCTAACTCCACTCTTGTAAGGACACCACTGGCACTCCCTTAACAAGAATTCTTAAAAAAGAGATCCATTTCCCTCTTCTATGCATCTCCTAGCCTCTTAACTGGGCTTTATGCTTTGAGAGGTCACTCAGGACTTATTTTAAAAACAGTTTAAATTTAACTTGGAGTTAAGACATGCTCTTATCATATACTCAGCATGAAGCATAAAACTTTTTTACAAAATCATAAAAATTTATAAACATAAATTGTTCTTAAAAGATCTGGAACTAATATAAATTATTAGCACCATATCTTAGAACTATAAAACATACCTACTGGATTGATCCGTCAGTAGTTTTAACAAAATTTAAAACAATATATTTTTGTGGGATATTATAGTATCTAAGAATAAGAATGATTAAGAATTTCCCTTTCGGGAGGAAAAGGAAATTAGAACATTTTGTAAGAACAAAAGCTTGTATTGTATTTTTTTTTTTCCTGTGTGTGTTTACAAATGAAGAAATGGTCTCCTTAAATAGGAGAGAAAACGCGTTTTTCAAAAGTAAGGAATCTTTGCTTTTTCAAAACGTCAAAAAGAAAACAGTAAAAAGAAAACTAATCAAATCTTACTTTATCAAATAGTAAGATTCGTTACAAATTTTTCAAAAAGAAAACAGTAAAGATTCTTCTTTTCATACAAAAAATCACCGAAAAGTTGAGTCTTGTCTTGTCAATCACCAAAAATTTGCCAAGTGTCTCCTTTGCATCAAAATCTGGAAAATTCTTATCTTGTTTCATAATTATGTCTGCCAATGCTGTCCAAAGAGTCTCCTCCGTCGATCTGATCATCTGGATTATCATTTTCTTCTGAAAAATTGTCTTTGAAATCTTCCAAACCTTTTTCTTTTTCAACTTTCTTTTTGCCTTTATTTTTCTTTTTAAACTGTATCTTCTTTTTCTTTGTAGTACTTTGTTTAACTTGTTCTTTGCAATTCTTCAATCTTATCAAACATTTCTTGAATTCTTCTAATATCTGTCTGAAAAATTTGTTCTGGATCTTGAGACGATTGAAATGAGTCTGAGAAATTTACTGGTTGTTTCTGTTTAAGATCTATTGGACTAATAAGTCTAGTAGCAGAATTATCAGTCTGTTGTGTCTGATCTTCAAAAATCTTATTTTCTGTAACAGGATTTTCAGCCTGTTGAGTCTGATTAAATTGGAAAGTAGGAGAATCAACAGTCTCCTGAGTCTGTTGAGCTTTTGGTAAGCCCAGAACCATGAACGGATTTGATATGTCTTTACCAGCTTCCGTTTGAAATTTGGACTAGCTATAGACTTCTTGGGTTCTATAGTACCTGATTGTGTCTGAACAATTGGATTTAAAATCTTTAAATTAATAATTTCTTGTTCTAATTCAGAAATTTTCTTTTGTAAAGCTAATTTTTCTTGTTGTAAAACCTGATTGGACTCATTTAAAATTTTAAAATTTTTTGTCATACATTCACAATGCTCACAAAATTTTGAAACATAATCTAAAGGTTGATCTGAAACATTCTTTAAAGACGGTGCAACAAAATAATTTATTCCTAAAAATTTTCTACATTCTTCTAATGCTTCTGAAATTGAATAAAATCCTTTATAAAGAGGATTTGGGAAATTTTTAATACAATCTGAAACTTCTAACCAAGTATGATAAACTCCTGGAAGTCTACCTTGTAAAACAACATAACACTTAAATTTTTTATGATCTTGACTAAAATGTTCTGAAAGTGCATTTAAACATGCTAAAAAATATTTTTGATCTTTTGGATTCTTATTATAAGAAATCCATAAATTGTCTAAAATACATTTTTCTGATTTTGTAACTGAAATATGAGGAATTGTCTTAAAACTAATATTACTATTTGAAAAACAAAGTAATTCTATACTACCAAACCTTAACTTATCATGAGTCTGTATTATGTTTGTCTGAGAACTTGAACTGCCAACAATTGGCAATCCTGGTCTTGGTCCTCTGGGTCTCTGCATCTGCAAACAATCAGTCATAATCTTTATTTTTAATTATTCTACTTAAAATATCTGCTATCTGATTATTGCTACCTTTAATATGTTCAAAATTAATTATTAATCCAGTATTAGTAATTCTATCTATAAAATTTAACCATCTTCTTCGATTACTTCTTTTATTTTCTAATTTCATTTTATTAACAAAACTTACTATTGCCTCACAATCTGTTCTTAAAGTAATTTCTTTTTTAGAAATAATAAATAATTCAAAAGAGTCTAAAGCATAATTAACTGCAAGTAATTCTAAATCTATGCTACTTATATTACCTTTTTCTTTATAATTTCCACTATTGTATCTAACAATTTTTTCAAGATCTTTACCTGCATACTTATTGGGTTTTGCAATTAAAATTGCTCCCCATCCTGTTATACTTCCATCTGTTTCTATAATCAGATAATCTGTATCTAATGGCATATCTAATTTAGGTAATTCTTTTAATCTTTCTTTTATTTTTTGTACTAATTTAATATCTTCTATATTAAAATATCTTTGTCCTTTAGGAGATGTTTTTCCATATAATGGCCATGCCATCTTTCCTAAATCCTTAATAAAAGGTCTAGCATAATTTACTAATCCTAAAAATTTCTGTAATTGTTTAAGGTCTTCAAGCTTATCTGGGAATTCTAAAGCTTTCTGAGCTATATGATATTAACTCCTAAAAATTCTATATATTCTTTAAATAACATCATTTTTTTCTTATTTACAATTAAACCATGTTTTATAAATTCTGAAAAAAGAATTTGTAAATGACCTCTATGTTCTCTTTTATTTTTACTAAATACTAAAATATCATTAATATATACTATAATAAATTTACTATGTTTATTAAAAATATTTTCCATTTTTCTTTGAAATATACTAGGGGCATTCTTTAATCCAAAAGGCATAACTAACCACTCATAATGACCTTCTGGAGAAGTAAAAGCTGTCCATTCTATAGAATCTGGATGCATTTTTACTTGCCAAAATCCTGATTTTAAATCAAACTTGCTAAAAATATTACAGTCTTAAATTTTATTTATTAAAACAGTCTTATCTGGAATAGTATATGCATCATCTATTGTATTATCATTAAGTCTTTTATAATTTATAACCATTCTACTTTTTCCTCTAATTATTTCTGAATGTTTTCTAACTATAAAAGCTGCTGATCTATGTGGACTATCTGATTTTCTTATAACTCCTAATTTTAAAAGATCTTTAATATGCATCTTAAAATCTTCAGCATCTTGATTTGTAGTTTCAATACTTTTAGTCTTAATTATATATTCAGGATTTTTTATTTTTAATTCACATAAAACTTTATCTTTCTCCCAGTATTTTAAAACATTTTCTCCTAAGATTTCTAATTTTTCTAATTTATTTATCATATTTTCTATATCTTGTTCTGTTACTAATAAATCATATATTTTTTCAATTTCTACAAATTCTAAACATATTTCTCCTTCTTCCTTAAAATCTTTAAAATAATATTCTTCTTCTATTAAAAACTCTTCTTTTTCTACTAATTGACATTCTCTTTCTCTGCTACATTCACATTCTTTTTCTTCTTTAATCCCACCACGCTTCTCAGCAAACTCTGATGGAATAATCTTAGTATAAGTAGGTGCAGAAATTGTAAATTTTTGTAATTGCATAAAATCTTTACTAATCATTATACTTCCATTATCTTTTAATAAAAAGCTTAATCCTAAAATTAGATCTGTATTTAAAGATAATTCTCTTATCCAAACTGAGTCTTTAGGTAAACTATATTCTGTACTTCTACCGCAATTAGTCTCAAAACTAATTCTTCCTGGTTTTAAAATATCTTGATAACTATAAAAATTTCCATCCATTTGTTGAGCTTCTATGGGTTCCTTTGATTTTATTATATATTTTTCTGGTATGATTCTTTTATTAATTATACAATGACTACAACTTTGAATCTATCAAACCTAAACACATTATTTCATAATTTTCTATTCTAATATAACATTTTACTTTAATACTTTTTAATTTTTCTGAATTACAAAAAACTTGAACCAATTAAGTTCAGAATTATTTCTGAGTTTTCTCCTTTTTTAGAGGATTCCATTAATTCTAATTTTTGTAAAATATACATTTGCATATCTTCTAAATTTTCTATTCTTTTTCTTAATATTTTAATTTCTGACAATTCTATCTGAATTGAATTAATTTGCTTATCTTCTTCCAATTGTATTAAATTTTCTTGTAATAAACATTTTTTACATGCCTCTAAAAAACAATCTTTACATTTTACTCTTAATTTCTTACTAGGATACCATTTACATATATAACATGGTATGTTGTCTAAACCTGTTTCTGTTAACCAATTATGTTTACATTCTATATCCATTAATTCTAATTCTTCATCTGAATCTGATAGGTTTTTTAAATTTGAAAATTCTTGTATAAAATTTTCATAATCTGATTGTTCTTCTTGATTATTATTATTGTTAAAATCTTCTATTGAAACAATACTGTAAACTGATTCTTTATCTGAAATATACTCATCAATTTCTAATAAATCTTCATTTGTGCATTCTATAAGAGTACTTCTTTTATCATTATTATTTATCTTTTTAGGACAAGTTCTGGCTAAATGATCTATTCCTCCACAGACATAACAATTTAACTTATTAGGATAATTCCTTTCTGGTTTGAATTTTCTAACATGTCTGTTTTCATCTAAATATGGTTTTCTTCTATTAGACTTTCTTAAATAATATTTTTTCCTAATAGGCCTATCAAAATTTTTCCTATCATATTTTCTTTTACTTTTTTCTCTAAAATTATTTCCATAAGTTTGTGGTGTAAAGATATCTTTGCAAAATTTATAATCTGTCTTTTTTAATTGATTTTGAATTTGCAATTCAACACATTTATTTTCTAAACATTGCATTATAAATTGAATTCTATTTCCTATACTCCATAATTGATCTTGTCTTTCTATAACATTTTTATTTTCATTCCATCTTTTTGTTATTTCTAATCCTAAAGGGCCTGGTAATTTATGAAATAATTTATTACCTAATTCTTGATTAAAAGTATTTCCTGAGATAGATACTAAATAGTGATATTCATTTAAAAATTGTTTTACTTCTTTACCTTTAGTCCGTCTATTTAAACTAAGTTGTTCTAAATTTCTTATAGCCTTATGTTGAATTAATAACTGTCATGTATTAGGATCTGCTCCTGTTAATAATTCACGTATTTTACTAACAAAATTATAAGGATTGTTTCCTAATGCAACCAATGATTCAAATTCTGTCTGTTTATCTTTCTTAAAAGCTTCCCATGTAGCTTTAGCGCTTTCTCCTAAAAATGTTTCTAGATATCTATACATTTCTAATGGTTCCATATTATCTGCTAATCTAATATAATGACCTATTATTGTATTTTTCCATACTTCTATTATATTATCCCAAGTCTGAGGGTCATGTCGTAATATTTAATATTTGTGGTTTATGTCTTTATCGAAATTCTATTTTAGGTTCTAAAGGTCTAACTTTTCCTCTAACTGTATAATTTCTTTCATTATGATTATAATCTGTATAAGCAATTCTAGGAGGATAACCAGCTGTATATTGATATGTTTCTGGTTTAACTTGCATAACTTCATCTGCCAATTCTTTATAATTACTTATTTCTGAAATTTCTGACTTATTTTCAATTTCTTCTATATTAATTCCTACTCTTATATTTTGATAATTATCATAATATAAATATTCTTGTTCTCCTATTTGTTTATTTAAAAACAAATGATCTTCTAATCTTAAAAGTTCTGTAGGAGATAAAATCATTCCTAATTCTTTAGGATATAAAATTTTATCATCTATCTCTGTTTCTACTGTATTAAGAAAATGTTCTTGTTCTTGTTTTTCTTCATTAGTAATTATAGATCCTGAACAAGATTATAATAGATTTCAAACTCATGGTTTACAATTACTTAGTCCAGAAAATTTATATAATAGAGGTATTTTTGAATCAAGAACTCAATTTTTTCGACATACTAGAGAAATTTCAATTCAGTGTTTAGATGGCCAAGTAAGACAATTATCATTAATTTCGGAAGAATCTAAAAAAGAATTAAGAAAGAAGCATTATAAATTTATGCATTTAGGATTAATAGTTATAGGAATTAAAGGATTAATGAGAAAAAATTTAGGTAATAAAGTTTTATTAACTATTTATGATGAAAGAATTCAAAATATAGAAAAAAGTATGATAGCTAGTACGGAGATAGATATGAATAATAATCATGGAATTATATATTGTAATCCAGATTTTTTATTAACAATAAAAGATTTTTCAGAAAAAATTAAAATTGGTATTCAGACACATGGATATGAAGATGTAACTTCAGGAGAAAATTTATTAATAAGCATAGGATTTTTGGGAAGATGTAGTAATAATTCTCAAACAAGATATAAAGTTTATATAGATAAAGTTGTAAATTTAATGAGTAGTAAAGGAATAAAAATGATTAAACCTAAAACCTATGATTCAGAAATTTTAGCAGGATTAGAATGGGATTTAGATAAGTTTTTAGAAACTCAAGAAAAAGTTTTAACTCCTCAAGAAGTTATAACATATAAAGATTTATACGGAAGGACTAGTCTAAGATTTGGTAAATTTTAGTTACTTGTAAACTAGCAAATAAATAATCTATAGATTTACTTTTTTCAATAGAAATAAATTCTATTCCGTAATCTAAAATGTCTTCTATTTCTAATTTCCTTTTCCTCCCGAAAGGGAAATTCTTAATCATTCTTATTCTTAGATACTATAATATCCCACAAAAATATGTTGTTTTAAATTTTGTTAAAACTACTGACGGATCATTCCAGTAGGTATGTTTTATAGTTCTAAGATATGGTGCTAATAATTTATATTAGTTCCAGATCTTTTAAGAATAATTTATGTTTATAAATTTTTATGATTTTGTAAAAAAGTTTTATGCTTCATGCTGAGTATATGATAAGAGCATGTCTTAACTCCAAGTTAAATTTAAACTGTTTTTAAAATAAGTCCTGAGTGACCTCTCAAAGCATAAAGCCCAGTTAAGAGGCTAGGAGATGCATAGAAGAGGGAAAGGAATCTCTTTTTTAAGAATTCTTGTTAAGGGAATGTCAGTGGTGTCCTTACAAGAGTGGAGTTAGGCCAAAGTTCATATATCTCAGATGGCATTTTTTTTCTTTTGACGAGTTTTTCAAAAAAAAAAAAAAAAAAAAAAAAAAAGAGTAAAAATGGGATATTATTTCATCATATATATATATACCGTTATCCATCACATCAACATTTGAATTCAAATTTTCTATCTCTTGTGTGGGCATCAATAACGACTATATTTTTCATTCTCATTCTATAATAATTTGGCTCAAACACGGTTATATATATATTTAATTAGTCACATATTATTTTCGGTCACAAATCATAATTTTTGACGTCACAAATTATTTTACGGTCGCGGATCAAAATTTTATAGGTCACGGTTTATTTCATTGGTCACGTATTATCAAATTATTAGTCACAACTTACTTTTCGGTCACAAATCAAAAATTTTATAGGTCACAGATTAATTTTTCGATCATAACTCAATCAATTGTAAGTCACAGCTCGAATTTTAATGTCACAAATTATCCAATTTTAAGAGCCACAAGTGACTGGTCACATGTAAACTAATGGGTCACATACCACCATTACCTCCAATATCTCCACCACCACTTGCGACCACCCTCACACGGTGGTCGACGACGTCACCACCACCACCACCGATACGGCCACCAACAACCATCTCCACCGCCACCAGAAACCATCACCACCAAACATACCAATAACGAACAAACCACATCTTCAACTACAAAACCATCATCGCCGCCAGCTGCACCATGACACGACAACCACCTACAACAAAAAATGACAACCACCACTGTCGTTGCCGCCTGCACCACAAAACGATAACCACCAACAAACATCCCTATCCCACGTCGTCCCACCCACAACCACCGCCACCGCCACCGCCACCTCCACTGCACTACCACCACAAAACAGTCGCCACACAAACATTTGAATGGACAGTACCTGAAAAGCTCCGAAAAGTATTTTTTAAAAGCTCTGAAAAGCTCCACAAACATTTGAAAAGCTCCGAAAAGTATCTTTCAAAATTTTGAATGGATAGTACCTGAAACCCTAACCTTTGGCCACCATTAGTCTCAAACTTCGGCAATTGAAGCTGTCAGAGTCCGGCAGCAAGTTTCCTAACTGAGGCATTAACCCTAGCTCTCCTGCTACTTTTGCGACGAACTTCAGCTGACGATTTCTCCTCTTCAGTTGAAGCATCGTTGTCCTTATCTTCGTCAAATTTCCATTTGACTAAAGGGGTCTCGGGGCAGCTGTTCCTTTTCTCATATGAGACTCCAACTTCCTTCCTTAACTGAACTCCAACGAACTCGGCCACATCCGTCGATGCTCCATCAAGTCGCGGGTGACGGAGAGGGAAAGAAGTGAGAGAGTGAGAGAAGTGAATTTAGAATTTGATTTGGGATGAAATTAAAATATAATTTGTATATATATATATATATATATATATATATATATATATATATATATATATATATATATATATATATATATATATATTATCTGTATCTAATTAAAAATATCTGATTTTTGAAAATTAAAACTTGAAATTTGATTTTGAAAAATAAATCTTGAAAAGTAGAAAATTAGTTAATTTGCACTTCTCAGTTTTCATCTATAAACTTATTTTAAAATAACCTTTTTTCTCCTTATACTTGAAAGTTAACTTTTCAAGCTTTGGACAAATATGCTCGGTTAGGTCTATTTCTCAAATCAATAAATTGAATTAACAGTATGATTTAGTTTAAGAGTAATTATATTCACACCAAAATTTTTGTTTCTTACACCAAATTTTAATTCAATTAAAATCCTAATCTTCACTCTGTAAAGTCTTCATATTCCTAACTTTCTTTTTGATGCATTCTTATCATCGACATTTCATTAATTAACTCATCACATCTCTAATCATGGTTATTGTCCAAAAGTTCATTAGAAGGACACTTATTTTTCCATCATATTTTTAGAAAAAAACAATAAATGCAAAAGTGGGATAAATTATTTGTTCCTTAATTCAAATTATGTAAATATATTATTTTAAATACATCATCTTCAATGATGAGATGTTGTAATTATTTAAAAGTTAAAGACATGAATTGACGAAAAAAAATAAAGACATAAGTGTTACGAATGACCAAAAATTGAGAAACCTTAAGTATAATTAAAATGTAGTGCAACAAATAAAAAAATGTGGTGAAAATATAATTAGCCTTAGCTTCAAAAATTAAGGTAGTGTTTGATGCACCAAATTTGCCTAGGAAAATGGAAATGAAATTTCAACTTCCACAAAAGGTGGTGTTTGATGTACAAAATTTAGCCACCCAATTGTTTTCTTCCACACTACCACGCGCCCCTTTTCCATTTAATTCATGAAATAGTTTTCCCACCTTTTTAGTTGGAAAACTGAATTTCAGGTTTTTTTTTGTGGTAATGGAAACAAATTTTATAACCAATTGTAAAAAAAAAATCAGTTTCATAGACAATTTTAACGTAAAACAAAGTCAAATGAACACTAAATTTTGATAAAAAATGATTTTTAAGGAATTTTTTTTGTACTTTTTGACAATGGAAACAAATTTTATAACCAATTGTAAAAAAATTATCACTTTAATGGACAATTTCCATATAAAACAAAATCAAACGAACACAAAATTTAAAAAAATTTCTGGTGGAAAATTATACCAATAAAAAATACTTAATTAACAATTCCCTACAAAACAATTTTTAGACAATTACTTTCTCTAAAATTCATTTTCTTTCCACCTATTTTCCACTCTTATAATCAAACGAACACTAAAAGAAATTGACATTTTTTCTCCATAAAATAAAAAATGATATAGTTGAAATGAGCCAACTTCTTTTCGAGAGAAGCAAATGTCAAAAGAGATATTTAGTGCTTGTTTGGTAGGAATTTTCGGGGGAAGAGTTGATTTTTGAATAGTGATATGATGAGAAATGTGTGGTTGAAAAAGAAGAAAAATTATTGATGTGATGGAAAATATTATTTTATTGAAAAATGTGTGATTGAAAATAAGAATTGATTTACTGAAGAATTTGAGAATAAAAAACAAACATGTTATTAATCTATCCAGACTGCTTATGACATTTTAACGTGAGGTACTTCTTGCTCATCAAATTACGTATATAATTTTCATTAGAGACGAAGTGTTTTTAAGTCAAATTACTATATGACTTTTATACCTGCTGAAGTAGTATTTATTTATTTTTTGAATTTTTATGAGCAAGTGTGGTAAAATTAAAGGAATAAAAGATAAAAATAGAGAATAAATAGAGAGAAAAGTAGAGGGTCAAAACTCGGGTATCTATTTATAATAATCAATACCCATATTTATATGGTTCTAAACGAGAATCACAATTTAAATGAAATAGACACTTAAAACTAGATAAAATTTATTTATGTATGTTGATAAGACTACATAATCACCAATATTTACATTATAGTTTCACAACATTCCTATTTGATGACTACTTGCATAGTAATTATTTCATCGAAACATTGTTTGACAAAAAAATTCCAACGAATGAAAAAATAGTACAAATAATTTGGAGTAATGAAATGTTGTCTCGTTAAAGCACTGTCAAGAAAATTCAGTGAGACAAAACTTGATCGAAGGAAAAAGAGTACAGTCACCTCCTGATTTTAATTCTTGTATTAATTCATCGTTATCTTGTACGTCAATATTTTCAATATTGCAATTTCTGACAAGTATGTCTCATGTTTTATATAATCTTCAACTAACATCGTCTTCATACGAGATATGTATTATAATGATTCAAAAAATTTGTTCTTGTTGATCTATTTGGAAATCTCATACGTATAGGATTATTATATTCGAGGGTAAATGTTTTATATGATATAGACATTCATCACACAAAAAATATGTATCGTTAAAACTTTATTAGGAAAAATCATGTGGGAAAAATAAATGAAGGAAATGAGTATATTATTCTTTTAAATACGCCACAAAAGTTGCATCATCAATGCTAGTAGAACCCAATGGGACTATACTTTGGTCAGTAAAAAAATAGTACAACGTGTATTCACTCCCCCTCGTGATAATATTATTTGAATTATATGTTTCAAGCACAAAATATTTGAAGGATAATATTATTTGAATTATATGTTTCAAGCACAAAATACTTGAAGGATAATATTAATAGGCATGCCCAATGAGTTTGCAAAAATCAAATTTATTATATGCATATCAAATTTCATACGTTATCGACTAATAAAAAAGAGACTCATGATTACATTCACCACATGATAATTTATTTATTTACACAATTTTTCATGAAATTCATTATGTAAAGACTCTTACATTTCATATTACAACTTTATTTTTTCTATTTTCATTTCGCATAAGTACACATCTTTACGTATTTGGACTGTAGATTCAGAAATTTCAGATTTCTTTAGTAAATTCAATTTCCTAGGATTGCGTCCATTTGTTGGCCAATTATTTATTCGATTGATATACTTACACAAATTTATTTCGATTCCTTACTATTCATAATATGAAATACATCGTGAGTAAAAGTGTTATCAACATTTTTTTCTTTTTCGATTAGATTATTTTCTATACTAGCATAATTTATTGAGATATCTCAATTGTCAACATATCATGTACAAGAATCTCTTTTGGGGTTTTAAAACTTGTTACGTCTAAATACTCAACATAATATGAACATCTTTGTTAATTGCTCCATTTTTGTTTGGAGATTTTTTATATTATAATTAAATATCGTCACGTTTCAAATGTGCCATCAAATATTATATTAACTAATTGTGCTTTAGAATATTAATTCGAGTTGGAGCATTTAAAACTAACGTGTAAGAAATTATTGATCTCTTTGATCAATAAATGTATCTAAATGAATTGTCTTTCAAACTTTCGGTTCGAATAATCTTTTGTGAATATTTAAGTGATGCTGCATTTATACATTCAACTTCTTAATTTCCTTCCCCTAATGCTGAGATAATTCCCTAACACTAGTTTGAAATTAGGGTTCAAACTACGCATTTCTTATCAACATTCTTTAC
Source organism: Fraxinus americana (assembly GCA_035079005.1). Classification (NCBI taxonomy): domain Eukaryota; kingdom Viridiplantae; phylum Streptophyta; class Magnoliopsida; order Lamiales; family Oleaceae; genus Fraxinus; species Fraxinus americana. Next base: position 33,097,967 of record CM068710.1, on the reverse strand, counting down.
TTTTCATCTTAGTACAATGTGGTGGATTAATTTTACATATATTCAACTATCAACTAATTAGATGAAGAAATCAAGTTCTTACCATAAGCTAATTATAATAGGAAGAACTTGATGTTTGCATGATGCACAATAATATTTCCTAAACAGAAATGAAAAGTACTCTGTTCTCAAATAAATTAATATTAACAGTGTTAAACCATTTATCGATATCTCAACTAACGCTTATCTAAATGATCAGAATTAGGATCATTAGCATTCACAAACACGCTTCTAAAAATTATGCTCACAATTTAAAATCTGAACATTACTTTCACAAACTTCAGGTTGGAAATACCATACAATTATCTAAAATATGTATCAAATCTATTAGATACAAATAATATCTAGATGGTCAACGTGGAGGATGATGAGACCACATTTATCACCTTGATTAAGTTTTAGAAATGTAGGGAAATCAATCTCAATTTTAGCTAGTAATGATCAATTTTTGATAAAGATGACAAATATTATATAGGAATTCATTGGATTGAAAGATCTTAGGTTTTTCATTGAATGTTTGAATTCTCAATTTTTCATCATTATTGATGAAGTGATGGTCTAACCAACATGCCAAACAATAAAATATAATAGTGATTGAACTTCTGGCTCAAAACAATATTTATCAAAATGGTCACTAAAGTTTAGTATAATGTACCAATTGAGAAGCACTATTAACTCTTCTGGAGATTAGAAATAATATTCTTTGGGAATATTGATATAAATAAACTATTACTCCTTTAAAAACAATTTAATTTAAATTGCAATTATCGATGATCAAAACAATATTTACATTGCAATGTCTAAATTGTGATTTTTAAAAAATAACCACATGATATTCTTATAGAATATTCATAAATATAATATTGTACTTATCTTAAAGCAGCACAATATTCTTAAAGATTTGTATAAATTAATTCAAACAATTTTGAAATATTCAAATGTTTGAATCGTGCATTCTAGAATAACAATAATATCATGCTCTTCGGAAGTAATAACATATTATTATTTAGAGTAATAAATTATGTAAGGATTTACTCTTTATGAGTAAAAATATAATTTATATTATTATGCTCTATGAGAGCAATTAAAATCTATCTAGAATATTTAGGAGAATTATAATGTGCTACTTCGAAAGCATGTTATATTTTACTATCACCCTTCAAGAGAAATATATCAATATTTTTCTAAAATATTGAAAATTATAATTAATGCTCTTCGGGAGCAAGTAATATTCTTACGAAATATTAATCATAATGTCGTACAACTTAAGGGACAATAATGGATTATTATTTTGAAACATTAGCTCTTTAGGAGCCATATATTTGCTTCTTTAAGAGTAATATGTCAATATTCTTATGGAGTATTGAAAATTATAATTTGTGTCCTTACTCAAAAATCATACATCACGCCCTTCTGAAGCAATTAATATTTGTTTAGAATATTAATAATGTTGTGCTACTTTAAGAGCATAAAAAATTTACTTATTAAAAAATATTAACTTTTCAGGAGCAACAACATGAAAGTTTATAAATGAGCATAAAAATTATTTAATCATGCTGTGATGTGATAATAACAAATTATATATATAAATACCATAAAATAAGACTTAATCAATTTATATAATCACATTTTTTCCCATAGTAATATAATAATTTATATCGTTAGTTCCATCACATAATCACAATTCACAAGACAATGTTTACTAAAATTCATTATGCTATTGAAATTAATATAAAATATTACTTTTAATAATTGACGTGCATAATGAGATGTAAAGAAATTCAATGAAATATGTATCAACACTTACAGAATAATTTTTCTACACAAACCCCATGCAACTAAATTCTAATAGAGGAAAGAAATTATTAAGTTACAAGACGTGCAAATTCTGTCATAATATTCAAGTAATGTCAAACATAGGGGATTTTAAAAATTGAGTGCAAGACATGGAATATTCTAATTGAGTGCAGATTTGTGAATTTGGGTGCAGAAACGTGTAATATTAAAAAAATCACAATGTGCAATTAGATAAAAACTTTGGTGCAGAGAGTGTCGATTGCTAATTTTTTTTTCTAAGAAAAATAGTAGTTAGATAAAAGCACTTGTGCTGGTAACATGTTATAAAATTAAAAGAATAAAAGAGAAATATAAAGAATAAATAGAGAGAAAAGTAGAGAGTCAAAACTCAAGTGTATATTTTATTGTTAATCAAAATCCGTATTTATAGGGTTCAAAATGAGAGTTACGATTAGAATGAAATAAACCTTCTAAAGTAGGACCTTGTTTGATCCCTATTTTTTTAAAATACAATTTTCTCTCTTCTTCTCAACCAATTCTTCAATAAAATAATATTACAGCAACAAAAAAAACTTTTCTTTCATTTTTAACCATGCATTATTCATCAGTCTACTATTTCAAAATGCATTCTACTTAAAAATGAGGTTCAAACAAGCCCTGATAAGATTTGTTTATGCATGATGAAAAGATTACATAATTATCAATATTTATCTTATAGTTTTATAACAAGTAATATCTTATTAATAAAGTATGTATATCCTCTACATATATAAAAGATGAGGATTTTTGGCACTGTTCCTAAGCCATTTGGCCACGGAAGCCGAGTCATATTTCGAGTTAGCCGACTAGCCGAGCCATATTTCTTTTTTTCTTTTTTTTTTCCTTCCCCTCGTAGTTTTCTCTCCTGACACACGCAACTCTCCCATTTTCCCCTCTCATTCGATCTTCTCTCCCTCAATCGAGCTTCCGCCTTCCCTTTGAAACCCTAAAATCAACAAAATATCACAGAAAATGCTGGGACCGAAGCTAAGTGAAGATTTGGTGCTGGTGATGCTGACGACGTCGGTGGCGGTTATCGTAGGATTTTTTATTTTTATGTGGAAGAGATCGAGCGATGGGAGCAGCGAGGGGTGTGCGGTCGTGGTTCTCAAGCCGGTGCCGTCAAATCTTAATACCAACAAGAACAAGTGCTCCGATGGTGCGCAAGTTTTTATTTTTTTCCTATTTCTTTCAATATGCGAATTCTAGGCAATTTTAGTGGAGTTTGTGGCTATCCAGTTTCTTCCTTTTGTGTAGATTTCTAGAATTATTTGCTATTTTTTGTCTTTGGTTTTGCCACTGGTGATACGAATAACTGATTTGTGGGATTAGGACAATCATCAATTCACACTCACAGCCAAATCGGTTTGCCAATTCCACCGTCACCACGCCGCTAGGTAGGTTATCTCGCGCTTTCCCCGGCAAGGAGGCACTGACCGTGTCTCCATGAGCAACGGAGACACGGGATGGTGGTGTCTCCGTGAGCAACGGAGACAACGTTTCTCCTTGTGCGCACACGGTATCTGAGACAATTTTTTTTTTCTTCTTCTTCTTCAGTGGTGACAATAACGTTTATTTTTTTTAAGGTAGTAGAAATCAAAGCTTGAAGACGTAAGTATTCTTTGATTGTCTTTTGTTCTGAGTTTTCGTGGTGATTTTTGTTTTCGTATAGATATTTTAGATACTGGCTTGATTTATTTCATAATTATGTGATTTCATTTGTATAATTGAGGTGCTCTTGCTGCAGTTTTCTCTCTGTCAATTCTTCTGGGATTTGAGGGTTCAATTTTGTCGAGGAATTAAAATTAAAGAAACCAAAAACACTTGCAAAAGGAGATGAGTTGCTTTTCTTGTATGACCCCTCGACTTAAGCATGAGAGGGGGTTACGAAGAAGATATGACCCCTAAATCCATTGGTTCTTCAGGTTCATTTTTCTCTCTCAGTTTATTTATTTGTACAGAATTAGTTTTTCAATAATTGTTCTTCTACAATGTGCTTAATTATTTTATGTATTTTTATGTTTGTTTCATTACTATCAATCATGCTTGGATATGCAGTTGGTGTGATGGCAATTACGGAAAAAGCAAATTTTAGTGACAATATAAGATGATAAATAGTTTAAAAGTTTGACATATGATGAAATTGTAATGTGTCATTTTGAATCTTTGTTGAATCAATGTGCTTGCAATAACTTTTCAAGTGCAAGCTTGAAAAAGATTACAATGAGTACCCAAGTCTATGACAAGTGACATAAATATGCAATTGCAACTTGCACTCTATTTATTCCGGGATACATTTGTTAAGGAATTCGTAGTACTAAAAGAATGATGACAGTGAGACTATAAATTTCATCTGCTTTAAGTCGCTATGCCTCTCATAAGTGTCAGCTAAATTAGATTTATTTAGATGTTATATTGTCTTTTGGCTTTCTAATTCATGTGAAATTGTTGTACAGTTCATTCCAATTGCTTGGTTGATGCTGTGACATATTTTTTTATTGTATGCAGGACATCAGACAAATGTACTTCTCTAATATTCTCCCAAGTGTTTTCTAGCTCTCTCTAACTTTACAAAAAGCAGCAGCAATAATTCATTTACTTCAATTGAAGACGAGCTACAAATTGCAATTACATGATTTGATTGTTATTGTTGTTTGAATTCGGTTTTTAGTTGAGTTTTTGATATGGTTTTTGCTTTTTTTGATCATCGCCACGGTAGGAAGTATTTGTCTTTTGATGGTTCTGTTGGTTTACTGATTTAAATCTTCTTTGTGAAGATGAGCACACATTCTGACATAGGTAAAAGAAAGGGAATCCGAAATGAGGACAAGCAGGTGAGTAATATAATTAGCTGCACTTCTGTTGATATCTATATGCTTTCATTGTCTCATGCAGCTATTAGGAAGATCTTCTAGAGGCTGATTGGGCATGGTAATTATGAGTAGTTCAGTGGCTTGGGCATTGAGTTTCATCTTAGAATCATGAATACAGGACACAAAACATGACACGCTAATGCTTAAAGAGAAACAGTTATGGAAAGGAAAGAGGGAACTAACTTCATTTAGCTAAATTTTGGCGCAAAATTTTTCATCCTGCTCAGTTTGAAGATGGAAGGAACCATTAATTTGTCAGGATACTACAGTTTGTTCTATCTCTGCTCTGCTATTTGGTGAAACTATTTATTTAACTTAAAGCTTTTGCACCAGTGATCAGGGCGGCCATTGGAATACTAAATCTTGCTACAGTCTTACCTCAGGTAGTTTATTGTCTTTATTGCTGGTTTCCTATTTTGATTGATTATGAATGTTGAATAGGCTTCGGCCAACTAATGTAAATGATAACTAAACAAAATATAGCCATTTCATTTGAGTTGGCTTCATTGTTTGTGCTTTTTGTGTATCGTTGTTCCATTTCCTTTAGCCCTATTGCTTTTGTGTTTGATTTTTTTCTCTCTGTCTTTGTTCCAGTGCAGGATTGCAGTTTAATAGGAGTAGAAATGGGGAGGAACGTTTTTACAGCGTCGCGAGGGCTTGTCGGTGATATTGCTATTAATTATTTCATGCCTGATCCAAGAAAGTTAACATTCCCGAGGTTGTTCCCGGTTTCCGTCCATGACTATTCAACTCAAAGGCCGAGTTCTAACGAGTCATTCGCCCGAGTGATCGAAATCGAGATCCAGTGTACCCGGACGACGACGGTGACGAAGTTTTATTTCTTTTATCTATTTAATATCTTTATGTAATAACTTGTTTTTGTTATGTGTATATTTTGCAGGCAAATGGTGGAAAATAAGGGGATGATGTATCTAGAAAAGGTGTGAAAGTTTTTTTTTCTTTTCTTTTCTTTTCTTCAGGTGTAAAATCTTTTTTGCTCAGATAACTTAAAATTTTGGTTTTTGTCAAAATCTAAAATACTTGTGAATAAGAGTGCTATTAGATTACTCATCACTCATCAAAGATGAAAATGATAAAGCTGTTCCATGTTCTTCTTCATTTGAATATTTTTTTAAGTTCTAATTTCTGATCCTTGTTGCTTATCTTGATTTTAGAAAAACTTATGGTAGGTTCTAATTTATAGCTTATCTTGATTTTGGAGAAGAGGAAGATGAACCAAACCTTGCTTCCCAATAGTAGTACACTGCTTCACTTGCTTGAAATTCCTCGACTTATGGTAATGTAATTTGTATGTTTGACATTTTATTTCATCATTTTATTTCCATCTGCCCCGTTTTCCTTTGAGCAATTTCTTCTGCTTAAGAAAACAGATTTTCCCCACTGGGATGATACGGATATCGACTTTAAGGTGGATGAAGGAGGAGGTGACTCCATTAATGTTGCGACTACTCCAGCCTCCCCTTCTCTTTCAAATATGTAGCGGCAATGAAGACTACTCCATCCTCCCCTTCTTGGGTTTATTTGATTGGTAGAATGTGTACAATCGTATGTTTCATTACGCATTTTAACTTTTTTAGCTTAATAATGATTGCATGCAAATTATTATGATTTTTGTTCTTAGATACCGTTTGGTTAAAATCATTTTAGGTTTTTGATACTTGGATAGCTGAATTCTTTATTCTAAGTTTTTAGTTTATGTGGATTTTACATATTCAGATTTTGTTGCAACTAGGGAGGAGCTGGTAAAGGAGTCTATTGAACAGGGAACCAACTTGGTTTCTTTTGTTTCCATTACCAAGCTCACTTTTCTGAATTTTGTAGGACATTAAAGTGGAAGTTAACTTGGGCGCAACTCAGAAATCTCTGCCTGTGGATGCCTCATCAATTTATGGTCAGGCAGTTCTTCAACCAAAGTCTGGACTTGGTGGTGCATGTCACTCTGAAGGAATATGTTCGTTTATACATTTTCTTGCTCCTTGCAATACATTAATAAATAATTTGGTTAGACACATGCTAATTATATCAAGTGTCTATCTCTATGTTTCCCCCTTGGTCTATTCATTTTAGGTTATGTCAGCTTTTTCACAAATTGAAAGTTTCTCTTTTCAAATGAAACGGAGACTTTGGAAATGTGTTTTTGTGACATTAATGTGACATCTCCATCAATATGTTTGTCTATGGAGATGATGGAAATGAGAAGTCCAAAGTTATGGCAGATTCCATGAACCCTAATTTTGTAAACTTGTCGTTCGTGACAGAAAGGAGTAATCTGCAAAGAGGTATTGTTATTATTTTTCAAGCTACGCAACATAGAAAATTGTGACAGCCTACTTATTAGAAAGAAAGATAGGACAAATTTTAGCCACTTTTAATAGGGTATGTCTAAAAAGATGAGGAAAAAGCATAAATAGCTAGAATTTCTCTTACGACATAAATATTTTATTCAGATGTTATACGTCATATAGTTCTTCTATTTTTTTCTCTAGAAACAGTAATTATTTTCATTAGTTTAATGACATTTTGATTGATTGATTGATTTCATTTTCTGGTGTTGCTTCTAATGCACATGCAGAAACGTGTGTAAATTTGCCAATCTTGATGAATCTTCTTTTTGCATGGCTATGGAAAATGTCCTTGTGATGAATGGTTTGGAATGTAAGATGGCATCCAACTCATCCACAATCTCTGCTTTACATCCTCCATCTGTATTTCACTCATATTTTTCCTTAGCCATGTGAGTTTTATGATGGATGTTAATAATTTGATGGAAGATATGAAGATCTTTCGTGCACTTCAAGATTGTCTTTTGAGGTCTTTTTGGTGATTCCAAAATCCTTTGTTAGGTTTCTTACCCTTATTTTTAGATTTTTCTTGTCATTCAATTTTAAATTAATTAATTGTTTTCCTATCTGAGTGACATTAACATGATCTAATTCACAATTCAGTGTTAAGATAATCCATAATTATGCTTATATTGCAACAGTATGAAGTTAATTAATAAGACTTCCTTGTGAAGTAGACCTAATATGGTGCTCTCTATTCCATTTAATTTTAGTAGATTACAACTTTCTCATCTACCTCATTTTGCTTATTCTTCTTTGCTTTTCTTCTCAATTATAATTGGTACAGTCTTAAAATGTCATATCTATCTTTATCTTCTTCCTTCAAAAATTTATATACTTCAAATAATACACTGTGTTTTATGTTTCTATAGGTATTGTAAGTGTGGGATGTCTCATAATCCAGATGATGTCGTGGTGCAGTGTGAAGGGTGCAAGGGCTGGTATGCCATCTTGTTTTCTTGTTTATTGATTTTGGATTCTTTTTTAGTTTCTTGTTAATTTTAATGGGATTGTGTTAAGGTAATTGTGTGATACAAATTTTAATTTTATGTAACTCATCTTGTGGCTATCCTAGGACATTAGTTTCTATTTCTATTTCATTTTGATTTACATAAAATGTTCTATTTATCTTTGTACAACGAACATTTATTAAATTTTAAACTTTGCAATCTAAATATGGGACTTCAGTTTACTATAATTATGCCATATTCCTTTAATACTATTGCTGGAGAAGAACAATCATCAAATTGACATAGCATTTTCTAAGGAAGCAAAAGAAAACATTTTATATAGTACAAGAATTTTCATTACTTGAAACAATATCATGTTATTTTTTCCATTGTTCAATTCGGGAATTACAAAAATTCTAACGGTTATCGTGCAACGCACGATCCCCACTAGTATTATTAAAAATAAAGTAATTGACTATGCTCGTTTGAACTCTATTATTATTTAAAAACTCATTTTTTCTATAATTATTTTCAATCATACATATTTTCAATAAAATAATTTTGTACGTAAACTTAATTTTTTTTTTTTTTTTTGATTTTTTAACTTTACATTTTTTAAAAAAATTATCATTACAAAACTCATCTTTATAAAAAATAGGGCTCAAACGGATACTGTAATCTAAAACCACGACTCTTTCTTTACTACCTACTTGACTCTCAAGTCGCCGGCATTAGTCATTACTACACGAGAAACCGACTGTATTCCTGTAAATCCATGACGAGCACAGAAGAATAACTCCGTCTTAACCGAATATTATTAAATTCAGAAACCAATATGATCTCGCCACGTAATACATGAAACCTGGTGACCTTCAGTGCTCCTATAGCCACTGACACGTGTCCAAAAATCTATTGTCTATACCCAGTCACCCGCTGTCATCTACCGGCTGTAGCATGTCACGCCGTCCTCCAATTTCCGCTAGGTATATAAAATCGATCAATACAGAAAAAGCAAATTTCTCCCAGCAATTCTAGGTTCGGATTTCATTACGTTGCTTTCTTATATTAATTTCATTTAAATTGTTATATATAAATTTTATTAATTTTACCCTTTTTTTTTTTGGTTAATTTGTTGAAGCATAAAGCTTTGATTCCCTGGTGTACTTTTTTATTTTAATCGGTTCTTGTATAATAATTGTAAATTTTAGGTGTAAAATGGGTGCTGAATAGAAGAGGTTACTGAATTTTTCGCTGTTGATTTAGAACTTGGTGAGTAAATTTATTGAATTAACTGATTTTTGACTTTGATCGGTTTTTTATTTTTTATCTGGGATGGTTGTGATTGAGTTATAATAAGATTTTTATTTACTAAATTAATGAGTTTTATTTCGATTCTAATTGAACAATCTGTCTTATTTTCAGCTCATTGTTACCGGCTTTACTGTGTGGGTTTTTTAATCTTAGTGGTCAAAATATAGGGTTTCTTGGAGATAATTAGCGATTTTGTAGATTTTGATGTTAATGGAGATTTTTCAACTTTCCATGCATCTCTTTAGTTTATAGAGAAACATGCAAAGGAAAATGATAAAATATAAGAGCTGAAAGTAAGGTAGAAAAAATTTACATCGTAATTGCTTATGGAAAAAAGCAGAAAAAAGAAGAAATATAAAGAGTATTATTGGAGTTGTATAAAAAATCTCATTCTTTATTTTCATATTTTCTATAAGATTATATTTATATTTAAAAATATGTTCTTTAAATAAAGAGCATTGTTGGAGATGCTCTTAGGTGTTAGGATGAAGTTAAAGTTTTTCCTAATATCAGCTTTTGAGTCTAGCGTGGCATGTGGAGTTTTTAATAATACTATATAGATATTTGAATCTCAGCCACCAGTCAACAGTGTGTCCAATGGTGCTCTCTCCAGTGGATGGAGGTATGACAAATTCTTCTTCGAGTTCAGGAATCTTTTTCCAAGTAGACGGGCATTCCCAGGTCCAGGGGAACCACCAGTTGAGTTTTGGGAACTCGTCTAATTCAATACCTGAGAATGCTTTTGTTAATATGGGTTTGGTTTCCGGAGGTGTTAGTAATACAGTCTTGAACAGTGCAGCAAGCTCAGGGCAAAGTTTCGGGGCAAGTTCTTTGGTCACAGATGCCAATTCAGGACTATCAGGAGGTCCCCGTCTGCAGAGAAGTGCTAGCATTAATACAGAATCTTACATGCGCCTGCCTGCATCGCCCATGTCCTTCTCATCTAACAACATTAGCATCTCTGGTTCATCTGTTATGGATGGATCCTCTGTTGTGCAGCAAAGCTCACATCAAGATCCAAGCTCCCAACAAGTACAGCAAGGGCAGCAGCATCAGGGAGCTTCAAGTGCCACATCTTTACCATCGTCAAGGATGAGACAAGTTCAGCTTCCTGGTGGTCCAAGGGTACCTAGTGCTTTCATTCAAGATCCTACCAATGTGTCTCATCTGCAAAAGAAACCCCGATTGGATATCAAGCAGGAAGATATTTTACAACAGCAGGTTCTGCAGCAGCTGCTACAGAGACAAGATCCCATGAACTTACAGAACCCCAATCCTCAGTTGCAAGCTCTGATTCAGCAGCAGAGACTAAGGCAACAACAACAACAGCTTCTACAGTCTCTGACACCAATGCAGCGTGCTCAGTTGCAGCAACAGCAGCAGCAGCAGCAGCAGCAGCAGTTGCAGTTAAGGCAGCGGCTTCAACAACAGGGATTGCAGCCTGCATCTACAATGAAGCGCCCCAATGATAGCGGTGTATGTTCTCGCCGGCTAATGCAATACTTGTTTCATCAGCGACAGCGGCCTCCTGTGAGTAACTTAATATCTGGCAGTTAGCGGTTTGGCACCATATAGCACAACTTGTTTCTACCATCTATTATCTTTCACCCACACACATCTTACATGTGACATGTGTTTAGTGGGATTATTTTCTTTCACCCACACCTCATCTTACATCAGATATATGTTTAGTTATTGATTTTCTATTTTCCCCTCAATTCCAATTGTTAAAATTGGAATTTGTGTCACCTGTATTGTACTTTTAACGTATTTCTATCTTTCCAGGACAACACTTATACTTATTGGAAGACGTTTGTGGCTGAATATTACTCTCCGCGTGCAAAGAAGAGGTGGTGTCTATCCTTGTATGATAACGTTGGCCATCAATCGCTCGGGGTATTCCCCCAGCCAGCGATGGTAATTCTTTTGGATGGTCGGTTATATTTGCTAAATGTGTTATAGTTTGACTTGAAGTTTCAGCTGATATGGATACACAGAACAACAAAATATAACTAATTGCTCACCTTCAATTTTTCTCTCATTTATGAATTATCCCCCACCTCTTCGGTCCTCTCTTATCTTTCCTTCCAATATGTCCTTGGGTGGCATTTCTTAGAAGCACAATTTCTGATCAGTCATTTTTTATTGGTTCCTTTTTGTTCAGGACGCATGGCAATGTGACATTTGTGGTTCAAAATCTGGGAGGGGATTTGGTGAGTTATGTTTTCCAGTTCTCTATATTTGATTTTCTTTTCCTTCCTTGCCCATAAATGTTGATTATATTGTGCTTCAGGTAAGATATTATGTTTTTGCCGCCTTCATTTCCTTGTCCTTATTGTTTAACTTATAAAACATGCTTGTGGGGGCAGTAGTTTTAGGTTTACTATGGGATTCTCTTGTATCGCCAGCAATTCAATGGCAAGATCTAGTTATCTGGCATTGAACTGATGTTATAACCTCAGTTAGGGACCTCAAAAAGCTTTTAAGGAGGGTGAAACATGAGCTGCTGTGGTTTTTGAAAATTTGGAAAGCGTCAAATTAATCTCTTTGATGGACTGTAATGGACCTTTTGAGAAAGTTTAAGCCTCTCTCTCCCCGTCATCTCATGTCCCTTTCTACCTCCAAACTTCCCCTGCCATCTTCAAACTACAATCTGCCTCTTTCATTTACAAGCTCTCTTTCTGATGTGAACCCACGTAACAACTCGAGTTACGAAACCCATGACAGATTACATCAAACCCAAAAAAGTCAAGAATCAACGTTTAAAAAGTTCGGCCTAATAAATTATTAAACTAAAAAATCAATACAATCGCCAACAATATCTTAATCCCCTGATCACAAAACTTATGAACCTTATATTACTTAAATTGTTGAACGCTACAAGAATTTAATTTTTAATAAATTCGAAATTAATTTAATAAAGAACGAGTTGAAAGCAATATGTTTCCTAATAATATCTCTCAATTTTTTTTTTTTCATAATTAAAAAATAATCATATTTATATGAAATCTATCTAGTTAAAAACGGAATTACACCTAAAAGATATAAAAAAAAGATACCATAGAAGAGTGTTACCTAAAATAGAAGTCTAAACAAAATTTGAAAAAACGCGTCCAAGTTTTGTACTGTGTTGGTGCATAGGTTTAGAGCATGCCTTTCTCCTGCCTTCGGTGTGGTTTCGGTATGGAGGCATTCGGTCGCATGCCTAAATGTACTATGCGGTCGCATAACTTTCCCTTTCAGCTTCCTCGTCTGTTGCTTGAATCAAGTTGGTCCACCTTGTATCCTTTTCCAAACCCAATATAAAACTTGTTATTTTGCTTATTGTGATCGATGTTTTATCCACCATAGTTTGAACAAGTAATACCATGACTTTTTTTTCTTTATTTGCTCGTGACCTAGTCATTAGTCTTTCCTCCACGATCAACGGATATCCTTGTCCTGGCTAACTCCCGTACTATGATTCTCATCATTCACTGTCTCTTCAAAATGATTCGTCCTTGAATCTTCACCTGCATCAAACAAGGAAAGATAAAAAACATTGAAAGTAGCAAAAATGTTATACTCACCTGGAAGATCTGGCGTACAGGTATTGTCAGTGATATTTTCAAGCACTTGGAATGGTCCACATCATCTCGGTTGCAATTTTGACTTCCTTTGAGCCGGAAAGCGTTTATTTCTCATATGCCCCCAAACTCAATTTCCTGGTTCAAATGTAACACGCTTTCGTCCATTATTTGCTTGAGAAGTATAATGTTTATTTTTCTTCTCAATCTGGCACCGTACCTTTTCATGGTGAGATCTTACCAACTCAGCTTTCTTCTATCTAGACGACGTCTCTCATCAACAGTTAAAGGAATTAAATCTAAAGGTGTTAGTGGGTTAAAACCATAAACAATTTCAATTGGAGTATAAAAATAGTAGAATGAGTGACCCTATTATATGTGAATTCTATGAATGGTAAGCAATTCTCCCAATTCTACAAGTTCTTATTGACTATAGTACGCAATAGTTGTATCATAGTCCTATTAGCAATTCTCAGTTTGCCCATCCGTTTGTGGGTGACAAGTTGTCGAAAATAATAACTTAGTTCCTAACTTACTCCACAAAATCTTCAAAAAATGACTAAGGAACTTAACATCTCTATCCGATACAATACTCCTAGTCCTAGGTACTCCATGTAAACACATTACTTCTTTAAAGAATCAATTCGCAATATTAATGGCATCATCAGTTTTATGACATGGAATAAAATGTGTCATCTTACTAAATCTATCTACTACCACAAATGCGGAATCTTCTCATTTCTTAGTCATAGGTAAACCTAACACAAAGTCCATAGACACATCAATCCAAGGCTCACTAGGAACGGGTAATGACGTATACAAGATTTGAGGTAAAACCTTAGACTTAGTCTTTTCACAAGTGATTCATCTATTATAAACCCGATTAACATCAACTTTCATTTTAGGTTAATAAAAGTGTTAATTTAACATCCCTAGGGTTTTTTTAATCTCAAAGTGACCTATTAAACCTCCACTATGTGCTTCACGTACTAACAATTCTCTTATTGAACACCTAAATACACAACTTATTCTCCCGAAATAAATATCCATCATGCGTAAAGAATCTATCTATAGCACATTTGTCACATGATTAATCTATATATTAGAAAAGTTCGGATCATTAGCATACGTGTTCTTGACATATTCAAATCCTAGCAACTTGACACCCAAAGAAGTTAGAAGTATAAACTGTCAAGGATATTGAATAAGATTCCGGATATCAAGGAAGATTGCGATTATAATATTTACTTTCCTTAGTGTAGGATTACTTTCCTTAGTAGTAGATTGCGTGATCTTTCCCTTTATATTTATTTCCTTTTACAGTTATTTGTAACCCTATAAATAGGGTCTTCTACATTGTAATATGAACAAGTTTATTATATACAATTTATAATATTCTTGACATGGTATCAGAGCTGTTACGATCCTAAACAAATTTATCCCGTGAATTTCGTTTTCCGGTGAGCGGCCTTGGGCTGCTTGCCCGGCCAAATTTTTTTCTCTTTTCGTTTGAATAAACACGATTGCGAAAGTCATTCAAATCAGCCTCCCCCTCACACTTCTGTACGCATTTGGGAAGATCTCTCTTACGTCGTCTTCACCAATTTCTTCTTTTCTGATACATAAATAAATAGCCCAGAAAAATCAATGGCTTACAATCTTGGATCTGAATTCGAGAAGGTTGAACTCGATGACGATGATGATAAAGTTGATGGCGTGGATAGAGAGGTGATTCGTGTATTAGAACAAGGGTTTGGACCCGAGAAGACAGTGGATCTTTCTGGGCGTCAATTAAGGTTTCTGCCGGAGGCCTTTGGGAAACTTCATGGCCTGATTGTTCTTAATCTATCACATAATCAACTTGAGTCATTCCCGACTCAGTTGCTGGACTTCAGAAACTGGAGGATCTCAATCTGTCGTCGAACTTTCTTGGTAAATTGCCGGACTCGATTGGCTTGTTGGTTAATCTTAAGTGTTTGGACATCTCGGGAAATCAACTAAATAAACTTCCTGAAAGCATTGCTGGTTGCAGGTTATTAATTGAATTGGATGCAGGGTTCAATAACTTGGAGTTTTTGCCAACGAATATGGGTTACGGATTTGGTTTTGGAGTGGGCTGCCTTATTAATTTCTTTTTGAGCTTCTTTGTGTAGGCTGTTATTTCACTTGGGCCAGCTTAATTTATTAGGTGATTGGGCTGTATTTTAATAAGGTCATGGGCTTGTTTGATGGGCTGTGGAATATCTGGGTTTTGTAGTGATTGGGCCTGCTGGAATTATTGGAATATCTTGGTGTGTTAACATTTGCGTTGGGCCTCCATTTATTACCTCCACGGTTGGGCTTTGCTTGGGCTATTGTTTTGGTTTTTGAGACTTATTATAATTTTAGGTTATGAAATTTTGGGATTCTTATTTTCGGTTTGCAAAAAAAAAAAAAAAAACCTCGTTGTGTGGTTTTGGATTCTCATAGGAGGATCATCTTCCGGTATTTTGTTCGACAAAATTCTCCCGACAGAAAATAAGGGTTCCGGTGTGTGTCGGCACACTTCGTAGTTAGAACTTTTGTTGGAGCACAATCTCCGTGTTCGACTCAGTTCTCTCGACAGTTAGAGCTCGCTGTGTGTGTAGGCGCACTTCATCAATTTCCTTTGGAAATTCTTCCCGGTGAGTGAGCTCTCTTGACTATCTTTGGAGTGGTTGAATCTTCGTTTCTCTCTTAACTCAACCTTTTAGGTGTGGGTTTCTTCTGGTCGTCCACGATTGACTGAATTTTTGTCAACGTGTGACTCTTCTTCGATGCATCCAGTGTGGTGCGAGCATTTGGTGTTTCTCGTCGTTTCTCGTGGGTTTTCGTTGGTTCTCGTCTTTTCTTTGGGGTGTTCTTGAAGTGGTTTTGGAGTAGTTCTTTGTTGTTCTTGATCTCTCGTCGTCAGCAGTTTTCGTCGTTTGTTGCTTTGATTTAGATTCCTTCTTCGTGGACAGAAGTATCGTCGTCGTCGTCAATTCATGATTGCAAATTGATGCTTTTACCAGCATCAATTTGAGGGGGGATGTCAAGGATATTGAATAAGATTCCGGATATCAAGGAAGATTGAATAAGATTCCGAAGATCGTCGAAGATTGCGATTATAATATTTACTTTCCTTAGTGTAGGATTACTTTCCTTAGTAGTAGATTGCGTGATCTTTCCCTTTATATTTATTTCCTTTTACAGTTATTTGTAACCCTATAAATAGGGTCTTCTACATTGTAATATGAACAAGTTTATTATATACAATTTATAATATTCTTGACATAAACCTCCTTGACAATGCATCCGTTACCATATTTTTTTTACTTTATTTGTACCGAATAACATATGGAAATGTCTCGATGAACTCCATTCACTTTGCATATCTCTTGTTTAGTTTTCTATGACCCTTTAAATGCTTTAAGGACTCACGATCGATGTAAATCACGAACTCCTTTGATCATAGGTAGTGCATCATGTCTCCAAAACTCGAACAAGTGCATACAACACCTTATCATATGTAAGATAGTCGAGAGTTGCTTCACCTTAATCTATCCACGTTCATTCAACCATTACAATTTGTAAGGCCTAGGATGTTTTAGCATAGTTAATCCTAATTTCTCAACAAGTGTAGTGCTAGTCACATTGGTACAACTACTCCCATCAATAATCATACTACATACCTTGTTATGACATGACATCTCGTGTGAAATATGATCTTCCCTTGTTGCTTCAATTCATCTACTTTGATTTGAGCACTAAGAACTCACATTGTAACAAGTAGTACTGCATACTCCACTTTCTCACCATCGCTAGTATCTTCCAATTCCGACATGTCATCATAATCACTTTCATTATCACTCACTGCTTCTCAATTTGTCTCGCAAGATCATTGCCCCTTTGTTTGGACTTTGAGAAGCAACGTGTCCCGATTCTAAGCACCTAAAGCATTTGATATCCCCATTTTGGGGATTCACCTTGGGTGTACCTTTGCTAGCAACCTCCTCTATTCCCTTCGGTAGCTCAATTCTACCCTTTAAAATAGCCCACCACCTCTATTGTTATCCATTTCGGTTTCCAAGAAGAGTTAGAACCCGATGGATATCTAGCTGTCCTCTTCCTCTTCAACTACCTCCCCACCTTCATAGCTACACGTAGCATGTCCTCCAACCCCACATAGTTCCACCACATTAGCTATTTTCTTATTTAAACCATTCAAAAATCGGGCCATGACGGCCTTCCGATTCTCCTCAACGTTCGCTCTATTCCTGACAATCTCCATCACCCTGTGATAATCCTTCACACTCCTAGATCCTTGATAAAAGGTTTTTATATTTTCGATAATGATCCCTCTAGTATTGATTATGAACGAACCTCTTCCTTATAATAGTCTTCCATTCTCCCAATGTTTCAATAGACCTTTCATGATTCCTCCTCCTAGATGTTATTTGATCCCACCAAATGATAGCATAATCAAATATAAGTTCTATTTTTTTCTCTCTCCAAATATGCCTCCGGATAGCTCCTTCCTTTAAATGAAGGAATTGTCATTTTAATATTACCCGTATTTCTATAAACCCCATCTCCAACGCAATCTCTATCCCTCCTATCATGCCTATCCCCTCTATTACGCATCCTTCCTATTTTAGCCCCCACTGCTACATCATCATCAATCCCACTACTCGCTTCATTTTCACCACCAATATCCGCTCTAGGATTTCGCCTATCGTCTCCTTGTGTTAGGAACTTCCCTAGGTCGTTCCCTAAGCAAATTAGCAAGCAAAGTGTCTTGCCTCTCCATCTAAGTTTATTGCCTATCATTCTATTTCCCATATCATCAAATAACCTTTTAAATCGTCGTATCATTCTCTTTCGTCATGATGACTTGACTATTCTTCCCGCTTGAAGTAGAATCGTTTGTCAGATATCATAAATCTAGAATAATATTTGTCTTACGTGTATACACTCGTGTATCATTCAGTCTGACTTTTTCCCACTATTAGTCTCACCACTTTACTTTTTTCCGCTCAATGCTTTCTTGCAATTGCTTCAAAGAATTAATTCAATCTCAATAAAAAAGTCAACCCTTAGTAGACTTCAAACAAAAACTTGAGTAAGGAAAGTGACTCTAGAACGATTCAAGAAGTAGGAATTCGAACTTGAATGGAAACGCCAAGGATAAATTCAAGAAAGTGTCTTGAATTCGAACTGGACACTTTTTTTTTTTTTTTGTAAATTTCGATTTTTTTATTTTTTATTTTTTTACAAAATGTGTGAGAATTCAACAAAGAACCCAAAAAATTGAAAAGAATTTGATTTGGGCACTAATTTAGCTCACAAACAACTTTTGAATTTTTTTGGTATTTTGATTGGATTGAATGACTAAAAAGATGAAGAACAAGAAGAACGAAGATGAAGACTCAAACAAAAAACAAACAAAGAATTAAATGATATAACCTTGATTTTTGGAGTTTAAGCTCTGATACCAACTGATGTGAACCAACATAGCAATTGAAGCTACAAAACCCACGATAAATTAGATCAAAATCAAGAAAGTCAAGAATCAACGTTTGAAAAGTTCGACCCAATAAATTATTAAACTAAAGAACAAGACAATCGCTAACAATATTTTAACCCCGTGATTACAAAATTTATAAACCTCTGTAGCACGGACACTTCAATTAGGGTAGCGTCGATATCGACACTTCTAGGACACTCTACCGTGATAATTTTTCTTTTTATATTAGAAATATTATATATTGTTAATTCAAAATTATTAGTAAGTAACAAATAGGTACTCATGTTTAAAAGATTTCAACAAGAAAAATTAATAACAAATATAAAACTAAATTTATACTATATAAATAAAGAATTTTTAAAAATTTAATTAACGTGTCGATAACGTATCGTATTTGTACTTTTTTTTTTAAAATCGCGTGTCGGCGTATCCGACACGTATCGTGTCGGACACACTTGTCCGTGTCGATGCATCATAGTTATAAACTTTACTTAAATTGTTGAACGCTACAAGAATTTAATTCTTAGTAAGTTGGAAATTAATTCAATGAAGAACAAGTTGAAAGCATTATGTTTTAACAATAATATTTCTCAAATTATGTGTTTTTACAATTAAAAAAATAATCATATTTGTATGGAATCCATAAAAATTAGTTAAAAATGGAATTACACATAAAAGATATAAAAAAAGATACCATAAAAGAGTTTTAACTAAAATAGAAATTTAAACAAAATTTGGAAAAATGTGTCCCAGTTTTGCACTATGTGGCCGCATAGGTGTAGAATATGTGGTCGCATAGGCCTTTCTTCAGCCTTTAGTGTGGTTTTGGTATGGAGGCATGTGGCCGTTTGCCTAGATGTACTATGCGGTTGTATAGCTTTCCCTTTCAGCTCCTTCGTCTGTTGCTTGAACCAAGTTAATCCACCTTGTTCCCTCTTCCAAGTCCAATATGAAATTTGTTCTTTTATTTGTTGTGATCGATGTTTCATCCATCGTAACTTGAACAAGTAATTCCATGGTTTCTTTGACCTTCTTTGCTCGTGACCTAGTTATTGGTCTTTCTTACTATCAACGGGTTCTTGTCCTTGCTAGCTCCTGTACCATGGTTCTCGTCACTTTCCTTCTACACCACTGCTTCCTAGAGTCAAAATGGGAAGACTCCTAGCTCCCTTATACCCCTTAAGCATCTATTCCTTAGTGTATCTATTTTCTTGCTTACTTCGTATTAAAACATTAATTATTCCAACCTTGTCTCTTTTGCTCTACTGTTATAGGGAACAGGTGTCAAAGAATTATGGCAGTATTTAAAGTATATTTTGTGTTACTCTCTTCATCTAGATTATAATAGCAATTTTCTTGTCTTTGCTGCTAAATTTGCAGATATATATGCATAATGTAGTCACGATTGATGTTGAGATTACTGCAGAATCTGTTGAAGTTTCATTCATCTCATGCCCATATATATTAAACTTTAGCCTTCATGTTAAATGTTGTAACCCTTTTTTTCTCTTTCTTGCTGGGGGTCAATAGAGGCAACTTTTGAAGTACTCCCTAGACTTAATGAAATCAAATTTAGCAGTGGTGTCATTGATGAGATCTTGTTCTTGGACTTGCCTCGTGAGTGTAGATTCCCTTCAGGAATGATGTTGGTGGAGTATTCAAAGGCAGTTCAAGAAAGCATATATGAGCAACTTCGTGTTGTTCATGAGGGTCAGCTTCGAATTGTTTTCACCCCCGAATTAAAGGTAGACTGGAAAGTAAAATTTGACTTGGATTTTTTTTTATTTGCTTTTTTTTACCACTTCTATTCCTGATCGTTTTCAGATACTGTCTTGGGAATTCTGTGCTCGGCGCCATGAAGAACTTCTTCCTCGTAGATTGGTTGCACCACAGGTAAATATTGTATAATGTTTGATATGCTCAGCTCTTGAATTTGATCCTTTTTTATTTTATACAATTATGAAGAAGTCTACACACTTTCAATCAAGTTAAGCTAGTTTGTATGAGTTTAGTTTAGTTTTATGCATATTTTATATATCAGATTAGATTTCATTCTTTTTGAATTGCATCAGTACTTAAAATTAATTTTATAATGCTGCTAATATGTTCAAGACATTTCTTGTTTCATTTTATTGAATGAAGAACGTTTTGGCACTCAACTTTGATTTGTCCAGTGAAGTCCTGCCTTATGTTAGCCTAGCTTCTCCATGTATACTGTATAATATATGTGGCTTTGTTAAATATTGTATAAATATTATTTTGTAACCATTAATATGGTTTCAATATTGATCCATTCAAAACTAATAATTTGTACTAACCAGGGATATCACAATGTCAAATGTGAACTTCCCCAAATTTATGATGGATGACTTTCTAAGTTTGTCGGGAAATGGGATGTGACATAATAGTAGGCTTGCCAGTTGTTAGTATTGCTAGTAACATTACTGACACTTCTTGGGCAATATATTAAGCCCCCGTTTGGGCCACCTTATTTTCTCATTAAAATGAAAAATATGACTGTTATCCATCACATCAATATTTAAATTCAAATTTTCTATCTCTTGTGTGGACCCCAATAACAGCTATATTTTTCGTTCTCATTCATTGATATCCCAGCTTTAATCAACGTGCCAGTCTTTTTTTCCTTTTTCTGTGTGAGATAAGAGAGATAGGATCTATGGCACCAAATATGGACTCTAAGCACCATCTAGCATAAACGTTAAGCGGGTATAGATATGCAGCATTACATTTTGAAGGTGGGACTCATGAAAAAATGTCTTCCACAGGTAAACCAATTATTGCAAGTTGCTCAAAAATGCCAAAGCTCAATCGATGAAAGTGGACCTGATGGGGTTTCTCCCCAGGATTTACAGGCAAACGGCGTTATGTGAGTGATAATATCTCCTGTTTTCTTCAACTTTTTTATTTCCACCAAGTCTAGCCATTTAATTTATTTTCTTTTCAACAAAATGAGAAAAATCATTTGTCGATGTATTTGAGTGTTTCATAGTTCTTGGTTTGTAAAGATGGCATTCTTAGATCTTTAAGGGTTGGGGAACCAGATCTTTGAACTGGATTTTGAAGTGTATCATGATTGTACATATTCTTCTTGGAAGGTTGCATACCATTTAAATGATTAGAATTTATTGCGTGTGATGTTTTTGAGAGCTTTTATATTGTATTACATTTCACATCATACGCAATAATGGTAAAGCATGCAAGTTTTAGAAGTAGACAGAGAGAGTATTTCTATCTTAGATGCCTTAGCCCCAGAAAATTCTCCATGGACATAAGATCTGATATTTATAATTGGCTCCAAGCTCACAGTGTAGCTAGAAATGATGGTTATCAATTTTTCTGTCTCTCTCTGATTTAATGCTTGTTTGGGAAAGCTTAAAAGTTGCTAAAAATTTAAGGTCAAAGTCAATTAATTTTAACCAAACATTTGGGACCCACAACTTTCAATCACACATTTCATCAACTTTTCTCAAAATCTTCTAAAACTTTTATCAAAAGCTTTGTCAAAGATCCCCTTAATAATTACTCTTTTTTAAATTGGATTTTCTTTAACTGGCATTTTAATTATAAAGCCAACTACTGGTGCTTGAATGGGTTGACTACAGGTGATGAATATTTACATGTCCTATGGGAAAGAGACGTGGAAAAGCCTGTCTTATCTTCTTGTGTTGTCTATGTTTGTGAGAAGAATAGTGTAAGCATCTTAAAATAAAATGACGAACTTCAATTGTTTATAAAGTCTGGTCTAGTAGACTTCTTCTGTTAGACTATATCCTTTGTATGCTGTTCTGATGTTATATGGATGTCTATCATGTTTCAGGGTTGTAACAGCTGGACGTCAACTTGCTAGGAGTTTGGACTTACAATCAGTTAATGATTTCGGATTTTCCAAAAGATATGTGCGATGCCTACAGGCCTGTCTCTCACCTTTTAGTGAACCTTTTACTTCTACTGACTTGTCACTGAAGGTTTCTTACTAGGACTCTCGTATTTGTTTGCTTTGAACAGATAGCTGAGGTTATCAATAGCATGAAAGACCTGATGACTTTCTGCAGGGAACAAAAAGTTGGGCCAATTGGTAATATGTTTTGCCTGTTTTCACTTTAAAAGAGCATGTTTGGTACAGAGTTCTGGACATGACTCAACTGTATTTTAGCTTGTTTTCTCTGCCTTGATGAATAATGCTGTATGTACAATACTCTTGACATCTTGGTTGACACGCAACCCTATGTGGAGGAAATATGTGCAAAGATGTGATTGATGAATTCGAAATCAAGAGTGTAAATGTTGCCATGTGGAAGAATGTAAAGGAAAATGTAAGAAGAGTGTACGCGTAGCATGATTGCTGCCTTGATAGTGTTTAGTTTAGTTTTCATGTAGCCCTTTCTGTACATTCACGTGTCGGGAGATCATTTATGAGACTTCACAATAGAGTGCAATAATCCATGCATGGAATGATTTGCTTTTTTTTTTTTGCTTGCAAATGTCATCTTTGTAAATGTGATTTCTCTATTTCAAGTGTATCTAAGCATGCCTAGACAAAGATACAATGCTAATATAGATGGATATTTCCATCTTCCATTTTCAGAAGGCTTGAAGGATTTTCCGCGGCAGACCAACAGTCAGATGCAAGAGATGGCGCTAATGGGAGGTCTTCAGTGTCTGCCTACTGACCGTGACACGCTCAATAAGCTAATGGCTTTGCATCCTGGACTCAATACCCAAATGAACAATAACCAGTATATGGTTGGTCGAAAACCTTTAACTGGATCAGTGCAGGGTGCTCTTCCATTGGCAAACTACCAAAATATGTTGATGAGACAAAACTCAATGAACTCAAACCACAGTTCTCTTCAGCAGGAGGCATCCTCTTCTTTCAATAACTCTAACCTGGTTCCCAATTCCACACTTCAAGGCTCATCCTCTGGTAATTTGCAGAATTTATCAGTCAGTGGCTTCTCTAATTCTTATGTACTACAGCAGCATCAACAGCAACGTGCATCCAGTGGTAATGGCTTACTGCAGCAAAATCAACCTCGACCTTCCCAAGGCAGCCAAGCTTTACAACAACAAATGATCCAGCAATATCTGCAGGATATGAGCAATAACAATAATGGGACTCGGGTTCCACAGCAGCCCATCTCTATGCAAGGTGCAGGTGGCAATGTACCGGGGGACGGACCTGGATGTAGAAACACTGCTTCAGGGGCAACTGCTCCATCTGCATATGGACCTGGAAATGCCATCGGACCTACTCCTAGCGGAAGTAATAATTTCAAAACTGCTTCACACAGTGAATCTTCTGCTGGAGGTGGAAATAATGGACGCAGCATAAAAGCATCATCAGATTTACCTTTGTCGGGTGAAATGGTACATGACATTGTGCATGAATTCACAGAGAATGGGTTCTTTGACAGTGATCTTGATGAAATGAACTATAGCTGGAAAGCATGACTAACTTAATTTGTCCCGTTATTAGCTATAATCAGGGTGTGAATCTTGTCATCAAGGTTTGTACAGTTTGTCCAGTCATTATCTTCTTTTTTTATAGTCCTGCAAAGTTATGGAGCTTGTCTGCGGCGTTTCGTAGTGTACTGTTTTTCAAAAAGTATTTATATTGTTAACTCGTTGCTTTTCTTTTCAGAAGCTTCTGGCAAAATGTAATCGAAGGATGTAAACTAAGAAGTCTTTCAACTTCATATTGATAATTTGACATGGCTTTCTTATCTTTATTCCTTTGTGATCAATCCATTACTTGGCTCAGAAGTGTTTCTTATTGTATTGGTAATTGATTTTGTTGGGATTTCTTGGCTTCCATTAATGTATACGTTTATTCACAATTAAATCGAAAATACAAATTGGAGGGATACGGAATCTACAACATGCACATAAAATGTAGGTAGGTACTACTCCCCCTACCTTGATGTCTTATTTCGATAAAAATATTTGTATACATGATATTCATTTTTGTTTCTATAGTTTTCAACTCAGTTGCAGGCTAATCCTCCAATAGATAGAGCCTGCTAATGAAAAGTTGCAACTTCTTCCTTAGAAGTCTGCCATGAGGCTCTCGATGCTCTTCACAGCATGATTGGCTTTGTCTCTTACCCGAACACTTGCCACTTTCGATGAGTTGGGGAAAATAAAGAGGGAGACACGGAAAGAGAGATCTGCAGTACAAGAAAAGATTCACCATTACAAATTCAGAAATTTTCTATTAGAACCAGTCATTTTATTCTTATATCTTATTTGATGTCAAAATGAAAAATTGCATTTCTATTTTTTGTCATCTCAATTCCCAGCAATGTCAATTTATGGGTCCTCAATAGTACACACACGTCGAGATAGAGGATATTTGCAGCTTGACACCACTTATCAATGCACTGAACAATTAATTGGTTCGAAGAATACCAGGCTGACATCTACAAATATTGTCAACCTTGAGACATTACAAAGCCTGTCATCCTAGGAACATATGAATATAACTTTAATCCAAGCCACTACCACAAATCCACACTTCTCCCTATACAGCAACTTGGGCGTGTTTGATAAAGGATACGAGGTCAGTATTGAGGCAACAAATTAACAAATGTCACGTAAAAATTACCGAGATCGTGGAAAGATGTCACAAAAGAAATTCAACCGGGACACCTCTGCCTTCTAGATAAAGAAATAAAAATACTACAGTTCTAAGTTCTAAACAATATGATATGTTTTTAATATTACACAAAATGGCAGATTCTAACCTGTCCAGTGTTTGCCTCCTCTTCGCCAACCACCAATATGTAATTGTACTGTGCCAATTGAGCTTCTCGTACCTACAAGTACCCCTAGCATAATTTGGTATACAACAAAAAATTTACACACGAAAAACTTCATAAAAATGAGTATCTATAGATGAATCTGTAGCAACAGGCAAATTTCTTTATCAGTTCTACAACTTCATTTTTCCAGCTTCACAAAATACTATTATTCCCACAAACCTCCACACTCAACCCCAACCTGTAGCTCAAAAATAGTTGGCTGACAGAAACTTATGCTTTAGGCTTTGGAGGCAAACCTTGCAATGTTTCAAACTGTCCTAAAACATTATATTATTATGCAGTTTTTAATTGCTCGGCAAAATGAATATTATTCTCATCTCCGGTCAAACAATGTTTTCCTCCATGACCCTGACATGAGCTGTATAAGCTTGATGTGAATTTAGCGGTCTGCGTAAAATTGTAATGAGACAGATATGCTAGCGAGTCCGTCCTTCATCCTTCTGGATGTATTATGCTGTCACATGGGCAGTAAAAAAAGAAATAATAGTTCTTCCAAATTTTGATCAATGAAGAACCTAATAATGGAAATTGAAAAAATCATATTGGGTCCTTGGTCACAATAATAATGCAGGGACACTTGGGGTAAAAATTTCCATAGATGCCCACTGAGAATGTTTGTCAATCCACCACACTATGAAACGGTGGAGATGGTTTTCCATTTATAGAGATAAACATACATATACAGCTGTACAACAAGAAACGAAAACAATTATAAATATAGCATCTCTATAATCATGGGTCAACTACTACAATTACGACAATGATTGAGAATCAGAGGAGGATTCTCTGGAATCCTCAACACCCCCTCGCAAGCTGAGCGTGGGATTAGAGCAGACGCGAAGTTTGGAGCGAAAAAACACAAAGAGAGACCGAGAGACACTCTTGGTGAAAACATCTGCAACTTGGAGATTTGAGGGGACATGTTGAGCGTTGATAGTGCCAGCCACTACAAGTTCCCGAAGAAAATGGTAGTCAAGATCAATGTGCTTGGAACGCTTGTTAGAGACTGGATTAGAGCTCAAGAAGACAGCACTCTTATTGTCACACAGAAGAAGAGGGCGATGAGTAGTAGGAACATGGAGATCACGAAGGAGATGCGTTAACCAGAGAACCTCGGCAGTAGTAAGGGCAAGAGCACGATACTCAGACTCACAACTGGAGCGAGAGACAGTGGGTTGTTTCTTAGCACTCCAAGAGACAAGATTGTCACCAAGGTAAATAGAATAGCCTGAAGTGGAGCGACGAGTGTCAGGACAGCCCGCCCAATCAGCATCGGAGTAAGCAACAATACCAGTGGAGGATGAGGTAGTAAACTTCAAGCCAAAATGAAGTGTTCCTTTGACATAACGAAGGATACGTTTGACAGCTTGAAAATGGTCGTCTGTGGGTGCATGCAAATATTGACTGACTGTATTAACAAAATGAGTAATGTCAGGCCGAGTGATAGTCAAATATTGCAAGGCACCGACAAGAGAGCGGTAGAGAGAAATATCAGCAAAAGCGGGGCCATCAGAAGAGAGACGCTGAGCCACGACCATAGGGGTAGCAACAGGTTTGCAATCAAGAAGTTGCGCCCGGACTAGAATATCACGAGCATACTTGGTCTGACTGAGGAAAAGACCACCAAAAGTAGGAGTCACTTCGAGACCAAGAAAATAGCTAAGCGAGCCCAAATCTTTAGTAGCAAACTCAGAGTGAAGCTGTCGAACAAAGCTGCTGAGGAGAGATGGATTGTTGCCAGTGATGATAATATCATCCACATAAATGAGTAAGTAGAGAAGATTCTTCTGACGACAGAAGACAAATAGAGAAGTGTCAGCACGACTGCAAGAGAAACCAAGCTTCAGAAGAAATGAGCTAAACCGGTGAAACCAAGCACGAGGGGCTTGCTTTAAGCCATAGAGCGCCTTTTTGAGTTTGCAGACATGGGTAGGGAAGCGAGGATCAACATAACCAGGAGGCTGTTCCATATAGACAGGTTCATTGAGAAGACCGTTGAGAAATGCATTCTTGACATCAAGTTGACGTAGAGACCAACCATTGGTGACAGCAATAGAGAGAACAACACGAACAGTGGATGCCTTGACAACAGGACTGAAAGTGTCTGTATAATCAAGACCAGGGAGCTGAGTATATCCTTTAGCAACAAGTCGAGCTTTGAGACGGTCAATGGAGCCATCAGATAGATATTTAGTGCGGAAAACCCATTTGGAACCCACAATATTGGCGTTAGGAGGACATGGAACAAGATCCCAAGTATGGTTAGCACGGAGAGCCTAAACTTCTTCATCCATAGCTGCAAGCTAAGCAGGATTTTTAGCAGCAGACTCGAAACCTTTAGGCTCAGAGGAGGTGAGCAGAGCATGGAGAAGACCAAAGGTGTGATGGCTGAGATATGCCAGATGACGGGGTCGAAAAACACCTGCTTTGGCTCTGGTGATCATAGAATGAGAAGGAAGGGACCGAAGATGGGCCGAAGAATCATCATGGGTCGGAGCAGAAGGTTCAGATCCAGGTGTGAGCGCGGAAGGCTGCATAGGGGAAGGGTGCTGAGCTGAAGGCACCAAGACAGCAGAAGGGGACTCGACTGGAACCTGCATAGACTCAGAAAAATCATCAGGGCATAAGCGGCATGTGGTGGTGCTGGTCTGAGAACTAGATGGATCGGATAGTGGTATTGAGGGCATAGTAGGCTAGGTGGGTGTAGGAGAGGAAACGTTACGTGGTTCAAAAAAATTTGAAAAATCAAGAGAGGACATGGGCTTGGCTTGAGAGGTATGTAAGTGAGGAAAATGAGTCTCATCAAATTGGGCATGTCTAGTGATGTAAATCCTAGAGGTGAGCGGGTCAAGGCAGCGAAAACCTTTGTAGGAGGGACTAAAGCCGAGAAAGATACAAGGAATACTACGGGGAGAAAATTTATTAGGCGAATAGTCACGTAAACATGGATAGTCACGACAACCAAAAGGATGAAAATTAAGATAATTAGGAGCCTTACCATGCAAAATTTCAAAGGGAGAAATACCTCCAAGGAGAGGTGTGGGCAACCGGTTGATGATATAGGTGGCCGTACAGAAAGAGTCAACCCAAAATCGAGTAGGAACATGTGAATGAAAGAGTAGGGCCCATTTCAGTCACATGGCGATGTTTGCGTTCGGCGCGACCATTTTGTGAAGGGGTGTAGGGCAAGACATTTGATGATGAATGCCTGAAGAACGGAGTTGAGATTGAAAGCGAGTGCTACGAAATTTAGCACCACCATCACTCTGAAAAATTTTAATCTTGCAAGAGTATTGATTTTCCACAAATGTTTGAAATTGATTGAAAATGGCAAAAAAATCAGATTTTAATTTCATAGGGTAAAGCCATGTAAACCATGAGTGATCATCAATAAATAAGACATAATAAACAAAGCCCATATTAGATTTCACGGGGGTTGGCCCCCAAATGTCACAATGAACAAGGCCCAAAATAGAAGAGGCCCGACTATCACTTGTGGAAAAAGGAATTCTATGACTCTTAGCAAGTTGGCAAGTAGAACAAATAGACGGAGTAGGCAATAAAGAAGTAAGGGAAAGCTGTCCTTTTTTATTTAATAAAGAAATAATAGATGGGTTTACATGTCCAAGGCGTGCATGCCAAACTTATACAAAGCACGTAGAGAGGAATTATTAAGGACAGAAACAAAAGCTGCAGTGCCACGATCCAGTACATAAAGACCACCATCACGTCGTCCAGTTGCCACCACCTTTCCTGTTGCTTTGTTCTGAATGGTAAAACAGGAATCAGTAAAGGTAACAGAGAGGGAATAATCTGAAGTTAACTTGCTGATGGACAAAAGATTTTTGGTTAGACGTGGGACCACTAAAACATCAAGTAATTGAACGTTGGGAGAAGGAGAGAGGGTACCCGTGTGGGTAATAGGCAGAGAAGCCCCATTCCCTACAATAACACTATCCTTACCAGCATAAGGCTTGGAGGAGTCAAGGCCAGTTGAGTCTGGCGTCATGTGGGCAGAGGCACCGGTGTCAAGGTACCAGTCGGACATGGAGCCTTCAGAAAGAGAACAACCAGCCTGAAAAGCTTCAGCAAGCTGTGCGGATGGCTCATTGCGATCATATCGGTTGCGGCATTTGTCAGCCATATGGCCTTCAGTTTTGCAGATTTGACACCGTGGGGTGTAGGAGCGCCGACCACGTCCAGATCCTGTGGACTGACCATTATGGCGGCCATTGGAATGTCCTTGAGAGCGGCGGTTTCCATTGTGGCGAAAGTGGCCATTACCACGTCCACGAGTTGCTGTAAAAGCTGCAGAAGACATTGAAGGAAATTCTAGTGATTTTTGAAATAAATCATAACTTTCAGCTTTGGGAACAAGATCATGGAAGGAGGGCAGCGGTGTGAGGGCCATTTGTGCAGAAGAGAAGGCAGAGAACTCGGTGCCGAGACCACGTAAGAACCAGTGAGATTTGTCGACGTCGTCGACTGGGCGTCCAATAGCCATTAGCTGATCACAGAGAGCTTTGAAAGCCCGAGAATATTCAGCAACAGTTCTGGTTCCTTTCTTCATCAACTGAAGTTCATCCTTGATCCGTATCTCTCGAGCTTTGGAAGCGTGACTGAAAGCACGTTCCAGTGCAACCCAGACATCCCGAGAAGTTGTGAGACCAACAGCTTCGGCCATGGCTTCTTCAGAGAGAGAAGAGAGAAGAAGGCTGAGGATGCGTTGGTCTTTGAGTTTCCATTCAAGAAACTTGGGGTTAGGAGTGGAAGAACCATCGGTGGTGGTAGGAGAAGGCTTGGGGAGAGAACCATCCACAAAACCAAGATAGTCTTGACAGTCAAGCAACGGAACCAACTGACTCTTCCAAAGCAAGTAGTTGCTGGATGAAAGTTTGAGAGTTACCATGTGGACCATGGTATTGAACGAAAGAGATTCAGCCATGAAGAGAGGGAAAAAAAAAACTGGGATCGGATGTTAATCCAGAGAGGCTCTTGATACCATGAGAATGTTTGTCAATCCACCACACTGTGAAACGGTGGAGATGGTTTTCCATTTATAGAGATAAACATACATATACAGCTATACAACAAGAAAGGAAAACAATTATAAATATAGCATCTCTACAATCATGGGTCAACTACTACAATTACGGCAATGACTGAGAATCAGAGGAGGATTCTCTGGAATCCTCAACACCCACGACAAATGATTGAAGAACCAGTAACAAGCATGTTTAGGAAAAAAAAAAGAGAAACATAATATGGATAATTTTATGAGCATAATTCTTCCTAGAACAGAACATCAGAGCAGTTGGCACTGTAGCAAATAAAGATTTGAGGGAGTAACTCTAAACACACCTTTTTCTGGATTGTTCTGTCACTTGTATCAACATCAACATAGAAACCAGCATCATGAATGCGGTTTCTTACCTATATTCAACAAGATGAAGGATTTCCGCAATTTCAGGAAGTAATCTATTAAGTCCAAAAACATTCATGAATTGAAAGGAAAACAAAGCAGTAATATATAGTTTATGTTATGCTTTAGGACATCTCTTTCCATCAATGTGAAGATAAGCAGTGACACACTTCACATTTCACGATTTCAATAGAAGTGGGTCTATCTTTAAGTCTATAAGAGAAGGGCAAAAAGCTGTTGCACTTAACCCACCTCCAGTGCATATGACCAAGACTTGTCGGAAACAGGGCAAACAATTGCCTAGCGTGGACTACGCCAGAAAGGCCATTTTCCCTTGTAGTGCTCTAAAAGTATAGCAAACATTCGTTCAACAGAACCAAGAATGGCTCTGTGTATCATAACAGGTCGTTCCATCTTGCTCTCATCTTCTGCTGAGTAAGATTAGTTGAAGCGAGTAGGGAGTTGAAAGTTGAAAGTCCAGCTGTAACAATAAGTATTTACAAGTAAACTATCATGATTTCTGGAAAATTGGAAAATTGTCTTATGATTTACGAGTGCAGGGTAACAAACCAACCTGCAATGTCGCGCACTGTACAACACACTGAAGATTTTGGGCTTAATATTTCCAATTCAAAAGATCCGCTTAACAAAGAAACAACATCTTCCGGAGAAATAAGATCATTTGCCCGTTATATTGCAGTAACATATGTTGCCAGACAACTCAATTCAATGACAAGGTAGGTCGGACTAGTAATGGGCAAAAAACACAGATAATGAGCAAAAAAGTAACCAAGAAACTGAAACTAAACCTAGGCAAAGAACTCCGTCATCTAAATCAAGGTCATCATCCAGGACAATCGGTCCAGCTCCCAGTAAGGTGTTGAGGATCATTTGCTCCCAACCCCTTACCCTTGCCTTGCACTAAACTGGTACCTGTAAAATTGAGGACGACTAGGCTCTACTCGAGGGTGCTTAGCTTGAGACAACTGATGCAGGGGGATTCGAGTCAGACGAGGCCGAGCTGTTTGCTAGTTCGTTAATGTCGTTGAGATATCATGAGTTGGTGGATCAGCGCAAGAATGGCAAATAATCATCGATCTTTCCTAATTGGGGCCGCTTTTGGACATGTTTCGATATTTTGGCCATAATTTTGGCTACGGTTGTCAGAATCAAGCTCATGACCCTAATTCGGAAATTTCTTTCTGGCGCGCACGTCGTGGGCACCCATCTATGCTCGGTGTGCATCAGTTTCGATGCCAAATTCAACTATTTTCCCGTCTGAATCATCAATTTAAGTTATTTTTTGCCATTTTTAGTAATATTTCGATTTCCTTTTTAACATAGATTACTACCTCAAATTTAGCCAGATTTTTGGGATCTTCTTCTTTTCATTACGTATTTCGTTTTGGTATGAATAATAAAATTTTGTTATTTTTGGCAAAATTGGCAAAATTTTGATAATTAATATTTTCTAGCTATTTATCCCGGCTTGTGGGTTAGTTTCGTTCAGTTGTTGAATAATAAAGAATTTTCTCGTTTCTCTTGGTGTTTCTCTTGCGTTCTTCTCTATATTTGTCAATTGGTTCCAACCTGCAAAATAATCACTATTCTGCCCGGCGTCACAAAAAATGTGCCGCCGCTTCAAGATAAAACTCTAACTTGCATTTCCCAGATTTATCCATCATTTTCATATCAAATGCTGGTGAGAGTGGTCTTCCAACAGCTTGAATATGGGCGATGCTGCAAAATGGAAAAATAATTGAGACAAAGCTGTTTTATAATCCAGGAACTAATTAATGCCTGTGAGTAGAAGTGGAACAGATAATCCTGCACTTAATCGGAAACTAGTAATGCATGTTACGAACTAGATTTTCGAAGGTGAGAAATTCCATAGCAGTGTTGCAACTTTGCAAGAAAAGATGTCCCGTAGACAGGTTCCTGATTTCATATGCTATCTTATTTGGCCAAGCTTAAAAATAAAAGTTAAAACTTTTTGTTTCCAAACATATTTATATAAGTTACTTTTTTCCTTAATTTCAAATTTAGAAAAAAAAAGTTAGTTTTTAGTTTGAAAGTGACTCATCTACACGATCACGTCGCCCATGTACATGCAGCATTTTTGGTGGTAGGCCAGTTGGCCCCCGGCATTATCAGGGCCCATATGACTTTGATAGAATAACCCTTCATCTTGTTGAATGGTTAGGAGGTTTGCTTCCGTGTGTTGTTTCGAGAGAGCTTTGATTGGGGAGGAAAATAAGATGAGAGATGAAAGTGAACTGAAAATATATGAACTCGTCATCTTTGTCAAGTTGGATTTCCTTGATTCAATCTGGTAATAAAGCCATTGTTTAGTTCTCATTATTTTTAAAAACATTTCTCTCTTCTTTTCAACCACACATTTTTCAATAAAATATTATTATACGCATATTCAAAACTTTTATTTATTTTTTAACAGCACATTATCTATAAAAATATTATTTCAAAATACATTTTAATAGAAAAATGGGTCCTAAACAAGCTCTAATTAAAAAGAGGAAAATTCCACTTGTACCGGGGAAATTTTTGCCAGGCATACAGGCGCTGCTGCATTGGCAACACATGATTGGTCTTTTTTCCCTTTTTTTTTTGGCACTGCCAATCAGAAATTGACAAGTGTGTCTGGCAAGGAAATTTGGCAAAATTCCCAGTTCGTCTAGCACGGTTATTAAAAAGATGAGTAACATGTTGGCAAAGTAAAAACCTGTCAAGTTTGATACAGAAAATCGAGCTTGTTTGGCCACATCAAACAAGTCATTGAGTTCATATTAATCACCACAAATCAACAGGCTCCAGCAAGCATATAGTTTACGTACAGCTGCAGTAAATGTATCTACACGACAATCTTAGGCAATACTATGGTTATATACACTGCCTTCTACATTGCTTAAAAGTCCAGAAGCCATCTACCCAAGAACAAGTAAGAAAATACGAGTAATTCCTTTAAGCAGTAGAATTTGGGAACTGGAAAACTGGTGAAGTTCCTATTGCCAAGTCGTGAGCAGCAGAGACTTTAGCTGCATTCTGTCCAGTGAGCTTTTGTGAATTATTCATCTCGTACCTCCTCTTGACAAACGGGGCAATTCTGTTGATAGAGATAGAATTATACTTCAATGGAACATAGTTATTTTCAAACTAACTTCTTTTTACATAAAAGTAACTTATTCAACATGTTTTGAAACATGAAGTTGTTTTAAAGTAAATTTTACTTGTAAACTTAGCAAAGCACAAGCAGTCTCTGAAGATGTAATTTAGGAGGGGTCATAATCCCCGAATTAGAAGACATAAATAACGCGTACCTTATTGAGTTTCAACCATCGAATAATGCATTTTGAATGATATTTGTGTGTACAAGGCAAAGTGGTCAGTCGAGTCCCCTTTTTATATTCAGCATAACATATCACACACCTAAGATATAAAGATGAAAAGAAGGCAATACATAAAAAAATAATTTCCGTTTTTCTGTAAGTGATGCAAGAGACATAGTTTCAGGAGGAGAAAAAGGAATGGATGATGGAAGAGATATAAATCCTTGTATACTTAACACTGAGGCACAACTTTCATCATCAGGTCAAATATACGCCTTGAATTCATATAACACACAATGATAAACATAAATTTGTATACGATATCACGGACATAGGTCAGTTAAACAAGGTAATTACGAGTTCTAATAATGAATGTGTGTTTTAGTGATAGCACAAATATATTTTACTAAAACATGCAATATATTCAACAAACGGATGTATTGAGTTATAGGTTCCTACTCTTCCTTTTTCCTTTTCTTTGAGAACAACCCAGTTTTGTATTTGAAAATTGGTAATCGTGAGATGAGATCTTCTGAAAGTCCTTTGCTCTCATGTCCAACAGCTTCCCCAAGTGATTGCAGTTGCTAAAAAGATGAAACAAGAGAGAATCAGCGAGAACAGAAAAGAATGCATATATGTATACCGTAAAAACAGTCCTGTGGCTATTATACATTTGGAGCAGGAATGATGAGGTGAAATGAAAAAGACAACAAAAGATGGATGTTTCTGTGCATGTAAATTTTCACGGGACTTATTCCTTCCCATTCTTCGGCTTTGTTTGCTGTGAGGGCTTTGGAGTGTGGGAGCTTCCTGAACTCCAAGTGCATGTTTGGTATGCAGACACGACTCTACAATCCAATAAACAATGTTTTAACTTTTTTATCTTCCTTACTGCTATCCAATCCTCCTGCCATACATACCACGAGTCACTTGACATATTCTTGTGCATACACCCAATAAATATGATAAGCTTCTGTTTCTTAATGGCTTTTTAACATATTTTTCCTATTGGTACTTGAGTATGTGGTGTAAATTGACGCAAATCCCTAAATATTTATATTGCTTCACAGTTCACAGTTTACAACTACCTCCATCGAATTGAATTGATGGACAATCCATTATTATTATTTCACTCAAAGTTTGAAACATATAACCACAGCAATAAGCAGGAGAAATGAGAAAGAATACCATGAACCAGAAATCATTAAAAGTTTGGAGCAAATAATTTAAGAGTCAAGCATAAGTTTTCGTGTCGACTATACAGTCTACTTACCTCATAGGTCATATTATCCGTATCAACTTCATCATCTCTTATGTTCTGATCCACAATCTGCATTTAAACACAAATGATATATCATACCACGAGTTTTACCTCACGAAATGAAAAGTACAAAGCATGAAGCGTGATAAAGTAGCACAAGTACCCGGATAGGTGTTTCCCTAGGAGTTGATTCTCTGCTCTCTGCAGATAAATATACAGGTCACTTACAGAATCAGCATCATTAAAAATGAATAATTACTCCATATGGCAATGAAAACAAAAAAAATTTAAACTGATAAGGACTTAAATGTTGTATCCATAGTTGTGTACATATGCATGCCTGCTCATATATTTGCCTTCGTCAACGGTTTCTTAACATTTATCTACTTCCTGGTCCTACTTGGTATTTTCTGGACCAGTATTCTAGGCTCATTCTGCTTTTTATTTGAACTTGAGTCTCTTCTGTATCACATTACTATTAAAACAGAAAGCAGAACAATTGCTTTTGCGAGTTTGGTATCATGGGGAAGGGGAGGAAAGGTTATTAGGGATGGAAAACATTTAACAACGTTGGGTATAAAGGGAAAAAAAGGAGGCAAAGGAAATGGGTATGATTCAATATCCATTCCGTTCATTATTTTAAATCCCCACTACTAAAACTTAATTCCTACTGTTTTCCTATGCCTCACCGCGGGTAAAGAAATTTTCAATTTCATCCCTCCTGCAGAACAGAGGCTGATTATTGATATAAAAATCCCCAGGTTAATCATTTTTTTATCTTTCATATCAACATTTTTGTGCGTTTAGATTTCACGTTAATTTAGAGCTATGACTTTCCATCTAGCCTTCCTTAACATTCGACAGCCTAGAAGTGTATATTTATTTACCAATGATGAAAATGGTAAAATCTAAGCACCAAAGGAGCAATAGAACCATACTTATTTAGCAAATATAATTTATCTTAGAGAACAAAATGTGCAGAAAAGTTTCTTTTACAAAACAGAAAGACAACAAAAATTGGCAAGTTTACCAATTAAATAATATATATTGCAGAATTTAGATGTATTGAGAATACCAACTACTGACTAAAATATAAACAGAAAGACTACCAATTGGAATTAATTACCAACTGCAGTGCCGCTGTGCTCCAAAATATATAAATTGTTAAAATCGTCTCCCAACTCCAAGGATCTAGCAAGGGCTTCGTCAAAGGCCAACTGTGATTCAACGCTTGTACCACGTGATGATTCACCCACTTCTGTCGAAAACTCACTCCTGTTACTGGTTTGACCCAAAGCCAAGGTCGTAACTTTGTTTTTTTCATTGGCTTGAATATACATGTATGCACTTTCCTGGGACACAACAGAAAGCTGTCAATTAGTTCCTTGAAAATAAAAAAGCAGAATACCAGACTATCCTGAAAGCATGTATCCTATGTGTTGTGGATTAAGACATAATTCCCCTAAAACGAGCATATTAAGCAAAGCAAAATCACCAACACACACGAGCAAGTACACAGATTTATAATAATCCACTTTCAATAAGAGAGCTACAATATAATGAAGGAGAACTACAATAGTGGCACGCCTCTTAATCTATATATATCATCCAAAAGCGGATCTTCATGAATTCTTTATATGGTTGGAGTATTAAAGCGACCTTATATAATCCCTATATATGTAAAGAATAATTGTCTTGGGGGCAACCACCCCTGACGCCTCATGAGATCCCATGGTCGATGGAAAAGTGTAAGGTGCAATTGAGCTCCATAAGATCCATTGTTCATGGCTTTGTTTTGACAATCTAACACTATATTTAGCTAATCTTAAAAAAAATGGAAAGAAAGCTGCATAAATTCTGAAATACCTGTTGCAGAAGAACTTCTTCGTCATCAAGATCTCCAAACTCGGGAAAGATCTCTTTCAAATTTTTAGCAACTTCAGCTGGAATTGTACCATTAAAGTAAGGCTGAACCATCTCATTGTTACTCATCGTATATGTTTCAGACATCCTTACCAAAAAAAAAAGCCTATAGATTCTCTTCTTTAAATCCCCCAAATTTCCAGATTTTCTGAATAAAAAAGAACAAGATTTCAGAAGTAGCAGGTGGAAGACTTGACCATAAATAAAGCAGTTTAAGACTAGGAAATGCATACGATATTTCTAAGAAAAGGCACCAACATAGTTTTATATTATTTTACATTATGTGATGACATAACACACCCATGTAATGATCATGACAAAATCTTGATAGCAAATTATAATAATTCTTTATGATACTTCAATTTTTTTTTAGTATTGACAATTTCAATTTTTTACATTTTTGTTCATCAGGGTGTCCTTAACCTATAAGATAGCTGATGATAAGGGTTGGATTCATTAAAAAACGAAGAATTCATAAAAAAAAATTCAGATAATCGTGAAGTCCATAATGTGACTAATAATATCTCCAAATGAGAACTTTGGTTATTAACAAATGAAAATATTCAACAGATAATGACGAGAGACAACAATGGAAGAAAAAAGTGTGCCTGACCTCGAGATTAATTATCAAACATTAACAATTTGAGAATCTTACATTACAATTTCTTCCCCTATCCTCATGAAATGCACGAAATTGTGCAGGAATTTACTATAGGATAAGTTGTTACTAATGAACATAGGCTTACTAATGAACATAGGCATTTTTTATAGTATCTTCGTCATTACAGTGAGAAAGCAATATAAAAGAAAACAGATATATGCATGAATAAACTTATGGGTGAATATTTAAAGCTATTCATTTGACCAATCAAAGTCTTTGTTTAAGCTTAAATTAAATTAAAAAAAAGGAGAGAATTGTATGGTTCATTCTCATCAACTGATGTAGACAAAAACAATATATTTCTGTTAAATTAAATACTTTTATTGGAAGTTTCATAGAATTGAGCAAATATCATAACCAAAAACACCGGAAATATGTCAGTAAATCACAGATAAAATATAGAAATGTGCCGCATTATAAATAAATTTAACCAAACCAAGAATCCCACAAAACTAATCCTAATAATTATTAGTGCATCCAAGAAAGATGTGAATTTTTAAAGATATTATGTAGATATGAATCCGTTATCTCCTGAGCATTATTGTTTGAAAAGGAAGAACTAAAGACAGCATATTTACTAGAATTTAACCAGAAAACCCAAATCCCGAAAGTAACAATCTGAATCGCAGGAAAAGTAGAGAGAAATTACCTTTCAATGAAGACAGAGGGAATGTGAGATGGGTTCTTGATATTTCCTCCACCTCTCTCTGTGTAACTGCAACTCTTTTACTCAGCAAATGAGAGCGTGCAAAAGTTGAAGATGGAAATAGGAAAGTAAAACTAGTTAAAGATTTGTTAGAGGGGTACGTGGCATGCACATGGCGAGTTCAATATTAGCTCACTTGTTGTTAGCGACGCTAATTGATTGGGCTGATCAAATTAAGCAACACTTGCTTACATTAGGCCCATTTAGTTAAAAGGAAATTACATCTACATCTGCTTTTAAATTACCAATTTCATAAATCTTGGATCAAGTTTCATTTTTGCAAAATTCAGATTTTAATTAATAATTTAAAAATATTATTTTTATTTTTATATCTATTTAAAATAAATTAATATATATACACTCCTCCCCCATATCCTATCCATCCCCAAACCCTAAAAAGGATTAGCACATCCTCTCCACTCCGACATCGTCGCCGTCGCGTCGCTCCCCGCTACCGTCGGTTCATCTACCTCGCTACGGTCGGTTCATCTCTCTGTCGTGACCTTCTCCGTCGTCGGTTCTTCTCTCCGTTGTCTGCTCTCCTCCCCGTCGCCGCAACGGCCTCCGACCCTTCATCCACTTGACACAGCCGCCGACGCTTATTCTCCATCATCTCTGTCGCTCGTCTTCACTATCCCTCTCTATTTTCTGTTCGTCGCCACATTACCGTTCACAGGGACACGGCAGACGGCACAGCAGCATGCGTCGTGAACAGGAGAGTTCGAACCTACAGAAGCTCACATCGCCGGCACATCGTCGTCTTCCAGCTGCAGATCTGATTTTTTCGTTTTTTATTTTTTCAGTTTCGATTTTGATTTTGGTTGGATGGGTATGGTGATTTTAATGGTTGATGTGTTGTCAGTGTTGCTGTGGTGGTTATGGCGGATCTGGCGGCGATTTTGGTGTTGTTCAGTGTGTTGGTGTGCGTTGGTGTAGCTGGGGGTTTTTTGGATTGTCGAAATCGCCCATTTTGTAGTGAGATCGTGGTTTTTATCGTCAGTGGAGTGGTAGTGGCGTCTGTGGTTCCGAGTTTGGGTGGTGTTGGCGGTGGTTGTGTGTACTGAGTGTGATTTGTGACTTACTGGTGGTCACAAACGATCGTTGGTGGTGGTCACAAACGATTTGATTGTATGTGACCATTAATTATTAATTGTGACCAAAAAATTATTAATTGTGACCAATAAATTGATAAATTGTGACCTAATTAAGTATTGTGACTTAAAAGTTTTATGATTTGTGACCGATGAAATAATTGTGACATTTAAATTTTTGAATTGTGACCTTAAAATTTTTGAATTGTGACCAAATTGTATAAATCTTTGACAATTATATATTTATTAATAAAACGTATAATTAATTAAGTAATTCATAAATAAATTTAAATAAAAACCTGATTTTTGAAATTTAAAATACCTAACCTTAATTTTGAAATGTGTATAAGTAAAAGAAGGATTTATGTATTCTTCCCTTTGAAATAATACTGGTTGAACACGAACTTTACATAGAGAAAGATACAAGTGGATCAAGATGAATTAACTAAAGGGAAGAATACATAAATCCTGCTTTTACTTATACACATTTCAAAATTAAGGTTAGATATTTTAAATTTTAAAAATCAGGTTTTTATTTAAATTTATTTATGAATTACTTAATTAATTATATGTTTTATTAATAAATATATAATGGTCACGGATTTATACAATTTGGTCACAATTCAAAAATTTTAAAGCCACAATTCAAAAATTTAAAGGTCACAATTATTTCATCGGTTACAAATAATAAAATTTTTAAGTCACAATACTTAATTAGGTCACAATTTATCAATTTATTGGTCACAATTAATAATTTTTAGGTCACAAATTAATAATTTTTAGGTCACAACTAATAATTTTTTGGTCACAATTAATAATTAATGGTCACATACTATCAAATCGTTTGTGACTACCACCAACGATCGTTTGTGACCACCACCAACGATCGTTTGTGACCACCGGTAAGTCACAAATCACACTCGGTACACACAACCACCGCCAACACCACCCAAACTCGGAACCACAGACGCCACTACCACTCCACCGACGATAAAAACCACGATCTCACTACAAAATGGGCGATTTCGACAATCCAAAAAACCCCAGCTACACCAACGCACACCAACACACTGAACAACACCAAAATCTCCACCAGATCCGCCATAACCACCACAGCAACACTGACAACACATCAACCATTAAAATCATCATACCCATCCAACCAAAATCAAAATCGAAACTGAAAAAATAAAAAACGAAAAAATCAGATCTGCAGCTGGAAGACAACGATGTGCCGGCGATGTGAGCTTCTGTAGGTTCGAACTCTCCTGTTCACGACGCACGCTGCTGTGCCGTCTGTCGTGTCCCTGTGAACGGTAATGTGGGGACGAACAGAAAATAGAGAGGGATAGTGAAGACAAGCGACAGAGATGATGGAGAATAAGCGTCGACGGCCGTGTCAAGTGGATGAAGGGTCGAAGGCCGTTGCGGCGACGGGGAGGAGAGCAGACAACGGAGAGAAGAACCGACGACGGAGAAGGTGACGGGGAGGAGAGCAGACGACAGAGAGATGAACCGACCGTAGCGAGGAGGATAGATGAACCGACGGTAGCGGGGAGCGACGCGGCGCGGCGGCGACGGTGTCGGAGTGGAGAGGATGTGCTAATCCTTTTTAGGGTTTGGGGATGGATAGGATATGGGGGAGGAGTGTATATAAATTAATTTATTTTAAATAGATATAAAAATAAAAATAATGTTTTTAAATTATTAATTAAAACCTAAATTTTGCAAAAATGAAATTTAATCCAAGATTTATGAAATTGGTAATCTAAAAGCAGGTGTAAGTGTAATTTCCTCTATTTCAAAATTCTTTCATTTTCATGCTTATTTTTAAATTTATAAAATAAAATATTTTGCATGTAAATTCAAAATTTTTTCCTATTTTTTTAACTACATATTATTGAAAAACACATTATTCAAAACTCAATTTTGTCAAAGTAAGGTAAGTCTTATGGGCACAAAATGTATGTTTATCTAACTCCTAAATCTGCTCTCAATTATCTCTCTAGCACTTATTTTATTTCCATTTTGGGAGTTGATTTGATCATAAAAGTACAAATGGTCTTTTTAACTTCTTTCCATGGGATAAAAAGGTGATTGAAATTTTGTTGACTACTTAACTTTTTTTTTTTTTTTTTTTTTTTATGTGACTACTTAACTTATTTTGAGGTAAAGTGGTTCTTTGTTATTTAGCACACAAAGACATGGGTCATCTATTGTCACTCTAGGGGCTGAGATATGTTAGAATGTATTGTATTTGTAAATTTCAACTTATGTTCCATGTTTTTAAATCGTAATTTAAAAAAAAAAAAACCAAAATAGAAGTTTTTTTTATTTTAAAAATAAGTTTTTATTT
This sequence comes from Fraxinus americana, assembly GCA_035079005.1. Taxonomy (NCBI): domain Eukaryota; kingdom Viridiplantae; phylum Streptophyta; class Magnoliopsida; order Lamiales; family Oleaceae; genus Fraxinus; species Fraxinus americana. The sequence continues at coordinate 33,055,896 of CM068710.1, read as the reverse complement.
TATTTTATTTTTTAACTAACCTTTTTTTTTAAAAATAATTTTTATTTTTATTTATTTATTAAGTAACGTTTTTTTTAAATAAAATAATATTTTATTTTATTTTTAAAATATATTTTATATATACATTGCGAAGTTCTATTTACCCCCTTTTAAAATCAGTGAAAAATGTGAAAAGAAATTGAGTGATCATAGTGAAATATTATATAAAATAAGGTGGCCATGATAAAATGTTATATGAAATTTGGTGGATATAATGAAATAAAATCAAATTTGGTGATCATGGTGACACTAAACATAAAGTTCGGTGGTAATTTGTGGATTTAACCCAATTAATGTAAAATTAATAATGCTATTTCACTCATTGACTAAATTCAAAATAAACGAGTTAAGTATTTTAAAGAACTTTAATATAAATTTTTAATATCCTTACTTGATAATGCAATGAAATTATCAACAATCCCTTTATTATCAATAACATTTACAAAACTGTTTTCATTTACTGATTAGTCGGTCAGAAATATATGGATGGAAAAAGTCACGAATAAAGCGATTTCTTAACATAATTTCTATTGACACTGACATGACCGTAGATGATTGGATTGTTTTTTCTCTTTCCATCTTCCAATCAATTCTCACTTTGTGTTGTCCGTCCAAGTTTTATGTTAAAATTTTCCGTACTTGTAGCACGATTGTTCCTTGATATTGTAATGGAATGAAATTATCAATAATAATAGGCTTGAATGGTTAACTTGCACGCTAAACGAAAATTGCAAGTGTTTATAAAGTAGTAGAATTATTGAGCTAATTTCTAGTACCGATGCCACATCTTGGAACTAGAAGTACTAATTATAATTTAGAGAAATGCTACTTGTACATTAGCATGTACATAAGGGTGTACATAATGTGAGTGGAGGTGGGGCCTACACTACAGTGTCGTGGGCTCCACCACACTCACATTATGTACACGCTTATGTACACGATAATGTACAAGTAGATTAATCCTATAATTTATAGGTTTACGTTGCGTCAACTTTCGGTTATTTAAATTTTCTAAATGTTTTCTATATTTCTATTGATATTTCAACAATTTGAGCAACGACATACATATTATACAAAAATAAATTTTGAAGGTAATTTTATTTTAAACATATAGTTTCTTATTTTCAACTGGGAATATAAAAAAACTTAAAAGTAAAATTTAAGCTTAACCAAATGTTTTGTCTGGGTTTGCACGAAAGCTTCAGTCTTCCACTTTTCCATCATCTAGGCGTTGGCGTGAATTGAAATTTGGAAGAGTCGGTGGTGGTTTTTGCTCTTCGTTTCTTGGATTTCTTTTTGTAGGGTACAATTCGATTGTCATTTTTGACGAAGAAGATTCTTGTAGATTGATTTGGAGAAGAAGACACTATGTTTTTAATTTGGTATTCGGGGTATTTTATTTGGAGAAAATTGGCCGCTGGGTAAAAACGTTTTAAAAATTAAAGAAAATGGAAAAATTCATAAATGAGGTGTATAGAATTCAAAAATCAGGTTTTTTTTTTTTTAATGTATGAAATAATAAATTATTAAATTAATATAATATAATATATTTAACCCGCTCCACCTGCACCACCCCCACTCCGATGACTATTTCGGCGATCATTTCAACCACCACTCTTCTCTGACGATTGTTCCGATTTCGACAATTATTTCGACAACTATTCCGGTCACATATTTACTATTTAGTTAGTCACATTATTTTTCAATCACAAATAATAATTTTTATACGTCACAAATTATTTTACGGTCGCAGCTCAAAAATATTGTAAGTCACATTTAATTCGTTGGTCACATATTTCAAAATTAGTTAGTCACACATCAAAATTTATAGGTCACACAGTCACATATTTCAAAATTAGTTGGTCAGAGATTTTTTCATGGTCACAGATTATATAATTTTTAGGTTTCATTTGTCACAGATTATACTTTAAGTCACATATTACTGAATTTTGGTCACACACGCCAAACAATGGTCACACACCACCGTCACCGCATCCACTCGTCTCTGTCGCCGCCGGATCCACCACCATCCTCGTCACCGTCGCTACGACCACCGACACCAACACCACATCACCACCACCAAATCATCGCTACCAGATCCAGTCGACTGTCAACAAAAACCACAACCACTGTCGAATCTCCAGCCACCACCACCACCACCACCACTTTTGCACTACCACTACCACCATTAACAAACCATGTCACACCACAACCACCACCCAACAAAAAACCCCAAACTCGTCACCGCCACCACACTCCCACCAATCGCGACGCCGCCGCCACCACCACAACTCCACTCCACCATTACGCGCACACACACACACCCCCCATAGATCCACCACCCCAACAAAGATCAATTTGCAGATTGCCGTCGCAGTTGCAGATAGGCTGAGGCACCGGTGCAGATCGCGATGGGCTGAGATCAGTGAGATCGCACACAGCCGCAGATTGTGAAGAGGCTCCAGTCTGCTTCCGTGGTGGCGACGGCGCGACGTCCTCGAGATGGGCTGAGATTAACGGAGCAAATGCCATAGTTACTGGAGGTGGTTGTGGAGGACGTTTGATTAGTAGCGGTAGACGGACATTTGATTAGTAGCGGTAGTCTACCGCTGCTCCTGTCTTCATCATCTCCTGCCGCCAGTACCAAGGAATCAGAATCCAGTTATGACCCCTCAGACGGTGACGATAGTGGAGGCTGTGAGGTGAGGTAAGGCGATGTGAGGGGAGGGGAGGGAGAGAGGGAAAATAGAGAGAAGGGAGAGGATATGGAAAAAGGATTAGAGTTTGGCACGAATTGGCTGGACTTTGATTTTGTAATATTAATAGTAATATTAAAATATATAATTATTACCTGACTTTTGATTAATTAAAGTTTACACCTGATTTATGAACAGTAAACTTCAAATACAGGCTACAGTGTAATTTTCCCTAAAGAAAATGTGTGTTTCGTTTGAATTGCATTTGACAATATGACAAAGGTTAACAATGCCAATAGGTTAAATCAGCTTTCTATTACCTAAGTGGACTTTTCCAATAATGAGTGATGGATGTGTAAATATTTAAATAGATAAGTGAGTAGTCAATAACTTTTTTTATATTTAATCAGCACATAGTAACTTGGATAAAATTTAGTGGCTATTGATTTAATTAACTCACAACGGAGCCCAAACAAAGGCTAAGCTGAGAGGATCAACACCAAGAATGAAATATTAGAAATCATTTATGCTCAAGAATTATATGTTAAGAACCATTGGTGTCGATTCGAATTTTGCGCGAGCACCATGAAAATTACACAATACTTCTGGTGCATTGAGGGAATTAGCTAGGGTTGTAAATTGATTAGATATGGATCGGATCTGCCTATATCCGATCCGATAAGAAAATTATTCGATCCGATAATCCAACGGATATTTGATTGTTAAATCCATATCCGATTTACTACATTATCGGATATCCGATCTGATAATCCGATCCGAAATTAATAAAAATTAGGAAATAAAATCAATGTTCTTTAAAATTTTTTGAACTAACTAGAGGCCCACATGTTTTTACTAGCAAGCCCAATAGTGACTTCTACCATCATGATGCTCCTTTTTAAAGGAGAGATCATCTTCTAATTTTCTATTGACATTCGATGTGGGATAAAGTAAAATTGAATTCTAATCCTAAATATAAATATTTTATTTCATTTTTCCATTAACAAATCAAATTATTTGTTACATATTAATTATTAGTTTTTGAAATTATAAAATAAATTACAATAATAAATTTAATTAAGAAAAATATAGATATTTATTTACTTTAAATTAGCAAATTAAAATTAAAAAAGTCTATTGCTTTTATAATATTTTATATTTATGTTTATAGTTATTTATTCAATTTGACATCGAACCGATTCGATCCCGATTCAATTTTTTGACTCTTGACCCTCTTCCTTTTCCGGGTCAATGTCCGGATCGATTTTTAAAATATTGGTTGAAATCAATTTTTTTTTTTCAAATTTTCCAATTCTTAAACACATTTAATAATTATAAATTTTTCAATTTTTTATGTTTTGAATTTGATTTTTTTTTCTAAATTTATTTATTTTAGTGACAAATAATATGGCATAAAAATATTTTATCGACTCAATTATTTATAACAAATCGGATCGGATTGTTATTGGATCAGATTGACCTATATCCATATTTGATCCATTTAGTTAACGGATTATCGGATTGAGACCCTAGATCCATCTTACATTAATTTCGTCGAATTCGGATCAAAATCCAATCCATTGACAATCCTAGAATTAGCTCAATTGGATTCACTATCCCATGACTCCCATGTCGAATTTAATCTTTTAATTATGTTTATCATTTCCCCAAATTAATATTGGGATAATGAGGATAAAGACATCATTAATTAGAGAGAGAGAGAGAGAGAGAGAGAGAGAGAGAGAGAGAGAGAGAGAGAGTTCACTGTGGTTAGGATTTGGGGCCTACAATTTCATCACGTACGTGAATCTTAAGTGGGCCCTCTTGCTTATTTATGAATTCAACTTCCTAAATTTTACAATGGCTGCATGGCATATATACATTTTTATGGGTAATTAGCACATTACGTCCTCATCTTTCATTGTTTTTGTGAAAAATATTCATACATTTCATTTTTTGGCATTTTCACCATTTATTGTGCAAAAAGTCATTTTCACATATTTTCTTAATTAAAAATTATAAACTGACAAATATACTCTCATCTTTAAATAAAATAAAAAGAAAAAGAAAAAATTTAATTACAATCACAATTCCAATTTTTTTTTTAAAAGCGCAAATAAATTATTAAAATAGTAATTAACATATAATGTCCTTATCTTTCACCATTATTGCGAAAAACGTCCTTACTTTTCATTTTTTTAAGCATTTTCAAGGTAAAAATGACATTTTCCACAATGAAATGTGGAAATAATGGTGAAAATGTCAAAAAATGAAAGGTATTGACTTTTTCCACAATAACAATGAAAGTTAAGGATGTTATGTACTAATTACCCATATTTTTATTCTAATATTCCATTAAATAATAATTTCCAATACATTCCTTTTACAACGATGTGAAATCTTGTTACTCATGACTCGTGGGAATTTTTTAATTTCTTTAATTTATTCTTGTAATCAAATTCTTGATATACAATCTTCAATTAAAAATTTTCACAATTAGTACTGCCTTATTATTTTATCAGCAGGTTAGTCCCCAATTTTTGTTATTATTGCTTAGTCTTTTTCTAACAATCTAACTTGGTTCTCATAAATTTGCGGACAAAGACAAGTTTAGAAGCGAAATATAATTTTAATAGGAATTTAGACGGTTTTGTAGTTGTGGACGAACTGCACAAATAAAAAAAATTTGAGGGTCGAATTACTCCTTTTACAATAGGTTAAGGTTCAACAATCAAATTTTCTATTTCTATAAATTTTCTTGTAGCTGCTGCTCTGTCATTACTCTTTTTTCTAAACTCTTTCCCTTAGGCCCTGTTTAAGAGAAATTTTAATCAAGATTTTAATCAAAATTATGGTCGTTAACTATCAAATCAGCCACCATTTTTAACTTTCCGTCTCACAGGTGAGGCCCATAAGTTGACTATAACGACTATAATTTTGATTAAAATCCCACAAAAATTGCTCCGAAACACGCTCTTACTGTGTAATCCAGCCATTAATAAGGCCAGAGAGGGGCCTCAGAAGATACTGCTTCTTTAGCTCACTAATCCACCCACCCCACTACTACCTTCCATTTCTTGAATCTTGAAATACCCCCCTACCCCACCCACGCAGTTAACTTCTAGACTGGTACCATAACCTCATATCCAGAGCAGTCTCATTCTCATACAGAGATATACAGAAAGAGAGAAATCCATATAGAGAGAGAGAGAGAGGGTGGTCAAAGAATTCATAGTAGTTAGTCATGGCAGGTCCAATCCCACCACAGAACTGGAAAATATCGAAACTCTATTCAATCACTGCTGTATTCTTCCTTTCCTACTTCTCCTATCTTCTTGGCGTCTGGCAACACGACGGCGCCGCCACCTCTGGTCTTGGTGCAACCATAACTTGTATCTTGCCCCGAAACACCACAAACCCACAATTATCAACAAGAACCCCACTAGACTTCACCTCCCACCACTCAGCCGACGAAAGAGGCGCCACAACTTTCCCCGACGAAACCCTCAAGAAATACCCACCTTGTTCTATAAAATACAGCGAATACACCCCATGTGAGGACCCCAAAAGGTCCTTGAAATTCAGCAGGGAAAGATTGATATACAGGGAAAGGCATTGCCCGGAGAAGAATAAAGTGTTCAAATGTAGGATTCCAGCGCCGTACGGTTACAAGAATCCGTTCAAATGGCCAGTGAGCAGGGATCTTGTCTGGTACGCCAATGTGCCACATAAAGAATTAACGGTCGAAAAAGCGGTGCAGAATTGGATTCGATACGAGGATGACCGGTTCAGATTTCCCGGTGGTGGGACCATGTTCCCTCATGGCGCTGATGCTTATATTGATGATATCGGAAAGTTGATTAATCTGAAAAATGGGTCTATCAGGACCGCCATTGATACTGGCTGTGGGGTATGCTTTCTTTTTCATTCTTGATTCTATTCCCCGGACCTCACCCCAAGATTAAACTCTCTTCTTGGATCCTAATTGTAGAATTTTCTTGATTTTTTCTTTTTCCAATCTTGGTGAAGGATAGTTAATGCAATAAGCTTGAAAAGTCCAGTTATTGCATTTTTCTTTTTCCAATCTAAAATAAGTAATTATTATTCCTGTAATTGAAAACAAGTAGTAAGTTTTGCTTGTTTCTAAATTGAACCGAATATGCTCAGTATTATGAAGTTGATAGTGTTGAATAAGATGAAAGAAGTAAGCCAGTTGTCTAATACTGTGTACGAATCTACATAAAATTTGACGACTGATGAAATACAGAAATGGTACTGCGTACCATTTTTGGTTAGATATTGATCCGTATTATTGACAGATTGTCTGAATTATGACAAGAAAATTGGTTGAATACGGCTAATGGGTTATGGGTTGGTGAGGAACAGTACACCAGCTTTCTTGATTGTAGGTCACCAGATCCATGCAGCAAGTCTCCTGGACACATGGCAATGCATGTATCGTCTTTTTGCTCCATAACTTTGATCGAAAAACTGGAATTAGATGCAGGATAATATTGTGATTGAAAAAGATAAAGATTTTCATTGGATCTTTAGACTTGTGTAGGAGAACGACTACTTGAGTTTAAATTTATTAGGAATAAAGCTTGTCATGTTGTTGATACTTAACTGTGTTACGGCGGATTAGCATAAAATAAGGGTGCTAGAATTCAAATCCGGTAAAATTTTAGAAAAGTCTACCACCAATAAATGTGTTATGTTATATACATGCCAAAATGTAGTATGCATACTAAAAGAAAAGTGTAGAATTGATTCTCTCTGAAGTCATAAGAAACTTGTTAACAGATTGGACTGGTGGGACGGAAGACACTAATTAAAAAAAAAAAAAAGATACTCCTTTTTCCTATTGGCCCAACAAGAAAGTAGCAAGTTCTTTTAAGAAAAATTTATTAATCAATGGTACTGGTTTGTGTGGTACCATTCAAAAGTAAATCAACTGCATTACTCTAGGTACCTAGCATTTCTGCTCTTACTTAATTTGTCATTGTGTATTGCATTTTTAATGTTACAGGTCGCAAGCTGGGGAGCTTATCTTTTGTCACGTAATATTCTTCCAATGTCGTTTGCACCAAGGGATACCCATGAAGCACAGGTGCAATTTGCTTTGGAACGAGGAGTTCCGGCTTTGATCGGCATTATGGCCTCCAAGAGGCTTCCGTACCCTTCTAGAGCTTTCGACATGGCTCATTGTTCGCGTTGCCTCATTCCGTGGGGTCAATATGGTAATGCCAAAGCTATAAGATGATTCTGCTGCCTTTTTTAACTGTGTTATCAATACAATTTTAAGTCGGGTTCTATCATAACTCATAAGAATATTTACCATTCTTATACAGTGTAAGTCTGTTAGATTGGGGACACACATGCTAGTGAAAAAAAATTATCTTTAGCATTGATAATTTGGAATTTTGTTATAATTCTCTCCTACAATTTTGTGGTTGGGTTTTCTGTCAAAACAGATGGTCTGTATTTGATTGAAGTTGATAGAATTTTGAGGCCGGGTGGATACTGGATTCTCTCTGGTCCGCCAATCCAATGGAGGAAACACTGGAAAGGTTGGCGGAGATCGAGGGAGGATTTGAATGCAGAACAAATGCAGATTGAGAATGTAACAAAGAGCCTGTGCTGGAAAAAGTTGGTTGAGAAGGATGACCTTGCTATATGGCAAAAACCAACCAATCATTTGCATTGCAAAAAAGTGCAGAAGAATTATCTGCCGTTGTGCCCTGCCCAAGATCCCGACAAGGCTTGGTTTGTGCTCCTTGACCGGTTACATTGGAATTTTATACACCAGTATACGATGTAGAAACGAGTATCTATTTATGCTTGACCATTCTAACTTTGCAAACTGCTTTAGGTACACAAATTTGGAAACCTGTTTGACTCCCTTGCCTAACGTTTCTAACAATCAAGAGGTTGCCGGTGGGGAACTGAAAAAATGGCCATGGAGATTAAACGCGATACCACCTAGGATTAGTTTGGGGACTATAAGTGGAGTCACTGCTGAGACTTTTCGGCAAGATTCAAAACTATGGAAGAGGAGACTGTCCTACTATAAGACCATTAATAACCAACTTGAACAAGTGGGAAGGTATCGGAATCTCCTGGATATGAATGCATTCCTTGGTGGATTTGCTGCAAGTTTGATTAAAGACCCTGTTTGGGTCATGAATGTAGTCCCTGTTGAGGCTAAGATCAACACGCTTGGGGTTATCTATGAACGAGGATTGATCGGAACATACCAGAGCTGGTAAAAGTTCCTAATGCTCGCTTCAACTTTTAATCATTTATTGAGTTTTCAGTTACAGTGGTTTTATCTGGTTTGTTAAAAATTTCTATAAATGAGTTTGGTGCAGGTGTGAAGCAATGTCTACGTACCCTAGAACGTACGATCTAATTCACGCTGATTCAGTATTCACTCTGTACAAGGATAGGTAATTCCTCTATCTATTCTTGGCTTTTTGGTTGTCAAAATGCGTGAACCAAAATGCAACTTCTGGTCAAAATAATAGTGAGAGAAGAATAATAATAACAAATTAGGCATTAATCCCAATATATAAATTATTTTTCGTCAGTGCTTTCAGTTCATTGCTAGTATGATGGACTGATTAGATTGCGTTATATTATGAATATGTTGCATAACATAATACATATTTTTGGGTTGTTCCTAATGCAGATGTGAAATGGAAGATATTTTGTTAGAAATGGATAGGATTTTACGACCGGAGGGAAGTTTGATTATCCGAGACGATGTAGATATGTTGGTGAAAGTGAAGAGGATTGCAGAAGTACTTAACTGGGATAGCCAGATTGTAGACCATGAAAATGGACCATTAGAGAGGGAAAAACTTCTGTTTGCAGTGAAATTGTATTGGACAACTCCAGCTTCTGCTAATCAACAAGGATCCAAAACTTCATAGGATCCTTTGTTTTTCCTTATCGTCTTTGTTCTTCTAGTTCCCTTGCTATGTTTTCATATTACAAGATGCAAATGTTTACTCTTACAGATATAGAATGTAAAAAATAAGAACCATTGAAGTTTACTCGATTTACTTAAAAAATAAGATGCAAAGGAAACATTTTTCATCTAACAAACACAAAACTTGTGAGCCAAATTTCAATTAGGTAAGGCATGCAAATGCCCACCACCTGTTACCTATAAATAGAATTGAAAACCCCTACAACACAATAATACCTTAAAAAAAAAGACGAGAAAAGCTTATAATGGCAGCAATAAAATCTGTATTTTCAATGAATTTCTGCCCAAAATGGCCAGTGGTGGTGCTCATGCCATTGGTTTTGCGGAACTAAATGGCTCAATCTCAGGCACAAACTCATTCAAATTCACTTGCAAATCTGAATATGTGTGCACCATTTGTGGTGCCTGGTGCAGCCACACCAGCCCTTGCCCTGACTGCTGCACTGCATTACAATGCCTGGAACATGACTGCATTTGCAACACTCTCCGCATCGCTGCCCGTCTTCCGGTCCAGTGCAACCTCCCTTCCTTCTCTTGTGGTCTTGTTTCTTCGACGTTTTTATTTTCTTTTAATAATGACAATGTTTATTGATCAGAAATTCAGCATTGCAAAAATGCAATAGACGTCATGGACAATTGTAGTGCCATAAAATAATAAAGAGAATATGTTTATCCATATATGAAAAGAATTAGATAAAATATATGCATATAAACTAAAAATATTATTTAAAAACTGCATAGATTAGAAGTTTAAAAGGTTTTCACACGCTTTAATAATATTAATTAGAATTTAACAATCATATAGTTCTCAATTAATTAACTTTCACATTCATTTCGTTAATATTAATTAGAATTTCACATTCAATAATACAGCTCATTATTTATGTTCATGCTAATTAACATCAAGTTTCATTTAATTGGAAATTAAATTATATTCATTTAATATAAATGATTTAACATTCATTGTCACGTATATATATTCCTTCGTATTAATTCTAAATTAATTAACATTCATCTTCATTTATTCATTTAGTTGTAATTTCAATATTCACATTCAAATATGCATTTAACTATTTACGTACATATATAATAATTAATTTTTTTTTCAGGGTTTGCATTTCTTTCATATTTAAATTAAAAGGTTAAATGGATGATCAAATATTATTTTCATAGCACTTACAAAATATTACACAATAACATGTTCAACTCTGACTAATTGTATATAAATCAACCCTAATCCTGATTTAAACACTCACTAACATTAATCTCCCAGTTCCTAATCGCCTCTACCTTCCACCATGTCCGACGACATTTTCGTTGTGTTCCAAACCTCCACTGACGACGCCCCCTTCACCAATCATCACCGTCTTTCTCCACCACTACCTTCTCCACTAAACACTACATTTTAATGTTTTTTTTTCAAATCTAAGTGATTGTTTGGTAGGGATTTTTGGAGAATAATTGATTTTTGAATAGTGATATGATGGAAAATGTGTGGTTGAAAAAGAAGAAAAAATTATTGATGTAATGAAAAATATTATTTTATTGAAGAATATGTAGTTGAAAATGAGAATTGATTTACTGTAAAATTTGAGAATAAAAAACAAACATGCCCTAAATAATTTTAGATTGAAAAACTAGATTCACTGCCACCATCTTCTCTATCAATCGCCGCTACATTTTTATATTTGGTTTCAAATTTGAATAAATTAACCTACACCTCATCGAAGAGGTAAATTCAGGCAGCGATTTAATGTTTCCGATTATGCAAGTTACAAATTCGATGATTTAATGCACCAAACAATTTAATGCTCGAGGAATTTGGAAGAAGAGCACTCAAATGTCTCTTTATGATTTTATGGTAAGTGATCGAAAGCGAATTTTATGAAAATTGTGGTGCAGAATTTAGGCGGGATCGAATATTCAAATTTTCGGTGATGCCCGAGACTAATTTGACGGGGGAATTCGCAACGGATCTACCAAGAAAGTAAAGGCCCAATTTCCTCCTTAGATTAAGGTTGATCCAAAAGAGAACTTGGCCCAGTCTCAACATGGACCTCATCCCATTAACCTGCTTTTTTGTGTAGGATAGGATCTAATTGTAGTGGTGGCAATCGAGTCGAGCGGCTCGTTGGCTCGGTCGCTCGACTGTAGCGGCCCACGAGCTGCTCGGGCTCGTCAAAAAACAAGCCCGAGCACGAGTCGAGCAGCCCGACTCATTAGGAGAGCCGAGCCTGCTCGACTCGTTTTTTACGAGCGGCTCGTCTAATTTTTTTTAAAGAAGGATAGTTAAAAAAATCAAAAAAGGCGAGTCCGAGCCGAGCTACTTGCTACAGTACGAGCTCGCCCACGAGCAACGTGCTCGGCTCGTTTTATAACGAGCCACGAGCTCGAGCTTGAGCTCATGGGCAACGAGCCGAGCCGGCTTGACTCGGCTCGTTTGCCACCACTAAATTATGACAGTAATGAAGTATATTTTTGGGCTGATGGTGATGATGGTGCGACGATGACGGGGTGATGGTGGTGCTATGGTAGTTATGGCAGCGCAATAGTGCAGTGCAATGGTGGCTGAACGTGAAGGAGATTGCAAATCAATGGTGTTGCTATGGTAGTTGTAACACAATATGTTACTTTTATACAACATAATGTGCGAGTAGGATTTGGAAGATTGTGATGGCGTTGTGTTGGTGGCTTTTTCTATGGTCAAGTGCAATGATAGTGTGATGGCCAAGTAATGCAAGGGAACATGCGCAACACAATACGAATTTTGCAATCGAAAGTAGTGCATTGTAGCACAACATGTTATTCATGCAAGGCATTGTTTTATAGCCTCTCTTTGGTGAGATTAAAATCGGATTTTTAGAAGATTTAATAAAAGTTGATAAAATGTGTTGTTGAAGAAGCATGAATCCCATAAAATGTGTGGTTAAAATTAATTTTTGACTTTAACTTATATTAAATTTTGAATTTGAATTTTTACCAAACATGGTTATAATAAAAAGTAACACATGGTATTTTAAAGTATTTTGGGGCAATTTTAAGGGAAGTCAGGTCCCAAAAACCTTGGTTTGGGAGTCCGTTTAAAAAATAAATAAAAATTAAAGGGTATTTTACCATTTACCACCACCTGAATTGTTTCGAATAAGTTTTCATGTTGGAATTTCACCCAATTCGATCTGTGACTAGCCCTAATAGTAATATAACGAGTTACCTGTGTAAAACATTTATTTTATAAGAAAAAGCATGCTACCAGTGTAAAAATGTTGTTTTTAAATGAACAGTTGAAATATTGATTTTAAATGAAAATTCGGTAATATTGAAAAATTATAGTAAGAAGGTTGCCAAAAGGAAAATGTGGCTGGTACATTCTTTTATGACGTTATAGTTGACACAACTTGTGTTAGCAAGTGTTGATTGAGTGAAAAATTGTCAAAAATTTAAACTGTCCGATAAAGTGTTACCACATAACAAAATTTAAGAAATGATGCAAAGTATAATGTACATGTATCATGATTGACAGTAAGGGTCTGTTTGATTCGTGTAGTTTTCCATGGAAGTAGGAAACTATTTTTCTACTTCCACTTTTTTAATTGTTTGATATGCAAAATTTTCCACGGAAAATGTTTTCCTCTCTTTTTCTAGGTACAACCATTTGATACACAAATGGTGGAAAATGTTTTTTCACCTAATAGGTGGGAAAACATTTTCCACCTTTTTTTTTGTTTTTGTTTTTTGCAATGGGAACAAATTCTAGATACAATAGTAAAAAAAAATTTCACTTTTATTGACAACTTCCATGCAAAACAAAGTCAAACGAAAAATATTCGGTATGGTAAATTTTTTTTTTTTTACAATTTGAACACATTTTAGACCCAATGGTAGAAAAAATTATTACTTTAATGGACAAATTTCATAAAAAACGAAGTCAAATGGACACCAAACTTTCAACATTTTCCATGGAAAATTATACCAATCAAACACAATTAATTACAATTTCCAATAAAATATTTTCTAAGAAAATCAATTCCCTGTAAAACATTTTCTTTCCACCCATTTCCACCCTTGCAATCAAACGGACCCTAAATATTGATTTTTGATGGAAATAATGTATTTTGTTCCTAATTATTGCAATTACACCCCCAATCTATTTAAAATCTTAGCAAGGCCACCAACATCTCCATCCCATTAATTGTTAATCCAGAAACTGGACCTCCAAATCGAAGTTGCTTGTGTCGAAAAAATCAAAAGAATAACAGAAACAACACGCATAAAATTCTGGAATAGAGCTGTGAAAAAGTGATACATAAACCAGCCCTTTCAGCCGATTGGAAATCCTATTTTTGGTCAAAATATACTCAGGTATATTTATTTCTCTAAAATTCTTCTGCTGCATTCTGATTTACTGGAATGGTGAAGTTACGGTAAAATTCTAGAATAAGCAAGCTTAATTTTTATTAATGGGCCGTAAAAATTCAGGTGACAGGGTGTTAATTAGAGAAAAGGGACCCTTTTGCGGGTAATGATTGGCTGTTCTATGTGTTGTATGAATTAGTGAAGCTTTGATCGTAATTTGGAAATCTTGCCTTGAATTTCTCCATATCTTCCAAGTGGCATGTGCTGGGGATAAATTCTTCCAATGCAACAAAATCTCTCCTTTTCTACGTTGTCTCCTGGCATCCCATGTAGCTTGGGATTGTGGGTAGATACTTTCTTCCTACGTTATTTGTGGCAAGAATAATTCTGTTAATCCTTATCTCCAACCTATTTTATAAGCAGGGAATCATGAAATGATGGATGCAATGTACATTCTGGGGGTAGTTCTAATTTATAAGCCACTATACCAATTTTTGCAGTGATCTTAAAGGGACCGAAGAACTTTGGGGCTAACTTTTGATTTCTTTTTTGAGCAGCAGTTAATTGGCGATAAGGTCTTGGATTTAAATACACAGAATCTCCAACCTGGTATTCCTTATCCAGTTTGGCATCATAAATTTGTTTAATTAGATGTTGTGCTAACTTCAATTTCTCCCTATTTTGTCATATCACCTGATCATGTACTAGTGAAAACACCTCAACAAATTCGATCTTTGTGGTCCCATGGACATAAGCTAACAAGGAAGAAGGTTCTCGACTGTTAAAAATCTCAAATGGAGTTTTCTTGTAGCCGTGTGAACGTTGGTAGCAATATTCCACCCATGTTAACCACGTCACCCACTCTTTCGGTTTCTCACCAGTATAACAATGCAAGTACATTTCCAAGGTGCGATTCATTTCCTTGGTTTGGTTGACTGTCCCTGGATGATAAGCTGGAATGAAATTGTTTTTTCCCATTTAGTTGGAATAAATTCTTCCGGAACAAACTTGTAAGCACCGGATCAGACGATGGTCTTAGGCATACTATATAACTTGAATATTAGTTCAAAAAAGATTTTAGCAACTGAATTGGTTGTATATTGGTGAGATATTGGACTAAAGTGGCCAAACATAGAGAAACGGTCAACCACCATATAAATGAAAGATTTACCTTTAGAACTGGGTAAGCCTTCCACAAAATCCATAGAGATATTGGTCTATATATGGCCAGGAATGGGTAGAGGGCTCAATAATCCTGTCGGTTTAGAATGGCCAACTTTTCTTCTTTGACAAATTTCACGTTCTTGATCGAACTTTCTCACATGGCTTCGCATACCCTTCCAACAGAAATGGCATTTAATCCTGTGGCAACGTCTTTTTTAGCCCCTCATGTGTATTAGAATGGAATTCTTGCATTATTTGAGAAATAAGAGTCAAATCAGTCAAGGGATAAAGTCTTCCCTTAAAAAGAATGATAACATTATTTAATGACCATGGTCCCATTGCTTCCACATCATTTATACTTTCAATAATGCTTTGTAAGGTAGATTGTCTTGAATTTATTCTCTGACCGTGGTTACCTAATCTGGAATAGGCATTGATACACAGAATTTATTCTTCTTTAAAATTCCTTGATAAAACATCAACAGTCAAATTATCACTTCCTTCTTTTAATCTATTTGAAAGTCATAACCCATCACCAACCAGTTTGAGCTATAGTGGTTATTGTTTGACCTAATAAATACTGCAAGCTTTTATCATTTGTACGTACAGTAAATTTGGCTTACCTTCCTGCATAAGAACAACCCCATGCCCAATTCATGAGGCATCATACTCTACCACAAAAGGTTGTGAGAAGTCAGGTGGTGCAAGAACCGATCCATGGTGTCATGGCCCATTTGAGATCTTCAAAAACTTTGTCCACTGAAAAGCATCTTTCTTAAGCATCTGAGTTAAAGGATGAGCTTTCGCACCATGGATGGTTTACCTATTTTCATATTGGGATAATTTCTAGGGATCCTCATCCTCCTCGGTAGGGTAATTCGAGGTACCTTAGGCCTCCTGATTCAACAAACAAGTTGAAAGGATAATTCTTTGATATTTTTGCTCATAACATGCAAAGATTAAATAGCATGTAGGCTTAAAAAGTAAAATAAGAAATTTCTAAATTAAAGGACTAAATGTCTCCCATGTTACCTAAGTAAGAGTCCTTTAGTTGGATTATGAGAGAATACTAAAGCTGGATGATAGCCTTCCCATACTAAGCCCATATCCGAAATTATAGCACTTCCCAATAGAAAGTTAGTCCTGCCTTATGGGGTCCTAATTGGAATTACAACCAAGATAAAGTCACCAATCAATCCTTACCTTGTTAATCTCTAATAGAAATGGATGTTAAAATGTGCCTGTAAGATTCAGGAAGAAGTTTTATTGAGAATAATTGTAGAATAGGAAACACATACTATGCTATCCAAGGGTTTTGATAATTGGAATATTGTGTAATCCATGATTTTTATTTATTATTGTGTTTTCTTCTTGTAGAGAAGGCTTATGGACAGCAATGATTGTGAGGTTGTTATTACCCATGAAGGTCACAGGGATTTCAGAAATTCGAATAATTTGGACTTGAATGTGAAACATGATGCCAGTAGCCCACAGTTGTTTGATGTTAATTCAGTTCAGTCGAGTCTTTCCGTGAAACATGAATTACTCAACTTGGTACAGAGTTTGAATCAGATGAGCAAGCATATAATTTTTATATGAAGTATGCTGAGTTGGTAGGTTTTAGCGTTAGGAAGGACTGGGTTAATAGGAGTAAAGTACATGGTCAAGTGATGTCCAGAAAGTTCACCTGTTCAAGACAAGGTTATCGTCAGAAAGATAAGCGGGATGCTAATGTGAAGAAGCATCGGAAAGAAACAAGAACGGGTTGTTTGGCGCATATGGTGGTAAGCTGTCAACCTAATGGTAAATATTGGGTTACACATTTTGGAGCAGAGCACAATCATGAGGATGTAAACCTAAGTGAAGCTCAAAAATTGCTGGAATTACCATTACCCGGAAAAGTGGAGTCTACTGAAGTTTCTGAAACTGGATCAAAGAAGAATTCTGAGATACAATCAAAATTATATTTTCAACTATTGGGCATACAATTTTGCACCCCAGAGAATCATGAATGCCTTCAAATAGGTGATGAAATTTATCTCAAGTCTGGACGGACAACAGATTTGAAGGAGGGAGTGGCACGGTGTCTTTTGTATTATTTCCAGAGACAACATTTTGAAAACCCTTCATTCTTTTATTCAGTACAACTTGATATCGAGAATAAGATAAGCAACATATTTTGGGCTGACGACAATATGATTCTAGAATATGGTCATTTTGGCGATGTGGTTTGTCTGGATACATCAGCCACAAGAAATGTAGATTCTCATCCATTTGTGCAGTTCACTGGACTGAATCATCATAGACAGGTATTGATATTTGGTGCTGCCTTCTTATTCAATGAAACTGTCGATTCATTCAAGTGGCTGTTTCGAACTTTTGTTGAGGCAATGTCTGTTTGAAAACCAAGATTCATTCTCACAGATCAAGATGCTACAATTGTCCAAGCTATTCATTCAGTTTTACAAGAAACACGCCACTGTATATGTGCATGGCAGATGTATTGAATTGCACTTAAACATCTTCGTCACGAGATAATGGAATATGATTCTTTTGTCACAGATTTTAGGAGTTGCATATTTTGTTGTGAGCAGGAAGAAGATTTCATCAATGCCTGGGATTGCATGTTGGAGAAACATGGACTGCGTCAAAACGCGTGGTTGAGATGGATGTTCAGGGAGAAAGAAAAATGGGCTATAGCATATGGTAGAAATACCTTCTTCGTCGAAAAAAATGGCACACATCTAGTTGAGCAGATGTCTGATAACTTGAGAAACTACTTGGGCTCTGACGTTGATGTGCTTCAGTTTTTCAAGCATTTTGAGAGCATGGTAAATGAACAAAGGTACAAAGAACTGGAATCGACATTTGACATGGCAAGAAATACTCCAATATTGATGGCTAATGCTGTCTTGTTAAAGCATCCAAGTGATGTTTATACACCCAAGGCATTTGCTATTTTTCAACGAGAATATGAGAAGTGTTTAAACGTCGTTGTTAACAAGTGCACTAACTGTGATTCAAGATTTGAGTATAAAGTAATAACATATGGGAAGTCTAAAGAATTCTCAGTTGTATATAGTTCTCTTGATCATACAGTTACTTGCAATTGTATGAAGTTTGAACGTGTTGATTTTCTTTGTAGCCATGCCCTCAAAGTGCTTGATAATAAAAATATAAAGGTGGTCCCATTCCATTACATCTTGAAGAGATGGACAAAAGATGCAAGAATTGAAAGCATCATAGAAAAATATGGTTTTCCTGAGGTAGACAACAAAAAGTTAATCGCTACTTGTTTCAAGGATATGTGTCGCAATGTTCTTAAAATATCGGCCAGAGCTGCTGTATCTGACTCGGCATTTGAATTTGCTGCAAGACAGCTCAATGAAGTAATGCAAGGTGTTGAAAGAATCTTGAATTTTAAACCCTACAAGGAAGCTAAAGATACAACTACAAGTGGTGCAGGTGCTTGTGTTTCTGAAGATGAAATGGCCGACATTGGTCTTGATAAAATTGAATTTGAGGTTCAGGATGTTGGCTTCTTCAGTGGGGTAGCTGAATCAGAAAGTATCGTCCCAGATATAGATCAATTGAATCATTGTGATGAAGCAATTCCCAGTAGAAGTGGGGGTCTAAGCATGCATCCATCTCCACCAGAGACTGTTTTATCAGTTGCATGTGCTCCTTCAACATACATTTCGTGCCCAAGTCCGAACCCGACAATGAGTCCTCTTATGCAGGTTAGACTTGTCATTTTACCATCTTCGAGAACTGGATACTGCTATATTGAGAATATGACCTTGTATTCTATTTATTTTTAGGGCTTATATCCTGTTGAAGCAAATCATATAATACATAACATGTATCAAACGCCAAATTTGACAATCAACCAGCAACCTAATTCTAATATGTATGAGCAGCAAAACTTTTACTCTAGTCTGCAGCATTCACCCAACCAAGTTCATTTTCTACAAGTTAGTTCTCCACCCTCAATGATCGTAAGAAACAATCACAGTAAAGCATTTTGGAATGCTTAAATTGATTATTTTTTATGCATATATATCATTGTATAGATTCTTTGATTCGTAATCAATTCCAAGAGTCTATGTCCAACGGCACCCAGTTGAGGCAGGTAATGTGCAATTTCTATTTTCTAGGACCATAAATCTGCTGATACATTAATTTCCGGAAGGAAAAATTAAAATCTTCTCCCTTTTATCGTGGACTTGCAGGTTATGGATCATGACAACCAAAACCCACATTCATCTTCTTTCATGCATTACAATCTCAGATACAGAGCTACCGGTGTTTAGTATATAAAGAGAGAGAAGTGGCTTTCTTGCCCAACAATTTTTTATAATGAATGTATAGCATGTACAGAGTTTCTATTGCTTCTGTGTTTGATATTTTAAAATAGTCCTTGACAAGAGTGAATGAAGTCCACCTTTCCCTTCATGAGGTGCATTGGCACAAACGTCAATAGTAAACATACAAGGAAAATCAATAGCATAAAGAAAGGTATTGCTGTCTCTCTTTGCCTTTAATTTCCTTTCCTTTTTTTTTTTTTGGTATTCTTCCCTTTTTTATTTATTTTTTTTTTTTTTTTAGTGTAGTTCATGATTTTGCAATTTGAATGTGTTTTCACTAATCTGAGCTCGAAAAAGCATCTGCTGTGATTTCCATTATTATGCAGAGTACTGCATTTATTTTTCTCTTAATGGCTCTGGTTTCTTTACGTTCTTGAAATTACAGGGCCACAAAATCTGCAATGATGACCAATATGTAAAGAGAATCAATGTTAGCAAATCTGTCTGAAGGCATTTTCCTCCGATCCAGAATACAACACACAATTGAGCTGAAGTTGTTACGGAAACTAGGTTAGCAGGCTCGGCTTGTCGTATTATGGCTTCTGCATCCATTACCGATTTCTTATACTAGAGATGTTGTCTTCACTCATGCATATGTTGTGGTGCTCAAAAGCTGTCAATGGATCCCTCAAAACTGGTGAATTTGTCTTCCTAACCTTTTGAAATGTAAAAGGTTACATGTATGAAAATACTAGGTAGTTGTTGCATATGTGTTTGAGAAAGTTACAGGGACACATTGGAGGAAACATCCGATCCCTCAAATTCCTTTTGAATTATGATTGACAATTTATAATGAACGAGCTTGTCTAAAAGTTTAAATTATTAGAAAATAACCAAATTATTTGTTGAACTGCCTTCAACCCTTTCCCTGATACATGCATACTTTTTGCACAATCTATATAGGTAGATGGCGCGGTGAAACTCAAATCATAACATTTGTTTACTTTGATACTGTGATGAATGACCTCATCTAAAAACTTAATTTATTATAAAGATGACAAATATTCCTTATTTAAATCGGGTCTTTAACTGCAGGGTGATGCATGGATCCTGAAAAGCAAGGTTTAAAAACGTTTTGCAAGTGTTATGTGGTGAGTCTGTGATCCCTCTATGCCTGTACCTATATGGTATTTCATTTCTTCGTCCCGGAGTTTTTTCGACCACCTAACCCGAGTAAAAATAGAAACAAAAATTGTCCACTTTCTTGAACAGTTCGTTTGTTTAGTAGTCGTTATAAAATGTCCTCGGGTTTCTAGACCACCTAACCCTTGGCCTTGAATAAGTATGTACATGGCTGAAATTGCACTTGATTTGGCGGACAGGGTGCGTGTGTGTGCAGTGTGTAGCATTTTGGCTTGTGGTTCCTATTGGCATTGAAGGTGTAAACACGATCCCCAGGAAGAGATTCATGTCTAATATTGAATATGAAGTGAGCTAGGGCCCAGGCACTTGGTGGAGGGTGGGGTAGGGTGGGGTGGGGGAGTTAGATATAAATTTGGAAATATTTATGTAAAAAATAAAGTTATTTGTGAAATGCTTCAAATTTACATTAGGTAAAAATTTATACGCGGAAAGATTTATAAAGAATTTCTTTTGAAGACAAAATGAAAAATGATTTATTTTAATCTTATAGCCAAAATAGCTTTGTCTTATATATTAATTTTATCCTTATTAAAATAATTCTCAAGTTGAAATCATTTCTCTATTCGACCTTCAACTTCGGTTGAAAGTTTCGTTTTCTTTTTTTCCTCCTTTCTTTTACATCATCATCAATGTCTTATAATAAGTACGTGTATTGATTCATTTGGAAAAGGTAAAGAATTGAATTAGACCAAACATAAGGTGAGAAATAATATATACAAATAAAATTTTAGTCGAATCAATGAAGTTATTTTAGTAGTATGTTTCATTTGTTAATTTTTTGTCGAACTGGTTAATAATTTTAAGTTTTTACAACGTTGAAAAAATTTCATCTTCGAATTTAAAAAGTCTTTTCTACAATGATGGCAATAGGACTAACTATCTTTAGTAACACGATTTTATATTACAAAAGTTGTTCTATAAAGTAGGAAACGATAGAAAATATATTTTTACATCATAATTGTTGCATCGAGTTCCGCTAAATCATCACAAACTAGAGAAATAGTACAAAATAGATTTCTCAATACAAATTGGACCAATTTCTTACCTGTCAATTGTCGTCTCCCGGGGTCCCCAACTTCCACTCCCCACCACCACAACGGCGGCGCGTTCCTGCCAAACTCCACCTTCTCACGAGTCTTTTCTTTTTAAACACAGACTCTCTCTATAGTAAACACTCTGACACTCTCTTACTCCATATCTATCTGTCCATCTAAAAATGCTTTCTTCAAGCAAATGTACAAACTTGCTATAATGAGACATGGGTAGGGCCACCAAATGGTTCCATTCTCTTCTGGGTTCCAAAAAGCCTCCGTCGGCATCTTCATCGTCGCCGGCACCTGAGAAGAAGAAGAGTAAGTGGGGACTGTTAAAGTCATCAACTAGCATTGTGTACAAAAATGAAGAAGAAAACCAATTGACAAGTCCTTATGCTGAGACGTTGGACGCAAACAAGCATGCAATAGTAGTGGCAGCGGCCACGGCGGTGGTTGCCCAGGCTGCTCTCGCGGCCGCCAAGGCGGCGGCCGAGGCAGTCAAACTGACAGGCGGGAGTAAGAGTAGAAGTGCTGCGATGTTTGTTCGCCACTGGGAATGGGCAGCTATAAAGATTCAATCGGCTTTTCGAGCTTACTTGGTCAGTACTATAGTTATTACTTAAAACTTCATTTTTCATAATTCTTCCACAAATTCCTCATATATCAGTTTACTTGATCTGGCAAACTTTGATGTATGTCTTTGTTTCTGTCAATGTTGCTTATGTCAAAGCTGCCTTATCTAAAATTCCACTCAATCTAAAAGTTTAAATTGATAGAGTGAAAATCATTTATTTATTTAACATATCCCCAGTGCAGGCAGTGCAGGCTTGAGTTAAGTTTTCTTTTTTACTTTTTTTGACAGGTATGCACAGTTTTTATAAGTGATAGAACCTATTATGTTAGAATAATCCTGTTAGAGCAATTGGATGTCATCGAATAATAAATTCACTAAAATGCAATGTACCGTAATTCATTTAATTAAACGGCCACTTGCTAAATAGCATTGTTCATTATGTCATGACCATGGATCATCTCATCTAAAAAAAGTTTCTTGGACTGTGAGGGTGGGACTGCAATGCACCGGGGCGGGGAGGCTGGGCCTCTGAGGCTGGTGGCTCCATGGCTGTGACAATCCACAATCATGAGGAATTGATTCCTCCTTATCTCTTTCTTTTTTTTTTTTTTTGATGTAACTTGTCCTCTCATCGGGGCATCAAATCAATTTATCCCAAGAAAATTGAAGTTTTTCTTGATATGCATTTCATGTGTATTTTTTATTTTCTTTCTTTTCACATTTGTTACCTTGCTTTTTCATCAGAAAAGGTACTCTGATGACGCCTTTTGATGGTAAAGGTAATTAAGATCCTTTATTCAGACACAAATTAAGACCTTCTTGAATTAGATAAGGTTTAAAACTTAAAAGCTTGACATGTACACAATGTTCTTCGGGAGGCGAAAAGACTTGAAACACCTCATCTAAAAGTTTGGAGAAATACATTTATTTATTTAAATTTAGTCTTTTGACATCAATTACAGCTTGCCCTCCGGGTTCCTTGTATAGCACCAAGTTTGTATATGTAGACAAATCTACTAAACACGACACTTAAATCTCCACCTTTTCCTTTTAAGTGACAATTCCTCTATTTTGCCTTCTGTTTTTTGACTCCTGGTGGTGGGGCTAGGTTAGTGACTGTCTCTTTTCTACTACCAGTAATGTGATCTTACAAAGTTACAACTTTATGTTTGTTTATAGCAAAAAATGATTGATAGAACAAAATCTTAATCTTTAAGTTTAATACATTAATATTGTCTGCTATGAAGCTTTTGAAACTGCTTGTGGTTTTAATGATCATGCATGGGGCCTCTTTCCAAATAGCTGGACTTGTAATACCTGTTTGTGCAATAATGCTTCTTTGTATTAGACTGAGAGCATGTATGGCAAAGTTTAAAAAGGTAAGTTCTAAAATAAACAATTTTTCATTAATCAAAAGTGAAAGTTACTTATCTTGATAATATTTGCTAAAATTTTTGAAAAAGAAGTTACTTTTGCTTATTTTTAAGCACATGTTGAAGGGGGAATAGCAAAATTAGGATTCATGAAGGGACACTGTAGCATTCGTCATGTTTGATTATTTGTTGATTTCCTTATGAACACATAGGCTAGGAGAGCCTTAAAGGCACTCAAGGCACTCGTAAAGCTTCAAGCTCTAGTTAGAGGTCGTATTGTCAGAAAGCAAAGTGCAGATATGCTCCATCGTATGCAGGCAATGGCACGAATCCAGGCTCGAGCCTGTAAACATAGAGCTTATGCTTCAGAGTCGCCTAATTTGGTCAACAAGTTCTCCAACCAGCATAAACCTGTAAGATAATTTTCTCAATTGGGTTAAGCCATGAATCTCCTTATCACAGTTAGAAGCATGCTCGTATCTGTATTGTAACTTTTAAGTTTTGAATAACTTTTACGTTCCTTTTTTTGCAAAGGGTGATACTACACGTACATAATGGGGTGTCCATAATGGTGTCCACCCCCTCACATGGAGGGGGACCCCCTTCGAATAAAATATAATATATCCAAAGTGGGTCCCCCTCCATGTGAGGGGGTGAACACCGTTATAGACACGACATTGTGTACAAGTAGCATATTCCTTTTGCGAAACGTGTTTGAGCTTTTTCAGAATTTTTTTCCTGGGACTTTAGTTCGAAAACTTACTTTTTGTCAAAATGTAAGTCTTTTGAAAGACAGAAAAAAACTAAAGATGAGTTAAATGTAAATAATGATGCATAATTCTATCAAGATGGCTCCTTGACACAGTCAATCACTTTTGTTTCCTTTTCTTATTCAAGTACATGTAAAATATAGTAATCAGTACAAAAGGGTGAATCTCGTTCCGAAAATTAATTTTCTCGTTAAATTTCTTTCTGTTAATTGTATGAATTTACCTGCAGATTGTTGCCAATCTCAGAAAATGTGAGCAGAGATCAAATTGTGCCCAACATGATGGACTAAACCAAAAGGCAATCTCTTGAGCCCCTCGTAGCTCATTAATACAACATATTTATCTTGATTGTGCTAATGTTACAGAAAATGTGTTATTAATGTATTTCCTTCTGGCTCCTGCATATGCAGAAATGTGGTACAAGATTGAATAGAGCCAACGGTATTAACACGGAAAACATGTGGGTGGGCTCCAATTGGTTAGATCACTGGATGGAAGAATATGCATGGAACAACCAGAAGTATTCCTCCCTTGACACCAGACACTGGGATGATGAGAAAAATGACAAGATACTCGAGATGGATACTTGTAAGCCTCACCGAACCCCAAAGCAAAGTGGCAGAGCGTTTCAGAATCCACAATATTTTCCCGTTTGGAACGAGAATGGACAGGAATCCGCAACATTTGACTCATTATCAAGACATTCAGAAAAATCCGTAAAACGAAATCCTTGCATATCGTATGGTGATGTCCCATCCTTAAGGTCGATAAAATTCCCTCCGGAAGTGCATCCAGTGTCTTCTAGACCTAATAGTAGTCGAAGAAGCCCTTTTAGTCCTACAAGGAGTGAGTGTTCTAAAAGCTTGTTTGGCGATTATCTGGGTCACCCGAATTACATGGCAAATACGGAATCGTCTCTGGCTAAGCTTAGGTCACAAAGTGCCCCGAGGCAGAGAATGCAGCACGAGGAACTACGTATGGGTAAGAAGTTTGCTCGTGATCTTTGGAATATGGACACAAATTCAGAAAAGGGATCAACCTTGTTCTCTAACTATACGTGCAAAGGTTATCCATACTCCAGCCACTTAAATAAACTCGGGAAACCTATCCAAGATCCTGCTGTAAGTTTTAGTTCCACGTATGGCTACAGATATTAGTTATGCTCGTGAATCGGTGGTTTAAATTCTATTAAATATGAACATAATGTAGTCGAGTTCTTAGAAATAGACTGTTCTGGACGTTGTGTATGTTAATGTTTTCCATAAGTGTGAAAATCTCTACCATGTTCTTATTTCATGGATTTTGTAATTATTCAGTTTGTTTCAAACAAATGTGACTGTACCGTATTACCATATATATTTGCCATATTTTTAAGCTGTGAATTGTTAAGCCTTGAATTAAAAGTCTTCTATATTCCTGTTAAGAGAGGATTTTCAAGCCAAGCCATATGATTAATTTTGAACTAATTAAGGATAGGATAGGATTCACTATTCGCAGTCAGTGTTGGGATCAATAGTGAAGCCAAGAGAAACTCCACAGAAACCAGTCAATGTAGCAATGGCGGTTGCATTTGGATTGTAAATTCCATCAAGCACCGGCAGACTCCACGGCGGGTAAGGCTGGTGTCAGCCATACTATTTAGGCTTGTGATGGCAATGCAGCACGGGGATCCCGGTACTGGGTCCGGCAAGCTGTTAGTAATGAAAAGCTGGAACAGGCAGAGAAGTGCAGTAATGGTGGTGCAATCCACCACGGCCATCCCCAGGGCCATGGTAGATGCTACAAGTGCGGAAGATGAAACTAAAGTAATCACAACAATGCCTAATACTATGTTGTTAAGTGTTATTCTCCATAGCATGGTGGATTTTTTAAATTTATTTATTGGATTAATTGGGTTGTGTCCGTTTTTGCAATGATAGAGAATTTTATGTGAAATATGTTTGTTGAGTTTGGTGTGCAATGCAGAGCTTGCGGTATTCTCATCAAGGTTGCATGATTATTTGGGGTATTAAATGGGTCGAGTAGAGCCACTCGACACACTATGTCGCCAACGCGAGCCAACAAAGTTGGGCTCGATTCCCCTACAAGCTCTTCCCTTGTGAGGTGGGGTGAGCCAAGCCAGCTCGTGAGCAGCTCACGGCTCGCTACGTTTTTCATTTAAACTTTTTTGTCAAAGAAGTTGCACTTTAACAATCGAGTCGATGAGTAGCTCGCCACAGTTCCCACTGTAATGAAGATATATATTTTATTTAGGTTAAAATAGTATTTGTTCACTTTATAGTTTTCTTAATTATAAAGTAGATAAGGAATTGCTTTTTTAGCTCGGAGAGAGTTTTTCTTTTGTTTTGAAGAAATGGTAACAACTGAATAATTTGTTTTTCAAAAATAACTTTTTATCTAAAGGAAAGAAGAACAATGACTTGAAAAAGGAAAAGAAAAATATTCCAAAATCTGAACTTTATGCGATGCTAACTCTGTTATACTACTTTGGTATTATGATAAGATAAAATATTTAATTCCTATATGTAAGGATATTAAAAAAATTCAAAGAACATAAAAAATATATTTTATTTCATATATTGCAAATGAACCTGATTAATTTCTAACATATTTTTAAGAAACGAGAAAAATGAGTAAAAAGGAATATAGTTTATATAAGTTTTGATAATAATGTTAAAGTAACAAAATAAGACCACCGTTTAGCTCAAGTGGTAAGAATAAAGGCTCATCAGACAAATCATCTGAATTCAAGCCTCTTTTTAGGAATTGTGAAATCTATTGAATCTTTTTAATAAATAAAAAAGGTGTAGAACGATAAAATAAAAATCATTTGACAAAGGTGACGAAAAACTATTAGCATTGGTGCTTGGCTCGGAGTACCCCTTAGAAAATGTAATTTGTTTTTTAGTTTTAGTGAAGGGAAAAAACATTGTGTTGTAATGCTTGAGAAAACTATATGTAAATGAGACCAGCAAAATAGGCACGTCTGGTGTCGTGGTGTAGTTGGTTATCACGTCAGTCTAACACACTGAAGGTCTCCGGTTCGAGTCCGGGCGACGCCATAGTCAATTTTATAAGCTGTTTTGAGAAATTATTAGCTTTTTTGTCATTTTTTGTTGAAACAAAAATCAAGGCCCAGCTGAAAGGAAAAAAAAAAGTAAAATAAAAAAAGTCAATGCATTAAGCGACAAGAAGGCCCCAGTTGAAATAATTAAGGCTCAAAGATATGTAAATGTCAAGATATACACCTTTAGGTGGGATAAAGTTTGAACATAAAATTGTAATTAGACCAAGTTCCACTCTTATTTCATTTTGATATTTTCAAAATCACTTTTCTCAAAATTCATTTTTATCAGTATTCTCTTAATAAAATAATATACTCGTGAATTCATAATTTTTCTTACTTTTTAACCACTTAGTAATTTTATTTTATTTTACTTTTTAACTACACGTTTAAAAAAATCGTTTTAAAATATTAAAATTCAAACAAAGAAGGGTGAGTTTCAACATTTCCTGTCCCATCTAATCAAATAACAATTCAATTTTCAAAACACCTCCAATGCAACTAGATTGGAATTAAAAATAAGTTTTCACTTTTATTAAATAAATTTGATTTATACATGGAACTCGTTATACGTGAAATTTATATTTGATCGTGAACTGGAAGTCTTTTTATTTATCTGTAACGTAGATTTTAATCCATAGAACAAGTAAAATTCTCTTAACTAACTCCGAGTTGAAAAAAAATAAAATAAAAAATCCTCACTCCAAATTCCGTATACTTTTTCGTGTGAAATTCTTTTAGCTCGTAATTACCGTGATGGTCACTGTACAAAATTTTTTATGAACAGTCTGAAAGCATGTTTTGTAG
This sequence comes from Fraxinus americana, assembly GCA_035079005.1. Classification (NCBI taxonomy): domain Eukaryota; kingdom Viridiplantae; phylum Streptophyta; class Magnoliopsida; order Lamiales; family Oleaceae; genus Fraxinus; species Fraxinus americana. The sequence goes on along the minus strand of CM068710.1, from coordinate 33,027,518 downwards.
GAAAAGGGCAGAGACAGCTCCCACTTATTTTGTTTTACTGTCTCATGATACTTTCTTTACTCCAAAGCACAGCTTGCCTTCTTTCACTGATTCAATCAGTTCGCTGTTGGACCATAAGAACCTAATTCTTTACGTAGAATGTAGGAACAAATAATGTAGTATGTCTGGCTCCGTATGTGAAAGAATACCTTTTGATAATTAGATACTTTTGAATTTTGATACATTAAATTAAATAGCATAATGCAATGTTTTAACTATGTTATCTAACGACTATAAATAACATTCCTCTTTAAAATGCTTGTCTTTGACGTAAAATTTATGCATTTTAGATTATTGATAATTGAGTAAAATTGAATCAACATTTTCCAAAACACGACAAAGAAAAATGAAAGTAATAAATTTAGAGGACATTTTTTCCTAACATGGACCCATGGCCCTTAAAATCAGGAACGCAAAACTCCATCAGTGTAACTCTCCTTTTTTCCATGAAAATCTTGCACTAGATATAGTCAAGGAATTTCCTCTTTCTAATTTCTCATTGTTAGTCATCCTTTTTCCATCTTCTTCTGCTTTTTAATAATTTGTTTAACGACGGTTGACCTAATTTCTCATTGTTTTAAACTTATTATAATTCTGATAATCCTATGTAAGATATACATTTACACAATCTATATAAAGATTTAGAGATAGAAACAAAAGCTAGGCATTTCTAGAGGAGAAAAATTTCAAGAATCAAGAATGGGGAATTCATTTGGTTGCTCAGCTTCAGGGGAGAGGTTGGTATCAGCAGCTAGAGATGGAGATTTTGTAGAAGCAAGGATGCTGTTGGATTTCAATCCATGCCTTGCAAAATACTCTACTTTTGGTGGATTAAACTCTCCCCTTCACTTTGCTGCGGCTAAAGGCCACAATGAGGTTTAATCATTTTTAAAAATAAAAAAATAAAAATTGTTCATTTCTTGATAAGCCCATCAATAAATTTTGCTTTGTTCTTGTATAGTTGTGTGTATGTGTGTGAGTAATTATATTTTGGGATGTGGGTTTTTTATTTTCGGAAGTTCGGGTTTTCAGATTGTGGGGCTGTTGCTGGAAAATGGAGCTGATGTGAATTCAAGAAATTACTGTGGGCAGGTACAAGATTGTAACTTTTTTTATCAGGAATTTTTATTTTTATTTTAGTTTGGGGAATTATGTTGAATTGTGTTGTGGGTCATGAATTGGGGTTCTTACATATAAATATGATGAGTGTGTGAAAGTTGGTATGCCTATGTCTGATTTGCTGTTCAACATTTTATGGAGATCAGGTCCGAGTGTTATTTTGATCCTGTTATTAGATTAATTGTGATAAAGTATAGCTGGAAATTTTTCTTGGACATCAGACCAATTGATGGATCTCATCTATTTGACTTAGAAAACTTTTTGATATTTTAACATTTTTATGCAGACAGCATTGATGCAAGCATGCCGATATGGCCACTGGGAAGTTGTTCAAACACTACTTCTCTTTAGATGCAATGTGAGTTGTTCCTCTAAACAAAAATGTCTTTTCGTTTCTGTTTATTTCTTTGATTTAGCTTAATCTAGCGAATATTGAATACTTAATAGTTGTTCTTTACAGTGATCCCTGAAGTAATGGGCTATAAGCTCGGATGTCAATTTCAAAAGTCTTCTTGCTGACCCAATTGAGTATTTATTGTTTGATCTTTTAATTACGTTCAGGTTACAAGAGCAGATTATCTTAGTGGAAGGACCGCTCTCCATTTTGCGGCAGTTAATGGACACGTGAGGTGTTTAAGATTAGCAGTCGCTGATTTTGTTCCTAGCGCTCCATTTGAATCTGTAAATGCTCGAACAAATGGTGACGTTTCAAATACTAAAAGCAAGCATGAACAGAGGTTTGTGTTTTCTTGTGCTCATTTGGTCTTCTTGCTTGCAAATTAAATTTATGCTAAGTGAACATAGAGATGGAAATCAGAAATGAGAATGAATGAGTTGTGTTACTTAGCTGTTCCTATTACTTTCAAGTTTCAACTGTTTTCACCTTGGTTGAGATTTAGTTTGAAGCAGTTTTGATCATGTTTGGAAGATCTCAAGATTAAAAAAAATATATATGGAAAAGATGAATGCCATCTGGAAAGATTTTGATGACTTTCTTGAATTAAGATCTGTATTCTGGCTCTATCATGATTTCTTTAACAGTGATAATAGAACTCATTTAATAAAACAAAATTGATATGCATCCCATTTTTATAACATTATTGACTTTTCGAAGTTTTGTTGGGCAGCGTAAAAGCTGAAACTTTTGTTTGATGATCTCTTAAAAAGCAAGCTGCTATACCTATGCTTTCCTCATTCGTTATTGTAAATATAGTAAATGTTATGGATTAATCCTTAATCCCTAACTCTGAGAGCATTAATAATGGATAAGAAATAAAAACCAAGAGAGCACATACAGATTTATGATACTACCTACACTCACTGCTGCAGAAATTTTACAATGAGAGATCTCACACATCTCCATTTTTCTCACTTTATCGAAAAAATACCTTTCCACCCTCTGTTTATAAGCTCCACATATTCGAAGTGTATAGAGTCCTGTAACTGAAATCTAGTAGAAACTTTAATCTTTAACCCAATCATAATATGTTTTCGTTGTCCTGTTGCAGTGCTCTCTCCAAGTTTGTAAATAAGGCTGCCGACGGAGGTATTACTGCTCTTCATATGGCTGCATTGAATGGATATTATGACTGTGTACAGCTCCTACTCGATCTTCACGCAGATGTGTCAACAGTGACATTCCATTATGGAACATCGATGGATTTGATAGGTATGATGTAGTTTCCTTGGTCTTCACTCTTCATAATGTTGGAAACAACTTCAAGTTTGTAACTTGAACATGTTCTGCGATCATATTTTGTTAGGAGCCGGAAGCACTCCTTTGCACTATGCTGCTTGTGGGGGAAATTTGAAGTGTTGCCAGGTCACAACTAGTCCTTTATCATTAACACACACTAATACATTTCTCCAACAAATAATTTCCTTGTCTAAGATTCTTGATATTCACAATTGACATATGTTTTTATTATTGTTTTTCTACTTCTGCAGATTCTTCTTGCAAGAGGCGCCAGTCGTTTGGCCTTAAACTGCAACGGGTAATGCACGGAAGACACACATGCATAGTAGATTTTTTTTTTTCAGCTCTAAACTATTTATTGTTTGACTATAATTATTACACCTTTTACTACAACATTTCCTGAACTTGTGCATATTTCAGATGGCTTCCTCTTGATATTGCAAGGATGTGTGGCCGTCATTGGCTTGAGCCACTGCTTTCACCTAATTCTGACTTGACAATCCCGATGTTTCCACCTTCCAATTATTTGTCGTTGCCACTCATTAGCGTGCTTAATATAGCAAGGTAAATTCCTGATGGAACGCCAGAAAATTAAATATACCCAATCAAACTGGTATCTGTTTTGCTCGCTAAACTTGCTGCTGTAGAGCATCAGACATCTTTAACATTTAAATTTTTTGAGTAAATATTATATTTATGTGATTATTATAATCATTTTTCCTTGTCCATATTATGTGAGTTTTATGATGAGAATGTTGGTGATTATATTTTCCTTCTTGGGTTTCTTTCTGCAGAGAGTATGGGTTGCACTCCTCAGCAAGCACTTCTGATGAAGCTGAGATTTGTGCTGTTTGCCTGGAGAGAGCATGCACAGTAGCTGCTGAAGGTCTGCTGTTTCTCTCCCTACCAATACAATTTCCGTTTCATATTTTTTTGTAAAAGATTGTGGCGTGCGTACTTTCTCTGTGATGGTATGTATATCAGCATACTAAGAAGGCATGAAATCAAGATATGCTCTTATTTTATTGGGACTTCAGTTTTTATTTATTTATGTATACATATATTTTTTTGTGGTGTTTGTTTTTGATGATGTCATTTTATGACATTCTAGTGAGGGTTGAACCAAGATAGGCTCTTATGCTTTTATTATCATTTTTTGTTGATGGTGGTGGTGTTCTTCCTTAGACTTTGAAACCTACCATCCCTTACTGGAGCTGAGAACAACCAATTTTTTTGTCCTTTTTTTCCCAGATTTGATTTCTTCTGGTGAGAGTTGTTTTGATGTTCTGTTGCTCTTAACATGAAGTCTTCTTCCTTCAACTGGATAATTTTATGAAGAATTTCTTCAAGATTTTTTTTTTTTTTTTTTTTTGAAAAGAGTTGGAAAACATACATACAGTATTGACACTGAGGCCAACCTCATTTTCAGCTTTAATTGGGTCCCAACTTTAGATTTTTACTTCTTCTGGCTTCTGCCCTCACCAGGCAACATACATCAATTTATGTTTTATATTTTATTTATTTATTTTTGTGTATTCATATACCGGTCTCCATGCCCCTGAATTGGGTTATGTGGCCCTATGTACGTTTGTGTTTAGCCCACCTGCTTTTATGCAAGACCATTGTTGGAACCTTCTAGACATATTGAAAGGAAAACCAGTGGAGATTTAATATTCTATTCTGGTACAAGACTGAAAGTGACGCGAAAGTGGATGTATAAATTTGCGTATGCAAAATCGTGTAATTAGAGGAGAAAATGTTATTTGTTCGTGACTTTACCTCTTATAAAACTTTCTGTACTCTTGTTTATTCATCTTCCACGCCCTGGAGTAGATGTAGTTGCTCTGCAGGTGTGTGTATGTTTGTTCAACTCAGTCCACCTATTATGCAAGACCAATGCCCGGCCTTATAGTCATGTTGGAAGGAAAACCAATGGAGACTAATCTTCTTCGGTATAAGATTGAGAGAGACGCGCGAATGTGGACACACATATATACATATTCATATGTAGACAGAGAATGTTTTGTTTATATTTGTGTGTTGACACTTGACAGGGAAGAAATCTTGATTCTCTGCATTATTTACTCAAATTTATGATGATGTAATTTTGTAGGGTGCGGCCACGAACTCTGTATAAGATGTGCACTCTACATTTGTTCGACAAGTAATATCCCTTCTGAATCGTTAGTTCCACCTGGTTCGATTCCTTGTCCTTTTTGCCGACATGGAATTGTCGCATTTGTGAAATTGCCTGGTTCTTCAAGAAAGGAAATTAACTTACCTCTATCGCTTAGCCTGTGCACGCCATGTATGCTTCACCATCGAGAACAAGACAGATCCGAGTCCATAGGTTCACCTGACGTAAGGAAGACTCGCTCAGATTCTGTTTCTTCAGATATTTTCTGCCCAGTGACTTGTAGCCCGTTTCCTTCTGTAACAATCCCATTATGCACCTGCAACGATGGACCTTGTCCAAATTCTGATTCCAGAGGAAGTGAAACTCAAGAAGCATCCCCTCGTCGTTCACAGTCTACATCAAATGAACAGGAAAAAATTGACGGAATGAGACTGGAGAAAACGACGTGTACGAGTATGTTTTGGGGTAGAAGAAGCTGCAGCAGGGAGCATCGGTGTAATGCTGAAATAAACGCTCGAATGGCTTAGGAAAATATCATATTCCTATATTTTTATACATTAGATTATGAACTCGACCGAGTATTCAATGGTTTCAAGTTTCAGGCATCTGATTATAGAAGCTGGAATATTTCACTTCTGTTTGCTGCTGCTGCTGCAGCTGCTTTTTCCTCCAGTGAAAATCAGGTTTGGGATTATTACATGCTTTACATTTTTTTAAGGTTGCTTAAGCCTTAAGGTATTGAGCTTGTAAAAAATTGTAGACTAGGAAAATCAGAGAGTATACTGAAATTGCACAAGTTCTCTGGCATTTTGTCTCGACTATTCTTGGTTTATGAAATATTCACGTGTATAAATTCCGCTTTAGCTTCCCTGATTTGCATGGAGAAAATCTTGTTAGAAGTCATCAATTTGGCATATTACTTGATAGTACTGAATTGTGATAAAAGAAAAAGGAAACTAAATTTATAATTTTGTCCGGTTCTTAGTGCCAAAAGAGTTCTAATTAAAACTGTTAAGTCTAATATGTAATCGGCAATTTCCTAAGTCAAAATTATGTGTAATTGATTTGTATTAGGAATTTAACGAATTGTAATCAAAGTCGGTTTAGTAAAGTCCAAGTTATTGTAAAAAATAGTTTGGGTTGATAAAGTCCAAAAAAGAAGTCAAAGAAATCCAAATAAAAAATCAAGATTCGAAATTGAAAAATTTAATAACGATTGCACTTTTTTGCTAGCATAGCGCTTGCCGCCTGGCATAGCGCTTGCCGTTCGCCTAGCACTAGTCTAGTGTTCGAGCGACGGTTTGACAATCAGAATTCTTGTTTGGTTTAAACACATATTTTCATAGTCTTTTTCATTACAAACATTTTTTCCTATATATAGTCTACACCACAAACATTCCAAAGTGTATTGAATCATATTTTTCCATAGAGGTCATTTATTTGAAGATCCAAAACACTTTCATTGAACCACCATATTATTTGAATCATAAATTCATCCAAACTTAGATTTGTTAATTGAGTTATAAACATTAATATTAAACTATAGATCAAAACACACAAGATCGTCGATCAAATATCAAACCTACTTTCATCAATTAGTCTTCAAAGTAGTTGGAATTTTGGGAAGAGGTGCTTGAAGTTATGGCGCTGAAAAACAAGGTTCATTTTTTAAGGTGCACATGAGATAAACGATACCAAGGGTAGGGGGCTGGTGTGATGAACACGCAATTCAAGAGGACCAATGTGATTACAGGAAGAAGGTAAGAGGGGACTAAGTATTAATGGGTCTAGTCCATATTGTAAATCTCATCGTTTATAGTGAATTATTGACTAGTAAAGTGTTCAGATTTTTTGACTATTTGCAAAGGGTTTTCTCCGTAATCATATTAATGTTATTTATTGTTTTCTATTTACAAACTGTGATATTCAAACTTGGGATAAATTAGTATGATCGACCTAATCATCTAGAAATAATTACAAAAGTGAATTGTTACTTTTAATTGTGTAATTCCGCACGTTAATGTCTAAATATTTGGCTAATTTAAAACTTTGAGAAACTCAAAAAATATTTGAAAATAATAAAGATGGAATATTTGTTGGGAAGGAATCTATTCAAACTTATCTCATTAATCAGGCATGGAACTCACCTAAATTTATATCTAATTGACTGAAAATTTCATGATTTAATTAACGTTAAATTCAAAAGGTTTATACACTTAACTCGTATGGTTGTCGAAACTATCAAGGAGGTCTAAAGTTTATATTTTGAATAAATACATTAAATACGTCCTTTGTTAACTACACCATACTATAATTACATTGAATATCCTTAATTTGTATTCATTTTACGCATCTTCAACTTTTTTTCGTTGTATTTAATCTCAACCTTATTTTTATTAGCAAATTTTATTTTTGATGACGGTTAAAAATTTCTTTAGAGTTGAGCAAAAAAACTTATTTATCCTTAGTATTTTAAATAAGCAAATATAAACAACAAATATTTAAGTTTGGCACTAGAATTATGCTGCTCTGTCAGGCCTGTTAAGCCTCACACATGCGGGACCCGTCTCATTAAAAAATCATTCTAAAAATACCCACCCAACCTTTGTTTGTATATGTTCGGTAGGGGTACTGTACACCATGCCGAACTCTGGGCACTATCGTTATCTGAGAGCAGTGATGGAGTCGGAATTTTTGGTCTGATGGCCTATAATGCATAGTTGACTGGCATAACAATAGCTAGTAAAGCAGGAATGTTTGAAGAAAATAATAAGTTGCATGTAATGTTCAGAAATTTTGTCTAGAAAACATACAAAAAAATCCAAGTCCCGTGAATAAAAGTACAAAAAAAAGGGGGAAAATCAACAATATATATATATATATATATATATATATATATATATATATATATATATATATATATAAACTTTGACTATACACGAACTGGATAATAATAAATAAAGAGGAAATTACAAAAAACCAGTGGTTTTAACTTTCAAATTCAAAATTCAGGTCCAATATTTATCTAATCAAAAATCAGGTATAAATTAAATATTTAAATAATATTATAATACTAATTTTTCAAACCCTAATTCATTTTCAATCCATTTTTTCTCTCTCTCTCTCTCTCTCTCTCTCCATTCCTCACCGCCGCCCTCTTCCTCACCGCCGCCGCCGCCGCGCCTCCGCCTCCCTCTCTCCTCCCCTCCCCTCCTCCCTCCCCCCCTCCACGGCACAAAGCCGATTTTGCCCATCCGGCAATGAAATCGCACAAAGAATAAATCGTTGCCGTGTGAGCAAAATCGGCTGGAAGGGCGATTTGCGTGAGCACAAATCGTTGCACGGCCGATTTCATTCTTGGAAAAGGGGCAAATAAATCGTACTCCCTGAATGATTTCCCATTCGGAATGAATCGTCAGCACGATTATTTTGGGATGTGCACAAGAATCGCACATCCCAAGGGCAAAAATCGTTGTCGGCAGCAATGATTTCACGCATTTTATTTATTTATTTATTATTTTTTTTTTTTTGGCTATTGAGTGATGTTATTGTTGGTGGATCTATGATTGTTATTGTTGGTGGATCTATGGTGGTGGTGGCGATTTTGTGGCGGGGGCGGCCACGTTGGTGGTTATTGTTGGTGGTGTGATGTGCGTTGGTTGTTATTGTTGGTGGATCTATGGTGGTGGTGGCGATTTTGTGGCGGGGGCGGCCACGTTGGTGGTTATTGTTGGTGGTGTGTGACCAAATATTTAGTTATCTGTGACCAAATATTTAATCTGTGACAAGCGGTGTTGGTATGGTGTGATGTGTGACCTCTATTTGGTGTATGTGACCAATTACTTGGTTATGTAACCAAGTATTTGAGGGTATGTGACCAAATATTTGGTAATCTGTGACTGATTACTTAACTGTGACCTAAAAATTTAGTAATATGTGACTCAAAAATAATCATGATCCAAACAAATTTTTGAAATATGTGACCGTGTGACCTATAAATTTTGATATGTGACCAACTAAATTTGAAATATGTGACCAAAGAAATAATTGTGACCTACAAAATTTTTGAACTGTGACCGTAAAATAATATGTGACCTATAAGAATTATTATCCGTGACTGAAAAATAATATGTGACTAACTAAATTGTAAATCTGTGACCAAAATGTGACCGGTGACTATAATAATACGTGACTCTTTAAAAATCTGTGACCTCGCCGGAATGGTCGCCGGAATCGGAGCAGTCGCCGGAATCGGAGCCGGAGAAAAGTGGTGGTCGGAATTGTCGTCGGAATAGTCACCGGAGTAGGGGGTGGTGCATGTGGGGTGGGTTTATTATATTATATTATATTAGAATTAAAAAAAAAAAAAAAAAAAAAAAAAAAAAAAACCTGATTTTTGAAGTTTCAAACTATAAACCTTATTTTTGAATTGGTGTAAAGAATACACCTTATTTATGAATTTTTCCCATAAATAAATAAAATTGAGAAATATATTGAAATCATCATTTTTTCATGCAAATTAAAACGAAAACCAAAAATATTTGCCGTTCTACGTCTCCTCCCCACCAGAATATGCTAACGATAGATTACCAATCACTGCATCAAGAAACTGGTAGACAAAAAAGACTCATCAAATAGTTCAAAATAGACTTAGTCCATATTTGGTAATAATTAAAATTTTAATTTTAATTTAAGTTAAAGTCAATAATTAATTTTAATTTAATCGCATACTTCTTGAGATTCATAAATTTTTTACAATACATTTTATCAATTTTTATCAAAATATATTGACAAGCTAATACATTTTCTAACCCCCTGCAGAAAGTAGCCCTCTTTTCCAAATCTTATCCTTTACAAGGTAAATTGACAGAGAAAATGACAAATTGTATTACATCCACTTTTTTCAATGTCAATCTATCCTATTTAAAAGTAAATAATAATAACAACAAAGCTCAAAATCAACACAGACCCACATAAATATCCAAATAACATGGGTTGACTAGACAATGTTTGAACCGAATGACACCATACGACTTTATTCAAACAAATGCTTATTACACACATTATTTTTAGTTGAAACACTATTAAATTTATGAATTTTCCTGTTTGTACATAACTATTTCTTCTTTAATTTTTACTAATACTCACAAATATGTGGAACCCACTAAATAAAAATAAAAAACCCCCACCCCCCTCCTGACACCAGGTTCTAAATTTAGGACCGAGCTGCTGTGCCAGGTCGGTAAAAGGCCTGGCACAGCCATGTGAGATGGAGTGGGTGGGTGTTTTAACATTTTTGGGGGATTTTTTTAATGAGTTAGGTCCTCGGGACCCACCTCATGTGAGATAGTCTGTACAAAATCTGTGAACCAAAATCTGGTAGAGTAGAATAATTTCTAAATTTATACCGAATATTTAGATCTCTACCTATACCCAAAGAGAATGACTCGGTACTTAGCCCCCAGTCACATGAAAATAGAATGCCTAGTGATTGACAAATGACTAGTCTAGTTTCTTTATCTAAATACACGTATCACTTCCATGCTACCTGAAATCGACATGTATCGACCAACATTTACAAAAGGCTAATTCTCTAATGGACAATGCTACACTTACTCCAAACATTACTTAATTGATGACTACATGGTCACATGGCCTCCCCCTATTGGAGGGGTGGCCAGCCACCCCTCCAATAGGGGGAGGCCATGTGACCATGTAGTCATCCATTAAGTAAGCTAGAAAGTACACATAGATTAATCCTTCTCTAATACACAAGTTCAAACAAATATTAATTATTAAGGTAGAAATAACTCAAAAAAAGGTGTTTTTTTCATGAAAATCTAGAAAAAGTCCATGAAGCTTCCGTGGCCACCCCTCCAATAGGGGGAGGCCATGTGACCATGTAGTCATCCATTAAGTAAGCTAGAAAGTACACATAGATTAATCCTTCTCTAATACACAAGTTCAAACAAATATTAATTATTAAGGTAGAAATAACTTAAAAAAAGGTGTTTTTTTCATGAAAATCTAGAAAAAGTCCATGAAGCTTCCGAGAAACGCCCACGTGACTCACCTCGTACAGACCTTTATGCACCTGTCTAATTAATTTTTACTCATTAATCATCCACCGTCTATCTGATCCTTATAAATTATGCGCCTTTTTATTTCGCGAATCAAACCGTTTCAACCACAGGATCTCCTGATCATCTACGCTATTCTGTCTATCCAACGGCTCAGATTTCACGCTCATCCCTGGTGGCTGCAGCTGCAATTCCATCTCATGCTCCGCCGAAAAACCTTCGCTTTCCCTCCCGCGCTTCACACCAATCGGCACCCCGAATAATCTCGCGCCCATTTCCTCTGTTTCTAATCTAATACTGGTCTCGTCGCCGCCTTTAGCGGCAGAGGCGGTGGCAACGCCTTGCAACTGTTCGCAAAATCTTTTCATTGGTTGTAGATTCAGCGGCCCCATAAATTGATCTCTGTTACTATGAGCGTCATTCTCATGGCTGTTGCAATTCGTAGCGTAATTCGACATCAAAACAAAAACATTGTTGCACAGACTCTTCATCTTGCCAAGCTCTTTGTTTAGCTGCATGTTCTCCTTCCTTAGCCTATCATTTTCTCTAATCAGGTCCGTCGTGCTGCTGCTCGTTTCGCAAACAACTTGGATGGAATTCGACGATGAAAGGACTTGCTCTTCACCTGAATCTGTCAGGGATGCCACCCGAGGTTGAGGCGTAGACTGCACCAGCTGTGCCGCAGCCACCGTCAAAGAGGGTGACGGTGGCGCCGCACTGGTTGATGACGGAGGCGCTATTTTCCGACGTTGAATATCGCACATAAGCTTTTTCTCGCCCCTCCGGAAACATTCGTTTGAGAATTCCCATCGATCAGGTACAACCTTTCGGAATCCCTACCAAAAAAAGACGATAGATCAATAAAACGTACAAATCATGAATTGGACTGGTTATTGAAAAATCGAGGCTATTAAGCTTACGTAAGTGTTAAGTTGACGAACGAAGCTTGAGAAATTGTTGTGTTTGAAATACTTTGGAAGCAAATCTCTAGCAAACTCCGTAGGATTCCATACGATAAAAGCAGATCCCTCTTCATTCCACGAGATGATATCATCAATGGTGTAATCGTTCACCAGCTGGTAAGTTTTGGTCAAAAACGGCGTCGGTACACATCTCGTAATTTCGCCGGCCGTCGATCCCCCTCCGTTTCGATCCACCGGTGGCGGAGCCATAGCTCCTCCTCCTTTTCTTTAAATTAACCAAAATCACGTAAAATTCAAGAACTAAACAAAAAAATCTCAATAAAATCTTATTAAAAACATAGGTTTAGACTAATCAACTAACAAAACAAAACCTAAATCGAAAATTCTGATGCTGATCTAATCGAGAAGGAGAATTCCCTGTCACATCTAGAACTTTCCGATGAAAATTAGAGAGCTAATATAGGATAGAGAGAGAGAGAATCGGGAGAAGAGAAAACCGACAGGGAAGAAAGAACGAGAAGTTTCGATGTGGGGTATACACACGTGTCAGATAGTGAGGGACTAACAATATAACAGCTCATTGAATTCTGGCACATAGAATAGAAATTAAGGCAATATTTATTTATTTATTACTAATTAATGTGGTTGCCGAAAATTTAGAAATATAATAATCTAATTCTTTGAATAGATTATTCAATTCAGATTTTGGAATATGAATTATCTTCACGTGACCTATTTTTGGAGGATTGACCAATTCCGTGAATTTTTCATTAGAAAAAGAGATATCAATGACCTCATTTTAAGAAATTCTTAGTAGTAGAAGTTTCAACGAAGTCGGGCAATGCCTTTCTACCTTTTTCTAAGAGAGACATGCATGGCCCTATTGCTTAATTTGGCGGCAGCTCGAGTGGGACCTCGCTTGACTCTAAGCCGTGCATGATTCAAGTAGGGATGGGCAAAAATTGTCAATTTATCAGTTTCCCACCGAAACCGTCTCTATAAAATAGTTTATTTTGATCCACGTGAATCAATCAATCTTTTGTCTATGTTTTGATTATTTAAAAATCATTTAAAATTGAATCGTTCTGCTTTGCTAAAGTCACGGAAAAATACACGAAGAAATCCATCCCGAGAGGTTCAGTAGGAATAAGAATTCATTTTCAATCACATCCTTCCATAAAATTCAAATTTTTTCTTTATTTATTAAAAATACATTTTTCAAAAAATTACTTTTTCAAAATACACTTTCCTTAAAATTGGGGCTGAAACACAGGCATTTACTTAATGGTTTGAGTCTAAGTTGTTGTGCCCGCTTATCTAGACCTCTTAGCTTTGGGCTTAGTCTTGAAGTGAAATCCCAATCTTGATCTTGGAAGCAAGGGAGTGTCGTCCCTACCACGAAATACGTGATATTTTTATAATGAAAAATGTTATTTTTCCACTCAAATTCATATTTTGAAATGTTTGATTGCTATTTTTTTTCATGAAAAATATTTTCCAAATTTTAAAAATATATCTAATTTTCCTTGTTTTTAAGGAAAACATTTTCTTTAAGGGGACAAGTTTATATTTTCCTCAAAACAAGGAAAATGTTTTTTTTCTAGGCCATACTAATCAAACACACTCTTAAGGAAAATAGATATTCATAACTCCATGACAAGAATTTTAACCACATTCGACAAAAGGTCGAGATCCTAAGATAGAGTTTTGGGCATGTTTGGGCCAGATTAAAATATGATTTCAATTTAAGTCAAACAATCAATATTAACCACATCTTTCATGGGTCCACATCTTTTCAATCACACATTTCAAAATCTTTTATCACAATCCACTAAAAATTTGATTTTAATCCCTACCAAATAAGAAACTTTCATAAGTTGAAATAGCCCCGAATCTCAATTTGAAAGAACTTCAACAATTACAATTTCAAGTTGAAGAAGGGGGCATGAGAAAAGAAACGGAAAACAGAAAATCTTCAAAGCTAGACTGCTTCGTCAAGAAGTGCACATTAGGAATAAACAATTGAAGATCAATCACGTGTATCCAATACCAAAGTAACATCAGATACAATTTTAACTCGTTTTTTCTTATTTCAATATGGTAAGAGTCCAACATACTAAACTTTATATGTCACAAGAGTCCACATATCATGATTTCCAAAGAAAATCACATCTATGAAGCTCAAAATCACAGTATATAGGTACTGTAGATGAATATGTATATCCAGAGAAAAAGAAGAGTATCAAAAGAGAGAGAGAATCAGTACGGTAAACTTTTATATGAGTTGATTCAACATGATATCATATTTTACCGTGCTGTGGCACCGTGCAACGTAAAAAGATATTTCTAGTGTATGAACTTTTAATTGAGGGTAAAATCACACAGAGCTTAAATATGAAAGCAATTACCAGTGTATCACATTCTTGATACTTGATTTGTACTATGGAGCAAGAGTAGTGTTGATGGAGAAATTGCCATTATCACAAGCACATGCAAACAACCACAAAGGTTAAACTTACTCAATGTTAATTAGTAATTTGTATTTTGTGTTTGCAAGTAGCAATTATAAACAACAACAGAAGGAAAAAAAAAGGAAGCCGAGAATAATGATGATTTAGCACTAAGATTAATGATAATAATTGTAATTATAAACATTAGTAATTAAGAGGAATAAAGGTAAGAAAGGAGCAAGCAGGCACCGATTGATTCGATTGAAGCTATGGCCCATGCACATGGAGATGCATGCGATCTATTTCTGCACAAACTCTTACTCTAGATTGGTATGGCGAGCTCGAACTTCATCAGGGCTCTGCCCCAAAATCTCACCCAATTTGAAAACCACAATCTCGAACAACACAAACATGGCCCCTTCATATAGACTCCCCATTGGAAGCAACGGTCTGGATTCACTTTCCCCCTTTCGATCGTGATCCCGATCGTCCGCCATTGTTTGAGCCGGTATGTGGGCCACCACAGTTGCATACTTCACGGAGGATCCGGATTCAGGCTGACCAGTAAGTAAGAGAACACGAGCGCCGTTGGATTTCGCCACGCTGCATATAGCGTCGACGGTGGAGAAACCACCGGGACCGGCAGAGGCGATTAAGAGATCGAGAGAGGAAATTGGGGGAGTGGTCATGTCGAAGATGCAGTGAACTGAGAGGCCAAGGTGGAAGAGTCTCATGGATAGGGCCTTCAGCATCAGACCCTCTCTGCCTACGCCGTAGACGAAGACTTTGCCGTTACGGCTGGCGGCGGCGGCGATTTCCTCCACTAGAACGTTCATGGCCGGTGGTTTTGAGGTGTGTGCGGTGAAAACGGAGCTTATTTGATTGCATATTTGGGAGGCGAGAACTGACATTGAAGTGTTGGGTTCTTCAGCCATTGACGCCAAACTCTGTCTCACCCTTGCTGAAATCTTTTAGTGCAATTATTGCTTTTCGGATGCCTTATCCATTCTTTAAGCGATTTTTTTTTTTTTTTTGGGAACAATACATTTATAAGGTATTTACTTTACACCTTTTCAAAAATACAAAAACAAGTTTGAAAATTCAAAAATCAGGTTTTTTTAATTTTTAATTAATAATTAATGAATTGCTAAATCAATTTATTATTAAATATTTAATTCTAATTTAATATAATTACTCCACCCCACCTCCACCACCCCAACTGACTTTCCGATTACCACTCTTCTCCGGCGATTGGTCCGATTCCGATGAATATTTTAAGGTCACAGATCTACAATTTGGTCACAATTCAAAATTTTTTAGGTTACAATTCAAAATTTTCATAGGTCACAATTTGTTTATCGATCACAACTTAAAAATTTTAAAGTCACAATTTTTTCATCGGTCACAAATCACAAAATTTGTAAGTCACAATACTTATTTACGGTCACAAACATCCCATTAATTGAACATATATTATATGTTAGGTCACAATTTATCAAATAATTGGTCACAAATTAATAATTCGTAAGTCACAAATCACAAAATTTGTAAGTCACAATTTTTTCATCGGTCACAAATCACAAAATCTGTAAGTAGGGATGGCAACGGGGCGGGGCGGGGGCGGGGATGCCCTCCCTGTCCCCCGCCCCGTTAAGAAATTCATTCCCCGTCCCCGCCCCGTTCCCCGTTTAAGGCGGGGCGGGGCGGGGGGTGGGTTTATTCCCCGTTTAAATTTTTTTTTTTTAGTTTTTGATAATTTATTTTTATTGTCCATATTCATTATATTTAAACAAATAATTTTAGTTGCTATTTTCTATTAGAACTAACGAAAATGTTCACTTAAAGTATTGAATTCTTAAAAAAAAAAAAAAAAATTTTTTTTAACGGGGCGGGGCGGGGCGGGGCGGGGACCCCGTTACCCGTCCCCGCCTCGGGGAATAATTCCCCGCCCCGTTACCCGTTTAAGCGGGTTTTCCTTTCCCCGTTCGGGGCGGGTCCCCGCGGGTATCGGGTTTGTCGGGTTTTTTTGCCATCCCTATCTGTAAGTCACAATACTTATTTACGGTCACAAACATCCCATTAATTGAACGTATATTATATGTTAGTTCACAATTTATCAAATAATTGGTCACAAATTAATAATTCGTAGGTCACACGACATGTATTAGTCACAGTTATCTAATTCACGGGTCACAATCCAACGAAATTATTGGTCACAGACAACAAAATCATTTGTGACCACCACTAAATTATTTGTGACCACCAATTCAACACTGCCTCCATCAGCGGCACCACCACCGTCGCCGCATCTCCACCACCGTTGCCCGCAGAAACACAACTAAACTGCATTATCACCACCGCAGCGGACAAACCACCCAAACCACCACCCAAACACTCCAAAACCGCCAGCATCCTACACTACCGCCAGCACCCTACACCACTTCCAGCATCATACTCCACCACCGCCACCACCGCCACCACATCCCATCCCGCCACCATCGCCAACACGACTACCACCAACACCACCTCCAACATCACACTCCACCACCAACTGTGGCAAGATCTGAATCTGTAGCCCCCGCCATCGCCGCCACCAACACCATCGTTAACACCATCACAACCGCGGCGAGATCTGAATCTGAATCCGTATCCACCACCACCTCACCACCAACCTTAACACCATTAACACCACATCGCCCCCAACAATTGTAGAACACAAATCAATGATGGTCATCTTACCAGACAAATCCCCAAGCCGCAGCGACGATCTGAGATGAGAGAACTGCGACGGAGGCCGATGGGATCTTCGCGTGAAACTACCAGAAAGCCTGTACTGGCGGCTGATAAGTGTGTTTTTACATACTTATTTTACTGTCAAAACATGAGCAATCGTTGATTAAAATGTTGGAATATAGCTTAACTCTATGCAATTTATGTTTTGCAGAACAAAGTGATGAATGTAGCGAAATTGAGGTGAACCAAGCGAAAAAGGACCAAATTGGAAGAAAGTGAAAGTTCAGGGACTAAAGTACAAATACTCTAAACCTATTTCTAACCTTGTGATGAAGATTCAAGAGTCTTAGAGGTCAATTGGATGAAGCAAAGAGTCAAAGGGGTGAAAGAATAGCCAAAACATTATCAAATATCAACTTTCAAGGTAAAAAGTTTCGCACCGGTTTTCAGCCTCCTATTGAGACCAGTGTTTGATATGGAAAACAATCGAATTCAAAGATAGAATCTGAAGCAAAGTTGTAGCCCTTTGAGTTATCTTTTCAACGCATCTTGAATCACCTTGATCGGACATCGGTAGAGAAAGTTATGACCAAAATACTAAAATCTATTCGGCGGGAAAACATTATAACCATGCAGCCGCATGGTTATAAAACCCATGCAGCCGCATGGGCACTTACCGAGACTTCAAGGGCATCAATTTTTTGTTCCATGCAGCCGCATGGATTTGTACCTTGCGGCCGCATAGGGTTAAATTTGGACGAAATTTCTGGTTTCCTTCTACGACTCAAACTCCTTTGGCAACATATCTTGCACGACTTTTCAACCCTAAATAGATCCCAAGACACCCCAAAACGTCTCATTCTTCATTCTACACCATTCTTCCATCACTTTTGGCTCAAGAAACTCTATGAAGAACTAAACTAAAGGTGAAGCAAGGGAGGAACTCAATTGGATTCGGGGATTTTAACATCATTTATTCATGCTCTTTGGTATTTATTTTGCTATACATTTCTAGATCTAGATTTTCATATTTATGAATTAATTTTGAAATTGATTTAACATGTATTAAGTTTTTCATAGAATCAATCTTGTTTTTTCTATCGAATAATTGAACTATGTGTTGAATCTTTATTTCATTAAATCTATTGGTGTGATTATTTACTTTCTTATGCTACATGTATATAAACGATTTATAATCTGATTTCAATAGATGATTGTGATAATTGTTAAGGAGATCTAGAATTTAGGATGTGTTTTTAATTGTTTAAATAATTCTAGGATTTATATTTTCCCGTATTTTGAATTAGATTTGAGTTAGATTTAACATTTATTCAGATTTTCATGGATTTAATCATGTTTCTTCCGTTGAATAATTAAAATACTTGTTCAAGTTTGATTTTCAAATCATTTATTGGTGTGATTTAATTACTACTATATGTTAGAGATATATAGTCGCTCTTTAAGTCTGATTTCAATAAATTGATGTATGATTATGTTTTGGGAAACATAAATTCTAGAATTACATGTGCAAATAAATTGGTTTGTGTCGTTTAAATCATCCGATTAGAAAGTTAGGACAGAAACTTCTAATTGAGTAGAGAATGCATGAATTGTTGATGTTGATTGATCCAATCTAATTGAGGGAACCCCAAAACTTCACTATTTTACATATTATATTAAATTTCATCATTATTTCCGGTGACATTTATATTTGAATGCAATAAACAAATTCCCTTCATCAAATTCACGAGAACCTAAAGTTATTGAACCTCTTGATTCACTTTTCCATCTCTCTGTGGATACGACACCCCAAAACTATACTACGACACCGCGTAACACTTTGGACGTAA
The DNA here is from genome assembly GCA_035079005.1 of Fraxinus americana. NCBI lineage: Eukaryota > Viridiplantae > Streptophyta > Magnoliopsida > Lamiales > Oleaceae > Fraxinus > Fraxinus americana. The sequence continues at coordinate 33,008,491 of CM068710.1, read as the reverse complement.
TCAGGGGCGGAGGTTGTCACTTTTTTTCCTCTCCTTCTCATGCTTCTTCTTGGCTGCGCGACTTCTCCTCTGTATTTTTTTTTACAGCGACGAGCCAATTGGGGCGGTGGAATTAGGTGATGATGACGGTGGAAGGTGTTGCAGACGAGTAAAGAGTGAAGATGAGAGGGGGAGATGAGGGGAAGAAGAGCAGTCGCCGCCGCCGTCGCCGTAGAACAGAGAGACGGGAGAAGAGGCGATGAGAGTTGAGAATTGATTTTAGGGTTTGATTGGCGTAGATAGGGTAGGGAAGTATATATAATTAAAAATAAAAAATAAAAAAATGTTTTTAAATTTTTAATTAAAACCTGATTTTTGCATAATGAAACTTGATTCAAGATTTATGAAAATGGAATGTTAAAATCAGGTGTAGGTGTAATTTCCTCTTTTTTTTTTTTTTCCTTCAAAAAGAATTGCGTCCTCACATAATTCGTAGAAAAAATTAGCCTTTTCCAGTTTAAGTTTCGGCCCATTATCAAAATTTTATTTTTTTTTCCTCAAATTTATTTTTAATTATACATCCACTCAATAAAATAATTTTACATATAAATTCAAAACTTTACTCTTGTCAAATCAATAAAAGAAACGAAGGCAGTGGCATGACAACGGAGTAACCTAAAGCCGTTAAGGATTAGAACATGGGAAACAAGATGAGACGAAAAAAAGCGTAAATGCATTTTAAAATATTTAAGAAATACAAAATTAAATGTAACACTTAGATAACATAAGTATTGTAGCAAATTCTACAATACATCAAATGCCAATTTACATATTGCAAACTTAATATTAAAAAAGCACCAAATCAGAGTCCCACTATAATGTAATACAACAAAACTGCTACGAAAATGATCAAGAGATAATTAATGTTATTTGTCAGGGACCCTAAGCTCGTCGAGGATTCCACATTCTTCATGTCTTTGACTCCAGCAGTTAACAACGGAGATGTATCGCACCCTCTGTCCTTTTCACAGTCCTCGACCTCCCCATTAGACTCAACTTCGAGAAAGGAGTGCTTTTGACGAAGCTCTTTAATTTTCCGAAATTCATCATAATGGGCTCTTCTATTCTCCTTGAAGTTCCGGCACCTCTCAGAATCGGAATCTGATAGAAGTGCAACGGTAGAGTCATAATCAAAGAGGTGTTTTCAGTGACTAAACATACTGTACAAATTGCTGCGCATTTTAATTTTAGCTCTGTTAGGCAAAATTTACGAATCATTTATAAATTATCAAATTTCATTTTTAATCACACGTTTTAATGGACTCACAAGTACTATCCACTACTCATTGATATCTATTTATGAATTAAACCGTTAAACCTTCAAATCTCTATTATAGTTGCAAATTCATTTTCTGAAGTAAATTGTCCAAATATTTGTAAAATAGTCACGTGACCCACATAGAAACATACCCCACTTCAAATTTCTAGGCATGGCTCAATTTGGGGAGGAAAACAAACTAGCTTCATCAAGTTGGACATGTTCATGCAGGGTGATGATTTAATGAATTCAACTACAGGTAACTGATTGTGCAACTATAACAAGGGGTTGAGGAGCAACTTGCTCATTTTAAGAGGTTGAGGACTCACTTGCTGTGAGGACAATATGTTGAGGACCTCCCCTTATATAACTTTTAGTTCAATTGTATATTATACAACACTGCAGTATATTCTCATGAGTTACCTTAAAAATTCATCATAGGCATAAGCAAAACATTATGTTTTCATCATTGAAAATGACAGACGAAACATATCTAGTGCAAGAGAAAAAGGGTAGAAGAGATAAACCTTCATCAGCCTGATCCATGGTGTCTACCTCATCTTCAGAAGATGTCCAGCCCGAGCTAAGGTGATTATTGTTGCTAGATGAAGCTACATCAGTCAGCGCTGAACATATAGCATCTGCATCCAGTTCATCACCATGGCCATCCTCGAAACTGCTTCTTCTAGAAGATAATGATACTTTGACGACCAACAAAACCAGATAAAAGTCAAAGGATTGGAAAAGAGAGAATTGCAAAACTCAAAGCTACACAAGGACTTCTCTCCAAGATAAATCAAATTCACGTCATGGCTTCAAACATCAACTTGGATTTTTCAATGGAAAACTATATATATGTTAGGATAAATCTATATGTACATAATTATTGTACATAATGAATTACATAGACCTATGTGGAAGAAATTCGGCCGTGGATGTGAAGTGTGGAAAAGTCAAAAATTGTAAACTACCGATGGATACGCGCCAGATGTCAATTATGTAATGTATTATGTAAATGATTATATATTTGTAGCATGGTCCTATATGTTATTGGTTCTGCTAATAGAAATAAAATAGATCTAAGCTACTAAAGTGCTAGTTACTTGGTATCACATAAAACTACACAATACCTCAATTGTCAGCACTCTAACGTGCAATCAGACTACCACATGGACCATTTTATAAAACATCTATTAATATACTTCCTTCATCAAAATACTATAAAACTAACTACTTATAGAAACTTAAAGTAAATCTCAATCCTAAATTGGAACTAAAATTCTCCGATGCAAAAGGGTTCATTCCTTGGCAATGTATAGGACAAACACGAAAGCAGTTGACTCTGCCTCCAATATCTCTTTTATGTGTTTTATTAAGTTCACATTTACATGCAAGCATAAGGTAGATCGGGACTCAAAGCAGAAAACGCTCTATGACCTTACAATTGTAACACCTAGAAATGCTTTAGATTTGCCAACATGGAGGCCTTCTCAGGAACAGTTTCACGACTCCACTTTTCATCTTAGGTGTGGAAGAAAGCATCTTACTTCATGAACATAATAAAGATCTCCTGGGGTCCAAAGTTGAAAGGAGTTCTTAAATATAACATAGAGTTGCCATAAATTAAGTTACATCTGACCTATCCTCTACCATATGACTTATTTTTAGATTGTATTTTAACATAAATCACAATTAGTTCCATGTTCTCCTTTCACAGGGTTTCATTTTGCAAGGTATTCCAAATAATCACATTTGATAAGCTAAGCAGCTAAGCTTCAATACTTTGAATATTAACAATTTCCAGAAATTTTTTTAAGTTCCTAGATTTGATTTAAATATTTGCTTTTACGATACCAAAATGAAAATCATTTTGCACAAAAACATTTTCCAGGACCCTCAGACATTATGCCATTTTTGCAAGTAGCTAACCACCCACCCCAATGGTCCTAGCCTTGTTAGTAAATAAGCATTTTCTAGAATTGACTGGCTATTGAAAAGATTTGAAACAATTAATCCCATCGTTACACTTTTTTGAAAGATGTCAATAATGAAACAAGGGGAAAACCTTGACGAGTAACGAGGGATTGTGGGTTCTACATTTTCTAATGGAAATCATTGTTGGTAAAAACTATCACAAAGATATAAAGTGATATATAAAAAATTCATTGAACTTACCATCATCGTCAATCATGAGAGGGTGATATGGTGTCTTTGGTTCAGTTATTTTCTGCCTTACAGGTTTATTTGCTTCAATCTCCTCGAGATTAGCTTCATTCCATCTAACCCGTGCCCTGCAATCTCAAAGACAATGCTTGGTTCAGTATAATCTTAATCAACATTGAAAAACTTCATAACAGCCATCAAGTATTAATACGCAGAAGACCAGTAAAAGTTATGATGCAATAAACATAGTACTAATACTAATAGGTACTTCCGTTGAGAGTATGACTGTAAAATGTACTATGTTTATTGCATCATAAGAAAATGCAGAATTGTAATACATGGGACTGTCAGTCTAGGGTAACAATTCTAATGGATGCTTATTGCAAATCTATCATGAATCTTTGAAATAGTGACTGTAAAGGGATATATATATGTAAATATCCATTTCGAAGAAGAAACAGTCATACTCTCAATAGAAGTACCTATTAGATCAAGACTTGACGGCTATCTGTTACGAAATGAAAAGTTTCAAAAGGATGCGCACGGTAAATCATTGATAAGTAGAAGTAGTCTTCAAGACTTCGACGCAAGTTTTCTTAACATTCTTGCAAATTGGAAAAATTGAAATCATCAAACAGGTATCAAGAATGCAGAAAACCAGAAATAGCAAGGTTGGTGGAAGATGTCTTACGTTTATTGCATAAAAGAAAATGCAGAACTGTAAACTATTGAGAACAACAGATCTCGTGCAGAACTAATGGACGGCTATCGAAGATTTATCCCCAGGTAGTAGTGACTACCACAGGATACATATCCTAACAAAATCATCCTCTGAAACGAAGGAACTCATAATGTTCAAGACATAATAGCTGTGTGTTAAAGAAAATGAAAAGAAGAATATCTTCAATGAAAGAGTTAAAGCCAATCATTGAAAAGTATATTTAGTCTTCAATGAAACGTTCTTCAACATTCTTGCAGTGCTATTGGGTTAAAGTGCAAAAATGAAACACAATCACAATAAAGAAAGTTTGTGGAAGGAATTACTTCTTCATTTCTGCAATCGATTATCTTCTGGATTCCCGTAACACTAAGAAACCGTCATCTGAGAAACACTGAAACAACATAAATAAATCTTCTTGTTACAATATACTTTCACTAAACTATGAAATTAATTGCATTATCCTTATTTCACCATTATTCAAATTATTTATTTAAAAACTTCAACTGAAAAAAATTATATTTTCAATTGTAAGAGAAAATTGCCTGTGTAATCACCCTTAACATCTAAAAAAGAAAAAAATAATAAAGTTTTAGAAAAGCATTCAATTCAATTTTAATTTTTCAATTAATCTAACCAACAAATAGCTAAGCATATATCCAAACAGACTAAAAATAACGTTCAAACATCCAAATGAAAAAAATTGATAAAATTTGCGGTGTGATGATTATGACATCAAGAATCAATACAACAATGATAACAAGAACCATAATTTGGGTACCAGATAAACAGAATGCATGAAAGAAATTAAAACGAGAACACGTAAAATTAACGTTTAAAGGATGAAAATTAAGGGAGTAGGAAATAAATTCGTACCTAACATGAAGAGCAAAATGATGGATTTTCAATTGTTCACTAATGATGAGGTAAAGTTGGGCCGGATCGCGACTAGGCACAAGACTGAGTCAGGAAGTCTGCACTTTATCGGGCTGGCCCGTCTGGCTGCAGCCCGCAAATGAAAGGTATTCAAAACAAATTATGAACCAGTATGGAAAAATAAACTAGAACCCTGTAATTAAATATTAGTTTTCATAAATAAGAGCATTTTTAAGAGATCATTTAAACATGAGATGCTCTCTATTTTAAAAAGTCAACATTTAAAATCATGTTCCAAATGACTCTTTAAATTAACATTTTAATTTAAAGAGTGGGTTTGACTCTCCAAATTTGGAGAGTCAAATTCACTCTCTATAATTATATGCATTCAAAGTGTTTCAATTTTTAATGTACGAAAACAATAAAATAATGTAAAGAAAAGTTAATTAAAATAAAAGATAAAGAAAAATAATAAATATTTTTTAGAGTAGTAAAATTAAGTGTTAAATATAAAGAACTTGTTGGAGTACTTCTTAACTCTTTAAATTTATAGATACTCTCCAAATGATATAATATGCTCTTTAAAAATAGAGAATTTATTGAAAATGCTCTTAGAGGCTTAAGTTTAAAATTCAGATTGATAAATATGATTATTAATTGTAATTAATAAAAGTTTATTTTAAACTTAATCTACATATTCACCCCTCCCTTATTCATCCCAAACCCGATTAATTTTCAAACCCTAAAATTTCTCAGCCTATTCCTCTTCTATATCTTCTCTCTCTCTTTCTCTCTTGACCACCCATTATGCCCACCAACCCCACTCTCACTCTGTACCATCTCTTCTAGTGGCGCTACGCGCGACGGTTTTGTTTCGCCGCGCAGCGGCACAACAAGGCGTTGTACTACTACGAGCAATGGCCCTTAGCTTTGTCGTCGTCACTACTGTGATGCTACCTGCAAAAATCCAAGTGGAGTGCTTGTAACGGCGGTAAGTCCATGGGCAGTGGTGCAATTGTACGTAAGTTCTGCTGCAACGGCACAGTCGCGCCTGTTTTTTCGGTGTGATGTTTCATTTTCGATCTATAAATTTTTGGGGGTGGTTTTGCAAATTGTGGTGCAAGTAGTGTTGCTATCGATGGCGATGGTGACATTATTGTTGTAATAGCCGCAGAGGCGAATCCAGGATTTTAAGGCAGCACGAGCGGTCGTTGACCGTCCCATCGGCCGCAATAAAATATTAAGAACCTGTTTGATACTTATTTTTGCAAAAAAATACATTTTGAAATAGTAATTTGATGGATAATGTGTAGTTAAAAATAAAATAAAAAATTGTGTGTAATATTATTTTATTGGAGAATGTATAGTTAAAAAGAAGAGAAAATGTATTTTGAAAAAAATAGGAATCAACGAGGACTAAAATTTAAATGTAACAATTATTTTGTACAAACTAAACAGATAAAATTATGTGATAAAAATTAGCCGTCCTCACCAAATTACATCATGGCCAAGTTTTGAATAATTCAAAGGAAAAACATGGATGTGAAATTTTACAATTGCATTAAAACCGCAGAAACTTAAAATATATTATTGTATGAAATTTCTTGTTAAAGCTTCAACAATTGCCATAATAGTCCAGGGTTCAAAATATTAAATGGAGGTCGCAGGTTCGAAACTTCAAGTCCCCTCCTTATTAATCAATTTTGGCAAATATTGTATAGATCTAAAAATATTTTATAATAAATTGGTTGGAATGGATTCGAACCCAAGACATGAAGTATGTATAAGCGCTTTCTCACCAACCAAGCTACATGAGAAGTTTGAAAATAAAATGAATGACTCGTTATGTAAGTAAAACATATATCTATTATCAATAAAAAAAATTTTTACTTTCGGCGGATCCAGCACGGGCAGCTGAGGGGGCTGGCCAGGTGCTGGATCCACCCCTATTATAGCAGTGGTTGTCATTATCTTATTAAGAATTCCGGCATTCCTTTTATGTCTAAATTCAACAAGTTAACGCCAAAAGCTTCAAATTCCACAAAATCTTCCTATTCAAACTTAACTTTGAACATTTGATCCAAGGAAGCCACACAGTTTTAACGTTAACACTAGAAATAAACTTTTCTACAATTATATTGGTGGTGATGATTTTCTGATCTATAGTTCATTGGTAGTTCTATTGGTGGTGGTGTAGGCGATGACGGTTTTGTTGCTGGTGGTGTCGTGGTGAGGTTGTGCGCGTTTGGTTCTTGACGTTGTTGAGAGCGATGGTGGCGGCGAAAATTGGATGTGACCAACTATATCTTCATTGTGACGATCTATAACTTAACTGTGATTGTATGTGACTTGGTTATGTACAGTCACGAATTAGATTGACTTGACCGTAGACAGTCACACTGAAAATAAATTTGGTCACAAATAACACGGGTAAGTGAAGATAGTATTTATGGTCATGAATTTGAGTTGAAGGTGGTAATGGTGGTGCATTGAAGTGATGCTGGGAATTGTGGTGCTGGTCTGCAACGTGTGCATGTTTGTTTGTGGTGACTATATGTGACCATGTATGTGCTTAATGTGATTGATTGTGACAAATTATTTGTTAATTGTGATCGATCGTGACTTGGTCATATACAAATACAGTTAAGTTTGATCTGATCACACTTAGTCAAACTAAATACAAATTTGATCACAACTAGTCGCGAATAACACATGTCAGTAACTTGATTACCTACAATGATTTGGAAATTTGATAGGAGTGGGCTAAATAGGGATGGGGTAGGATAAAGTGGTGGGTGGGATGGTATCAAGGTGGGGTGTAATCTTCAAAAAATGTTTTCAATTTCTGAAATAAAATCTTACAGGTGGGTAGGTAGGTGAGGTCCGCGAGGGGTGGGGAGATATTATTAATTCGGTGAGGGATAATTAATTTCAATTAATTATTTATTATATATATATATATATTAAAAATTGAAATCAATACTTGAATTTTGAAATAATTTGACAAGTTTGTTAGTTTTCAATTGTGATTATTATATGCAGGAGTCACATATTGTTCCCAATCAATAGCTACCATTTGATTTGAAAATTTTAATATATTTGAACTTTTAAATAGATACTTTTAAAAAAGCATTTATAAATGGTAATACATTTGCAAACCGGACTATTTTTCAAAGGCATGCGTATACATCAATTGTAGATATGTAGGGATGATAAAATGTTTCGAGTCTGTTTTATCTCGTAAAAAATAAGATGGGATTGAGAATATGAGGGAAGGGGAGGCTACTCAGTTGCCATCATTAAAGAATTGAATTATATCTTTATATATAAAATTTAGATAATAAAAAATTTTATTTTTCTTTTATATGAAATAAGTTAATAAAGCAAAATTTGACTTTCTAAAATTTGTATCCCACATTAAATCCACAATATGCTACAATTATCATGTCTACATCAGTTTTCTTAGAAAGTGCCTATACACTCTAACAAAAAGAGTTCTTCTTCGGAAAGTAAATAGGGAATAATACATGAACCTTTTTTTAAAAATGAGTTTTTTTTATCAATTTATATTTATTAATACTTTTGAGTGTATAAGCCATTTATGATAAACATTATTTCAAAACTATCTTTTTTCATGCTCATTTTTAAGTACACGTTCTCACAATAAAATATTATTTACATAATAAATTCAAAACTTTTTTCCTTTGTTAATCACACATTATTCGAAAATTTATTGTTCATAAACTCATTTTTTGCTAAGAAAAAAAAATTGTCGAACATTAGTTTCCACAGGTACTATTTCTATAAGGATTATTCTAGTGGTACATCACCACTTACACAAGGGTATCCATAATGGACACCCAGCGCCTCCTCATTGGAGGGAGTGCCGACCCCACCAACCCTCCCTCCAATGAGGAGGCGTCAGTGTCCATTATGGACACCTCGATGTAAGAGGTGATGTACATCTAGCATCTCCCATTTCTATAATTAAAGTGGAGTAAAGTCATCTTGCCCGAATTTAGTGCCACCCTGGTTGACCAATCCTCACATTGCACCGTGGGTCCCGCTTGAATTAAATAATGCCGACTCCCATGTGTGTGTGTGTTCGGTCAACCGAGATGTCATTTAAGATGTTCGTGTAGCATTACTCATTAAAATGAATGCAATTTAAACATAAGAGTACAAATATAATTTTGTAAAGGAAAATGCCAAGTGAATGGCTTACATTGCGTTCGACATTCCATTTGTTTTAAAAAAATTGTGGATGAAAAAAAGTGTTTTTTTAAACTGTCTAATAATGCGTTGTCACATGACACAACGTAAAGTCGTAAACAATAATATAAAAGATGATGCACATATAACATGATTATTTTTTAAGAAACTATCATTTTTCATCAAAATGTATTATGTAACACAGATTTGACCTCATTTCATCAACAATTTTTTAATAAAATAATATTATACTCAAATTCAAAATTTTCTATTATTTTTTAACTACACATTCTTCACTTTAACACTATTATAAAATACCTTTTTTGGGGGAAAAAAGGGGCCCAAACAAGCCCTAAAATGTACATGCCCGTTCCGTGTTTACGATCCACAAATTGCATCCACGCAAGACGCAAACGCATAACCTTGACATCCGATTTATGGCAAAATAACTCCAGACGCCTCAAACTATTCAATCTCTTCTCAGTACCAAGGACAAAGTATGATTTTTTGATGAATTTCTCAGTTTTAAATTTTTTTCTTTTTTTGACTCGCGCAAAACAGTGTGAATTTTATTATGTTTCCATTCTTCGTCGTTCTTTCTTATCCCAAATTTTCATTTTTTTTTAATGAAATCAACGGGGGGATCTTTCGAATTTCGATGTTTTCGTGTTTTTTATTTGTGGTTAGATTCATTTTTATGTTATGATCTGGAGATCTTGATCCTATACTTTTATGCGCGCAATTTCTTGTATATTGATTTCAGCGTCCAGATTCAGTTATAATTTATTGCTTTTGGTTTAGGTTTTTGGGTCTACAACCTATAGAAATCATGTGGTTTGTAGAAAAGATCTTGTATGGTAACTTTGGTTCGAAATCAATCATATTTAGGATTTGTTTTTTTTTAATAATTTTTTCAAGCAGTAGAATTTTCGTCGAGTTTTATTCTTTAGCATAATTAGTCGGCAAGTTTATATAATTGGGTATGGTTAAGACATCGGTGTGGTATTTTCTTGCTTACATCGAGACAATTGTATGTGCCAAATATGGGCATTCTTAATTTGTAAACCTTAAGATCATCATCATTGAACTATAACTTGTTCCGTATTCATATGTTTTTCTCATTTAGATAAATTTTAAATTTTTTTGTATAATACTTTCCTATGAATTATTATTTTTTGGGGTGTAGGCAGCAGATATTTGTTTGATAATCATATTAATAAAAAGTAAGGTTAGCCTAAAATGAGGTAGAATAGCGAATTACATAATTGAACTTTTTCCTTGTTTATTAAGTTTTGTTTAGAAAAGATGGACATTAAATTTATGTGTAGAAAGATCAGTTGTTTTAAATTGTTGTCATTGGTTTGTTATTTATAATTTTATATCCGTTTTCCTTGAAATACTGGCTAATTATGTTTTACTGCTGCAGCTTATTATGATTAGAAGATATTGAATTCTACATTTATGCTCTGAGGGTTGCATAGAATATATATATACAGAGTAAATAAAACAATAGAGAAATGTTTTCTCTGTTTTATGGATTGTGGAAGTACGCTTTTAGCAAGACGGAGTTTCATGTTCTCATTCTTGGAATTGACAAGGCTGGAAAAACGGTAATATGCTCCAGTATCATTCGTTTTCTACAAACACAAGATTTTTCAGAATTGTCATTCTCAGCTACATCGTTTGATGTATGAGTTGATGCTTGAATATAGAACAATCCATGGAATTTATGGTGTCAAACCCCCTCACCCCTCCCCCTTCTTGCCTTGTATCCACAGAGACATGCCATCTTGTCTTTTATAAAAGTATATAAGCTCCACATGTTGGCAGTCAACTCTAATAGCTATAATTGTTTTCAACTCATTTTGAATGTAAATTTGCAGACATTACTGGAGAAATTGAAGTCACATTACTGTAACGTGGAAGGGCTTCCTGCTGATCGAATTGTTCCAACCGTAGGACTCAACATTGGTCGAGTTGAATTGTCAAACACAAAACTTGTATTCTGGGACCTGGGAGGTCAGGTTTGAAATGCGCTCTTATCTTGTTATTTTCCATGACGAAGTATATTCTTTCAACTTTTAAGTGGAAACTCTTTTTTAATTTACCTTCAAAATGACGAGACTTATCCTGGTTTTCTTCTTTCTTGATGTTTCAATTTTGACTAATGGAAACTGGATTTAGTTTTCTTAATTTGAAGTACTGAATTCAGCTGTTATTTCATGGGCAAACTTCTTAGCATGCTCTCTTTATCTATGTTTACTTCATCCTGAGAGTTCTACCACTGATGGAAAGTCTTTATGTTTCATCAGCCTGGACTTCGCTCAATTTGGGAGAAATATTATGAAGAGGCACATGCTGTGATTTACTTAGTTGATGCGGCTAACCCTTCTCGTTTTGAGGATTCAAAATCTGCACTCGGTAAGCATTGCTAGGGAGAAATGTATGTTGGCTTAACTGATGATGATGCATGTTACTATTGTTGCCTTTTTAGTATGATTTTGTGACCGTGTTCACTGACCTAATTTTCAATATGGTGTTCAGAGAAGGTTCTTCAGCATGAGGATCTGCAAGGAGCCCCACTTTTGATATTAGCAAACAAACAGGTAAGCTGTTCCTTCTGTCACCCACTAAGTTAGCAACTTAGCGTTGACCTAAAGCAAGGGAATCGTGATTGAGGAAAATCTACTTTGCTTTTCCCAATTCTGCGTTTATCCAATGTGCATTGTGAGAGAGCATAGATTCTATGATCCGATATTGATTGTGATAGACTTCTTGCATCTTGCTTATTAATGTTAGTATTATCAATCAAATTCTGTCATTCTATGAAGCATGAACCGATGCATATGAAACATCAAAACTCCTTGGAAACTTGAGGATTATTCGATACACCACGCAGGATGTTCCTTTTTTTTTTTTTTCAATTTCCACATTGGATACTTCAATGACACACAGCCACCACACTGCATCGTGTGTCCTATATTTTCTGGCACTGAGGCACATTTCTTCAACAAGACAAGCCTGATTTTGTAAATTTTAGAATATAAAAGTACGAAATTTTCTATTTATAAATAATTTGTATAAAATAATAAACAGAGCTGTTTAATCTGTTTATATCTACTATATGCAATTATTTAATACAGTCTCACTAACGATACTAAGTACAACAAGTAGTCACTCCTCGTGATCAAAAGGTTATATCTAAAAAATTAAAAATCAAAACTGAACATGAGTATTTTTTCATCGAAATAGAAAAAAACAAATAAAATGTAAATATAAGATATTTAATGTAATATTTTTATTGACGTGTACCCAAGCATCTACTTCCTACTTGAAAATTATGCATCGGTATATCCGTGTCTGCAGCACGTGTCATTTGATAGTTGCTCCTCGTCAGCTTGAAAGATCCACTGTTTCTGGGCACCACTTTGCAAAGTGGAAAATTGAGGAAACTTGAAAATTATCATCATATTTGCATTCTAAGCTAATAGATTGTGAGTGTACAAGCGAAAGACCTTGCTTCACTTCTATAACCTTATATTTCGTTTCAGGATCGTGCAGAAGCTGCGTCCGCAGAAGAACTTTCTCGGTACCTGGACCTCAAAAAATTGGACGAGAGACTGTACACATTTCAAGCTGTTTCAGCAATTGATGGGTAAGTAAAAAACCTTTTGAATCTGATTATTGAGTGGAGTATTTTTAATGACCTATGACTTCTGATGTACAAATACTTTGAATCTTAAAACATTCTGGAATTCATTATGCCTTTGACCCTTTTGTTTTTGTTTTGTTTTTTCACATAACGAGTGAAGCTTGAAAATATTAGAAGTTGAAATTTGTCTGCAGGCTGGGGATTAAAGAAAGTGTAAGCTGGCTAGTCGACGCTATGGAGAGAAGCAAGAGAACTCAAATGTTGAGAGTTCGTGCAGGATCTAGTGCTGTTTAGAATTATTAATTTCTTGTTACTTTTGTTTGTAAATCAGTATTCATTTGGTTCCTACATGATGTGCTGTTGGACATGTATCGACTCAAATAGGTATTTTACGATGTGTTGCGGCTTTCCTTTCTGTAATATTGTATAAATTTACCTGAAAATTTATTATATTCTCAATTTATCATGAAGAAAATATGTGTCATTCGTCCATGAGGTTTGTGCTGGATGAACATAGTGTAAGCTGTATTTCTTGATTAAGGCCATACACACTGGATGGTTATGATTTATAGCATGTCAGCTATGCATTGAATTGGATGAGAGTGGACATGATCAAGAAAGAGAGACAAGTGAGATACAACTAAACTGGTTTAAATTTGTAGAAAGAGATTGTGTTCTTTGTTCTAAATGCATCACGAGGGCCGGTTCACCCCCTTCTCCTGTTTGGGGATTCTAGATCGGCTAATAAAGGAGTGAAACTAGAACAAGTTGGATATGCCTTAGTCGAGATTTTCCATTTCACTTTCTCCCGTAGAAGAATATATTCTCTCGAGCAGACGAGTTCTCTGCGCCTAATGTTGATCCAACCATCTTTCAACATGCAAGTCTAAGTTTGATAAAATTGATTGAAACCGAAAACGATAAAAAGTTGCAAATTGCCACCATAAATTTCTCCTTGTCGAAAACGACAATATTATGCCAAAACCACCCACAGATAAACGATAATAAGTAAAGATTTAACAGCATTATTATTTCATACAACAAACTGGATGTTCAATAAGTTCAATTATATAAGGTGTATCCTACTCTAAATACGAACACCCATAAATGCAAGCAGCAAAATATTGTGATCTATTAACACCTCCACGAATAATGGCTCGCCCCTCGACGAAAATCACTCTTTCTTGCCCGCATCAACGTTAGACACGGTTTCCACAATTTCCGGGACAGAACTTACTGACGGACCATCTTCTGTGGGCTTAGTAGAATCGGTTTCAGCAGCCTCTGCTGCTTGACCATTAGTTGCTCCATCACTAACTGGTATGCTAGACTTGACAGTTCCAACCTTGATGTATTTGCTCATGAACTTGTACTCCCAATCTTGCAAGGCCTCGAGCTCAAAAGCACCAAGGCCAGTAAGATCTCCATTAAGATCATTTTTTTCAAAGGACATCTTTGCAAGAGCTCGACTAGCATCTTTTCCGGCGAACAAAGCATAAGGTCCACCTGGTCCATAAAACAACCTGTAACACAACAAATGACCTTTTAATTATTGACATTTAGTTACTTTAACATCAAAACATGCGAAAATGATCTTGAAAAATCCAAATATACCTGCTCTGTGAAACATCATAAATCTGACCCTTGATAGCCATGAGCAGAGGTTTACTTTTATCAGACCCATCATACTGCTTTAACTCCTCATCAGTGATTTCCCCAAGCTGAACCGGAGGAGGGAGAGGCTGCACCTTCTCTTCGGGTTCTTTGGACCTTTCTTGGTAAGACCCGGGCACGTCATCGGAAGACCCAAATAGATTTGTGATCATGTAGTAAATGGCAAGCCCCAAAGAAAGAACTGAAAAGAAAGTAGATGGAGATAGACCTGTGTATACTGTAATCGATTCTTTTAGGACCTCCCATAATTGCAGGGCCATTGTTCTAGCGGCGGAGCTTGAGTGAGAAGAACATGGAGGTGATGGGTGCTTTATATATTTTGTATCTACTCAAAAGTCGAGTCACCTTTTTGGACTATTTTTCGCCGTTATTGAATTCAAATGTATAGACGTGGAAGATCAACTACTCCTCCGTTTAAAAAAAAAGAAGAAAATCTCCTTGTGTGTGGCTGACTATACATATATTTTATTAGTGAAAAAATCTCAGTTGGAGTCTTCACAAATTGATGAGAATACCTGAAAAAAACGTGCACATTTATGAAAAGTTGGGGAGCCAGGTGCTCTATTTGGTTGGTTGAGAACCTACTTGCATCATTTATTAAAGGCGATGGACCTCAAATGAAACATTTCTAATAAAATATTTGTTGCGTCTGAAGTCTCTATTAAAATTATGGGTAATGCTATGGGTACATAAATGTACCCATAGCATTTGACATAATGGCCACATGTTTGGCCCCTATTGGAGGGTTGCCGGGTGGGCCCGGCAACCCTCCAATAGGGGCCAAACATGTGGCAATTATGTGAAACATTATGTTAAACATTATGGTCATCTAGCATTATTCTAAAATTATTAACACTTTCCCAATAAATAACAGAAAAATCTTAGTCAAAGAAAGAGCAATGTTAGTATCGGTCAAATTAAGCAACTCTAAAAAAAATTAATTATTTGACCAAAAAAATAAAATCAAAATCTAACATCTCCAAATATTAAACTAGTCTTCGATCTTTCATTTCTATTGTTTCATTTGTCATCAATGGTAAAATTTTTCCACACTTCCACCAAACTATCACATGTCACACTGCAATTTCTTGAAAACAATCAAAGTTTAGAGAGTGTTTGATAACACCCATTTTCAATGGAAAATGGAATATCTTTTCCTTTTCCTTGCAAATGTGTTGTTTGATGGCCACTTTTTGCCATGGAAATTACCACTTTTTTTTTTTCCACCTACGAGCCTACTTCCAGGCGTGAAAGGCAAAGGTTTAGGTGAGAAAACAATTTCTGGGATGTCTGACATTTTTTTTTAGCAATAGAAACAAATTTCATAACCAAGTGTAAAAAAAAAAATTTCATTTTCATCGACAATTTTGATGCAAACGAAGGCCAAACGAACACTAAACTTTGATAAAAAAAAGATTTTTTAGGAAACATTTTTTTGTTTTTTACTTTTTGGCGATGGAAACAAATTTTATAACCAAGTGTGGAAAAAATTATCACTTTAATGAACAATTTTCATGTGAAACAAAGTCAAACGAATAGAAAATTTAAAAATTTTTCGGGTGTAAAATTATACTAATCAAACACACTTGAAATCATTTTCCCTACAAAACATTTTCTAAGCAAATCTTTTCCCTATAAAACACTTTCTTTACACCTATTTTCCACCCTTGCAATCAAACGCACCATTAAAGTAAAACCTAATTCCATCAAGGTAGATGTACGAGAATTACACGATAACCATTATAAAAAGTTGCTCCCACTCACTCACTCACACACTCTCTCTCTCTATCTCTCAAAAGATCGAAATATACTTATTCGTAAAAAATAAATTATAGACAAAATAATGCAAGGGACAAACATAAGCTACATAAGAAATCCAGAAAACAAAATTGTGACTATATTTAACTTTTTAAAATTGAGACGTACCTATTTAAAAAGTAAACTTTTTCATAAACATATAATGACAATGAGATATTCAAATCTCGAATATCATAGTTCGTAGTCACGTGCTCTAATTATCTAAGCTAGTGTCAGAAAGATAAGGAATTTGGTGATATGATGAAAGGAGAGCCGACAATCGAATTGTAAAAAATATATATTTAAAGTAAATTTAACTTAGCAGAATTGCTCCAGCCTCCAAAAAGAAAAAAAAACCAAAGAAAAAAAAGATCCTGAGGATCAAATGAATTGACCTCAAAATATTCAAACCCGTTAGACGAAACCCACCCGAGACAGTGACTCGAAAAGATATAAAACCCATTTATTCGGATCCCTAGTTCGGGAGGGCAGTCCCACTGATTCTACATTTTCGCTCCACTTTTTATGCAGCGGATTCAGCGGAAAGTATGCAGATGGGGCCCACGGAGGAGATTTCAGGGCGAAGGTGTGGAGCATGTCAGGTGGGCCGTACTGCCGTCCCAAACACTGGAAGCGGAACACCGCCTTTGCCGTGTTCGGAATCGTCCTTATCTGTATCCCAATCGCCATGAAGTCCGCCGTGCTCGAGGTTCTTTTCGTGCACGCTCTTTTCTCTTAATTGATTATTGTGTTGATGTGTCTTTGTTATTTGATTGATTAATTTTGTGGAGTATTTTGAATTAGGATTAGGGTTTTGGTTTGGATCGATTTATGTTTATACCGAATCTTATAGCTTTGTTGAATTCTTACAACCTGGTGGTTGCAATGTGGGAGCTAAATGGCTTAGGCATGTTTGTTAATGCTTGGTATTGAAATGTTTAACATCTTGATTTCTTTAACACTGTCCGTTGCTAACCTGTCTAACATAATAGCTGCCATTGAATTATTTGATTATTCAAGTTGGAATACATATGCTATATGTTATCTTTGGATAACCAATTGCAATCTAACATCAAATGCTGAAACGGTGAAATTTAGGTTGCATTTGGATGTATAACCCCACATCACCATGCAATATTTATTGGCCCATTATTAACCAAACCACCAACGTGATTTGGACACTTAGCTGCACTTCGTCTTGCAAATCTATATTTGTCAAAGGAAACAATCTGTGTGTCTAATTGAGTGGAATGCAGTTTGAGAATTCAAGATACTATACATGGAAGATATGTTAATAAAAAGAACATTTGAAATTAATGGCCCCTACGTGATAAAAGTTGAAACTTGAATACCATTTTCTATAACTCAATTTTTCTCAGTACATGGGGACACCCCCTAGTGCATGGTTATCAAGCTGTAGATTAGCAATTTCTAGTTTATGAGTTTCATCTGGTGGATCAAAGACATTTCCTCTAATATCCCACAGTCTCGTCCTATTTAACATTTGTCTACTAAATTAGTGGACTCCTTGAGAATCCAATATTGTCTGTGGGGTTTCTTTGGATTTGTTGAAATTGAGAATCATGGATATGGACAGGCATCAGATTTGGTGCAATAAGGATGAGGATGCACATAAAAATTTATGCTAAAATCTCAAAATTCTCAAGATGTGGTACATGGATGGTACATCACTAAAAAGAATGCTGAAAAAATATGTATGTGCATGTATATAAAGAGAAAGAAATGTCAAAATAAATGTTTCTTTAGGTGCCAAGGTCTTTTCATGAACAAAATGATTTTTGTTTTTCTGGTATAATACATGGTCACAAGGTGATTGCAATGAACACTTGAATGGTGTTATCCGTTCCGTGATTTCTCTGTGCCCCTCTTGTGTGGGCAGTGGGCTTATCAAGGGTTAGATTAGCAATTTCTAGTACACGTGCACCTCCTACTGATCAAATAATCTCCACCAATGTCCACGTTACTATTTAACATTTTTCTATCTAACAGCATGTTTGAGCCCAATATTATTATTATTTTTTTTTTTTGTAAAAATGCATTTTGAAATAGTGATTTGATAGAAAATGTGTGGTTAAAAAATAAAGAAAAGTTTTGGGTTTGCGTCTACTATTATTTTATTGAAAAATGCGTGGTTGAAAATAATAAAAAGAAAAATGTATTTTGGAAATAATGTGAACCAAATAAGGGCTAGATGAGTTTATTCGTAACTAGAGGATGATCAAAATATTGTAATATTAATAGATTATTTTTTATGCTTTCCTCTTAAGGATGAGATAAAATATTGTAAAGATTCTTATATTCCATCGAGATTTATTCGTTTATTAATAAAATTCTTTCTTACAGCAACGGCCACATCTTCCTGTTCGCCCAATCCCTTCTCAGCTCTGGTGCAAGAATTTCGGAACAAGGAATATTGATTTGTAATAAATAGTTGATAAAGTAACTAATAATGGGAGGGCTTTTAGTCTAAAAGTTAGATGTTTTTATATTGATTCTGAATTGCTGCATTTCTTGTATGTTTTCCCTTCTCAGCTCTGTTCAATTGCATAAGAAATTATGAAAGTTGCCTGTGTTATGTATTTAAAGTTGTGTAGAGTTGAGCTTTAACAGGCTTTTGAACTGGACTACAGTTGATGCTTAATATGAATTGTATTGAAGGATGGAAATAATGTTGTAATAGTACATATTTTTCTTCGAATGAGCACTGCCTTGCTGAGGTATCCAATATTCCGGACTGATGAATGCCTAGGTGATTAAAAGATGTACCTTTGATGTCAAGCTACAGGCTTAGGACTTCTTGGCAGATACAAATACAGCTAACTTAGGGTCGTTGGACTGATCCGCGATCAGTCACGGAGTGACGAAGAAACTCCATTACGTGAAGATCAGCCGCTGAGGTGGAACATGTGGAGATGTTTATCAAGATACTTGACAAAAACACACCTGTAGGTTGAGAGCCCATCAATGTAGTAAAGTTATTGAGGCACAACTGAAGATTAGCTTTCAAGGAGTTCAAACTTGATCTCTACAAGAACATGCCGTAAAGTCAATGTAAACATCTTGCATTCATTATCCCATCTGCAAATATCGTATCCTCGTTGCATTCCCACTTCCAAAATGGAGTTCCCATATGCTGTTGCCAATTACGATGGACAGTTTGTAAGATAGTTGTTTCAATTTTTGGATACAGGATTTACACACTAAATACAGGATTTACAATTTATAAGTTGATGCAAAATATCTTAAATACGGTATCTACAACAGTTACCGTATTTGCACAATAGAACTGATTAAATTATATAACTAGTAATTGCAGTAAACAATTAAAAGATAATTGTCGAACAGTAATATGCAAAACGATCAACAATAAGTTATTAAAACAAACTGTTAAAGAAAAAAACTTTTAACCCGAGGTCTGTGTTACACACAGTTTTCTTAAAACAGATTCGTTCCCTCATTGTACGTGCTTGAGGTATGATACGAGCGTTTGTTTCTAAGTATACAACGGAGGAACCAGTAAAATTCGAGCACGACAAATTCTACTCCGATGAAATGAACAAGTGTCTGAAATATATCACCACAGACTCGAACATAAATAGAAAATTTAGGAAAACAGAAATTGTATGCAGATGAAAATTCGTGAATCGAACTGCGCTCACACACAAGTTCAAGATCCGAATCCTATTTCGATCCAAGATTTGCACTCCCCTGAGCGCACGCGGAGAGAGCCTCTATGCTACACATGATTACACCATTCTAAAGTGTAATCCTTTATAAAGTGGTTTTAGTTTTCATCCACTTTCTATATGGGACAAACCTTATTTTTAGTTTTCCCACTAATATAAACTCCTTTCACATAGTATACTTTGAGCTTCAATTTCTCATTTACTCGATCATCATTTTTGACAAGTAAGTATATGATTTCGAAGGAGAACACAAATCAACTTTCATCTTGTAAAATAGTCAAGCGTGTCCCGCTCAAAATTAGCGCCAAAGTCAGCCCACAACTAAGTTTATTTCCCGTTTTTTCCAACGCAGTTAACTTCATCAGCTAGCCTATGTGTATCTTTCTGTAAATAACCGAATCTCCCTATGATTCCTTAGCATCCAAAACTGACGGAATCAAAAAGAGAAGGTGAAAACAAGGCTAATAGATGAACTTAAGGAAATTGGAATATAGATTTGGAACACCTTGCATCTCAGAAAGCTTAACAGATGGAAGGCATCCCACCAATTCCCTTTGCATAGAGATGAGTACTGTTGACTCCAAAAAATGTTGCCAACAGATGCCGGACCCACTCGTGCATGTGCAAGCCTTGTCCAACACGCATGTGCCGAAAAACGGTAAGAAAGGCTCCAAAATCCGGGCGTGGGAGGAGCTCGCCGCACGAGACGTTAGAGTTAGGGCCTCCGGCAAGAAGAAAGAAATACGATTGTATAAGAAACCAATCGATAAATAACAAGATTTGTAGTTGTAATTTTCGTAGTAAAAAGAGAGCAATATGTTTCCAAATATTCAGTTTTTCCTTTGGAATTTGGCATTCGGTCCTTATGTATTACATGGTTGGGGTATTTATAGTGTTACAACTCAAATTGTGACCTTTGGATCAATTTACACGTGGCACCATCTCCTCGGCCAGGACATCAAGTTCTAGCCATCAAGTTGACTCTCCTAGCCTTACAAAACATTAAATGTTCTTACATTGACAAGACAAGATATAAACAAACTTTATACAAGAGTCACATCAATCATTTGTTAAAGATTTTCATCATGAGTGAATCCTCGCGAGTGGTCCTTTAATGAGCCTCGGACGTTAGCAGCAGGGGCTTCAGAGTGCTAGTAAGGGCCTCGGAACCCACGGCTGAAGCTAGATAATCGTAACCTGATTTAATCAAGCTGGTCCCACCATCGACACGTGGCGCCACGTGTCGATTCTGTTCATTAACCCGTAACAAGTACTATTTATTTTCTTTACAAAAATAAATTTTATTCGTGACACCTTCAAATTTTTTCGCCTAAGGCCCCAAATTGTTTGAGCCCGTTCTGCAAAAGACAAAAATCGAATTCTAAAGAACGAATCACTGGTCTCTCTCTCTTTCCCTATGTGAGACTTGCTCCCCGTGTAAACACTCGTCTCTCTCCCACGTCTCAATCGTTATGAAATCGCAGCCCTCGGTTGCTAAAGTTAGAGGTAAAAAATATATTTTATGTCCTTTTTTTACCCTTCCAGCCTCGTGTAGTTTTTCGAGACCCCAAAAAACGACCCTCCAATATTTATCCTGGATGGAGTCGACTGATATGACAGAGGGAATGTTATTCTGTGTTATGATTTAGTTGAAGCATCTTCGAACTCTCTATTTTTAAAGAGTATTTATAAATTTAGAGAGTAAAAATTTTTAAGTACTCCAACGAACTTTTTATATTTAATACTTAGAGCATGTTTGGTTAAGCTTAAAATCCAATTAAAATTGAAAATATAGTCGTTATTGAGTCTCACTCGTCTAATAAAAGTCAACAATAACGACTAATTTTTCAATTTTAATCCGATTTTAATCTCTACCGAACATGTCCTAATTTTACCACTCCCAAAAAAATTCATTATTTTTTCTTTTATTTTATTTTCACTGACTTTCCTCTAAATTATTATAATATTTTTCTCCATTGAATGAATTGTCAAATTCACTCTTTAAATTAAAATATTAATTTAAAGCATCTTTCGAAACATAATTTTAAAGGCTATCTCTTTAAAATAGAGACATTTTATGTTTAAAGAGTATTGAATGTGCTCTTAGGACATTGTCTCCCTTTTTTTATCTTCCGTTCTCCTTGTAAGGGTTGGGAAAGGGCCAAGTAGATTATCTTTGGAAGCTAAGTCGAAGATCTTGGTGATCTTGTGAGTGGTTGATAAAGACAATTAAATGTAAATTATGAAAAAACATTTAGGGAAAAATTCATTTCTCCTACTTTATCTTTACCCTATTTCAAAAATAACAAAATAATTTTCAGATTTCAAAAATCAGATATTTTAACCTACACACACACACACACACACACACACATATATATATATAACCCATCCCTACCTCCACCACCTCCACGGCTCCGGCGATTGCTCCTGTTACTATTCCGGCGACTACTCCGGTGTCGATTCCGGCGATCGTTTCGGCGAATGCTCCAATTCCGACGACTCAGGTCACAAGTCACAGTCCAGGTCACAACTCAAGTCACAATCCAATTCACAAGTCACAGCCCAGGTCACACCGTCACAACCCTACCACCACTGCCACTTGCGCACCCTCACCCCACCACCACCACAACACCACGGGAAACCACCACCTCCACCCCCATCAGAAATGCACCACCGTGACCCCCCCCACCACCACCACACCACGGGAAACCACCACCTCCACCCCCATCAGAAATGTACCACCATGACCCCCACCACCAACAAAAACGAACAACCACCACCACCTAGCCACCGTCCACCGCCACCGCCACCAACAACAACCTACCACCATATCATCCAGCACCACCACACAAATCAGAACACACCACACCACGACAGCACATCACCTCCGCCACAGATCCACCGCTACAGCCACACGTCGCGGAAGAAGGAGAAAGGGGAGTGAGCTGCCACACCGCACCACCACCACACACCACATTGCACCACCACCACACACAGATTCGCGCTGCCACCAACTATTCGCACCACACAACCGGACCCACTGCCCACCAACCACACGGCAAAACCTCCACCGCCAAACGTAAGCACAGACACCCACGGCCAACCGCACCACCATCGCGCTAAACAAAAAAAAAAGGGAAAAGAACAATAAATCTGCGTGTTCAGACCATGGATCTGCACAGCTGCTCCTCCAGCTGTGCTCGGTGAACCTCATCTTCGTCGTTCCGTGAAGCAGCATCCGATGTAGATGAAGAGAGAAGATCGTCGGCAGAGAGAGAATAACTTCAAACAGACCGTCGCTAGCATCCGTCGTCGTCGTCGCCACTACGACGCCATGCACCAATCGACTACCACAACCACGGCACCGACACCCCTCCCACACCGCAAACACTCGAGAGAGAGAGAGAGAGAGGGGGAGGGGGGAGGATGAGGGAGCTCAGTTATGGTGAAAGCCGAGAATTAGGGATTTAAAATCGTGTGGGGGTGGGGTGGGGTGTATATAAGTTAATTTTTGTAATGTTATTATTAATATTTAATTAATTGTAATAAAATATGTATCTATATATAAAATATCTGATTTTTGAAAATTAAAATTTAAAATTTGATTTTTGAACTTGGATCTTGAAAAGTAAGGTTAGCTGTAATTACCACAAACATTTATCACCAAGCCCAAACTAAATATCCCAAATCAGACAGACCAAAAATTGTTCTGTTTGTGATGGTTCAATTTGATAAATTATCAAACGGGAAACAAATATGTAACTACTAGACTTCTAAAAAACACGTGTCTTATAATATATAAATATAATATTAATCTTTTAACATATCATTAATATCTTTTAACATATCAGGTGTTATATAATACATAATCTTTTAACATATCATTAATAATATCAATTATTCCATATATTACAACACATTTTCTCTCTCCATTTACAATATCCAACTCTCTTCCTCTCTCTAAATATGATTCCCATTTTTTTTTTCCTAAATCATCAATTGAGCACAAAATTGGTGAATCTATTCTACAAACACCACCATTCAACCGATAAAGTCAAAATACATCCGATAATTTCTTATTTTCAGTCGCTTAGAGTTGTCGAAATGCGGTGCTCGAAGAATCCGATAATTGTTTATCTCAATACTTCACTGTGAAGCGACATACCGCGGGATACTCTTTCATAATTATAAATTCTTTCGTTTTATTTACAAACAGGGTATTATTGGATAAGTTGAATTGAAAGATTATTCAAACGAGATTTTCTTTTGATCTAAAATTTCAATTTATCTTGTGATATAAAAATTCATAATTCCTGAATAGGTTTCTGTATTTCATAAAATTACAGCATGACTTGACCTATTGGCTGTGTGTTTTGTGTTATATGTCACCAGGTTATGTTTAACAATGACTGTTTTGACCAGATTTGTAAAAGTTTTTAGTGTTATCTGTAACTATACGTGACCAAGTTTGTCTCCATCGTGACTGTTTGTGACCAGGTCTGTCGTAACAGTAACTATATTTGACTATGTATGTGTTAACAGTGACATGTGCAATCAGACATTTGTTAACAGTAAAGTTTTATGACAAAACATGTTTACAATTAAGAGCATGTTTGGCCCTCATTTTTTGAGATTGAAAATTTGTAGAATAGTGATTGATGGGAAAATGTGTGGTGGAAAAGTTTTAGATTTGTGTGTAATATTATTTTATTTGAGAATGTGTGGTTGAGATGAAGAGAAAAAAAAAATTAATGTAATGGAATGAGAAAAAATGGGGCTCCAATGGGGGCTAAAGTTTGTGTTAACCGTGACCATTTTTGTGTTAACTGTGATCGGTTGTGACCAATAATGTGTTGAATATGACTCGTTGTCGGATTATGACTCGTTATTGCAAAATTATCTAATAAAAAATGAACCTAAATTAAATAGTAATCATAAAAATAATATGTTGTCTACATTAACGCAAGAAACATCATCTGTAGTATTAAAAATGTAAAAATATTGATCTATAAGCCCACAAAAATCAATTGTAGTCTACACAAACATCTATCAACTATATCTAAAATGAAAAAAACATTTTCAAATATTCAGTTCTCAATAAATCAATCATCCGTCTTTTGGATTTAGGGCCAACTGCGGATGTCCATCTATTAGCTGACTCTTTATAGGTTACAATTCTCTTCATCAAATACAACCTAATATCCTCAATCATCGTTAGAATGGCTTATCTCTTGCACCGAAAATTGTGCTATTGAATGATTCATACAATTTGTTCAAAAGCATGTCATACTGAGTCCACTATCTGAAGTAGGATTTGTTCCAATAGGATGCTGGTATTAGTTCAAGCCAACCATACGTAGCCAGGTCCAAGTGCAGGTCCAACATATTTTGCATATGTTTAAGCCACTGTGGTACAGTAGTGGCTTTAGCTGCATCCCAAATACAATGCTTCAAAGCCAATCTTTTATGCGAGACACTTAAATTGTTGTATAGATGTTTAAAACATGTTCTGTGCTCCCATTCTCAAACAAAGACTTAATCAAATTAATCAACCCCTTTTGCTTATCCAAAATGAAAGTCCAGTGCAAGGCATTGTGTATATGCAAATCATCATTCAACAACTCCAAAAATCATCTCCAATTATCTTAATTCTCAACCTCAACAATTGCATACGCTATTGGATACATACCGTTATTAGCATCCACACCAACTGCAGATGACAACTACCCACCATGCTCTGTCTTCAAAAAGCAACCATTTAGACCAATCACTCTTCGACACTCCCTAATGCAACCCTAATTCGAAGCTCCAAGGCAAATATATAACCGTCTGAATTCTCCAGCATAACCCTCAGCCAAAGTAGTGGTCCCACTATTTGTCCTCTTTAACTCCTCATAGTAATCCCACAGTACTTTGTAATGGTCCACCACAGTCCCCCTTTTCATCTATTCATGAATGTCCTCACCGACATATTTGGTTCAGACCTCCAGTCAAATAAATATCTATCTGCCAAATTAGTGGAATTTACTCTAAAATTCTTATACACCACGAGGCACATATGCTCTTCCACACATGTTTTGATCACCCAACTTGTCTTCTTATGCTCATTGGTAGCATACAACACCCGGTGACACTTTCCCTTACACTTGGCTCTCAATCTCAAAGCATCATTCTTCTTGTATTTAATCTCTCTATTACTTCTAACTGAATGTGAAATGATGGCAACCTTCAACAAAGACTTGGACTCAAATACCAACCCTAACAATTAAAAAATAGAATCATATTATTCATTTATAGAGAATAGTTTAAAGTAAGGTAAAGAATGTGTTGAAGTTACCAAGTCTGAACTTTGGATCATCCATATCAGTCCTTGAATTGAAAGCATTAGTCGAAACCCTTGTTCATGAGGTTGTATCATCCTCATATGTACTATTAATGCTTCGCAACTCGTCGAAGTCCCTATATTCTGTATCAGAACCCCTAACTTGATACTCATCTGCCATACTGAATCCAAAATCAAAAACCCTTTGATACTCAGTTTCATCATTAGACACTGGCTGATCTTCCATTTCGTAATTAGATTCCACCAAACCTTCAACCTCATCTCCCCTACTTTGTTCGTCGTTATGAGCTTCAACCTCGACTTCATCATCTTCAACATCCATGTTACCCATATTTTGATCTTCTTCATAATGGTGTTGAAGGGTTTCCTCGTAATGTGACCATAACTCTTCATTATTCTCATGAAAAAACTAATCTGACCAATCAATTTCAGGCTTTTCACCTTTGTTTTCTTCCAGAGAAGGTACGTAACAACCTTCAAGTGTTTGTGGTTCATCGCATTGCGTATCAACTTCTGAGATCAATGCATGCAAGTGCAATGAGGCTACAACATATATCTATACTACTGGATGCCCATCTCTATTCGTAGACATTTATTTAATATCCTCCTCACTCTCCAATCTAGTCAATCCCTTCCCTAGACTCATGTTTCGTTCTTTATAGTAAAACTCCAACATCAAACCATTACCAACCGCATTTAAGAACTCCGTCAAATTACCTTTCGTAAATAGTGAGGCATGGAAGAAATAGAAGAAAAGAACAAATCCATGTTTGTATGCCAGATTGTTTGGCTTAGCATAAAAGTGGCCTTCATGATGTAATTCAATAGTGGAGTAGCCTGAATTTGCACCTGCATGCAAAAGAATATGGAGATGAGGGAATAAAAGTGAAATATGGTATGGAAATGAAGAAAGATGCACTGATCAAATCAGGGCAAAAATGAACTACACATCATTTAATGCTCAAAACCATAGAAATTTCAATTCCCAACCAATTTCATGTAATTTTAGAGGAATGCCTACAAATCCCCAAAAATTTCCCTCACAGTGTTGAATGTTTTTTCCCATTTCTCATTTCAATAAAGTTCGAATCTTCAATTCCACGGGGCAACAAAATTAATGAAGGGAAAACGATGATCATGAATGTACAGCGTTCCTACTGTATGTGGGTGTCTTGTCGTCAAGCTCTCTAATAAACGAAGGAAGCATTTTGATTCGACACAAAATTCTATGAAAAACAACAATAAATTCCATAAAAAATGACAAGGAATCTTCGATCACTCATATCTTGAAATTTCGAACAATAAAATAAAAAATAAAGGACCCACAGCAAAATAATACCTTCACAGTTCACACCAGTTCGCCCTCCGCTGCATGTAGAGAATAACCCTCTACGAGAGTAGAAATTTTATACGATAGGAGAAGGGGATGAAGAAAATGGATGCGTACGAGACGTGAACTGTAGAGAATATGGAAGATAAATCGTGTGTATGTTATGGTGAAGAAAAGTTTTTTGAAGTGATCTGACCATTTTACCCTTCGAGTTTTAAATTAAAAGTGGGTCCAGTGTGCATTTAATGGTGGAACTCACAACAGAAGGACGGAATGACGTTTTCCACAATAAAACGTTGAAATAAGAGTGAAAATGCAAAAAATTGAATCATTGAGATGTTTTGTGCTAATAAGTCAAGTGTAAAGTTTAAAGGTGGGGTTTTGCTTAATTTTCCCTTATCAAACAGAATTTTGTTTGGTTTCGGGTTGGCCTGAAAACTGAACCAACCCACCCCTAACAGAACTCGTGGAAAAATTCATGTTTTTCAAAACTAAGAAGACCAATGATTCAAATATCACAAAAAAGTTGGCTGGGGATCCAATTGGCTTGCTCCCTTTAAAAGAGGATGGGGACTTCTAGTGCATCCCACTTAAAAACCCTCAACTAGTCAAGCAAGATTCCTTTATTAATTTGTATAAATCCGCAAGGGCATCTATATAAGGAAGAGTAATACTATTGGACATTATTGGTGTTAAGCACCGATCTATGTCGCACAAGTATCAATTACATTCAATTGACTAAACTAAAGTGGTAATGCAAAGCAAAAGTTTGAATTTATCATTCTAATTCTCCAACCCATCCCCTTTCTTTTAAGAAAAAGCCATCTTTTCACCATTAATTTTTTTAAAAAAAAACCTAAAAGTTTACTAATTTAAACTAATTCTCCATGACATTATTTCAAGTCGAAGCAGGTGGGCCCCCCATTGTGAGCGGGGGGCGTGGGGTCGGGTAAACGTCTGTGTACCTGTAACAAAATCCAAAATCTTATCATTGATTGACAAAAAATATTGTTAAAAGTGAGAACGTGGTATCAAATTTATATAAAACATGAGGTAAATATAGCATGATTGAGATAGGCTTGTCATGGCAGCTGTCAGTTTTAATTTGTGGTCCCCTTCTGTATCTTATCTTAAATTGAAATCCCATATGTGATAGAGACACACGTTGGCAAACAAGAAGCCACATACTTGCTTATAATACCATTCTATCTTTAACCACGTTAACCCTTGTTTATTTTCTATCCTTTTAAAATTCTTTTTCTTTTTTTTTTTCGTTCTCACTTTCAATCATACATTACACAATAAAATATTTTACACCTAAACTTAATTTTTTTTTTTTTTTACTTTTAACTACAAATTCTCCAAAAATTCACTATTTAAAACAATATTTATATAAAAAAAAAAATGGCCACAAAACAAGGGCTAAACCGTAAAAATAGAAAATTATTACAAAAAAAAAAAAAAAAGAAAGTTCTCAAACGTCTACAATACGTGGGACATTCGTAACAGCTTGATACATTTGGATAGTAATTTGATTTGAGCATTTATTACATAGAAAGCATAGAGATAAAAGGGCGGTTGAGACACATGAATGAAGGATTCAAGGCCCACTGACTATACTAGACTAGATTAGACGGTTGTCATCAGGCTCTAAATGTCGCAAGGCTATGTGAATCCTTTTTGAGCGTTGAAGTTCCTTCTTTTTTTTTTTTCTTTTTTTTGTAGAATGTATTTTAAAATAGCAGATTGATGAAGAATATGTGGTTAAAAAATAAGAAAAGTTTTGAATTTGTATATAATATTATTTTATTGAAAAATGTGTAGTTGAGAGAAAAATATATTTTGAAAAAGATTAAGAATCAAACAAGAGCTATATATTTGACGGTGATTAAATTTTAGATTTTAATAGCAATCAAAGTCGACAATTAATTTCAACCACATATTTAATGAGATCCACAACTTTTCAACTACACATTTAATCAAAAAAAATTATCAAAATTTACTAAAAATTTGATTTTAATTCTCACCAACAGACCAATTAATATTAATTGCCGATTTTGACTTATATTAAAATATAAATTTAATCCATATCAAACAAGGGATTGATGTCATTTATATAAAACAAATAATGATATTAATTTTTTGCAACAATATTAAACTGTTGGAATTAATTAATTTTTTATAAGATTGTATAACTTGCCTAAGCGAGAATTTTCAAGTCTACCGATTGTTGAAACATAAACAAGATTGATGGCTTGTGATACACCCAACACCATATTAAGCAAGTTGGATTCACATTTATTGGTGATTAGTTAGGTATCTTCGATCTACTTTTAGACAAGTAAATTGAGAGACAACGTTAGAAGGGACAAAAGGTTTGGCTTAGACCACGTAAGACAGTGGCTTCGAACAACCCGTGTCCACATCATTTGGGCATGGACTTGAGGTACAGAAACCACCACCATTTCTCTTGTTCCTCATCCACTTGATTACAATACAATAAATACCTACAAATTTCCATTTCATTTTTTATTTTCCTTAGTTGATGTCATGTAAAATACCCAAAAACCCACCTTTTGAAGACTTGCAAGTAGCTTTGTTTGTGATTGAAATCATCAAACCATCTCGTTTAAAAATCAAGTTATTAAAAAATTAGCACTGTGTCTGCTAGCGCTTAAAATCAGGGGAAATTGGCCTTTTTTTACCGTTACATTACAAAAAGTGGGGCCATCATCTCATAAAATTGGTCAACACTTGCGGCTCAACATTCCAAATTCTGATTTCAAGCCAGCCCAGATGAGAAAGTTATTTACTTACTCTATCTCGTGTATCTCATCTCACAAAGAAAGATTTTCAAAAGCGATAACTCTTAGATATTAAAATTATATTAAGTTCAAGAGGAAAATTGTCTCAAATTCTCAATTCATATTTTCTATTTATAGGATGGTGGGCCCGGATCACTTTCCAAAATTAGCAACCCATAATACTTTCTATCTTATTTAGGTTTCCCAGTTTTTATACTAGGGCTTGGACTGAATCTTGCCCTAATTTCCTTACCAATTTAAAAAATGCGTTTCTTTCATGAATAGTCATTCTTGTCTAGATAAAAGCTGGTGAATTCTTTCTATATGAATCGAGGTTAAAGCATTTCATGTTAAATCCTTATTTTTACTACCAGTTTCATCCTTTACAACCTATTCAATGAGTTCGTAGATATCACGCCATCTAGACTAGTATCCACGTATGGGGGCGAAAAAAATGTTGGGGAACCAAAATATATATTATATGTACCCGTTTGTGCCCCATTTTCTTTTATTATGAAAATGTATTTTGAAATAATATTTTGATGGAAAATGTGTGATTAAAAAATAAGGAATTTTTTTGAATTTACGTGTAATATTATTTTATTGACGAAAGTGTGGTTTAAAATAAGAGAGAAAAATGTATTTTGAAAATAATTAGGGACCAAATAAAGACAATATAAAAAAATTCATTTTTTTTTTAAATTTTGAATAATGTTGTGGGGTTGTCGCAACCCCCTCATAGCTCCACCTATCGCACCCCAAGTGGTACATTGTATTATTCTATCATTTTATGAGTATTGACTATCACACTCGAATATGTAAAAACAAAAATCCAAGATTTTGAAAGAGATATCCAATGGTGCATATTTAATTTCGCACAAGCACAAAAATATATACGTGTATATGAAAGAGGCATCATTGTTAGGGGGCAATCATGGAAAATTGTTATTTTAAAATGAAATAAAAGAAGAAAATATATATAGGATAAAAGGAATAATCATATTTATCAACTTGATACGTGGATACAGAAGTATGTTAGGTTCCATAATCCATAGGAACCTTTCATTGGTTGGAAAGCCAAAAAAACTCCAACTTTCTTTTCTGCTACCCGACAGTCGCATCAATTCCATATGAATGGGCAATGAAAAACTTTTCTCCCCATTTTCTGCATCAAAACCAAGAAGAACCCAACAAAGAAATCCCAGAAACAGGACAAGAATTCGAAAATGGAGGAAAGCAACCAGAGGAAGAAAGAGCCAGATGTGAGTGGGAATTCAATCTTTCAACTGTAGTTTCTTCCTCCGCCGTTAATGGAGGAGTTGTTTCTGATACACTTGGTGTTGTAGAATTCGACCCCAGTGATAATTTTTTAGCCACTGGTGGAATAGCAAGAAAGATTCGAATTTACAGTTTGAAATCCCTTTTGCCATATGAAGAGATTTCAATATTTCACGATGTAACATTTCTGGATCATGCTACTGCGTGTGATTATTATATATGTACTCCGGCAAAGCTCAGCAGCCTTCGGTGGAAGCCCGGGTCGGGCGGGCGGGTCCTGGGATCGGGTGATTACGATGGTGTTGTAATGGAATATGATCTCGAGAGAAGAGTGCCTGTTTTTGAGAGGGATGAGCATGGCGGGAGAAGAGTATGGAGCATGGACTATTCGCATCGGGATCCCATTTTGGGTGCATCCGGGTCGGATGATGGCACCATGCAGATGTGGGACCCTCGTTGCGGCGACGGAGGGAAGTGCTTGGCCGCGGTGCAACCGAATACCACCGCGCCCAGCCCAGTTTGTTGTGTAGAATTCAATCCGTTCGGCGGCGCATTGGTGGCGGTGGGTTGTGCCGATAGCAAAGTCTACGGCTATGATATAAGAAGAATGGCTGACCCCTTTTTTGTATTTGATGGGCACCAAAAGGCAGTTACATACATTAAATTTCTTGATTTTCAGACTATTATAACATCCGCCATTGATGGCTGCTTGAAGATGTGGAATTCTGAAAATAATCGGATTATCCGAACGTACAAAGGGCACACAAACAGCAGAAGATTTGTGGGTTTATCAGTTTGGAGGGGTGGAGGATTATTATGCTGTGGCTCAGAAAATAATCAAGTTTTTGTATATGACAAAAGATGGGGTCAGCCCATATGGGTTCAGGGATTTGATCCGGTGGCTGCAGGCGGTGGCGGTGGACATGGATGTGACCGGGATTTTGTTAGCAGCGTTAGCTGGCGGCAAACCTGGGACGACCGCTGCACACTGGTGGCTGCAGGGGGTTCAGATGGGATTTTACAAGTATTTGAATGCAAAAAAAAAAAAAGGTAATGCAACGTTAAAATGAGTATGAAGACTAACAAATTTTCATGAATTTACTTGTTTTTGGCAATTTCTTTACTCTTCATTTTGGTTTGTTTTCTCCACTAGAAGTGCATTTGGGTTTCTTAATGCATTTAATTTTCTCCTCTGCGAGTTTGACTGAACTGAGTTCGACTAGATACACTCAAACTGTCAAACATGTTAAACAGAACATAGAATGCAATTCTTGCTTCGAATTTGGAATATGCACCAATTGTTAGATCTTTTCTTTTATTTAGATTGGGTGTTCTTTCGATATTAAATGTAATCGAATGTTTACATTTGATCGTCCTTCTTGAATCAGGATTCAGGACAGAATAAAAGAAGAACTTACATATTTTAATATTGGCTTGAGTATTCATGTTTTGCATAAAAAAAAAAAAGTTGATATTTAAATTAGCTATCCAAATTAAATATTATTATGTAATTAACCATCTTATTTAGATTCTCATTATTTTCAAAATATATTTTTTCTCTCTTCTTTTTAACCACACATTCTTCAATAAAGTAATATTACACTCAAATCTAAAATTCTTCCTTATTTTTTAACCACGTATTCTCTATTAATTTACTATTTTAATTTTTAAAATACGTTCTTACTATAAAATAGGAAACAAACATGCTCTTATTGTTAAGACACCCTTTAAATGATTATTTTATAACTAGGTGCAAGCAACGTGCAATGCACGTTTGCTTAGTTTATATTTAATATTTTTGTTTAATAATTAATTTGTTATTAATAAAGATGTAATTTTTTTTTGTTAATTAAGGGCGTGTCTGTGCGCCCTGTAAGGTGGAAGGAAAATTGATTATGTTACTGTTTTTTTTTTTCAAACCTACAGCCCTACAGTGAGAGAATTGGTCTAAAATTGCGGCTCCCAACAGCATGAATTGTGTTGCCAACGGCTTGATTTCTGCTGAAAAGCAGAAACAGACAACATATAAATAACTAATGATGTAATGTTTATGTAATTGATAAATAATTAGGTGTGTGATTTTGATATTGTGATGTATTTTGGTGAGATTGAAGAAAATAAGCAAAAGTAGACAAATTTGGAGAAATGGCTAAATTGTAAAGGATCCAAAGTTCGGGGGCTAAAATGTAAATACTTAAAAGTTGTACCGAATCTCACGATGAAGATTTGAGAGTGCTCGAAGTCAATTGGATAAAGAAAAATGTCAAGGGGATCAAATTTAGTCAAAAGATGATCACAAATCAATTTCCAACCGAAAAGTTATGCTCTAGTGTTTTAGTTTCATATTGAGACCTATTTTTGGCATAGGAAATGATCGAATTGGAGAATGATGTCTGAATTAAAGTTGTAGCCAGATGAGTTAGCTTTCTAACTCATTTTGTATTGCCTCAATACGATATCGGAATACAAAGTTATGATAAAAATACTGAAGGAAGGTGCAACTGCCTGTTTAAAACAAGAAATTTCGTTACATATTCCGTTATATTGAGACCTATTTTTGGCATATAAAGTGGTTGAATTGGAGAATGATGTCTGAACCAAAGTTGTAACCAAATGAGTTAGATTTCCAACGCATTTTAAATTACCTCAATCGGATATCGGAATACAAAGTTATGATAAAAACACTAAAGGAATGTGCAGTTGCCTGTTTAAAACAAGAAATTCTGTTACATAGTTTGTTATATTGAGACATATTTTTGGCATAAAAAGTGATCGGATTGGAGAATGATGTCTGAATCAAAATTGTATCCAAATGAGTTAACTTTCTAACTCATTTTGAATCGTCTCAATCGGATAATAGAATACAAAGTTATAATAAAAACATTGAAAGAAGGTGCAGCTGCCTGTTTAAAATAAGAAATTTCGTTACATAATCCATTATATTGAGACATATTTTTGGTATAGAAAGTGATCCAATTGGAGAATGATGTCTGAATCAAAGTTGTACCCAGATGAGTTATATTTCCAACACATTTTGAATCGCCTCAATCGGATATCAAAATACAAAGTTATGATAAAAACACTGAAGGAAGGTGCAGCTGCCTATTTAAAACAAAAAATTCCGTTACATGGTCCGTTATATTGAGACATATTTTTGGCATAGAAAATGATCGAATTGGAGAATGATGTCTGAATCAAAGTTGTAGCTAGATGGGTTATATTTCCAACACATTTTGAATCGCCTCAATCGAACATCGGAATACAAAGTTATGATAAAAAAAGTTGAAGGAAGGTGCAGCTACCTGTTAAAACAAGAAATTCCGTTACATAATCCGTTAAAACAACAAATTCCGTTAGTTTTTCCGTTAAACCAACAAATTCTTTTAAATATGCACTTTTTATTTATAGAAAGATATAAAAAGGGATAAATACAGCAAAAGTCCCAAATCTTTAAAATACTAACAGATTTTTCTCAAATCTTTGATTTATTACAGCTATCACTTCTAATATTTTCAAACGTTGTAAGTGAGGCCTCTTGGATGGTTTCAGTCAAAGATGCCATCGGTTTTGACCCAAAAAATTAAAATCCGACCATTTTTTACCAATCAAATTAGGGTAAAATGGTAACTTTATAATATTATCATATAAATTATAATTCAAAAAAATGGAAGAATAAAAAATGGAAAAGGAACCCCTTCTTCCCCAACCTTACCCCTCTCGCCCACCCCAGCCTCCACTTCTACACACACCCCACCAATTCTGCATGGCCACCTTCACTTTCATGTTTACGAGCACCATATTTGTACCACCACCCCCAAAAAACTAATTTCATACAAAAAATTAGATGTGTCATATCTATAGTTAAAACTCACAAAATTACAAGGAAAAAAAAAATCTGAACAATGAAGGAGGTAGTGGTGGTGCTGGGTCTCGATCGTGGCGATGAAGGTGGTTAAAATGGCTTTAGACAATGGAAGTCGTGATAACAATGAGGTTGTATAATGGTGTTAAATGGAAAAGTAGTGGTAAAAAATGGCCAATTTCTGTTTGTTGGGTGCCAATTTGAGGAGTACTATTGGCAGTGCTTTGAAGGTAAGAGATAATCCGTAATGTCGACGAAGTAGCTGTGGTTGTGATGGTGGTCGATAACAGTCGTGGTCGTGGGAGGAGAAGATGAGATGTCATTGGGTTGGGTTGGGTTGGCGTGGGGGAAGAAGGGGTTCCTTCTCCTTTTTTTATTTTTTCAATTTTTTGAATTATATATTATATGGTTAATATTATAAATTACAAAATAAGGATAATTTTATGTTTTTTTCAAACATATTGAGATATTATTCAATATAAGTGCTCTTTATCACCATTGACAAACAATTCTCCAGGCTTGCCTAGTGCGATTTACCTCTCCCGTGTGGTTTGAAAGTTACTACACATGGAATGGGGATTACATAGTAAGCATTCACTGTGGTCGGACCACAGCCCCTTCGGGGTGGTCGGGTCGCGCGACGGGTAGTGGCTGCGAATTCCTATGTAAAAAAAAATGAATATATTAATACGTAATGAAAAGATAAAATAATGATTCTTTCACAGTTATTGATATACTAGGTGCAAGCAACGTGCAATGCACGTTTGCTTAGTTTATATTTAATATTTTTGTTTAATAATTAATTTGTTATTAATAAAGATGTAATTTTTTTGGTTAATTAAGGGTGTGTCTGGGCGCGCTGCAAGGTGAAAGGAAAATTGATTATGTTACCGTTTTTTTTTTTAAACCTACGACCCTACAGTGAGAGAATTGGTCCAAAATTGCGGCTCTCAACGGCATGAATTGTGTTGCCAACGGCTTGATTTCTGCTGAAAAGCAGAAACAGACACCCTATAAATACTTAATGATGTAATGTTTATGTAATTGAAAAATAATTAGATGTGTGATTTTGATATTGTGATGTAGGTTGGTGAGATTGAAGAAAATAAGTCAAAGCATACAAACTTGGAGAAATGGCTAAATTGTAAGGGATCCAAAATTCGGGGGTTAAAATGTAAATACTTAAAAGTTGTGCCGAATCTTACGATGAAGATTTGAGAGTGCTCGGAGTCAATTGGATAAAGAAAGATGTCAAGGTGATCAAATTTAGTCAAAAGATGATCACAAATCAATTTCCAACCGAAAAGTTATGCCCCGGTGTTTTAGTCTCATATTGAGACCTATTTTTGGCATAGGAAGTGATCGAATTGGAGAATGATGTCTAAATTAAAGTTGTATCCAGATGAGTTAGCTTTCCAACGCATTTTGTATCGCCTCAATAGGATATCAGAATACAAAGTTATGATACAAATACTGAAAGAAGGTACAGCTGCCTGTTTAAAACAAGAAATTTCGTTACATACTCCGTTATATTGAGACCTATTTTTGGTATATAAAGTGGTCGAATTGGGGAATGATGTCTGAATCAAAGTTGTATCCAGATGAGTTAGCTTTCCAACGCATTTTGAATCGCTTCAATCGGATATCGAAATATAAAGTTATGATAAAAACACTGAAAGAAGGTGCAGTTGCCTGTTTAAAACAAAAAATTCCGTTACATAGTCTGTTATATTGAGACATATTTCTGGCATAGAAAGTGATCGAATTGGAGAATGATGTCTGAATCAAAGTTGTAGCCAGATGGGTTAGCTTTTCAACGCATTTTGAATCGCCTCAATCGAACATCGAAATACAAAGTTATGATAAAAACACTGAAAGAAGGGGCATCTACCTGTTTAAAACAAGAAATTATGTTAAATAATCCGTTAAAATAACAAATTCCGTTAAATAGACACTTTTTATATATAGAAAGATAAAATAATTTCATACAGCATAAATTTGTTCTTGTTCTAGTAATTAATAAATTAGATCCTACGATGTAAGGTTGTGATTTACCGTGAATTTGAATGATATTGTCATATTGAGCCCGTGTTTGGACTATATTAAAATTTTCATTTTCATTCTTCTACTTATTTTCAACCACACATTTTTCAATAAAATAATATTTTCTATCATATCAATAACTTTTCTTTCCTTTTTCAAGCATACATTCTCAATCAATTTACTATTCCAAAATACATTCTTTCAAAATAATGTGACTCAAACACACCCTAAATAATTAATTTAGGGAGTCGTTATTTTTATCTATCATTATTATAGGTGTATCCCACTTTAAATTCATCGCTATTAAAATTTGTAAAAAGTACTATATTTATCCTTTTTAGTTTAGTGTAGATTTAAATTAAATTTTTATAAAAGTTGATAAAACGTGTGTTTGAAAAGTTGTGGACCCTATGAAATGTATGATTAAAATTAATTATTGATTTTAATTTGAAATTTAAATTGAATTTTAATCACAACTAAACCGGGGCTAAATTCATTCATTTAAACACTATATATCCACTCTATCCCTAATACAATTTTAAAATTTTGAAGTAGTATATTCAAAAACAAATTTTTTTGTTAAAAAACAAAAAAAAGTCTTTATGTATAGTAAGATCTCACGACTCTTTTTGTATATGCATGGGAAGTTAACAGATTTTTGGGTTTGGGAAGTTTTTTTTTTTTTGATATCCAGGTATCCTAACTTATACCAGACTATGTCTTGGACCACCCATCCCCGGCCCCTCAGTAATGGGTGGAGGTTAATTGCGGGATATGCCCAAGTTGACCAGGGTCTGTGCACCCTTTATACTCCTGGCTCAAAGGGAGTCTTCCTCCATGGATATTACATCACCAAATTGCTTTACCCAAATTGAGTATTACAACACTCAACTGCTCCATCCAGGAATCGAATTCCCCACCCTGAGGTTGCAAGCCCAGCAGTGCCCATCCTTTGCCAACTTGGATGTGCCCCGGGGGGCTGGGTTTGGGAAGTTTGATAAGAGAGGAAATGGCTATTATACATTTTTCTTTCTCTTCGTTCTAACTGCACATTTTTTAATAAAATAATGTTACATGTAAACTCAAAATTTTTCTATATTTTTTAACCACACACTCTCCATCACAATCTATTATACCAAAATGCATTTTTACAATAAAATGTGTGAAAAATTATTTCCATTGGGAATGACATATTCTAAGGCATACGAAGAAACAGCTAAAATTGCCATTGTAAAGTAGCTATTCATTTTATTCAAAGTGATCTACAATCCAGGTGCAAGAATTTTATGTTGCACTCAGCAAAATAACATCACGAGCAAGTCGTATCTGACTTCGTTGGGGCAAATTTTTCAAAGGATCATAGCAATTTTATCGAAGCATTATTATTGATGAGTTTCATATATGGACTATGGAGACAACCAAAAATTTCAAATGTGAGGATTGATCGTTCTTGTTCTTTTTCTATTATTATGGAAGCCTTTGTTCGGAACACATTGAAGGCCATGTCCATTTCCAAAGCTAGTTGGACGAACAAGATCAAAGATAAATTACATGAAGCAATCAAAGTGACGTCAGCACTGTAAGTGTTATGCTCAAGGTCCAATCGACTTTCGATATAAACACTTCTAATATATAATTGATACATTGTTATGTTAGATATCTTATTTAATTAATATTCAATTAAATTAAATAATAGAGTTTGTAGATTTGAATCTTAATTATTTGTTAATCATGTTAGATATCTTATTTAATTAATATTCAATTAAATTAAATAATAGAGTTCGTAGATTCGAATCTTAATTATTTGTTAATCAAATGGAGTTATGATTGTGAGATACAAATTACATATTACTGAATCTTAAATCATTCATGGTCATAAGAAATAATGAGATATGAATATCGTTATTACGAATAGACCATCGTGTGTGATATTTCTTACTTGTGAAGTAAGTAATTGATCCCACAAAGTAAAGTGTGGTGATACTTAAATGAACACGTAGATGTGTTATTATGGAACAAAACGTTGGAGACCCCGTTAGGGAGATTCCGCAAGGATAACTATCTGAGTGTCAGTGATTAATCTCTAACATTCAATAGTAGAATTGGTCAGGGGCGGACCTAGGGGGTGGCCCTGGGGGCAGGTGACCCCACCCCCTCCCAAAAAAAAAAAAGAATTGTTTTTGAATTTTTTTTTTAAAATATGAAAGGAAAAGGAATCGACAATCATTTCAAACCAATGTTTTATCTCGCCTGAGTCTCCTCTTCTCATTTTCTCTCCTCTTCTTCATGGTAAAATTAAGGTTGTATATTGTTAAATGGATACGAGAATAGTTGTGATAATACTGAATGACTGAACAAGAATAGTTCAAAACTTCAAATCTCATTTATCTTTGTTTACATGATTTATAGTTACTCTCAAAGAGTGGAAATCGCATTGCCAAATGAAAACAGTGAAAAGTTTGTCTCCACTCTATAGCCATTTTAAGTTCAATTGCGATAAAGAATTTTAAGCTCTGACTCAAGGAAAAAGCTAGTAGGCAAGGCTTTCGTGAGCTATAGTGCTGAAACCAGTACTAAACGAAGTAATTAGTGTAAAATGATTGTATACTTGGATTAGATCAATGAATAGGAATAGAAGAATTCTTAGTTGAATTTAGTTACGTTCTTATAATGCATGAGATTCACGAGTGAAATTCTCAGTTGAAGTGACATTTTTAAGGAAATTTCGAGAGCCTTTTAGCCTAGGAGAATCTAGTCCGACCGAATGTAATCAGAAGAAAGAGTTATGCAATATGATTGAACTTGAATGAGCAATGATTGTTTCTCGAGTATTTGATGCATCGAAAATAAGTCTGGCTTTTACCATTTCCTAGTCCCTTATTGATTTACTTGTTGCATCTGTTAAATAAGTTTTAGAATTTAAGAAATGTACATATAAATCTGTGACTTGGATTCTATCAACATTTGTGTAGCTCTTGATGACCAAGATTGTATACTCAATTTCTTTGTTGATTTGAATTACGAAACTACATTAATTTTTTCTCTATTTCCCACTTTAATTATGAAACGTTATCAAAATATGAGAATACGTAGAGAACAATTGTAATAAAATATCTCTTACTTTAATTTTTTCGTCACTTTTTGAAAGTTTGATTGTGTCCCCCAACATAAAAAGTCTGCGTCCGCCCCTGGAATTGGTCATTCTAGTTGAAGTCATCATAGTGCCCTATATGAAGATAGTTATACTTTGGTAATATTGGATGTTGCTCTGCTAGTCATGGCAACGAGTCGAAACTCGAAGCTAAAAAGGCCTGAACTTTTTTTGGCCTGAGCCGAGTAAAAGCTCGGCCAAGCCGATTCGATTTTTTTTCCCCGTGTCAAATCTAAATTTTTTTCTTAAAGAATTTAAAATTTGTACAACTTATATGTACTATAAATTAAATAAAAGTTAAACCACCCTCCTTTATTCGAATTTGGAACCGGCTGTCGTCATTGGTAGGATTCTATTACAAATTGTGTGGCTCCCCATAAAATGTGCACCCGTGTTGAGATTCAATTCTCAATTCCAATTATAAATTTCGGTATCCAATTTTCAAATACAACCACCCATTTTCCTTAATTAAATACCAAACCCGCCACAACAACCCCCATATCTACAAGCCAAATTGCATTATTGGATCTGAAATAAATATGCCTTGACCCTCAAAGAATATATACCACCTTACTCAATTTTTCATTACCATCTCATGGAAAATAAATACATAATACTGTCTCTTCTGCTGTTTCCATTCCCAGAATTAAAACTCATTTTCATGGCGCCCACCAACACGTCATGCACACAATACACAACGAAATAACATCAATTCATAGTTTCCAAACTACTTGGGGCCAGGTGGGCCCCTAAACAAACTACCAACGAAATAACATTAAGAGCTACATGCAGGCACCTATGATAGCTTTATTTAAATTTTTTTTTTTTTTTAAAACAGGTAGCTTGTCAGGCTCGAATGACACGGGGCCGGGCTCGGTGACAAGTCCGGGCCACGCTTTTTCCTGGCCATGTCGGTAAGCTTTTTTGCCGTCTCTATGCTCTGTCAGGAATCGTTAATATGGTATTCTTCGAGTATGTTGAAAATCATATGAATATTATAAATGATCAATAGATGATTCGTCACTATTACATAGTAAGATATTATGATTTATATTTCATTCAATTAAGTTGATAACGAAATCCTTGTTTAAGGTGAACTCATGAATCCAAAAAGAGTTTTTATATTTTCACGATAAACGAACAAGTTTCATTTTATCATACCATGTGACATTTTCCTTCACATGTATTGTCCTGATATATTGTTAGGACAAATGTGAATTGATGAAAAATTAAAATGGGGGTATTTTAATTTATCGATTTTGATTATATCAAAATAATAATTTACGTTGTTAGGTATCTTGATCGAGAATCTAATGTGTCACACACAAAATGAGAACTGGAAGAATGAGATTCACCAATTAATTAACAAGTGTTGGATAATTAATTAATT
This sequence comes from Fraxinus americana, assembly GCA_035079005.1. Classification (NCBI taxonomy): domain Eukaryota; kingdom Viridiplantae; phylum Streptophyta; class Magnoliopsida; order Lamiales; family Oleaceae; genus Fraxinus; species Fraxinus americana. The sequence goes on along the minus strand of CM068710.1, from coordinate 32,966,191 downwards.
AGGTTGCCCATTAACATACTCGAATTAATTAATTGGACTAATCAATTCATGGGCCAAATATAATTAATTAATTAATTAAATATTGAATCAAATTAAGTTTAAGAGATGAGTAAAATCCACTTAAATTTATATTAATAAGCTATTAAAGTTTAAGAAAAATGGAATACAATTCATTATTTGCCAGCTCAAGAAAATAGAAACATCAATTCTCTCATTCTTTTGCCCCATGTGGATTTTTATTGGATGCTGAACAATTAGACAATTGTGAATTGCAGATAGTACGCATTCCAAGATTAGCAAAGGAGTTTGCGGAATTTATTCAAGGTATTATTCTAAATACAGATTGAAACAAAAAAGATCTTTGATGAGAATTGAAAATTTTGTTTAAATTTTGCCGTAAATGTTAAGTATATTTCCAACAAGCACAAGATGAAGGAAAACAAAGGAGACTGCATCAAATAATATTGTTTGATTTAATACACACTATATCAACCGGTGCTTGGGAATCAAATTAACTTTTCCCTAATCAATCATTCTTGAGAAAATTTATTAAGAGATCCTAATAATGCATGACAATGAGGCAGACCTTTTTCGAGAGCAAAAGCGTTCAACATTGTAATACAGATATGGAATACAAGTCTTAGAAAGAGAGAGTAAGAACATAACATGTGAGATTGAGTTGTAGGGCGATTCGAGGTAGCATTTTCTGTACAAGGCGGTTCACAAGGTTTGGCTCAAGGCTCGCTCTCAAGGTGAATATATTAAGATCTTGTTTGAGCCCATTTTTAGTCAAAAATGCATTTTGAAATAATGAATTGATGAAAAATATGTAGTTAAAAAATGAGAAAAAATTTAGAATTTACGTGTAATATTATTTTATGAAAAATGTGTGGTTGAAAATAAGAGAGAAAAATGTAATTTTTAAAAAAAGAAACAAATATAGGTCAAATTTAATGATTTTTAAAAGGGTTATTGGCGCGAAACGTCCCTACCTATGACAGTCCTTGTGGAAAACGTCCCTACGTTTGATTTCTTGGTGCAGAACGTCCCTACCTTTGCATTTTCTTGCGCAAAACGTCCTTCCGTCCAACTCCCGTTAGAATCCACCGTTAAATAAAAGGGTAATTGGCGCAAAACGTCCCTACCTATGATGAGTCTTGTGGAAAAGGGTTATTGGCGCAAAACGTCCCTACCTTTGAAGGGTTGTGTGGAAAACATCCATACGTTTGATTTTTTGGTGCGCAACGTCCCTACCTATCAAGTTTATTGTAGAAAACATCCTTACCTTTCATTTTTTAGCACAAAACGTCCCTACCTTCTGCATTTCTTTGCACTGAACGTCCTTTGCACATTTTTTTTAATTCAAAATGACCAATATACCCTCCTATGTAAATTGAACAAGAAAAGAAAAATAAAAAAGAAAGGGTAATTGGCGCAAAACGTCCTTACCTTTGAAGGTGTTTGTGGAAAACACCCTACCTTTCATTTTTTGGTGTAGAACGTCCCTACCTTTCACATTATTTGCGCTGAAAGTCCTTTTCACCAATTTTTAATATAAAATGACCCTTATACCCTCCTATATAAATAAAACAAAAAATAGAAAAAATTTTCTATTTTTTGTTTTATTTATATAGGAGGGTATAAGGGTCATTTTATATTAAAAATTGGTGAAAAGGACTTTCAGCGCAAATAATGTGAAAGGTAGGGACGTTCTACACCAAAAAATGAAAGGTAGGGTGTTTTCCACAAACACCTTCAAAGGTAAGGACGTTTTGCGCCAATTACCCTTTCTTTTTTATTTTTCTTTTCTTGTTCAATTTACATAGGAGGGTATATTGGTCATTTTGAATTAAAAAAAATGTGCAAAGGACGTTCAGTGCAAAGAAATGCAGAAGGTAGGGACGTTTTGTGCTAAAAAATGAAAGGTAAGGATGTTTTCTACAATAAACTTGATAGGTAGGGACGTTGCGCACCAAAAAATCAAACGTATGGATGTTTTCCACACAACCCTTCAAAGGTAGGGACGTTTTGCGCCAATAACCCTGTGGAAAACGTCCCTACGTTTCATTTTTTGGCGCAGAACGTCCTTACCTTTCACTTTTTTTTGCGCAAAACGACCTTTTTCCCAATTTTTGACATAAAATGACCAATATACCCTTCAATTTAAATAAAACAAAAAGGAAAAGAAAAGAAAAATCAAGAATAAATTGCAATCTGATCCAAAACATTTTAAAAAGTGCAAATTAGTCCAAATAAATTATTAAAATATTAAAAATAATCAAAAATATAAATAAAAACTCTCTCTCCTCTCCCTCTCCCTCTCCCTCTCCCTCAGTCTCCTCTCCCCACAGCCGCCTCCACCACCACCGAAAAATCAGACACTATACCGGCGCCTCATCACCCTCTACAATCCCACACAAACAGCAGCCCAAAAACCCAACAAAAATCTGATCAAAATTTCGCACAAAAAACCAACAAAAATCTGATCAAAACCGGTAGAATCTAGACCATAATAAACCTGAGCTTCACCTCCTATTCTAGCCTTCATAGATTAACCACCAAAAAACACAGAAAGAGACAGAAGCAAGAAGCAACCAGGAGCTTAATTCTTACATTTTGAAAAATAAATTTTGCATTTAGAAGCAACAGATTTGGTGGTTTTATTGTGAAGCAACAAATTCAATGGTTTCATTTTAGCACCTACCCCAATGCACCGGAACTGTCGCCCACTATATCAATTTCCTACTAGACCTTCTTGACATCAACAGGAGCATGGGTAACCCAGAAATATGTTCAATTTTGAGGGAAAACCAGCAGCGTAGGCCGATTTGTCTATAAACTATTAAGCACGCATATTGAGGTCTTCCATATTCCCCACTTTCTACTAGATTTTTGTTGATTTTTTGGGCTGTTGTTTGTGTGGGATTGTAGAGGGTGATGAGGCGCCGGTATAGTGTCTGATTTTCGGTAGTGGTAGAGCAGGCTGAGGGAAGAGGGTGAGGGAGAGGAGAGAGAGTTTTTATTTTTATTTTTGATTATTGTTAATATTTTAATAATTTATTTGGATTGATTTGCACTTTTTAAAATGTTTTGGATCAGATTGCAATTTATTCTTGATTTTTCTTTTCTTTTCCTTTTTGTTTTATTTAAATTGAAGGGTATATTGGTCATTTTATGTCAAAAATTAGGAAAAATGACGTTTTGCGCAAAAAAAAGTGAAAGGTAGGGACGTTCTGCGCCAAAAAATAAAACGTAGGGACGTTTTCCACAAGACCCATCATAGGTAGGGACGTTTTGCGCCAATTACCCTTTTATTTAACGGTGGATTCTAACGGGAGTTGGATGGAAGGACGTTTTGCGCAAGAAAATGCAAAGGTAGGGACGTTCTGCACCAAGAAATCAAACGTAGGGACGTTTTCCACAAGAACTGTCATAGGTAGGGACGTTTCGCGCCAATAACCCTTTTTAAAAATATAATAATGTTATGGGATGAGCGGCTCATTAGTCAACACAACTTGGCTCAATCATTGACGCCCCCATTACTATCCCAATATTTTCTTCTTTGACCCTCCTTTTTGGAAAAATAGGCAGAGAATGTGTGGTTAAGAAGAAGAATTTTTTTTAGATTTATGTGTAAAATTATTTTATAAAAATATATGATTGAAAATGATTTTTGAAAAAAATTGATTTTTTGAAAAAATGGAGCCGAAGGATAAATACACATAAGCCACGTTCTCATGGCCCCTTTCTGTATTGCCTCTTTCCTTTCCCGCTTTGCCAGTTGAAAAATTACGGAGAACGAAAATGGTGTCGTCAGCAGTGGTGAATACGTATCCACTGTCAAGCTACACTTTCGGTGCCAAAGAGCCCAAAATGGAGAAAGACACCTCCGTTGCCGATCGCCTTGCCCGCATGAAAGTCAAGTGCGTTTTTGCTGTGATTGTTCAACCCTAGATAGATCGAATTAATTGATATTGCGTAGGGTTTATGCCTGTTCGTTGTATTTGTGTTTTCGATTGTTTTGATGTGTTTTGTTTCGGTTTTGAGTTTCAGTTACATGAAGGAGGGGATGAGGACTAGCGTCGAAGGAGTTTTGTTGGTATGTACTGATTTCTCCATCTCCCCGTACTCAAATGTGTATATATGTATATATTGTTATGAAATAACTCAATCATTGAGCGATATCGCTGTAATTTTCTGATTCTTTCATGCTGGATGGAATTGTAACTGCTTTGCTTCTGCTAAGAGCGCGTTTGCTAAGCTTAAAAATTTTACTCGTGAGTAAATAAGTAATTTTTTATTTATGAAAATTAAAATTAAGCAATTTACTTCTCCTGACATTTAGATAAGAATTACTTTCAAAATAATAAATATTTACTTAAGAATGAGATGATTTTGGTCAGTAAGTTAGGAGGAGAGGAATGCATCAAAATTAACAGTCATTGCTGATGATCTAGTTGTTGGATCTCCCACTAGATCTACTAACGAATAGCAGAGATGTTGAATAAGGATTCATGTAGCCAACTCCAAATATATTGATGTCAAGATTTAGTTTGTAGTTGTCGTTATATTCGTTGTGCATAAAGAAGGGACGCCCCAAATGGTCAGAGCTATTTACTATCTACTATAGGGATCCTGGTGTGCAACTTCCTTTTTATGATGTTAGAGATCTCCGAAAGTGAGGATTAGAACGATAATAAATACCCTCTTTTACTTTATTTATAATATTCTTAATTTAGTTGGTTTGTTGTTGTTCAAAACGGTTTGGAATTTGAGCCTTCTTGCTGCAACCATGTCCATTGTGTGATTAAATATTGTTCAAGAGTGTTTTTGAAATCCTTGATACTTACTAACCTTAGAACTTGGCAAAAGAACATTTGATTTATTGTACAGCAGAACTTGCAAATGAAACTTTGATAGGATATTTTTGGGTCTTTTAGTTATATATAATAGCAGAAGTATCGTGTCGCATTATAGTTTACGTTATATATAAGATCTCTGAATAGGCTATTTACTGCTGAATTGTCTTATAACATTTGAACTTGCACTGAGAATTTCTACCTTGTTATATTTCCAATGGCTCTTTCATTATGATATTAACTTAGCACTTGGTAAGTAATATGACCATATAGCTAATCGAAAAACATGGTTCCCTCCTATAGGTACAAGAGCATAATCATCCTCATATTCTTCTTCTGCAAATTGGAAATACATTCTGTAAACTCCCAGGTGGCCGACTGAAGCCGGGAGAGAATGGTACAACTGTCCACTCCCTCTTAAAAAAGTCTATTGTTACATTCTCTTCCTGCTTATTTACTAACAAGAACAGCAAAAAATACAACCCGGCTTCTGGCAATGGACTTTTTGAGTTTTTATTGATGTTACTTTATTTATCTTTAAATATATTTTACATCATTTTGTAGAAATTGAGGGCTTGAAAAGGAAACTTTCTAGCAAACTCGCTGCGAATTCACCTGGTCTTGAGCCAGATTGGCAGGTAATTCTTTATGGAATAATCATCTGACCTAAGTGTGTGGTAGAAATAGTCAGGAGTAGAGTTTGGAAAGGGAAAATGTAGTTCAACATTTCAACCTGCTTTAGAGATTATTCATGTAGAAAGGAATGTGTAATGTATAGTATGCAGAACTAAACGTTCTATGATTGATATTCCATAGCCCGCCAAGTGTTTTGGTTGGATGTATACAGCTGAGGAAGGAAGGATGAATGTCACATGAATTCGCTTTATTTACTCTATATGCCACATCTGAGAAACTAAGGCTGAATATGTGAATGTATCTTAATTGCTGTACACTTGAGCTGAATCATGATCTTTGACACGTCTCTCTTTCGTTTGCCTTTTTTTTAAAGATATTTATTTGTATATTTACTTGATTCTCCTTTCTCATTCTTGGATGTAACATTCATTGCAGATTGGTGAATGTGTGGCAACATGGTGGAGACCAAATTTTGAAACCATAATGTATCCTTACTGCCCTCCACATATAACAAAACCGAAGGTAATATCACCAGCAAACATCCTTCCATAGTATACATGCATTTTGGCATCAATGCAGCTGACCATATATTATTATTCATGATGTAGGAGTGCAAGAAGCTTTTCATTGTTCATCTGTCAGAGAAAGAGTACTTCGCTGTTCCGAAGAACTTGAAACTTCTTGCTGTTCCGTTGTTTGAACTCTATGACAATGTTCAGGTGTAGATATTCTTGCTTTAGCTCATTGGATTATATTTCATTTGCTTGTTTTGTTCTCCTCGTCCTGTCTCCACTAAAATTATGGCAGGAACATAGGATTTGCTTTCACTCTTTCTGTAAGTGTTCGTGGGAAAGATCATCATTATATGGTATCACATAATCATAAATGCTCCGCTCCTTGTTTTCTGTATCAGAGATACGGACCTGTTATTTCCACCATTCCGCAGCAACTATCCCGTTTCCAGTTCAATATGATCCAGTGATAGATTCTTCGTAGAAACTCGTATGAAGCTAGAATGCACCTGGAGAATTCAAATCTGTAACTGTACAAGACCTAATTTTTGTGGTCAACTGAGCAAATCCATCACCATAACCATGACCTCTCTTCTAGAATAGACTGAACTCCAAATTACTGGTTTTATTTCTTTTAATGTTTGATTTCGAATTTTCATCTGCGAGCCTGGATTCTTTCCGCAGCATTGGTTTATGGAAGATGGCTTTATGATAGTCTCACACTACCATGAAGTCTTTTTTTGTTTCCAAAACTTGTTGACCTGCTCTTATGGCTTGGAAACACTATTGAGCATTTTGCTTGAAACAGAAATGCGATTTGATGTTTAGATTGCTGTAGGGGATTCAGTGTAAGAATTGTCGAGTGTTCTCTTGGCATGTCTAATTTTGCACACCAAATATGCCCGTTGGCACAGGAACAGGATTGCATTGTTACTGGGCTTATTAATGTGGTCCCTGCAAACTTGTTCTAGCCAGATGTAACTCAGACTAAGGGCAGATGACAATTTCAATTTTCATTCAGCAACAAATTTCTAGCAGGTGTAATCTTTGACTGTTGTCAAATGTATCATGTAATTGTTAGATCCAAGTTTAGAATGGTTTACTTGGTTAGTGATTATTTAGTTTTAGTTGTTATTTGCCTACCTACTATTTATATCTGTCATTTTGAGTATTGTTTCATTGTAATATGTCATAACCGATTCTAAGAGATGAAGGGATTAGAATTGTTCTGCTAAAAGCACAAGTGTCAATTATGTTTGAATCTTTATACATTCCATTAGAAATTAAAACTGAACTGCTTATTTGTTGCCATATATTTGATATAACAACGTTAATTAAAAGAAGTCAAAATCTTGTTTAGTTTTATGTTCGGTATTGCATATTAAATAAATAAACGAGGGCATCAAAGACTGTTTTCTTTTAAATGTATCATATATGAATCATTTTTCATTATCGTGTTGATTTGTTGCAAGATGTGTTGCAAGATTTAAAGCTATTAGACACTTAACGAGATTTGGGCTTCTTCACCAATTCTCATCGTCTCGGTTAAGGATTATTATTTCACAATTTAGGTCAGTGTTTTGTACCCTCCACTCTCCATCAAAAAAAGGAAAGAGAAGGGTACATGCTTCTTCTTGGGACATAGTATGCATCACACACCTATGAAAGTAACTTTATGTTTACTTAAAAATTGTCCGATCATTACACTCTTAATTCATCCTCAATCGACAACACCTTCACCTGTCAACATATATTCTCATTTCTGATCAATTAACCATAACTATACATATGATAGCATCATCATCCTTTTTAAATGGTTAATGAAAGTTGGTTTCTTTTCCTCTTTTTTGAGCAACAATATGCTTATACGTATATATTCGTCAGTGCTGATTACTATGCTCACTCAACCCAATATGTGGCCTGTTGGGCTTGCCAAAAATTTTGTTAACCTCGCAAGGCCCGCGTGGTCAGTGTGTCCACCCGTTGACACCACGAACTCCGCTTATGCTCTACGCCTCTACCTCTCTTCTTAGGACCTTGTTGAATGCTCTCTTCTGGAAGTTATTTCTTCCCTGGCGTCCTTGAATATCATTGAATGATACTGCTTCCCGTTCTCTTCCATATCCCATTTTCTTCCATAGCTTCTCTCGCATGGAATGCCTCCAACCACTTACCCATCCAAGCATGTATATTAGATAAAAGCACATGAACTCCAGCTTCTTTTGGTTTCAACTCAATCACCTTCTTTACAATACTCTCTGCCAATTCAACATTGCCTCTTTCCTTGCATCCACCTAACAGAGCTCCCCATGTAGCAATGTCAGGTTCGACTGGCATCTCATTGATCAACAACATCCCTTCTTCCAGATGATCATTTCGGGATAGAAGATCAATCATTATGCAATAATGCTCAATCTTTGGACTGCGCTTAAACTGTCGTCCCATGCTATGGAAAATCTCTCGCCCCTCTTCCACTAATCCTCCGTGACTGCAAGCAAACAGCACGCAAGAAAATGTGTGGTCATTCGGATTCAGTCCTCTTTTCTGCATCAGATGAAAAAATCTGATTGCATCATTTGCTCTCCCATGGATAGCCAGAGACTTGATCATAACATTGTAGCAAAAGACATCCTTATTTCCAATCTTGATAAAATATGTAAATGCTCTATCGATATATCCACATTTAGCATACATTTCTATAAGGGCTGTCCCTACTATAACACCTAGATTAGGCCAATCTTTCATCAGAGAGTGCACCCATTTCCCACACTGAAGATCACTTAAGTTGGAACAAGCTGATAGAGCTGAAACAAAGGAGAAAGAATCAGGCTCGAGACCTTCTAACTGCATCTGAACAAAAAGATTGAGTGCCTCTTGAAATTCCCCTTTCTGGGTGTAACCCGACATCAAGCAATTCCATGAAACCACATTTCTCTCGGGCATTTTATTGAAAAATTTCCTCGCGGTTTTGAGGTCACCTACATGAGCATACGCTCCAACGATAGTAGTCCATGACACCACATTCTTCTCCGGCATTCGCTCAAACAAATCTCTAGCATTCACAGTTTCACCTGCTTTAACATAACCAGAAATCACAGTATTCCATGAAACCACATCTCTTTCAGGCATTTTATCAAACAGCTCTCTCCCACTCGTCATATCCCCAACACTCGCATACTTACCAACCATTCTGTTCCATAATTCTATTGTCTTTTCACACATACCATCGAAAATCTTCCTAGCATCATCTAAACTACCACTTTTCCCCAAACCCATCTGTAAAGAATCAATATTTTTTACATAAAAATCAAAAAGTCCATTCCCAACTGAAAAGGCACTCACAAATCCAGACTTTATTATCTGACAATGCACTCTTTGGCCTTTACTGAACAATCCCAACTGAGAGCAAGAGTTCAAAACGTAAGGGTATGTGAAATTATTTGGTTTAAGATTTCTAAGAATAATTTCATCAAACATTGAAATGCAATTTCTAAAGGGTCCATTATACGCATAGCCTCTTATCATCGCATTCCAAAGGGTGATTTCTGTATTTAAAAAGCCGCCCATTTGGTTGAAAATGAGATTCGAATACTCCATCCCCCCAAATTCAGTGCTGCGCCGGAGGAACTTTAAACGGATTTCGGGGATTCCGTCTAGGGATGTTTTGATAATTAAGGCATGAAGCTGCTGCAACTGTTCGAGTGTGCAGTGGAGCAAAATGTTTGAGAGTTGAAGTACCGGAGAGGAAGGCATGCGATGGCTAATGCAGCAGTGCAGTGTGTAAAGAATTCACCATAACCGTGTTTCAGTATCGTCTGTATAAATTGCATTGATTAAAAGGTATCGAAGAAGGAAATTATGATTCTGGAAATGCATTTACTTTCTGTCACTTTTTTTAATTATTAGAGCACGTTTGGCTAGATTCTACCTTTGAAAGTCACCCTATATGTAACTTTTATTAAGCCTCTGTTTGGTATCCATTCTTTTTTTCATTCTCATTCTTCTACTAATTTTCAACCACACATTCATCAATAAAATAATATTTTCCATCACATCAATAACTTTTCCTTCATTTTCAACCACAAAAAAGGTGTGATTTGACACAAAGAATGCATTTTTTTCTAGAATAATGGTTACCAAACGGTGCCTAAAAGGTCATATATTATGTAATTCGAATTTTTTTTAACGCATCTCCGGTTAATCTTACAAGGTGCATGTACGAATAATTAAATTGATATTTAGCCATTGTTTGAAACCCGTTTTTCCTCAAAAATTTATTTCTTCTACAGTATTGTTTTCATAATTGTGGGACCATGTTGACTTGAGTTCATTTTCATGTCAGACATTAATAGCCCGTCTGAATCAATTTTAATGGATATTTCCATTATTACCCTTTTAATGTGTTAGGTAGAACAGTGAAATTCAAAAGCTAAAGTTGAGGGTGTTTGGGGAAATTTTCTTGTACAATACGAGGGCAAAACCGGAAGATTTCAACAGGGAACATGGGCCATTAATTGCTTGTCTGATACTACCCAGACCTTAGGCAGTGGATGTCCGCATTTACTGTAGTAGAAATAAAATTTTCTTCGAAAAAATGGGTTTCAAACGGGACCTAAAGTTCTTACTTTTATATTTGGATAAACTTCACATGGTGTCCTGAACCTTAATTATCATTTTACTCAATATTTGACCTTTACACAAAAGGAAGTCAGATGTAAACGCTTGAAAGGTTTGGGACTTCGAATTCTATAAGTCAAAAGTTTGAGATCCATCAATTACTACCTTCAAAGGTTAGGGTCACCAAGTGCAATTTATCCTTTAATGTAATTTGGATTTTTTCAATAAATTGAACATCTTTGTCTTATTCTGAAATAAGTCTAAATAATTATTTATGTGACTTTCTAAGAGAAAGCTACACAGAGCCTAACTTCAATTAAAAATATCAAACTTCATATCGTATTTCCTTTTGTACTTTGCCGTTTGTACATTGAATTTGTATGTCATGCTTGACACTTGCATAATTGTCAAAAATTGATTAGATGGAAAAATAGTTCTTTTTTTTAAAAAAATATTTTCAAATCACAATTTACCACTTGGATGAATGTAAACAGGGTTGTACTCTAAAGTGTGCACCAAACACGATCGTTTCTTTCTCTCAAAATACTTTTCATCTTATTTTTCTAAGAATTAATATATGTGTAATCCATAGAGGTTGACATAATGTGAGTGAGGAGCGTGGGTCCACCCCACTCATATTATGTCAACACCTATGTACATATAGCATGACCATTTTTCGAAAGGCTCCTTAGTCTAACCGTAATGGTCTCCTATAGGGTTGGGAGTGGTTTAGGCTACATTTGAGTGAGAAATTGAAGGGAGAGAAGCTCACATTGTTTTGCAATTGCTTCCATTTGAGTACATTTACAACATTGCAATTGTAACTAGCGAAAAAGTTCTCCTGCCCGCGGCGGGCAAACTTATCCTGCCCACCTGCTGATGTGGCAGGAGAACCCTACGTGGGGTTCTCTCCAAATGTGAGAACCCCACGTTGGGTTCTCACCGAGTGGGCATTATAAGCTTGCCCGCCGCGGGCAGGAGAACGAGACTGTTGTAACTAGTTCACATTTAAGTACATTTACAACATTTCATCACAATTCATTCCACTTCTATTCCAATCCAACGAATAAATTTACAAACACAATAAAAATTTACAAATTAGCCCATTGGTCTATAAAGCTGCTTCCATTGGTAAGTTTCTCTTGCACTTTATTTCTTGACAAATAAAATATAAAAGAAATTAATTTGAGTCACAAAACTAGGGTTGGACAAAACTCTCGAATCGAACCGAGCGGTTCTTCATAAGTTAAATATCCGAACAGGTATCTGAATCGAGAACCGACGAGTTCGGTTCGGTTCGGTTCTCGGTTCTAGACCCAGAATCGAATTTAAATAATTTTTTATATTAAATTAATTATTTTTTTCTAAACAAATTAGCAAATTAACTAATTTAGTTATTAATGTTCTAACTCCCAAGTCAAGTCCACGCCTAACTAGCCCAACCCAACCCAAACCAATTTCTAAATTCAATTTTTTGGTTTAATTTTGTGGTTCTATTATTAATTTCATTCTTAGCCTAAGATTTAGGCCTTTTTAAGTTTTTATCCTTCTTTTTCTACTTTCACACTTTCATTCGTAAACCTTGAGTTAATGACCCCAAATCATTTGATAAATTGAAAACCTACAGCTACATGCCCAAATTGAAATCGTTGATTGTCGAGTCCGACTTCCCCTCTCCAATGCCCATCTAAGCTGCGACCTCCAACCACGACCACCGATTATTGATCATTAGAAATCTATTAAAAAATTTAATTATGGTACGGAAACCAATAGAACCGAACCGAGTTGAACCGAACGGAATCGAACCCGAACGGTTCCATAATTATATTTGGACCTAAGGGCTCAATTTATTAAATATTCGAAAATTTTGGTTCGATTCGATTCTATTCAGAACAGAATCGAATCGGACCATGTTCAGCCCTACACAAAACCAACAAAACAGGCCCTTTTAAATAAAATTTTCTTTTGGTTCAAGTCCACAGAACTAAATCCCTATAGAAAATGGTGAACGTAAAAATAAATAGCTTAAGACTTTTTTAACAAGGTAGGTAGCTAATAAAAAGAAAGAAAAATTGCACAAACAGTAATTCTTTGGAGGTATCTACAAACAAATACATCAATTTTTCACACATAATAATGAACAATAATCGATTCTCGTTTACACACAACACATTTAAGCAATAAATATATCCTCCAAATTCGATAATTTACAAATGCGACGCAAAATTAAAATATAATACCAGATAATTTCAGCTTCAAAAACATCCAAGAAGTTTCTTCGGAGCAGTTCCAGTGGCACGATATTTTGCTGCCATTTCTTCTGCCTTGAGAAGATCTTCCCCGCGTTTGGCTTCAATAATCGCTCTTTTTTCTTCGGCTGCTTTGTGAACCAGAGCAACCTTGTTTTTCATTTTCTCCACGTATTCTGCTTTCTTTTTCTCAAGTTCCTCCTAAAACGCCATTGCACATTACAAGTTATTATAATTTATAGGTGTCACAAACTATAAAAAAAAAGCCAACTACGAAGGGAGTTCCTACGTATAGGTACAAATAAGGCTCGACTAAACAATACTGAACCGACTAGGGACAATACAAAACTTCCAATGTACACGAGAACAAAGTACTGTGTGACTAACCAATCATCTTTCAATGTGGGACAACACAAAGCCATCAAAACAACAATTTACTATTCAGAGCAGTCAATTTCTAACAATTCCAAAATAATATCCATCGTTCACTTTAAAAGGAATAAAATAAGGAAGAAGATAAGATTAAGAAAATCCTAAGGGGGATGTGTTGTTACCTCAATCTTTTTAAGCTCAGCCTCTAGACTTGCTTTTTTGCTGTTCTCCCAAGTCCCAATGGAAGATATCTTTTTCTGAGCTCTGGAAATAATTTCAGCGTACATGTAATAAATTGCAAATGAACTTACTTGTATGGCATGCATACATGAATTTTGTAGTCATTGTATGCTCATCTAGCAAGAAGCAAAGATACAAAATAGATTGCAATCTTGACGTTATTCAACAACAACGAACAAACTAAGCCTTAATTTCTAGGTAAATTTGGGGTCGGCTAACAAATTTGAGCATTGTGGTATAGTAGGCACCGAGTCTAAGGAATAAAATCGAAATGTAAGTCATTTTCAAGTCTTGGCACGAGACATTTGGGGTTCTTTTTAGACTGAAGTGAGTTTTTAGCTCATTTACCAAAATATTTCTTAGTCTTCTTTCCTTCGTTGCATCACATAATCATACATCATTGTTCACAGGTCACAACATTTGGTGCAAAAATTTGGAAAATTACTAGCAAATTTCAAGGATAAAAGAAAGAACAGAGCACACTCAAGAATTGAAGGGCATACTTGTTTTCAGCTTTTGATTTCTCACTTTCTTCCCATGCTTTGATTAACGACAACCTTTTCTCAGTCGATAAACGTGCAAGCACTGCATCTGAAGATCATATATGGATAAAGTTAAGTATTTTCCTAATCATTTACGTGTGAAATTTCTCGAAAATGGAACAATAATTTGCAATGTGTTGGTTACCTCTATTGATAGAGCCCTCGGATTTTTTCTCCACAGCTGGTTCTGGTTCTTATATATCACATAACAATAGATTTGAATGAGGTGAATCAATATTATGCCACACAATAACGTATTAAAGTTTCGTTGAGGTCCTACGTGTTAGGCCTTTCATAGAATATGATTTGGGATGTGTCAAAAATTAAGTAGATAAACGAAAAATGCGTGTTTAGCTAGATTAAAAAAATAACAATATAGTTACCTTTCGTATCTCCTAATATGTTAAAAAAAACTTACCCTTTTTCATACTTTCAAGTAAAGCTACTTTTCTTGTACGGTAATTCTTGCTTTGCTATTTCCATGAATAAAAACATACTTTAATTGCAAATAAGTATATTTACTTATAAATAAACTCACTAAGCTTAGCCAAACATATTCTTTTTCTCTCTTTTAATGGAAAATCAATTAGGAACTTTATTTATAAGCTCAGATACCAAAAGTTGCATAAAAAGAGAGCGAGATAATTTGGCTTCCTTTTCTTTATTATGTGTACCCCTTTTAGGGGGACAAACAAATAATAAAATTGGATTTCCTTTAGAAAATTTGATTAGCACAAAGCCAAAGCCATGTTAAAATAAAAAATTCTAGTGAAAAAAACAGATGAATGAGAAGGGTGAATTTGCCTAGAAAAATTCTAGACTTCAAAACCAAGATCAGCAACTCAAAGCACCAAAAAGTATGAACTCAAACAACTATCTGATCCAATTAAAATCCAAAAGAAAAGTCCAATTCAATAGTTTTCAAACGAATCAACATCTTATGATGGGAGACAACGTGTTAATACTAAAATTCTAACCGAAACAATATCGAACTAACCACTCTTCTTAATCAATTTAACCTTTTAAAATTGTATCCAGAGCTCAATTACTAATGTATAGATCCTTAAAACAACGACATACACACAAATTATATATACATATACACACGCACAGAGGGGGAGAAGGTTTAGTATGTTACTTTCAACTATGGCAAGTGCTTTGGAATCATCTGGTTTCTCTTCACATGGAGGAAGGGGTGGCGGGGTTACGGCTTTCGCCTCGGCCACATCCTTAGGAGGTTCCGCCGCCGGAGCTGGTGGAGGCTCTGAACACGCCTCGGGCTCCACTTTCTTGGCTTCCACCTCCGCCATCACTTCAGAAAACTTAGCTATATCTTTTCTTGATTAAATAAATTACCAGATATAAATATTAAGATGATACAAAAAATCTGAAGGAAATTTTTGATGTATATGAAATGTAGCAGATTATATAGCAGAAACTGCGTGTTTTGTGCGTGTGAAGAATGGTGGGGTGGGGTGGGGTGGAAGATTTTAGTAGTTGAAGGAGGGTAACTGTCACCGTGAAATTGAACAGTACTTAGCTGGATGATTTGTACAAGATAATATGCTGGCCCCTTGTGAGTTGGTATATACGCCCACACTTTTATAATAAAAAATAAATAAAATAATTGAACAATAACTTTGGGTGCCACTCATGCTACATTATCCGGGTCTACGTGGCCCCTTCGATTTGGGTAGAATTCTATTTTCCCATTTCTAACTAGGGTAATGTCATTCATTTTCAGTGGGAGAAAATACAATCTAGGTGACCTTAAATAATAGGTTAAATGAAATGTGAAATTAAATGATTTATTTAATTTTACCTATCATTTAACGTCACATTAACGCCATGTAGACTGTGTTTTTATCCACAGTGTGAGTGAATAGCATTACTCAACTAACTATATGTTTAGTTGCGACTTTAGGCATACTTTTAAGTGTAAACACAAATATGTAAAATAAACTGATCTTTCAATTTATGAAGAGGCGTGTCGGGATTGGGTTAGTCCATCCAAAAATGAATCGGCCACGAGGCTTGAATTTCACTCTGCGCCTCGAATATTTGTGTTATTATTTATGTGAAGTCTAGGACTAGATATGTACCACAATAATTAAAGGGACGAATAATGACCATCCACTTGTGATGCGCTAAATCTTCATGATATTGACTTATTTTAATATGTCAAGCTCAAATTATATTTTCTCTATAGCCTCTAGAAATTTATGTAGAGGACTAGAAATGCATTCAATGAGGACACCAATAAAAATTAAAAATTCATACAAGTGATTATTAATAGGAGTTCTTTTGTTATTGGTACTCAATCTATAAATCGATTAGCAACTTGATCCACAATTTTCAAAAATTGAACAAGTTGGTTCTCAATTTTTATTATAGTATCACAATCAGTCCTCCGCTTTTATCCGCCCGAAACCCAAGAAGTTGGCACTTTAATAAAGCTAATTTTTTTCTCAGCTTGAATTATTGTTCAAAAATTTGAAGTGAAATATATATTATTAAGAGGATCGTAATGATTTTTGCCTCTAGAATCTAAAATCTTGTTTGGCAAACAATTTTCCAAGCGAAAATGATTATTTTTTTAGAATGTGTAGTTAAAAAGTGGGAAAAGTCACATGTCACACAGAATGTGTGGTCGAAATTGATTTTGAAAAAATAAATTTATAAATCCTTTTAAAAAATGTGCAATAGAATCTCGGAGGTAGAAGGACATAGTCAAGTCCATGAAGCTCTATAAACGCTTTCATTCAATAAACAATCAAAATAAGCGAGTCATCGAATTAATTTATTATGCAGACAAACAATAGTCAAAACATTGCTGTTCTTTTTCTAAATTTGTTTAAAAAAAAAAAAAAAGAACATAATTATTTGTTTTAAAGGTAAAGAAGGTCGTATACAATGATCACTTTAAAAAACCAAAATGCCATCAAATATGAGTTGTTACATTGGGCATTGACAACTTGTCTTCGCAACTACAATCCAAAAATAATTATAAATTGGATCCCAATGCTTTGTTGGGAAATAAGACCAAAATGGTCCACTTACAAAAGCTATTATAAAGGTTGGACAACTTGAGAACTGTTTTTCCTTTATATAATTATAATTTATAAATACTCATCATTCATCAATTGCTTCGAAGAACCTTAAAAGCAATTGTGGAAATTGAATTAAGACTATATGTCCTTTCACGTCATCTAACACATACACATAACTTATTTCTAATACTTGTCGTAGAATATTAAAAACGCAATTCCAAACGTATCTTTGTTTACTTTACATATATACAACTTATTTTTTCCAACTTTTAAGCAAAATCACCTTTATCCAAAAATAATAATAATAAAAATCTTTACCTTACTCTTGAGTTACTTCTTTTTAACTTGCATCTATAAGTTCTTTTCATTCTTAAACTTACTTTTTAACTTATGACTTCATTTAAGAATAAACTTGTTAAGCTTAGCAAGAAGAGAGAGAGACAATTCAAAGCACACAAATACATTACATACTTAGCGGTTCCAGTTTATTTATAAAATAGAACAAAGCAAAAAGTAACATTGATGCGAGTTTCAAGTACTAAAATTACAGAAGACAGCAATCAAAGCATAGTGGCATACCCCCGACTAATAGCAGATAGTTGCAAATTTATCAAAAATAATGCAAACCCAGCAGCGTCCATGTGTTCTTAAACAGACAACTCAGTTTTGGAAATCAGAATACCATCAGTATCTGCATAAAGCCATTCTCCGTCGCATATTCTAGTGCCAGCTATAGTAACTGGAACGTTCTTTTCTCCGATCCCCCTCTTATTAGCTTTCATTGGATGTGAAGCCAGAGCTCTCACCCCAATGTCACAACCATTTATTTCGTCTACGTCTCTTATACAGCCGTTGACTACTATACCTGCCCATCCATTGTTCTGAGCTTGCACCACAGGATTGCCACCCAATATTGCGCACCTCGAACTACCACCCCCATCGACAACCAGCACTCTTCCATTACCTTTCTCCTCGAGAAATTCACGAACCAAAACATTGTCTTCAAATACTTTCAGAGTAACAACTGGTCCGGAAAAGACTGGGCGCCTTCCATATATCTGGAAAACTGGCTGGAGTGCGCGGAGCTCGCCACTCACGATAAGCTGTGGATTTGCATCACAAACTTCAGCAGTCGTGACAAAGGCCATCCTAGATCCAGAATGTTCAGAGAAATAAGCGTCATAAGAAAAATCCAAACAATCATAGTTTAGCTAGCATGTCATATTTGATGACCAGAATGAAACTATAAACAAGCTGTCAATAAAACATTTTTGTTTAAGGTATGGTGTTAAAAATTATGAGATAGGATCAATTTACATCATGAGCTAGCTAAGGAAGCGCAGATTAAAAATTAGTAAAATAATTATGTAATTTTCATGATACTTCCAGCATCTCATAACTTATAGTTGGAGAAATATTTTTTCAAGGTAACTTTTACTGGATTATCTAATATTATTTCTTAGATCATGTTCACTACTTCACCAAAATAGAGTAAAAGGAGTGCAGTTGTAAAATGATATTCTGGAGTACATTATGAGGTCCATCTTTGCTCTGACTAGCTTGAAACTTGGAGAGCACCATTTGCTGAGCTTACTATCCAATGGCAAAATTCCTGAAACACCTAGTACTTGGATTCTATTTATAACACCCAGGTAATAGAATTCTTATTTATCCATCCACAAGAAGTTGATAGTTGGTACATTTAAACAAAAATAAATAAAATAAAATAACTGAGTAATAAGATTTTTTTTGTCATTGAGCAACTATGTTGTACAATTGGTATTTGTGCCAATTTAGTAATTACGATGGATACTGACATGAAAAACCTAATTTTTCAACCACCCATTCAGTTGCCATTAAGTATGTCAAGCAACAATAACATGAATATAAATTCATATAGAATCAAGTAAAGTTTCATGCAGAAAAGTGTGCCATTTATACAAATAGAAGATAGCAACACAGTGTTAAAATCTTTCATCCTTGTCATTCTACTTTGTATTGAGTGAGTTGACACAACAAACCCACAAAAGATGAAGTAGGCACTGCCTGCTGGCCAAAGATGTTTGTCTGCGACATAAAGTAGTACCTAAATCCGAGTACTAATATACCGCTCGAATAAATCCCACTATGTGATTTTGTAGAGGTACGTTATCTTACAATCTAAATATTTTTCCACTGGATTGTATATATAAAACAATTTGCATCGTATAATCAGTTAATTCATTTAGAAAATTGTATAGTCACTTAGGAGTCTAATTGACAACCAATAAAAGAAGTGTAAAATAAATCACAATTGGCTAATAATACCTTAAATACTGTACTTCATATAAAGCAATAACACATAAATACTCATGCATAATGGTAGAAATAATAGTCCCAACTATGGAAATAGATTGAAGGAGCCAGCGAGCAGTAATCATCTGCTTATTTTCCCTTTGCATCTGCACGTCATCTCTGTAAATAGGGTGTAGAGTTACAGAAACACGTAGGGATAGAATTTAGCCACCTTCACCAACAAATTTATCAAGTGAAAATCCCCTAGAGGTGGCTCCATCAAAACTTGCAAAAATAACTTAGAGAGAACTTTTTCTTCAGGAATACAAATATAAGCATTAGCTGAAGTAAAACTCTAATTTCTGAAAAAAAAACTCTAAGTTTCAGTAAACAGTAAGGGAGTGAAAGTTCAGCAAGCAAATATAGCAAGGATTATACATGGAACATTGACCAATCACCAAGACTTTCGTAATTTTCATTTGACAAGAAATGAACTAGAAAAAAGAAATGCAAAATTCATTAGAATTATTTATGCTTGAATTTGCTTCATTCTGTAAACAAATCAATGCTTAAGGAGTAGATGGTCGAGGAAAGGCAATTGAAAATTTCATTTAGCCATTTGGGAAGGATTTATAAACAATTTAGATAGAAATAAGTGGATAATACTTGTGGGTCTATTGGAATGTGTTATTGAAAATGAAGTTTGATCATTTATAAATGATTTATAAATTCTACCAAACGGAGGCTTAGTGGCATGCTCAGGTGAAAAGATAATTTTCCATCGCAATAAGTTTAGAACAAAAATAATTGGCTACAACTAGACAATTTAGAGCATCTCCAATAGACTCTCTATTTTTAAAGAGCATATTCTATCATTTGGAGAGCATCTATAAATTTAAAGAGTTAAAATTTTGATGTACTCCAACAAACTCTTTATATTTAACACTTAAATTTACTATTCTCAAAAAATATTTATTATTTTTCTTTATCTTTTATTTTAACTAGTTTTTCTATAGATTATTTTATTGCTTTTCTACATTGAAAATTGAAACATTTTGAATGCATTTAATTATAGAGAGTGAGTTTGGCTCTCCAAATTTGGAGAGCCAAACCCACTCTCTAAATTAAAATCTTAATTTAAAGAGTCTATTGGAGCATGATTTTACATGTTGACTCTTTAAAATAGAGAGCATCTCATGTTTAAAGAGTCTGTTGGAGATGCTCTTAGTACTTCTACCATTACTGGTAGACACAGACCTAAGCAATAGTGACAAGTCACAACATTGCCATTCTTTGTCTTATACACAGCAGAGGAGCTTGGAAGTTAGAACACTTTTCTACCAAGGCTTACAAAAATAAATAACAAAAAACCAGAAAAAATGGTAGTTGTGATTATGGTAGCATGAGAAAAGTAGATCTCTTAAGGCCAAAACATCAAAATTCTTCCACAGAAGATTCAGCGGGGGAAAATGCTTTTCCACCAAGATACTATAACCAGGAACTACAAAAATATAATAATCACCATGGATCTATTATTCCCCGAACCCTTTGTCTTCATAAATTTTCTCAAGCTGACCGTTCATTTTCGAGAGAACCTAGTTGTTTAGATCTCCTATTACATCTAGCAATGAAGGAGTAAAATGATTCACGTAGCTTACTGAAATTGACTACGAATGAGGCTTAGTTTGTTATCGCTATTATTGTATTTCATCGGTTCAATTCAACAACAAATTGCGAAAGAAATAGGGATCAGCTGAGGATTTTCAATAACTGATCAAGGGCCACTAGAGTCAAAATAAAACTAAAGCGAAATCCTTCGCTTGCTTGCTTCAATTCAATTTCTATTCATTAACTAGCCTGAATAGTGAGTAAAAAGCCAAAGGGAGGAGCCTCGATTTTGGTCCTGGGTATTTCACCTATTACACTTGATGGGCTACCAGTTTATAAGGCAAGGAGAAAACCATAAACAACCGCATCAAAAATTCAAGAGAAATGTTCTGTCGAAAAAACCTGTTGCTGGAGGAAGATTACCATCAATAAACAGCAATTTGAAAAAAATAAATAAATAATAAGGAGTTGAACTGAGATTAAATCATTCACAACAATCAGATCGAGTGCGATTTCAACATATAAATCCCGTTTTTACACTAATAATCCGATACTACCTTTCAATTTTGTTGATGAAGAAGTTGAGTAGAAAGCACTACAAACAAGATAAATTGGTGCCGAAGGGGTGATGAGTACGTCTCCCTTTTTGCCTCTCCTTTCCTCTAAATTATTGTCAATTTCTAGCGTAATAACGGGGAAGAAAACCTTAGCCACTTCTCACCCTTTTCTCCAACTTAGGGTGATTGCAAATGTGAAAAATGGGTGGAAAGAAAACGTTTTACAGGAAAAAGATTTGTTTAGAAAATATTTTGTAGGGAAAATAATTTCAAGTGTGTTTGATTGGTATAATTTTCCACCCGAAAAATTTTTAAATTTTCTATTCGTTTGGCTTTATTTTACATGAAAATTATCCATCAAAGTAATATTTTTTTCCACAATTGGTTATAAAATTTGTTTCCATTGCGAAAAAGTAAAAAAAAAAAACGAAAAAAAAATTGTTTCCTAAAAAATCATTTTTTTTATCAAAGTTTAATATTCGTTTGGCCTTCGTTTGCATCAAAATTGTCCATAAAAGTGAAATTTTTTTTTACACTTGATCATGAAATTTGTTTCCATTGCCAAAAAAAAAAAAAAAAACAAACAAAAAAAAAATGGCAGTCAGACCCAGAATTAATTTTCCCACCTAAAAGGTGAGAAAATAATTCACCTCACGCAAGGAGTTAGGCGCGTCTAGGGAAAATAAAAGCCAAATTTTTCATGCCAAAATCTGTCCATCAAACACCACAATTCATGAAAAGTTGGAAAATATTTTCCTTTTCCACCCATTTTCCATGCTATCAAACACACCCTTATCGTAATTGGGGAGATTTTGCAAAATGGCCTATGAATAGTAGTTTTTTAAGATTTTTGTTAAAAAGTTAATTTTACCCTTAATGAAATGGGCCATTTATTGCAAAACAAGTCCTTAAACTTTTTATTCTTATTTTTATTCGTCATCACTAGACGTTTCTTCTAAATCTAATTTTTCTTCAAATATTTCTTCAATTATTTCTATTTCTTCAATATCAACTTCTTCACATTCATCTCTAATTTGTTCAAAATCCTTAATTAATATTCTAACTTTCTTTTTTGGGCATTCCGTGCTTATATGTCCTTCTTCATTGCAATTCCAACATTTGCATCGTTTTTTAACTAATGGTTTTTTATTATAAGGTTTATATTTTATTCTAAAATATTTTCTTTTTGGTTTAAAATATTTCTTTTTAAACTTATTATATTTTTTATATTTCTTGGGTCTTATTTTTCTTTTTCTTTTATAATCATAACATCCCCAATTTCCTGATATTTCGGTATCTCTACAACAAATCCTATCTTGTATAAATCCTGATTGTTTATAAATCATTTGATTACTACACATAGTACTTATTTCATCTTTTATAGTTCTTATAATAAATCCTAATGTATATCCTTCTTCATTTCTTCTTAATTGTTTTTCTTTAATTTTATTTTGAAAATAATTATTCCATGGTGGTGGTAATTTTCTAATAAAAATTTCCTTATAATAATTATTATCAGCTCCACTTCCAAACATCATATAATAATATTTACTATATTCACAACAATATTCATTGAGGTAACACATATTACAAATGTGTAAATGTTCCATTCTATTTTTAGCATCTTCTATTTCTTCTAATCTTGTTTTAGTACTTTCATTTACCCAGTCTTCTCCGGCAAATTCTCTATAAATTCTTGTAGCGACTCTATTTATTCCTTCTATTATATTAATTCCAAATCCTGCTTCAATACTATCTTTCCAAATGCCTTTTGTTGTTTCTTCTAATCTTCTATACCAATTAAAAACATTTCCTTTAAATGTTGCTAATAAATATTCAGTTCTATTTTTATTATCTGTATTACTGCGATTATAATTAAAGTGTACTATCATATTAGTACTCCATTCATTTATAGCTCTTCTAAAATCTAATTCACAATCTAAATTTAAATATGAACCTGCAATTTTCATTGGGTTTGATTCTCTTAATACTAGTTTAAATTGGTCATATACATTCTTTCTTTGATAGTTTTAAAATCTTCTTTTATATTAACATATCTTCTAGGGTCTATTTCTGCTTCATATCTAGTTGTGCTAGTTTCTCCATATTTTTCTTGTTTGACTGCTCGTGGTCCTCCCGTTTTTCCGACCATATGATTTTTAGTTATTTCTTCACAAATTTTTAAATCTTCTAAGTTAAATATTAAATTTTCAATATCTTCGTTCATTGTTCTTCTATACTTAATTTTCCTTCTTCTTTTTCTATAAGATTTTCTCCTTACTTTCTAAGATCAATCAATAATCTTTATATATCTTCTTTTAATCCTCCATTAAGTTTTATTAATTCTTCATATTTTTCAATTTTCTTTCTGACTTCTTTAAATTCTTTGGCATAATCTGGTTTAAATGGTTTTTCTTTATTTAGATTTTCTATTATTCTATTTAAAAGATTTTCTATTCTTAAAAAGTTATTTTGTAGTCTTTCTTTCTCTTCTTCGTAGCCTATTTCAATTCTAGTTATTTTTTTATCAATTGTTTTTATATTTTTCTCAATTAAATTAATTTTATCATTCATACTCATATTTTAAGTTTTTTATAAGATGGTTTTTTAATTTCAAATCCTAATTTCTTTAATAGAATATCAAGTTTATAATTAACAATATCTATCTTTTCTTCTAAAGTTGCTATTTTATTAATACTATTTTTCTGTGCAATTTTTGATATTTGATTTTGAATTTCTTCAAGTTTAGCTTCATCAAGTATTTCTAAATTATTAATTTGTTCTTTTATTTTATTAAATTGTTTAGACATATTTTTGCTCAAAATTTCTAATCTTTCTTTAGCTATTTCATCTTTTGGATCTATATTATTTATTTCGTCTATAACTTCTATATCTTTAGATTTTAATTGTCCTAATTGTTGCCATAAAAATGAATTAGTCCAATTTGTAGTCATATTTAACCATTCATCTGTATTTTCCCATGAGCTTAAAGGTTGAAATAGAGTTGTATTCCATGTTTTAGTTTTAACTTCCTATTGGTAATCTAATATTTTCTATTTCTTGTTTATCAAATCTTATTTTTGTTGGTAAACTCATATTAGTTTGGCAAGTTTAAGGAATTAATTATTATACTATTTATCATTTGTCTTATTTCTCTTCTAAATTGTTCTTCGCTTCTTAATTCTCTTGTAATTTCATTCCTTAATAATTCTCTTTTAATTTTATTCCAATTAGAAATTTCTTTTTCTATTTCTCTACGATTATTGTCAGTTATTATCTATTCTTCTAAGATTTTTATTTTATTATCACAAAATTTTCTAGTTATTCCAGGCATATCCTTATTCTATATCGTCAAAACTAAGATCAAAATCATATAATTCAGAAACTTCATTATAACTTATATGATGTTCTATAGTTTCAAAAGTTCTTTCACTATTTTCATTGTCTAACCAGAAAAATATAATTATTTTTATTATTTCTTTAGGCAATCTTTCTTTTAGTCCAACTGATACAATTGTAAGACATTTTTCATAATATCTACTATCTCTTTTTATGAAATTTATTCCTCTAGTATAACTATCATAAGTTTCTGGAATTTCTATCATGTGACTATAATCAATACTATTAGTATATCTAAAATGTACAGTTCTATAATAAAATTCGTAACTTTCCATGATAAAAGTTCTTCAAAGTAAACATTCTTATAAAAATTCTTATATAATAATTTTCATTCAAATTTTCAGACAATAAATTTCCTTGAAGCTTAAAATAAGGGCCTTACCACGCTTCGCCAAATAGCAAGAATATTTATATGTTCCTGGTCACCTTCGTCACAAGAGTTGGCCAAAGTCCAACAGCATCACAGCAAAATGGACAAAAAGACACTCAAAACTCTCAAACAGACTCACTGTGCAGAACAACACTCAAAGCGTAATAGAAGATTTATTTCAAACTCAAAGATTTTATTGATCTGAAGATAGCTTGAAAGCTATTATACAAGGATTTTTACAAAGATTGATACTCCGAATAGTGGTTTCTACTCTCTAATGAGAATGGTTACAAAGATCATTGTTGAAAGTTTGAGATGCTAGTTCAGGATGAGATTTCAGATGGCTAATTTTCGATGCCCCTTTCTAATGAGAGGAGTCTCAATTTATAGAAAGGCTCGCACTTCACCGAGAAACTTCTGGCCAATCAGATTTTTACAACACAAAAGTAAAAAGTACAATAATTTCAAATGTGGTTGAAAATATTCAAGTGCTTGTCGGTTGTCTTTATTCCAGTGTCGGCAATTTCTTTTGATTCCAGCTTGACAGCTGTCTTCTTATCTTCAAAGTTCACATGGTGCTGTCAGTCACGTTTTTCTTGATCGTCCTTTACTTGTGGACGTGTCCCATAAGTCGGCAGGCTTCTTTAATGCATTCTTCACTTCCAGAGAATTGATCGTTCATAATTCCACAGATTTTTTCTTCAAAAATTTTTGATTCTTTATCTCCTCTACAGATAAGGATCCAATTATTGCTCATACCATAGACCATATATCTCTCTCCATAAAAGAACTGCATTGTTGAGCAGACTGATTTTATTCCGAGAGCTCGTCTGTAAATCATCCATTTTCTATTAATAGTGGGTAATTCTTTAAAAATCTGAATCTCCTTGAGTGGATTTCCATTATTTTTTCGAATTGTGATGAGATGATGTTCTCCATACCACTCTGGTTCTTTATATTCAGGACTAATTGTGTAAAATCTCAATTCAATCGGTTGTTTATCGCTGAATTTTTTTAACACAATTAACAAATTCTTTGTCAAACTGTTCAATTTCTTTTAGATCTATCCCTGGGAAGAGTCGATCTAAAAATCCAAATGCTGCCAATTTTCGAACAATATTAGGATCTGCTCCTTGAACTGCACTGATCCTTGGATAAATCGCCGTTGGAAGGATCACAAATATAGAGAACTTCCTTCTCTCGAAATTATATATCCATTACGAAAATTCATAATACTCCTTTTCCATTGGATGTAGATTAGCTACGATGTGATGAGTAGCAATTATTCCCTTTGGTGATTTAAGGTCACCAATCGGTGCTTTTTTATCTTCTTGGAATTCACTCGATAACGTGAGGTCGTTCCAATGGGCCTTTTGATAAAGATGTTTGAGTACTAGACTCAGCGGCTCCTTTTCCACTTGTAAATTTTTCCAACAATTTGTCCATACTGACAGGTAATTGTTGTGGACCCTTTTTTATGACTTTTTCCTCTTGCGAGGTAAGAGAGTCATTTCTCTTAAATTTTGATTCTCCACTCGAGGTGGATGTATTAATCTCCCGAAATGGGATGTGACTAGCCTTTCGGCTGTATTCACCTTTTAAAGGAGGATACTCCTGGCTACAATTTGTAAAAAAGTCTAAACATTCTGATAATTTTTCAACTATTTTTTCCTTGTTATCATTCAATTTTTCAATCTTTTTCCAACTTTCAACAACTTTGCTTGATAAATCACACAAAGTTTGTCGAATATCAAGATGATCTTCTTGAACAGCAAGATAATCTGCATTAAAATCTGTTAAAAGATCTTGTAATTCCTTTGTAAATGCTTCAATCTTTTCCATATTCATGATTCCTACTCAAGAAATCAGCAAATAAATTTTCTTTTCATTTAATATATTCAAATTTAAAATTATAAAAAGATAGTAACACTTGCCATCTGTGTAATCTTCTATGTTGAGGTGAATTTGGTAATTTATTATTTACTAGTCCGTTAAGTTGAGTATTATCAGTTTGAACAATAAATTCCTTGGGTAACAAAAATATTTTAAATTTGTTTATTCCTTTAACAACTGCCAATAATTCTTTTTCATTGGTCGAATAATTTACTTCAGCATTATTAAATGTTCCACTAGTATACCTGCAAATTTCATTTAAATCAGTTTTTAATAAAGCACTCCAATATAAATCAGAAGCATCGGTTTGAACTATTAATTTATCTTTTTCATCAGGAAGTCTAAGTTTAGGTAAATTTTTACAATTTTTTTTAAAAATTTTTAACACAAAGAGTATGTTCTTCATTCCAACCTAATTTATTTGATTTTCTTAATAGTTTCTGAAATTTATTTCTTTTTTCTGCAAGTTTTTCTATGAATCCTTCAGCATAATTAAGACAACCTAAAAACTTTTGAATTTGTTGCTTATTTTCTAATTTATCAGGAAATAAAATTATTTTTTCTGAAATATGAGGTTGCAATTTTATTCCATCACTATTTATTATCATTCCTAAAAATTCAATTTCATATTTTGCTACTTCTGCTTTTTTCTGACTAAGTATTATACCTTATTTTGAGTAAAGTGTAGCAAAAATTCTAAGATGTTTAAGATGATCTTCATACGTTTCTGAGCAAACCAGTATATCATCAACATAAACAATAAGAAAATTATAGGTTTTAAAAACTTCATCCATTCTTCTTTGATAAATTTGTGGTGCATTTTTTAATCCAAATGACATAACTATCCATTCATAATGTCCTTGAGGGGTACTAATTGCTGTTGATGGTATACTATTTTCTTCTAATTTTATTTGCCAAAATCCAGATTTACAATCAAATTTAGAATAATATTTTTTATTTTTTGCAATATTTATTAATACTTCTTTATTTGGTAGATAATATCCATCAAATTTAGTGTTTTTATTAAGTTCTTTATAGTTTACTATCATCCTAGGTTTTCCTCTTTTTATCTCTGAATTGTTTCTAACCATAAAAGTTGGGCTACTATGAGGGCTATTACTTCTCCTTATAAGTTTTTGATTAAGAAGTTTTTGAATTTGTACTTGAAATTCTTCTTTATCTTCTTGATTATAGATCATAGGTTTGACTCTAATAATGATTGTTAGTTCTAATAATTCTATTTTAGCTGTTGTTTTTTATTTTTCCCATTTTTCAAGTGGGTTTTCATAATAATTTTTAGCTAAAAGATCTTTTATTTGATCAAGAGTAATTGTTTTGATTGAATAATTGAGTAATTTTGGTATAAATTCTATTTTTTCACCACGCTGAAATTTTGAACTACGAATGGTTTAAATTCTCTAGCAATTTTTAGTAAATGTCCACATGGTGTTTTTAATTGAATAGTATAAATATTTTGATTATATTGACTAAACTGTTGTAGAAAGTCATTTCCTAGAATGATACACAATCATTAATATTATATTGGTAAACATTTCTTATGGTTACTATTTTAGATCTTATTATAACTTCTATATTTCCATTTTTATATTTTAAAGATTCTCTTACTCCCGTTATTCCTTGTAAAGTTAATTATTGTTTATTTTCAATCCACTTTGGTAATAAAAATTCTTTAAAGACAGTTATCTCAGCTCCTGTATCAATTAGAGCACAAGTAGTTATTTTTGATTCAAATACAGTTATTTGTATATATACACTTATTGGAAATTTTATTTCTCTACTCATTTTCCTTTCGGGCAATATGTAGTTATTCCTTGATGTATAATAAGAATTCCTTCCTTGTCTATTTTATAATTATCAAGACTATTTAAAAATGAATTTCCTAATAATATTGGATATTCATCAAAATTCATATTATTATCAATATAACATTCTATGCTTAATAATAAATTTCCTAATTTCATTTGTACTTGTCCTATGATATCACAAGAGTTTATTTTTCCTTCAAAATCTCTATAACTATAAGGTTCAACTTTTTTCTTTTTAATTCCTTCATCAATAAGAGAGCAAATATGATTCTGACTTGCTCCAGTATCAATAAGTATTTTAATTTCATTTATCAATTTATTTCCATTAAAAAACTTTCCTTTGATTCCATAAACACTATTATTTTTATTTTGTATTATTTTTGAAATACTATGTCTTACTGTATCATTTCCAATAATTATTTTATTTTCTTTATATGTTATTTGTTTTGGTATTATAGGTTGATCAATACTTATAGCATCATCATGTCCTATCTCAAAATTTTCTATTTCTTCTATGTCTTGTTCTCTAGGTAAGATTGCTTTTCCTATATCCCTAAATTCTTCGTCAATTTCTATAAAAGGCTTTTCTTTATATATATTTCCATAATTACTATTTGTATAACAATACAATCCTTGATATAATATAATAAAGACTTTATTATCATCTTTTAATATTTTATTAATCATCTTAAAATGTAGATTAAGACAATCATCTAAATTTTTATCATTTATATGCACACAATATCTTGGATAACAAGTAAATTTTAATTTTTTATAGGCTAAGTTTCCTTTTACTATTCCTAAATTTTCATTTTCTGCAGTTATACATCTTTCATCTTGTAGATTAAGTATTATAGGACTATTAATTCCTTCTTTAAAACATGATTTTATTATTATTTGTATTCCAGCAAGGTAAACATAAGATATTTTATCTCGTTTTTCTTGTTTTAATTTTCCTAGGAATTCATTAATATTTCTTTTTGTTATAAGATTTAATTTTATTTTTCCTTGTGTATGTTTAATGTCTATTTCATGATATTCATTAATGACTAACTTTTTTCTTCTAAAAGCTGATCCTAAAATATTAAATAATTTATTTTCTCCTGGTGGTTTTAGACTTAATTATGCTCTATTAATTTTTCTAAATTTTTCCCAATTAAATTTTCCTTTTAAGGCATATCCCTCTATTCCTTCGTATACTTCAGTTTCTATATTTTCTGAATTTTCAATTTCCATGATCTTTAAGTTTCTAATTCTTCAATTCTCCTAATTTCATTATTAAGAACTCTTTGAATTCTTTTTAAAGTTTTTATTTCTATAAGAATAGGTATTTTAACAAGATATCCTATATTTTCATCTAAAACTTCATCAAAATCTATTAAAAGAAAAGTAATTTTCTTTTCAATTTTTTTTCTTTATTTTAAGACTATCAGAGTCTTTTATTTTTTCAATTAAATTTCTTGATTTATTAACAAGATGTTGAATATAACTATCAGTATCTAAATATTCAGTAGAGTTGTTAACGTACCATCCTATGCAAATTTTTTTATTATCTTCCATTCTTTAATGTCTTTAATTTCTCAAGATATATGGCTCTGATACCATTTAAAATTTATTTGAGTTTCCTAAAATGCAAAAATTCAAAAATAAAATTATTAATCAATATTAAATTTTTCGGCTCAAGATAGGTGGAAAGAGTTGATGGTGAAAAAAAGTTAATTTTTATTGCAAGGGGCAAACAATTTTGTCGAATCCAAAATTAGAATTAAAGTTTTGAGAACTAAAATGACTTATTTTGAAACCTTTTATATTAAGGGCATTTTAGGTAGTTTATATGGTTGAATAGTGAAATGGGTTAGTTTGGGGTTAGTTTGGAATTATGGCCTTGAATTTGGGTCGTTTACATGTATTTCCCTCGTAATTGGGCTTTACAAGATTTTTTCCATTCTAAACAATTTTTCCAGATTGGCCTCCATCCAGTAAGTTTTACAATATTAATTCACAATTCACTCGCACCAACCTTGTCAATCATTATTGTCAAATGATGGGAGAGATGAGTTTTGCTACACAAACATAATGCTTGACCTAGGAAATGACACAACACACACACAGGGGAGGTTGTTATTATTTAATTCAAGTCGGACTCACATGCAACATGAGAGGTCCGACAATCCCTATGTCAAGCATTATGTTCATTTAACTTAATTCTTGTACAGATAGCATAATTAATAAATTTAAATATTAACTTTTACATTTGACAAATTAGGTGAACAATAAAATATTCTTAAATTTGATGTTTAGGAATTTAATTAATTCATAAATTTCAGAATTCCCCTCTTTTTTTTTCAAGACTTCTGAAATTGTTCCCAAAATTATGGTAATTTAAACGATATATTCTCTCTCTTTTTATTGCGATATAGAGGTGGTGAAACGTTCACTTTATTCACTATAAAAAATCATTATCTTTTCATTTACTCGATCGGAGAGCCACATATTCATCTTTGTCATACTTCTTGATTATATATTTATTCAATTATTAAATATATGATAAATGTATGAATATTCTTAACATAAGCACATCTTAGTTTTTATTGAATAATTAATTGGCAAAATATTTTTTTTAATTCAAAAAGTAATAATTTATTATGAAAATCTACAAATAGCAAACAAAAGAAAGGAGGACATAGTGTTTTTCAAAATACGACATACAATAAGTTCATTAACAATATGAAAAAGCAAAAGAAGCCAGTTCATCGACTGTTTTATTCATACTACGGGGAACATAAAGGCAAGAGTGTCACAACTTGCCGAAACATCAAAGAAGACACCAGCGTTGGGAGCAAGAATGCCAACATTTTATAAATTTTAAATCAGTAGCTAGTAGGAGAGAATCACACTCGACAAAGCTTGAAAGGAGAGAAATCTTGACGATAATTTTGTTTTTATAATATGTGGAAATCAAAATTGCAGTAAATAAAGTTGTTCTTTGTTGCTCGAAGCTTTGTTAGCACTGATGCTTCTATTTGTAAATAAATTTGATCTAAATTTGAAAAAGTCATACAGTAATTTTTATTTCTTTAGACTTTTCCAAATTGTCAGTTTGGAAGCTCCCCAGTTTTTTGTAAAAACTAAAAAGTACATTTATTGATAACTTATGGGAAAGAGATAAATTTGGATTAATATGGTTAATTTAACTGCAGAAGAAAAAATATACTATTTTTTTTTTTTTTTTTGTCTTTGTAGCCTTGCAGCTCCACGAAGCTTGAATTGAATAAATTTATGATAAACATTGTAAAAATTAATTTTGAGAACAAAAAGTCAAAATATGTTCCCGTTGATTAATTTTTCAAATTGGTCTAGCCATGTAAATGAGTCGAGCCAAGCCGAGTTGAACTGGCTCACAAACCAAGACTCGCGGCTCATGCATGACTTGTGCGAAAAACGGCTTAGGCTTTTTTGGCTCTAGTCAAGCCAAGCCAAGCCAAGCCAAAGCTCAAATGAAAAATCGAAGCTTGACTCAGGTCTCATCGAGTCCGAGTTGGCTCGATTTTTTTTCATGAAATTCTAAATTCTTTTCAATAATGTAAATGTTGTGCAATTTATACTAATTATAGATTTTAAAAAGTTACAATCCTTCTCCGTTTTCGGGCAAAAAATGGCCATAGAATTACGAGCCAAAAATGGCCTGTCACACAACCCCGCCCTGGTGTGGCTTGTCGAGCCATGCAGGCCATCTCAGGCTCGAGCCGTTGCTTGAAAATGAAGCTCGATCTAAGCCTTGGCTCGATGGACTTAAGCCATGAGCTGAGCCTGCCCGAGCTTTTTTCAGGCTGAGCCGCGGGCAACCAGCAAGCTGGATTGATATCCCTAAATTGGTCAAAATGGCTAATATGAAAATATAGGTGTCTGGTTTGAGCCCCATGTTTTAATTAAATTTTGTAAGAAATGATTTTTTATGAAAATTTTTTGGGCTTATGTATAAAATTGTTAATTTTTTTAGAGAATGTGTAATTCAAAAAAGAAATTAGAAGAATTGGGATCAAACAACCGCTAAACATTGTAAGAATTGAACCCAATCAGCTCCACGTGAAAAATATATAGTAATTCGGTTTTGTTATACGTAAAAATCGAAAAATTAAAACAACATGTTACATAACCAGTAAAGTTGTCATGTTACTGTTACTTAGTATAAATTAAGCAACATTGCTTATGACTCGAGATTTTTTTTCTCTCATCACATATACACCCCATTGATAAATGCATATTGTGATGTGATGTTAAGAGAATAATAGTTAAGAATAATGTTATTTATCATTATAATGATGAAACATCGATTATGTGACAATTCATGTGGAATAATGTGATTGAACAGTAGAGAGATGGGGGAGGAGAGAAAAATACGAGGAATAATGTGTTGCTACATTATCGATATTCTATCATCATGATAATAAATAGCATTACTGGAATAGTTAATTTGTATGGACATTAAGCTCATGTTTAGTTCAACTAAAAATTTGAAAAAAAATTGAAGTAAAAGTTAATAATTATGGTCCGTTTGATTGTAAGAGTGGAATTTGGGTGGAAAGAAAATGAATTATAGGGAATTGAATTGCCTAAAATTGTTTTTCTGGGAATTGTCAATTAATTGTGTTTGATTGGTATAATTTTCCACCTGGAAAATGTTGAAATTTTGGATCTTTTGGTATTCGTTTGATTTTGTTTTCCATGAAAATTGTCCATTACAAGAATTTTTTTTTTGTACAATTGTCCATAGAATTTGTTTTCATTGTTAAAAAAAAAAAAAAAAATGCTGGAAACCATTTTCCCACCAAAGTGGTGGGAAAACCAATTCAACAAAAACTTGGAAAAATGGGTCATGTCACGTGGGGGTGGGTGGAAATTTTGGCTATCAAATATGGTAAAAGTGGAAAATGGAATTTTCCATGGAAAAAGGTCTATCAAACAGGCTCTTAAATTTTATCCACACGTTTCATCAACTTTTATCAAAATTTACCAAATATCTAATTTTTTTTTTTTTAATAAACCAAACGAGAGCTAATTATGAACCAATAAGTCTCGACAATTCATCACCCTTATTTTCTCCCTCAAAATTCTCCTATTCTCCATATATTTCTCTTATTTTAAAACAGCCTAACTTCACCTCTCTTTTGGATCCATCCTCCTTGTTATGCCATCTCTCTTTCTCCTTCCATTTTCTTATTGTTTTGAAGCTCTTTCTACTCTTCATTAGAAGACAACATGGTACCTTGTCTTCTTCTCTCTTTGCTTGTCGTGTTTTCATATTCGTTCATTACGTTCTCAGAAATTTATGATTCACAACTTGTATTATAATGATAATGGTTTTTAAATCAATTTTTTCATAGTTATATTCTTAAATAGTTGATGCATTCTAAAAAAAGTATGATTCACAACACTTAGATATTTCTGCTTATGATGATAATGAATTGTTTATATACTGCATTTGTCATATGTAAACATTTGTTGTGTTCTTAGATAAACATGATTCAAAACACATATTTTTTTGTTTTTGATGATAAAGAATTCAGTCATGCTATATACACATTAACTTTTACATTTGACATGATATTCATCATATTAATTGATTTTTATAATATCCTTTCACATCACTTGTCAAATTTTTGACACAGGATGGATGTCAACTAGAATGTACAAGTTGCTCAATTCTAAAGAAATTTGTTGTTTTCTTACAAGAATATGATTGACAAGACGCATTTAAGTTTTGTTCTTGATGATAATGAATTGTACATCATATATAATTCGTCATGCATAAAAATTTCTTGTGAAATTAATTTTATTTTGTGGGGTCGATCATATTTCAACGAAAATTATACAAAATTATATAATTTTAACATTCTAGAATGATTGGTAAAGTTGGGTTTAGTTCTTTATGTACTAGAAATGGTAATTATTCAAATTACAGATAGATTTCATTTTTTTGGTAGTCAAATTCAGCATCTGGAATGGCAGTCCAGGATGAGTGCAAACTGAAATTTCTGGAATTAAAAGCAAAAAGAAACTACCGTTACATAGTATTCAAGATTGAGAATCAACAAGTTGTTGTGGAGAAACTTGGGAATCCTCAAGACAGTTACGATGATTTCAGTGCCTCTCTGCCTGCAAATGAATGTCGTTATGCAGTATATGATTTCGACTTTACTACTAATGAAAACTGCCAGAAAAGCAAAATTTACTTCGTTGCTTGGTATGCTACTCATATTGCTATTTTTGATTGATATTGTTTAGTTTTGTCCACTCTTACATCGACACATTTGGTATGTTAGACGGATCAAGATTTTACATAATTATAAAAGAGATGCACATAACTGTGTTAATAAATAAATTTAATTAAATACCGAAGCAATAACCAAGATATAATGTTTGGGCTACTTCTTTTAACAATGTTGAACTTTTAAAATGAAACTTCAAGTCTTCATAAATTTTTTGTTTGTTGTCGTGTCTAGTATAATGTAAACTTAAGTCATGTGTTTGTAAGTTAAGATGGACTCGTGAAGACATGTTTGATATTCTAGAGTCAAATATCTTATTCAATTCTATCTAGTTTAATATACTTATGGTAAGCAAAATTAAAGAAGAGTAACGCGTGAAATGTTTGTATGTTATCTTATCCAATTTGCGGAGTAAGCATGTTTGAGAGTTTTTTATAAACTATTTAAATTATAATGAGTGGCTGATAAGATGATATTATTTGTGGTACCACGAAATATGTAGATTAAAATTGATTTGACCGTTTATAAACAAATTATAAAAAGCAGCCAAAATAAGTTATTATCTATTTAAGGTAAATTTACACTATACATAAAACACATAAACATCTTACACATACATCTTCTTTAATCTTATCCAATCCTAAACAATATTTCACTTGTGTCTATATAGCACGATATAGATAGCAAATGCATGTAAATAAATTCACATGAATTTTGGGATGACTTGGGAATGGTATGTTTCGTATGAGAATTGAATACGTTTGAATATTGTTATAAAAGTATATACATTAGATTCTTGTTCATTACATCAAACATGCTCCTTTTATTTTCTTAACCTAATCACTAAATGGAAATATGAAATTTCAGGTCGCCAGATACCTCTAAAGTGAGAATGAAAATGGTGTATGCAAGCTCAAAGGATAGATTTAAGAGGGAATTGGATGGAATTCAAGTTGAACTGCAAGCAACTGATCCTAGTGAAATGAGCCTTGATATTATAAAAGCACGTGCACTCTGAGAGTGTGTTTGTCTTTTCTGAAATGCTACAAACGTACTTAAAAACTCGCTTCTTTGATAGTAAGAAGGGTCTTACCCACAAAAGAACACCAACATTTTAGCCAAGTTTGACGAACATGCTCAGAATATCCTAGTTCTTTTCATTCTTAAGCCTTCTCTAATTTTAAATATTCTGGCTTGTATTTTTCCCTTTTTGATTCCAAGGATTGATAATGAAATTCTTGCTGTAATTTACACTAGGTCATTCTATAATTTTTCATAATTAACAATGGTCTTGTACTTCCATTTGATTATGGAAATTTTGCAAACTTATTCTTCCTAATTATGGGCACATTACATGCACGAATTTGTAAGCTTAAATGTGTTAAAAGAAAAAAAGTAACCATAAATTTGTATTTTATTTCTTTTATTTTCTTATTCATACTTCAAGTTAGTTGTGCGAATAATGTGATGCGTTATCTCCATTAACATTTTGAAAAAAATAAAAAAGACAAAACAAAAGATCCAAAAAAATAAAGTTTTGATGCACTCTCTCTCTTTTACCTATGAACGTAATACCACAAATGAAAATAACCAAGATACAAGGTTTCGATCCCTATCTACATTTTTGAACTAAGTAGCTTTTATGCACCATCTCTTAACAACCTTTTTGAAATAACTATAAAGATTTGTTGAAGTTTCAACCTCTTTCTTGCCTAAAAACTTTCGTGTTTTGGTTTTCGATTGGTTCATAAGTTCTAGGGAAAATTGCAGCAGCGATTCCAAACATTTCATTAAGTAACATATTTTTTCAAAACCTTTCCTTTGTGCCACCCACGGTACCGAACCTTTCAAAATGTCGCAGCTAGAGTCCAAGTAGATGAAAACTGTTAGTTTGACCGTTAGTTGACCAAAAATAAAAAGTTTGACCGGATGTTGACTAATGTTATAAGGGTAAAAATGTAATTTTATATTTTACATATAAAATAACTAAAACAAAAGAATTAAGTCAAAAAACCAAAAAGGAGAAAAATAAGAAAACACTATTCATTGTCTTCCTACACCCCCACACCCCACCCACCCCAAAACCAAAAATAAAAAACCACTACTTTCGCCGTTCCCCCGCCACACCTCCACCTCCACCTCCACCTCCTCCGAGTTCCCCCTTCGAGTTCCTCCTCCACAATAATCTTTGTCACATTACCAGGTCATTGCGCAGAGGCGTTGTTGGAAATTCGATGACCAAGTGTTCGTCGACTACGAGGAGGATCTGATGATGGTAACGACGGACGGTGAGGAGTTGAGGATGTGTATAGGCGATTAGAGAGGAGTGAATAGTATAAGCTTGAAGAAATCGACTAAAATCTAGGATTTGGTTTTTTAATAAAATTAAGGGAAAAGTGCAGCAGCGTTGGAGGTGGGTGTGTGGGAGGAAACAGCGGAGGTGGTGGTTTATGATTTTTGGTTTTGGGATGGGTGGGGTGAACAGTGTTTTCTTCTTTTTCTTCTTCGACTTAATTCTTTTGTTTTAGGTTTTTTATATGTAAAATATAAAATTACTTTTTTACCCTTTTAAAATTAGTCAACATTTGGTTGAACTTTTAATTTTTGGTCAACTAACGGTTTTCATCCACTTGAACTCCAGTTGTGACATTTTAAAAGGTTTGGTATCGTGTGTGACACAAATGAAAAGTTTGGACAAAATCTGCTACTTAATGAAATGTTTGGTACCGCTGCTGCAATTTTCCCTAAGTTCTATGCAAAATCGTAAAGGGAACATAAGCCCCTTTTTGGTTATCACTGGCTTCATTGTTTGTGGGTCTGAGTTTCATTGATAGGAAGAGTCTCGACAGCCAATGCATATATTTGGTTTGCTGGACATCGGAGGCCGAGATGCAAGTGTTTGGTGACAGTTGAGCAAGCAATGAGGTCCTTCACTCCTTTTGTGATTGACGTAGAGTCAAGATGGACTAATTATTTCAATATGTAACAAGAATGTGCGATTAAAAATTAAGAAAATTTTTATATCTACGTACAAAGTTATTTTATTGAGAGAGCATGAGATTGAAAATGAGGTGAAAAATGAGTTTTAAAGAAACTGTATCGAACATGGTCTAAATAAGAAAAAATAAAATCTTATTCATGATAGTGCACAGTTTCATCATCGAATACGTGCAGACGACATATTTACAAATCACATGAAAGAGGGAGAGAAAAAAAGGTGTCATATTCTTTGATGGGGAAAATGTTTATATTCTTCCCATCACCTTAGCTGTTAGATTGCAATTCTTTCCTGCATTAAACATTTCCATGATTTTCACACCAGTGCTATGTCTGAACATACTCGCTTGTTTAGCTAAACTTAAAAGTAAGACAAATTAATTTTTGAGTAATATTTCATTTCCGCACGGTCTTTAGATAAGTTATTCTTTTTTATTTCTACCCTACTCTTAAAAGTGACAATCCTTGGATCACTATTCATTTCTGTCACAGTAGTTTTCACATTTATCCTGCTTTCATCTGGTTTTGCTACAGTCCTTCCTGAGGAGTGCTATATACGTACAGCCCTTAAAAGAGGGAACCCAAGGTTTACTGTACAGCCCTTAAAAGAGGGAACCCAAGGTTTACTATTCATTCTTGTCACACTCCTTTTCACACCTGTCCTCCTTTGAACTGGATTTGCTACAGTAACTTTTTCCCTTTTTTCATTCCCGTCACATTACTTTTCACATTGAAACCGGTTTTGTCATGTTCATCCAAATAGCCGACTTCACCTGACATATAAAAAAAAAAAAAAAAATTTGCCGCCGTATTTTCTGTTGATATTTTATAACCGACTACTATATTATTTTATATATATTTTTCCCCTTAAAAGAGGGAACCCAACGTTTACTATTCATTCTTGTCACACTCCTTTTCACACATGTCCTCTTTTGAACCGGGGATTTGCCTAGGTAACTTTTTTCCTTTTTTCATTCCCGTCACATTACTTTTCACATTGAAACCGGTTTTGTCATGTTCATCCAAATAGCCGACTTCACCTGACATATAAAAAAAAAAAAAAAATTTGCCGCCGTATTTTCTGTTGATATTTTATAACCGACTACTATATTATTTTATATATATATTTCCCCTTAAAAGAGGGAACCCAACGTTTACTATTCATTCTTGTCACACTCCTTTTCACACATGTCCTCTTTTGAACTGGATTTGCTACAGTAACTTTTTTCCTTTTTTCATTCCCGTCACATTACTTTTCACATTGAAACCGGTTTTGTCATGTTCATCCAAATAGCCGACTTCACCTGACATATAAAAAAAAAAAAAAATTTGCCGCCGTATTTTCTGTTGATATTTTATAACCGACTACTATATTATTTTAGTCAATAAAAAACACACAAAATCCAAAAAAAAAAAAATTTGCCGACTTTGCTGCCGTATTTTCTGTTGATATTTTATAACCGACTACTATATTATTAGTCAATAAAAAACACACAAAATCCAAAAAAAAAAAAAATTTGCCGACTTACATTATCTACCCTATATATACATGCATGCAAATGAATTTTCTACACAGTTTCCCATTTCTCAAAGACTTAACAAAAAAAAAAAAATTCTTGATTACGCTGTGAGGTGGCAAAATATTCTCTTTGAAGGTAGATCTCTATTTGTTATATTTTTGCTTTTTCATTCCAATATATTTTTTTTTTTTTGCAACTTTATGTTTTTTCGTTTTTGTTTAGGTTTATGTTCATCGTCTTTCTGTAAGTATATTTTGCTTTTACTATTTTTGTATGTTACGTTAAATTGCATGTTTCAGTAAATCTAATTCACAACACATGTTTCAATAATTTTCTGTCGGGAGCATTAAAATTTAGTTGGGATTTAATTGTTTAACCTTGTTAGAATTTGTTTAGTGTTCTGTTTTGATGTATAACTTTAGGGTTTATCCAATTGCTAAAAACAAGGTTAAATGCATGGAATTGCTTCTCTGTGTTTATTTGTTTTTTCAAAAAAAAATTCACTTTCATTTAGAATTTTAAATGAATAAAATTATTTCAATACGAGTTTTTGGATGATTTTGATATTTTATTGAGGTGGAAAAAAATACTTCATTTTTAAGTTGAAAATTTAGCTTTATTTGATAAAATATTTAATTATTCTTTACTTGTCGATAGTAGCATATAAAAAATGTTTATAATTTGCTTTAGATTTCATTTCATCTATATTTGAGTCAACGACTTCAATATTTATTACTATTGTATTTAATTTTACAATTTCGTTATTTGACTTTAAATTCATGTGTTTTATAAATTTTTTTTTACAACTTATTAAAAATGAACCTTAATAAAATATAAAAATCATCCAAAAACTCATATTGAAATATTTTTTTCATTTCAAATTCTTTTTAAATATTTTCTCATGCGCGCACGAATTTTTTCTTTTTTAATAAATTCTAAAAAACATTACATAATATTCATAATTCACCTACTAAAGTTACAACTACAATACATTAAATTTCCTAAATTTTCAACAAAGTTTTTATTACAATTTTAATTTTAATTTGTCCTATTGAAAGAGTTAAATTTTATTTTGAGCAAGGGAGTGAATTTTTTTTTTTTAATGTGTGGCCATGAAAAATATTATTTGTTTAGGTACGATTTTTTTTTTCCATATATTTTGTATAGTTAAATTTGTAGTTATCCTTTATATTTTTTTTCCCTAAAGTTTTTATTATAGTATTTATTATTTATAATTATTTTTAACAAATTGTGTAATCTATAATTTGTATTTACTGTTCTATCAATATTGAATTTGTTTCCAATTTTTTTAGGTTGTAAGATATCATTCTTAATTTTTATTGCGGAATATTATTCCTTCATTTTTGTCACATTGGTTTTCACATTGATCTGGTTCGAAACCGGTTCCATACTGTTCAAAAAAATTGGCCGACTTCATCTGTAAAAAAAAAATACAATTGTGTTCCATGATTAAGATTTTCGTAAGTAGTTAGGTATAGTTAATTTTGTTTTTTGTATATTTAGGATGCAAATATCATTATGTTGATCTATATATCTTGAAAATATTTATTTTACTCCATTATGTTCTTCAGCTTGTACGACTAAATTCCTTTCGCTTTGGTATTGCAGCATCAGAACATAAACTTTTACTGTAAGTATTTATACGTAGAAGTTATTTTCGTTCATATTATTATTACTTTTGCATGTTTAGTATTTAGTATTTCTTTAAGTAAATATAATTCTGTTCCATGTTTAATATTTTTGTAAGTAGTTAAGTATAGTTAATTTTGTTTGTGTAGATTTAATATTTCTCTATATTTCACAATAAATTCTGAAGCATATTAGGTTAACTTAATAAATTTGTCAACATATCATTTTAGTATTATCAGTATTACTGGGTTGTCAACATTAAATTTTTACTACTTAAATTACCAACAATTAACAATACTTAAAATTGTTGAAAAATTGAGTAGGAAAGAAAATAAAAAAGAAGAAATATAAAAAAAAAAAATTAGATTGGAAGTCCCCGTGCACGCACGGGGAGAGTCTATCTCCCCGTGCGCGCACGGGGAGTTCCGATCTCCCCGTGCACGCACGGGGAGATATGAAGTCCCCGTGCGCGCACGGGGAGAACGCGCACGGGGACAGCCAAATTTTTTTTTAAAATATTTTTTTACTTTTTTTTTTCCTTCTTTTTTTAAGCTATAAAAATTCTATTGATTTACATTTTACAAAAACTATAAATGTAATTTCACTTATTACAAATTTAGATCAAAAATATTAGAAAATATTTCATTTCATACATATATGAAATCTAAATTTCGGGGCGTTGCCCCCCCCATGCGAGGGCGCCGCCTCGACCCCCGCGACCTGATCGGTCAGGTCGATTCCCGTTGGGGGCGTTGGCCCCAAACCCCGACGAGGGGCGCTGCTCCCTCGACCCCCGACTCCGACCGGGCGGGTCGATCCTCGCGGGGGCGTTGCCCCCTGTCCCTGACGCAGGGCGCCGCCCTCGACCCCGAACCCCCTCGCACTTCTAAATTTGGTAAAAAAAATATGTGACTTTCTTCAATTTACTTCATATACACTTCGATTTTTTATTTTTATTATGATTTTCTTTATTTATTGTATTCTTAGTCATTCATGATTTTGTCAATATTAAATTTATTTCCAATTTTTTAAGTTACAAAAAAACCATTCTCAAAGTAAACATATTAAAATTTTCAACATCGATTGAATTGTGCTATCTTCAGGTATAATATTTTTTTTATTCTTTTCTAGATTTCGTAGAGTTTAATATGTAATTAATCTTTGTATTTTTTTCCTTAAAGTTCCTATTATATTATTGTGGACTCTAATTCGTATTTATTGTTCTTCTGTATATAATGTCTAATTGTATTTTTCGATAGTTATAATTGACTACAGTAATACACTATACCTTCATTAATTTTTGTAATAAATTGTTATTTGTTTAACTTTCTTTATGCATACTACTTTTCTTTCATTTTGAAATATATTTTTAGTCATTTTTCACAAATTTCGATATTTCAACCTTTACTTTTGCTGTATATATGTTTTAACACATGTAAGATTATTTCTTTCAGAAGCTTTTACTTTCTACAGTTACATTTGAGAATTTAAATTAATGCATTTTATAAATATTATACTAGAGTTTTATGACTTTCACCCATCATTTTTAAATCACGTTATGCTAAAGTTGGTATTAGTATTATTTGTTTGACTACTAAAATATTTTTTATTTTATTCAGATCGGTAGCATATTTATTGTCCTGATGAATTCTCTGGGAACTGGTAATGAGGAGCCTGAGTTTATTAATCTTGAAAGTATTTCCGAAGGCACGAGTAAATCATATAATGCTTTCATACGTCAACAACAAAATCGAAGACAAGCAGATAGGAGGAATCGAGTTCAAACCGTAAGTGTTGATCATCGTAAAAGGATAAATGATCCTATGTTATCTCAAAATAATAATTCTGGCGTTGCTTATGTGCATGAATCTTATTCTGAGGGTTCTACTTCGAATGAAGAATCGACTAATATTTTTGATTATGAATTATGTGAAAGTTTTAACCTTTTGAACATACTCAACCGCTTTGCATATGTGTTACCAACATGCACCTATTGTAAGTATTGTGGTGCGAAAAAATTTCATAGAGAAACAAAAGGTTTTTGTTGCTGTGATGGAAAAGTTAAACTTTTCATGCCTGATTCAC
Source organism: Fraxinus americana (assembly GCA_035079005.1). Classification (NCBI taxonomy): domain Eukaryota; kingdom Viridiplantae; phylum Streptophyta; class Magnoliopsida; order Lamiales; family Oleaceae; genus Fraxinus; species Fraxinus americana. The sequence continues at coordinate 32,922,666 of CM068710.1, read as the reverse complement.
CAAATGAATTGTATGATTTATTTATTTCTAAAGAACCTACATGTATGGAATTCAAAAAACTTTCACGCGGATATAATAACCACTTTGCATTCACTTCATTTGGTGTAAAGTACGACAAGGAACTCTTTAAATCATACCGAGGTATTTACACATTCAGAGTTCAAGGACAGATATATCATTATGTAAATCAACTTATGCCACAAAATAATATGCCACATTATATGCAACTATATTTTTATGATACAGATAATGAAATTCAAAATCGTATAAAAATTTCTGAAAATTTAGTAGAACTTACTTTAACTCTTCTAATTGAAATCTCAAAAGGAAATCCATATAGTAAATTTTTCAGTGTCTTTAAGTAATATAACGAATTTGCACGACCATCGAATACAAATAAAATGTCACCACGACTCGATCAAAGAGTTTTCAATACTCCTTCAAATTGCGTCTCAAGTAGTCGTCAGACGGGTTGATGATGATGAAAATGCAAATAATCATGTTCGTGATATTACTATATATGGTCATTCTCGGGTGATTCGCATAAGGTTCATTATTATTATGGTTGTTATGATCCTTACAATATCATTTGCGCTTCCCATTTGGTGAATCGGATTTGGCATGAAGGCATTCAAAGATATAAACACACATCTTCTCAACCCGAGAATTTGGCCGACCATGTTGTCTTGTTCCTAAAATAATAAATTCTGCAGTTCAAATGATTGAAAAAGAAGATGAAGGTTTACTTATATACTTTGTCATATATTTTCTAATTTTAAAAATATCGATGTTTTAGTTACATATATAAAAATTGTTTTATTCTTCATCATGCAGTGCTTCATAAAATGAAGAAACGATATCAGGTTTCATGTCGTGAGTATTATGCATACAAGCTACAGATTAGGCTTACAGGTAAGTTTGTGTTGCTTCATACTGGTAGACTTTTTCAACAATATGTTGTAGATATGTATGTTAAAATCGAAACAACGAGATTAGATTACTTTCGTAATAACCAGAAACAAATTCGTGCTGAACTTTATCAAGGTATTGTAGATAGTGTCGAGAACGGGGAAACAAGAGGGTACAAAATTGGAAAGAAATTTGTTTTACCACAATCCTTTACTTGCGGATCTAGAGATATGCTAAGGAGATACTTAGATGCTATGACTCTTGTTCAACGTTATGGAAAATCAGATATATTCTTAACTATAACATGTAATCCGAATTCGTAAATTAAGCAAGAATTGAAACATAATGATGAGGTTCAAAATCGACCGGATTTAATTGTACGTATATTTAGAGCAAAATTAGAAGAGCTTAAAAATGATTTGTATAAGAACAATATTTTTGGTCCTGTTGTTGCTCATATACACATGATTGAATTCCAAAAAAGAGGGCTTCCTCACGCACATCTACTGATAATTTTTAACCGTGGCCATAAGATTTCTTCTGCTCAACAAGTTGATAGGATAGTATCTTGTGAAATTCCTGATAAAAACAAGTATCCTCATCTTTATTCAGTTATTGTAAAGCATAATATACATGGCCTTGTGGAAATCCTAATCCCAAAAATGTATGCATGGTGACAAATAGTGGTTGTAAGAATAAATATCTAAGAGATTATTGTAATAGTACTATATTTGGAGATAATTCATACCCATTGTATAGACGTCGTAATAATGGTATTAGTATTAAAGTTAGAGGTCAAATGTTAGACAATCAATGGATTGTACCATATAATCCTTATTTAAGTGCAAAATTTGACTGTCATATCAACGTTGAAATATGTTCTTCTATTAAAGCTGTAAAATATTTGTACAAATATGTATACAAAGGACATGATCGTATTAATTTTTTCGTTAGCAAAGATGAAAAAGAAAAAGATATTGATGAAATATCTGCTTATCAATCTGCTAGATGGATATCTCCACCTGAGGCTATGTGGAGGATTTTTTTCATTTAATTTGTCAGAAATCTATCCAATTGTTTATTCTTTACAACTTCATACCGAAGATCATCAACAAGTTACATACAAAAATACGGATGATTTATCTACTATTATTGAGAATGAAAATACAAGGAGAACAATGTTAACTGAATTTTTTCGATTAAATAAAGCAAACGAATTTGCTCGAACGCTTTTGTATCGAGATATCCCAACATATTTTGTTTGGAATGCAAATAACAAAATTTGGACTCCCAGAAAGAAACAAATTGTTATCGGACGAATTGTCTTAGCGAATCCATCGGAAGGAGAACGATATTTCCTTCGCATTCTTCTTAACCATATTAGAGGACCAACATCATTTGACGATATAAGAACTTTTAATGAAACAATTGTTGGTACATTTCGAGAAGTAGCACTTTTACATGGTTTATTAAGTGGAGACAACCGTTGTGAAGAATGTTTATCCGAAGCTATTATTTACGAAATGCCTTGTTCTTTAAAACGACTTTTTGCTACACTTCTTACATTGTGCAATCTTAATCATCCAAAGTTACTGTGGGATAAATTTAAATCTTATATGATAGATGATTATGTACATCAAAATATACCTATTGAAGTCGCTGAAATACGAGCTCTGGAGAATATAAGTTCTATTTTAGAATCTCTGGGTAAAAATATAAATGATTATGGAATTGTGTCGTTTAATGTAAATATAAATGAAGATGAAAGGTTGACAAGAATGATTGCAGAAGAGACAATTAATTTGGAAATTCAAGAAACCTTTGCTTGTGCCGCAATGTTAAATAAGGAACAACAATTTGCATACGATACAATTATGGAAAAAGTAGAATCTGAATCAAGCGGTGCTTTTTTCATCGACGGTCCAGGAGGAACAGGTAAAACTTTTTTATACAAAGCACTCTTAGCTGGTGTAAGGTCTAGACATTTTATTGCTTTAGCAACTGCATCGTCTGGAGTAGCTGCATCTTTATTACCTGGAGGTCGAACAACTCATTCGAGATTTAAAATTCATTTAGAAACAATAGGAGAAGTCAATTGCTCTATTAGCAAACAATCAGTTTTGGGAACTTTGTTGAAAATGTCTAAACTAATAATTTGGGATGAAGCACCTATGGTAAATCGTTGTACTATTGAAGCTGTAGATAAAATGTTTAGAGATATTACTGATTGTAAGGAGATTTTCGACAGGTTTTACCAGTTGTACCGAAAGGAAAAAAAGAAGACATAATGAAAGCTAGCTTGGTTTTCTCATATCTATGGCCTTTGTTTGTACATCTACCATTAGTTCATAATATGAGAGCAAAGTTCGATTCTACGTTCTGCGATTACTTGCTTAGAATTGGAAATGGAACAGAACAAGAACATACTTGTAAATGTATTAAGCTTCCAAATAGTATAATTTTACCATTCGAAGATGAAATCACGTCTCTGAAAACTTTGATACATTGTGTTTTTCCAAATATAGAAGCTTATGCTGATCATTTACATACCATGGTAAACCGTGTTATTCTTACACATACAAATGAATGTGTTGACTATATTAACAAACTTCTGCTTGAACAAATTCCTGGTCAAATTTTCACATACTATAGTTTTGATGAAGCAATTGAAAAATCAGAACAGTGCGTGCAAGAAGATTTCTTAAATACTTTGACATCAAATGGTATTCCACCTCATGAATTGAACCTTAAAATAAATTGTTCTGTAATGTTATTGCGGAATATTAATCCTTCTGAAGGGTTATGCAATGGAACACGTCTTACTTGTCGAAAATTTGAGAGAAACGTTATTCTTGCTGAAATCACTACTGGCGAATATTGTGGAAAACATGTTTTCTTACCGAGGATCCCTTTTATACCACTGAAATCTGATCGAACCACAATTCCATTTAAAAGAACTCAATTTCCAATTAGACCATGCTTTGCAATGACAATAAATAAAGCCCAAGGTCAAACACTTGATTTTGTCGGTTTGTATCTTCCGTAACTGGGCCGCATGGGCGCTTATATGTAGTGTTATCAAGAGCAAAAACAAGCAAATCTCTAAAAGTTTTACCGAAACCATCAACCACGATACTTCGCACAACTCATGTACCGAAAATGTTGTCTATAAAGAAATTCTTTCATTTATACATTCATAGAACAACCTTCTCATAGAACAACCTTCTCACGGGTATATTTATTTCGTATATTATATTTAAAATACAAGTATTTTACTATGCATAAAATAATATTTTTCATTTTATATACGTGTTATCGAAATTTCTATTGATGTTATTCGAAAGTTCAAATGAATTCTCATCGCATCTGTATATTTCACAGTATGAATTAATTTAAAAATAAAATATAATTTTTTATGAACATCTAATACACTTTCATTATATTTTTCCAACATTTGTATAGTTCTCAAAAAATAATTTTACATTGTTTTTTAGACTATCTGCCACATTTTCTTGGAAATAAAATATTAATTCATCAACAAAAGATGTCATATTAGTGTAAGTGGTGATACCATCTAACATGTTTTTTCTCAATAAAAACAAGTACACATGTGTTGTATATAATAATCTCCGTATTTCTCTTATTCCATTGCCATATATGTACTATTATTTATCATTTCGCAAATTCCTCCAAATCCATTTTTTTGATTTGTTCACAACACCTTTAATATGGAATCTTCCATATATCAACATTGGTTTTATAGGTACCTAATCTTTGTGATCCTCCATTGAAATTAATGAAACGAGTTAATATATTACCCTAATCTTTAAAATTTGCAGTTCAATAAATTTCTCAATTATGGTTAGTCTATTAATAATGTTTTCCATTACTTTAGTAGAATATATTCATTGACATTTTGTTATATGATTGGATACAGGTTTTCTGTTATTAGCAAGAGTTCCATCTTCTCAAAGGCATCCACGATTATTGTATTTGTACAATTTTTAGTCTATCAAAATCTTTTAATATTGTCATATGACATTTTACATAAAGCGTGTCTTCGTGGAGTACAAGGGAACGAAACAGAGAAATTTCTTTCTTATTTGAAGCCATGTATAATACCCCAAAGAATGTGGAGTTGCTTCAGGTTTGAAGCATATGGAGGCCAAAAAGCATAAAACATGTTGTATATATGCAAAGGAAAGCACATTGTTCATATAAAAGAGGTAAGTTTTATGTTTCTCACTCTTCCTGGTCATAATACATCATAAAAATCTTTTTAGTAACAACTTCTTATATCTTTGACAAATGTGTTTTGCTTGATCTTCACTCAATCATGATGACATCTTTATTCTCGATACAAAATATGAAATCTTTCAGTTCAACGAATCCGACTCATGTAGTCAAGAAAGGGCAAGGAAGGGCTAAAACACTGGAAGTTTTAGTGAAAGAACGGGAAGGAAATGATTTTTAAGAGAGGTAGACCATCTGCAATGTTTCTAAGATTTGGAAATTACAATGAGATGCCTGAGGATTCGGAACTGAGGAGACTTCTAGCCGGTCCCAACCCATTACACCATAATTGCCATACTCCAACAAAGCCCCGGACGCCATGAAAATTAAACTCTTCTCTCATTTTATTTTAAGTTCCAAAGACAAAAACAAAAAAAAGAAAAACAAACAAAAAAGTCGGTCCTATAAATTGGTCTAAATATAATATATATTTTTGTGTAGAGTAACTTGGGTCCTTTGCATTGTTTCTTTTTGTCTTGGAATTTATGGAAGACCTTATGATATATGTAAGTACTTGTAAGCTTTTTAAAAGTTTCAATGGGACATTATGCCCCATTTTGTTACATGCTGTTCATGGTATTTGTTAGGGTGTACACACACATGTTAATTAATAGTTAATCTTTTCAATTATTTACACGATTATTTTGCATACCTTCACATATTCGCATACGTATGAAGTGAAAACACAAGAAATTGAACTTATGATCGTTTTCAAATATAATTTTGACAGCATAATGACAATTAACCATAAATCACAGTAGTATCACATTATCTGATTTTGTAATTTAGTTAAACATATTACACACAACACATTCACGAGAATTTCTTATGTTCGAAAGAAATTCTTAACATTCACAATGCTAATATTTATTTACCTTTAAAATAACACAACATGTGCATTGCACGAGGCAAAAACTAACATGAAAACAAACTTCCCATAATAATAACACTACAACATTATGGAACTTACAGATCCTTCAAAATTTAAGCTTCACCAGAAAACATATTTTGTTTGGATTATAATTTCGCTCTTTTTTTTTTGTAATATATAAAATTCAATCTTATATCTCTTTCATTCTTATTATTTTATTTTCTTTCTAAAATCATATATACTTGAGACTTCAACTTTTATTTTTTATTGTGTATATATATATATATATATATTATGCATTCCATACTTCAGAAAATGGTATAAAAAAATGCAGATAATTTTTTTTTTTGAACGCTAACATTACTTCCTTAATCACATTGCCCGTGCATTGCACGGGCAATAGACTAGTATACTTAAAAAGAGCTATTTGCTTTAATAGTTGTTGAACATATGAAATAATTGAATTTTTTTTTTTCGTAAACGTACGAGGTTACTTCTTGTACGTGAAACTATTGTGAACAAGCATAAAAGTAATCTAAAGTTACTTTAAGTAAATTGTTATTTAAAAAAAAAAAAAATAGATTAATTTTTTTATTATTATTTAAAAGTACAAAAATACTTATTTTTTGGCAGTAGTTGTAACTTTCGAAATAAGTGACAACTTATTTATAACCTTTATAACAAAAAATATTGTCTTAAAACTTGCTTATTTAAGTTGCAAGAGAACTTTTTAAGCTTAGCAAAACATGAAATGTATCATGTTCTCCACAATAGTCAATACAAGAGAAGAACTCATCACCATTTGATAATCACTCAAATTTATTCAAAAGATCGAATAATTATGTATACAAACTTTCATATATCAATGCCTTTTATTGAGTATTGATCATCACCTTATTCATTGAACCTCAGTCCTCAAGGTGGTCGATCTATGTCCTACGTATGATATTCTACAACACACACTGGGAAAATATCCGTCAGTGTCGCCGTGTTTTTTAGCAGTGTGAAAAGTGAAAACTCGCTAGTATTTCTTGACTTGTTTGGTGCAATACATAGTAATACTTGTGAAATCCTTTGTATGCTTAGAAATTTATCAATAAGGAGCCATTGCTGGGGCAACCATGAAATTTCCAGGCTTGAATCCTGATTCAGGGCCAGGTGCTACATATCCAGAGCTCTTGATTTCACTCATTTCTCGACGTGAATTTGCTCTTTTTGCATCGCATAATTTGGGAAGGTATACACCTATCAAATAATTCATAATGCTTAAGAATGTCAGGGACAATAATTATTTTCACAAAACAAAATTTTTGAAAAGATGCTTTAATTGTTTAAGCCCCCGTTTGACACCCATTCTTTTCTCATTCTCATTTTCATTCACATTCTCTTTCTTCATTTAAACCACACATTCTATTAATAAAATAATATTACACATAAACCTAAAAATTTTCCTTACTTTTTAACCACACATTCTTTCATCAATCACTATTCAAAAACACATTTTCCTACCAAAATGGGTGTCAAACACCCCCTAAATTTATTTATCAAAAAGACATCGTTCTATAGCAGAGAACTAATTTTTCTCTTTTCGCCCAAGTGTGGTCACACAAGGGACATAGGGACGTAAAAGGGGGATCCCATAAACTTGTTCTGCATTTCAATCTATGATAATTGACAGCAAGTTCGTATTCTTGGTCTTGCTTATCCGTGTGTGTGTGTGTGTGAATATATGTATTACCTTCCCCAGCAGCAAGATTGAAGTAGAGATCAACAATGTTGGGGCAGCCACCGTAGCATCGTGTTGAGCATAGTTTTTGGGTAAAATGAGAGTCCAAAAGAGAGTCTGACGAAATTCCCAGCACATTTCTATCCAAGCCGCAGGCCTTAATACACTTGTCAGTTTCAATCCAGTCCTTGAGGTTTTCGGCCTCAATTTCTGACATTCGGCACGAATATTTTTCATAACCGGTTCTGCATACGTGCTTCTCCAGCACGCAGCGCTTGCCGGAAGATGATATTGCGAAGGCACACGAATCTTTGTTCAAATTCTCGCAAGATATTTTTCCTGTGATATCATTTAAAAATATAGAAAAGAACAAATCCATTGCAATTAGGAATTAATATAGAATAATACACTATGCAAAGATCTTGAAGATGTACGATGAAAAGAATCAAAAGAGATTTGAACTGTTTTGCCCTTGGATCCATAGGGCAACTATAATAAAAGGTCGAGTAACAACTTGCTTTTGTTTAAAGATCAGAGATCAATTATTTCATACTATATATTTTTTTATAAAAAAAATAGTTATTGTGTTATATGTTACACCAGAAAAATGTTTGGCACCATCAAAGTGACGTCGTGTTCAGCACAACTGAAATTGATGATTTGACCATGTCATGGCAAATCTTCGAGCTCATGAGTCAAGGGTTGACTAGAATCAGGTAACCAAGGTCAATACGACTAGCTACAAAGAGGTTGAGGACAGTTGGCTTCAAATGTCAAGCTCCACGACGTACAACTCACATTGAGCTCATGGAACCAAGGCATAAATCGTTAAGAAAGGCTATTTACAAGATTTTTGTTTTCAATACACGACTGGGACATGGAGTTCTCAACGTACTATTTTATAATCGTCAAAAAAAAAAAAAAAAGATTCGTTAAACTGTAAGAACAAAACTGCAATAGGTGTTGTAATTCTTGAAACAAGAAATTCACTAACCTTGCGCGGCTTGAATGCCGAAGGCTAGAGCAAGAACAAAAATCCCCAAACTCTTTAAACCAAGATATGAAGCCATGGTGATGATAATGGGAGCCTAAGTTTCTTGCACAAAAAGCTTTATTTTCTTGGATTCAAGTGGTTAGATCTATAGCAATAGCAAATGCTATTTATAGACTAACATGAACAGAAATAAACAAGAAATTGGGCTGTGTGAAAACTCCACTTCCCATTTTCTTGCAGTTAGGCCAAGCCATGATGGGATTGGGACCCCATTTTGACCAGTATTTACGCGTTTATTTGCTTGACTGACGGTGGAGATTTGAGAAGAAAACTCAGATCACCGGTCAAAATCAGCTCCGCTAGTCACGGCGGGGCTGTGGAAATGATGGTGGGTGTTTTGTTTGTCTCCCTACTTGACTAAATACTTCTGTTGAGTTGCTAGAGAATGGACTTGGGCTTGTTCGCTTGTAGAGAAGTCCTCCATGAAGTTTGGCATACTTGACTTTGAAGATTCAAGTAGCGTGTTTAGAGCTGTAAGTTTTGTCGACTTAGGTTGCTGAGTCGAATAATTTCTTTTATTCTTTAAGTTAATTTTTCAAATAAAAACCCCTAAGATGACTGTGTGAGATTATATGAAGAACAATGCTCGACGATGTCAATTTTTCAGACGAGACATGTTGAGTATGAGGGTATGGAGTCTGAACATCTCGATCCATTTTTACATCTATAGTTATGAGTTACCTATCAATCATAATATGTGAAGTAAAGATATTTCAGTCACTTCATAATCACTAATTAAGTGATTGAATAGGGTGTGTTAATTATGTTAGGTTTTAGATTATTTGTAATTGGTGATTCTGTGAATAAAATGACTGAAATTGGCATATTGTAAAAGTTCAATGACTAATGTACAAATACGTTGAAAATATGGATATTAAGTCTAGGGTTCGAGAATGACAAAAAGTGGAAAACGACGCGAATTTTCCCTAGACTATCGCCAATGTTTGGCTCGAGCTACAAAAGCAAAAAGGCCATTGCTTGACGTCGCCCTGCCTTCGCTCGAGTGACAGTCTGTCGCTCGACTGTCGTTGAGCCATCGCTCGAGCGACAGCTTTATTCGGGGAAGTTTTGTTTCGCGTTTTAAAGGTTTTTTCTCTGATCCATTCGTTTTTCTAACCTACCTATAAATACCAAAACACTTCTGTACTAAAATTCGAAACTTGAACATTGAGAGAGCTACATCTGTGAGAGATTAATTCGATTCATTCTTTCAACATTCATCTTGTGAGTTTGTTTTGGAGAGAAAAAATCAGTTCAATAATCCAAATATCAAACTGGCGTTCCTCTACATCTGATCAGAGTTCTGAAGATCGAGAAAGTTTGACTGGAGTTCCAGTCTCTGAAGAACGTGGTGTTCTTCGTGGTTCTACAAGAGATAAACGATTTCACAAAATTAGGAGTTGCTGCAGGAGAGCGGAATTCAGGAGAGCTTTGGAAACTGCAGTTGGGAGTGGTGCAGGAGCACAAAATCTAGGAAAGTTGTTGGAATTGCAGTCAGGAGATCAGATAGTACGTGTCGTCGTCTAGGCTGGTAAACTGTAAGTTACATATCGTTTATAGTGGATTGTTGACTGGCAAAGTACCTAGAGTTTTTCCCAGTTGGGTTTCTCCGGGATCATTTTGATGTTGATTTACTACTTTCGTTCTTTGATTAAACACATACTACGGTATTCAAACTTAGGGCTAAAATGACTTGCTTGTTTAATCATATAGATCAAAATTAAAAAGTGACTTGTTGCTATTTAATTCGTAAAATATTTTTAATTCCGCATATAATACCTAATCACCACCTCTAGGTATTGTTAGGCTCGAACTACGTAACTTTCAATTGGTATCAGAGCCTTAATTCGATTCCTGACCCTTTATTACTTCTAGATGAGTCGGTCATTGTCTGTGCCTCCATTCTTCGACGGAAGCAATTATGCTTACTGGAAAGTTCGTATGAGAGTCTTTCTTAAATCTTTAGATGAACGTATTTGGATTAGCGTTCAAAATGGGTGGCTTTTTCTGGGTTCAACCCATTCATGATATGGGCTAAAATCTGACTCTTAGCCAGATGGGCTTGGATGTAGCTACAAGTATGGTATGCCAATAATTGGTGGTCCACTATACAAGTTTGACTTTGGAGGGTAGAAAAGGATGGAGAAAGATAATTTGCAAGGCAAGCTTATAAAAGACGAAAAGAGTATCTTTTAACACTCGAATAAATTTTCATTTTATTCTTAAGAATAATACTAATTTAGTCCAGTATCGTCATCAACCATCACACATATACTTCCATCTCGATTGTTACCATGTTGATCACCACCTACCACCCTGTCTCTCACTATTTGCCATCATGAAGCCTCTAGTTGGTCGAAGTGGTGGGTTGAGAGGCAAGGGTGGTGATACAAGGTGGTTTTAGGATTTTATACGTCCATGAAGAAAACTTAAAAAGATATTTTTTAATATTTTATATAAATTTGGAATTAGTTAGTAAGAACGAAAAGAAAGTGTTGGGAATACCAGATTTCAGTATCTTACAACTAGCATATATTAACAGAGTTCAATAGCTCAAGAATCCAACATATATTAACAATCAACAGAATATATCAGAAACATAGGAACTGAAAATTGAAAATAAAAAAGGGGGCAGAATGCTACTTCCCTATTCTGGTTCTTCTTCCTCTTGAACGGTAGCAATATTAGGCTCAGGAACAGTCTTCCACGCGTTGCAAATCACCGTCCAGAGAGAGCACAAGAACCGGCCCAAATGCTTCCTCACTTGGCTTGGATCATCGACCGAAAGGTCTACAACAACAGCTAAGAACAAGCCCTAAAACGAACTAAAGCCCCAGAGAAACACAGCCCCCTTAGCCACTATTTCAGGCCTAAGAATACAAATGAGTTTCTTCAATCAATAAGCTACTAGGTCGACTTCAAGGTACAAGGAAGAAGAAGAGCAGCCTCAAAGAGACAGTGAAAAATGGACAGAGAGTCGAGTGAGATGAAGAGTCTCACAGAAGAAAACCGACGTGAATATAAGGGCAAAAGTCAAGCCCAAAAAATATCTCAACCAAGATTCCGTCCCAACCGTCCAAATGATCCAAGGGTTATAATAAAACCAAACTAACACAATCCGGGACACAACCAAAGCCACCAATATGTGAGTGACACCTAGACAACTAAGACCCAAATAATAAGTCACAGGCTAAAATCAACAAATAGCACCAGCCCACAAGTGTTATGAGGACCACAATACTCACAGAAAGTAATTGTAAAGAGAGTAATAATACTACGGGGGTGTTTGACACCCATTTTTGTGAAAGAATGTGTTTTTGAATAGTGATTGATGGAAGAATGTGTGGTTAAAAAGTAAGGAGAATTTTTAGGTTTATGTGTAATATTATTTTATAGATAAAATGTGTGGTTGAAATGAAGAAAGAGAAAAAAATGAGAATGAGAATGAGAAAAAAATGGGTGCCAAACGGGGGCTATGTCAACTTTGTGCAGATAAATACTCATGCGTACTAAAAAGAAAATTTTAGATGGTAAGTCCCAAATTTTAGGTATTATTATAGAATGAGAATGAAAAATATAGCTGTTATTGTGGCCCACACGAGAGATGGAAAATTTGAATTTAAATGTTGAAGTGATGGATAACGGTCATATTTTTCATTTTAATGAGATAATAATGTAGATCAAACGGGGCTAACGTGTCTTGCCTACTTGGGCTGGGTCCCAAACTTATATTTATTTAAAGTTAACCAAATTTCAAACTTGTGTTACTTGAATATAGTAAACGCAATAATGAAAAGAAAAAGGAAGATTTCCTCCAGCAAAAAAGTAATGAAGTACAAAATATCCTAGAAAGCCAATATCTGCATCACTTGATCAATAAAATTACATATATGAGCAAATAAGAAACAATTATATTATTACAACAGTCACATGGGCACAATACAAAAACAGATTTCATGAAACTCAAAAAAGAATATTATTTAAACTAGCTATGATGTCAAAAAACGAATTTATTCGAATATGGATTAGATTTTTTTATTTTTTTTTTCCATCAACATTTAACACACTAATGCATGAAAATCTTGCAAACAAATTGAGTTTTGAATTTAGAATATTTGACAAAAGTGATTGCTAATTACTTATGAAATAATATCTTATTGAGATGAGAAAATTAATTAATTTATATTTATATCTTTAACACACTAATATCAATAATTTCTCAGCCCTAAGAAACAAATATTCTAGTGAAGATTACACCCTCTTCCTTAAAATCTTTTACATACATTTTTTTTCATGTTCTATGTCCTGTGAGTCAAGAATTGAAACTTCATAATCACTAGTTAGCCCCTGTTTGATTTAGCTAAAAAGTTGGTTGAAATTTAAATCAAAATTAACAATAAAACTTAATCACGCATTTCATGGAACTCACAATTTTTCAGTCATACATTTCAACAATTTTTCTCCAAATTAACTAAAAATTTGATTTTTATCTAATCCAAGTGGGGGCTTAATATGCTTCTCTAATGCTTTTTGTTTGTTATCTTTCGATATTTGATGTCTAAGGGCAGAGGAAGCACACCAATCCATCTTGAACTTGGTTGTGTGAAAAGTACATAGCTCAATGCCAGAATGTCAATGTTTAGTAATTTTAAAAGTACATAGTTTAATATTATATTTGTTGAGAAATGCTATTCATCCCCACTGGGGATGCATCCTCAGTTTATGTGGCGTTTATGTGGTATTAAATGATAGGTGAAATTAAATAAGTCATTTAATTTTCACCTATCATTTAACCAATCATTTATATCCACATAAATTGGGGATGAATAGCATTTTTCATATTTGTTTTCTTGAAAGCATGTACTGTTTGAAAGTAACTTTTGAAATATTTTAAGTACAGTCAAACAAGCTTAGGCCCACGTTATGTCTTGTGTCAATACACTATTAAATATAGCTTGTCTATTGAAAAATTATTTTTTTGATAAAAATCTTCATAAGTTACCCCTATTTAATTTTCAACAATTACTAGTAAATTATTGTTGGAATTAGTAAAGAATAATTATCATTTGTCAAATTCATAAATCATTTTGATGAGATTCAATGGGATGAACTTTTGAAACAAACAAATTAAACTAAAATCAGAATTTAAATACCGGTTATTCTGATACTTTTAATACTTACCGCCACCCACAACCAGAACTTTAATACTTACCGCCACATAAACCACAATTTAGATATTCACTAGTTACCAAAACTAGAATTTAAGATTTTGATGGAAATAATTTTCCATTTTGCAAATCCGCCAATTTTGTTTTAAAAATTTTTGATTCCACATTATAAATTGGGATATATAGATAGATTTAATCACAAGTAAAAAAACGAATAATACATCAAGAACTATTTTCATTGATTTGAATTTTTTGCCTAAAACATACCTTCACGGGATGATAACTATTCACCTTTTCCACAAAATTTTCACTTTGATTTGCATCACATATGAGTGGATTTCAGAAGTTAAGAGTGTGAAGTCAGAGAATCACATAAGCAAATTTTCGTGAAGACAGTGAAGAAGTTGAAGAATCACGAGTAAAAGAAGAAGAAATGAGAGTTGTGTGTGAATGTTTTTTTGTTCATGTTTTCAGGAATTGAGAAATGTATGTGTATTTGTATGATTTTAAGATGTATGCAAATTAATTGGAGAAAATTGATTATAACTAGACAAATTAGTAAATGTTTGAGCCAAATTATTGTAGAATGAGAATGAAAAATGTAACCGTTATTGGGATTCACATAAGAGATAGAAAATTTGAATTTAAATGTTGATGTGATGGATAACGGTCATATTTTTCATTTTAATGAGATAATAATGTAGATTAAACGGGGGCTAAATAAAAATATATTAGTAAATGAACAAACGAAACATTCTCAATTAAGAATCAGGACCACATACTTGGGATAAGGGAAAAAAGGAAAATCAGTCTATAAAAATAAGACATAAGGAGTATTAATAATTTCATTTCTCAATTCAGTCAAATTCATACATTAATTTAACAACACACTCATAATTACTACCTTTTTATTATCCACACCTTTATTAGGACCCATTATTGTTCCTCCTAAAAAATTACTAATAATTTTAGACGAATATATGCATAAGCCACTAATTACATCACAGTCTACTTGCTAGTATCTGCTGTGAGAGTTAGTAACCAAAGATTATCCTAAAATGGAGTATGTGAAAACATATTTGGAGTGTTGGGTTGGAGAGAGAACATGTTTGTGTAAGCTTGAAAAGTTTACTAATAAATAAGTAAATTTTAAATAAAAATAGTTCACCGATTAAAGTTAGAAATAATAATAATAATATGAGAATTATCGTTAAAATAAGTAACATTTTTTCTTTTTTTAAAAATATTACATTATTTGTAATTTAATTTAATCTTAGCCAAATAAATTAAGAAGAGTAAATTAAAATCTTGTGGATTGTTACGTTTGTTAGATAACCAACAAGAATTTAACTCTTTTTCATTATATCAAACGCAGAGTCGAACATACCATTTCTAATAATTTAGAACAAGAAACAGTACAATAAACAAGACACATAAGGGATTGCTACAACCTTCATAAATCAAAGATATACACAACAATGAAATCAAAGAGAAAACTAACAAAAAAATCAAATATAGTTGAGCACTCAGACGTTTTTTCCCATACTTAACCATAACCACATCTACCAGCCAGAAAAAAAGTTCCACAAAAAACTAGATGCAGACGGCAAGAAGTGATCAAAGAGAACCACCCCCCCACCCCACCCTACCCCACTATGCTCATTAATTTTAATGGAATATCAATAATCAATGCTTGTTACTTAACCAAAATCAAGATCTCTGATGATTGTAAGCAAATATTGAAAGATTGATTTGATTATCAAATTCTTTGATTACAAAGAATACCATAGTTGGATCCAAAAAATGAAAAAAAATAAAAAAAAATACAAACTCTATAATATTTATTTATTCAATAAAATAGAAAATACTAGCCTTGTTTCCTAATCCAGCAAAAAACCTAGTTCTCAAACCTTTAACCCAAAACAACAAAGAGAATACTCGATCTTAAAACTGTATATTCATATTCCCAATAGGAAGAAATAAATAGATATATATTTGGTAAGTAATAAAGAACTGACCTGAAAATATATGCTCTCAAATGAATTTAGTGCAATATGTTGATGGAAAATTCCTAAGGGATCACATGATCCAAAAAAAGGAAAAACAAAACCAATTTGATCGAGTCTTGTTTATATTATCAGATCAATGCGATCCCTTTGGAATCTTCCATCTGCACCAGGAATGAAACCGAACCGGCGAAAATTTCTGATCAGCGATAGTTTCAGCGATGTGATACTTACGAAAATTTCCGTTCCTGATGCCGTGATTTCTTAGTAGGCTAGCACTGCCCTCTATCGTTCTTTAGCCATATGTTAGAGGATAAAATGTTATGTTACTGTATTTGCCCTTTGTGTGCGCTTGTTTATATTCTCCCTTTTAGTGTGAACTGTGCACCAAGTTAGTTAGGACTTTGAGTTTGCACTGCCTTTTTCAGAACGTCGAATCTTATATTTTATGTATTATTATTTGTTTAATCTTATAATATTGTGAATGGCTTCAATCAACCTCAAATAATGTATGTACGTGCAAGCGTGTTTGTGTAATTTTTTATGTTAAAATCTGACCTAAAGTTTGTGGCAATCAGATAACAATGGATTCAACCTGTCTAATCGGGTTCGGTTGAACTTAAAAAGGTAATTACTGTTTGGTAAAACTTTTATTGGACAAAAAATTCCTCAAATTTCGTTTTTAATCATACATTTATTGGAATCACAACTTTCATCCACTTTTCACCTAGCATTTCATGGAATCTATTAGCTTTTATCAACTTTTAGCAACATATCATACGGTCCTAAGTAAATAAGTAAGTTCTACAGTATACAATTTTTTGTTCGTTAAAGTTAAAAATAAAATTAAAAATAAAAATTAGTAGTTTTGATACGTAGAGTTTAATTTCGTCGAATCATTTCATCTAAAAGTTAAAAAAAAAAACTAATCTTCAACATGCATCATCATGACAGAAAAACTTGAACATGCCTTTGGATGGCTTTATACCATATATACTAATTTCGTCTTTTCAAAAAAAGGGGGATAATGCTACATATACATAAGCAGATATATAATGATTTGCATATAGATTATGTGTATGTAAACCCGTAAACAAAATATGAATTCATTTAAATCGTACCTTCAACAATTATTAAAATAAATAACTTTTAAAAAGTATATATATATTTTAAAAAAAAAAAAAACTTATCTAGAGACGTGCGAAAATGAAATATTACTCAAAAATTAATTTGACTTATTTTCAAGGTGCACGTTCAGATATAGCACTGTTGTGCAAAACATGGATATGTTTAATGCGTTTTTTAAGGGCAGGAAAGAGTTGCAATCTAACAGCTAAGATGATGGGAAGAATATAAACATTTTCCCCATCAAAGAATATGACACTTTTTTTATCTTCC
The DNA here is from genome assembly GCA_035079005.1 of Fraxinus americana. Taxonomy (NCBI): domain Eukaryota; kingdom Viridiplantae; phylum Streptophyta; class Magnoliopsida; order Lamiales; family Oleaceae; genus Fraxinus; species Fraxinus americana. The sequence continues at coordinate 32,905,241 of CM068710.1, read as the reverse complement.
TTTTTGATGTGATTTGCCCTTATGCTGTCTGCACATATTTGATAAAAGGAAAGTGTACAATGCTATGAACAAGATTTTAATTTACTTTTCTTTCCAAAAGTATGTAGAAAACATATTTCGTAAGCACTATTGGATGCCACCCAACATTAGGATCGATAAATTTTTAAATTATTTTCTTTATGTCATATTATCTATTACGCAGTTGAAAAGAAATAAACTGTACAACAAATAGAATTTTAGCCTCTTTCGTCTTAATTTTATATCGCGTAGTACTACTAAAATTTTTCTCACCAAACGTGCGAGTTGAAAGTTGCTGCTTATCTGAAAAAGGAAAAAAGTTCGTAAAATACGTTCAAGATTGGAAAAACGCAAAGAAGAAAATGGGAAAGAAAATCGACAAGTCCACTACATCTCCACTGTGAATGGAGAGTATAAAATGGTGCAACATGATGCTGGATAAAGGGGGTGAAAATAAAGCTTTCCCACTTTTGACTTTGTCGATCTTGTGTGCATGAAACTATCCTGAATTGTTGAATTATTTGACACTGGGTGGCGAACCAGGCCACGATCTTCCTCTCAGATTTATACCTGTGTGTATAAATAGGGTAGTGTCGAATCAATAAGACTTGACGGTTCTTTCTTAAATTTTGATCATTAGCGTTCATAGATTAATGTACTAAAAATAAATACGTGTTCGGTCATACATGAAAAGATGAATAAAATTAGAAATAAGGTCATTAGATTTTTTATTTTATTTTTTAATATTGATTAACTGACGCAACAAAAAAAGGTGACGAAATAAAATCACCTAATAGTCTTGACATATTTTGATGTCTCGATTTATGTGGTGAATGGATTATTATTATTAACATGTTGATTGTAGCATGCACGAGGAGTCAAGTTGCAGTACCAAGTAGCAAGAATTCAAAAGGCAAATTGGTGTCCAAGTCTTACACATGATCTACACACGATGCATTAACGTTGATTTGCATCCTTGATACTGAGCATATGGGGTTTTCATGTTCTCTCTTTAGTATGAAAGTAGTCCAAAAGGTTTGAAAACTGGCTTAGGATCGATTTGACTATCTTTTGTTGAACTATCATCAAATTGTGGGCACCTTCTACTTTTTATACATTTTAAGAATTAGGACATTGTGCTCTCGATACGTGCCAACCGTGGAAATTATACCGACATACTTCAATGTTTCTCTCAATAGTAAATTAATATTAAGCAATTAAAAATGAACAAATTTGTTCTTATTTATTCATTGTAGCAAGACAATTAGTCCTTAATAATAACAAAAGTTCAAATTCATTTAAATTGTCATGTTACTCTCGTGTGTCTAATTTTATAAAAGTATATTTTGTTTCCTAATTTAATTTCGTGTACATAAATTTGATGTGAAATATATGTTCATATGTGATCAATATGCAAGTAGATGCCCGTGCATGTTGATTGTAACATGTTAGACCGGTATCTATAAATTTACGAATTTTATCCAAAATGGTCGTTAGGTCTGCACGTGCATTTCTAAGTAAGAAGGGTAAGAAGGACCAAACACTCTTTAATTACTTTTCTTCATTCTACTTTTTAAAACAAATGAAATAGTTTTAAAAAAGAAAACCAAAATTATTGCCTTCATCTTCCTCAATCACCCCCACTCACCCTATCCTAATCCTAACCCTAACCCTAACCCCAACCAACAACCATCTATGTCCCATGTCCCAACTCTCCCTTCCCCTCTATTGTTACTGTCACCACCACCAATAATTTTGAGGTCAACATGAGACCCTAATTCACGACAAACTATTTGTGGAGATGTTCGATTAAAAAAAGACAGAGGAAAGCATGGAAAGGGAATTGATTGAGCCTTGGTTGATTTTTATTTTCAAAAATTCTTATTTTCTTAAATTCATTTTCGATCTCATATTCTCCCAACATGTCAACCCATATCCTCTCCCTACTTTCTAATTATACATTTTTTTTTAATAAAAAAAGACACGTCTCAAAAAATCTCTATAAACTAAGATTGAGCAGTTTTTTGTTTGGAATATTTATAACAACGAGAGATTTCATATTTTTTTGTGGGTTTTGTAATTCCCAGAATATAGACTGGGGGTCTCCTTGCTGCATCTGTTTGGTTGGAATTTCTTTTCTTTTTCTTTTGTTTTAAGTTCAATGAAAAAATAATCGTAAAAAATGAACAATTGTGATAAGATTTGGACTTCAACAGCCAATACCTGAAAATTTGGAAATAAAAAATTGCAAGATGGAATAAAATTTAAGACCATGTCACCTATTGATCTGCAATCAAATGTTGTACCATTGAGCTAAGATTCTTACTATTGAGGTCTGTTTGGATTTCGATTTTGCGACAAACCCGGACTTGAGTCACTTGACCCAAACCGACCCGGCCGGGATTAAAATAGTTTTTTGAGATTTAAACCCAAACCAGAAGAAAAAGGGTAATGCTCCATGTACACACACACTTTTACACAATCTTTTACACATCTCTCACATGGAGGGGGGTTCACGATTATTTTATTATGTGTGGGCCCCCTTCCATGTGAGAGAAATGTAAAAGATTGTGTAAAAAATTGTGTACACTTAGCATTATTCGAAGAAAAATACGGAGTGTACGCTCAGCTGGACAGCCCTCTCACAAATAGGTGGGGCCCGCAATTTAAGGGCTGACGCTCATGTGCACCTAGCACAGCCCAAACCAAAAACAAAATCAAAATCGACTCAAACGCTCGCCGATTGAAGTGAACCTAGTTCTCGCCGTTGCACACTCTGGCGGCCTCAGGCTGTATACCGGACTGGGGGAGTTTCCTAATACTGGCTGTACAAGGCGCTGCACCACCACTCCTCTATCGCCGAGCCCGTTACATGTAAGGAACAAAACCATGAGCACTTAATTTTTCACCCTACTCTTATTCTTTACTTGCAAAATCTTTCTCAATTGGGAATATGGAAAATCCATTGTGTAATTTTGCAGACCCAACAACAATTAGACTCACCATCTTTGGTATTCTGTCATTTGATAATTTTTTCTGGTGTGGCAGCTGTGATCCATCATTCCATTAGCAGAGCACATAGATATGCCCAAGCGTCAATCCCAAACTGACTGATTAAGTTTGGTTAGTTTTGGTTTCACTGAAATAATTGGCTCTGTTTGGTTTTTCAATATAACCAAACCGACTTTCCGCGCCTCTCTCCTCTCTCTGTCTCTCTACAAGCAGCCATGGTCTCGCAATACGGAATCAAACTCGCCACCTATTTGATTTCCGCTTCCTATGGCGACTTTTGCTCTGTAATACTCACTTTATACAATCTGTAACTAATCAATTCACCACTGTTTCTCTGAATAATTATTTACTTATGTTTTTGTTTTGTTGCAGAAAGTATGTGAGTGTTTGCTCAGCAGAGGAACCCTAACTCTGATGCAAATAATTCGATTCACAGAGCTCAGCAGAGAAAATGTGGTGAACTGTTTACGAGTTTTAATCCACCAAAATTGCGTCCAAGCCTTCTCCATTCAGCAAGAAGGTGTGTCATTGGCCTCAGAATTTGATTGGGTAGAACTTGTTAGTTCTGTTTGTTAATTTGAAGTTTCTGTGATTTGAACTTTAGTTGCATTTGGCGAGGCGCCTAAAATTGTGACGCAGTACATGGCTCTATTTGACAACGTGATTCACAAAATGAGGTTCCCGAAGTTCATGCAAATTGTTTCTGAAGAGCTTGGGTTAGATGTGAGGTTTTGTTGTTAGTTTGTTTGGTTACATGGATATTTGTGATACTTGAAGTTGAAATTGATTTTTGATATATTTATCAAAAATATTTTATTGGAGTTATTCTTGATGAAGTATGAATTGGTACATGCAGTGCCTAGGGATTTTTGAGGGGTTGCTTCAACACGGAAGGCTTTCTCTTAATCAAATTATTGATAGGAATAAGCAGACGCCAGGTCAAGTTACTTCTGTTATTATACATTTTAGGTGCTTCTTGAGCATAATATTGTTCAGTTTGATGGTTTTGGGCTTGGATATTTTTGCATGTTATTTTTTATTTATGCTTTGCAAAATGTAAATGTAAGCCTCTTGGCCTCTATATTGCAAACTGTTCATGATTATCTGGATGATAAGTTGATGAGCTAGTTAATATGTAAAATTCAAATTTGAATAGATATTTTACAAATCATAGTTTCGAGTCCTAATTTCGTAATGGCAGATACTGCTTTACTTTCTCGCTACAAAACAATTATCCCTGTGGATGACCTCTTATTAACTAAACAGTTTCTTGTGTTAATGCCTAAAGTAATAGCCAGTCTTTCAGCTCGATAGTTTCATTTCTTTCTTTCTTTTTTTTTCCTTAAGCCATATCTAAAGCTGTAACTTTCGCTAGAAAGAAGAAATCAAGTCCTTTCTCATGGTCTTTATGACATCCATGGATCTTCTTGTCTGCATTGGCATTTTCAATTTGAATACATATATATGCATGCATTTGGCCACTTTTAGTGCAAAGTTTTTAATTGATGTGATAAGTGACTGAGATGGAATTTATAGTTTGTTTCACTGTAGATTATTCCCCTTTTGACACCTTTAAAAAAAAATACATTTTCTGCCCAAATTTTTTCTTTACCATCTGTGTTTTCCTCTGCCCACCGCCTAGATTAAATGAAAGAAAAGATTCCTTTTTGCATCTTGAAACTGCCTCATCTTTTGTACTGTAACACAGTCTCAATCATAATGACATGATTTTCCAGAGTTAAAATATATTTCTCTCATCTCATGTTCATCTTGGAACTGCCTCATCTTTATGCCATTTTATTATTGGGGAGTGGGTATATGGGGCAAGGGAATTGCATCACTCTGATATGCATTAAACAACTTTATTACACTAAATGTTCTAATTATTTGCACAGATAATTCTGATGTACATGTTGTGCAAGAAAGCTTTAGTATACTTCTGAATGCCCGTTTAGTTGAACGTTGTCCTGCCCCTGAGCCATTTCTTGCGCCTTCTTCTGAAGAAGAAACTCCAGCAAAGAGAAGGGGAACCAAATCAGCTAAGGTAGTTGCTTTTGGAACAAGCATACAGTACTGTTTGTTTAATATGGTTTGTGTACTGAAGAAGAAATTTTTTGCTTAGTAAAGTAGATATATGCACTATCAATCTGCAATTGTTATTGCAATTTTTTTTTCCCACTTTTCCATATTTTCTAACTGTAATGAGATGGACTTCCTTAGAATTCTTTCATCCATACTTTATGTATTATTGTGTTGGGAGTTGAGGAGTTCAGATGTGTTTGTATGCTTTCTTAGCCTATGTTTGGCTCATATTTAGAAACCCTCAAGACACTTTTTATCCACACATTTGAGGGACCTACAAGTACAACCTATTTATCTACCACTCATTTCTATATATTTATATTTTAAACCATTTATAAACACTTCTCAAACGCGCTCTTAGTGATTATTGAGAAATTTCACTTGGGATGAAGCATAGTTTTTCCACTAGCTACATTTATATCTAGATGCTTTCATTGAGAACCATGATATCTGGGGAAAAAGATCACTTGATTTCGTGACATATTAACTCCCATCTCTGGTGGTACTTCAGGAAAAAGTTGTAACCATGGGTTGGGTTAGGGGACCAATGGGTTGGATTAGGGGACCAGAGTTGCAACTGGATATCAGTCAGCTTATTTCTTTTCCCTTTTATTTATTTATTTATTTATTGGCTTTCTTGATTTCTTTATTCTATCTAATTATTTTCACTGGTTAGCATTATTTAATTATAATAGCTCTCTGGACATGATAACAGATTGCTGAAGCACCAAAGACCATAGAACAGCGGGCCTTGGCAGAAGCTACTCCAATGGAGTCGATAAGATTCTTGATGGAAATTGATCCCCTGACTGGTGCCTCTGAGGAGAAGGGAATGGAAACTCACAATGTTGCAACACTTGATGAGAAGGTTGGTGTATTTTTTTTCTGTTTAAAGTTTCGTTTTCAAAAACATTATTAATTTACCATTTATTTGGGTTAAATAGTGGAAGCAAGATTTCTCAGATGCAGAATTGTCAGCTTCTGGTAGAAAGAAAGAAATTCTTTGGCGCGTAAATTTCGAAGAATTCGTGCGCCGTCTGAGGCATAAGGTTGGTTGTTGTCAATAGTTTTTGGAGCAATGCTGAGGTTGACAAATTTTCTTGCCTATTTTGATATACTTGGGGCCTGTTTGGCATGTCTTTTGAAAAGCCAAAAGGCGCTTTTGAGGTCCAACAGCAGCTTTTGTATTCGTTTGGCTAATTTTATGAAAGTGCTTTTGCAGAAGAGGTTTTAGAGGAAGCTGGTCCAATATGGTTCCTCAAAAAGCACTTTTAAAATAGAAAGTGTATTTAAAAATTAAATTAGTTTTCAAATAAAAATTAAGATAGCTTCTTCCAAAGCTCTTCTACAGATAGCCAAAGCCAAAGCAAAATCCGTGCCAAACGGGCTATTGAACTATGATTCTGTAATATATCTAAACAATTGCTTTCTTTTGGTAAGCTACAGACCACGATGAAGTGTAAGAACACAATTTTGGAATTTTAATTACTTATGTATGTGATGTAGGCTTGCATAGAATATGTTAGAATACGACTCGGTGATCAGTCTGGCATTGTTCTAAGTGCAATTCTGGAGTTGACTAGAAGCTCAGAGACTACAATAAAAACTGATAAATCAGGTAACAACGTCCTTATCTCCATGAAATTGCTTGATTTTAGATCTTTTGCAGTCCTATTTATTGTCGGTATGGTGTTCGTAGGAAACTTCACGATCATATTGTTCAAAATTTGATCAGTGATTAGAAGTAACATAATGTAATTTGGATGCATCATATGGACTTGATAATGAATATCTAAATAATTACAAATATTTCCCATTGGTTTAACGCTGGATATGGTGCTTGTTTGGTTTAAATTATAATTACATGATAATATAAAGGTCGAAGTCAAACTTTAATATAACCACACATTTTGTAGAACTAACAACTACTACTCAGTTATCCACCATGCATATCCCATCAAATTATAATTGCTGCAACTTATAATTTCTCCCAAACAAGCACTAGTTAAGTTGATAAACAAGTTTGAAGGTTATATAAGATGGATGGAGATCCATCGTTGAATTCCACGAATGAATTCGGAAAGCACTTACAAGAGATTCAATCCCAGAAGGAAACCTTCTGAGAAGATTCAGTTTGGCCATAGGCTGTATTAATCAGCTTATGATTGATGCTGATAAGTTATTTGGATCTTCATTCCCCTTCATGTTTTTTTGGAAGGAAGCAGATGTAGTTATTATGTTATCAGTTGATTATCTCTATACTGGCAAAGAATTAAATAGGTAATATGGGCAGGCCACAAAAAATTTGCAGTGAACGTTTAGTTAATTGCAATCATAACAATAAACTGAAGAGGCTGAGAGAAGAAAGGATATTATTTACTTCCCAATTCCCATGGTCATTAACTGACAGTGCAGTTGGGTTCAGCTTGTATCATGTTTTCCTGTTGAGCTTAACTGGTTTGAAAAATTGGTAATCATGAATTTTCTTGCAAATTTTGGGGTTTAAAATATTAAAATGAAAATTGTTAGTTATTCAAGTTTTTATCCTCCTGAGAATGATATTTCGTTTTCTGTTTTGGGCAACCATGTGGATTTACGCATCCTTTTTGACATGCTTCGTTGTACCATGCAATATCGCATAGAGTGCTAGTGGGTTGCAGTTTACTCTTTGCCCACCCCCACCACCACGGCTCCCCATAATTTGATGATGCTTTTGACTTCCTTATTCACTTCTGTGTATGTCATGCACTAGGAGGTTATAATGTAGAATTATCATACGTAACGTAATAGTGCCCTGTAATCTGAAAATTTTCCATTTTCGATATTTATTTTTTATCTGGATGTACTTACCACCCTCTCATCTAACACTTATAAAGGAAAATTTTCAGCTTCCTTGTCAATAAATGATATTTACGATGAAGTGATAAAGAAGGATGGTGGTCTTGGCATGGATTTAGAACGTATCAGAGCTTCTCTCGTCCAGCTTGGTTGTCAAATCCCCACAACTGGGATAGATGAAACATATAGCATTGGTACTTTTACTTTATAGCAGAGAGCTAAACTGTGGCTGTGAAATGTTTTAAATTTTGCTGAGATTAACGCATTCCATTTCTCTATCGTGTTTGATGCTTTTGTTTCTCTACAGATTTAAAGAAAATTATTGAACTGGCTCAAAATGAAGAGGTTCTTTTTTTTCCCTTCATTCTTCTTTGATTTTTGTTCAAAAAGTTATGTTTGAAGTATCTGATGTTAATTGTGTAATTGCAGGTGGAATCTGTTGTATTGAAAAGATATGGAAGGGAAGCCTATAGGATTTTCAGGTTACTTTCAAAGTCTGGCAGTCTTCTTGAGACTGACAAGGTATTTTATGAATACCTTCCTTTAGTTTATTAACAGGCCTTCAAAATTTATCTACGATGCTGTACAGTCGATACTATTTAACTGATTTTGCTGATCCGCATCTGTTTTGAAATTTTCTTTTCCTAAAGATGGATTAATGTGGTGGTTAATTTTTTGCACATGCATCAACTTTTGAGACATTTCGAATCACTTGTATTTTCCTGTAGTCAAACCCTCATATTTTACATTGATAAGTTCTTTATCCCAGAAAACATTTATGCTCTTTTTACCTGAATGCTAGTTAAGTATCATTTCCATTTTTACTGGATGTACCAGAGAAGATTTCCATAGAACTTCTAAACTATGCGATTCAAAGACAGTTCCGTAATGCATTTCAAGTTTTTGGACAAAAGGTCTTCAGATATCTTTGAAACATGGAAATGGCTCGGAATGAGATTTTGGATTTGCTTTCTTAATGTTTTTCTGCCAAAGAATGCGTGCAAACAACAGCTTAAAATTTGAATTGAAGTCTCTGACATGGATCAAATCTCTCATCATAATTATTTTCAGCTATGCATTACTATTTCAAAGAATACAATACTTGTTTAAATAGACATCTATAATATGCAAGCATCTCCATCTTCAAATATCTGAATTGTCTGTATAGAACGAATCTGCATTTAATAATGCATGATCTAGCATAGTGGTTCCAGTTGAAGCTTTTCTTCGGCCACTATGTGTTCACATCTTGAAAATGCTGTCGCACATTATGTAAACAATGAAAGTTCTGTCTGCGTTTTGGCCACTTTCATTGTTTGGAATTAGGCTTTTATTTAGTCCATAATTCTTTTACTCAACATTTCTGTTTTAGGTGCATCGTTTTCTAGTGTAATAGATCATAGTTTTTTCTTTCTTTCTTTCTCTCTCTCTCTCTCTTTCTTTTTTTTTTTCATCTTGTTACATTGGTTGGGATTGAAAACTCTTTCATCATTTGCAATATTCCAGCAACTTTTTTGGTGTATTGGCTTTCATGTGAAAGAGAATATGTTCATATATAAATATAAAAAATTGCTTGGACAGAAAATCTTCTGGTGCATTATATGATTTATTTTATATTCCTAAAATAGATTTCAGATACAACTTTCGTGGAGAAGAAAGATACATTGAAGATTCTATACAAGCTTTGGAAGGATGGCTATTTGCATATGGAGGTAACTTTTATTTCTTTCCTGTGTTTCTAGAGAAGTAGATGCTGTGTGCATTTATTTAGGTGCTGGTCCATGATATTATGTTGGAAGTAAGCACCAAATCTAATTGTTATAGCATAAATCCAGTTTTTGATTATGTGCTTAGCGTGATACAACAGAAAATGATGGGTGCATTCTAAAACGAAAATTATTAAGATGAGTCAGTAAATCATTCTTGATTGCTTTGCTTAGCTTAGGTCCACATCCTAAATTTACAGATGGGCGTGAGAGCATCAACCAGAAGCCCTCCAATTCTTTTGTGATAGGAATCATTTTCTCTGTCATTCAACCCATGTTGATTGTAAAACATTCCACCTTTTGTTATGCTGAAAAACAGTGATAGTGACTAGAAATTGATACATAAAATAAGAACAGAATACCAAAAAATTTATTCAGTTAAAAGCTTTGAAAGTTCTCAACCACAGTTCTTTTAATAGTTATGCTCTCGTCCTCTTTTACATTTGAATTTAGATTACTTGTTCTGTTTGCTGGTAGTGTTGCAGAATGTAGTTATCTTAACTTATTTAGTAAATGGATGAAACTTTGAGTTCAAACTTACAATGTTGAGATTCTCAATGCAGAAAGTCTCAGTAAACGGACCTAAACAGACTCTATTTTTGTTGTGGGAAATAAACAAGGAGTCTCTGTGGGTACGTGTTCTTGATGAAATGTACCATGCTGCATTGAACTTGAGACTGCGAATCACCTATGAGCTAGATCAGGAAAAAGAGGTATGTTTATGTGCACAACAACTCTTATTATATTCTTTTCTTCTATGTACATCTCGTAATATTATCCAACTGTAATCTTTTCTCGGGAGTTCTTATGATGAATCAACACATTCCAGATGACACTAACAACATTATAAATTCGCAATTGGTAACACTATCCTAAAACATGGTAAACCGGTATCAGAAATTCTGAAATTGGCTATCTTAACCAGTATTCTTCCAAAGCTTCCTAACTTTTTTAAGAAAGCATGTTTGGCTAAGTTTAAAAATTAGTTAAAGTTGCTTTTAAGTAATTTTTTTCGAACATGTTTGGATAAGTTACTTTTTTCTTACTTGAAGTAAAACACATTACTTTTTCCAAAGTAACTCAACGCTAATTTTATTATTTTCTTGATCAATAAGAGTTTTTTACAAGACTTGTTTATTTATAATTAACATTTTAAGCTTAACCAAACTTTATCCAAAATTGCTAAAGGAACACAATGCTGAAATGAAAAGAGATGCCCTTAAAAAAAAACTAATTAACCGTTGTCAACATTCTGAAATCCAATCTTGTATCTTGGCAATGAGTTATCCTATTTGCTAACACTTTCGTGTAACCTGTACCAGATTCTTCAGTTGCCCAAAGAAAAGCTCATAGGGGAACTGGAAAAAAGATACAAGCGCTTGGGAAAAGTTAGGATTATACTGGAATCTTCATTGATGAATCTTGATGGTGCTCTCATGCTCTTCCATGATTTCTGAATACAAGGCTAGCATTCTTAGTTCCTAGTTTTATGATTATGTTTTTATGTACTTTACCAAATAGAGAACATAATTTAATTAGTTAAATGATCTTTCTGTTGATTTCTCCCTCCTCTCTCCCCCTACCTTCTTTCCCCACCCTCCTCTCTTGGTATCTTTTCTTATACTTCTATAGTGGATATTTGTTTGTCTGTCTCGTTGAATTCAGGAACAGAAGAAAAATGGAATGACACACCTTCCCCTTCTCAAATATTTAATTTTACAACCTACTGAGAATGATACTTTCATCAAGGACAAGAAGATAAATGGGAGATCCAATGCATAGAGAGCCAGCCGGCAAGCTTTTTCAATCACCTCGGTTGTGTATGAAACTGATTGTTGTGAGCCTGAGGTGTGTTGAAATGTAGCTCGTTTGAGTCACATTAAAATTTTCATTTTCATTCTTTTATTCATTTTTAGCTTCACATTGTTCAATAAAATAATATTTTTCATCACATCAATAATTTTTTCTTTTTCAACCAAACATTCTCCATCAATCTACTATTCCAAAATATATTTTTCTAAAATAATGTGGCTCAAACACACTCGTAATTCTCGTCATTACGTATAATCCAGTAAAATAATTCTAATAATTAGAATACAAAAGTATGGCCACACTGAAATTATGACACTGAAATTATGAACAATTAAAAAAACTAGCTTTGTCTGAAGTGGAAATTACATCCACTATTTATTTTCAGGGGATTGTAAAAATACTATTAGTTCTTTTTATTCCAATATTAATCTTTGTAAGGGAAAAGGAGCGTCCAGAACTTCCTAAAAAAACTCCTAATTGAAGCTGCAGAATCTCCCTCCAATTCCCACAATATATATCCACTTCAAAATTCGCGTGAAAAAATTGGCGATGTTCATTCCAGTATTAATTCTAATCTATTATTCGTTCTTGAGATGTTTACCAGTTGGAAGCGTAATTCCATAGCCAGTTTCTGAAAGTCAGCATCATTAATCTTGATTTTTGAGTGAAAATTTGACTATATGGATACCCCCTTGTCTATGCCCGACTCATTTTTCTTCAAAAATGTGTTGCTGGTGGAGAGGAAGAGAAGCCAACTGAAGATTCTGATACTCCTTGCTGCCACTATACTTGTTCATTCGCCTTTGGAAAATTGTCCCCAAGAGGAGTATTATAAACCTTGCCCAGACTAACCATTCAAAAGAAAAGAAAAAAAAATCCAGCCATATGAACCATTGTTGATTTTTCAAATTTTTTTTTTTTTTTCATGTGTATATTATACACTTCTGCAATGTTGAACGTGTTGAGGTTATGTTTCTTTTACATTTTGCACTATTTTACGTGAATTTTCTTTTTACTATATGTTTCAAATCGTGCATATTGTGTTATAGTGCGGAATGTCTTCTGTTGCCTTGTTTTTTCGCCTTACTGAGTTGTTGAACATGTTGAGATGGAAATCTAGGATTTAAGTTTTTAGTATGTCCACTCATCGTCATTTGATTTTACTATCAATTTGTTAAGTATCAACAACTCTTCATCCCCTCGCTTTTTAGAGTGCAGGTGTTTTTTTACGTACCGATAATGACATTTAAGAATTTCTGGAACTCGCACTCGAAGAAGCATTTCAGCAGCATAGGCAGTCTTTGGCCATCCTTTTCTGAGATGGTTATGAAATCAGAATCCTCATTGCGGCGGGAGACTGTTATAAATGCTTAAACAAAGAAAAAAGAGTTAACAAATTTTAAACGAACAGCAAGGAGTAGTGCTATTTATAGTGAGGACTACCAATAGTCGTCTTATGTAACATACATATAACAGTTTATTATTTGATGTATGAGGTAATAAAAAATTACTGCATTAATGCATCAAATAACAAACTGACGACCACCGATAATCTTTATTATGAATAACATTATTTCAAAATAAAACACAGTTGTATAATTTAAATTGAAAGTGAGTTCCACCTGTCCAAATACATGGTATTAAAGAAAAATAAAGACAGCAACTTTATACAGCCGACCGAGTAACTCTATTCATCTTCTTGAGGAAGTTGAGAAAGAATGGTCAAGGACATGTATGCCCCAAACGAAATTGTGTCTATGGTTGTTGAATTGACTAGGACGTCCTCCAAGCCATATTTTGTGATGCCAAGTTCTCGAGGAATGTAAGGTATCCTAGCGCAGTAGTGCTAACATACATGAAAAGGCCAAATAGAACATACCATGGAAGTGACATATCCACCGTCGTCGTCCATAAGAGAAACAGAAGAACCTTCTAATTGGCTCATCATATGAATAATCACGTAGAAAATATAGTAACATATGTAATAGATCAATCTATCAAGTGTGACATTCTAACAAAAAGATAAAATTTCATGTTACATGTCAAAGTGAACATACGTTGCACGTTATTCTGAAATGCTTTCTAAGTGTCATGAAAATAATATTTAACCATTTATTTACCTTTTTGATCTAAATATAAGAGAAATGCAAGCTTCTGAAAATAAATGTTAATTAGAATTATACTATTTGTATCATATGGATTACACTTTTGTTTACCCGATCCCACCCTCTCTCACACGGGGGTCGGGTCCCACGTCCAATAAATGCGTGGGACCCGATCCCCGTGTGAGGGAGGGGGTGGATCAGAGTAAACAAAAGTGTAATACATAAGGTACACGTTATACGCACACGTAAATAGTGAAATGCATATTTGAATATTAGTATTAGAATTACAACTAAATTCATAAATGAAGATGAATGGCAATTACGATACATGAATGTTAAATCATTTATATTAAATGAATATAATTTAATTTCTAATTAAGTGAAGCCGATACTAATTAGCATACATGGACTAATGAACTGCAACATTGAATTTGAAATTCTAATTAATATTAATTAAATGAATATGTATGTTTATTAATTGAAAATTAATAACAGGGACATAGATATAAATGTGAATGTGAAATTCTAATTAATATTAATTAAATGAATGTGAATGTTAATTAATTGAGAATTAATTATAATATTTATTATAGTATGTAAATTAATATAAGATACTATTGAAATAATTGAATTGTAGTAAGGCTATAATCGTCCAAAAAATTATCATCATGATATTTAATATATTGTAGATATTTAGAATAAATTAGTTTGTAATCTCAATCAACCATTTAATTTAAATGAATTGATATTAAAACGACTAACTTTTGAACAGGTGACCTTGTAATTGAACAAGTGATTCCATACCATGCTTTGGCTAAACTGATTAATGTATACATCTAAATGAGGTTTTCAAAATGCATCTATTAAACTAATCTACTTTGAAACTCTATTTCAAGTCCTTTCTTCTTCCTCGTCTATGCAAAGCTGCTTGCAGTAACCATTACTAGGCCGGAAAATTGACATGATAAACTTCAGTCATATCGGGATGATATAGACCGAAATTCATCTCAACCCCAGCAGACTTTTGATTTTCATTGAACAGAGCAAAAATGTAAGTTTCCAATGTTTTTCCAGGTCTCCCAGGCGTTCCTTTTCCAGATGTCACGTGAGAAATCAAATTATTTACATAAGTTTGTGCATTGTCCACCGTCGCATCAGTGTTTCCGGCACTCGGCCACCCAGTTTCCGATATGACAATATCGACAGTGGATCCACCAGCCTTCTCCAATGCAGAATACACCGAATCGACCATGGCATCGAAAAGGTTCGCATAGTGGAGTGAACCGTCATTTATTCCGGTTGGATTGCCGGCAAAAAGAGCAAAGTCCAACGGCACATTACTGGGATCTCCCGTACGTGCAAAGAATGGATATGCATTGAGTAAAAGAGGGAACTTTTTGGCTGCTAAAAACCCTGTAATACTTCGCATTATATTTGCTACATCATCTGAAAATTTGCTGTTGGATGGAGGAAATGATGTGCCCAGTATTTGCATTGAAACTGCAGTACTAACTGGTATGGGACTGTTTGCAGCATTTAGGGCGGCATCTAGGTTTTGCATTGCACCTAGTACATTTCCTGCTAATGATCCTGGAATCACTTCATTGCCTGCTGTTATGCATGTGAACTTCACCGATGATTTATACGGCGTAACGTTGATATTGACCCATCGGGCGGCGGCGGTTGCATCGGAGGCAAGTTCTTGAAGATTTTCGTTCCGAACCCCGAGTATAACTTCTATTCCCGAACCCCCTAACGCAGTCAGAACGTCTGCTCTCGGTTCAAAAATTCTGATTTTGTTAATATTTCTTGATTTCAGCAGAGCAACAACGTTAGCTGGTGTTGGGAGATTGTCCCCTAGAAACCCATAGTTCACACCGATTCCACGTACACCTTTGATCGAAACAGTATAATAAGTTATTACGACATGTTTAGTACACAGTACTCCAAAACGATATACATAATAATTGACAGGGATTGAATTTTTCTTTTTTTTGGTCTTAATCATAAAATTAAAAGAGGCAATGATATCTTACATGAATTGGCGCTGAGGAAGCATGCAATTGTCAGCAATACAAATAGCTTCTCCATCGTGAATTAGAATTAACGAATACAGTTTCGTAGGTATAGTTGATTGTGTGTATACCTTTTAATTATTTTTGAACGAGGTTTTACTCCTTTTATAGTTGTGTTTTTAATCTGTCGTACTAAATTATAATTAATTATAGTAAATATTATATTGAATAACAGTTTGTTGCGTGTGTAATAATATTCATTTTATTAATCTTAGCGTGGATTAAGGATTTGATTTGCACACATAATCTTTCCTTTAATAAGTAATTAATTTAAAATGGTAGCTAAGTTGGCGCATGGAAACAAAATATCTTAAAAGTCACAATTTCGTAATTAACAAAATTTGTGAACAATCAATTCAATAGAAAATATTTAAACCTCTCGTTTGATCTTAATTAAAATTTTAATTTATGTCATGGCTAAAATTAAATACATTTCCTTCTATTACGTTCTTGTAATTTAGATTTTGAAGATAAATTCTTCCTTGAGGTAATATTTTTTTTTTTCAACTTATAAGCAATAGAGTTTTGGAAATATGTGATTTGGATAAATTGTGCTTATAAGTAATAACTGAGTAATTAAATTAATATTTTTTAATTCGATTACTTTTTTTTTTTTTTTCAAAAAAATAAAAGTTTTCATGTTTGCATATTTATTTTAACTATTTGAATTATTGTTACGATAAAACGATTTCTCGATTCATTTCATTCGTCGAACCTTTTTTATATATATTTTTTAGTTATTTTGGTTATATGATATAATTTATTGACAATAGGTAAATTTTTATTTTAAAATTAAAAAAATATTGATCAAATATCTGAAATATAAAAATTTACTTATTAGTAACCAACTTATAAGTCCACACTGAGAATTTTTATAGAAAATTGATGGTGGAAGTGATATATAGAGTACAAGTTGATGATTTGTGATTTGTGAAAGTCACACAAAGAAAAGCAATTTCATGATTTTAATCCTTTGAATTATATTCAAAAAAATAAAGAATCTACTTTTTAATCATCGTGAAACTTAAACATGTCACAACTACTAAGCATTTTGTTGCTAATGGTCCTAATATATCTCTTTTTCTACTTTCTTAAAATAAATATTCTATAAATTGTTGTGATATATAATTTAATTAATATGCTCAAAATTACAAATGGCTATCAGATCTACTAATAATTAGACCACCAATCACTCAATTTCAAGATAAATTAATCTAAATATGAATCTGAATCCTACAATGATATACATATGTATCATTTTTAAATTCAATTCTTACTGAATTTTTACTATTTTAATCTGACTGTTAAGACGGGAAATTTATATTGAAATGCTTTTTCCATCTAAGTGTTATAAAAGATTATGACAATCTTCTTTGATAAATAAATTTTAAAGCATTTAGTGAAATAGAAAAAGTATAGAAAAGCATTTATATCTAACGTGGAATAGGCAATAAAGAACTAGAGTTTCGGCTTTGGTTCGATCCAACAACATCTTTCCCAGTGTTCTAAAAGGCGTAATGCGTTGCGATGCGTCGAGGTCGAGAATCAAGAATCACAAGTTTAGGCGTGTCAATGCGAAGAATAAACGTCATAATGCGTTTCGTATTTTTAATATTATTTTAATTATTTTTAAAACATTAAATATATTTTTATATTTAAAAAATAGATTTTTTTACTATATCATAAAAAAATGGGTTAATTTCACATTTTTCATTTTAATTGAAGGACCGTTTTCATTTTAATTGAAACTTAACTGACTACAATAGTTGAAACTTCAACCTTGAGGACTAACATCGCAAATTTGACAATCCCAAATCTGATCAACACCCTCATCTTTTCTAATGGCCAGTCCCGTATCTCCTCCTCTGCTCCAATGGACAGGCCCGTGTCTTCATCTTCCCCTGAAACCCACCCACAGGCCACAACCAACCTCTGTTCCTATCACTAGCCTCACCAACATTCATCATCTGATCACCATCAAATTAACCCATGAGAATTTCCTCCTTTGGCAGGTCAATCTTCCTCCACCTTCCACCATACCATACCCAACCCCACACCCACTACAAATGCAGCTGCCAATTAACCATTCAAAAACAGAAATACAAACAACCAAACATCCACCCAAACCACACAATTCCAGCACCTGAGAGAATTTCCACCGAAGTGGTAGTGGAGCCGAAGTTGCCGCCACATCACCACCGTTCATCTTCCCCACCCTTTAACATCAAATAATTTTAATTGACACCACAATTATTAACAATATTCTTTCCCCAAATCTCTAATCTCTCTGTTTCTCCTGTAGAGCGAGAAGGCGAGAAGCAATCGAGCTCCAACCACTGCCCTCATTTTTTGCTCGTGAATGGCTCTGTTTCCACTCTCCACTGAAGAAGCCTCTTTGAATGCTTCTTGTACAGTAACACAGCCAAAGTTGAATCCCACATCGAAATCCTATTGATGAAGGCTAAGACATTTTGCCTATAAATAAATGGGCCAACAACCCTTTGTTTTAAAATGCTTCCTGGGCCTGTCATTTGATGGGTTAGGAAGTCTGAAAGATTATGATTTATTTTTATATTATATATATATATATATATATATTATTAAATGGTTTAATTAAATAAAACTAAAAAAATTTTAAGAAATGCGCACCTTTGTGCGAATTATCACGCATTTGGGCGCGTTTTAGTGGTCAACGTAAGCGTTGACCGCATTGTCACGCACACCCTGAAAGCGAGGCGTCTTGGCCACGTGTCATGCATTGGCGCGCTTAGGTGGCGCGTTTCGCCGCGTTTTAGAACACTGATCTTTCCTCAATTATTCGGAATGCAAAAGGCATCATCTAAGGTTCCAAAATTCTTATCCTTGAATGAAATTTTGTTACAATAGTTGAACCACGTTAAACTCTAAGGTTCCTCCTCACCGCCACCCATTAATAAAAATTATGCACATTGATCAACACAGTGAATTTGATCTTCACGTGTAGAGGATCATAAATGTTTTTTCTTCGTGGGATTTTATCTTCGTCGTGTACAACATTTTTAATCCCATGATGAGTATGCTGACGTGACAACGTCAAGCTATAATTTTTGACAATTCAATATTGAATTGTCAAATTTTGTAGGCCCACATAAGAGGTGGGCAAAATAACTTCCATCTAATGTGGGCAAAATAACTCCTGTCTGCCATGGGTGGAAAAATTGGCGGAACTAGGGTGGGGCACATGCCCCCACCAATATTTTGATTTTTTTTTTTAATAAAGAGGGTTTTAATTTTTTCCTTTACTCAATTTATTTTCTTTTTTAAGATGTTTGCTTCAGAGTGTTTACTTTCTCTTTTAGGTCACAAATTCGGTAATATGTCTTCAAAGAACGAAGCATATATCATTTTAATATCTTGGATTATTAGTTCATCCATCATTTAATTTTCATTTTTCTTTTTCCTTCGTTTGTTAAGAAAAATCTAGTGATCAATTTCAAATTTTAACGAATTGAATGAAATGGTTTTATATGTCAATCTTTCTGACTCTCTTATATAGAATTAGCCCTCGTTTGATCTACATTATTATCTCATTAAAATGAAAAATACGACCATTATTGATGAAGACAAAATAATAATTTCATTTAATTTCGAGTTTGTTCGTTTTTTGCAAATTGTTAGTCTAATTTGAGTGGAAACGGGCCAATGATTACAACTCAGGGCTTTTGGCCCTAATGCACGTCAAATTTTGAGCAAATTTCGTTGTTTAGGCTCTCAATTATACGTTTTTACCATTTATGGTAATTTTTGTTTTAACAATATCTTAGTCAAATAAATTCAGATTTGATTTCCGTTTGTTTGGGGATAATCCTGACGATTAGGAGAATCAAGATCCGTGATTATCTCAATTTTTTCCATTTTTGGAAAAATTAATATTTTTTTATTATTATGTAATTTATTTCCAAATTTTATTAGGGTTTCGCTATTTAAACATTGTAAGCCCTTTGAGGCAGCTCAATTTTGAATGAAATAAAGTTTTTTTTTCTTGAATTTCTTTTGATTGAAATTCTTTTTGTGAGATTTTTGTCTTTCCTATAATCTTCCCCTGCATCAATTATCCATCAAATCAACATTTAAATTCAAATTTTCTATCTCTTATGTGAACCCCAATAACGGCTATATATATATATATAAATTATACGTGGAGAAATGGTATCATAACGAGAGTTTCTTCAGTTAATTATCTCTTTATTATTATTATTTTCAGGGTGGAATGTGCTGTTGGTACTGAATCATCTCATTTCAAAATTAAAATTATTAGATTTTACACTTATTTATTTAAATTATATTTTCAACAAACTTCTTCAAGTTCAAATATAATTTAATTTTCATCATGATTTCACTCATACATAATTTTTATTATGGGTGACATCAAAATTTGATCTCAAAGTATATATTTATTTTAATATTATATTGAAATGTCTCATCTAAATACTTAAATATTATTATATGTTTAACAATAGTTATTTTAGTAAATGAATTAAGAAATTTTAATGGAAAAATATATAAATTAAATGACTTAATCATGTCAACATAGAGTCCAAACACTCGACACAATAATTATGAACTTTTAGTGAATATTAAACCCGATTTTCATAATTTTTTTTTTTTTTGAAAATTTGAGTGTGCCCCCTAACTCAAAATATATGTGTCTGCCACTAGGTAGGAGATCATTTTTGTAGAAAAGTAATTATAAAGATATTTATAGACTAATTGAATTATTAATTATAAGTAGAATTATTGGAAATTTGCAAAATGTTAAATCTTACGTCAAGATTTACTAGATCATATCAATATGGAACATGAAAGAAGTCCTCGATCCTCATCCATTGAAACACAAAATGTACTCTATCCTTTCGAATTGTCAAGCATACCTACGCATCCCATGGTCGGAGCTTATAACTGATATTATATATTAATTACCTTCCAACTTGGTCGGTGAAATTAAGAAACCAAAAGTTGTGCACGGTAGGTCCATGTTGTCGAAACACACATGTTTTTCACACGATTGTCATCCGTGTTGCATGTCCCACGGCGGAAGAATGAATAATGTACTGGTGAATTGTGTAAACCTCGAGTTGACACGGATATATCCACTCTGGATAATTAATAAGACCTTTTCAAACATGAATTAAGTTATTTTGCCAGAAAATATTTGTCACCTTGGTTGACGTACTGTGAATAAAAAATTTCAAAAAAATGCCTCCCCATATTATGAGTGTGTTTGTTCTTCAAACTTATGCTAGTCACAGAGATCCTACAGCTGCGACACAATGTGTAACAACCTAACTGTTGGAATTTGAAATTAGTTCAAAAACAACAACGTTTTTTTTCTTTCAAAAAATTCAAGTTAGATTAAAATTTCTATTTTCTCTTTTAACTTTGTAGTTACCCTTGCTTTCTGAACTATTACAAGTTCCAAAATTTATTGGAAACAAATGATTTAAGGTAGAAAACTTTGATTTGTTAAATAACGAAACTAAAACGAAGGGTTAAAATGAATGTTATCGAGCATTAACAGAGTTAAATTCAGCAATGCGTAACCCAACGATCAAGCTTAGTTGAACCATTTATCGTATTCATAATTTTATGAAATTTTACAGTATTTTCTAAACTCATTCAAGTATAGTATAGTAAAATTTCAGAATTTTCTAAGATCATTTGGGCACCCAATAAACACTCAAACATGTGGAAAAAAACTGTTCTCGGGTACACTAAATATAGCACACGGAAAAGGGTATAACTTATCCTATCGACCTTCAATTGACTTGATTCCAAAGCCATCGGACAAAGGGCTCATAGAGCTTTCAAACCCCACTAGTTTTGTAAAAAAAAATTCAAAGAATTCTGTCCGAAATGACGCGACAGTAAGCTGAAAACTTTTGTTTACAAGTCTAACGTTTAATGTTAACTTCTTTAGAGCCTGTTTGGTGTACATTAAAATGAGAGAATGTATTTTTTTGAAGTGATGTGATGGGGAATATGTGGTTGAAAAAGAAGGAAAAGTTGTTGATGTGATGGAAAATATTATTTTATTGAAAAATGTGTAGTTGAGAATGAGTAAAAGAATGAGAATGAAAAAAATAATATGGGTCAAACAGGGGCTTAGCAACTTTAATTATATGCATACTTAAATAAAAAAAAAATTAAACGTTCATATCAAGATAAAGAACTAGGAAATCTTAAAGAAAAATAAAATAACATCTTTTAGAAATTAAAATCAATGATTTAAGGTAGAAAACTTTGATTTGTTAAATAACGTTCACACAACCGCACACACCACCGCATCGAAGACCCACAGCACCTCCACCGCCCGCCACACCCACAGCAGCAACGCTGCTGTGGGGTCGTAGCAGCGCGAGAAGCTGCTACGAATCGCAGCAGCAGCGTCTCTGCTGCGAATTCGCTGCTGCACCAACATAGATGAAATGGATTAGGTTTGGATAGATTTAGAATTTTATATTTAAAATAAAGTTGGTGGGGTAGGTAGTAGGGTGGGTATTTTAATTTTATAATACCATTATTAATTTAAAAAGATAAAACCTCATTTTTTATTAAATAAAGCTACAACCTGATTTTCATAAACTTAAAAGTAAACAGCTGGTTTTATGTAATTATCCCCAATTTAAAAGTATAAATTTCAAGACCTTACACAATGACACTTGTATATATTAACCTTGCTACATGAACATGGTACATATGTCGTTATTTCATTGAACAGTTAGAAAAAAAAGAACCCACGATATTACACAACGCAGACGATATAATGTTGGACCATGCTAGGAGGGATGAATGTTGGACCTAACTGGAAGGCCCTTGTTTGGCCCGACACAGCACGACATGATCGTGTCGGTTATCTCCTTTTAATGGTCAGGCATCGCTGCCAAAAAAGTTGGATATCTGCAAAGGTTCCATGGCATTGGTTGACCAGCTTAACATTTCTAAACATCAAAACACTGCCTTTTTGAGTCTTCTAAAATGTTACATTGTTCATTGTTGTGTCAATTCATTTTTGGTAACTAATCACTTTCGGCGAAATATTTAAATTTAATTTGTATACAGCAAACTTTATTGGACAAATGTATTTACTATTTAGTACTGGTATTGTAAATAACATGTAGCAATGAAGTTACCCTTTCTTGCTTAAAAGTATTTTTATCTGAAATATAACTCAGGAAGTAACAACAAAAATCAGTAACTCTTTAGTACAACAAACCTGGAAGAGTTGAGAATCCCTTCTATGAAAATTATTTATATCTTTATTTACTATTTCGGGCTGAATACATAAAAATTACTTTATTAATCAAATCTATTACAAGGTGGATTATTATTCGTACTACAAAAGTGAAATAAAAAGCACAGACGATACCTAAAAACAGATCATAATCAAAATCCTCTAATTTCGTAAAGGTTCGAAAATGAGAGGAAGTCCTTGAGCAGGCCTAAGCGAGAGCAAGACGGAGGGAGAATGACAATAAACCTGGGATATAGAGAATGAAAACCTAGTGAGTATTAAGGTTAACACAATCTTATATTCCATGGTGGCTAAATTCCTAGCTACACACATTCTTCCTCCAAACCCAAATGGCAAAAACCCCATTTTGTGTTTGCATCCTCCATATAAGGGATCATCCTTGAACCTTTCTGGTCTGAATTCATTAACGTTTTCACCCCATAAATCTTGGTCGTGATGCATGGATACAACGTCGATCCACAAGTTTGTGCCGTTTGGGATTGTAAAATTATTGTCCACTTTAATGTCCTGTCTTGCTTGCCTTTGAACATTTGGTGCCGGTGGATAGAGTCTTAGTACTTCACTCATAACCCATCCCATCTGCATATTACACAGACAAATTGATTTTGAAAATTGTTACGACGAAAACATAATATTTTGGATTCTTAGAAGAGTGACGAATGATAAAGAACAGGTGATATTAAGGTTTTGATGGGTACATGATATAGAAAAAGAAACCGAAACATTATCGTGTTCGATGATGACAGTTGGTCTATATGCACGAATTAATTGATTCATTCATAATATTATGTATTGACTTTTCATTTCTACCAATTTGGTAGGAGAAATTAAGGATCCAAAGCACAGGTTTTTCATGACATGATGGCCGGTGTCAATTTTCAGCAGACAGTCAAAGCGCCGCCCACATAGGGTGGTGCCATTTGTCATCCGGGCAGTGAAGCCACCCATATCCGGAAGTTTTTGTGTGGTAATCGGTGAGTTGTCTACTGTGCTATGTTATAATATGTGTACTGAAAAGGTTAATAAAATGCATGATTAAAATTGAAGTTTGATACGTTAAAAAGTCATAAAACTTTTTAGCAATTTTTTTTTATGAAACAAGCACGTAGTAATTTATTAACATGCATGATATAATGAGAATCAAATTACCTTCTTCAATCCAGCAACCTTTGTGGCATCAATCTCTCCATCTCCAATCACTTCTCTAATCTCCTCTCTAAGCTGATTTTGCCATTCGGGATTCATAGCCAATGAGAGCAATGTCCAAGTCAGTGCCAATGCAGTAGTCTCATGCCCCCCAAAGAAAAATGTTTTACACTCATCAACAAGTTCCCGTGTCGTCAACGTTGTCCCAGGGTGGCCCACCACGTCGTTCTTGCGCAGCAATAGGCCGAGCAGGTCGTTTTGAGGTTGCCCTTGGTTCAACTTGAGTCGATCGCCGATTATTGATGCGAGGAGGACATCAATCTCATCTCCAAGATTCTTTGCTTTTAGGGTTTGTTTAGGGTTCATGAACTTGCTAAGGGGCACCCCCTCATAATTGTTGGCTTTGAAAAGAATGATTTGCAATTCTCTTAATTTTTCAAACACTTTTTGTCCATTTTCATAGCTTATTCCGAAACTTGTTTTTGCTATGATTTCTCCGGCGGTCTGTATGATTTCTTTCTCGAAATCAATTTCTGGCTTGCCGGAGTCAATGAGAGCACTCCACTGATCTAACATATTTGTTGCCGATTCAACCATTAAACCAGCCATAGCCTGTCAACCAAGTTTTTTAAAGAACATATACAATTAGTTAGTGAGGCCGTTCTTTCAAGTGCACCACTATTGTTCGCTATCACACGAACAGAAAAATATTCGAAAGTCTAAAAATACGTGCATATATAGGTAGTTGTTTACAAAGTGAATGTGGCTAATATTGAGAAATTTTAGCTTTAAAAGTTCATAAAAATTTAAGTCAAAATCAGTAATTAATTTTAACCACATTTTATGAGATTCACACATTTTATTAACTTGTATCAAAATCTATTAAAAAATTGATTTTTAGCTGAATCAATCCGAGGATTAATAGATTAACTTATGCTTTATTTAACTATTTAAACTTTTAGATCATGGATGGTTTAACGGTTATCGATTATGATAATTCCATAATGCTTAAATGGTAGTCTTAAAGAAATTAAAAATATTAGTGGAATTAATTTTAAATGGGTCTTACATATGAAAATGGCCGTAGTCCAATAGAAACACCCTTTTTTTCATAAATTAATTATAATTAAGAATTAATCACCTTCAAGTTGGATGGAGAGAATGCAGGAGTAATGACATGTCTGTGGCGTACCCAATCATCGCCTTCGACCATTACAAGGCCACTGCCAAACATGGGTTCTCTATCATTCTTGAAAACACTTGGTTTTCCCCAATTTTTACCTTTTATATCTGCAGACATTTTCTTTAGGAATTCTGGATCTGCAATGTTAAGAAATGGTTCTATCCCTAACCAATATACGAATACTTTCCCTGCAACCACAAAAACACATTAATTTCAGCAGGCACTCAACCATATCGAAAGAAATGCCCATAAACAACAATATTCACAATTAACTTCAAGAAACTTCAAGTGCAAAAATAAAAACTTGACAGAAATCAAAATCAAAACACAAGATTTGTTTCGGCCTAAGCCCCAAAGGTTTGGTGATAACTTGTAATACTTAATCCCCCGTTGAGCATCCATTAAAATGAATAATGCTCGTTTGAACTAAAATAGCCTAAACCAAGCTTACAAGATTGTTTTCAAAATAAAGAGATTAAGCCGCTAAAGACTTATCTTTCAACACCGTAATCTGAACTTTACAACAAGAGGAACAAAATTTCCTCAACAGATTTTACCAAGGAATCAACCAAAACAGATGATGGAGCAAAAGATTTTGTATCTCGAATGTGATTTTTTGAGAGAAGAAGAACCCTAAAAAGAAGAAAAGGGAAAGTCTCTCGAAACAAAAACCAAGTGCTACTGAATGGACGTCAGAAGCCAGATGAAATGGTTTTAACCCACAGAACAATCCAGAAGCAGATACAATGTCCAACAGAGAGCCATGTGTTGCGATCAAGTTGAAGGCACCCATTAGTAAAAATATGCTTTCCAAAACACCAATTTTGGCCAATTTTTGGAGCACAAACTTCACACGTGGACTTTCACAAAACACATTATAGACTTGTTTGAGCTCCATTTTTTTTTTTTTCCAAAAACATGCATTTTGTAATAGTGTTACTATGGAGAATGTGCGGTAAAAAATAAGGAGAAAATTTGAATTTGTGTGTAATAGTGTTAATATTTAGGTTTAGATGATATATATATATATATATATATATATATATATATATATATATATATATATATATATATATATATATATATATATATACTGGCTTACCATGCAATTTCTGCCACCGGGCAAAGTAAGGGAATACAACTGAGTGGATGTCATGGGATATGCTTAAAGAAGAGGAAGAGACAATTCTATTCTTCTTCTTGATCTCGTTTAAATTTCCCATAGGAAAACTAGGTTTTGGCCCTGAAAATCCATTTGCTTTAAGCTTCCTATATGCTAAATTTGGCAAAACCCACCAAGAATACGAGATTCCACACATCAACAACAAAAGAAAGACAGCCATTGCTAAACAAAGAGTTTGGAAAAATTGAACTGATTCCATCTCTCTCTCTCCCTTCGAATGAGTCGATTTAGGTTTTTTTTTATGATTACAAATAATGGAAATGTGGGTATTTATAGATATTCTAGCACATAAAGGGCAACAAGAACGTCAAACATTGAATAGGAAACAGCCTACGTTTGAACATTTTGAATGTCAACTAATCTTGTTTTCATTTAGTGCAAAGTTTTTCTTCTGCATTTGTTCTTTCGTGTTTGAATTGTCAAACTTAACTATTTTCACTAAAAATGAGTACACATTCTTTAATCCAACTAGCCCCACACAATTAATTGCCAAAGCCACCTCACACATAAAACCAAAAATGTATTTTTCAATTGTTCTGCCTAGGGATGTAAAGGAGTCGAGCCGACTCGTGATCCGAAGTTTGCTGCCCGGATAAAAACGAATCAATCTTCTTTTGACCTGAGTCGAGCCGAACCAAAGCTTTGTCAAAAAAATGAGGATCAGCTCGAACTTTCGGCTCAGGTTTTTCGAAGCCGAGCCAAGTTGGCTCTTTTTTCTTCCTAAAATTTTAATTTTTTTAAGGCAACCATACACCTGTTTATTTTAAAAAAAGCTACGACTGTCTTTAAATTTAAAAGCAGCTGTACAGTTGTTTTTTTAAAGGGATTGCCTCTGCCTTTGCAAGTAGGTAGCTACTTTATTTCAAAGACAAGGGCCAAAATGGCATGTATTGGCGTGACTGACATGGGTCGGCTTGGGCTTAGACCAACACTCGAAAATCAGGTTCAGCCCGAGCCTCGGCTCGATTCCAACGAGATGCTAGCCAAGCTGGTTTGAGCTTTTCTCAGGTCGACCCGCGGGTCACTCGAGCCGACGAGTCGGATTGACATTCCTGATTTTGCCCCGCGTGTACATGCAGTATTTAATTAGGCTCTACTGCATAAATGCAGTAAATTTTAGAGCCAACTTAACCGACTTCAAGGGTTTAGATGGAAACTTAGAAGGGTTTTTTTTTTCCACAAGGAATAAAATATAAATGAATAGGAAGAATGATGCTAATCGCCATTGAAATATTCTATCACGTCATTAAGAAAAATGACTAAAATTTCAAGTACAAATAAAGTTTAAGAGTTACACAAAATAAAGTTCAATGATTCACTTAATTTTCGAAAAGTTCATGAGTTCGATTTTTAACGCAAATTAATATGAGCTAAAGTTTACTTTTGTTCGGCCCCGTTCGGTATGGATTAAAATCCAATTAAAATTGAAAATATGGCCGTTATTGGATCCCACTCGTCTAATAAAAGTCAACAATAACGGCTATTTTTTCAATTTTAATCTGATTTTAATCCCTACCGAACGGACCCGAAATGTTGTGCTAATTTATTGAGTAAATTTCAAAATTAAATTTGTCTATTAAGAAAATCTTTATTCTATAAATACTTTTGGGACTTTGACTGAGTTTATCTTTTGATCAAAAGAAAATAGCTTTCATAAAGAAAATCTTATCTATTACTTATGTTCACACGCTTGACACACAAATTCATTAAAAGTGAAAATTTCATTAAAAAGACTATTATGTCCTTAATGTGAATTAAATATTAAAAGAATTTAAAATAAAAAGAAAAAGATAACAAAAAGAAAGAGAATGAAAAAAATTACCTTCTTCCTCCATCTACCCAACTCACCTCCATTAATACCACTAACGGCATCCTTACACCTATCTATTTTCCTACCACCAATAAGCGCAAGTACTATCTGGCCGCGACGCCTCTTCCTCGTCTTGTCACTGTCAGCACCACTCTACCCTTTACGTCGGGGACTTTTTGCCTTTTAGATTTACGTATACGCAGACAAATAAACAATGCGTGCGGAATTTGTTTCCAAAGATTCGATCTCAGTAAATACCTGAATAGGATTGCACCCTTCACCGTTGTTGGCGGTGACAGCAGGGGCTTGAAACAAGAAAAATGATGAATCAGTGCATGGGAGACAAGCGACGATTTTAGAGAGAATTTGATTTCGAAGGCATAGTTGTCTGTTTGCAGAGACGAAGGAAAAACAAGGACTTGTTTTCCACCATACAAAAACTGAGGTTTTAAAAATAAAAAAAGCAAATCAAAACTGCATCGAAATTGTGAACAATGTTGGAAAAATATATATCATAATTTTAAAAACTTTATTTATTCACTTTCTTAATACACTTGTGATTTTTAATTTTTCATAAAATAAAGATCTTGATTCTACTTCGACAACAAATTAAAATTAGAAGATACAAATGAAGTTGTTTCTTGGTTTCTTTTGATTATTCTTTGTTAATTTTGCAAAATTACAAAATCGGATGCTATCGTATTTTTTATCAATTAGTTAGTGGATCGTTGGTCAGTGACATGGGGGCAATGGATGTGTTTCTTCAAGGTTTACCATCTAGCGTTCATGTTTTTAATTTGACAATTAATTTTCAAATTACTGCATCAATATAGTAACATCTTACATGTCAAAACCGTTAAAAATTGAATATATGAAGTTCTGACTTTCTGTCGTTTAGATTCTTTAGAATTATAATAGCGAAATTAAAATTCAATTTTAATTCATCTAGGTTTTAGAATTTAGAAACACATTTGTGAATAGTATCATACGAGAAGTCTCTTTAATCAACGGCTATAGATGTGAAGAAATGCGACATTGCTTATGTTGGGGCTGGTATTTTTTTTTACAAAAATTAATTTTTAAAAGGCAAAAAAACGTAGATTTTCAAAATTTGGGGCCTTAGTGCCTTACCATCGAGGGCCTTAGGAGATTGCATGCATAGTGCTTGAACCAACTCTAGGTAAAAAAAAAAAAAAAAAGAAACTCTCGATTTTATTTCCACGTTTATTATTTAAATTAACATATTTCTAAAATTGATTCAAATACGAGATACAAACTAAAGATAAATTGACAAATACCTCTCTTTTGAAATTCGAGTTGGATGGTGCCGGCTGAAAATGTTGAATTGGGGATATGTTTTGGTTGACACAATTTTATTAGTTTGTACATTTTGAGGTTTTTTTTTTTTCGTATAACTAGATTTGATTTTGAAAGGATTCTCTGTTTTTCTAATTAAACGATACATCGATTCCTATCCAAATCTTATAATATTGATTAAAACCATGCTGATAGCATAAGAATAACTAACCAAAAGGGAGGTAAATTAGTTTTTAAAACTTTTTCGAAAAATAAACTTAAAATCAAGCACATGATAACTAGATAGATTAATTCAAATAGCAAGCACGAATATGAAGGCAATAAATAAAGAAGGATATAGAATACAAACGATATAATTATGGAGGTTCGATCAAGCGCAATGATTTACATCCTCCATTGCCGAGCTCTCTGACACGAGTAAAGCCAATTTTACTATTGCGGTGCAATCCAACCCTTTACAAAGTTTCGGTGACTTACAAGTAAGGAGCACCGATCATTTTACAATGTTGAGCTTTACAGGACCTCAACATAACCTACAAGTTTAAAGAGAATTGAATTACAAATTGAAAATTCTCTCTTAATAAATGATATGATCAAAATTAAGTACCAAGAGAGAAATAGGCTAACACTTTAATATATAGTAATGAATGAAGCTCAAGTGTTACATATGAAAAATTTTGATGTATAGAATGATTTTCAACAATTAATTTGATCTAAAGTTTTTCATCACCAAAATGATTTGATACTAAATGATATGAGAGATCAATACAATTTTGCTCAAAAGAATCTCACTTGAATGCTCTTAAAAAGTGTTCTTGAATGTAAAGTGAAGTGGTATTTGTAGCAGTTAAAACGTCAAAAAGTTCTGCCCAACCGGACAACCCCTACCGGACTTATGCCACTGTACCGGATGACTGAACTAACCGCTAAGCGTCAGAAATCAGAACGGTTAAAAACTTGACCGTTGGACTACCGGACCCGCCGACTCACCGGATGTCCGCTAGAGCAGAAATCTCCAGTTTACTCTTTTCTTGATTATTTTTGCAAGTGTAAATTATTTAGTGACATTTTCACTTAACTTTTTCAAAATAAGTGTCATTGGTAAAAAATTCAAAAGTCAAGTGAAGATTTTTGTCACATCAAAAATATTTTTTATGCGAGTGCGTTTGTAAAAAGTTTATTTCGTGAATAAAACTTTGAACTTACGAGCTTGTAGTGATTCGTTGCTAAGAATTAAAGCGTTTTACCTTTACATATGGATTCAAATCATCTAAGTCTAGATTTGGCGTGAGAGCATGTTTTGTTGCTCTATTTTGAATTTGGCGCGAGTGCTTGATTTGTCTCCGATTGTTTCGACACGAGTGCTCGATTTCCAAATTTGATTGTGAATGCTCGATTTCTATCGGGTTCGCAACATGTAATAATGAAGTCTCGAATATGAATGTTAGATATAAGAATAATTTGTTTGTTATAATCAAAACTCGAAATTAACCATAGGTTAACAGATGCACCTCATTTTATTCAAAAAATAAGTCAATTTTGGCCCTGAGAAATATAATCCAATGTGTTGTTGTGGAGTGATAAGAGAATCATAGTAATTTTTTTTTTTCATCATAATGAATTATTGTAGTTGTAGAAGATGACGTTGTTTCACATTGAGTCAAACTTCTATAAATTTTATATATTTTTGTGTGACTGTGTCTATTTTTTTTCCTGTGAATTAATTGTTTTCGATGAAATGAAAATAGGGTCCCTAATTCTGTCACCACAATTGGATTATAACCTTGACAAAAATAAATAAATATGATTATAATTTCCCAGAATGGTCAATCTTTATGACGTTTGTGATTGAGGAGCAATTTTGACTTTTTTATGTGACTAATCAACATAATCATAAAGTTAAAAAAGTCAAAAACTTTCTAAAATAGAAATATACAAATTTCCAAAACATCCTAAATTGTCATTGAATCCATTCATAACACAGTGTCATATAATAGAATTTGTTCATCATTTTAATATATAAGGTTTAGGTAAGCATTAAGCAATAAATACTTTATCTAGAAATTTTGATAGATCTAACGATTAATTGGTCGAGCTGAAAAATAAACTGATATAACTTATCTCAATTTTTCACAAATAATTTCTCAATTTTATTATTGCTTTTTATTTGAAAAACACTAAATAGAATTAATTATTGCAATAAATTATTAGAAATAAAACCTAATTTTATTGTTATTGTTGTTTAAGCAAAATGGGAACGACTTTAAACTCAAATTTGATTTATTTCCACTCACAAGCACTAACTCCTTCTCGACTCCATTTGACACCTTCATGAGAACTTTGTATATTCACAATCTTCACGTAAAATAGGGAAGACAACCGGACGGGTATGGAATGGGTCAACCATTCTCACCCTCGTCATGTCGGGTATTTTTGTTATCTTATCATATTCCAATACCCGGTTAAAGTAGGACGGAGCGGGTTCGGGGCGTGATCGAGGTGGAGCGGGACAGGTCCTCTACCCCATTTATTTTTTCTTTTTAGTTTTTATTTATTTGATTTTTTGCTTTTATTTTTTATGTCTTTAGTTAGGAAATATTATTATTTATTTATCAATTTGTTAAAAATAACTTATGTTCTCTTTCAAAATAATGATAAATCTATTATTTTTATTTGATAAAAAATTTAAATTTGAAATTAACTTTAAATTGGGCGGGGACTGTGTTTCACGTACCCGCTTCGGGGCAATGACCATCGTCTCGTCTCCGCCCCGTTTACCCAGTTAGGTGGGTAATTCTCGCCCCATTCGGGGCTGGATTTCATGGGTATCGGGTTGAACGAATTTTTTCGTCATCCCTAACGGCAAATTAAAGAGTTCTTGCAATCAAATATGAAACACGTGTGGCTTTTATTTAAGGAAAAAAAATTGCCTCTTACCATTCGTAGTGTAGTCGAGTTGTGAACTGTAGTATTAGGTCTAGTTGACGTCGGAAATTGACCTTTGAAAAATATATAGCCCCCGTCATCACTATGGTCGGAATGATTTCTGAATATATATAATATTATAATTTTAAGATACGGCTGAGACAGTCAATTTTGATTCGCATACTGCAAGTTGAAAAACCAATAGTAGTCGACAGGTAATCCTTAAAAAAATTTAGTCTTTGATAATTAGCCTTTACTTTTTATTTCAAATATAATAATGATGTTTCAAGTCTCCACAATGAGATTAAGGAATTGTTTGATAAAAAATTTAGCAAATTCTGATGAAATGTGTGGTTGATAAAATTTATGAATTTCATAAAATGTGTAGTTAAAATTTAAGTTTAATCAATTGAAAAGTTAATAAAATTTTATCAAACAAGCACCGAATACAGTTGCTTGACCGAATAAGATAATCGATTCACATTGATTCTACATGTAAAATTACCATTGGTATTCAATTTGATGAATGTAGTTGAATTGGATCATGCCCACCCCATCTACAATTTTTTTATTTTCTACTCATAACATATCTCATTTCACCTATATAAACATAGATTTGTTAAGGGATAAAATCATATATCGAATAAAGATGAAAATATAGTCCAACCTATAAGGGTTTAAGATACTCATTTTAATAAGATCGATGTAAGATTGAATTCTAAATATTAATATGGTATAAGAGCACATTAAACTCAAACGAGTAATTCGATCTGATTAATATTAAAGAGAAAAATGAGCACGCGGATTTTAATATTGATTTGTTCAAACAAACCACCATCTTGCAGGGACATGTTAAAAAATAAAATTCAACATCGAATAAACTTGAAAGTATAAGCCAACTTATAAAAGTTTGGGATTACTTCTCTTAATAAAGTTGACATTTTAATATATAGTTTCTGACTACATTTAGATCCGAAAGCTCAGTTCTGAATAAATAAACTTTTAGCATTAATTGTTATTCTCAAAATTAAAGAAAAATATAAATTCTTCCAAATATATGAATAATTTATTAACCACGTACCTGTAGAACTAAAAGTATATAATTGGTCACAATAATTTTGAATACGATGAAGTGTAGGTAAAAGAATACAATTTGATCTCTAAAACCGGATTTAAACCTACTTTTTTTCTAATTAATTATGTTTAAGGCCTAATTGTTGACCTTATTGTCGAGAAGAATTTGAAATCAATGCATCAAATCAAATGGACGGCCGACAAGAGAGCTATCATTATCCACCTGGTCAATTTTTTAAACTTTTGGGATGCTCTTTGGAGGGTAAACAGGATTATGGCTTTTAGTATAATATTGTATTGATTAATAAAAAAATTATTTATTTTACTTACAAGTAGATTTACATATTTACTTTTGGTCTAAAAACCATGTTTGGATTGATTTTTTTTTACTTTTAATTTAAAAAGTTAATTTTCAAAAGTAATTCTTATCTTACTATCAAAATAACTTATCTTGAATTTTATTTATTAAAAAATTATTATAGACTTACTTATTTACTCAAAAAGTAATTTTATTTATTTCAATTCGACTCATTAATTTAATTTGAATAGTTTGCACCAAACACAGTATTCGATAAAAATGATCTTCAGAGCAATACCATCTTACAAATATGATCCCTACATAAAATGATTTGGCTAATTAATTTACTATATTATCTCTTCCGACGTAGCTCAATTTAAATTTTAAGGTGATAAAAAAAAATCGTAACGAACGAATTCTTCATCCATATAGGAGGAAGAACTTGACTCTGTCGTTTTAATTATGGTCGGTTGGTTGTTCATTGTTAAAAGTGAGAAACTAAATATGGTACCGCGCATATGTCACTCTTGGATCATAATATTGAAAGTAAAACTTACTTACTTTCTTTTTATTTTTTTATTTTTTTAAATTTTGAAAAAGCATAAGAACAACCAACCGACCATGCAAGAAAATAATAAATAATAAGCAATAGTTCTGAATTTTGCAATTAAAATAATAATCTCAGTTGTCTAAGAGCTTGACTGGCTAAGCTTAAAAAATCTACTTATATGTAAATAAGTAATTTTCAAAATGAACATATTCTTTTTAGAGTAAAACTTGAAAGTAAATAATTTGCAAAATCAATATTTATATTTAAAAGTGAAAGATAAAAATACGTAAATTATTTGTTTTAATAGTATAAAGTGATAAGTTACTTTGAAAAAGGTAAATTAAACCCCCGTTTGGGATAACTAAAAAATAGATTTTTAATATTTTTTTTATGAAAATTGATAAAGTATGTGATTGAAAGATGTAAGTATTATGAAATATATTGTTAAAATTAATTATTAACTTTAATTTAAATTACAATCAAGATATCAGTCTCAATCAAATAAGGATTAAACAAATTACAGTTATATATATATATATAAAGACAAAAATTTGCTTTAATGACTTCTTTGAAGGAAAAAAATAAAATAAAAATATCCCCAACAAATAAACAATTTTCAAATCCTAAGAGGCACTAGGCATATGATTATACAGAATTAAGGATAATCTATTTGTACTGAAAATGTGCCACCCTCTCACATGCGCACGGGGCCCGCATGAATAAAAAACTCTCAAATGTTTGGTCATCACACCCTATTGTGAGTGTAAGTAAAAAATTATGTAAAAAATTGGGTGTACATGTAGCATAACTCTAGAATTAATTTACTTGCACATTCTTTGTTTACATCTTGGATGACATTCTAATATGTGTCAAAATCGAGGTCATTCATTGTTTTAAGTGTTAGATAAATCGATGACTAAATTATGTATCATGATGGAATGTAAATTAGAATGTTAACCAGAATGTAAGTATAGCAAAATTGATGATTATAATGTGCCAAAGATATTTATGATGTTTCAGTCTTTCAATTGGTCAGATCCATTCTTGTTTGTTTGATGCTGATTCTTTTTGTTTTTATTCCATGTTTTTTGTATGAAGTTCATGGTCATATCAAGTACGTACATATGTACAATATGAAAGATTAATTAATAAACGCGTAGATTTTTACGAAAACAAAGGTACGAAGTAATGGTAGCAAAGTATCGGAAAGAAAAAAGAACCATAAGAGAGAGAGAGAGAGAGTAGATGTTTTTGTAAAGAAAATACTTAATTTAACATCAATTTATCACCGTACTAATAGTCACAGATGAATAAGAGTTTAATTGTTCGTTTTTCGACTTCACCAATGACTAAAAAAATAATGACAACTGTAAATTTGTTGAGAGCAATGTAGAACCCAAAAATTAATTTGACTTAGGCCTTAGGGTGAAGCTTTACTAGTCAAGTTGGAATCCTGAATAGCTCAACTCACCTTTACACCTCTGCACAAATACTACCTTTAAGCCATTTTCTACTTATACCATTGCCTATCAATTTTAGTGTGAAAACAACAAAATGATGAAACTCTTTTTCATACGACATACAATCTCAAAAATAAGATTTAAACACACATCCGGATTTAACACACACCGACACAACACGACACAACAAGGCAATACATGCAGGCCCGGTCCTGAGGCGAGGCGAATGAGGCCGCCGCCTCAGGCCCAAACGTGGAGGGGGCCTCAGTTTTTGGCCCAATTTTTTTTTTTTTTTTTTATTTGAGACTAGGCCCAACCCAACTCTGGAGGCCCAATTGTAACCTAAACAAGCACTACTGAATCACGATTCACAGACCACTCTCCTTCCCGCTCTCAATCTCAAAAATCGCTCAACTCTCCAACTCCAACAATCCTCAATCCACCAATCAACCGTTCTTCAAGCCGACGCCGGAGTGGTGTTTTCCAGACTCCAGTGCAGTCTCCCACTCTTCTTCTTCCTTCCTTCAACTATTTTTCGTTTTTCGGCTTTCCCTAAATCAGCAATCGAGTTCCGTCCGCCGCCGCCCGCGACTGCGATTCACTCTTCAAGGCCATCAGCCGTCGACGGTTGACTGCTTCCTGCTGGTAGTGGAGTGGTAGTCTGGGTGCTGGGTCTTCCGTCTGCGACTGCGACAGGCGTCTTCTGGAGTTCTGCTGGTCTGGTAAGTGGGCCGTGGGCGATGGGCTGCGTAGCTGAGTATCAGTTTTGTGGCTTTGTTTCATTGTCTAATTTCAGTTTTGTGGCTTTTGTGATTTGTCTAATTTCAGTTTTGAGCTGCTTGTCTAATTTCAGTTTTGTGGATGTTGTGATTTGTAATTTCAGTTTTGAATGTTTGTCTAATTTCTGATTTGTGGCTTTTGTGATTTGTGGCGTATGATCCTTTTGATGGAAATATAGAAAACTGGCCGGTGGGTGAATTAGATCTTAACCTTCAAATGATTGCTAAGATTGCTGCTGTGTGCAATGATGCTGATGTGGAAAAATCTGAGCATCACCATGTTGCCAACGGAATGCCCACTGTCCACTGAGGCAGCATTAAAGGTACAGAGTATAATTATGATTATTATGTACTCTCTATATAATTTAATCTGAACACTTTATAAGTAAAACTTCATTATGCCTATTTCCATTCTTGTTCGCGGTTCACGTGAGCAAACTAACATGGTAATGAGGCATCATGATGGGTTGCTCAAATTGGAATAAAATTGGACACCATGCCCTAAGGATTATGGATGACAGGATTAGTTTTTTTGCTGGTTCTGGGCAGTATTCAGTTGTTTTGCAAGGTTGTGTCCTTTGCTTTCACGTTATTTTTCTGTACCTCTTACATAATTGGTGGCTCACAGATGGGGGAAAGCTTGATGTCTATATAAACATTTCTTGCATTACTTTTGTTGCAAGGAGTCAGTAACCAATAGTTGAATTTTAAAATAAATTCTTGAAATGATTGTTTAATGTTCAGGTTCTGGTTGAGAAAATGGGCCTTCCAAGTGGATTACCTTCAAGTGCCTCCTCAGGTTATAATGGTGTATTAAGTAAGTTGCCGTGCCTTATTGAATTTTTTCATACAAATCATAAGAGTTAATATGCTGATGTGCACTTGTTTTACTTGGATGCATTCAAGAGTGCTCGAGCACGTGGAATAGAATTGAACAGCGGATTGCCACCCTCGAGTTTGATCGAGATAGAAAATCCATGGAAGTCATTGCAAGTTCCAGCTCTGGGAAAAACTACCTGCTTGTGAAGGTGTAATATTTGTTTCCCTTATACTTTTTTTGTACAGCCACCTAACTGTTTCTGTAATTAGTTGCATGAATAAAAAGATTACCGGAATTATGGCTTTCACCGAGTCATGTTTTGGTATGCTTCAATCGGACTTCTTCGTTACACTGACCTAGGGTTAAGCCCCAGTTATCTGTATAACTTGTGTGCGTATTCTGAATGTGCTGCATCTTCTGGTGCTCTTGTTGGTTTTGTTACTTTATAATATATATAAATCTTTTGTTCTTTATATTTGTTTGTTGTTCTACTCTTCAGTGTTAAGTTAGCAATACGTTGCATAATGCACTGTTGGATTTTGCATTTACGTTGATCTCCGGGGGCCCAATTTTGGAAGTTCGCCTCGGGCCCTGAAGATGACAGGACCGGCACTGAATACATGCATGGTGCGTGCATTAAAACTCTTTAAAAAAAATTGTAGTTTCGTTTCTAACACGGCACAAGAATGAGTCAATTCTTAAGAGGTATTCGTCTGACATGTTTCAATCAGTCTCAAAATTTATTGTCCTTTTTCTCATCAATCGTGATTTGCACCTTAAAAAAATTTATTTTCATGTGTAACACGAAGGCAATTGCCGCAATGTTTTACCCATTACTAAACCAATTTCATTCTTAATGCCCAATTTGTCAAAACCATTTTTGTCAATTTGCATGTCTTGTGGTGCACACTGTTCAGACAATTTCCGAAAACATACGAAATCATTGATAAATAATAACTAAGTGAATTAAGAGTATTGTCTCACGAGAAATAAATTTTAAATTGAATATTATTAATACATTATCAAATTCAAATGTAACTAACAAAAGAGAGTGTTTGATTATTTCCAAATTATCAACTAATTATCTAGCCCTTGATTAGACTTCTTTTTAACCATATATTTTTCAATAAAATAATATTACACGTAAATTTAAATTTTTTCCTTTTATTTTAACCAAACTTTTTCCAAAAAATTTCTTTTCTAAAATGCATTTTTCCTTAAAACCTTATTAAGCCCCGTCTGTCAGCAATTAATTTCAACTTAAAATTGTTTTTATTACGGCCGAAGCCCAGCAATGGTCACATTTCCAAGATTGCGGCTGAAAGTCTGTGAGAAACGATAACAAAAAAATGGTCCAATAATCAATTGTGTCTGGCTGAAAATCCCAATCAGACATCCCCTAAGTACTTGTTTGACAACCATATTTGAAAACTATTTTTCGTACATACTCATTTTCAACCACACTTTCACATATAAAATATTACGTAAGTAAACCAAAAACTTTTCCTCGTTTTTAACCACACATTCTCCTAAAAATATCCATTCAAAACATTGTTTTAGCCAAATAATGACAGTAAAAAAGGGGGCTAAATATGGAGTCCAAAAAAGTGGCCTAATATGATTGATTATAAACTAAAACATGAGATAAATGTGTTGGAATTCTAAATCCACTTATTAATATCCTATTTTCAATTCTGGACCAATGTAATTTAGTGCGATTTGAGTATACGTGACAATGATAATCGATAATCCAATTTTATTTAACTTTTTTTAATATAAGTTAATTATTTTCTAAACATGAGCCGATCATATTTCCAATCAGAATTCATATGCATAGCACGCATTAAATCACACGGTTATCCAAGAGATTGTATACGTCGTACATGTTATTCCTAACATCTATTACTCGTGTGTTGAAATTGTAAAGTAATAACATATTGTAAGTCTCACAGTACTACAGCAAACAACTAATTAACTAATTGGTGATCTAACAATTAAACAATTTAATAAATCATACAAGATCAATCAAGAACAAAAATTAATTAAACTACTTGGACTTTGAATTAAAAATAAATAATAATAAGGTTCATCTTCATCTCAATACAAAGAAAATCAAGCCTAGCATGTTTCTAATAATAAAACAACAAGAAGAATGGAAAAGTATCGCTCGAAATTTATATGAATACAAGAAATTTATGGAAACAATTCCTTGTTCTTGATCTTCAATTCCAAGCCTTAGATTCTTCACTTTCTTGATGTTTCTTGATTCAAGCCACGTGTTGGATTTGTTCTTCTCTCCAACTTGATAAAATTTATGATATGAATGGATTTGAGATGTGAGAGTGATCGTTCAATGGCTGCCCATGTCTTATCTTATATATGGTAAAATTGTAAGGTTCTAACATATTGTGAGTCTCTCAATACTACAACAAACAACTAATTACTTAATTGATGATCAAATAATTCAATAAATCATAAAAAATAAATCAAGAACAAAAATTAATAAAACTACTTGGACTTTGAATTAAAAATAAAAAATAATAATAATAATAAGGTTAATCTTAATCTCAATACAAAGAAAATCAAGCCTAACATAGTAACATGTTTCTAATGATAAAACAACAAGACGAATGGAAAAGTATCGCCCGAAATTTATATGAATACAAGAAATTTATGGAAACAATTTCTTGATCTTGATCTTGATCTTCAATTATAAGCATTGATTCTTCACTTTCTTGATTCAAGCCACGCGTTAGATTTGTTCTTCTCTCGAATTTGAAAAAATTTATTATATGAATGGATTTGAGAAGTGGCTGCCCACGTCTTGTCTTATATATGATGAAATTAGGTCAAAAAAAATGTTCAAATTGAGTTTCAAAAGAGTTTTAATCAAATAAGGAAAATTGCATTCATGCGTGCATGATTATGTTTCTACACAGTTTCAATATTTTTATCACATCTTTCTCCTTCAATATCCAATTGAAGCTATTCAAATTACGTTGAGAAATTAATTTAAAGGGCTACAATTATAGTAGAAATAATATTTTTCCAATTCAAACATTTACTATTCCAAAAATTTTGACTAAAAAACTAAAGCTTGACTTGTGCGGTTGGAAATTGATTTGTGAAAATTGTTTGATTATATTTCACTCATTTAACTTCCAGTTGCATCCAGTTGATTCCATGTGATTTATAATCATTATTCTATGGTCCGAATCAACTATTAGATATTTTTAATTTGGTATTTGAACCTTGAATTTCGTCCATTTACCTTTTTTTCATTAATTTCTTCCAGTTTCACTTAAATGACTGAATTTTACCTAAAAAAAACAAATACACGAGATATGCTATAATTCAAAAGTAATACAAAATATTAGAATTTAATGGCCTAGATAATGTACACAATACACTTATCATTTACAAATCATAAATAAAAATAAATACAACTTTTGATGTTTCACGGTGATGAATTGACCGTCATATTACCTCAAAATTCTTTGGAAACGACAATTAAAAAAAATCACAAAATGCTTGAAAAACATTAAACATCAGTTGATTTGCCAAATTTTATGGTGGATTTTGTTCAAATTGATTGAATTTAAAATAGCACTCCATCTTCAATCTATAATCTATAAATCCATTTATTCTTGATAGGGATGGCAACGGTTCGGTTCGGTTCGGGGTCGGTTCAGCCAAAATCATAACTGTACCATCAAATTTTTGGCCATACCATAACCACGTAAGTTGGTTCGGTTCGATTCGGTTCAGTTCGTATATCGGTTCGGTACAATTCAGTTAATAATCATGAAAATAAATTATTTGTTATAAATCCAAACTCCAAACGTCAAACTTTATTTTACATGATCAGCGGTAACAGAATGGCTAACAAATTTATCAAAACCAGCCATGCAAGAATGCTTACCAATAGTACTAGACGACTCGGATTGCGAAGATAATAAAGAGTGAGATGTATTTTCTGTCGAATGACTTGGTCTCTTATACTCTTTGAGCAATTTGTGACAAAATGATTGAACTTTTTCAACCTCTACCTGAGCTTCATCTCCTCAAAGGAAAATGGTATTCAACTAGTTTCATCTTGTATCTCGGATCTAATACAGTTGCAACAGCTAGAATTCCATACATGCCACTCTAATATTTGTCAAACTTTTTCTTCATGCTTGACGTCATCCATTTGACTTCATCACAAGATGATGTGCTCCAATCACGAATTGCTAACTTTATGTCACAAATATTTGGAAACTTCAGATTGGCGGTAGGATATTTTGTACCTGAAAATAATTCAGTTGCTTCATAAAATATCTCCAACTTATCACAAATCTCCATAACCAAATTCCAATCACTCTTATTGGGTACACTTCTATATTGAAGCTCTCTTTGCCTTAGACGAGGAAAAAGTTCTTTGTAAAGTAAAGTAGTATGAATCATTAGATACGTGGAGTTCCATCGAGTCTTGCAATCGAGTACTAACTTTTTTTCACTAGGGATTTTCATTTGTCGTGCAACTGCCTCAAATGTTCCAACTCTTTTTGGTGTTGCTAACCAATATGAAACACTATCGCGGATTCTTTCGACACTCGGGCTAATTTAACGTGTAGGGTATAGGGAAGAATACATAACTACTATACTATAAAAACACATTTCACAATTGACAAACTCCCTAAAAACTTTCATAAATCAGGTGGTAAATCAAAAATATTAAATATATAATTATAATATAATATACATTAAATTTGGGTTAAAATATAGTGATCTCCTACAAATCAATTATATACCATATTTAAAAGATATTTCTCACTTTCCTCCCACAATCAAACACGATTTTCTCTCTCTACACAACAAGCTCCCTGAAAACTCTCCAAAATCACCAAAATTTCACTGTTATCC
Organism: Fraxinus americana; assembly: GCA_035079005.1. Classification (NCBI taxonomy): domain Eukaryota; kingdom Viridiplantae; phylum Streptophyta; class Magnoliopsida; order Lamiales; family Oleaceae; genus Fraxinus; species Fraxinus americana. The sequence goes on along the minus strand of CM068710.1, from coordinate 32,862,792 downwards.
CTCGATTTCGAGTTACAATCAATCAATAAAGTCACAATCCCATCGACGTACTTCTGATTTTCAATGTTTTGGAGAAGTTGAAGCTTGGATATGGAGAAATTGGATTTTCCCAAAGCAAAAAATTGAAGTTATGTGTTTGTGAAAACTCTCCAAAATCACAAAAATTTCACCGCTAATCTTCGATTTTGAGCTACAATCAATAAATAAAGTCACAATCTCGCCAACATGCACTTGATTTCCATTGTTCTGGAGAAGTTGAAGCTCGGTTATGGAAGAAGTGGAATTTTCCGAAGCAAAAATTGAAGTTCTATAATCTGATTTCAAAAGTAAGCGTATAATAATTTAGTTTGTTGTGATGTATAGGAAGGTTTATGTTGTGATGTATATGAACATATTCAGTTTATCATTTCAGGTTTTTGACAGGTTCTGTTAGACTATGGATTTTCTGATTTTTTGACCATCTATGACCCTTTTTGTATATTGTGACCTTATGTGACCTATTAATATCAATGAATTAAGAATACAAGTTATACGTTTACAAACAAATCGGATCTGCTGGTGAAAATTTTGAAGATGAGTTAATTATTATGTTTAAACACTCACTCACTGTTACCTATTTTAGTAAGCTCTATTTTTTTTATTAACAGTGAGTTAAGTAAAATATTAAAACCATCAGGATAATTTATAAGGCACTATAGTTTGTGATTAATTGTGATTGTTTGTGGCCTGTACATTTTAATATGAATATAAGTATGTCTGAATGTGACCAATTGTGACCTGATGCTAATTGTCAGAGCCTGTTCTCACATGTACAATATATATTTTGTTTACCAACAAACATAAAGTACTATAATGAATATAAACTCTAAATACAAATATTCATCCACTATACAAATAAGTTTCGATGGTTTCTGCATTGATTTTTTTTTTTGTTATTAACGACATTCCGACGGCCGTGAGAATCTCCGGTGAGTGGTTGTTGAAACTATGTACTTTTCTCTTCAATTATCATGTTCTTTTCTCAATGCCATTATTTTGTTGATTTTCGTACTATGTCGTCAAAACGAAATCTCCAAAAATCAATTGTGATAGATCTCATCCACTATTACGTTTAATACATCGAAATTTATCAACGCCTTTCTTTTGTCTCCATTTCTATTATTGAAAATGAACTAAACTCCATCGGAAATGGTCGCTGAGGAAGAATGCGTCTTGGCGTTAAGAATGTTGAGGAGAAATGTATGCACATATTATGATACCAATTCAGTTGCAAAGTGTGACAAAATAATGATGGCGATAGAGATTATACAAGTTTTGTTATCGTTTGTAATCAAAATTATGTAAACAATTTTATTTGTGGCCAGGTCTATTTTTAGTGTGATTGTCTATGACTTGTTTGTCTTAATTTTGATTGTATGTCACCGTATATTTTTTAAATGTGATTGTCTGTGATAAGATCTTTCTTAAATATAACTATCTGTGACCTGATTTGACCATATGTGAACAACGTCGTTTTGAATGCGATCCCCTACCCCATCCATCCCACCCCATCTTCCAAAAAATTTCCAAAAACTAAAAATTGGAAATCACCCCAATCCATGGATCCACCTACCTCACTCATACCTTGCAAAAAAAAATTTCAAAAATTAAAAATATCAAGTCATAACGTGTCATCTGTGACTAAATGTGACCAAATTTGTATTCGGTGTGACCGGTTGTGACCAAGTCAATCTTAATTGTGACTGTATGTGATCAAGTCATAACCAGTCACAATTAACACAGATTTGATCACAACGAGTCATAATCGATCACAATTAACACATAATTGGTCACAATCAGTCACATCCTATCCTTTCTTCATTCCAAATGCTGCTTGCAGCAATGGATCCATTATCAATAAACCTTAAAAATTTTCTGCAAACCAAAACCAGAAAAGAAGAATGATAAGAAAATGGGAAACAAGTCCACCACCATCACTACCTCTACCTCCACCTTAAATTCATCACACCTTCCACATTCGATTCCAAATTGGAAGGCACGGCAAGATCATAAAGCCTACAATTCTGCTTTGCCATGGGGATGAAATTTTTCGGTTCCGTCCTGTCCTCATTTGTATGTACCTGTATAACAACGTACAATCAACAATCATGAAATAGATTGGCCTTTCACACAACAAGACCAAAAGAAATTATACTCTTGCAACCGAGAGGAGTTAAATGAACATACTCTTCCAACTATTACTATACTTAAGATATTATTTAGTTCCAATTTATCTATCTCCTACAAAATAAGATGCACTAAATGAAATAAAGATTTCATGCTTGGAAACTACTATAGGACCAACAAAAAAGGAACTAATCTAGAGGCTGAAACAAAATTACCATTAAATTCTACAAAAATTAACCAATATTTTTTCCTTGTTTCCTTTTTCCTCTTTTCTGGTGTATATGTAATAACTACCACCACAAAATTATCTACACGTGCTAAAAAAAATTCACCTTAGAACAAGGCGATTCTAATTTCTTTTTCAATTTCAAATTGGAAGGCAAATCCTAATCATAAAGTCTGCAATTCTGGTTTGCCAAGGGGACGAATTCTTTCGGTTCCATCTTGTCCACAATTGTATGTACCTGTATAAACACGTAGAATCAACAATCATGAAATAGATTGGTCTTTCACACAAGAATACTAAAACAAATTATATTCTGGCAATAGAGGAGTTTCTAAACAAACCCTTTTAACTTCTACTATATTTAATCAAGATATTATTTAGTTCTAATTTTTCTTTCTCCAATGAAATAAGCTTCACTTAATGAAATAAAGAATTCAAATTTGTACGTCAGTAACTATAGGCCCAGCCAACCCCAACGATTCAAATCTGTACAAAGGTGGAACATGTTTGGTGTCACGAGAAACCTCCATGGAAAAGGCAGAGAAGGCATCTTAGATCTCAATGCCCATGGCCCGGACGGCGAGCCCGTATGTCGATGTGAAAGAGCGGTGGAGGCAGAGAAACTGAAAATTACAGCGGAGATAGAGGTAGATTACGGGGCAGTAAAGAGAAATTGGAGATTTCCGACTCCGAGTAAATAGGAGGCGTGACTGAGTTTCTAGTGGAGATGTCAGATTTGAATGAACCTGTACATGGAACTATAGAAATGTCCAGAGAAGAATGGATAATTAGAGAAATATAGAGAGAGTAAGAGTGGTTAATAGAGAGAGAACGTGGGAGTGGTGTAGGGGTGAGGGTGGTATATTCGGGGAGTAAGGGAGGTATTAATTAAGCTTGTATTAATTAAATTAAAAATTCGTAAATATCACCTGATTAATGAATTTAAAACTACACCTACTGGTTTTTAAATTGTATTCTTGATAGGTAGGGTTTTAGGTAATTTTTCCTTTTTTTTAATGGTACCCGCCCCTAAATAAAGAGGTTCTTTAAAATCAAAACCATAATCGCCCCATTGCACCATCGGTTTGATTTTTTTCACCCCATTCGATTCGGTTAACCGTGATTTTCGATTTTAACAGTTCGAATTGTCATCCATAATTCTTAAATTTCAGTAATTACACCAAACTATACGGCTTCATTCTATAAATCCATTTGCTCGTGAAACTTTTCTTGCATTTCCCATAAATTCATCGAGCAATGCTAGAGGTACATCGGGGTGTACATCACGGTGTACACCCCCCTCACATGGGTAAGGGGCCCACTTGAATATTTTATTCGAGTGAGCCCCTCCATGTGAGGTGATGTACACCTTGATGTACATCTTTTGATGTACATCTAGCATTTTTCAAATTCATCTAATCATAGTGGTAATTTTCCTACAAAGATGTGGTCTCCTAGCGTGGATTCTTTTGCTCATTTTAACGTAAGGATTTCTGAAGACAGACTTCAAATCTCTGTTCATGTAACATAGCTTAACATTAAATATTCGCTCTCCACGCATCCAAGCACATTCATTGCTCTCTCTCGACAACCAGGAGCCTCTTTTCGTCTTTTAACTAAAATGTTGGGCTTTATTCTTCCAAGCCCTACATTTCCACCTTTTTCATCTCATTTTGGCACTCAGTCCAGCCCACCAAGGGGGCAGACTACCAAACACAAACCATAACAAGCTTGCAATTTGAAAACAATCCCTTTAAGCATTTATCTAGCAGTGATTTTGAACATAGTAATTGTTCCGGTTTGTATTTATTTTTCTTGTTCTGATTTTTAAAAAAATGACTATGCCCAGCACACCCTTGGACATGCACTAAAATTCTTAACCCAAACTTTTAGAACTGCACCGCATACAGACACTTGCGTACCACGTGTCAACCTTGTTATTCACACAGAGCAGACAAGCTTTTCCAGAATAAAAATAGGTGGAAAAATACCTGGGCCATCAGGCCACGATTTCACTTAATTTGATGGGTTAGGAACCAAAAATAGTCTCTCACTAGTAATACGGTGACATGTTCATGCAATTCAAATAAATGTCAATGCCAAGAAAACTGAAGTTCCGGAGCACAATTTTTATCTCCCAAGAAAATACAGTGCAGGCCTAAATGAAAATGTATAAACTAAACCACATAATGTAAAACTTTGGTCCCAAAACTAAAATCCTGACACACTTCACTTCTTCTTCTCATGACCACCTCCAGCAGCCCTGCATCAAATTGCCAAAATAACATAAGCAACTGGCTACTAAAAATTACAATTGTTTTCCTTGTTCAGATAGGTTGACAGATGCATGCATCTGTCCATTGATTTGAATTTCTAAAATTCAAATCATGGGCATGTGTAAACCTACATGTACAAAAATTATGTAAATGTAGCAGAATTCTAAAAATTAATCTCCGACTAGCTGCACTTGAGACCAGATTACAATTATATAGAGAAAAATGAGAATCCCAATTCTATTCGAGTAAAAAATTGGAAGTTATTAAAATTTCAATTGGATGGAGAATGCAAATATAGCAGCAGCACGATTATCTTCCAATGATAGAAAAAGGTACATAATGTCATCCAGGGAAATTACCTCATCTTACGGAGTACGCTTGACATCTCCTCTCTCTTCTTCTTTGCCCTCTTATGAGTGCCCAACTTTCTCTTTGCTACCTTCAAAGCTCGCTTGTCCTTTCCAACTTTAAGAAGCTCAGTAATTCTCTTCTCATATGGTGCAAATCCAGCAACTTCCCTTATAAGACTCCTTGCAAAGTGCACTCTCTTGCTTGTTTTCTGTGGGAATCAATGGAGTGAGAAATCCAAAAAAGGAATACATAATTACAATTACCAAATTTGCATATAAATGAGAGTTGCCTTTTCACTTATTAGGAAATACGATACTGAGTTACAAACAGAATTCAAAAAGGTTAAATCAAACCTTGTAATATTAAGAAGAGAAAAATAGCCTGACCATTTCTTATATTCTTTTTCTATAAAGGGCTTTTTTTTTTTTTTTACTCCAACTGAAAAGACCTTTTCCTCGATTAACAAACTATATTACACATTTGTCCAATACTGTCGAATCTAGCAACGAAACCCTTTTAGGGGAAATAGATATAAATAAAAAGCTAAGTTCATCTGACTATATTTCTAGTTTTAAAGCATGTTTGGGAGTTTATAAACAGATTATATTAAGCCCTTGTGTGAACTGTGAAGTTAATTTTTTGAGAAGTGATTCGTGGAAAGTGATTTTTTTAGAATGCATGGCTAAAAAGATATAAATAAACGCTAAGTTCAACTTAGCTTTTCCTCGATTAACAAACTATATTACACATTTGCCCAATACTGTCACATCTAGCAATGAAACCCTTTTAGGGGAAATAGGCATAAATAAAATGCTAAGTTCAACTGACTATATATCTAACTTTAAAGCATGTTTGGGAGTTTATAAACAGATTATAGTACGCCCTTGTGTAAACTGTGAAGTGATTTCGTGGAAAGTTATTTTTTTTAGAATGCAAGGTTAAAACGGAAAAATTATGGGAATTTTTTTTTTTAATGTGTGGCTGAAAATAAGTGGGGAAAAAGTGATTTTGAAAAAGTCAGTTTCAAACAAGGGCTTACTTGGAAAACAAAGGCTATTCGAGTAATTCTCGATGTGTTAAAAAAATAGTACAAAAAATAAAATAAAATAAAATTTAAGAGGCAAAAAGTCAGAACTATCAAATTAAACAGGCAAAAAATTAAAGAAAACACTAACAGGCAAAAAGTCATGGAACTCTCAAATCAAACTAGCAAAAAAGCGTAGATAACACTTACGCCTTTCCTAGCGGATGGACGTGGAGCTAATTCCTTGCTGGTCACAATGTGGCCCTTGTTCAAACCCACAAATAAACCAGTGTTTGGCTGCTTTGGAGCCATTACCTGCTAACGAACAATGACAAAAATCACATATGCATCAGTCTTTTTCATACTTCATATCTATCATGCATGGAAAGAAACTTCAAAAAGGCTAGCATTTTGGAGACCTTTCAAAATAAAAACTCTTAAGAAACTCTTAAGAAATACTTCAAAGCTTGTATGAAACTTTACAAAAACTTAAGAAAATGTGAATAAATAAATAACCATAATCATGGGCTCCATTGTGGGTTTAACCTTTCCATCAAAAAAATTAACATGTAATTGGGATTTTTTCCAATAACATGAATAATCTTCTCTTAGATGGCATAAAGCATCAAGTTAATTTTTTTTATTTGAGCGATTCTATTCTTTCCAATATTTAATTAATGTCAAATTGCATTTCTAAAATTAAATGTTGACATTATTTAGAAAGTAATATAGAATAAATGTTGAATTATTATATTATTTTAACCATGAAATATATTTTTTTCTAAAACGCTTCACATCCTACTCATTTTTCAGAAAAATTTTCTCCATTTCTTTTTTCCATACAACCTAGCTTTTCATAAAAAATTGCACCGAAAAATTTATACCGTGTTCTATTCCAAGCAAATAAACATAACTAGCACTGTATATTTATACTGCGAATAAGCACAAACACGTTCCCTCAAGTAGCGAATATTCCGAATAAAACACACACAATTGATTATCAAACTCTTTTTGATTATTCTCAATAATACGCAGATTAAATACATTGTGCACGCCCACGCATTAAAGAATCTTTAAAGGAGAAATATTGTCGAATCTGTATACAAGCACATGTATATATATATATATATATATTGATCTACATATGAACCGTGTAAATAGAGGACTGGTCTAACCTTTTCTTCGATCTGACTGTTACTGCAAAAATCTGAGGCGGGATACAGGGGAGAAGAACTAGGGTTTCATGGCGATTTATATCCAAGCCGGGATTTTGATGTAAGGGTAAAATTGTCATGACACTCCTCGCACAGATAAATTTTTGGAAAAAGGCTTATTAGCGCAAAAGCCCCTATCCATTGAACCTATTGCGGATACAGCCGTGCTATTGGGCCAGGCCCAAAAACAGGGCGCCGATGTGGCGCCCTGCAATTGGAGGGCGAGCTGACCAAGAAGCAATACACATTGCGGATATCCCATATCTTTTCAAATTGACCGAAACCTCCCTATATAACTTTTGAGGTGCACACCTTTTTTATATTTACTCAATAAAACCTTGTAAAATAATAAATATGTCTTCATATTTAAATAAAATAAAAAAATAAAAAACAAATTTCATATTATAGTCCTTATTTTTTCAAAATTAAAAAAAATGCAAACGACTCCCAAATAAATAATTTTAGAAATTAGAAAAAAAAACTCATTTCTATCTCACCTACCCCAAATTCTTTCACAAAGTTTTATTGAGAAAATAGACAAAAAGACAGTCTTCCACACCACAAAGCTCATAAGTGGGTTTTCGGCCAATTTGAAAAGATAGAAGTATTTCACAATAGGTCCAAATCATAGGGAGATTTTGATGCAATAAGCCTTGAAGAAATTCCTAGACCTTTAGATAATAGAACATCTAAGTCTACAATATTTACATTACCCTCCCCCCTCACTCTCACTCCTTAAGATTTTCGAAAAATGGAAATGAAATTCTTATAAATTCACGAGTTATTAAAGATATCTTACTTTTAAAGAATTCATTAAAATATTTGTTGATGACATCTAGATTTTAGCATAATTTAATGAAATCTCAATTAAGAATACCTTAATTTAGAAATATTTTTAAAATTTATTAAAATATCATTTGAAGACACTCTATAAAGATGATCCAGATATAAATGAAAAAAGAAATAAAGGTGCGTTTGATTGCATTTATTTTCTATGAAAAATATCAGTTTTTCACTCAAATTCTTACTTTGAAGTATTTGATTGCTATTTTTTTTCATGAAAAATATTTTCCAACTTTTAAAAGTATGCCTAATTTTTCTTGTTTTTAAGGAAAATATTTTGTTTGGGGATTAGATTTTTATTTTTCTCAAAATAAAGAAAATATTTTTTTTAAAAAAATATATCTTTTATATCAATCAAACACGAGTTTTAATGGGTTCAAGGTGAATCATGTTTCTCCATTTTTGTTCCAATTTTTGGAAATGGTCGAACAACACGATCATGTTACTCGTTTCCGTCCTAGTTATATGACGTAATTGAATGGCTCGGGACGAAACATTTTGATATCTCTCCTTTTATTTGTTTATTATTTTTTCGGAAATAATATAAAAATCACAGTCCCCTGGACCCCTGCCATTGTCTGGTAGCCAGTTGTAATGAACATGGTTTTATTTTATTTTTCTGTAGTACAATCCTGCTGTTGGCTGAGTGGCTGAGTTTCTTACAGAAAACGGTAAAGATTAATCAATTCGCACACCCATTGCTAGTATTGGGGCAGAACTCGTTTCAATCAGCCTTGTTAAAACAAGCAAAAAAAGCTGCTGAAATCAAAATTTGAACCCATAAATTCTTCATCAGTTTTGATGGATTTTCATTTCTTCGATCAATGCGGTAATTGAGTTCCTTTTCTTGCTCTATAAATAGAACCATCTTTTGTTCAATTCAATTGCCCATTGGTAATTTGTATGTTATTATTTATCGGCTCCACCCAAAATTAGTCGTTTTCTTGGGTTGGAATAAAGTCGTTTTCGAACGCTCTTTTACTACAGGTTTGCTTTTCAAATTTGAAGATATTAGATGATATTGGTACAAATATGGGTATTTAATTCGGTTAAATTTTGCCACATACCAGAAAACCCATTTTTGTATTGTAAGTGATTGGTTATGTAAGTGATTTATAATCCCGAATTCCCTTAGTGGCATTATACTCCAATCGCATCATAAAATTTCAGCCTTTCTTCTCCTGTTTGATTTCTTCTAAACTCGTCTAATTTCCTATTTTACTTTTTATATTTCAGAAGGTCAGGTTATATGCCACCGCTTTTAATTCATTTTTCTTCTTTCCTGCATTAATAGATACTCCATCTTCGTGTGATTTGATAAAAATTAAATCCGTTAAAGCCTTTCATCGACGTTAAAAGGCACCACTAGACATTAGAAGCTGATGTCAATTATCTGTGGCGTTCCCATCCTTGAGTGTGTATACTGTCTGGCTTGTGCTCGGTGGGCATGGAAAAGGTGTCTCCACAGTGCAGGCCATGATAGTGAGACATGGGGCTTCGCTACACCTGAAGAATTTGAACCTGTTCCCAGGCTATGCCGTTACATACTGGCTGTCTACGAGGATGATCTCAGACACCCTCTTTGGGAGCCTCCTGATGGTTATGGAATTAATGCCGATTGGATAATTATAAAAAGAAGTTACAAGGATACAAATGGAAGAGCCCCCCCCTATTTATTGTACGTTGATCATGACAATGCCGACATTGTTCTTGCTATTAGAGGCCTTAATCTGGCAAAGGAGAGTGATTACGCAGTTTTACTTGATAATAAGCTGGGGAAAAGGAAATTCGATGGGGGTTATGTTCACAATGGGCTGTTAAATGCAGCAGGCTGTGTTTTGAATGCAGAATGTGATGATTTGAAGGAATTGGTGGAGAAATATCCAAATTATACAGTGACTTTTACAGGACATTCCCTAGGGTCGGGCGTGGCTGCATTATTGACAATGGTGGTTCTTCAGAATCGTGATAAACTGGCTAACATCGATAGGAAGAGGATCAGGTGTTATGCTATTGCACCTGCCAGATGCATGTCACTCAATTTGGCTGTAAGATATGCTGATGTCATCAGCTCTATTGTTCTTCAGGCAAGTCCTACACATTTCTTAAATCCCTTTTTTTTTTTCTTTTTTTGTTGTGTGTGTCATCTGGAAGGATTGGGTTCAATAGTGTAAACTTATATTCTTCTATGTAAAGTCGTAAAAACATCATTGTGGTCATTATTGGATGTTCTCAAGGGCTTTTCGTTTTGAGATATCCTCTTGATTTTTCTGCTTCAATGCACAGGTCATCTATCTAATTTTGCAATCTGTTTTAGTTAGGGAAATTAGATGACTTAACGTTTTTGATGAGTTCTCTTTTCATATTTTTTATATAGAAGATGCCAATGAGATTTTTTCCGGAACGACATTACTAGAGCAAAATTGTTTCTAGCTAGTTCAATCAAGAAGCTTGTGAATTTGCAAAGTGATATAGAAAATTCAATTTTAATCACCCTTATACATTATCTAGCAAGTTGATTGTGCTCTACTCTGTAGCATGTGCCATTTACTTGACATTTATGAGTGAATCTGCAGGCACAAGTGGATTTTTTCCCTCTAAAGATAATTATATAATCATTTTTCATGTGGTTTTACATGGTCACTGGGATATACTATCAATGATCTCAGTCCAACCAATGTTCTTTTGGGACGTCCTTGGCTGCACGAGCACAAAGTAGTGCCCTCTATACTATATGGCATCAGTGTTTTAATTACAAGACTCCCGAACATGTGAACAAATAATCTTTATTTAACTATTTAAGTGGATATCATATTTGTAAAAAATATTAGGAAAAAATTTACTTCAGTCACTCTTTTGTCATTATATAGTGACTGTGTATGCCCCAGAATTTGTTGTTCCATTTGCTAGGATATATTTGACATATGGGTATATAATCGCCATTTTAACAGACTGCATTTTTACTGACAGGACGATTTCTTGCCTCGTACAGCGACCCCTTTGGAAGACATCTTCAAGTCGCTTTTCTGGTAAAGGGTTGGCTGGTCCTACTCCAATCTTTAGCTTGTTTTACTGTTACTATTGAGCTTCGTTCTTTATGCATTTACTTTTTGTACAGTTTGCCTTGCTTATTATGTTTAAGATGCATGAGAGATACATGCATACGAGAGGAGAAAATGCTCAAAGATCCAAGGAGGCTGTATGCTCCAGGTCGCCTCTATCACATTGTTGAGCGTAAACCTTTCAGGTATACTAACTAACTAAAATGCAGTTTGAGAATTATATGTGAATGTTTATATAATATAATTGGGTTAGTTGAAAGTAAATTGTTGGTAACACAGATAAATCTGGAAGCAACAACATGACATGGTGACTTATAGCGTGTTGATGTTGTTTTCTTGTCTTTAGTTCCTTCCTACAAAGTGTAATTGTACGAGTTCTTCAGATTCTGACGTGAAATATATTCATCCATCTATATACCTTACATTATAGAACACTAATCAAATTCTACAATTCCTTTAAACTCAATGTTCAAGTCCAGAAATTTGCAGACATTTTTCATCCAAGGTATTAGGTATTATATCAAGCCTTAATCACTCTGGATAATATATCCATTCTTTTAAACCAGATGTGGAAGATTTCCACCAGTTGTGAGGACGGCAGTGCCTGTCGATGGCAGATTTGAACATATAGTATTGTCTTGCAATGCCACTTCTGATCATGCCATCATTTGTATAGAGAGAGAAGCACGAAGGGCTCTCGAAGTAAGTTTGTTTTTCCATTTGTTAAAGAGAAATTTTCGAGTGATAACAAGTAATATTACTGTTAATATTTTAGTTAATTTGTTAGTAAAGCTTGACTTTTATACTTCAATTTTTGTTTTCCAGCATCTTTGTGGAAATGCTTGTATATATAGATCTGATGTGTCAGAACATAGATTTCTCGTTTGCAAAATAGAGATTTTAGCCTTGTGCACTTAAAAAAGGCACATATTACTTCAATGAAGCCATTCTTCCCAAAACTCTCTTGACCTCCAAATAATATATTTTTTCTTCCAAGTTTGTATTGAACTATGCCATACTTTTTCGGACCTATCGCGAAATTCTTTTTTATAATTTTACACAAAACCAGTTCAAAGAAGTCAAATTTTCTTTGAGTTAGTGATTCCCATTAAATGCATGCCTGTGTAACTCAAGTCATTGAACCTGCGGGCAAAGGATACCTACTGTACTCTAGCCCCACTAGTTTTCGTGTAACATATTGCCATTTCCCATAACGGAACTGCATAGGTAATAGACTACAGAAGTCATATATAGACATGCACACACACACACACGCACACACATGTTTTTGTGGCATCTCCTACTAGTGGCGCTCTAACATAGAAGAATATTGCAGAAGGATTCATGTGTGTGTGTGTGTGTGTGTGTTTATGTCTGTATGTATGTATTTTCCTCCATACACGAACCTCAACACATGAAAGCGCATGTCATTCAGAAACACTTTGCACCAGAAATTTGAAATGCCCTCTTGTCCATGATGCAGTTGATGCTCGAGAAAGATCATAGCATGGAGATTCCACCAAAACAGAGGATGGAGCGGCAGGAAACTTTAGCCAGGGAGCATGGCGAGGAGTACAATGCAGCTTTGCAAAGGGCAGTTACACTGGCAGTTCCTCACGCCTTTTCGCCTTCTCAATATGGAACCTTTGCTGAAAATGAAGATCCTGAAAATTCAACAGGTTCTTCTACAGGGTCATCGATGAAAAGCAAGACTCGGGATAACTGGGATGAACTGATTGAGCGTCTTTTTGATAAGGACGAGTTTGGTCGCATTACGCTGAAAAAGCCCCTTGCAGCCGAATGATGTGGTAACTTATCCAACACAAGCCTTTAAAATGCATCACGCACCATTCTTTTATTCGATTGTTCTATGTTCCTATGGTCATGTATTCTTGGACATTAAATGACTTTGAAGAAGACAGTTATTGTGAATTGATTGCAAAACATTTAAATGTTAAATAGGTGCTCTGGCACAGTGGCACTCTGAAGTACAGCAAGTTGGAGCTGATTTTTTTTATTTTTTTATTTTTAGTTCAATAGTTGTCTAGTTGAGTTCCTCTACTGTAAGTAGTTAGCCGACTGCAAACTTTGATTACGACCCCTGATGGTTATTCTTTTCCACAATATCTAAAAGATCAATCTTTGGCATTGCTAATTATGCAATCGCGCTAAGCCCTGTACAAGTAGCCTGCTCCTGCCATTGGGTGGGGGGTTTTTGGCCCCCGTACCCCCAATGGCAGGCGGACACTTGCCCTATACAAGTGGCATAATTCTTATGTTAAAATGTTTAAAAACCACTCTTGCAAAATTCCTAAAATGAAGTCAACTCGCTGACTTTTCAATTCTGCTCTTTACTCTCTTTTATCTCCAATCACGCTTATAAAAAATAGGTTCCTCTTCGTTCGTACAGTTTGGTTTTATTAAAATTTGAATTTCAATTTAAAAGGTTAATTTTATTAAGAGGGGTAATCCAAATTTTTAGTCAGATGATGGCTCATTTGAGCAAACCAATGTTGAAATTCGTATGGTCATCTTAAATCTTAATCATATCAAGTTGCTCGTTTGAGTTTGATGGGTTCCGATACCTTATTAAGCCTTTGTTTGATGGTCATTATTTTGATAAAATGGAGTTTTTGAATGGTGATTTTGAAACCCATATGTTAATTTTTTAGTTTTAATCGGATCAAATTGCTTGTTTGAGTTTAATGTAATGAGTTTTGATACCATATTAAAGACTTGAAGATTCATCTTAATAAGTCAATATTATTAAGAGGAGTAGCGAAATCTCTTACAAATCTGTCTATTTTTTTTTTCTCTCTTTTTCCTTTTTCTTTCTCTTTCCTTTTTTGTAATTATTCAATGTAAAATTTATCTCTTAGGTTCAATCCAATGCATTGCCATTGTTGTTTTGTGGGGAAAACTGCCCTCTTTGCTGGAGTAACTTTGAGTTTTTGTCTCGAGTTTAAGAAAGCATACCCACCCCCTTCCAAACCCCCAACAGAAGGCAACAATATTCTACAAAGTCAAGAGCCTTCCATAATTAGATGTTTCGGGTCAAATAGGAAAAGATTCCACCTCTGTAAAGAAAACTTCAAATCAAAGAATCTAAACTCAAGGGCATAGGCATAATAGATTTGACAAAGCATAATTACCAGCAAAGCTCCATTATTCTTGCCTGCTGCTGCCCATCTGTTCATTATACTGAGTTCCTCTTCTTCGGATAAAATATTCTGTGAATAAGCCAAACTACAATGTCAAACCATTAGATTATTGAGTTCTGTCTTAGACAAAGACTTTATTGGCATGTAAATCATGTCTTATGCATGCATTTAAAGGCTGTAATTTCCAAATAATTTATGCAGCAGCCCCTTTGACAAATTTTAAATGAAAAAACCTGTTTCTTCTCTAATAGTTTAAGATGTTAGATAAAGTTGTTTAATATGACATTTGAACAGGCAGCCACTCATTTGTGAAGATTATCTGCGTAGGTCTTTTGGTGAAAACTGAATTTATTCTGCAGGTCCCCGTTCGGGGCTTAAGTTTTTAGATGAAAACTTGTGTGAAAGCCCAACTGCAATGTCAAACCTTCTTTGTATAGGCATGCAAATCAGCTATTTTTTATGTAGTTTAAAGGTTGTTTCCCAAATAATTTTTGCTATAGGCCCTTTTCAGTTGAAGCTAAATTGAACTTAAATAAATTTATAAATAGTCTCTTCTCTAACTGTTCGAGCTTCTAGATGAGCTAGGTTCAATATTATATGAATGCACTCAGAGGTCTCGAGTTCATAGATAGTCACTGTCCATTTATGAAAATTCCACTTATTAGTCCTCTGATGAAAACAGAATTTTGTCTACACTCGAAAGAGCGTGCAAAGTCAGAACTTAAAACAAATATATTTATCTCATCTCTAATTACTTAAGCTTTTAGATGATGCGTTTCCACATTTTCTTGACCTGTGATTAGTCTCAGCATTGCAGGATTAATGGTATTCACATCTATTTTGTCCTTTTCATCAAGAGTACCTGTCTGTCTCTCTATTAATATTCCTTATTTTGGTTTCGATTTAAAGCTCCAACAGAAACAAACTACCTTAATTTCTCACATAATGTCTGAATCTCCCTTAGATCTCCCTGTTTTTGACATTTCACAGCCCTTGACACCATCTTCTCTCTCAGCTCTCTCTATAGCCTGTAGAGAGTGGGGTTTCTTTCACATAACCAACCATGGAATTTCGAAAGATCTTTATGAAAAAATCTTCTTACTTTCAAGTCATATTTTCAGTCTTCCTCCACAGGTTAAACTTAAAGCAGGTCCTTCATCAACCATAAAAACTTATACTCCACAGTTTATTGCCTCGCCTTTCTTCGAGAGTTTACGCGTGTCAGGACCGGATTTCTTTGCTTCTGCAAAGAGTTCTTCTGAAGTCCTCCTCAACCTCTCTGATGATGATTTCAGGTGAGAAATACAGATAAAATATTAAAGAAATAGTATTGTACTTTTATGATTGGTCTGAGGAGTCCTGAACTATTTATCAAGTATCATTAGAAATAGCATCTGAGAGTAAAACAGTGTATAGACTGATATAGAAACTTGAATTGCCTCCAAAATTACTATAAGGGTGATAGAATGTATATACACTAACAAGGATGATATTTTTAGAATTTTTAATGAGAAAATATAAATGAATAAATCCTTCTCATTAAAAGTTCAAGTCTCATTGCCATTATTATATATGAGTATTTTACATGCTAGACCTTCGATGAAATTAAATTGACATGTGTGTGAAGGAGCGTGTTGAAGCTAAAACATTATAACAATAAATGAATAAATTCTTTTCCTCTATAATTACTTAGGCTTTTAGATGAGTTGGTTCGTGAGTCAATATTGAAATTATCTGATCATAGATAGTTTTTGTTGAAATGCATAAGCCCAAAACTTTTCGTGTTTATAGGTACCTTCCCGTCTTTGATTATTGTGTTTCTTTTCTTCCTCTTGCTTTTTCATCAGTGAAATACTAAAAGAGTATGGAAGCAGAATGGTACACTTATCAAAATCAATCCTGGAGATGATTCTTATGTGTTTGGGGCCTAATTTAGAGATGAAATTCATATCTGAGTTCAAGAATTGTCATGGCTATCTAAGACTAAACAATTACTCCCCACCTGAATGCATACAAGAAGAAGAAGTTGAAGGGCTTGGAATGCATACTGACATGAGTTGCATAACCCTAGTTTATCAAGATGAAAATGGTGGCCTCCAAGTGAGGTCTAAGGAAGGTAAATGGATGGACATTAATCCGTGCGAAGACGCACTTGTCGTTAACATCGGTGACTTAATGCAAGCATGGAGCAATGGGAAATTTAGGTCATCTGAGCACAGAGTAGTTCTACGACGACATGCTAATCGATTTTCCATTGCTTTCTTTTGGTGTTTTGAAGATGACAAGGTGATTTTTGCTCCAAAAGAAGTCGTGGATGAAGGAGAATCGAGGTTGTATAAGCCCTTCATTTGTTTGGATTATTTGAGATTTAGAGAGAGCAGTGAGAAAGGAAAGTTTGAGAAAGTTGGATTCACGGTAAAACATTTTGCAGGGAATGAGATATAATATATTTTCTCTTCGAGCACGTTTAGTACGTAATACTAGACAATACAATACAATACAATGCATAAAATTTGAATTTTTCTCTACGGTCGTTATGTCTAAATGTTAGTTGATTTATGCTTGTATTCAAATCCTCAAGTATGACTGATTGGGATTTGAAAATAAAGAATCTGAGCAAAGTTTGTAAGAAGAAAGGGAGGACCAAAAGGAGTTTCTTGGAAACTTCGTTTAACTATTTTTATGATCATAAGAATGTACTGACCGTTGAAGAACTAAAATATATTATTCACCATTTCATGAGATTTGGTTGCTCAGCTTTTTAAGTTTGACTTTGTCAATGACGACTTGTTGAGGTTGACTTTCGATAATTGCAATGGGTGATGTATGTTGAATGCATGTTATGCGAAACTGCAGCTCTACTCCAGTCTCCATGTTGACATGAAGTTACTATTTTAACCTTAATATAATAAGATATTTCATGTGAAATTATGTCATAATTTAGCGCAAGTAAAGGAGCAAGAATTTTCACGTAAGTTGAAAATTTTGCTAGTGACCAGACATACGTATGTATATATTAATTTTTTAAACTTGGAAGGAATTTACAACCTTACCTCCACGGGTTGATCATTGAGCAATCCAGAAAATAGAAGCTAACGATAATATATCGCGCCTTCATCACGTGCCAAGTGAACCATTATGTTGATTCCTCGTATTTTTCCTTAATGTTAACGTGTCTAGGCTAGAAACTACTTCGTGGACTTATTTATAGTTCAATTCTACGTGTCAAAGTATACTTAATCACGAATATAGTATAACATTGTAAATACCATAGGCTTTGGCTGTGCAATATATATAATATTAAGGTCAGTTATGACTCTTCATATCTGTGACAACATAGAATATTTGACTACCGGGGTCCTAGATTGCGCTTGGCCACAAAGCTTCATCTATGATTGTTTCAATGTCAAAGAATCTAAACCCTAATTTAACTTGGCTACTCAGCTGGATGTGCACGTTTAAGGACATGGCCTAATTAAAAATCGAATAACACCTAAATTTTCCTGGCATTCCTAGTTGACCTGTGCTGTGCACACGCAACTGGATCAAATTGATTGAAAATATATGACGACATTGGCAGCAGAAATATATCGAAAGTGCGATCTTATTTTAAGAAAAATAGATTAATATTTCATTTTCTTTCCGTAGTTATCGAATTTAAGTTAGTCATGTTTCTTGGTTTAGTGAATTTTTTTTTTTTCTCTAATTTTTGAGAAAATCGGAAATCCAGTTCAATTAAAAGAGACAATTTTAAACAAAGCTCGTATCTACAAAACTATGAAAAATTGAACATGAATAATTACATATTTCGGAGATTGAATGCCAAAAAATAGCTAAAAATTTAATAACAATTAGGGGTGGATATTATTCCATATAGTTCTGATTCCAAGAGAATCGAATCGAACCGAGCCATGAGCCAATAGTTTTGTTTTTTTTTTTTTTTTTTTTGTAATGGAACCAAATAATTTTTTTTTAAGATATGGAACCAAATCGGAACCGAACCGTTCGATTCAAGTCTAGTTTCATTTGATTTGGTTCTAGTTTCATAATTGATTGAGAAAAACAAAAAGAAAAATAACATTTGAAGAAGAAGAATCAAAAGTTGAGGCTTCAATTTCAGAAATACACGTGACAATGGCAATTGAGTGCGACGGTAGAAGGCAAGTGGTAATTGTTGATCTCCATTTGAGAATCGATGTATGAATTGAAAAGGAAAGAAAATGAGAAGCGAATTAGAGTCTGGGTCTCCAGTCTCCACGTTGAGAAATGAGAAGTCGAAAGCACACGACTTTTTTTGTCTTGATTTTCAATTGAATTTTTTTTTTTTTTTTGTGACATAATCAAACGGTTCTCGGTTCTAAAAACCAGAACCATTCATTTTTATTTTTTTTGTAGAATCGAATCGAATCGTTCGATTTAGTTTGGTTCAATTCTGATTTGGTCTAGTTTGGTTTGGTCATTTTATTCACCCCTAATAACAATTTTTCATAAGCGTGAATTAAAGAGTTGTGCCTCGGTGAAGGGTGCATGTGTGTGAGGGGGGATAGAGGGGAGAGGGAGTGCAAGTAAAAATATAAAATAAAATAGAGATTCAAACATAAATTTCGATGGGTATGGAATTTTTTTTTTCTCGGCTAAATATAATAATCTCAATTTAAAGGTTCTAGTCTGAAAAATTTACGTAATATTTCTCTAATTATTACAAGCGTGTGTGTAAGCATTCTTGATGCATTATCATATATCAATACTAAGTGAAACTCACACAAATATAAGGGTAGTGCAGATGGTAAAAACATATTCCTCCTAAACTCCTGTATATTTCCCTTGAAAATCAGATTTTTAGTAGATTTAGATAAAAATTAATGAAATATGTGATTGAAAAGTTAGCGGTCTCATTAATTGTATGATTAAAGTTAATTATTGACCGTGACTTCAATTTTTATCAATTTTTTAGTTAAACCAAACATGGAGTAAGTGTGCTAAAATCCCTTACAAAGTAGTGCTAAAGTGAAAGTTTACGAAAGATTACTCTTGAACTTGAATTAGTGCTGTTTATGTAAATCAAATCTTCAACCATGTGGTACCACCACAAATACAGCCCAACTTGGTACAACCCATTTCATTATCCCATAAACAATATTGTTTAGATTAATTTCCCAAATGATTTTGTGAATAAAAATGTAATCTTTTACTTCACTCAACTTTGTTCTACTAATTCATTGTTATGTTTGTGAAATTATTGCATTATTGATACAAAAAAGTTGGAAAATTTAATAATTTAGCTTTTACCCGTCTTCCTTTATTATTATTTTTTATCGTTGAGTATTGTCCAATTAAATGTAGCATACACTACCATTTTCTTGTAAGATGATATTATTGGATGAAAAAAAATGTTTTCTTAATTATTATAGTCGCCTCTTTGATTTGCATATCTTTCATATGGAAAGAAAATAATAATATTTTATAGCGTAATGCCCCATGTACAGGGGAATTATTGCCAGGGGGCCTTACAGACCCCTCACAAGATGCGGACCCCACATGTAATTTTTAAAAAAAAATGTGCGGGGCCCACCTATGTATGTAACATGTAAGTTACCTGTGAAAATTTCACCTGCACTTCAAGCATTGCTCTATTTTATATTATGGAAAATTGAACAGTGTCCATTGTACAAGAAGTTTCGGGTTGAATTTTCTTATTCATCTGTAGAAGTTTAATTAAATTTTAGAACACAGCCATATGAACTCTTTCCCCCATTTTCCAATTCTTCCAATTAGATAATTTCTTGTAAAATTCTCCTTTTCATTCATTGGCATGTCGTCAATAATGTTCCAATAATACACAAATTGGACTAAAACGCAACTAATTTCAAACTACTTCAGTCTAGAAAAAAAGTTCAAACGCATAGTAAATTCATGTTTAGCCCTCATTTTTAATCATATAAAAAAGAAGCCGCTCAGCCGGCGTGGCTCTAGCGTCTTCAAGCAGCGAGAAGGAAGAAAAGAATGGCGTAAGATCTATAATTTTTTATCAATTTTTCAATCGTACATTTTAAAATTTTTTGAAATTGAAATTCGAACTTCCAAGTTCTTTGAGCCAAATAGGGATTTTGAGTAAAAAGAAAGAAAAAAAATTGGTCATTCTATTGTTATCTACATTTTGAAGTAATAACATGCCTTTTTTTTTTTTTAAATAAATTGAGAATTTATTGACTACAATTGCAATTTGGTAAATTTTGTTGGCGGCTTTGTAATGAAAGAACAATCGAGAAACTAAAACAAAATTACTAAATCCTAGTTTAGTCAAAGTCACCCAAAGGACTTTTCATAGCATTGTCCCGCCAATGCATAATTTTCTCGCAGGTAATTCTTACAAGAAATTGGTAAATAGTTTCATTGCATAGAAATCAAACGTTTCATTATGAATTCAAATTATAAATCCAACTTTGTTAATTGAACGAATTTGTGTTCGGAGAAGTTTTAAATTAATAAAGTAAAAATTTATTTACTTTTTAATAAAATTATATTAATGGTAGTTTTCTTCAAGACTACCTGGAATGTATAAAAACAGCTAGAGTGATATAATTTCTTCGTTGCTTCAAAATGAAAAACGTAATCTTGTAGGAATTGGCCGAGTTAATTGTTCCAACAATCACTGAACTTATATTCATATTTTCAATTGTTCACCAAAGTTTAAAATGTCAATATTTGGCCATCGAACTTATCCAAACATTGGATGTTACTCATTGATTTAACTTTCGTTAAACAAAAGTCGTGACGTGGTTGACAGAATGTCCAAATGGCTCCACGTCACTGTTACCACGTAAAAAAGCGTCTTTCGTAGCTTATTATACTTTAGAAAATGTCTTCGATTGCTTAGTATACTTTGAAAAATGTCTTGGATTGCTCGCTAAACTTTGAACGTAGTGGAATTTCGGCCACTGTACTTACGAAGTTGAAACCGGCCTATCTCAAAATTTCCCACCTAAGCCGACTTCATTTTCATAAGTTTAATGACCAAAATTCGACCACTTTAAAAGTTTAATTATCAATCGAAGATGTTTTTCAAGTATACTGAGCAATCGAAAATATTTTCTAAAGCATAGTGACCAATGAAAAACCTTTTTTATGTGGTGACAGTGACGTGAAATACTCCGTCAGTCACGTCACCACTTCCGTTAGAGGTTATAAACGAAAGTTAAGTCCATGAGTAACGTCAAACGTTTGGATAAGTTCGTTGGCTAAATCTCGACATTTTAAACTTCAAAGTTAGCTGATTGTTGAAACAATTAACTCGAATGGGTCTACGGGGATATATTATCACGATGATGATAATTGATCAAAATTAAAGAATATTTAATTTTTCTTCAAAAAAGAGGAGGTGGTGTCCAACCCCTAGCATTATCAAAAGATTTTTTTAGAATCGTTTCTTTTTCATTTAATCGTTTGGACTAACCTTAGTGGATATCAATTATCATATTCAATATTTTCTTCAAAAAATTCTACGAAAATTGATCAAATACAAATGATCGTACTTCTAACCTCCTATAAATAATTCAAGAACCAAATGAATTTCCAATTTTAACAAGGTGCTAAAATTGGTACTTTTTGTATTTTTCATACAACTTTTTCTACTAATTTTAAAACTGCGCAATGAAAATGCCAAAATCGTCCCTGTCCTTTTCACGCTCCTCCCCCTTCGCTCGTGGTCAATTTTCTCCTCAAATAAATAGAAATGTTAAAATTAGATATTTTTGCACAAATGGTCCCTAACTTATGGCCTCTGTACAATTTCGGTCCATGCTCTTTTTTCTTGACACTGACATCCGATACGTGTGTGTGTGTGTGTGAAAATGATGACTTTCACGACTTTTCATCTATTAGGATTTGACTATGATTTTATTAATTTCAGTAAAATAAATGGGAAAATCACTACTATATTAAAAGAGGGGATAGCAAATCACTGTTCATTCTCGCACCCTCCTTTTCACACTACTTTCCTTCGAACTGGATTTGCTACAGTAACTTATCAGCCGTCTCAAACACGTTTCATCTCTCACCGCCTTCTACTATATACTATATATGAATGAAGTAAATGTGTTAAGATGTGACATAAAATTAAGTGGAAATTGCCGTTTTATGGCAACATAAATGCATCCTGTATAAATTAAAAATAATTTTAAAAACACTTATAATTGTTTGCAACCTGCAAACCGACTTAGACTGGTTTCAGGTTATCATTTGTGGCCGACTTTATTAACCGACTTACGTTCATTTGTAGCCGACTTACATTTCCCGCCGTATCTTCTGTTGATATTTTATGACCAGACTAACATATTATTAGTCAATAAAAACACACAAAATCCAAAAAAAAAATAAAGTTGCCGACTTACATTTTACGCCTCTATATATACATGCATGCAAATACATTTTTTACACGATTTCCTCTTTCTCAAAGAAAAGATTTAACAAAAAAAAAATTCCTACGAAAGAAAAGATTTAACAAAAAAAAAAAATTTCTCGATTACTTACGTAGTTGATTTAGTTCTAGACTAACCATCTTGAGGTCCGTCGCGCCAAGAAGAAGATCTCCGCTCTACCTTCTCGGGAAAAAAACTCCGGTGTAAATGCCCGTGCATCGAAGTAAGTAGAATTACTCTTTTACCTATGTTAATTGGGATATTACTGCAATCAATGTTCAGTTTTCTTAATGAAAATTAGTGATTATAGTTATGTGATATATGGGGTTATGTAACTTGACACGTTTGTAAGTTGCAATGTAAAAAGAAATGAAGGAAATAGGATGACACTAATTCTTTATTGATAACCAAAGTGCAAGAAGTCCTGCAAATTTTAAATTTTCATAAAGTCAGGTCATTAATTGTAGTTTCTGGCTATGCATTCTTTGTCTTATTTTTCTTTCGATTTGATTTCGTAAATATTTGAGTTAGTGCGTTAAATGTTTATATTACTACTGAAATATTGTTGAAGCAGCATCGTCGTTGTTGAAGCAGCATCGTCAATATCTGAATTCCCTACCTATATGTTATTGGATGATTTTGGTATCATATTTTGGATGATGGGTACAGAAATTAGTCAATAAAAAACACACAATACTCCCCGTGCGCGCACGGGGAGTTCGAAATTTTGTTTTTTTAATATTTTTTTACGTTTTTTTTTCTTCTTTTTTTTAGCTAAAAATTCTATTGATTTACATTTTACAAAAACTATAAATGTAATTTCACTTATTACAAATTTAAATCAAAAATATTAGAAAATATTTCATTTCATACATATATGAAATCTAAATTCCTTTCGGGGGCGTTGCCCCGAGCTTCTGACGCGCCCCCGACCCCCGCGACCCGACCGGTCGGTCAATCCCCGTTGGGGGCAACACCCCCACGAGGCGCCCCCTCGACTTCGCGACTCGACCGGTCGGGTCGATCCTCGAACAGGGCGTTGCCCCAACCCCCGGCAGGGCGCCCCCTCGACCCCCGCGACCCGACCGGGCGGTCGATCCCAGTCGAGGCGTTGCCCCGAACCCCACGAGGGGCCCCGCTTTTTGACTTTTCATTTGTGTTATTTCGCATTACATATAACAAGTTTATTTCTAATTGTATTTTACGGTGGTTGTGATTAACTACGAGTACACTTTATAATATTGTGTCCAAATCTTTTTACATATTTTTACTTTAATAATCTAATTTCCATTTGTTAACATTGTGCAGGATCTGACTGCTATTCATCTCTCGAATTTTTCCCTCTTCGTTTTACTTAAGTGAAAATGTAAGAATTTCTTCTCTTCTAGAAATTTAGCTTCATTTAATAATATTCAATTAGTCTACTTGTAGATATAATAGTATAAAAAAAATGTTTATAATTTTCTAGCATTTCATTTCATCAAATATTTGAGGCAGCGACTTCAATGTTTATTACTATTGCATTAAATTTTACAATTTCGTTACTTTATAACTTTAAATGTATGCATTTTATTAATGGTATACTATAGTTTTAGGACTTTTATCCATCAATTTTATTCCACGACTTTAATGTTGCTCCGGACCGTTTTTTCCCCAGCCCGTATACACGTCTTCCGCATTGTGTCTCTGCGCCTTTTTTTTCCTTTTCTGTTAAATAACATATTTAATTTATTAACTTTTTCCACTTCCTTAAAACGCTTACGCGCCTTTATTTCCCTTTTATGTTAAATAACATGTTAATTCATTAGTTTTTTCACTCTTTTAAACTTTTTCCTCTCATTTAGTTCATATATTGTTTTAATTTATACTCCAACTATTTCATAATTTATCTTATTTTCTTTTATAGATAATTCAAAAATGTCTGATGGAGAGCCTAATCTTCATAACCTTGAAACTATTTTCCAAAGTACAAATGAGTCCTACTGATACCTTCGTTCGCCAACAACAAAATCAAAGACATAAGGATCGGCGAAATCGAGTTAGAATCGGGTGCATTGATCAACGCAAAAGGATAGTTAACCCTATGTTAGCGAGAATGCTAATTTAGATGTCGCCAATGTGTATACATCCACAATACATCATCATTTTGAAACTTCTACTTCAAATGAAGCAATTGCCAATATTTCCAATTTGGAATTACAAGAAAGTTCTACCTTATTGAATGTACCAATTACTTCATATGTATTACCAACGTGTACTTATTGTGAACATTGTGGTGCACAAAAATTTTATAAAGAAAGTAAAAGTTTTTGTTGCTCGGACGGAAAAGTTAAGCTTTATATGTGTGATTCACCAATTGAACTATTCAATTTGTTTACTTCTGTTTAACCTAAATGTATGGAATTTAAAAAAATTGCAAGGGGATATAATAACCATTTTGCATTCACTTCATTTGGTGTCAAATATGATAAAGAACTGTTTAAAACATATAGAGGTATATACACATTTAGAGTTCAGGGGCAAGTATATCATTATGTAAATCAACTTATACCAAAGAATAATACGCCTTATTATATGCAGTTATATTTTTATGATACAGAAAATGAACTTGAAAATCGTATGAAAATTTCAGAAAACTTTATTGAATCTACTTTAATGACTTTAATTGAAATTCTTGAAATAAATCCATATAGTAGATTTTTTAGATCTTTAAGTGATATAACTAACTTACATAACTACCAAATACATATAAGATGTGACCCAGGACTTGATCAAAGAGTTTTTAATACTCCCACGTCGTCTCAAGTAGGCACGTATGGATTGAAGATGATGGAAATGCAAATGCTCACATTCGTGATATTACTATATACGGGCGTTCCGTGATTCACATAAGGTTCTTTATTATTATGGTTGTTATGATCGTTTGCAATATCCTTTACTTTTTACATATGGGGAATCGGGTGGCATGAAGGTATTGATAGATGCAAAAGTCGATCTCGAGATTTGCCCAATTTTGATGCTTTTCCTACCACAATTAATTACGCATCTCAAATTATCGAAAAAGAAAATCAAGGTTTGCGAATATTCCTTTTAGTATATTTCCTAACATTTTCAATATAAATGTTATAAATGAATACTAAAATTGGTTTTCTATCATACGGTACTTAATGGAACTAAGAAACGGTCTCGAGGTTTCTTGCGAGAATACTATTCGTACAAGTTACAAATCGAGGCCTCAGGTAAGTCTATATTGCTTCATAGTGGTAGACTATTTCAACAATATGTTGTAGATATGTATGTTAAAATTGAAACTACTAGATTAGACTATTTTCGTAATAATCAAAAACAAATTCGTGCTTGAACTTTATCAAGGCATTGTAGACGAGTGTTGAAAATGGAGAAACAAGAGGGTACAAAATTGGAAGAAAATTCGTTTTACTACAATCCTTTACATGTGGGCCTAGAGATATGTTAAGGAGATATATGGATGCAATGGCTATTGTACAACGTTATGGAAAACCGGATATATTTTTAACTATAACATGTAATCCAAATTGGCCGAGAGATTAGACAACAACTAAGACATAATGACGAAGTTCAAAATCGACCCGATCTAATTGTACGAGTATTGAGCAAAATTAGAAGAGTTAAAAAATGATTTATACAAAAAAAATGTCTTAGGCCTTGTTATTGCACATATATATGTAATTGAATTTCAAAAAAGAAGACTTTCTCATGCACATCTATTGTTAATTTTCAACTGTGGCCACAAAATTTCTTGTTGGACGTTGATAAGATAGTGTCTGTGAAATTCTCGACAAAAATAAATGCTCTCATCTTCATTCTCGTTATTGTTAAACACAATATGCATGGTCCTTGTGGAAATCTAAATCCAAAGAATGTATGTATGGAGGCAAATGGAGGTTGTAAAAATAAATATCCTCGAGATTATTGTAACACTACTATATTTGGTCATGACTCATACCCGTTGTATAAACGTCGTAATAATGGCATTTCATTAAAGTTAGAGGTCAAATCTTAAACAATCAATGGGTCATACCATATAATCCTTATTTAAGTGCAAAATTTGACTCGTCACATTAATGTTGAAGTATGTTCTTGTCAAAAGTCAGAAATATTTATACAAATATGTATACAAAGGACATGATCGTATTAATTTCTTAATTGACACAAATGAAACAGAGAAAGAAATTGACGAAATCTCGACTACCAATGCAGATGGATATCTCCACTGAAGCTATGTGGAGGATTTTTTCTTTCCATTTGGCGCGAAATTTGTCCTACCGTTTATTCTTTACTGAACTTCATATTGAAGACCATCAACAAGTAACATACAATGGGAATGATGATTTATCTAATGTTGTTGACAATGAAAATATGCGGAGAACAATGTTAATGAGAATTTTTTCGAATCAATGAAGTAAATGAGTTTGCTCGAACATTGTTATATCGGGATTTCCCTACACATTTTGTTTGGAATACAAATACAAAGATTTGGACTCCAAGAAAGAAACAAGTTGTTATAGGACGAATTGTCACGACAAATCCTTACGAAGGAGAACGTTATTTTCTTCGCGTTCTTCTTAATCATATTCGAGGACCAACATCATTTCAATCTTTAAGAACTTCAAATGGGGTGACGACTACAACTTATCGAGAAGCTGCATTGCTACATGGTCTATTAAGTGGAGATAACCATTGTGAAGAATGTTTGTCAGAAGCTATTGTTTACGAAATGCCATATTCTTTAAGACGTCTTTTTGCTACACTCCTTATGCTTTGCAATCCTAATCATCCAAAGTTGTTGTGGGATAAATTCAAGACTTATATGATTGATGATTATGTACATTAAAATATACCCGTGTATGTTGCTTAAGTACGTGCTTTAGTGTATCTCAACTCTTTTTTATAATCATGGGTTAAAAAAATAAACGACTATGAAATAGTATCATTCAATATAAATATAGATGAGAATGAAAGGTTAAGAAGAATGATTGTAGAAGAGACAACTAATTTGAATGTTCATTGTGCCCATGATGATACAAAGGCAACCTTAAATGACAAACAACGATCGCGTATGATACAATTATGGAAAGAGTAAAGTCGAAATCAAGTGGTGCTTTCTTTATCGGTCCGTGGGACGGGTAAAACTTTTATATAAAGCACTCCTAGCTGGTGTGAGATCTCAAAATTTAATTGCTTTGGCATTGCATCTTCCTCGAGTATCTCGCATCTCTATTACGGAGGTAGAACCGACTCATTCAAGATTTAAAATTCCTTTGGAAACAATTGGTGAAAGTAGTTGTAATGTTAGCAAGCAATCGCCTTTAGGGACTTTATTTAAAATGTCTAGATTAATAATTTGGGATGAAGCAACTATGGTAAATCGGTGTGCCATTGAAGCCTGTAGATAAGATGTTAAGAGATATTACAGTTGTAATTTGCCTTTGGCGGTAAAGTGGTGGTTTTCGGAGGCGATTTTCGACAAGTTCTTCCAGTCGTACAAAAAGGAAAAAAGAAGACATAATGAGAGCTACCTTAGTATTCTCTGATCTTTGGCCTTTATATTTACATCTACCATTAGTTGAGAATATGAGGGCAAAGTTAGATCCCAAATTTTGCGAATACTTGCTTGAAATTGGAAATGGAACAGAGCAAGAACATACTTGTAAATGCATTAAGTTTCCAAACAATATAATTTTACCATTTGAGGATGAAATTACATCTTTAAAAAATCTAATACATCATGTTTTTCCAAACATAGAATCATATGCTGATAATTTACATCTTATGGCAAATCGAGTTATTCTTACGCCTACAAACGAATGTGTTGATCGTATTAACAAAATTTTGCTTGAAGATATTCCTGGTGAATTTTACACATATTATAGTTTTGATGAATCAATTGACAAATCAGAACAAATCCTACAAGAAGATTTCTTGAATAGTTTGACCTCAAATGGTATTCCACCACATGAATTAAAGCTCAAAGTAAATTGTCCTGTAATGTTATTATGAAATATCAATCCTTCTGAAGGGTTATGCAATGGGACACGTCTTACTTGTCGAAAATTTGAAAAGAACGTAATTCTTGCTGAAATCACTACTGGCAAATATTGTGGAAATCATGTTTTCTTAGCGAGGATCCCTTTTATACCTCTAAAAAGTGATCGAAACTCAATTCCATTTAAAAGAACTCAATTTCCAATTAGACCATGTTTTGCAATGACAATAAACAAAGCACAGGGTCAAACACTTGATTTCGTTGGTTTATATCTTCCAGAATCAGTTTTCTGTCATGGTCAACTGTATGTAGCATTATCAAGAGCAAAAACAAGCACATCTATAAAAGTTTTACTTAAACCATCAAACACTGACACTTTACACAACACATGTACTAAGAATATTGTGTACAAGGAAATTCTTTCATTCATACATCCGTAGAACTACAATCTTCATGACTATTTTTGACATTTGACATCTTCTCGAGATTAAATTGAATCGTTTTCTTCGGTGCTATATACTCGACAAAGGTTTTACTCTTTCTTGATCAATTTAGATATACTTTCATTCATCATTTTTAACTTTAGCTAGATAAACGCATATTAAATATTGTTCAAATAAATTTCTCAATTATTATAAAATATATCATGTCTTAAATTCGTGAGTCCGCTAATACCGATTCGACATTACATTTCTCTTTTCCTCGATTTTTCTTCCATCTATGTTAATGCGGAAATTTTGTCATTTATGATTATGCTCGGACTAAGATACGACAAGGAACCGAAAAACATGATAAGCAAAACCTTAACTTGCGTAACTAATGAAAGGTATGAATTTCGGTAAAGAATTTGAATTATTAGATAGTTCTATCATTTTTTATTTATTTATTTTGTTGATGGCTTACAGAGAGAATGGAAAATTTTTCAAAGAGATGTTTTTATTACTCGGGTCAATGTAATTATTAAGAACATTTTTTGGAACTGAACTGTAAACTTTTAAAACAAAAGGTAATGTTATGTCTGTAGTTTCCTTCGACTACAAACTGCAAACTCTATAATTTGCTACTTTTCCACATCCTTGTCATATTATTGTAACTACTTTTAACATGTTTCAGATGCTCAACTAGATGGTAGTGGATAGAGTTAATGAAGAAAAAGAAGTTAGACACATTTTTACTATACCATAAGTACTATTCAATATTGTGTTCCAATTACTTTATTTATATTATTCCTTTCCAATCTAATGGTGCCTTATTTATTCATTGCAGCTCAAAGGTTTATCCAATTATCATTGCTGATCATCCCTCCAAGCTTAATTAGTTTGCATTAGGATTTACTCATGGTGGAGTTCACGTGGTAGAACTCTAGAAACGGAAGGAAAATGAAGTATGGCGCCTCCTCAAGAAAATGGTGCAAGCTATCAGGCCCATTGCATTTGTACCGGACCAATCTTCATAGTATAATAAACATGTATTAGATGACTTAACTTATAAGATTCGGCAGGTGATAGTAGGGAATGATTACAATGTTAATAGACATAACATGGATAGAAATAGTTCAAAATATGTAAGATAAACTCAGAATCTTGGAACTTCTTTTTGCTTTTCTTTTCTTTTCCCTTGGACCAAATATTGTATCTACATACACACTTACATGTTTGTAAAGATGATGCCACAATGTCTTGAAATTTTTCTCTTCCTATTATGGCAACTTCTTTTTCTATTGAGAGCATTTACTTTATTTTTATGTTAGTTTAATAAACGAAAAACCCAACGAAAGTCTCATTTTCAAATAAATTGTTGTATTCCACGTTGAAACATGCATTGTTCCCCTCTTGTAAATTTGAATTTCGCAATTGGAGGCAATTCCTATACAATATTTATTGCTATTCCTTTATTCAAATTTTTGATTGCCCTTATATTTCTATAAAACATTATTTCTTTTATACAAATGTGTGATGAAATTTTATAATACAATTTTCCATCTACTCTTAACGTTCAAACCGTTAATATTACCTTAAAAATTACACAACCCGTGCATTGCACGGGTGTTAAACTAGTATAAAGAAAAGACAAAAGAAAATAAGTAACCTATCGTGTTAAACCAATCCCCAAAATAGCCCCTACCTCAACACCCCACGCCCCCCTCCCTTCCCCCAACTCCACATCATGCTACGTAGGCATTCGGGCTTCTCGTTCCGGTAGGGGTGGGATCCAAATGGGCCAAAGACTTGGCAGCGAAAAATGATGGGTTTTGAGGGATTAGCAAGGGCGCAGTCAAGGGAATTAAAAATTAAAAAAATTCTGCCGAATCGATACAAAAAAAAAAAAAGAATTTCTTTAAGAAAAACCCTCCCTCAGTATTCATGGATTTTATACCGCAAACATTTCATCTTTGTAAGAGTTTTTCAGAACAAAATCAGTAAACTCGCAACTTAAGAATAAAACGACAAATAATATTATTAATAGTTAGTGCTTAATAGATTTGTCTACTTTCTTATCCAGGAAATGAAATACAAATATATCATAAATTTGTCTAGACGAGAACACAACCCATTTCGTAAAAATATATTAGCGTATAAATTTGTACAACAAAAAGTTTCAGCGACGTAAAATTTGACGCCGAAATCAATCCTGCCTTAAACCAATTCAATTGGTTCAGTCATTACCAACAAACGTATTAAGTTAAATTGTGAAATGAATAAATTATTTAAAATTGATTAAAATGAGAAAAAGAAAAATTACCATTTATACTTCCCGTAGACAAATGGTAGCCGCTCAGCATGGTATGTGGGGGTGTGACGGTGGATTTTTGCTGGATTGATGTGGGAGATGAGTGATCTGAACTTTAAATAGGTTACAAGTAGGTTTTAATTTTATCTTAGAATATGGTTTTTGTGGAGTGGTGATTTTTAATTGGGTAAGATTTTTTGTTTTGATGTATGCTTAGCCAATGATTTAAAAATAAAATAAAATTACATGTTGTTTAGAATATGGGTCCTCAAATGTTTTGGAGATAAGGCAACATTCTCTTGGAACTCATTTAAAGTCCGAGACTGATAATTAAATAATAAACTTCAAAGTTAATTTTAACAAGAAGATAAGAAATTGTGATTTTTTTCTTATGGGTTCGAAAACTCTTATGGCTGAGTCAACTATTGGCTCAATCTAAAGTTTCGATACTAGGAGCGATGATGATGACTACATCATTTACTTAGTTTAGAAACTAACAATAAGGATTAAAAAAACACAAAATCAAACTCATTGAGTCTAAATTGGGATGCAATGGCACGTCGCAAAAATACAAGAACAAATACGATTTAATTCCTTCATAAGAACCTTAAAAGGAAATCGTGGATCTACAACGACATTCAACCCCCACCCTTTCCCAAAAGTCCCCAGTGTTCCAAAATCATCCCATGAGGAATTGTATTTGTACCACCATCGTCCCAACCTTCATTGCCACCATAGCCACCACTATCATCACCTTGTACAACACCAATATCACAACCTACACTTGCATAGGGTATGTAAAACTTTGGCTGTTGAATTGGACTTCAATTATTTATTTGCAGCTCGTGATAATAAGATGGAAAAGGCGGGGAGAATTATTGTTGATATTGGGGTGACGAGCGTGATGAATTGGAGATATTAGCTAATAAGTCGACAGTACTAGAATTTGATTACTGTGGACATTTTTTCTTATAAAGATTATTAAAAAGAAAAAAAGATCTGTGCAGCCAGAGATGAAGTTGGGAGAAGTGGATGGCACAGTTGGATCCATCTATATATATTAAGGACATTGCATTATTTTTTTATTTTATTTTTTAAAAATGACGTTTTTACGGTTTGACCATGAAAAATGGCCATTTGCGCACCAAAATATAGACAGAGGATGTCAGTGCAAAGTAAAAAGAACGGGGACCTAAATCGCGCATAGGCTATAGGTCAAGGACTATTTCTGCTAAATACCTAAAATTTATATTCGGGAAAATAAATAAATAAAATTATTTTGACACATGCTGATGTTCTATAAAGGGTTCACTGCCGTGCCGCCTATGTATATATTTCCCCTCTGGCTCTCCATCTCAGAACTCTCTCTAAATTTCGCCGCTAACCCTCTCTCTGCACATTCATAATATACACATTTTTTTACATCTGTATTTATCGGCGCCGATTTTCCGGCGGCTTTTGTTCACTCCGATCCCCGGCGATTGCTCTAATCATCATTTTACTCAGGTAAGTCTATTTTACTCTTAAAGTGCAGCAGGTCACGCGAAGATCACAGATCACGTGACCTCTAACCCTAGCACAAGATCTTTACTTTGTGTTTCTGGAATTTATTTTCCGTGGCTAATTCAGTTATTATTTATTTATTTTAATTATTTGTTCCCTTGAGTTGGTTTTGCTTTGATCTGATATCGTTGTACTAGTTTTTTGCTTTTATTTATTTGTCATTTATTTTTTTGATCGTATTTATCCGAATTTATTATCTTTATGAAGTTTTTATTGTTTAGGCATTGAGCTACAATTCCTTTGACCGAAGAACATTTCAGTGTTGCTCTGCTGTTGAGTGGTGTATTTGTTTGTATATTTGATTCTAATGACAAATACACATGCATGCACTGAATCTAACTTTTGTTAGGTTTGGAGTAGAATCAAGTGCTAGGTAGGCATTGATTGTATTCATTTTTAAGCGCTTTATTTTTTATTAATCACAGTATTGATTCAGTTGGGTTCCATGTTTCCTAATTGTTTCTACATTAATTTGTTTTCTTATGTTCTGATTATAAGCAATGTCTGGGGCATAATAGTAAATGATTCGTTCGTGCATCGGTTAAGCCCCCGTTTGGCCCCCATTATTTCTCATTAAATTATAATTCATTTTTCTCTTTAAGAACCACATTCTCCAATAAAATAATATTACACGTAAAACTAAAAACTTTTCATTCTTTTTTAACCACACAATCTCCAAAAAATTACTATTCATCTCATTATAACGTGAAATAATGGGGGCCAAATGGGCGCCAAATGCATATTATATCTAGTGACAAATAGGTAGACGTTGAAAAAGGGTATCCAGTGATGGTTACTGTGGGATATCCACAATAATGAAATTTGGATGTGGAGAGGGCCTGCTCTAGCTCATGCGCCAACATTTTTGTTAATGGAATTTCTAGCGTTTTGAAAAAAATGTAATGCTTTTCACCCCTGTGTTGAAGGTTCTTTATCTCAGAGTGTGCTTACTGATTATAGGTTTTCCTAATTTTGTCTGTGACATTATAGGCAAAATTATGGCTTGCTTTAGCATTATATGGAGTGTTGGTCAATGAGCAATATTTGGCTATTATATTTTTATGATATTCTGGGTGTTTTTTTTGACCAGCAACTTCAATAAATTTAGGCGAGATCGAAAGGAATTCGTGCACTCAAAATCACAATTGATATTTATAGATTTCTGATCCCATATGGGAGTATCCGCAAGCCTAGTTTGTGCGCAGCTGTAGTGATCTATGATTAGTGTGTAAATTACGATGGGCTTGTCACCAAACACATTGACATTCCTTTACAAGTGGACAGTTAACTAAGTATGACAATAAAGTCTTTTATTCCCGTTGCAAATGATTTGCAACTTTCAGAAACATCAAATTTGAGGTGCTCAAGACTTGATCACTCAATTTTATGAAATGATGTTTCTATTTGCTTGAGCAGAAATATCTATGCAAATGTGATTGCTGCAATGAATCCCTTTACAACTACTGATCAAAGAAATTTGTCAAATGTAGTGAAAGTTTTTGTATCCATATATTCTTTTTGAATGTTTAGGGTGCAGGTGGGTATAATTAATATTTCCGCCTATAGAGTGTATCATCATGATATATGTAGCTGACATGTTTTTATTTATTATAACTATGATTAAATATTTGAATGCAGTGTCATTGTGCAAGCCAATTGTAGTTGAAATTAGATGCCTTCTACAAACACAACTGGAACTCTCAATGCAATGAAATCAGAAGGGAATGACTCCCTTGACACTTTCATCGGGCAAACTACTACTGCAAAGGAACCTTTTCTCTCTTTTTCAAGGCCAGGGGAGAGTCCAGTGCAGTGGATCCAGTTACTTCATGCCTTAGATCAGCCAGGTACAGGCAGAATATTTTCCAGAGTTCTAAAGTTAATTGCACAGTGTGGTAGCTATAAATTATTTTGAATGCATCTCAAGTCTTTGGGGGTTTAGGGTTCAGTTGCCATTTGAGATATGGTGGAGCTGTGTGTTTTGTTGTTGGTAGAGTAAGAATGGTACGAATTTTTTTGTGGAGATACCGAGTGAGCAGGCAGTTAGCGTAGTTACTTGTTAGCAAAATGTGTGCTCTTGGTCTGGAATAATGATTACTTGCCTTTCCTTTTTGTGCAGATCTCCCAGGTTGGCCATTGCTGACTCCTCTGAAAGTGCAGATGCAGAAGTGTGAGAAGTGTTCCCGAGAATTCTTTTCTCTTATTAACTACAGGAGACACATTCGAGTGCATCGTCGCTCTTTAAATGTTGATAAGGTTGTCTTAGCTACTTGCAACTTCATTCCTTTAATAAAAAACATTTGTGCAATTTGGCAGTCTGAAGTAATTACTTTGATAAGAAGTTTGTTGATCTATTTATTTTCATTTGGAGCTATGATAAGGATCAAGTGTTCCTTCTGGATCTATTTCTCCCAGTTTTTTGATGCTATATTTACATTGTGCAGGAATATCACAAAAATAGGGATTTATTGGCTGCATTTTGGGATAAGGTAATTAATGACCTTCCTATTTTCGTTTTCCCTGTTTACTCACTGTTTGCTGATGTTTTTATGTATTTTTATCAACAGATCACACTGGAACAGGCTAAGGAGATTGTAGCATTAAATGATGTTTCGATAAAGGTAGTACTCTGTTCCCTATACTCTGTTTGCTTATGTGCACACACTCGTGTCCATGCAGGCATGCTTGTTGATTGAATATCGCAGTTCAAGAAAGTATAGTGTATTTCTAACAATTTTTAAGGTAGTATATTCGAGAAAGACAGTTATTACTATTATTATTTTTAATGAACATTGGAAAATACACAGCCAGAGGACTAGTGTTGGCCATGCAAAAACCACTCTAAATAATATTTCTATAGATACTTACTTTGGTCTTATATTTCACAATAACCTATATTGATGTCAGCAATATAATTCTATTTGAGTATTATCTTTCTTCGCAGATAATTTTTTGCTCTATAAAGCTTTAGATGAGAATGTTGTTGTTTAGGTATGGTGCTGCTTTTTCATAACTGTAAAATTTTCTATGAAAAGAGACACTACCCCAGCATTTATTTACAAATACCTGGTTGCTGATGAAATGTTCTAATTCTTTAAAGAAAGTCCTTCAGCTTTTATATCTTCATCTTTCTACTGGAACTATGTTTTATCCTTGCTTCATTCTATTTATAGCTGATTTTCTTGAATTTGATTTTTAATACTCTGAATACCTTTAGTTATTTGTAAAAGTGGTAACC
Source organism: Fraxinus americana (assembly GCA_035079005.1). Taxonomy (NCBI): domain Eukaryota; kingdom Viridiplantae; phylum Streptophyta; class Magnoliopsida; order Lamiales; family Oleaceae; genus Fraxinus; species Fraxinus americana. Next base: position 32,826,496 of record CM068710.1, on the reverse strand, counting down.
TGTTTTTGGCCCAAAGATATGTTGAATGGGGAGGGTCTATCTTCTTCAAATGCCGGTGTGTGTGGGTTGGGTTGTACACATACAAGTCTGTATAATCTATAAAAGAAATTACTTACACATTTCTCATATATACATGGATGCTGACAGAATGTTCTAAATTCTTAAAGAAAGTCCTTAAGCTTTGATATGTTCTCAACTTTCTACTGAAACTATGCTTTAATTTTTATTTTCTTGAATTTGATTGTTGGGACTCTGAATTTCTGTGGTTATTTGTAAAAGTGATGGACTTCTTTTGGTCCAGAGATATGTCAAATGGGAAGAGTCTATCTTCTTCAAATATTGCTGTGTGTTTATATACATATAAACCTGCATAAAGTGATCTACAATTGAAATTACTCGATAACTTTTATGCTTGATTACACCTTGTGTACACCTAAGTGAAGTTGAAAATTCTTCTCCAACTTTATATTGATTTTGACTGCAGGCCTCCCAACTCAATGGGGTATAAAATGTGATTCCCCTCCCCCCTCCCAAAGAAAAAGTAGTATGAGAGGGAAAAACCTCTTTAGTTATTGGTTTGTAATGTATTGTGCTCTTCAGGAACTTCCTGGGTCATCAGTCATTATGGCTTTGGCGACATCCCTACGTAAACCAGGGATTTGGACTCTTCCACAGGTTTATGTGAAGGCTGGCTCTACATTATTGGTAAGGAAGGCATTGCAAATCTTTGTACCCTACAAACAATATAGTTGAATATTATCATATTTTTTGCTAATGAGAATCTTACCTGTCTCCAGGATATTGTCCAAGCAAAACCTTCCAGGCTACCAATATCTTCAGAGGAACTGTTCAGCGTCCTTGATGATGCTAGTGAGAGAACATTCTTATGTGCTGGGACAGCTGAGTCCGTGCAAAAGTACGTCTTCGAGGGGGAAGCTGCCAAAAAAGGCCTTGAGTTGAGGAACTTAGTTGCTTGCATAAGCTTCCTTTTTGAATATCAGCTGGTATTGTTTTATCACAATTGCCCCTGTTTATTTCGTGGCTTGTTTATTTAGTTTGAGCTGCCAGCCTTTGTATGCTATGTGTACACACAACTCTAAACTTGCATATGATTTAGAAAGTTTTCTTCATAAAGGGCCACCTACAGGCTGAAAAGATTCATGTATAGCCAACCTCAATATTTCTTGGGACTAAGGCATAGTTTGTTGTTATATATGCTGCTGCTGTACAGTAGGATGTGAACCAATAGGAGGAATATTCTAATATGCTTTTTTGGTTCACTGACCTCTCAGCACACCTCTTGTCCTTCTGGAAACTTATCAAAATGCACCCCTTTAAGTTGTTATGCTTATGTGATCAGGTGAAAGCATGGGTTGCTGACAAAGATGCAGAGGCTTTAAGATGTCAGAAACTGCTTGTGGCGGAGGAAGAAGCTGCACAGAAAAGGTACATGCTATTTGTCGATATATGGAACTCCACAGTGATGTTGCATTATATAATAAATGCTTAATATCATTCGTATTTTTTCTTGGAAGTAACATCTTTTATTGCGGTTATGTTTTTGTTTATGAGAAGTACGTTCAATGATGTGTTCTTTTTGCTGTCAATTCACATAGTAGATTTTGCCACTTGGGTGGACTAATTAATTTCTAAACCACTCGGGTGTAGGTTTTGAAACTGTTCATGTTACAGTATATTTCCTTGCTTAATCTATTGGAAATCGAAGTGCCTCTTATTATTGCTATCATTTTTTTAGGCAAGCTGAACTGTTGGAGAGGAAAAAACAGAAAAAGCTTCGTCAGAAGGAACAAAGGGCAAGGGAGCAATTGAACGAGTGCAAGGCGGAGTTGAATATAAATATAGATGCGCCAGTGCAGCCACATTCGGCTGAAACCTCTAGCCCTCTATCTCCATCTGATTTCAGTCCAAATTCTCCAAGTTTGCCAGAAAACATTGCCTTCTGCCCTGAACCCATACAGTTTCCTAGCGAAGAAATAGGTGAAGATATTGAAGCTCGGATTGATTTTGGCAGTGAACATATTGACCAGGGCAATTCCCAGACAATTGAACCCCAGATGATGGCAGCAAATGTCCATCGGCATCTAGTGACCAATCGTTGGCAAATGCCAAATTCTCAAAGGTGTGGACAAAATGGCATTCACGTGAGTCAAAATCTTCAAGCTTCAAAACCCGAACCTATGCAAAAGCTTGGTCCTTCGAGAGACCAGGGAACTCTACTTAACGGCAGCAAAATTTGGACCAAGAAATGTAAAGCAGAAAGTGAAGGGGAGAACTGGAGACACAGAGTGCAGAGAGAGTCCGATAACCAAACAGAAGTGAGTAGTTGTGAGGTGATGATCGGTTCTATTTCCGTCACACTGAGAAATTCTCTCACCCAGAAACAGGATGCTCATCCGGATAAAGCAAGTGATACCATGATTAAGAATGGTATTTCTGAAAAGCCAATTAAATCTGATGCCGGTCAGTTTGGCATGAACGGAGTGGCTGCCACGCTTTGGAGGCCTGTGAATCGGCACGAAACTAGAGGTCCGTTGCTAGTCCAAAGTGGCAACATAGATTCTGAAGACAAGCTTTTGTTGGAAAAGGTTTTTGATCGAACTGTATCCAGTGAAAAATGTGTACAATCATGTTCCATGGAGGACAAAGATCATGGTAATAGTGGGAAGCACAGCCACGTGCTTTCAGATGCTCAGCCAGGAGCTTCCGTTTTTTCCAGGATTGATGCAAAAGAGTTTCTTGCACAGAGTACGTTTATAACTGTCCTTTTGGTCTCCAACTTTACGGTTTACAGCAATCTTCGCTGAGCTTAAATAGTTTACTTAAGTTTAAAATAAATATTCTCTGACTGGTTGAAGTTAAAAATAAGTAATTTATTTTGACGGGAAGCTAAGAGTTGCTTTGACAATAAGTAACTATTTTAACTTAAAAGTAATGAAAAAAATAACAAGTCCAAATGTGTTTGGAAATATGACTTTTTCTTAAGCTTAGCCAAACATGCTCCATTCATCTCTTATACTCGATAAACTTCAATTTCTGTTGGTTTTGATTGATGCAGGATGGAAGGAAGCTATCTCAGCAGAACATGTGAGATTGGTCCTTTCCCCAGAGCAGGAATCTCCCAGCTGCTCTGATGTCCAAGATGACTATTCAATGACGGCTCTGGGATCAGATGTTAATGAGCGCAGCGTTCTCAGAAATGCCGAGAATCTGCCCTTTTCGTCAACCAGCGGAAATGTTCAAGTTACGGTTAGAACAAAGCCAGAAAAGAGTTTGAAGGTAAAGTACATTCCAAAACAAAAGGCTGCTGCCTAGGTTAGAGGGGAGTAGTAGGTTCTTTGTACCTTGTTTGTGCAGTTTAAAGCATTGCCATTACAATATCCATAGCAGAGGTTCCAGTTTTACGTGTGCACTTCTGTCCGAAAATTGAAGGGAATTTTTTCAACGAGCAGATTCTTTGTTTTTTTCTCTTTTTCCTGAAGGGGAAATTAGATTATATCATTGTCCACCCTTGAGTTGCTTGAGCATTTTGGAAAGGGGTTTTTCTTTTTCTTATTATATATCTCTGTAATAAGTTGGTGTTGTACTGTTACTTCATATCTCCAATTTGCTTTTTATCATACTCAAGACGTTTTCCAGATTATGTGGGAATACATGATTCAATCTAATTTCACAATTATTACAGAAAGGATGACATTTACTGCCGTAATGAACTCTCACCATCTTAATATGATAATCATTATCTTTACCTTTTTATGACGACTCTTTCACTGTTATGTTTTTCCCGCGTGGCTAAACCTTTAAGGGAAAAATGTCTCTATTGCTACTTATTTTAGTTTTTTATTATTTTCTGTGAATATTTCCTAATTGTTAGTATTACTCAGTTGCCATTGAATTTAGAAGTTGTTATTGAACTCACCAAGATGTCATCATATCTGCCATTCTGTCACTCAATGTTTCAACTAACTAAAAGCTTGTTTGTCTTCCATTTTTAGAGAAGAAATAGAGTTTTGAATAGTATATTTTGGAGAATGTGTGGTTGAAAAGTAAATTAATTTTATTGGTTTGTGTGTAGAATATTTTATTGAATGAATATATGTTTGATAAAATGGATGACAAATAAGGGCTAAATAATATTGGAAGAATGTATTTTGGAATAATAGATTGATGGAGAATGCGTGGTTGAAAAAGAAGGAAAAATTATTGATGTGATGTAAAATATTATTTTATTGAAAAATATTTGATTAAAAATGAATAGAAAAATAAGAACGAAAAATTTAATGTGACCAAAATGATGAGTGATAAATAGAGAGAGATGAGATAATGTTTTAGCAAGTTCAACGGCAACTTCGAGAACTTTTAAAGTAAAATAACAACTAGATAACATTTAGAAAAGTTCAAAAATTTAATAGCAATTTAGGAATATTTGAAAAGCTCAATGATATATAACTCATAAATCAATATATGTCTTTTAGAACTTAACCTGTATATCATTTAATTTGATGCTTTTGCGAGGAAAATTCTTGAGGATCGAGCTCGATAGAGAATGAAAAATAGCAGCATCATTTACCAATTTAAACTGAAAGATGAAACATTTCCTCCATTAAGGGTCATTTTATTCCAAAATATAGTTGATATTTATCATAGCAACACAGTCAAAATATCAAACTCGACGGGATGATGATATGGATAATATATGAACACAGATCTCAAAATAATAAAATCATAATACAGAATATTAATATTTAAGTAACTTTTTTTTATATTCAAATGAGTTGGAAGTATTTATATTGCAAATAAAGAGTAAATTGAAGTTTCAACCACTTGTTCAAAGACTTTACCTTAACCTCCTCATCTCACAAACCACCCACAAACGTCTCCCTCTCTCTAACTTCTCCCTGAAAACCCTCCCCTCTCTCTCTCTCTCTAAATTCCTCCCTATTTTCCTCACCACAGATTAAGAAAAACATAACCTTTCTTGACCTGCAAATAATTTCATACTTACAAACAACAATTGATTCAAGAAACACACACGCATACACACTGTTTAGAATACACAAAAATGTCAGGTGGGGTTGGTCCATCAATCGATATAGGTCTCCCTAAAGAACAAATTCAAGAACCAGACATCACCAAGACAGCAGCCTTAAAGCCCACAAAAAATCCTCAAACTCGCCGAGGTTTATTCACATTCCAACAGTTAAATGCACTGGCAGTAATCATCGTACTCTCTGCAAGTGGCATGGTAAGCATTGAGGACTTTGCTTTTGTAATCTTCTCAATAATCTACATGTATTTCATATTAAAAACTGCATTTCCAGCCACATCACCCCATGCTGATCCCCCAGTATTCGGAGAAACTAACAAAATCCTTAGTATTTACGTGTTTTTTGGGGCTGTAATCGGATTATTTGTGCCCATAGCATACATTTTGGAGGGTTTTTTTGAAGGAGATAAGGAGGGGATCAATGCGGCAGCACCCCATGTTTTTCTTTTATCTAGTCAAATTTTCATGGAAGGGCTGTCCTTTTCAGGTAACTTTTCGTTACCTATTCGTGTTTTCGTCCCTGTTTTTTACAATTCGAGGAGGATTTTCACCATTGTTGAGTGGTTGAGTAGTGAAATTTATAAAGTGGAAGCAGAATATGGTGGCAGCAGCAGGAGATTGTACATTGGAAGAGCACTTGCCATTGCAAATATGGCTTTTTGGTGTTTCGACCTGTTTGGATTCTTGTTGCCTGTCTTTCTGCCAAAGGCTTTCAAGAGATATTACTCTTACAAGAAGATTAAGGACTGAATTTTGTGGATTTATTTTGATCAAGATATGATTTTGTTCATTTAGTTTTGTAATCTAGTAAAGGTTTGGTGAATCTAGGATTTAAGATGTATGTTTTATTTTCTCGATTAATAAAATTAAGGTTTTGTACTTTTGGGCATGCTTTTGTAGTGGCAAGAACATTTTGTTTTCTCATCCTTTGTACACGAACAAATAAGCGTTAAAGGGTATCCTGAATTCTTCGGTCATCGAAACGGCATTACGGTACGGACAATAATATGTATATATTCTTTTCTAATCACCTTTGCTTCTCCAATGTTTCACCTAGATTTCCAACAAACGAGATGGCCCAAGCTCGAATTCGAGATCGCCAAACATTTGCGTGTCGAATACACGAAAATGTTGCCATAATCTTATATCACAATTAAGAGCAACAACATCAATCTCTACATTCAGCAAAATCATCAACTGAAAAAGAAACAAGAGAACTGCTGCTAATCACCATCATCTCCTGTCCAAACCTGCTCAAATAAATCATATTTTCTATTAGATGACTTCTAACGAAGTTATCTTGTTCTGCAGACCCCAGCACAGTGCAAGTGTTAAAACAGTACTCATGTTTGGCTAATAAGCTTAAAAATAACACTTACCTTCACTTATTTTAGAAGTAACTCTTGGTTTCCTGTCAAAATAAGCAACTTATTTTCAATTTTTATCAATAAAAAATATCATTCTTGAACTTATTTAATTACAAGTGAACTATTTAAGCTTAGAAAAACATGTTCTTTCGCCAATACTTGATACCTGTTGATTTAATTTCCTTGTTTCCCTTTCCCTCATGAAGGGTAGAGTATTGGTCAGGGAAAAAACTAGTTTTCTGTGGTGAAATGGTAAGCAAAATTTTAGTTATGAGACCATTACACCGCAGGATTGATTTACATTGATTTAATAAATTGTGCTTTGCTACATGTACATCAATGATTACATCAAGAGTTACGTAATGTAGAAGTGGCATTATGTAATTAGTTAGTGGAAATTAAACAATTTTAGCCAACCAATTACATAAGGCCACTTGTATATTATGTAACTTTTGATGTACAAGTAGAATAATCCTAATAAATTCAGCTTACCTGTAAATCTCTGGAGAGATCCATTGCCATTAATAGCTACTGGTACTAGCCTTCTTTCTTGACCAAATGCAGACAGATCCTGCATTCTTTCAGGCCAGACAGAATTCAATCTCCGTGCAAAATCCTCGACTTCCCTGTAAGTTGGGAAAACAAAAAGGACAATTACAATCATATAGTACTGCTTAACCAAAATCCAGATTTCAAAAATTGAAAGCATCCAATGCATTTCCCTTTTGCTCAATTAGTTAGCCGTAATCAATCTTGTTAGGGATCAATTTGATGGATCATTTTCTTCTTTTCGTCTCTATCATGGTTCATTTCTCAAATAAATTGTGAAAGACGAAATCCCTTTCAGTACCTCATTCAATGGGATCTTACATCAGCATCTACTTCTAGGCTCTAATACCATCACTTTTCCTGACTGCAGTATCTATAGGCCATCTTTGAATTTCAGAAAAATATTATTTCTCCCAGAATTTATGTCCAGTTGGTACTGCCCTAACCAAATCACGACTCTTAACACGCTCTCTAAAATCATTTTTCTTAACATCCTCATTTCAGGCACACATTTTACATTAATGATGTTCCTAACTTTCCAACTAATCCAACCTTCTGTCCCACGTAGGATTCCTGATGCTTCAGTATGTATTAAACTCTTCCAACTTTCACGTCATCCATTTGAATCTTTAATGGGCACCCACACCCCAACTAGCTCGGTATTCCTCCTCCTTTAGTTCTAGATCAAGAGCTGACAATATAATTTCAGTTTATCCACTGCACGGATATTCTGGGGAATAGAAATTGAGAGCAGGCATTAGATGAAAAATGAAAAGGGTATGCCAGGATTCACATGGATGAAGATTTGAGGGTCAACTAGGGGTGGGGGTCGGAAGAAATAGTTTTTACTCCATAATATTTCACCTCCAAAAATAAACCCTGTGATTTGTTCACTCACAACAAAATTATCATACTAATAAGATGGCATAAAACACCATAGAAAACAAGAAAAGATTCACAGCCCCCACCTAGGGGGATTATGATTCTATTCAATCGCGAGTATAAATGACTGTTATTGAATGACCAAACTAGTTGTCACTGCTTTAAAAAAGCAGAAAGAAAATGCAGTTTTGTAGAGTAATTTAAAATTTGTACAAACATCATGGAACTTGAAGATAAATATGTCACAACCATCACACCTGCCAAGTTGTTCTTTCATAGCAGGATCTAACTCATCGTCTATTTCACACTCGTTGAAGCCGAGCTTGGTGAACATATAACAGATAGACACTGTAGTTTTACTGGGCGTTGAAACATTGTTACTGTCATTATTGATGCAGCCAGAAGAGAAACTATTTGCTCATGGACAGTAAGCTTATCCAAGGATAACATTTCTCCTTAGGATAACTAAGGGAATGTGAATGCGTGTGTGAGCGAGTGTGAGTGTAACTTACAGATCAGGAAGGAAATTAATACAGCAAATACTGAAGCCAAAACATAAATTAAACCATTTGAAAGTTCAAGAACTTGAAACTTCAACTGACCACTTATGAATTCATCGAGGAGATGTAAACACCATAAAGGATTTAAAAATGTTGATTGTGTGACATGCAAAAAGGAAGTCTTCATTAAACAGAATGGATTGCCAATTATCAATACCTCCAATTTCACCATTGACAAATGACAAAAGATCATCAACTGAGCATTCATCCACACACTGCTTTTCTTCAACCTCAATATTCTAAAAGATACGAAAATTCATTTTATTAGAACAAAAAATGCACATTACAGTTAAGAAACATGTTACTATGCTATCAATAGTTAAATTGATTTAGGCAATTCAAGTTGCAATACAACAGCCTAGTACTGCACATACTATAATCCAATAGCAGCAAAGGCTAGAAACAAGAACAAAGATCCAAGAACCGTTAGATTCTGTCTATCTTTTAATTCTTTCCTTGTTCTAGCATATAATCGATTCAGAAGTCTGATACGTGGATCATCAGTTATATTTCTCAAGGGTTCCAAATTCTCCTCCTGCAATATAAAAATCATACCAGTATCAGATGCAGAAAGAGGGCGAGGGCTATAAAATTTTCATCTTCTAGCAACTGGTACCTCTGTCAGATCATTAGGTAAATGAAAGGTTTCTTGTATTTCCTCAGGAGTTTTTCCTTAAATCATCAGGGCAAAGTGCACGACTGGTCAGATCAACCAAAGGCCTCAGTTGGAGGCTATCGGCAGCAGACGTCACTTGCATAGTTTCTTCGTATCTAACCGGACAAACTTCTCATCAAATGTTTTCCTTTCCTAGATATACAGAAGAATCAAACTCAATTCTTCACTAACCAGGAACTTTTATATTGAAGAAACACTTGCTTCAATAATAAGCATATAAAGCATATCTTTTCTGTATTGCAAGACAAATGGTGTAAATCAGCTGATCCTGCTTGGTTGCAGACAGGGAGAAAGTACCAGTCGAAGTCCAAATTATATCAACTAAATTTTGTTGAAAATAGTGCAGACTTAGAAAACAATATGAAGACAATGAGAAGATCCCATCCCTGGGTTGACCACGGGATTGGGAGATGGGGTGGCGTGTTTTTATTCACCCCAAGAATGAGAAGGTTTCAGACCTTGTTGGATCGACCTGGAACTTGGTGAAATCGACAATAGTCAAGTATAAAACCCAACACAAGCATTAACTCGTCGAGGAAGGGAGATGGCATAATTTCTGGAGGTCCCATGCCTGTTCGTAGCACTTCCTGACATATCACAGGGGCCAGGGCAAAACATTGCAACCCCTTCTCCACTTGTTGGATCGAACCATCAATAGTTTGAAGCCAGATAAATGATTTAATCTATATAGAGGAAAACATAAACAAAATATGAATCAACTATGACACCTCAATACAAGCAAATATTATGGCGACTTAAACACAGAATATGTACTACAGATTTAAAACTCCAAAGCTTGCCCACAGTCGCAGAACCTCACACAATTTGATTCAATTTTGGCAAATTTACACTCTAGTGGCTTTGCAAGCAAGATATTTGAGTAATCAAACTGGAAAGACCTCAAAATAATTCTGTATATGTTATTCAGACCATTTGCAAGCAAAAGTTTTATCATTTAAAAAAGGCAAAATGTGATGGTTATAGTGCCATTCATTCTGATATAAATTTTTGAAGATCCTATTAGATATATCATATGGAAAACTTTCCCATTTATGTACTTATTTTAGTAAAAGTAGTAGGATTTTATTTTATGGGTTTTCTAGTACCTCGTGTATTTCTTTAGTCGTTTCCTAATATATTAGATTAATTAAAACCCTACATAAAGGGAGCTCATGCACTTTATTTCACATACTTGATTAATGAGTACAGACATATTTCCTCCCTCTAATTTTTGCTCCTCTCTCGTCTGTCCGATTCCTCTCACCTTTCATTTTCCCCTTCTATTTCTTCTCCCCTTTCTCCTCTCTCTCCTGTCCCCTTCTCCATTATTTTGGTTAAAATTGTTCGTTTTTACTTGGATAAGAAATTGTGTAATTGAAAGTTAATATCAACGAACAAGGCCTACAATTCATGCTAAACAAGATACATTCTCAGCAAGGAGAATAGCACTTCCACATGGTGATATTCTGTAATAAACATTTCGAATAGAAATACAAAGTCGTATTGGTCAAATCATTGATGCTTAAGTTCGTTCAATCTATAAGCCCAATAAACAATAGCAAATACATACAAATAAAAATGAGAACGAAATGCTTCATTGGGAAAGAATTAGAATCAGAAGAAGAGATATTGAAAGAAACAAGGGATGCAAATATCCAACAACTCGAGATAATGAAAAAGAGTAACCTTCGCACTTGTGCCACTAAGAACTATTTGGGCATTAAATTCTAAAGAAACGCGAGAACAGTGGTTTATGAATTCTTTTAGTTATTATTATTATTAAACAATCATGTTTGGTGGGCAACATTTGAACAGTTTAAAAATTAATTTATCTTTTCAACCAATATTTTTTTGCCACCTAAAAAAATATTGTACAAATAGATTTATCATTTATTAAACTCGTGTGATGAATTGATGACTAAGTTCGGAGATGGGGGCGGGGCGGCTAATTGGCATGGCAGTTGCTAGCTAGTTTGAGTATTTCCAAAATAACTCTTTAGATATTAAATACTTTCCAAAAAAGTTATAAAGATATTTTATATTGAATCATGCTACAATTACAGCTTTAATTGACAGTTTTTTTTTTTTTTTGACAGCTCCCTCACATGAGAGTGGGATCCACAATCGCGGGTCCCACTCCCATTTGAGGGTTGTTTGACAAGCATTATTTCAAAACTATTTATTCTACATACACATTTTCAATTACACATTCATATAATGAATTATTCTGTACTTAAATTCAAAATTTTTTCTACTTTTTAACTATGCGTTTTCTAAAAATTTACTGTTCAAAACTTTGTTTTTGCCAAATAATGATCATCAAACAAGTTAATTACATTACACTAATTTTAAATAAATTATATTACATTCTCGTAACAATAACGTTTAAATCTTGAGTTTTGCTATTCGTCCAGGACCAGGCCCTGGACGAACATGCTCCCCTATTAGTTGGGTGTCTATCGTGCCCCGGAGAGACGGGGCCCACGGCAAAACTCTTAAATCTTTGTCAATTAATTTCTCTTTCTAACATTTCCATACAACGTCGACAAAATTCTTATAAATGAACGTACAATTAAACAAAGCTCATTTCTTTTACGCGATAAATTTCTAAATTTTTTTTATCAATTGAAATTTTAATAGAATCCAATTCTTTAATGAAACAAAAATTCCAAATTTATTAAATCATTTGATCGAGTTTGAAAGATTTTATAGTGTAATAGTCATACATCTGATGGAGGATCTTTAATTAAGTTCGGTAGATCCCGTGATGATTCCATCTCTTAGATCCGTGCCCATGATTATCATTAACAACTGCTATTTCCACTTTTCCTGGCCAAACCGGCCTCGTTTCAATTTCAGCCCATATTTGGTCCGAGTTATTATTTAAATTAACAAATAATTTTAATCACAATTTTTCAACCACATATCTTATGAACTTTTATCAAAATCTACTAAAAATTTGATTCTGATCCTCACTATACAATGACATAATAACATTAAGAGCCTATTTGACGACTATTATTTGCTAAAAATAATAATTTTTAGATTAATTTGTGATTAAAAAATAGAGAAATTTTTCTTATATACATATAAAATATTTTATTGTGCAAATATATGATTGAAAATGATCCTATATCAGACCATAAAAAATTAATGGGTGTTAAACAGGCACTAAAAAACATATTAAACTTGAAGCTACAAACTAAAAATCATTCATGAACAGAAATAATTGAGTTCGAAATTGAAAACTGAGACTTCATTATGGATCTAAACAGAAAGCAACTAGCAAGTTTATGTGACAAAAATTTCCTTGGTGATGTTTACATATGAGAAACCGATTACACAAGGCAGTCTTCACAACACAACACAACACAACACAACACAGTCCAATGCCTACAGGGTTTGAGAGAGATGGAGGATCGAGGCCACAATGTTTAGGCAGCAGCCTTTTGTTTCTTCGGGACTCGATAGGCCCCAACAACGCATGCGTGGTCTCGCTCAAAAGGCTCGAGAGTAACCTGCTCACTGGGTTTGAACTGATCTGCTTGCAACTTCTTCACTTCCTGGGCAAATACAGCCTCTGCAGGGACAGTCGAATCTATGCAGTTTGCCTAGACGGATTCAAGGAAGAGTTTCACACAATATTCAGATAACTAAGCATTCAATTTTTTCTGCACACATATGGGTTAAATACCACTAACGACCTGGGCAGGGATGAAATGCGAGGAATATTACATAAAATTTATTTCTCTTAATCTATGAAAAAGGTAGTCAAGTTTACTAAAAATTCATTGTGAACATCAATGATAAGAGAAACAGGGCAATTGCAACTGAAAACGCTCATACTAAAAGATATATGCAGAATCAATAACAGAAACCTTTATTGATATCACAAAATGGCCTCCGGCTTTCAAAAAGTATGAGGCGTTCAGTGCTAAAATTCTCGCCTGCAAGGATAAAAGAATAGATTAAGAAAACATTCCACAAGCTCATCCAAGAATAACAAAATCACTGTCCCCCTTAGCACCACAAAATTTTCCCTGTATTTCCTATCAAGAGAAAATACGCAATCCACAAGCTGCTAGAAAGCAAACCTGATCAGGCTGAGCAACATCAGAAAAAATCACGTCCACCATGCCAACAAGCATTCTGTATTTTGCTGGATGTCTTGCATCTTCAATGATGGGAATAACATTAGTCCTCTTCTTCGCCATGTTCACCAAGTCCCTACCACTTCTGTGAGAAAATTCCACTGCATACACCACTCCAGTCTGCCAACAACGTAATTACAAACAGGATTTCATAAGCACCACTCCATGAAATATATTGAGAAATGAAATAGCTCACACAAGGAAAATTGCTTACAGGGCCAACAAGATCAGATACATGAGAAACAGTTGTTCCTGAAGCAGCTCCAAGATAAAGGACACGAGCACCAGGTTTCTAAACCAATAAACATACCAGAAAATGAATTGTGCAGATAAGATTATTGGTCATATAAAATGCATCAACATTAATAAAAAACACGAGCATCTTATCAGGGCAACAGATATAAATAAAATATTGGAATAGCAAAAATCACAAACTTACAATCCAAATGTCATCGACTCCACCAAGAATGGCAGCTGCCAATTTGGAGCGGAAAGGATTCCATACTCTGTATTCAACCTTTGTTCCATCTTCATTCTGACCGATTCAATAAAATACATAAATCAACACTAGAAAAACAGAAACAGCAGGATGCATTTAACTAAATAAAAAGCCAATACCAAATACAAAGGCTACCTAATTCAACACGAGAAGCAATATTGGCCAGGCTTAAAAAATGTAAATTATTCACAAACATGTTTACCTTTTCTTACTTTTAAATAAAACATGTTACAACCTTGACCAATAAAAAATGTGTTTATTATAAGCAAACTCAAGCTTAGCCAAATATGCTCAAAACAAGGACGTTTGACAATATGATAGGGGAGGAACCATTGGAATTAACATACACTCATCAGCCAATGAAATTGATTTATCAGACATTTATCCATAACAACATGCTTCAAATAGAATCATGAACCTATAGTAACATATTATCCTAAAAACCATACACAAATATTCAATTAAAATCTCATCTTCAGTCATCAAACTGATCAAACTAAATCAGAAAATGTCATAAACAGAGTAACATGAATACATAGAATAATAACCGGCCATATACGAAAACTCAAATCCAAACCTGAACAGAGATTCTCTTCTCGTTGTAAACAGCTTCACCAGGAACCATATTCTTGGTGCAAAGCGCATCCTCTTTTCCTTTACCAATAAAAACACCCTCATGCCGATGTGGCTCAACTATAACCTTACTCCCTCCCCTCATCCCTCCCCCTCTTCCACCTCTTCCTCCCCTTCCGCCTCTTCCGCCACTTCTACCACCGCCTCTCTTCATTCCACTGTCGCCACCGCCTCTTCCACCAAAACCACCCCTGCCTCCTCTTCCGCCTCTCCCTCCTCCATCTCCCCTGCCTCCCCTAAAACCCCCACCGCCACCGCGCCCTGCAAAAGTAAAATCAATTAACTGAACACAAAATATTCTCATATATAGATAATACATGTATGTATATGCAGATACATACCTCTGGTTGGAGTTCCTGCAACCATGTCTACTGAGTGAGCGTTTGTTTGTGCGTGTGCAGATGCTAGGGTTTTGGGAGGTTTAGAACGAGGGGCGTGGTAACAGGGGAGAAATATTTATAAAGAAATTACAAGTCTAGGGTTTATGGAGGCGAGAGTAGAATAATTAGCAACATAGTCCTAGAATTTAAGTTATTAAACAAATCACCCCAAGAGGATTAGAAAATTATTCTTCAACACCGTATATTTTAATGTCTTGCTAAAAAGTAAAAATAATTTAAGTATTCTCTTATATTTTCACATTAATAAACATTTTATTGTTTTTTTCACGCATTATTTGAAAGAATCCTAAGTCCAAATAATTTGCCAGCATATTTTCTTTATTTTGTTAAGACACAAATATTGAAAAACGCTTGGTTAAGTTTAAAAAATAGTATAAGTTCTTAAAAGAATTTGAATATTTAATTTTCCCCCTATTTGTAGATACTAATGGTGAAATACCTCTATTTTTTTTGTATTATATTGTAGATAAGAATAGCAGTTGTACAAATATTTAAATAGACCACATCGGAGTACAATTTTATCCTCCAATGGTGAAAATAAGCTCTGTTGGACAATTCTACATGTAAAATTTAGATAAATCGAGTTCATGGTATCCATCCTTCTTCAATGTTAATTACAAGAATATGAACAAAAACTACACACCTATATGATATGTTTAT
The DNA here is from genome assembly GCA_035079005.1 of Fraxinus americana. NCBI lineage: Eukaryota > Viridiplantae > Streptophyta > Magnoliopsida > Lamiales > Oleaceae > Fraxinus > Fraxinus americana. Next base: position 32,811,053 of record CM068710.1, on the reverse strand, counting down.
AAGCAATGAGGAAAAATATAACCATAAATTTATGGGATAATTGTAGCTGATGCCCCAAATATTTCAAACAGTGGCAGACTATCTCCTAACTTTTCAGTCTTTGCAGTTGTCACTCTAAACCTTTCAAATCATAACAGCGGAGGCCCCAATGGACGATTTTCATCCAATATGTCGTTAATTGACCCAAACAATTAATTTTGACTACATATTAATCAATTTTAAAAGGGCAAAATAAGAACTTAATATTTTTTCCATAAAATAAAAAAAAATAAAAAAAAGGAAAAATTATCTTCTTCATCAACCCCACCTCACCCGTCCCAACCCTCTTAACCCAAAACTAAAAATTTTCCACCGACTCATAAATTGATAGTTGACACAAATAAATTTCCCATTTCTATCCAATCTAATCCATAATTTGTAAAATACTCACAGTATTCTTCGGATCATTTGATTACAGAAAAATGACGAGGCAGTGATTTGGAAGAAGGTAGAGATGGCAAGCATTAAGGACATGCCGGTACTTCAAGACGGCTCACCGTCGTGTGGGTTCACTCCGGTCCGGTCCAATTAGCATGTCCGATCCCCAGCAAGGGCCCTAGCACCATGGCCATTTCCCTTGCAGCGTTTAGCACCTTCTCCTGGGGCATGTATCAAGTGAGCTTGTTTGGTAGAGATTTTTTGGGGAATAATTGATTTTTGAATAGTGATATGATGAGAAATGTGTGGTTGAAAAAGAAAAAAAAATTATTGATGTGATGGAAAATATTATTTTATTGAAGAATGTGTGGTTAAAAATGAGATTGATGTACTGTAGAATTTGAGAATAAAAAACAAACACTCCCATATATAAAGATTTATTTACTGTGTAATTTCAGCAAGACCTTGAGGTGAGGGTTGATGAAGAAGATAATTTTTCCTTTTCTATATATATATATATATATATATATTTTTTTTTTTTATTTTTTTTTTTTTGGTTTTTGATTTAAGTTTTTAATTATTTTATGGAAAAAAAATATTAAGGGTCTGTTTGATTCTTATTATTGTAGAATGAAAAATATAGTCGTTATTGGGTTCCATACAAGATATGAAAATTCAAAATTGATGATTTGATGTAATGGATAACAGTTATAATTTTCAATTTTTTGGATGAAAAATGAGAAATAAATGGGTAGAAGTTACTATTTTACCCTTTTCAAATTGATTAAAATGTGGTCAAAATTAATTTTTTTGGGTCGACTAACGATTGATTGGCTGGAAACCGTCCATTAGGGTTTCAACTATTACGATTTGAAAGATTTGGGGTGACAGCTGCAATGATTGAAAGGTTATGAGAAAGTCTGTTGCTATTTGAAAGGTTTGGGACCTCAGCTGCAATTATCCCTAAAATTTATTTATGATTATCTATTAATCTCTATTTAATCTTCAATGCACTGACCTATTTCCAGTCCCCCGCTCAAACGATGAAGACCTTGCATAATAACTTGTTTCAATTGATCATCATACAACATTAACAAGAAATTTAAATTAAAATCTCATCTATTATAACGTGTAACAACATATGTCCAGCACATAGAAACAAGTTGCACTATCAATTAAGTTTTTACATAAAGAACGTAATACTAATTTTCTAGACATACAAGTCATTTGACTACAACCACGGAGACATATATGTGATTATAAATTCATGTCTCTGAGACGATGTCGCAGGCCTGGTTCCCAGTTTTGCAGCGCTCTGCTGATGCCCAAACGGATGGCTCCGACTTGACCTGTTGAATGCAAATTTATGTTACCAAATTATGTACACTACAAGAAGCATACAATCAAGATAGATAACTGGAAACATAAAAGAACGAGTTGCCAACTAAATTGGGTTTTTGAGCTTTCTCATTAGCATGTAATTCACCATCGCTTAAAGGATGGTATGGTAATTTTTCAAATCAGGGCTGCATGTCAGAATCAGCCAGGGTATTCATACACAATGGGCCTATTTAAGCCCTTAATGGTGGCCACAGCCCTTGGCAGAGGGAGACATTTCGGCCAGCACACACACAAACTTGTATTTATTTTCTCCTGGTCTAGCCGAGATCCAAACTAATCCCATACTACATGGAAAATTTTATGATTCAACAGTCCAACTGAAGAAGCATGCAATGGAGCAATCATCGATGTGAAGATACAATCAATTCTCACCTAATACTCCGCCTCCTTTAACAGTACAATTGACATCCCAAATACCCAAAGACTTAGTTTCAGTTTAAGGCCGAGAAGAGCAGCACGGTAATCAAGAATGGGGAAATACACGTCAAACTCTTTGTCATTTACTTCAAATTTACCCTCACCAGGTTGAATCCAGACACAGGCTATGCTGCATTTTCTCCTTCCTGATCCATAAGCCCTTCCCTTATCGTCTGCTTGTCTGACACGCGAATTGGCAACTTCCTCCTGTTTCTGGAGCTCTATTTCAGCTCTACTGGATTTTCTGGTGTTCTTTTCATAACACAGATCTTCAAAATCCCTTAGAAGGGGCAATCCTTGAATGCCTTCAAAATCTTTCAAAGCAATCAAATTATCTAGATTTGGAGATGAAGCGAGACAGCATTGTAGACAGATGTATCCAGAGATGATATTGAGAGAGAGAGAGAGGGTTTTGTGTGTTTTTAACATTGGACCTTCCATGCGTTCCCAAAGAATAATATTTTAAATAGTAATTTTTTAAAAGAACATATAATTAGAAACTAAGAAAATATTTGAGTCTACCTACAAAATATTTTATTATATAAATATTACAGAAATGATCTAATGAGCACCAGTGCTCATCTTATCCTAATCACCAATGAGTTGACACATTAATTCATTGGTGGATTGGAACTCACAAAATCTTTATCCACCAATGAATTAATGTGCCAACTCATCGGTGCTTAGGATAAGATGAGCACCGGTGCTCATTAGATCATTTCTGATAAATATTATTGAAAACGAATATGAAAAATAAAAAATTTTAATTTAAAGAAAATCAAACGAGGACTAAATAAATAATTATAAATCTATGATTAAAAAAATGCTTTGACTTCGATTCAATTTCTATTGGTTATCAAACCGCTTAAATTATAGCACAATCCTAACAAGTTTATTAATATTTTAGAAGCTCTCAATTTGGGCACAACCATAAAGAGTTACAATAATAATGTAAAATGAATTGATGCGAAATCTAAATATCACAATGTACCATCTCAAATGAGGTTTCAGCTTCTACCATACTACCCTTGAGCGCTTCAAATCCTCCTCCTGAAAACTAGTAAAATGATCATTGGCCCGAGTAATTTACTCTTCATCTCTAGCATTGGTTTTTCAAGGACAAAATGGAACTCGTCGACAGGCATCCGAGGGACTTTCACAAATACTAGATAAAACAAAATGGACAAGTACTAGGTTTACTCTTCTCTTTAGAAAAAAATTCAAACTTTCATGTCTCGTTTTCGGGCTTTGAAGGAGGAGCCACTGCAGAAGCAACTTCTTGAAGTTCATTGATTTCAGGCTTCACTGACTGAGCTACTGATGGTGCAACTTCTTGAAGTTCATTGCTTTCGGGCTTCACTGGCTGAGCTACTGATGGTGCAACTTCTTGAAGTTCATTGCTTTTGGGCTTCACTGGCTGAACTACTGCTGATGCAACTTCTTGAACAGCAATATTTTCAGGCTCTGGTAGGGGTTCCACTGCTGATGGAGCCTCTTCAACAGCATTATTTTCGGGGCTTTCAGTCGGAGGTATTTTTGAAGCAACTTCTTGTGCAGTATCTGAAACAAGTTGTACCAAAGTGAACAAGGGAGAGAGAGTAAACTCTTGGAAAAATATTTAATTTGTCATGTGAGCCAACATATATAATTAATTTTGTATAAAAGTTATTTTAAAGTTAAGTCCAAAATTAAAGTAATCTAATAAATAATTAAGTAATTAGGCTTTATGCGTCTAAATAAATTGTGGGCTGGATTATATGTTTAGAGATCAGATCTATTAGGATTGTATTTGACGATGACTGAATGCATATGGAAATATAAATATGGTCCCAATTCATATGTGATTCTCATTCTTTGTGTCATCCCATCAACACGAGTATATAAAAGAAAACATATTGAAAAGCAAGATCCAAAACCGACAATCAAGAACAGAAAATCAACAATCGAGAGGAAGGAATTGACACAATCAAGATTATGGAGCAAAAAACTGAAATAAAAAAAAAGAACTCAAGAACCAAAAGAGCGAATAATCAAGATTCAAGATTTGAAATTAAGATCAAGTATTAAAAAATTATTCCCAATAAATTAAGGTATTTTCCGCATTTAATAATTCTCATAGTGATTTAACATGGAGGAATAAAGTAAATACGTTTTCAAATTCTTGAGATTTAAAGTTTTATAAAATCTAACATAACGTTATAAGCAATATATTTACCGACCTTGAGACTCGGCCTCAGATTGCTCTTTCTGTAGCTGAGCAAGAGTATTTCTCAGTTGCACTGCTAAGGGATCCTCGGGTTCGGGGGGAGAACCATCTGATATTTCAGAAGAAAGACAAAACGAAACCCATCAAGATCCTTTCTTTATTTATCCAGACAAAAAAGTTCGTAAACTCCTGCTCCAAAGAATCTGAACGTGGATTTAACAGCGAAAGGAAGTCGCGAATTTGAACTACCATGCATAAAAACATTTGGAAAATACTGGCACGAAACCTGCTTTGTCAAACTATGTCTGAGAGTTTTTACCAAACAAAATAAATAGTGTTATGAACACAGTACACGGCAGGATGGAATTAACAGTATAATGTAAAATATTTTAACTTCATTTTCACCTTTAGTATGGTCTATAATACTGTCCACCTTACCAAACAAGAAATAAATGCCTACATTTTTATCCATAGTAAGGTAGACACCGCTATATACTTCATTTTTAGGAGCATATGAAGCAGGAACTTAAAAAAATACGAAACAGGGATTCGAATTTCCAAAATTACACTACACCTATCGATCTTCCAACTATCACTGGATAATGTTTTTTTTTTCTTTTCTGAATAATATGTTTCAAATTGTTTCTTCATACTTTGTAAATTCACGATATTCAACAAAAATCACTGGATGGTGAATTAATTAAAGGCTAAGTTGAACAGTAAGAAGACGGGCAAAATTGTTTCAAGAAATATACTCACTGGGGTCAACATTCAATTCTGAGTCTTCGGATTTAGCATTTGATGATGGACTCTTTCTCACTGGATTTTCAGTTTCATCAAGACCAATTTCTCGTTCAAGTGTGCTTTTAAATTCTCTTGAAACTTCCTATAAAAGAAAATTCAGGTGCGCTTAACATATTTAAACTCATTGCAAAAATCACAGGAACGACCTGTGTTTTGAACCTACGAAGTCAAAAACAGCTACCTGAAGTTCTCTAATTGTAGGTTGGAATGCCCGTAAAGTTTTCCCCAGGTTACGAGCAACCTGTCACAACGACAATATCATGAGGCGTGATTTAAATTGCATTGCTTTGGGATAGTGGATTTTTCTTTTTCTTCTGCATTTTTTTTTTCATCCAGGGGAAATGGGTTCAACATATGTGCAACAATAATTGTGCAAGTGTTACACCATGAAACTAATTAGACAATCATGCTTAGATAGCTACTGTAATCCAAACAATAGATAACTCCTACCCATGTTTCCAGTTATTTAAATCGGTAAACAAAAGAAAAAAAAAAACAAAAGGAAGTTACAGTGTTGTGTCATTCAAGGAGAAACAAACATGAATCAGTTAGAATGGAAAAGCTAAGAAAGTTAATTATAAGTTTTAAGTACGTTTAAAGATAAATAATTATTTCTATCGGTCGAAGTTAGAATTTTGTTACTTATTTTGACAGTAGGCATTACTTTCAAGATAAATAACCTTTTTTTAAAAAAAAAAAAAGTAAGAAAAAGATTAAGTCGTCTAAACAAGAGCGTGCGACTAATTGGCAAACACCACATATACTGTTGCAAGACAGATAATAGAAGATTTTCCTAACACCTTTTCATATTTAATGTGACATAAAAAGTAAAAACAAAATCAGTCAAGAATGAGTACATATAATGATGGTATCAGGAAATTGAAATCCATATGGTAGGAAGGTTTAATGCGATGATGAAGGATGGAAACATCGAGAAGGTTTATAGGAGGGGTGAAAAAGCTTCTCTCTTGTTTCGTAGGAAGGGAAAAGAGAGAGGAAGGGAAGTCAACAGGTCCTGATTCAATACTAAAACAGCTACAAAAAAGCTAGAATCATTGATAGCGTGAGGGTGAAATAACAGATAGGATCTAGGTCTCCCCCTCCAAAGACTAGTGGTTACCCTTTGGCCAAACCCAGTTGCCAAACTTCCTCTATATAAACCATACAAAAGTTTCCAAGGTTTCCTATGTAGAATAAGTGTTCAAAAATTTTCAATTAAATCAAATTCTTCACTTATTAAAAGTTTCAAGTGGGTAACTTTGAAATAAATTATTTTATTCAATTCTAAACGATTTTCGATAAATAAATATATCACGTTAATCACCTCGTGGAATAGAACGTAAATATGCTTGGTCCCAATAATTTCGGAGTACAAGTCCCATTGAAATTAGAGCTCAAAGTTGATCAATTTCACTTTATATTAAACCATTTCCAACAGATCACTTCCTTTTCCCTTATGAAACTAATTAACAGCGATCCAATCACAAACAAATTTTGTGCCTGAGTTCAACTACAAGAATGAAACAAAACGTCCACAAATCCAAGCACCCACACCCGTATATCCTTTTGAAATAAAAATAATAAGAAATGATCCCCCCCCCCCCCCCACCCACACACACCACACCCATTTTATTTGCCAATATCCGCCTCAACCTTCATCTTGGCCTTCTATTAAGTTTCTCTGTCCAAAATCCACCTAAGAGTGCAAAAACTCAACAACTATGATACTTGGCCACTCCTATTAGAGCGTGGTGTCTGTGTCCAACACGTGTCATATCTTGTTGGACCCCAACACTCAAGTACGTGCATCCAACAAGCTACATGCCATTTTGTCCCGTTAGCTCTTGTTCTAATGCTCCCAGCTCTATGACTTCGTATCTTAGATTCCAGATGCAGCTCAGGAGGCAAGAATCCTTACCAGCCTTTATTAAATATGCACTGTCCGGTTAAAATTGCTTCAAAGAAGGAAATAATTATTTCCTGCTATTTCTACTTAACAAGCTTTCTCCACTCATTGTTACTTATAAGTTACAATTACAACTTGCAGATGGAAACCAAGTGGGCTATAATTGACAAACATCTGAAACCTAAAAAGCATCACATTGCAAGACGAACAAAATATCTTTATCTAAGTAAGATTTTTTTCCCCCCTTTTCCTCTTTACCTTGAACAATATGCTTGAATTCAGTCTGTATACATTATTTCGAGGGATGTCCCCACGACTGAGCAATCTAGAGTGGGACAAAGTTGCCACATCAATCCATCTGTCTTTAAAACAACTCCTGTTTCCTCTGGTTTTTCTCATGGTACTTGACACGTGTATTTTATATTACGCCCATGTTTGGTGAAAATTAAAATCCAAATTTTAATCTAAATCAAAATCAATAATTAATTTTAACCACACATTTGATGGGCCCACTATTTTTTAACCATACATTTCATCAACTTTTATCAAAATCTACTAAAAAACTGATTTTAATCTCCACCAAAGAAGGGCTATATTATATTAAAAATAATTGTAAATTTCATGTTTTTTGTTTTTATGAATGTTAAGATGACAACCTGATTATGGAACTCTTTGGAAGTGAGTCAAGTGACTACTCTCGCTTCGATTCTATGCTCTAAGATGCTAGGATACAACCGAACTCAAGAAACTTAATTTTCTGGTTTTAGCAATTCGAGACGGCAGGATAATTGATAACGCAAGCATGAAGCGAAAAGTCAACTGGATTAATGTTTTAAAAAATTGGTTCTTTGATTTTAAGTTTGATCAAACTGACCCTAGAACTTAGAAGCATTTTCACACAGGCAGATTCTATTCCATCCACCTTATTTAAGTAAGATTCAAATTTCAGAGTGACCAAATCAACACTCTCTGGTGTCATGTTATTAAGGATCTCCAAATCATTAAGTAGTTTTCAAGCAATAATAACAACCTTCTGATTGTATATACTTGTTAGTGTCTACTATGAAAGTAGACAAATTCTGACTAAGTCACCATGGTCGAGGCAAACATTTATAGTTAAAGGTTGCTACTTTGTTGACCAAGAATCTCTTTCATCTCAAGTGTAAATGATCCTTCTACTGCATTAAGCTCCAGAAAAGAAGTCGATAACTTAGCGGGAAGTAATTAAACGATTTGCCTAAGCACTCAAGAATTTTCATGGTTATGAAATCTAATTGTCATAATCTAACACAAGTGACGCCAGAACTAGAAAATCATTCAATCAATTCTTTAATTACTTATAAGAAAGAAGAACAGAGGTGCGGCAGAAATAAAGCGGGATAAGCATTGTTGAATCAAGTGCATTCAGCAAAAAAAAAAAAAAAGCCACCAAATGTCATTGAAATCCTTCTTTACTCGACTTGAGAGCAAGTAATACGCATCACTAGTGAAAATAGACATAAATGTAAAAAAATATATGATTCAAAAAGTTCGGCAAGAAATATGCACCAAATATTAGATAAAGAGAGGTCTATAGTTCTGAAACCCCACCCGCCAAAAAGGAAGAATTAAAACTAACCTCAGCAAGACCCTTCGGCCCAAAAACTAACAAAGCCACCACTCCAATGACCAGAGCCTCAGGAGCCCCAACTCCAAATAGAGATGCATACGCTCCCTTACCTCTACATTTGCCCTTTCTTTCTGCAAAAACCCATTACTTCAAATACTCAAAAGTAAGAAATTTTAACCAAAAGAGATTAAAATGCCCATTTCGATCGCAATCTAGTTATAACAATAATAAATTTATGTACATATTTGAATGCGAATTTTTTTACTGATAATAATAGCACAAGCCCACCAAAGTACTAGAGCAGTACCTATTTTAACAGAACGTTGCGAGATTGAGATGCCCAGATTCTTAAGACCGTTCCAAGGAGAAAAGTGACCAGCACTCAGTTGAGGAATGCATTTCAAATACTGAAAATTCACATATTTGGGGATTATAATTGCTGAATTTGAGAAAGCACAAATAGAGGGCTTAGATGACGTAGAAGACAAATATGAATTGGGAGTAAAAATGGCAGAAGCCATGATTGGACTTCACTTATTCAAATTGAGCTTGATTTTGGGTCTTCTTTCACTTGTATGTATGTGCGGATATTATTTGGTTAATCCAATGTGAAAAATGTTCTTGAAGTCGGCAGTAGAAATATAAATGAAAGGGGAATATTACACCAATAGTCCCCAACTTGTTGGTATAATTCGTAAGTTGGTCATAAACTATCTCAGATTTTGTTCCTGAAAACGTGACTAGCCAGGCACTCCCCTCAGGCATCATCCTTCATTCCGTCTATAATTTATGCGAGATGGGATGGGAATAAAGATATCTCAATTTACCGCTCAATTAACTTATTTATTTTTAATGTTATAATATTTTTAAATATGATTATAATTTAAAAACATAAAAATAAGTTTCCGCCCCAATTTCCAAAGAGGGTGACAAGGTAATACGGGATATTTTGCCAACCATATTTCATACACTAAATTTTGAAGTAAGAAATACTTTTGCTAGGACAATTTTAACGAAAATTTATACGTATGAAATACAATGAAAGTAATGAACTTGGTCATTTTTATGGGTAGAAACTGCTTCGATATTAAGACGATACATTGAGGACCAACAATGCAATTGTTCTTAGAAGGTAATTGAAAACCAGAGAGATATGAGCTACTGGCTTCTGCAAAAAATATTTTTAGTAGATCTTTTGAATCCAGTAATTTGATGGACTTATTTATAGGAAGTTAAAACGAGCTTTCTAGTTATTATATATTTTTTAACTAATAGCCCTAGTGCCGAAAGGATTTTTTTTTTTCGAACACCAACCGCACTTAAGTGGGAAGCTTGGCTACCATTCCATAGTTAGAAACCACGAGTGCACTAGAGAGAGGAAGATAGAGGAGACAAATTGTAATATCCCAAGCACAAGCATAGGGGGGATCGTATGGCGAGTAGAGCAAGGCTCTTCTCGTTGAGCTCGTGGGCACGATTCACGAACTCAAAGTTCACGGGCCCATAAGTCGACCAAACATCATTTGGTAACTTGGAAAAAAAACCTCAATCTTGTGGGCTCGCGAGCTCAAGGCCCTTGACAAACGAGCTGAGTGTAGGCTCGGTTTGTCTCAAAGAACCATGAGTTCGGCTCTTACGAGCCACAAGCCAAGTTCATGGATAATAGAGTTGAGCCGATTAAGCTTGGCTCATTGATGCCACTAGGAGAAGATAAATTATATTCTCAACTTTTAGAGAGAATGACACAAGCAAAATTTTAAACTCAAAATTTATATTTTCAATATAAGGATAGTCATACTATCGTTCATTCGTTCTAAGCGTGACGTAGGGAATCCTTAATCTATCTAATCGGAGTATTTGAAGCTTATAAAACATGTCTTTCGCCTTTAGAGTCCTCAGCCACTATAGTCAAACTATTATTACTGAGATGATTAGCTACGCAAAATGAAAACTATGAAATATTGCATATCCAACGATGCATTTTCTCTGGATAAGATAAAATGAATAAATCATCAAAAAGATGTGCACTAATCTTCCAAACCTATGTATTTTCACTCTTGATCGTATCGTGCTCATATGATCTTTTAATGCATGTTCATATTTAATCGTATCAGATTTGTATGAGTTTGTCGGATCAATTCTATAGTATTCCTCAATTAAGGGTGGAGGAAAAGAAAGTGTTTTTAAAGGTTCGATAAAATTCCTGACGAATTTATAAATGGTTCATTATAGGAACCGTAAGAGAAATTGTGGTCAGCTTATTGCACGTGCGAATAATAATGAGTACTAACTATATATGTATGATTAAAATAAATACTTATGCGACTAAATTTAGAAAATGTTTAAAAAGTTTGTATTAAAATGCAGTCTTAGCCCTTGTTCGACAATCATCTTTACAAAACTCTTTTTTGTCAAACTCATATTTCCACAATAAAATATTGTGTACATAAATCCAAATTTATTTTTTTCTATTTTTAAACCACACATTCTTCAAAATATTTTATATTTCAAAACTTATTTTCTCAAAAAAACAAAAAAAAACAAAAAAAATGCTCCTTTTAATGGTTGTCAAATTGGGGCTTAGTTTTTAGTGGAATATAGAACTAAGAGGAAATTACACCCACCCCTACTTTTAGATTACCATTTTCATAAATCTTGAATCAAGTTTCATATTACAAAAATCAGGTTTTAATTAATAATTTAAAATTTTTTTTCATATCTAATTAAATACTAATTAATAATTTTCATTCCAATTAATAATTTCATCCTAAAATCAAAATCTAATTTCATTTTTCCCCCGCCGTCGCCTCTCCTCTCCTCTCATCCCCTCCATCTTCTCCGATTCATCTTCTCTAACTTACAAACCTAATTCATTTCCCAACCTATTCACTATCTCTACCACAAACGTCAACACCACTGCAAAAGGATCGACGCTGCTCTCTTGCAACGGCGTCGACTGTGTGGACCTCTGCCCGTAGGTGCCTCTGCTCGGGAACGCCATAGTCGTGAGGACCTCTGCCCCCAAGTGCGTCGCGCAACCTCTGCCTAGTCGATTGGATCTCGTTTTGGATTGGTTCCCGTGTGCAGTCGATTGGATCTCGTTTTGGGTTGGTTCCTGTGTGCAGTCGATTGGATCTCGTTTTGGATTTATGTGATGATGTCGATGTCTGTGCTGCGGTGATTGGCGTTGTTGTGATGATTGGAGATGTCGGTGTTGCTGGGTCATGGTGGTGCTGCGGTGATTGGCGATTGGGTATGGTGCTGCCGTGGTGATGTTGCAAAAATGGTGGAAGCAGCGGCGATGGCAATGGTGGTTGTGAAGATTTTTGGTGGGAGTGTATTGGATCTAGTGGTGGTGGTGTTGTGGTAGTGGCTGCGGTGTGATAGTGTCTGTGACCAATTATTTGGTTGTTTTGTGTGGTGGTGGTGGTGGCGGTTTGTGTTGTTGAGGTGGCGCTGGAGGCGGTGCAAATTTGTGTTGGTGCGTGGGTATTTGCGTTGTGGTGTGATTTGGGTGGTGGTGGCGGCGGTTTGTGTTGTTGAGGTGGCGTTAGAGGCAGTGCTGGAGCGGCTGCGGTGGTTGTGCAGTGATTTGGGATAGGTTGTGGATGGATTTTGCAGGGTTGGTGTCTGTGACCTAGAAATTGTGACTGTGACTCACTGCAACAGAGTTGTGACCAACAAAAATTTTGATTTTTTCAATCTGTTACCTATAAAAAATTTTAATTTATGGTCGAGAAATAATTTGTGACCATAAAATTCGGTGGTCACAAATGTAAAATTCGGTGGTCACAATAAAAATTTTGTGATTGTGACCAATACACAATTTGTGACTAATGAATTCAATAAACTGTGACGAGTACAAGTTGTGTGACCTAAAAATTACTAATTTGTGACCAATAAATTGATGTTTGTGACCGTAAATAAGTATTGTGACTTACAAATTTTATGATTTTGTGACCGATGAAAAAATTGTGACTTTTAAATTTTTAAGTTGTGACCGATGAACAAATTGCGACCTTTGAAAATTTTGAATTGTGACCTAAAAAATTTTGAATTGTGACCAAATTGTATAGATCTGTGACCTTGACATATTCGTCGGAATCGGATCAGTCGTCGAAAAAGCCGCCGGAACGGTCGCCGGAGAAGAGTGGTGATCGGAAAGATCGCCGGAATATCCTTGGAGTTGTAGGGGTGGTGGAGGTGGGGGTGAGTTAATTATTTTATAGTCGAATTAAATATTAATAATAAATTAACTTAATAATTATTATTTCATAATTAAAAATTTAAAGAAACCTGATTTTTGAAATTTGAAACATGTTTTGATATTTTTGAAATGGGTAAAAGTAAATACCTTATTTATGTATTCTTCCCTAAAACTAAAGCTTATAGCCTTTCTTATCTCAATGGCTAATTCTTGATGGGCCAGCAATATAGTCCATGGACTTGGACAATATTCTATACATCTTGAAATTGGATCTGGCCCAAGTGTCATGGAAATATTAGAGTCAACTTCACAAATACCCTATTTTGTCCAAAATATTTAAAATACCAATTTTTCATGAACCTTGGCAACATTTTGGTCACTACCAATTCCAAAGGAAAAACACACCTGGAATTTGTAGTGCTCTGCAACAGGGCTTTGCGGCAGCTTCCTAGGGACAAGTAATGCAATTGAGGCTTCAACTCCAAAAAATTAACAAGCCAGCTAAAAATTCATATCCAAATAAATTAATTTAATTTGAAAACTCATCGATTTGAAGAAAGAGAATGGGATTTAGTAGCAATGAAATCGTGACAGTGGTGGGCAACAATGACATTGACAATTTGACATCTTGAGATCATCACAATGGTACTATATTCTTTACGTAAACACACAGAAGTTACTTAAAAAATGTCTTTAGTTTAAACTTGTTTTTCCTTCACACGTGATTCCTATTTCCCACAAAATATTGCTTCATCGAGTTTGAATTCATTATGGTTTATTGTCACTCTTTATTATCTTAAATCATCCAACAGAGGATCTTGGTCTTTGATCTGCGTATTATGATAATACATATTAATAAAGTGGGTTCTTAAAAATATTAATTAATTACACATCAACCCCCACCTACTTGAACATGTGGTATGCCGGTTCACCTTTAGACTTGTAGGGCCACAACCATACTAATCCACCCCATAAGATGGTCAATTTGTAAAATATCGAGCAGTGCATGTCTTGAGTGGGACCCACTAAGAAATTTTAAATTTGCAAAAAGACTACCTTTATTTTAATGATGATATAATTTCTTCCCAACTTTTGGCCCTTCTAATTATTGGATATGAAAAAGGAGTACAATGAAATTATCTTTGGAAACTCAAGTGAAAAGCTTATATAAAGGCTATAATTATTAACAAATTTATCTGGGTCATGAAAGCTATGTAGAAAGTTTTAAAAAGGGTTTGAGCCCTAGAAAGCGATTCCTTTCGCCTAAGTTCATGAACTTTTAATAGAGTGACATTTTTTTTCCTAATCTAATTGATTCTACATAGGAGCGGACATGGCCCGCGAATATGTAGTTTTCTTCAATGTATTGAACTTACATAATGGACATATTTGATCGATAGATCGTGCTTGTTTGAATTTGATTATAATCATATTATAATTTAAAGTTTAAAGCTAAACTTAATTCTAGCCACACACTTGGCAAGATCCAAATTTACTATCCACTCATATACTAACAATTTCTATCACATTATTATTCAGCAACTTGTAAACAAATTTAAACAAGCATGAATAAATTTCATTTGTTAATCTCATTTTCAAGTCCTGTCCAATTCAGAATATCAACATACGTGTACAATATTTCTAATCAATATTCACAATTCAATCAAAATATACATTACTACTACGACTAACAATATTTTGAGTATAGTTCCATCAATGGCCAATTTAGGTCCATCTCACGAAAATTTAAAAAATTCCTTTACTTGTTAGATCTTTCTTTCGTGTAAGTATCCGTGTAAACATCTACATTTATAAATATTGCTAAGTCATTTTAACAAAATGAAATTTAATGCGAATAGACAGAAATCTTAAATTCAAATTTCGTCAACCCTCAAATTATAAAAAAATGTATATGTACCTAGCATTTTCTTTCTTTGTGTATAGAGATAAAGAGATGGTTGTGATATCATTGTCAAAGTGGGCATCGATAATGTTTATGGGGGAACCACTCGTGCAAAAGTAGTTAAAATTAAAGAGAAGAATTTAGAAGAATGTCAATGTCTATCACACGAGGGCTACCACCCTAGATATAACCCCATCAAACACAACTGGCTGATGGCTCTCCATAATACATACAAGATAAAATCAAAACACAAAAGTCTTTGTGATTGACAGCCACCTCACTTCACACACAGTGTACACACTAATATTACATACAAAATACACATATATGGAAAGACGATTATAATCCTCCTAATTAACAATTTTTTATTTCAACGTAAGGGGTCCGTTTGCACATCTTCTGCTTTTTGAAAAAGTACTATGATCTTGTTTGGAAGGGATTAAAATCGGATTAAAATTGAAAAATTAGCCGTTATTGTTGACTTTTATTAGATGAGTGAGATCCAATAACGACATATTTTCAATTTTAATTGGATTAAAATCCCTCCCAAACAAACTCTATATGTAAATGTTGGAATTAATTGATGTATTTGGATCATTAAATATGTTATTTAATGATGTTTATTTGGGTCATTAAATATGTTATTTAATGATGTGGGCCGTTGTAATTAATTTGGGTGAATTGGAAAAGTCTCCAATATAGGCCCATATGTTATAAGCCCATTTAAGTGTCTTATATATGGTAGGAATCGCGTCCCGAAAGTTTACAAGAAAATAGACTTGTTTATATAGTGGGATATGTGTATAAGTTATAATTTAATAAGTGACCTACAACTTGACTAACTATTAGCTCGCCAAAGGCTAGCTAACTAGTCACCACGAGAGTGGTGCTTCGCACCACTCACGCCACGCTCACGCCACGCCCGTCCCAGTCCGGTCCGCCCGCGCACGTCGCAAAGTACGCATTGGGCGCTTTAGAGGCGCACTTTGCACTTCGCACGTACGCATCGTCGCGAGAGCCGAGGGAGCCTTATAGTTTCTAAATGGAATTATGGCGATGCGAGGCTCGATGAGTTGGCATCCTAGGTGGCACACACGCAACAGGTCACGTCACTTCGTCCTGCATGGCGGTTGGTCCTGTTGGACGTACGCGTGGCAACTGCATGGCTGGTGACTGTTCAGAATTGGTGAATAGACATGATGAATGGACACTACATTTCGTGGTTTAATCTGGTCCGTCAGATTATGAAAGAGTGCGATCCAATGGCAAGCAAAGAGATCAGAACAAGTGGTGCACCAATTCATGAAATGTTACACACCCTTTCAAGGAGACACTTCAATCTCTATAAATAGAGACCTCCAAATTCGTTTTTTGAATACCAAAATCAATTAATAGATTCTTGATTTCTAAATTCTTCTCGCTCCATATTCTGCTAAAATTCCTTCGATATTTTCGTGAGTATTTCATTCGAGTACGATCATTATTTGGTTCGACCGTCAAGGTAGGTATTGTGCAATATCGACTTTGGGAAAAGCGTTGTATCTTGGGAGGCAGGACGTCCATAATCCCGTTTGCACGTTGTTGGGGGCGAAATCTGTCTTAAGGAGATTTGCTTTGGCATACCTCGCTTCTCTTCTTCTTTTCCGTTTTTCCCGTTTTTTTTATTTGTTCTTTCGATTGGGATAGTCGAATTTTCGACAACAATCTTAAGAGCGTATATTCATTTCTCTTATTGATTATTTTTACGTAATTGTTGTTTTACGTAAAATGGCTAGTACTAGTGGAAATAATACTAGTGATGTGATTGCGCCAAATTCCTGGGTCCCAATCAATTTGTCATGCCACCGGCTTCACAATATGAGAAACCGAAAAATTCAATGGTACGGATTTCAAGCGTTGGCAACGAGAAGATGTTATTCTATTTGACAACATTGAACTTGGTAAAGTTTCTGCGTGAAGAATGTCCCGCACAAACATCGGAGAATGCTACCGATAAAAATACTCGAGTTAGCCGTTGAAGCATGGAAACATGCGAGATTTCTTATGCCGTAATTACATTCTCAATGGATTGGATAACACCTTATATGGTGTGTATTGTGACTACAAAACGGCTAAAGAACTATGGGAGTCTCTTGACAAAAATACAAGACGGAAGATCTGAACGAAGAAATTCTTTGTCGCAAATTGGATTTCAAGATGGCTTGATTCAAAGACAAGTAATGAGTCAGGTTCAAGAGATGCAAGTTCTACTTCATGATATTGAAGTGAAGGTATGACTTTGAGTGAATCTTTCCAAATTGTCTTTATGATCGAGAAACTACCTCCACTATGGAAAGATTTCAAAAACTATCTCAAGCATAAACGCAAAGAGATGACGATGGAGGATTTAATTGTTCGACTTCGTATTGAAGAAGACAACCGAAGGCTGGAAAAGAAGAATAATGTGCACAACATGGAAGCAAAGGCTAACATTGTGGAAGACTCGGGAGTCTAAGAACAAGAAAAGGAAGCGTTACGCCTCATCTATGGACAAAGAAAAAGTCATCAATGCAAAACGGTTCAAAGGAAAGCCGTTATATTTGCGGAAGCCAGGACATCGGGCTAAAGACGTCGAAGCAAAAAGAAGGATACAGAAGAAGCGACCTCAAGCCAATATAACCGAAGTGGATTATATCTCTGATGTTGGAGACATCAACCTATCTCGTCGTTGTTTTACGAAGTTAATTTGGTATCTAATGCCAAAGATTGGTGGTTAGACACAGGAGCCACTCGTCACGTGTCTTGATAAGTGGTCTATTTTCTGAATATAAGACCTGAATGATAATGAGTGCCTTTACATGGGCAATTCTACAACTTCCAAAATTGAAGGGATTGGAAAGGTTATTTTGAAATTCACATCGGGAAAGGAATCGACGCCGAATGAAGTTGTACATGTCCCGAAATCGAAAGAATTTGATTTCAGGAGCTATTCTTAGTAAGAAGGGGTTTAAAATTGTGTTTGAATCGATAGATTTGTACTTACTAAGGCAGGGCATGTATATTGGGAAGGGTTATTTACTTGATGGTCTATTTAAGGCCAATCCGTTGTAGTGGACAAAAAATCCACATATTTGTATCCGCAAGTTATTAATAAAACTAATAATTCTGTTTACTTGCTTGACTCTTCAAATTTATGGCATAGCCGATTAGGACATGTAAATCGTGCTTCTTTACGAAAGCTTGTAAGTTTAGGTCTTATACCTAAACTTGAATCCGAAGACAAAAATAAATGTGAAATTTGTGTAGAAGCGAAATTTGCTAAAAAACCTTTTAACTCAATTGAAAGGAGTAGTGAACCGTTATGTTTAATACATAGCGACATTTGTGATCTAAAATTTGTTCAAACTCGAGGTGGTAAAAAATATTTTATCACGTTTATTGATGATCACAGTAGGTATTGCCATGTTTATTTATTAAGTAGCAAAGATGAGGCGTTGAATGCATTTGTTACTTATAAAAATGAAGTTGAAAATCAACTTGGAAAAACAATTAAGGTATTAAGATCCGATAGAGGTGGTGAATATGATTCATCTATGTTTAATGAATTATGTGCTAAGTTTGGTATTATTCACCAAACAATGACCCTTATACTCCGCAAAGAAAAATGGGATTCTGAGAGAAAAAATCGAACTTTAAAAGACATGGTTAATGCTATGCTTATAAGTTCGAGTTACCACAAAATTTGTGGGGAAGCGGTGCTAGCTTGCTAATTTTATTCGAATAGAGTTCCCACAAGAAAATGGTTCGATACCTTATGACATTTGGAAATGTAGAATGCCTTCCTACAAATACTTAAAAGTGTGGGGGTGTCTAGCAAAAGTGGCTATTCCACCTCCTAAAAGGATTAAGTTAGGTCCTAAAACTATTGATTGCATTTTTATCTGACATGCAATAAACAAAGAGTGCGTACGCATTTCTTGTGCATAAATCGATATAAGTGACATTCATGTCAATACGATTATAGAATCTAGAGATCTTTGAATTCTTTGAAAATGTGTTCCCCAATAAAAGAGATATTGTTACGAATACTCAAAAGAGAACACGAGATAGTGTTTTGGAAAATAATATAGAACCTGAACCAAGAAGGAGTAAAAGAGCAAAAGTTGCTAAATCCTTTGGTCCAGATTTTATATCTTTCATGATTGAGAAAGAGCCTCAAACATTTAAAGAGGCCATGACTAGTCCAGAATCTGTATTTTGGAAGGAAGCTATAAATAGTGAAATTGAATCCATTATGAGTAATAATACTTGGCAATTGGTTGATCTTCCTAAGGGAACTAAACCAATAGGGTGCATTACTTAGAGTTTTGGGATACTTGAAACGGACCAGAGAGTATTCATTATGTTATAAAAAATATCCTCCAGTAATTGAAGGATATAGTGATGCCAATTGGATATCAGATACAGACGAGTCTAAGTCTACCAGTGGCTATGTATTTACTCTTGGTGGTGGCGCCATATCGTGGAAATCTTCTAAACAAACGTGTATAGCTCGATCTACTATGGAATCTGAGTTTATTGCTTTAGATAAAGCAGGAGAAGAAGCAGAATGGTTAAGACATTTCGTAGAAGATATTCCTATATGGCCAAAGCCTGTACCGGCTATTTGTATTCATTGCGATAACCAGGCAACAATAGCCAGGGCCGAAAATTTTGTGTATAACGGTAAGTCGAAGCACATCCGTCGTAGACATAATACCGTTCGCTTGCTCTCAAATGGAACAATATCAATTGATTTTGTTAAGTCAAAAGAAAACCTAGCGGATCCGTTTACTAAAGGGTTATCTAGAGAGCGTATAGGCTAGCATCGAGGAAATGGGTTTAAAGCCTAAAACCCAATGAGTCATCTTAGTGGAAACCTAACCTAGCAATTGGAGATCCCATGGACTAGGTTCAATAGGAAAACTAATTATGAATGACTCGATAAGAAGCACTTAGGAGTTTAACTCCTTCCATTTCTATGATGCAAAAAGTGCCGACTATGAAGTTGATTAAGGATAAGCTTTTGCTTTTAATGATGACTATAAAGGTATTCTTTATAGAACATCACCTATGGGTGCGAACTTGGCCGGTTCTTTGAGAATTTACTTAGGCGAATTCTCTAAAGCACTCGCGAACCCAAGTAGTTCAGTGGCCGAAATAATGAACACAATAGAGAACCAAGTTTGATATGAAAGATAATGTGTTTGGTCTATTGTACGAGCTTGCAATAACGGTGATAGTTCAAAACGTTATGCGTCAATCGATTAGCCAAGTAAGTTCGATAGATTCTTACTAAAGAAGGTTCAAAGCGAAAGCTACCTATCTTGATGCGTTATCTTTCAAATAGTATTCTTCTTTCTTCCTTGATTTGAGTCGACTTCTTCCATTCATGTGGGGGATTGTTGGAATTAATTGATGTATTTGGATCATTAAATATGTTATTTAATGATGTTTATTTGGGTCATTAAATATGTTATTTAATGATGTGGGTCGTTGTAATTAATTTGGGTGAATTGGAAAAGTCTCCAATATAGGCCCATATGTTATAAGCCCATTTAAGTGTCTTATATATGGTAAGGAATCCCACATCGAAAGTTTACAAGAAAATAGACTTGTTTATATAGTGGGATATGTGTATAAGTTATAATTTAATAAGTGATCTACAACTTGACTAACTATTAGCTAGCCAAAGGCTAGCTAACTAGTCACCACGAGAGTCGTGCTTCGCACCACTCACGCCACGCCACGCCCCGGTCTCCAGTCTCGGTCCTGTCCGGGCCCGCGCACGTCGCAAAGTACGCATTGGGCGCTTTAGAGGCGCACTTTGCACTTCGCACGTACGCGTCGTCGCGAGGAGCTGAGGAGCCTTATAGTTTTCAGAAATGGAATCATGGTTCGATGACATGGCGATGCGAGGCTCGATGAGTTGGCATCCTAGGTGGCACACACGCAACAGGTCACGTCACTTCGTCCTGCATGGCGGTTGGTCCTGTTGGACGTACGCGTGGCAACTGCATGGTCAGATCGTTCGGTGAATAGACATGATGAATGGACACTACATTTCGTGGTTTAATCTGGTCCGTCAGATTATGAAAGAGTGCGATCCAATGGCTAAAACAGATCAGAACAAGTGGTGCACCAATTCATGAAATGTTACACACCCTTTCAAGGAGACACTTCAATCTCTATAAATAGAGACCTCCAAATTCGTTTTTTGAATACCAAAATCAATTAATAGATTCTTGATTTCTAAATTCTTCTCGCTCCATATTCTGCTAAAATTCCTTCGATATTTTCGTGAGTATTTCATTCGAGTACGATCATTATTTGGTTCGACCGTCAAGGTAGGTATTGTGCAATATCGACTTTGGGAAAAGCGTTGTATCTTGGGAGACAGACGTCCATAATCCTGTTTGCACGTTGTTGGGGGGCGAAATCTGTCTTAAGGAGATTTGCTTTGGCATACCTCGCTTCGTCTTCTTCTTTTTCCGTTTTTCCTGTTTTTTTATTTGTTCTTTCGATTGGGATAGTCGAATTTTCGACAACAGTAAATGCTATGTTAATTGACATTTTAAAACTAATTTATAAAAAAGTTTTCCTTCCGAAATAATTTTTAGAGAAAGTCATATTGATATAATTTTCTTTAAAAACTCTTTCTAACTAGAAGAAAATAACTAATTAAAATTAATCACATTGATCCAAAAGCAACTTTTGGATAAAAACATCGAAAAATCAATCAAACTGACCAAACCAAATTGAGTTGGTGTGATTTTGGTTTGTTTGAACCAAGAAATCTATTTGGTTCGATTCGTTTTAACCGTGAAAAATTCGAATTGGATTGGTTGCGGTTCAAGCAACCAACCTGTCAATTAACCGACTCAACTCATTAAATTTTTAATTATTATTTTTTCATTTGAAAATTCATGTTTTTAAACTTAAAAAACAAAAACAATAAAAATAAAAATATAATTCATTCTCAAATAATTTGTTTACCGTCTACGCTTTTTTTACCTAAACTCCAAATTTCAAAAGGAAAAAATAAGGCAAGGAGAAGAATCAATTGTTGTAAACTCCAAATTTAGACCGTTGCTTACTTTTCATGGTGGTGTAATTATTTGTTGGTAACTATTAGATACACATAATGATTTAAGAAAAATGGTCATTTACTATATATATATATATATATATATATATATATATATATATATATATATATATATATATATATGTATATAAACAAATTTTTTAAACTCAAAATAGGTAGATAATTTTATTTTTTTTTTAAATTTGTACCAATGTCCAAACCGATTAACCAAATCAAATCGACCCAAATTGATTTGGTTTAGTTTGGTTTGGTTTAATTTCAACAACCGGATTGAATTGGAATTTACCTAAACTAACCAAATCGATTTTGGTTTCGAGTCCAACTCGAAACCAACTCAATCCGAACCATGCATAGGCCTAATCAAAAGCTCATTTTGAATTCTCAAGAACCACACCAATTGGACCTTAAGTTTGGAGAGCTTAAGCATCATTCACTTGTCAAATTTATAAATTAATTTATAAAGAAGAATAACGATGAATCATGCAGAATGTATGGTTGAAATTAATAATTGACTTTGATTAAATTTATCAAACAAATTTATAAATTATATCTAAACAACGTAATATTTTTTTAAAAACATAACTTCTATGTATATATTTATTAGGATCGACAATTTATTACCACTTACTATGTGCACATTTTATAATATCTACTAGACGACGTGATGTGCCTATATTGTTGCCATAAAAAATCTCATAACTTATCTAAGTTGATTATATGATGTGTGCAACTTTTAAGCATTTAAAAGCCACAACAAACAAGCACCAAAATTGCTTATAAGTGATTTTCTTGAAAGTTGTATACTATACTTCTAAAAAAATTACTTTTTAATAACTTTTAAACTTTATATATATAAGTAATTTATCAAAGAGGAATCACATAAATTAGCCACCAAGCAAGAACACGAATGTCGCGTGAAAGGAGTAAATTTCCGCGGCAGTTCAGATATCCGCAAAAGTACGCTACTTTAATGCGCACCTTCATCCACCTGGCGACAGTTTTGCCATTAATAGTTTCTGGTTCTATCTTGCGCCGTATACTAACCTAAAAAAAAAAAAAAGAAAAGAAACAGATGGCACCTCAGTGGGTTTTTGTTTTTTGTAATTTTTTGATCCCAGTATATTGCGCAGCAAATAGAGGGGTACCAAATAAAATAAATATATGAGATAATTGCAGCTACGCCTCAAAACTTCTTAAAACATTGCATATTTCCCTTAACTTTTATTTATTGAAGTTGTAGTCCCAAACTTTTCAAAGACGTGCATCTGGAGTCCAAATGAATGGAAACCATCCATATTTCTATTAGTCAACCAAAAAAAATGAGTTTGACAATATTTTTAATAATTTTTATATAGGGTAAAATAGTAACTTTCTATTTATTACATTAAACAAATAAAATAACTAAATTAAAAAATCAAAAGAAAAAAAATAAAAGAAAAGAAAATGGTATCTTTGGGGTAGGGTGGTGGTAGTGGTTGGCTGGCGATTGCGATTGGGGTTGTCGGTGGCAGTGACCAATTTTATTATTTCTATTTTTAGGGCTGGGGGAAGAAGATACTGTCTTATTTTCTTTTATGCCTTTTTTTTTTCTAACTTAATTACTTCAATTGTTTAATATGATAAAAAGAAAGTTATTATTTTGTCATTTATAAAAATATTAAAATTGTTGTCAAGCTCAATTTTTTGGTCAACTAATAAAAATATGGATTGTTTCAATTCATTTGGACTCCAGACGCACGAATTTGAAAGGTTTAGGACCACAGATGAAACAAATGAAAGTTTAGAGAAAAATATGCAATATTTTGAAAGGTTTGGGAGCACAGATGCAATTACCTAAATATTTATATGATTTTCATTTATAAAGGCTCCGTTTCTTGGTTCCTTTGTGTATTTGTCAGCCTCTTGAAAATCTCATGTGATTCCTTCATAATTCATTGACTTACAAGGAACGCAACCGGAAAGCATATCACTCTTGACGCCATACCGTCGGCAATTCGCCGGAGAAAGATAAAAGTTTTTACATTTTTTGTACAGTGAAGAGTCCACCATGAGCAGTGTACATAACAGCGTGGAGACTGTAAATGCTGCAGCAACTGCCATAGTCACTGCTGAGATCAGAGTCCAACCATCTACAATACAGGTATATATACATACATGATACTTATATATAAATTAAAAGGACTTGATATGGTATCAGAGCTCAAAAAGCTTTGTCAAGCGTATTTTCATGTATGTGTACATGGTTCCTTTCTTTACCTCAATTTCTTGTATGTGAAATACTGTTTATTTTAAATTTTCTTGATTTATAGGTATTAAATTGATTATTTTCCTGGAGCACAAAAAAATCGGATATGATGAGATAGTCCTATTGATTTGGTATGGGGGAGTTTGAATTAGATGAAAAAATGAAAAGAAAAAGGGGGAAAAGATTAAAGCTTTATCTTTTATGAATTATTTTAGAATTATACTACAGCTAAAAGATAAAGTTGTGGATTTAATATGTTTGTTCTGGACAAATAGCTTATTAGGCAATAATTGAAAGATGACTTTTTAGAATAATGATGAGATTATTTTGTACAAAATTATTTTAATTTGAAAATCAAAGTTAATCATGAAGTGAGTGTTGAAAAAAAATGGCCTTTGATCTCCAGTGATTTTTCCATGTTTGTGATTCCAATGATTTGGTTTATCTGTCTAGTTTCATTAGAAAAATCAGAAAGGCAGATTTCGCTTCCACCCTCTTCCGTTGTGGAAAACACTGTTTTTGATAAAGAAAAAGATGCTAAAATCTGGGTTTTTAATAGTATCTAGTTGTAACTTATATTGAGTGCTTTAGAGTGGTTTTGACAACGACGGGCGTTAATGAAATTATCCTTGTTCACGAACTTTTTGGAGCAATGGGTGACTTAAGGACAATCCATTTTTGTTGATTTATTAAAGTAGAAGATATGAAGTTCATTTAAAGTTTGTCTTTAAAACCACAATGGCGAAGTTACTTTTTTTCATTTGTTGTGGTAAAAGCTGTGATTCCGAAAGACATCTATGCCTACTGTATGCAAAATCTTGCCCATACATATAGCTTCTGATGTATTTTAGGACAAATAGGATGCTCTTAAACGACATGGTTTCTGCTCATTCCAGATGATTTCAATAGTCTATAGCCTAAATTAGCAGCATCTAATGGTGAGGTCCAAAACACAAATTGTCAAATCCTAGCACACCATTTTATGTTGGATTTAGGCTTTCTGCAAATATCACAGGATCTTTTAGAAACTAACGTAAAAAGCATTAGTGCCACAAAAGAGGGAGCTGGCTTGTCGCAGGAGTGAGTTAGAATGTGTACTCTTGTTTGCAGGTGAAAGTTTTTAACTTGGATTATAAAGTTGAGATATGCAGCCTAATTTTTGGCTTTTCATCCTATGCTTTAACATCTTTAATCAATTCAATGAGTCGAGATACTCGCATGCTTGTTATCATGATGTTCCTTTTAGAGACATTTAAGGTTATAGACAATGATTGTCATGGCTATCCTTTTAATGCAACTAAAAAATTAATTTTTGTTTTTTCTTCATCCGCTACAGAGGAGAAGATGGGGAAGCTTCTGGAGTCTATACTGGTGTTTTGGCTCTCACAAACACAGCAAACGAATTGGTCATGCTGTCCTTGTTCCTGAACCATCCGCACCTGCATCTGTAGTCCCTGTTGCTGATAATCGTAACCATTCCGCCACCATTTTGTTTCCCTTCATAGCCCCTCCCTCATCTCCTACGTATTTTTTGCAGTCAGATCCTCCCTCCGCAACGCAATCCCCATCCGGATTACTTTCCCTTACATCCCTTTCCATTAATGCGTACTCTCCGGGTGGGACTGCATCCATTTTTACAGTAGGGCCCTACGCTCACGAGACTCAATTAGTTTCACCTCCCGTACTTTCTACTTTCACTACTGAACCATCAACTGCTTCTTTCACCCCCCCTCCAGAACCAGTTCAAACAACAACACCTTCTTCACCAGAAGTGCCTTTTGCTCAGCTTTTGACATCATCATTGGCACGGGATCGGAGGAACAGTTGGACAAATTTGAAATTCTCACTATCACAGTACGAGTTCAAGCCTTATCAATACCCCGGAAGTCCTGTTGGTCATAGTAAATCACCGGGCTCTGCCCTTTCTACTTCGGGAACCTCTTCGCCATTTCCTGATAAATGTCCGGTTATTGAGTTCCGCATTGGGGAAGTTCCCAAATTTCTCGGCTATGAACACTTCTCCAATCGTAAATGGGGTTCGAGAGTGGGTTCTGGATCGTTGACACCAAGTGGTTGGGGTTCAAGGCTAGGCTCCGGAACTTTGACACCAAATGGTGGGATTTCGAGATTAGGTTCCGGAACTTTGACGCCTAATGGCGGAGAACCACCCTCTAGGGACAGTCACCTTCTCGAGAGCGAAATTTCTGAAGTCGCATCTCTTGCCAATTCAGATAGTGGATCTCAGGATGAGGAAGTCATAGTTGATCATAGAGTCTCATTTGAACTGACTGGTGAAGATATTCCAACTTGCGTGGTAAAGGAGTCGGATGCATCACTCAAAATTGCATCAGAAACTCTATGGGATAAAGTAGCTGAAGGCGACACTAGGAGGGATTTACCGTTAAAGAACATGGACGTTTCCAGTGAATACTCTGCAAGGAAAACTGTAAATGAAGTTTCTGGGATGGCTTCACATGGGAAGAGCGATAAATTTGATCAGAAGCATCGTACAATCTCACTAGGTTCGAGCAAAGATTTCAATTTCGACAACACAAAGGGAGAAGTCTTAGACAAGTCGACTATCAACTGTGAGTGGTGGACGAACGACAAAGATGCCAGGAAGGAATTAAGTCAAAACAACTGGACTTTTTTCTCAATGCTTCAACCCTGGGTTAGCTGATGCTAACAGTAGACGAGCTCTTTTTGTCATCACCATATAAAGAATAAAGATTCAATGTGCAAACTTAGAATGCAGTTCCAAGATTAAAGATTTTGCAAGCTTGTGTCCATTGTATAGAAATGGATCCACACTTCAACTCAAAAAATGAACAGGCACTTCAGAATTCCTCGGTGTGGGAAATGGTTCTAGGTGATTCGTTTAGAGAATGTCGTTTGAGATTTTGCCTTAAATATTTTTTTCGTTAGATAACTAGGTTAAATATAATCGTGTAAAGATGTTGTGATTACATTTGTGTTCACTTATGTTGACAAAACAAGTTTTATGTTCTTCCTTAATTTTTCTGCTAAGAAGATGATCATCTGCTCCATATAATGCTATCTGCTTCATAAAAATGATTCCGAATGCCATGGCCTGTAGTGTTATTCATCAAACATAATCATACTACACACTTGTCCTCTCGACTTTGCGCAGCTGGATATTCGTGGAGCCCTACTACCCAACTTAAAATGATTTTAGGAGGCCAGTCAGCTCTTTTTTTTCTTCATAAAATAGGGCGAATCATAATAAATCGGCATGGACTTTGCCTGTGTTATGGTCTTAAAGAAGGAATGATTCTGTTTTTGTACTCTAATTTGACTGAATTATTTACTCATTTCAAGCTTGAGGTTCTAAAAGAGGGGTCAAGAGTTGCGGAGAACCGCTAAGTGAATGGTCAAATTCTCGATTAAAAAAAAAGGTTAAACATTGTGCTTAACATTTTGGGCCCAATGATACAGCCCAAATTAATGTTGTCCAGCCGATTTGATAGAATGTAACCCGACAACCTGTTTCCATTAGTGTATTCTCACTTTCTGCTGAAATGCAACTTTGTTTGTTATTTTTAAACGGTTGTGAGGATGCCAACTGGAGATGGTGTCACCATTGGATGCTTCAACAGTTTCAATTATTTGGCCGACTCATCATTTTGGGTAGATGCTTCGAGATTGTCTAGGATTTTCTCTCTTTTGCTCTCTGTGTTCTCTCTCTCTAAAAAGTAAAAACTCTTGGTCTGTTTATAATCTTTGGTTACTTGGTGTAATCGGAGTTGAGGAAGAAATTGGATTTGAGGGCTAAATTTGTTTGGATTTTTGTACTGTGAAACTTGTATTGATATTCTTTGTTGGTTTCTAGTGTATTAGAGCAATAACTACTTTGGTGGAGGCTCAACGTGGTGATTAGTCTCTTTCTAGGGTGAACATCGGGGCCCAAGCGCAAAAAGTTACTAGTGTTCTTTTATTTCTATTATGTGCTTTGTGTTACTTGGGACTATTTGTTACAAAAAAAAAAAAAGACATTTCTCGCTAAGTGTCTAAACACGCTGCTCCGCTTCAACACACGAGAGTTCTCGGTGGAACCTCTAATGTCCCCAAAACCGAAAAATTCGCATTGCATTGGGTTGTCTGGCTATACATGATGCAGAATGTTCCCCTGAGGAAGCATTATTTTGGAAGAATAAATTTATTAAAGACTCAAGAACAACCAAGTGACTATGGAAAAGCTAGTTTGGAGTTTGGACTTGTCTGATCAATTTAGCCCAATTCAAAAATGGATTTGGCTATATCCTGATGTACACCGCCTCACAATAGGGGGTCCACACCCAATAAAAAAATCGCAAACCCCCCTCTTGTGAAGGAGTTGTACATCGAGATGTCACATATAGTAAAATCATTCAAAATTAGTGGAAATGCCTTTGATAGGGGACTTGTGCCGTTGTGCGAGCTCCCTTAGAATATAATGATACCACAATTTACGTAAAATTGTGTCTTGTTTGGGTACACTAATTTTGGAATTCGAATGGTCATATGAGTTTAATGGAAATTTGAAAATTCATATTAAAAAATTCAAAATTGTTAAATGAAGTAGTCTAAATCATTATATATTGATCATTTATCTCATGTTTATTCGACGTGAGATTTAATATTAATAATTATATTGTTCGATTGTGTTTAAAATTGCACATATATACATAAACAGAATGTAATGATAAATAGGGAAATAATTCATCCTAAAATCACTTGTTTCAATTGTTAAATATAATAAACACGCGTTATCTCCGAGTTGGCTGGCACGTTTCTTGATTAATGCACACCCCATCATCCACATTTTATTTTTTAAAAATTCTTCCACATATAAGAATTTCTTTTTGATTTCTCTTGATCGAATTAATTCTATATTTTTCTAAATTTTGGGGTTCTAAATACGTGTTAATTAAATTCGGAATATTCTTGAAATTATACTCCGTTATCGAGCCTTTGAACTTTCTATTTAGAGCGAAACACGTGCATCAATAATCTTTAACACCAATTAGGGTCCGTTTGATAACTCTCATTTTTTATGGAAGTAGGAAATTTTTTTCCATTTTCTAGTTTTTGGCTTATTTGATAGTACAAATTTTCCATGTAAAATTTTTTCCCTCTTACACCCACATGTGCACATTTTCCATGAAATTGCAAAAATTGTTTTCCCACCTTTTAGGTTTTTCATTTTCCAAATTTTTTTTTTTCAATTGAGAAAAATTCCAGACACAATGATAAAAAATTTTATCACTTTTATTGACAATTTTCATGCAAAACAAAATCAAACGAATGGTATTTGGTATGGTAATTTTTTTTCAATTTTTTTTTTTTTTTTTACCAATTGAAACAAATTATAGACCCAATGGTGGAAAAAAATCACTTTAACCGACAATTTTCATAAAAAATGAAGCCAAACGGATACAAAACTTTCAACATTTTCCATGAAAAATTATACAAATCAAACACAATTAATTAAATTCATAGTAAAATAATTTTTAGGCCAATCCCTATAAAACATTTTCTTTTCACCTATTTTTCACATTTGCAATCAAATAGATCTTTAGTATAGTATTTCAATGTTTGCTTAGTTTGATTTCGTTAAAAAATCATATTTTTACTAAAATTTGAAAAATCTTGATAAAATATGTGGTTAAGTTTTTTTTATAAAAATTATAGATAAAATGAAATATGTGATTAAAACTAATTATTAACTTTAATTTATATTTTATCATTTAGATTTTTAGTAAATTTTGAAAATTATTGATAAAATATGTGGTTAAATTCTTTTATAAAAATTATAGATAAAATGAAATATGTGATTAAAATTAATTATTAACTTTAATTTATATTTTATCATTCTTTTTAAGTGTATCATAAATTAAACATCAACCTTTTTAGTGTGTATAAACTATCAAACAGCGACTTTAATATTTTCTTGTTTGGATCTACATAGCAACTTTGTTAACTCATGTAATCCAACCCACAATGAGACGGGGTCCAGCTCCATTTTAGTATTTATTAATATAAAATACAAAAAGAAAATCTTAATTAAACTTGCCACCCCCACGTTCTCCACTTCCAAAGCACATGGACATGTAGCTTTTCTTTTTCATGCAACATGCCCAATTTTTATAATGCTTCGCTCAATTAAAGAACAAGATATTGTTCACCAAGGAATTAGTGCGACAAAAGTATGATAACATAAGATATTGTTCACCGACGAATTAGTGCGACAAAAGTATGATAAAATGGGATATTGTTCACCGACGAATTAGTTCGACAAAAATATGATAAAATAAGATATTGTTCACCAAGGAATTAGTGCGACAAAAATATGATATTGTTCACGAAGGAATGAGTGCGACAAAAATATGATGACATAAGATATTGTTCACACAAAAATATGATAAAATAGGATATTGTTCACCAAGGAATTAATGCGACAAAAATATGATAAAATAGGATATTGCTCACCAAGGAATTAGTGCGACAAAAATATGATATTGTTCACTTAGTGCGACGACAAAAATATGATAAAATATGATATTGTTCACCAAGGAATTAGTGCGACGACAAAAATATGATAAAATAAGATATTGTTAGTCAAGGAATTAGTGCGACAAAATATGATAAAATAAGATATTAGGATGAATAACCAATACCCATTTAACTTTTTGTAGATATATATGCATAAAATATCCAGCAAGTACGCGGAAATGTACTTTACATGTCATTTAGAAGGGTAACAAATTGTGTTGAAAACAACATTCTCAACCTTACAAGGCTACCACTGGACAACTGCTAATTATTTATAATTCGATGGCTAAAGACGTAACCTTTGCTGTAAACCACATTTTAATAATGGACTTTGTTTGGCATTGTAATCTCACAACGTGTAACTCGGATCTTCATAATGCGGTTTTAGCTTTGATGCACTGAATAAAAAAATTGTTGGTCATGACTTTGAAATTTACTCAGTGTCGTGTTATAATAGTAGTTGTTGGTTAGTTTATTCAGTCGTACCAATTCAACCCAAACAGTCAAGTAAGTTATTGTAGTTGTGATGAAATCCAACATAATTTCAACGAGTGAAGTGCATTTTTTGTTTCTTAAAATGAATGTTTAGAGGGAGCTTTATTTATGAAGACACAAGTTCATTAGTGTTTTGCGAAGTCTGTGAAATGTTGTCAATTGTTTCGTCTTAAATTACGCTTTTGTAATGTTACTACTAGAACATAAATCCTCATAGGTTGTGTTTTCCAACTTACTGAGTTTAGAGCATGGTATCGTGCTAGTTTGTGTTTACTAATACAATTAACTTGAACTTTCGTGATTGACTTGAGAGCCTTGTTGATCTATCTTAGGAGTTTCGATTTCTCATGCTCATCTTTCATTCCACGAGTTGTAACCCTTTCAGCACAAAACACAACAAACACTTATGATTTATTGTCGAGGGATTACGAACTTATTTTTCCATCGTGTTGGGTTTGAATAAAATCTGAAACCTGGAGTTGGATTCCCTCAAACGTCCACCAGCGGCCTACTAGAAATTCTTTTGGTTTTCCCCTTTTTCTCCATATTACTCATGCAATCATGCTACACGTATATCATCTTTTATATTATGCCACATGGCAAAACACCATTGGACAGATTAAAATAGAAAAAAGGTTTTTCCTCTCCACAATTTTTAAAAAACAAAGATAATGTCAAAATCAATGCAAAGGAAGGAATGTACATTTACCATAAATGGAAAACTTCCTCTTCCCCTCTTACAATCCTGGCCGATGACCAATTATGTGCTATCAAGAAAGTGGGTCTGGCTGGAGCAGCTGAGCGATGTAATACTCAATTGTGGGTGGAACAGTTTCGTGATGTAATATCCATGGAGGAAGGTTTCTTTGGGGCTAGGAATATAAAAGGTGTATGGACCCTGGTCAATTTGGGCATATACCGCGATTAACTTTCACCAATCGCTGAGGGGCCGGGGATGGGTGGCCCAGGACATAGTCTGGTGTAAGCTGTGATATCTGGGTATAAAAAAAAAAGGAAAAAGAAAGTGGGTCTGGCCATGTTTGATTGGAAAGCCAAGTGGAATATCAAATATTAATTAGATCTTAAAAAACCTTAAGAAGGATTCAAACCTTAGAATATTCTTACGAAATCAAGTTTCGTAGGACTGAAACTGTTATTTTTGCTTCCATTTAGTATTATAATTAATGGAGTGCTATGTAAAATCAATCAATTATTAGAGGATTGGTCCAGAGATAGGCCACCATTGTTTTACAATGTGCCGTTGCAATCCATACAGCTTCATCAAGCTGTCATTTTCGATAAAATGGCCACGTTTTGTGTTGATCTCCGTTGTACAACTTCAGAGAAGTTTAAATACAAGTAAAAGTTATTATTAATTTTTTTTAACAAATATAATTTTGAGAGAAAATTACATAAAATCTGACATTTAAGTTGGGAAAAATTCATATTTCAGGTGTATGGTTTACACCAATTCAAAAGTCAGATTGATAGTTTAACAATTCAAAACTCAGGTATTAGGTAATTAACTAAAAATATTTATTAATTAGGTTACAATTATACAATTAATGGTCACATATACATAATTATAGGTCACAATTTATTTATTGGTCACATATTATCAAATTATTTAGTCACTGATGATTTCGAGGTCACAAATTGAAAAAAATATAGATCACAGTTAATTTTATTGGTCACATATTTTCAAATTTGTTGGTCACAAATTATTTTTCAGTCACATATTGTCAAATTTTTAGGTCACAGTTAATACTTGATCACAGATAACCAAATATTTAGTCACATCTGACACTACCACTTCAGCCACTTTTGACCACCCTTACCCCGCCGCCCCCATTACCACCACGACCACCAATGTTACTCTTACATCACCACCAACAAACCCACCACCACCGCATCCAACCACACACTATCACCACCACCACCAACCAGATTCGAACCTACTACATACCACATCTACACCACGCCATTGCCACCACTGCACCACGTCGTCACCACCACTGCACCACCTAACAAAAAACCACGTCGCACCATAACCACCACCCAACAAAAAACCCCAAACCCGTCACAGCCACCACATCCCCACCCATCGCGACGCCACCACCACCACCACCACCACAACTCCACATCGCTACTGTACACACCTACATCACACACTCATAGCACCTGTCGCAACGCTGTTGTGAAAGTGTTACACGGCAGCAAAGATCCACCACCCCAACAGGTGCTCCAAGCGATGGTCTTGACGGAGAAAATTTCAGATCGAGCTGTTGTGCTTCTGCCTCGATTGTCGCAGTGAGTTCGACGGTGGATTGTTGATGTGGGTGGTAGTCTTCGACGGTAGACGGTGGTCGATGGTAGGCGTTGGTTGACGTGGGTAGAGGGGAGATTTACAGAGAGAGGGAAGGGGAGGAGAGATGAGGTGCGAAAGAGGTGAGAATGTTAAGAGTGATAAATTAGGGTTTGCATTTTAATATATTACCTGATTTTTGAATAATGAAACTTGGTCCCTGATTTTTGAATTCCAATATTTAAACACCTGAATTATGTAATTTTCTCATTTAAGTTTACAAATTCAAAAATCAGATCTAAACTTTATTTAATAAAAAATCAGGTATTACATAATAATTATATATTAAATGTTTTCACACAATTCAATTACAAACCTTGATTTTATTTCATTCTTCTCACTCTCCCACCCCATCTTCTTCATTTCCTTTTCATGCCTTCCTCCCTGTCACACGTCGTCATTGCCACCATCGAAGCACCCGCCGCAAAAATCATGTCGTCGCCACCACTTAAGCAGTATCGCGTTGCTTAATGAATAGATCGAAGCCTCTGTGCACGGAAGTGTAGGGACATCAATCTGAAATCTTCTTCGATTTGTGGCATTTTTCTGACTAT
Source organism: Fraxinus americana (assembly GCA_035079005.1). Lineage (NCBI taxonomy): Eukaryota > Viridiplantae > Streptophyta > Magnoliopsida > Lamiales > Oleaceae > Fraxinus > Fraxinus americana. The sequence goes on along the minus strand of CM068710.1, from coordinate 32,776,846 downwards.
TTTCCGTGGCCCATGGTTTGCACGGTAGCGGCGGTGGTATGGCTTCGAGATGGCGACGCTGTGAACGTCGCTGCCGTGGCTCTATTTGATTTGATTTTTTTTTTTTTGGTTTTGATCATTGGATGGTGTTTTGTGTGGAGCTGGGATGGTGTTTATGTGGTGGTGGACTTGATGATTTTGTTGGTGGGGTGGTGGCTTAGTTGGCGGCGACGACGGCGACGAGGTTAGAGGTGGTGGCGGGTCTGTAGTGGGTGGTGGTTGTGGTGTGGTGATGTCTTTGTTGTTGTTGGCAACGGGGATGGTGGTCGATCTACTGGCGGCGACGGGGATGGAGGTTGTGGTAGGTTTAGGATTTCTTTTGTTGAATTTGGTGGTGATGGTTTTGTTGGTGGTGGTGTTGGTGCTGTTGCTGTTGTGGTGGCGACGACGATTATGAGGTTAGCGTTGGATCTGGTGGTGCAACGAGGTGGTGGTTGTTGATGGCTAGAGATCTCATAGAGTTGATTGTCATGGTTTTTGTTAGCAGTCGATTGGATCTGGTGGCAGCGATTTTGTTAGTGGTGATGTCGTCAATAAATAAGTTGTGACATATGATTATGTATCTGTGACCATTAATTATATAATTGTGATTTTATTATAATTAATTAATAAATAAATATCTAATTTTTGCATTAATTAAACTTAAAACCTAATTTTTGAATTGTGCATAGTTAATGCCTTAATTGTGAATTTTCCCCTAATTTTGAAGTAACTTTTTTAGACTATGAATCTTAAAGAAACAACTTTTAAACTTAGTAAAAGGCTTATTAGCACAAAACATCCCTTCATTTGGTCTTTAGTATGCAAAATGTCTTTGTATTTCAAATTTTTGCATTTTCATCCCTATTTCCAATTTCATTGTGAAAAATGTCATTTTCATCAATTTTTATCCAATTTCTCAAATAAAATTTATAAAATGATAAATATACCCTATTATTTAAATAAAAAAAAAAGATAAATAAAGAACAAATTGCAATCATACTCCTTTTTTTCCCCAAAAAAGTACAAATAAATTAAATCAAAAAATAATAAAGAAAAGAAAAGAAAAATCATTTCTTCTTCCCCCCCCCCCCCCCCCCCCACTCCCACTCCCACTCCCACTCCCACTCTACCAAAAACTGAAAATAGTACTTCTGGGTCCTTCAAATTCCATAAAATATTTAGGATAATTTTCTAGTTTTGTAAAAAAGTTTGTCTTCAAGGGATATGAGGAACGGCGTTAATGGTGGTTGGTCCAATTGTATGCACGACGGAGGTGGCGATTCATTGGTTGAAAGAAATTTGCAGCCATCGATAGCACCGCCACAGCCGCATCCTTCAAATCCTTAGGTAATTAAATCATTCTTTCTTTGTTCTTGCTGTGTAAATCAAAAGTTTATTCCGCTTCGTTGTGTGAGTCCAGATAAGAATGAATTGGCTGCAAATAAGGGGTATCCCTTTACATTTTCTCAAAGGAAGGAGCTTGAAAGATTAGCCATAATCTGTAAGTTTTATTAGCACAAAATGTCCATACGTTTGGGTTTTAGTGTACAATGCGTCCTTATATTTCAAATTTTTGCATTGTCACCACTGTGTCTGCTGATTGTCTCTTTCGTGCACCACCAAACCCTTCAATTTCCTGTAAATCGGCTCTTCTTTTTCTTCAATGATTTGTTCTTTTTACACTTTTGATACTCGATTAGATGTGGATTTTAAAAAGATGTTTCTTGATATTGGTGTTTGAGTGCGATAACTGGTCATCTAGAAAGGTGTAAGCGAATAGATAACAACAAGTGAAGGTTCTCAAAATATATGGTGCCCCATCACAAGTACCGTGGGCGCCATTTGCAGAAAAGTCATCACCGTTCAAGAAAGCTTGTGGAAGTAAAAAAACGACGCCACTGGCAATAACGAGAATTAAAGCCATCTTTTGTCTTAAGATCGATCTAAATATTTTTATATCCTCTAGTAAGAAATATGAGAGATTGCTTTTTAATATTTCTACATCCTCTAGCATGTTCCAATCTATTTTCTGGTTTCGTTTCGTGGTAAGGGTGGGGGTGGGGATGGGGATGGGGATGGGAGGAGAAGAAGAAGATTTTTCTTTTCTCTCTTGATTTTTTAATTTAATTTGTTTTGGATTTATTTTTACTTTTTTTTTTTAAAAAGGGAGTATGATTACAATTTTTTTTTTTGTTTTATTTAAATAGGAGAGTATATTTGCCATTTTACAATTTTTAATTGAGGAATTGGATAAAAATTGATGAAAATGACGTTTTCCACAATGAAATGTGAAAATATGGGTGAAAATGCAAAAAAAATTGAAACGTATGGATGTTTTAAACACTAAGAGCCAAACGTACGGACGTTTTGTGCTAATAAGCCCTTAGCCAAACTATAACTTTCATACCCGATTTCAAGTTACAGTAAATTAATAGTTAGCCCCTGTTTAGGCTTTTTTTTTTTTTTTTTTCAAAAACTCATTTTCAACAATTCATTCTCCGATAAAATAATTTTACACGTAAATTCAATCTTTTTTCTTTTTTTGACAATACGTTTTTTCAAAAAATCACTATTCTAAAATACATATTCTCCCAAAAATAGAGTCAGTGAGGGCTTAATATCGAATGTTATGTCATGTTCAGTAGGCAAGATAGAGGAGTTGATTTAGAGCATGACTGGCCTGAGCTATAGCCCAAAAAAAAAATATTTTATGTAGATGTTTTTTTTTTGTTTTAGTGCGGTCGTGGCTCTGCTCTGCTAGGATAGGATAATACCAATTAACAATAGGAGAAAAAAGAAGTTAAAACCTACCTAATAAACGAGATTAATTGCTGAAAAATAGAATGAAACATGACCCCATATCATGCATTAAGGACTCAGTCAGCAATAAGATGAGTGTTTTTGGAGTCCAATAATTGAAATTGGGTATTTCATTTTTGGCCTTACATTATTTTGTGGCATAAAAAACCCTGATCTATATGTATACATACTTTATTTCATGCAAAAAGTCAAAACTTTAAAGCAATAATTGGCTTATTCTTAATCAATTTTGACAAATATAAAATATAAAGAACAAGAAAACAAGGAAAAGGAAAAGCCCTACCACCATCACCACCAGTCCGCTACTACTCCCAACGTCAACAATAATCATTGGCTCTTTGTGTGCTTGCGTGTACAACTCTCTTAGTATGTGCATGTGTGCTGGTAGCTCTTAGTTACACGATATATATTAAGAACTTGAAAGATGAACTTTATCTATCCAATCTTGTAGAGACGCAATCAACATAATTGGAAGGTCTATTGACAAATCACAAAAGCACAGTAGGCTTGGATGGGTAAGGCTAGCGGTAGTAGAATGTGGACAAGTATTTACATGTAGACACACGAGCAGAGAGATGAAGAGTGTGAGTTACGGACACGATTACGAGGGTTAGTGGCAGGCTGCGAGCAAACTTGAGGATTTTCCTTTTTTGTTTTTCCTTCTCAATCTCTTATTTCTCTTATTTATTTTTTTAAATTTAAATAAAATAAGGCTATAGTTTGATTTTCTAATAGTTAAATGACAATTTCCATTCACTAGATATCCAACGGTGAAAAGTTGGAAATCAAAAATATGAATGAAAGATTGAAGACCTAAATATTATTTTATTTTGTAAAGATTGAAACCCGATGTAATTGCAAATGAATCTATGAGCAATAGAAAAGACAATAAACCTTGTTAAACAGGAGACAAGAAAAATTTATTAAACTAAACAAACATGAATCCAAAATAATATTTTTATTTTCTTCATTTCCCACTTATTGTCAACTTCTGGCTTCTGCCGAGCCGATCTCGTATGTGACAAATATTTAAAAAGATTATTAATTACCGAATATTAATGTGTGAATTGATAGGCCACGTAATCTCTTGTGTTGAAATCACACACAACAAGACTATTTTGACTCCCTCGGAACCAAATGTCAAGCTTCCTCCTATGGATGGTTCTCCTCTCGATGATTGTACTATCTATCGCTAGCCTGATCTATTTTACTGTGACATGGCCTGATATTGACTATGTAGTTCACTTGGTTAATCAATTTATGGCCGCTCCTCGCACTTCTCACTTCTCTATTGTTATTCAAATACTTTGCTATGCGAAGGGTACTCTCTTTCACGGACTTCATTTTTCAGCTCACTCATCTCTAGTACTATTTAGGTATTTTGATGCAGATTGGGCTGGTGATCCTATAGATTGTCGTTCCACCACTGGTTACTGTTTCTTTTTGAGTGACTGTCTTATTTCTTAACATAGCAAAATGCAGATTGTCTCGGCTCGTTCTAGCACAGAGTCGAAATATTGAGCACTTGCAGACGTTACTATAGAGTTACTTTGGTTTCGTCGTTTATTAGAAGATATGGGTCTTCCCCACTCATCTTCTATTGTTGTGCATTGTGACAATTAAAGTGCTAATTAGATTGCTTGTAATAATGTGTTTCATGAGCGTACTAAACACGTTGAGATTGATTATCATTTTATTCACCATCATGTTACTCTTGCTACTCTCCATTTAGTTTTGTATCTTCCTCTTATCAGACTGCTGATATCTTTATTAAGGCGTACCTGCTTGGATATTTTCACGACTTAGTATGCGAACTCAAGATGACATCTACAATACCATCTTGAGTTCAAGGAGAGGTGTTATGTAACAACCCAAAATCTAATTTTTAAATTGCTACCAAAATTATTAACTTTAAAATGTAAATATATGAAATTAACGGGCACAATTAAATTGATAAAACTCATAACCAAATAAATATTTTTAAAAAAACATGCATATCTGTTTTACTAGATAAATAATAAAATGTTAATTTCACTAATAAAGCATAATACAGTTTTAAATTTATAATCCAATAAAACATGTCTTAGATTTTTAAATAAACTAAGAAATATTGTTGAAATAAAAAAAATGCTTTGTTACACCGGATTATTTTTTACTGACTTCCATAAATCTTGGCACGATGATTGCATCTCATTGCCCCCCAACCAAGTACCCGTTCTAGCCTGTGAAGTTGGGGGAAATGGGTGAGTATATGAAAATGCTCTATAGGACACGAATTAAGGCTGCAATTCAGAATAAAATATTTAAATCATGCGTCAAAAATATCATACAGTCATATCATAAAAATCGGTAAGAGCTCATAACATATCATATCTTTGGTATCTGATGACAATTTCATATCATATCATATCATAACTTTCATTAGTATAATATTTGTCAACATGAAAATAAATAATTTAAACGGAATAACATCATTTGCACCTCATAATCCTACCTTGTTAGATTGAATACGTTCTTGAAAGATGAAAAGTCCCAAAATCACGTTCCAAATTATTTTCGTGTCTCTACTTGTGTGCTGTGTATAAATGTAAATTTTGTTTGTGTACCAACCATCAGGTTATATGTACTTAGGCAATACTAACCTAGACCCTAAAGAGTTGGTGCATAGTGGGAAAACGTGTGGGAGGTGGATAGAGTAATTGGATAAAAGTATTTGAAACAAAAGTTTGACTAAGTCTTATCAATTTAAGATTCCCACATGTGTCAAACTTGCCACAATTAAAAAAAAAACACATGATATCATACACGTGGCTTCCCATTAAAGTTCACAATTCATTAAATAATTTAACTAACTTACAATTTAAGGAAATATCTCTCGACTTCGATAACTTGGGCCTCACACACACACACACACACACATCACTTTAGTCCATAACTTTCCAATATATTAAAATATAGTATATAAAATAAATAATTCTATTTTATGAAAATTTTCGGGATTTTACAATCCCCTCTCCTTAAAATATTTTTGTCTTTGAAAATTATCTTGGCTAATTGAAAAGTTTTAGATACTTGATTTTAAGTTCATCTTCCTTCTCCTAAGTTGACTCGTCAAGTCCATGATTTCGCAATTGAACCTTGAACAAGGGAACTTCTTTACTTCTGAGTTGATGCACTTTTCTATCTACAATCATCATCGAAATTTCTTCACATGATAAGTCTTTTTGTACCCCCAGTGTCTAATAACCCACCACATGATTGGGATCATGAACATATTTTCTGAGCATCAAAACATGGAACACATTATGCACTGCTGCAAGTTCGATGGTAAGGCAAGTCGATAAACCACAATACCAATCCTTTCAAGGATTTCGAAAGGCCCAATAAATCATGGCCTCAATTTTCTAATCTTACCAAATCTCAATACACTCTTCATTGGTGCTACTTTCTGAAAAACTTTGTCCCTAACTTGAAATTTCAAATCCTTTCTTTTACCATCAGCATAACTTTTTCTATCGGTCTTGACCTATTTTTATTCTTACTCTAATCTTATCAACCACCCTAACTGTTCGTTCAATCGTTTCAGGACCCAAAATTCTATTCTCTCTGACCTCATCCCAAGGGATAGGGGATATGCTTTTCCTACCATAAATAGTTTCAAATGGGGCCATGCCTATAGTAGCCTGTAAGCTATTGTTGTAAGCAAACTTCACTAACGACATATATGTTTCCCAGCTATCGCCAAGTTCCAAAACACACACCCTCAACATATCTTCAATAGTTTGAATGGTTCTTTCTGATTGTCCATCCGTTTGTGAATGATAAGTAGTGCTAAATTTCAATTTCGTCCTTTTGGCTCCTTGTAAACTTTTCCAAAATTTCGATGTGAATTACGAGTGTTTATCTGAAACAATGGTGACTGGAACTCCATGTAATTTGACTATTTCTCTAATATATAATTGTGGGAGCTGTTCCATATTAAAATTTACTTTGATTGGCAGAAAATGGGCAGACTTCGTTAAACGATCAACCACTACCCAAATAGCATTGTGACCTCTTGTTGATCTCGAGAAGCCTACACAAAGTCTATCGCTATGTGTTCCCATTTCCATTCTAGAACATCCAATGGTTTCAGCAGTCCTGATGGCCTTTGATGTTCTACCTTGATCTACTGATAGACAATACATTTTTCTACGAACAGACCAATTCATGTCTTCATGTTTTTTCACCAAAATGTATCTCAAAGATCTCGATACATTTTCGTACTGCCAGGATGTGTAACATACGGGGTGGAATGAGCCTATTCCAATATCTCATTTCTTATACTTTCATCTTTGGGTACAAACAACCTTCCTCTAAAAGTCAGTACATTATCTGCAGATACTTCGAACCCTATATGTTTGTTTGAAGCAACATCAACCTTAATTTTCAGTAGGAATGGATCCTTATCATGTGCTTCTTTAATTTGATCTTGAAGCGTAGGTTGAATCATAAATGCTTTTATTATCACTGTGGCTTGAGTGGCGGCTTGATGACTTTTAACCTCAGTTTCTCAAAGTCCTTTACCAAGTGTTCCTGCACCGTGGATAAAACTGCTAATTGCGATCTTGTCTTCCTACTTAAGGCATCTGCGACTACGTCAGCCTTACCCAGATGGTAAAGAATTGTATAGTCATAATCTTTTACTAACTCCAACCATCTTCTCTGTCTCATATTCAGTTTCTTGAAGAAGTACTTGAGGCTTTTGTGGTCTGTATAGATTTCACACATCCCATCATAGAGATAATGATGTATATCTTTAAGGCATGAACTACCGCTGTAAGCTCCAAGTCATGTGTTGGATAGTTCTATTCATATTGCTTCAACTGTCTCGAGGCATAAATAACCACTTTTCTATGCTACATACTTATACAACCTAAACCCTGCTTGGAGGCTTCTCTATAAATAAAAAATCCATCAGAGCCTTCAGGTATCGTCAATACAGGAGCCGAAATTTAATCTCTGCTTGAGTTCTTGAAAAAAAATTTCACATTTTTTCGTCCACTGAAACTTCGCACCCTTTCTAGTCAATTGAGTCATCGGCCCGACTATTTTTGAGAAACCTTCAATAAAGCTCATGTAGTAACCCGCCAATCCCAAGAAACTGTGACCTTCTCCCACAGGGTTGGTCTAGACCAATTTGTCACTGCTTCCCCTTTAACAAGGATTACCTTAATACCTTGAGCGGTAACCACATGACCAAGACAACCCACTCGATTGAGCTAAAATTCACACTTCTTGAATTTTGCATACAATTTCTCATTCCTCAAAGTTTCGAGTACTACTCGTAGTTATTCTTCATGCTACTTCTTATCTTTGGAGTATACTAGTATGTCATCAATAAACACTATGTCAAACTAGTCTAAGTACTAATGGAATACTGGGTTCATTAGATCCATAAATACAGCTGGAGCATTGGTCAAACTAAAAGGCATGACAATGAATTCATAATGTCCATAACGAGTCTTGAAAACAATTTTCGGTATATCGCTTGCCTTAACCTTCAACTGATGAAGCCCCGACCTCAAGTCATTATTCGAAAACATCGTTGCACCCCTTAATTGGTCTAATAAATCTTCTATTCTGGCAGTGGGTATCTATTTTTGATAGTTAGATGGTTCAACTCTCGATAGTCAATGAATATCCTTATACTTTCATATTTCTTCTTCACAAAAAGTATTGGAGTGCCCCAAGGAGATACACTCGGTCGAATGAAACCTTTTTCCAGTAACTCCTCCAACTGTAACTTCAATTCTTGAAGTTTTTTTGATGCCATTATGTACGGGGCCTTAGAAACTGGTGTCACCCTGGGAACCAAGTCAATTGTAAATTTTACTTGTCTATCTTGTAGAATGCCTGTCAAATCTTTCGGGAATACGTCTGCTAAGTCTCGTACAACATTGATATCATTAATGGTTGCTTCTATATGTGTGGAACCAATGATATTAACTAAGAATCCCTGGCATGATTCCTTTCTTAGCATATTCTCCGCTTGTAAAGTCGATACAATGCGAGGTAGAGACTTGAACCTTGCTCTAAAGAAACGGAACTCTTCCTCTCTTGGATTGTGAAAAAAACACTTCTTTCTCGTGACATCAAATGGTCGCATGATTGAGTCCCAACCAGTCCATGCCTAGAATAACATTGAAATCTTTCATCTATAAAAGGTATAAGTCCGCCAGTAGCAAATTTCCGTCAATCTCTAATTTTATCGCCTTAGTCATCTGATTTGTGCAAAGAATTCTTCCTGAAGGGATGCTAACATCTAATTCATTATCCGTTTTCACACATGTAAAGTTAGACCTAATGACGAACGATGCAGAGATAAAATAATTTGTAGCCCCCGAATCAAAAAGTACGTAAGCAGGTACATCAGATAATAATAGAATACATATTTTCGTAACTATATTGTTAGACTTAGCGACGGAGAATGCAAAATTGAAAAACATAAATAGGTATTTCAACTAAAATACCTGCAATCACATTCGAATTCTGCTCCGCCTCATGCTGATTCAGTGAAAAAACTCGGGCCTTCCCTTTTTTGTTCTTGTCCTCATCATCATCCTTCTTCTTTGAAGGCTCAGTACATTTTAAAGTAATGTATCCCGACTTACCACACCGAAAACACATGTTCTTCCCAAGTGAGCGTTCACCCATATGGAGTTTATTACACTTAGGACAAGGTGTAATGCTCCCACTCGTCCCACCGATACGAACTCATGTGCTTGATCTTTTATTTTACCAGTTACGTCTGTCCTTGCTCTGATCATTCTGATTTCTTTTTCTTAATGACTCCTTGCCATGTTGGGTATATTGCTCAAATGATGTCCTCTGATATGAAATAGCATGATCCCTCTCCAACATTTCACGATATGAAGTGAAACGATGAGACATAATGATCATGCAGATCTCCGGGCGTAGTCTATTTTCGAACCTCCTGATCTTCTTAACTTCTATATCTACCAAGTGCGGGGCATATCTCAAGAGTTGCTCAAACTGCCTCTCGTAATCAGTAACCGACATATCTCCTTATTTAAGTTACAAAAAATCCGATTCTTTGAAATCTCCCAAAGCCTGTAGGAAATACTTTGGCATCACTTCGTCCTTAAACTGCTCCCAAGTCAGGTCGTGTTGCTGTTCTTCAGTCCTAGTGCGTGAGACACTCCCACCAGTGACTGGCTGCTCCAATAAACATAAATTTCGAGCATAGTACTTTTTGTGCATTTGTACAAGCAATGTGTCGAAAGATGCGTTCCCGACTTCTAATCCATTCCTCAACAACCATTGAGTCAGAACCACAGTCAAAAGTAGGAGGTTTGTACCTACGAAACTGTTTAACCACTGAGACAGTTCCAGGGACAAATGGAGGTGCATTTTGCTGTGGAGGTGCTCGATTCTGCCCGCTCAACTCTAGTACTACTCGCAATAAGTTTCGCATCAAATTCGTGTGGGTAGGTAGTGTCATTTCCTAAGAAATATCTAATATAAATTCACTCGTCACAATACCCATCCCAGTTTAACATGTTATACACATATTCTCATAATATATTATAAATTTAGCGAGGAAAAACATGCATGTCTTAAAATTTATAAGTAGACAATTTAAAAGTTGGAAATTATACAAAATGTTTGAATAAATCCCTCTTCTTACACCTTTACATACTTTAGAGTCGTTGGAGGGTGGCCGATTAGTGGTCTTGAGTGCCAAAGATTTTTCATATATTTAAGACTTTAAATTTACTTCATCTTTAAATTCATATATCTTAAGAAAAATATTAATTTTTTTTAACAAACGTTACGCAAGGAAACGACTAACAAATAATCAATTATTAATGTATCATTTAAAACATGAAAGCTCAACATTAATATAACATAGTCACATTTTTTTATTTATTTTTTATTTGAAAAATAAAATACCAATTACTAAAAAAAATACACACATGACTAATTTATGTTTTAAATAAATATAACAATTGTATTAATCATTAAAAATACACATACAAACCTTTTTCTTTTTGTTTTTATATATTTTTTTATGTTTCCACAGTTCTTTTTTTTTTAACTCGTTATGAAAATACATACATGTCTACAGAAAATCAAACCTAAAGCTCTGATGTCAAATTGTAACGACCCAAAATCTAATTTTTAAATCGCTACCAAAACTATTAACTTTAACAATGTAAATATATGAAATTAACGGGTACAATTAAATTGATAAAACTCATAACCAAATAAATATTAAAAAAAAAAACACGCATATCTATTTTATTAGATAAATAATAAAATGTTAATTTCACTAATAAAACATAACACAGTTTTAAATTTATAATCCAATAAAACATGTCTTAGATTTCTAAATAAACTAAGAAATGTTGCAGAAATTAAAAAAAAAAAAAGTTTGACTAACCTAACCCCTAAAGAGTTGGTGCATAGTGGGAAAACGTGTGAGAGTGAGATAGAGTAATTGGATAAAAGTATTTGAAACAAAAGTTTGACTATGTCTTATCAATTTAAAATTCCCACACATGTCAAACTGGCCACAATTAAAAAAAAAAAAAAAATACACATGATATCGTACCCGTGGCTTCCCAGGAAAGTTCACAATTCATTAAATAATTTAACTAAATTACAATTTAAGGAAATATCTTTCGACCTCGATAACTTGAGCCTCGCTTATCCGAATTAACTTTTTCTCTAGTCTAGTATTCATAATTAATTACGATATATCCAACTAGCCCAATATCATGTTGGGGATTGAACCAATATATCAAATAAGCAGCGGAAACAATTAATCCAACCCCTCAATGCACAAGAATTAAAATGACAACTATAATATGCAAATCCAACAAACTTACACGCACTAGCAGGAATGTAAATTGAACACCGAAATTTGTTAACGAGGAAAACTCAGTGAATGGAAAAATCCGGGACCTAGTCCAGTAAAAGAGCCATCTACTATAAAATAATGGAATACACAGTTTCTTCTCTAGAGCCAACTCCAAAGGCTACCAATACTTCAAGAACACATCTAATCCTTGGATATCAATAATAACAACATATTAAATAGATACACACAAACACTAAGGAGAAAAATCTCACTAAACAAGTGTGCAAATCCCTGAGGAATAGAGTAGAATCTAGATGATCAGCTCCGATCAAAACGTAGCCCTCTCCGCCAGGAACAACATACTAAAATATGGCTTTAATCAGGGGGCTGAAATCGGTCTCTCTCTCTCTCTCTCTCTCTCTCACGTTCTCTCTGTCTCGTGTTTTGTGTGTATGTTATGTTCAAAATGATTTCCCTCTCTTACTAAATTAAGTTATATTGGTCTTGGGCCTATGGAAGAAAAGGCCCATTAACCAATCAAATGGGTTCGCTCATGTGGAGGGAAGACCCAACATATCCGTATACTTGTCATAGCTTCATCAATATCCAAATATTTGACTCTTATAAAAATGAAATTTAATAGATATATACATATATCACTGTAGTCCCAAACTTTACAAGATATTAAAATATAGTATATAAAATAAATAATTATATTTTATGAAAATTTTTGAGATTTTACATGTTAGCTTAATTTGTGTGATTGTAACATATTTAAATAATTAATGGGGTTGCTTAATTATGGGGATTACAGATTGCTTAACATAGGGATTATTTGACTCTCAAACTACGTACATTTTTTTATTGTATCTTTCCCTTTTATAGCATGAGTAACGTTATTCATCTCCTGTGGGGATGAAAACAACTCTATGTGGCATTAAATGATATGTTAAATAAAATGTAAAATTAAATGACTTATTTAATTTCACCTATTATTTAATGTCAAATTAACGTCTCCAAGTATTTTCATCCCCCATTGGAGATGAATATCATTACTCTTATAGCCCAGTTCGGGATTACACTTGTATTATAAATACAACTCAGAAATATAATTCTCCAAGTTTTCATGCAACTTCTCTACTTTCTGGCATGGGAATTGCCTCTTGCAGATGAAAAGAGAAAAGACCCTTCTGAATCTAACATTTAAGGCTGAAGTAGCTTTTCACAGATTCAGGCGAGCTATCCATTTCATACTATTTTCTGCGTTGTATTTAACAAAAAACTGAATTTCTGGTTGCAATTTTTGAATTTTGTCGCTTTTATATTAATATATGCAGTTCGTATTTTTAAGGTTATCCTTTTCCATTATAAGATATTTCGGACTGAAATTTCTGCAGATGTGATAGTTTGTACTTTTATTGAGGTCTGGAAATGAATTGCGTGTGGGTCTTGAATGTTAGTTTGATTATTGTTATTTAAAAGTAGTTTAAGTATCCATAAAACAGCGCAAAAAACACTACAAGAATCTGCCAAATGCAGCCTTTGGAATAGCTATTTGATTTTGCAAGTTTGTTATTACAGGTAGTTTCCACAATGGATCTGACTAATGATGTACATAATACTTGAATTTTTGACTAGAAATTGAACTAAAACAGATCAGATTTTTCTGGGATGTTGATGTTCGAAGTCCTTGAAGGAAAAAATTCATTCTCTTAATAAAAATAGGAGGTAGAACCACTAAAGATTTTTTTTTTCTGTTATGTTGGCTCATTCAAGAAAAGCCAAATCCTTATATTACACCATAGTTCCTCAAACTGTGGGTCCTCCCAATATTCCTACTATATAAAAGGATATTAGGGTGCCGGTTTTTGGTACGAGAGAAAATCCTCGTACCTATTTGCTTACACATTTTCTCCATTACTGGGAAAATTTGCAGCATCTGAGAACATAGTATGAATCTGTGTGTTTGCTTTTGCGAGAAGGGATTGTAGCTTAGTCCTTAACAGTGATTGGACATAATTTTGTTGTATGTGCTAAATACTACAACTTTATTTTCACAAGTTCTGCTATATAATAAGTTCCTTATTTCAGAGCATTGCTAGTGGGGTGAGAATCCGCTGTGGAACACATACGTGCCCAGGTTGCTAAGGTTCTAAAATCTTGCAGAAGTAAAAGGTTTGGTATTTCATTTAGTTGCGTAAACATGGCTATGGCTCCTACTGTAAAAGTGGTTCTTGGCTCAATTGCCTTTGCTATATTCTGGGTTTTGGCAGTTTTCCCGGCTGTCCCATTCATGCCCATTGGGAGGACTGCTGGGTCTCTCTTTGGGGCAATGCTTATGGTCATTTTTCGAGTCATAACACCAGATCAAGCATATGCGGCTATCGACCTTCCAATCCTAGGTCTTCTTTTTGGGACAATGGTAGTCAGTGTCTATCTTGAAAGAGCTGATATGTTTGTGTACTTGGGTAAATTGCTCACCTGGAAAAGCAAGGGAGCAAAGGACTTGCTTTGTCGAATCTGCTTGATTTCTGCCATTTCCAGTGCCTTTTTCACCAATGACACTTCTTGTGTTGTTTTGACTGAATTTGTGCTCAAAATTGCTCGGCAGCAGAATCTCCCTCCTCACCCATTCCTATTAGCCCTTGCCTCGAGTGCAAATATCGGGTCATCGGCAACCCCTATTGGCAATCCTCAAAACTTAGTTATAGCTGTTCAGAGTAAGATTTCTTTTGGGAATTTTTTATTTGGTGTTTTCCGGGCAATGCTAGTAGGAGTTTTTGTCAATGCTTTGATCCTGCTCTGTATGTATTGGAAGTTGTTATCTGTTCATAAGGATGAAGAAGATGCAACTATGGAAGTGGTTGCTGAAGAAGACGTAACCTCACATCGTTTTTCTCCAGCAAAATTGTCTCACCACACATCTTCAAATTCTCAAGAATGGAATTCCGGACTGGAATCTATAAATATTTACAGCTCTTCTAATCCCAATGGTTCTACAAATCATAATGAGACTATTAGAAACCGAGGGACTTTGATTGAGAGTGATAATATTCATCTCTCTCCTAATGTAGATAGTTATACGAATCATGTTGAGACACTTGGGAATGGTGGCAGTCCAACTGAAGGTGAAATCCGTAATGTCCTGTGTTTGCAATCTGAATCCGTTAGGCATTCAAATCCTTCGAAAGAAATTGCAAATGATGGATTTATGTCTTCAAAATCTATTCCATCTTTGGACGGTAGTGAACACGGAAACTCTGCATCACTGAAAAAATGGAAAAGAATTTTGTGGAAGACGTGTGTTTACCTTGTTACCATAGGAATGCTAGTTTCTTTGCTGGTCGGTCTAAATATGTCCTGGACTGTAATCACAGCTGCACTTGCCATAGTTGTTCTTGATTTTAAAGATGCCGAACCGTGTTTAGAAAAGGTGACACCGATTTAATAATTTCTCTTGTTAAATTTGATAAGATAGTACTGAACAATACTTAAAAAAAGAAGAAGACAATAATGCCTATTATAAAAATAAAAATTGTCCAGTACAATCTTAATACTTCATGCCAATCATGCATTGGCAGTATATTAATGAGATTAGGCATCTTATTCGGAAAAGGTTATTGATGCTATTTTATTTTCTAAATCAGGTATCCTATTCGCTCTTGATATTCTTTTGCGGAATGTTTATTACAGTCGATGGCTTCAACAGAACTGGAATTCCGAGCACTGTGTGGGATTTCATGGAGCCTTATGCAAAGATAGATCATATTGGGGGAATGGTAGTTTTAGCTGCTGTCATAATCGTGCTCTCAAATTTGGCGTCAAATGTACCTACAGGTATGTCGAATGTACCAGACTTTGAATGTCAGATAATAATTTGTCGTCACTTGAACGAATAGGGAGAAGAAAAGGATACATCTGATTGAATTATATGTCAAAGACTCAAATTTGAAAATCTTCCAGGATAGATTACATGTTTGGATGAATGACCAAGCGTGTTGCTAAGTGGGAAAATATGTTATCCCGTTGCTACTCGGGTAAATTAACATAACAAAATTTAGTATTTGGAAGCCATATTAAAGGCTTCCTTTCCCCAATTTTAATGATGGCACAGCCTCCCCTAGGATTACAAACTAAGGTGGGCAATGCCATTCTATTTTCACTACCAAATGAAGGAGCATGATAACCTCTTTGTAATAAAGGAATTCATTAACCCCTTCCATCGGCCAAGAACAATTGATTGGATTGGACATACGTCACAAAGAAGAAAACAGAAAAGATTAACCCTTCAAAGCATACGGCTATCTCCCAACCTCTGCTCCCTATGGCGTACATGAAGAAGTGAGTCCATAAGGAATTTATAGTTAGTTGCCCAAGGGAATCCAAATTGGAAGTTAATCACGTACTGCTCCTATTGAATTTGTTGCATATCACACAAGCCACCATTAAAATATCGGCATTCATTTCTTCAATCTTAATAAAATATGATGTTAGGAAACTTGCAGAAGCATTGTATGTACCCTGTATATAGTGGTGTTTAAGTGAGGCCAGGCTTTGCTTTGTTGCCAGCAGGTCCCTACAGGTCAAATAAATAGATAAGTTTAAGCCCCCGTTTGACACCCATTTTTTATTTCATTCTCATTCTCATTTTTCTACACTACTCATTTCTAAGTGCACATTCTCCAAATAAAATAATATTACACATAAACTCAAAAATTCTTCTTATTTTTTAACCACACATTCTTTACATCAATCACTATTCAAAAACTCATTCTTCAAAAGAATGGGTGCCAAACACCCACTAAAACAATCAAAAGGCCCATAGGGTTTGCCAATCTTGGCCAGGCCCGCTGGGATGGCAGATATGGCCACGGAGAAATGTAGTGGTCTGTGCTTCTAACTGGCCCCCTGGGCCTCTACACCCTGGTTGTGCCTAATTGAAAGTAGTGTAATCAAGTGAATATAACCGTGAGTTTCTTTCACTGTCAGTTCTGTTGCTTGGAGCACGAGTGGCAGCTTCCGCAGCAGCAATATCTCCTGCTAGTGAGAAGAAAGCATGGCTCATCTTAGCTTGGGTGAGCACGGTTGCAGGGAATCTCTCTCTCTTGGGATCAGCTGCCAACTTAATAGTGTGTGAACAGGCTCGTCGGGCTCACTATGGCTACAATTTATCATTCTGGAGTCACCTCAAATTTGGAGTTCCCTCCACTATTATTGTAACAGCTATTGGTTTGACTTTGATAAGAGGATGACCCCCTGTGTTCAATCTGAGGTTCTCTCCTGTAAATTAGATTATGCTGATGCGAGATTCTGATGAGCAAGAATAATGTAGGTTTTGTGCAAATGTAGTACTTCTCTTGTGTATGTTCAATACATGGTACTAGATGGGATTACGATTGTTTCAGTGTAGATTACAATTCGACAACGAGTTTGAGTTGGTGATTGGAAAAGTTTACGAGGATAACTGTTCCATTTGGGCACGGACGGAATTGGTTTCAAGTGGAACTAGTTGGCTCTTTATCTACCGTGGTAATCAAATCTGACCAGGATCAACTGGTATTAAGAGAAACTTAATGGACCAAACTTGAATTCCATGGCTATAGGATTCACTACGCGAAGATGAATCAATGCTATAGACATGGATTTGAATTGTAGTGTACATTGCATATACATGTTTTATATTTCTTTAAATACATGCATCTAACTATAACATAAAAAATAAAATTAGTTCTATGTATCATACTGTAAAATTAGAGCACACAAGCAAAATTCCAAAAATAAGTTCCAGAATTTCAGATGAAGTACATGATCATCGTCCCATAGCATAACTTCGGCGAGAAAGAAAGCTCAAATTTAAGTGTTTTTTTCCTTGGGGGTGTGGGGTGTGCATCATTAAAGCACAAAATTTCCCAATCGAACAATGAACAACATTCACCTGATTAAACCTTAAACTAGATAAAGCAGGGAAAATTTGAATTAATACAGCGAAAATAAGTTGAATATCAAGTTCCCTTCCTCCCATTGCATGTTTGATGAGTAGATTAGATAACACTGGATGGTGTTCATTATACTCTTCATTATGATCTAATACTGAATATGAAACATGCATTTACAGTCTTCCATTTTGGACTGAAAGCTGGTCAGTAGCTAATTTTTCATTTTCAGTGTCCTGCCCTCACCATTTTCGCATGCATTTTGTCGTATGCTCCACCTGCAAATATAGTTTCATGATATGATTCCGACGGGATAGCAACTTTCGTAAAGAAAATTTTCGCAATCAAAAACAAAATCAAGAAATGCAGCCTAATGAAGTTTCAGGGGAAGGAGAGCAGTGATGTATATATTTTGCTGCATTGCAGCATTGTCTCTCGAAAACAAATAAAGCCGTAACACAAGGCCTTAAAGTCGTGTGCATATTTATTAGCAACAATATAATGAACAAGAATTTGACGACATCTTTTTTTTATCCAATACTATCCAGTTCTGTTTTGTACTCCACGTTAAACATACAGTACTGGCTAGATCGTTAAGGATTAAGAACAACCTCCTTGTTCCGGTTAATTTTGTAAAGAACTAACAAAGTCCCTACAATAGTAAAATTATAAGCATATGGAAATTAAAATAATTCGACTTTGAGCAAGTCAAAATTCAAAATTAGCAGTGTTGCCTTTGAGAGGGGACTTGTGCCATTGTGCGAGCTCCCTTAGAATATAATGATACCACAGTTTACGTAAAACGGGGTCTTGTTTGGGTACATTAATTTTTGAATTCGAATGCTCCCTACAGGTTTATTTGAATCAAATTGCTCATATGAGTTAACGAAATTTTTCAGTGATAAAATATTAGAAGGAGTTTCGATTTCTCATGCTCATCTTTCGTACCACGAGTTGCAACCTTTCAACTCAAAATGCAACAAACACTTATATTTTATTTTTGAGGGATTACGAACTTATTTTTCCATCGTGTCTGAGTTTGAATAAAATCTGGAACCTGGAGTTGGATTCCCTCAAATGTCCACCAGCAGCCTACTAGAAATTCTTTCGGTATTTTCCCCTTTTCTCCATATTATCATGCAATCATGCTACATGTATATCATATTTTACATTGTGCCACATGGAAAAACACCATTGGACTGATTAAAATAAAAAACAGTTTCCCCGACCACAATTTTTAAAAAACAAATGCAATGTCAAAATCAATGTAAAGAAATGAATGTACATTTACCATGAATAGAAAACTTCCTCTTCCCTTCTTACAATCGGGGCCCACGTCCTATTATGTGCTATCAAGAAAGTGGGTCGGGCCATGTTTGATTGGAAAGCCAAGTGGAATATCAAATATCAATCAAATCTTAGAAAACCTTAGAATATTCTCACGAAGTCAAGATTCGCCCGCAAGCCGGATTTGACTGCCCTCGGTTCGTAGGACTGGAACTGTTATTTTTGCTTCCATTTAGTATTATAATTAATGGACTGCTATGTAAAATCAATCAATTATTAGAGGATTGGTGCACAGTTAGGCTACCATCGTTTTACAATGTGCCGTTGCAATCAATACAGCTTCATCAATCTGTCATTTTCGATAAAATGGTTACGTTTTGTGTTGATCTCCTTTCTACAACTTCAGAGAAGTTAATACAAATAAAAGTTATTTTTAAAATTTTTTTTTGTCAAATATAATTTTGAAGTTACTTTTTGAGACTGGGAATCATTTAAAGAAACAACTTTTAGACTCAGTCAAAGACCTATTAGCACAAAACGTCTCTACACTTGGTCTTTAATATGCAAAGCTACTTCGCGTTTCAATTTTTTGCATTTTCACCCATATTTCTAGTTTCATTGTTGAAACGTAATTTTCATCAACTTTTATTCAAATTTTCAATTAAAAATTATAAAATGATAAATATACCATCTTATTTAAATAAAAGAGAGAAAGAGAGAGAGAGAGAGAGAGAGAGAGAGAGAGAGAGAGAGAGAGAGAGAGAACTAAGAGGGTGTTTGGCACCCATTATTTTTTTTAAAGATCTTTTTCTTAATTATAACCACACATTTTCCAAATAAAATAATATTACAGACAAATTTAAAACTTTTTACTACTTTTCAACCACATATTCTTCTATCAATCACTATTCGAAAATTTATAAATTTCAAAAAATGGGCGTCAAACACATGTTAAAGAACAAATTGCAATCATACTCCTTTCTTTTTTTCTTTTTTTCCAAAAAAGTACAAATAAATTAAATTAAGAAATAAGAAAGAAAAGAAAAATCATTTCTTCTTTCCTTCACTCCCACCCCCATCCCAACCAAGAATTGACAAGAGTACTTCTCGATCCTTAAATTCCATAAATTTTATAGGGTAATTTTCTAGTTGTGAAAAAGTTTGTTTTAAAGGGATATGGAGAATGGTGCTAATGGTGGTTGATCCAATTGCAAGCACGACGGAGGTGGCGATCCAGTGGTTGAAAGAAATTTGCAGCCTTCTTTTTCTTCCATTTCCACCAAATCCTTCAATTTCCTATAAATCGGCTCTTGTTTTTCTTCGATGATTTGTTCTTTTTACTCTTTTGATACTCGATTAGATATGTATTTTAAAAAAGATGTTTCTTGTTATTGGTGTTTGAGTGCGATGACTGGTCATCTAGAAAGATGCAAGTGAACAGATGACAACAATTGAGGTTCTCAAAAGAAGTGGTGCCCCATCACAAGTACCGTGAGCGCCATCTGTAGAAAGGCATCACCGTTAAGGAAAGCTTGTGGAATCAAGAACAACGCCACTGGCAACAAGAAAAATAAAAACGCTCTTTTGTTTAATCCTAAAATCGTTCTAAGTATTTTTGCATCATCTAGTAAGAAATATGAGAAATTGTTTTTAGTATTTCTACATCCTCTAGCATTTCACAATCTATTTTCTGGTTTCGTTTCATGGTGAGGGTGAGGCTGGGGGTGGGAGAGGGAGAAGATTTTTCTTTTCTTTCTTGATTTTTTAATTTAATTTATTTGAGATTTATTTTTTACTTGTTTTTTAAAAAAATGGGAGTATGATTACAATTTGTTCTTTATTTTTTTCTTTTTCTTTTATTTAAATAGGATAATATATTTGCAATTTTACAATTTTTAATTGAGAAATTAGATAAAAATTGATGAAAATGACGTTTTTCATAATGAAACGTGAAAATATGGGTAAAAATGCAAAAAATTGAAACCTATGGACATTTTACAGACTAAGAGTCAAATGTAGGGACATTTTGTGCTAATAAGCCCTTAGCCAAACTATAACTTTCATAACTGATTTCGAGTTACAGTAAATTAATAGTTAGCCCCTATTTGGGCTTTATTATTATTTTTTAAAAAAACTCATTTTCAACGACACATTATCCGATAAAATAATTTACACGGAAATTCAATTTTTTTTTTGTTTGATAACACGTTTTTCAAAAGATCACTATTATAAAATACATTTTCTCCCAAAAATATAATCAACGAGGGCTTAATATCGAATGTTATGTCATGTTCAGTAGGCAGGAGTTGATTTAGAGCATGGCTGGCCTGAGCTGTAGGCCAAAAAAATATTTTATGTAGATGTTTTTTTTTTCTTTAACATTCATAATTTTTTTTAGTCCAGCTGTGACTCTGCTCTGTCAGGATAGGATAATACCAATTAACAATAAGGGAAAAAAGAAGTTAAAAACTACCTAATAAACGAGATTAATTGCTGAAAAAATAGAATGAAAACATAACCCTTATCAATTTTGAATTTTAAACCCTGAATTATATGCATTAGACTTTCCAGCTCATGCATTAAGGACTCAGTCAGCAATAAGATGAGTGTTTTTGGAGTCCAATAATTGAAATCGGCTATTTCATTTTTGGCCTTACATTATTTTGTGGTGTAAATAATCCTGATCTATATGTACACATACTTTATTTAATGCAAAAAGTCAAAAACTTTTAAGCAATATTTGGCTTATTCTTAATCATATTATCATCATTCACCGTCAGTCAATTTTGACAAATATAAAATATAAAGAACAAGAATACGACGAAAAGGAAAATCCATGCCACCATCACCACCACTACTCCCACACAAATCCCAACCTCAACAATAATCCTTGGCTCTTTGTGTGCTTGCGTGTACAACTCTCTAGGGCCTGTTTGTTTCGGATTAAAATCAGATTTTAATCTAAGTCAAAGTCAAAAAATCAATATTAACCACATCTTTCATGGGTCTCATAACTTTTCAACCACACATTTAAAAAACTTCTGTCACAATCTACTAAAAATCTAATTTTAATTCCTACCAAACACCCACTTAGTATGTGCATGTGTGCTAGTAGCTCTTCGTTACACGATATATATAAAGAACTCGAAAGATTAACTTTATCTATCCAATCTTGTAGAGATGCAATCAACATAACTGGAAGGTCTATTGACAAATCACTAAAGCACTGTGGGCTTGATGGGTAAGGCTAGCGGTAGTAGAATGTGGACAAGTATTTACATGTATACACATGAGAAGAGAGATGAAGAGTGTGAGTTATGGACACGATTACGATTACGATTACGATTACGATTACGAGGGTTAGTGGCTGGCTGTGAACAAACTTGAGGATTTTCTTTCTTTCTTTTTTTTTTTTTTTGTTTTTCCTTTTCATTCTCTTATTTCTTTTGTGCTTTATTTTTTTTAAATTTAAAATAAGGCTATAGTTTGATTTTCTAATGGTTAAATGACAATTTCCATTAGCTAGATATCCATATACTGCAACGGTGAAAAGTTGGAGATCAAAAATATGAATGAAAGATTGAAGAACTAAATATTATTTTATTTTGTAAAGACCGAGACCCGATGTAATTGCAAATGAATCTATGAGCAATAGACGACAATAAACCTTGTTAAACATAAGACAAGAAAATACTATTAAACTAAACAAACATGAATCCAAAATAATATTTATTTACAGTGCTATTCAGATTCCATAAAATAATGTGTTTCATGAGCATATTAAACACATTGAGATTGATTGTTATTTTATTCGCCATCATGTTACTCTTGCTGCTCTCCATTTAGTTTCTGTATCTTCCTTTGATCGGAGTGTTGATATCTTTACTAAGACGCACCTGCTTGGATATTTTCACGACTTACTATGCAAACTCAAGATGACATGTATAATACCATCTTGAGTTCGAGGGGAGCTGTTAGCATAATTTGTGTGATTGTAACATAATTAATTGGATTGCTTAATTATGGGGATTACAGATTGCTTAACAATAGAGATTATAATTGACTCTCAAATAACTAACATATATTTATTGTATCTTTCCCTTTTATAGCATAGGCTCGGGTTTACCACTTGTATTATAAATACAACTCAGAAATATAAGTCTCCAATTTTTCATGCAACTTCTCTCTACTTTCTGGCAAGGGAATTGACTCTTGCAGATAAAAAGAGAAAAGACCCTTCTGAATCTAACATTTAAGGCTGAAATAGCTTTTCACAGATTCAGGCGAGTTATCCATTTCATGCTATTTTCTGCGTTGTATTTAACAAAAAACTGAATTTCTGGTTGCAATTCTTGAATTTTGTCGCTTTTATATTAATATATGCAGTTCGTATTTTTAAGGTTATCCTTTTCCATTATAAGATATTTCTGACTGAAATTTCTGCAGATGTGATAGTTTGTGCTTTTATTGAGGTCTGGAAATGAATTGCGCATGGTTCTTGAATGTTAGTTTGACTATTGTTTTTTAAAAGTAGTTTGAGTATCCATAAAACAGCGCAGTTGCTAATTGATTTTGCAAGTTTGTTATTACAGGTAGTTTCCACAATAGATCTAACTAATTTTGTACAAAATACTGGAATTTTTGACGAGAGAATGAACTAAAACAGATCCCATTTTTCAGGGATGTTGATGTTCGAAATCCTTGAAGGAAAATATTCATTCTCTTCATAAAAATAGGAGGTAGAACCACTAAAGATTTCTTTTTCTGTTATGTCGGCTCATTGAAGAAAGCCAAATCCATATATTACACCATAGTTCCTCAAACTGTGGGTCCTCCCAATATTCCTACTATATAAAAGGATATTAGGGTGCCGGTTTTTGGTACGCGAGAAAATCCACGTACCTATTTGCGTACTCATTTTCTCCATTACTGGGAAAATTTGCAGCATCTGAGAACATAGTATGAATCTGTGTGTTTGCTTGTTTTCGATTTTCTTTCTGTTTATTAACGCTTTTGCGAGAAGGGATTGTAGCTTAGTTCTTAACAGTTGATCGGACATAATTTTGTTGTATGTGCTAAATACTACAACTTAATTTTCACGAGTTCTGCTATATAATAAGTTCTTTATTTCAGAGCATTGCTAATGGGATGAGAATCCACTGTGGAACACATACGACGTGCCCAGGTTGCTAAGGTTCTAAAATCTTGCAGAAGTAAAAGGTTTGGTATTTCATTTAGTTGCGTAAACAAGGGTATGGCTCCTACTGTAAAAGTGGTTCTTGGCTCAATTGCCTTTGCTATATTCTGGGTTTTGGCAGTTTTCCCGGCTGTCCCATTCATGCCTATTGGGAGGACTGCTGGGTCTCTCTTTGGGGCAATACTTATGGTCATTTTTCGAGTCATAACACCAGATCAAGCATATGCGGCTATCGACCTTCCAATCCTAGGTCTTCTTTTTGGGACAATGGTAGTCAGTGTCTATCTTGAAAGAGCTGATATGTTTGTGTACTTGGGTAAATTGCTCTCCTGGAAAAGCAAGGGAGCAAAGGACTTGCTTTGTCGAATCTGCTTGATTTCTGCCATTTCCAGTGCCTTTTTCACTAATGACACTTCTTGTGTTTTTTTGACTGAATTTGTGCTCAAAATTGCTCGGCAGCAGAATCTCCCTCCTCACCCATTCCTATTAGCCCTTGCCTCGAGTGCAAATATCGGGTCATCGGCAACCCCTATTGGCAATCCTCAAAACTTAGTTATAGCTGTTCAGAGTAAGATTTCTTTTGGGAATTTTTTATTTGGTATTTTCCGGGCAATGCTTGTAGGAGTTTTAGTCAATGCTTTGATCCTGCTCTATATGTATTGGAATTTGTTATCTGTTCATAAGGATGAAGAAGATGCCACTATGGAAGTGGTTGCTGAAGAAGACGTAACCTCATATCGTTTTTCTCCAGCAAAGTTGTCTCATCACACACCTTCAAATTCTCAAGAATTCCATTCCGGACTGGAATCTACAATTATTTGCAGCTCTTCTAATCCCAATGGTTCTACAAATCATAGTGAGACTATTAGAGACCGAGGGACTATGATTGAGAGTGATAATATTCATCTCTCTCCTAATGTAAATACTTGTACGAATCATGTTGAGACACTTGGGAATGGTGGCAGTCCAACTGAAGGTGAAATCCATAATGTCCCGTGTTTGCAATATGAATCCGTTAGGCATTCAAATCCTTCGAAAGAAATTGCAAATGATGGATTTCTGTCCTCAAAATGTATTCCATCTTTGAACGGTAGTGAACACGGAAACTCTGCATCACCGAAAAACTGGAAAAGAATTTTGTGGAAGACGTGTGTTTATCTTGTTACCATAGGAATGCTAGTTTCTTTGCTGGTCGGTCTAAATATGTCCTGGACTGTAATCACAGCTGCACTTGCCATAGTTGTTCTTGATTTTAAAGATGCCGAACCGTGTTTAGAAAAGGTGACACCGATTTAATAATTTCTCTTGTTAAGTTGGATAAGATAGTACTCAACAATACTTAAAAAAAGAAGAAGGCAATGATGTCTATTATAAAAATAAAAATTGTCCAGTACAATCTTAATACTTCATGCCAAAATTGCATTGGCACTATATTAATGAGATTAGGCATCTTATTCGGAAAAGGTTATTGATGCTATTTTATTTTCTAAATCAGGTATCCTATTCGCTCTTGGTATTCTTTTGCGGAATGTTTATTACAGTCGATGGCTTCAATAGTACTGGAATTCCGAGCACTGTGTGGGATTTCATGAAGCCTTATGCAAAGATAGATCATATTGGGGGAATGGTAGTTTTAGCTGCTGTCATAATCGTGCTCTCAAATTTGGCGTCAAATGTACCTACAGGTATGTCGAATGTACCAGACTTTGAATGTTAGATAATAATTTGTCGGCACTAGAACGAATAAGGAGAAGAAAAGGAGACATCGGATTGAATTATATGTCGAACACTCGAAAATCTTCCAGGATAGATTACATGTTTGGATGATTCAAGTGACATTGGACCAAGCGTACTGCTAAGTGGGAAAATATGTTATCCCGTTGCTACTTGGGTAAATTAACATAACAAAATTTAGTATTTGGAAGCCATATTAAAGATTTCCTTTCCCCAATTTTAATGACGGCACAGCCTCCCCTAGGATGGCAAACTGCCATTCCAATTGCACTACCTAATGAAGGAGCATGATAACCTCTTTGTAATAAAGGAATTTATTCACCCCGTCCATCGGCCAAGAACAATTAATTGGATTGGACATGCGTCACAAAGAAGAAAACAGAAAAGATTAACACTTCAAAGCATACAGCTATCTTCCAGCCTCTGCTCCCTATGGTGTAGATGAAGAGGCGAGTCCGTAAGGAATTTATAGTTAGTTGCACAAGGGAATCCAAATTGGAAGTTAATCACATGCTGCTCCTATTGAATTTGTTTGTATATCACACAAGCCACCATTAAAATACTAGAATTTTTCATGTCACGGCATTCATTTCTTCAATCTTAATGTAATATGATATTAGGAAACTTGCAGAAGCAATGTATGTACCCTGTCTATAGTGTTGTTAAAGTGAGGCCAGGCTTTGCGTTGTTGCCAGCAGGTCCCTACAGGTCAAATAGATAGATAAATTTAAAACAATCAAAAGGCCAATAGGGATTGCCAATCTTGGCCCGGCCCGCTGGGATGGCAGATATGGCCACAGAGAAATGTAGTGGTCTGAGCTTGGTCCGTACTTCTAACTGTACCCCTGTGCCTCTCTACCCTGGTTTGGCCTAATTGACACTAGTATAATCTAGTGAATATAACTGTGAGTTTCTTTCACTGTCAGTTCTACTGCTTGGAGCACGAGTGGCAACTTCTGCAGCAGCAATATCTCCTGCTAGTGAGAAGAAAGCATGGCTCATCTTAGCTTGGGTGAGCACGGTTGCGGGGAATCTCTCTCTCTTGGGATCGGCTGCCAACTTAATAGTGTGTGAACGGGCTCTTCGGGCTCACAATGGCTACAATTTATCATTCTGGAGTCACCTCAAATTTGGAGTTCCTTCCACTATTATTGTAACAGCTATTGGTTTGACTTTGATAAGAGGATGACACCCTGTGTTCAATATGAGGTTCTCTCGTGTAAATTAGATTATGCTGATGCGAGATTCTGATGAGCAAGAATAATGTAGGTTTTGTGCAAGTGTAGTACTTCTCTTGTGTATGTTCAATACATGGAACTAGATGGGATTACAATTGTTTTAGTGTAGATTACAATTCGACAACGATTTTGAGCTGGTGATTGGAAAAGGTTACGAGGATAACTGTTCCATTTGGGCATGGACCGAATTGGTTTCAAGTGGAACTAGTTGGTTCTTTATCTACTGTGGGAATCAAATCTGACCATGATCGACTGGTATTAAGAGAAACTTAATGAACCAAAGTTGAATTCCATGGCTATAGGATTCACTACGCGAAGATGAATCAATGCTATCGACATGGATTTGAATTGTAGTGTACATTGCATATACATGTTTTATATTTCTTTAAATACATGCATCTATCTATAACATAAAAAATAAAATTAGTTCTATGTATCTTACTGTAAAATTGGAACACACAAGTAAAATTCCAAAAATAATTTCCAGAATTTCAGATGAAGTACATGATCATCGTCCCATAGCATAACTTCGACGAGAAAGAAAGCTCAAATTTAAGTGTTTTTTTCCTTGGGGTGTGTGGGGTGTGCATTAGTAAAGCACAAAATTTCCCAATCGAACAATGAACAACATTCACCTGATTAAACCTTAAACTAGATAAAGCAGGGAAAATTTGAATTAGTACAGCGAAAATAAGTTGAATATCAAGTTCCCTTCCTCCCATTGCATGTTTGATGAGTAGATTAGATAACACTGGATGGTGTTCATTATACTCTTCATTATGATCTAATACTGAATATCAAACACGCATTTACAGTCTTCCATTTTGGAGTGAAAGCGGGTCAGTAGCTAGTTTTTCAGTTTCAGTGTCCTGCCCTACCCATTTTCGCATGCACTTTGTCGTATGCTCCACCTGCAAATATAGTTTCATGACATGATTCCGACGGGATAGCAACTTTCGTAAAGATAATTTTCGCAATCAAAAACGAAATCAAGAAATGCAGACTAATGAAGTTTCAGGGGAAGGAGAGCAGTGATGTATATATTTTGCTGCATTGCAGCATCGTCTCTCGAAAACAAATAAAGCCGTAACGCAAGTCCTTAAAGTCGTGTGCATATTTATTAGCAACAATATAATGAACAAGATTTTGACGACTTTTTTTTTTCTCCCAATACTATCCAGTTCTGTTTAGTACTCCATGTTAAACATACAGTACTGGCTAGATGGTTAAGGATTAAGAACAACCTCCTTGTTCCAGTTAGTTTTGTGAAGAACTAACAAGAGTAGCAATGTTTGCATAGCTGTTCCGGCTATCATGCCACCCCAAAGTCCCTACAATAGCAAAATTATAAGCATATGAAAATTAAATTAATTCGACTTTGAGAAAGTCAAAATTCAGAATTAGCAGTGTTGCCTTTGATAGGGGACTTGTGCCATTGTGCGAGCTCCCTTAGAATATAATGATACCACAGTTCACGTAAAATGGTGTCTTGTTTGGGTACATTAATTTTTGATTCGAATGCTCGCTACAGGTTTAGTTGAATCAAATTGCTCGTACGAGTTAATGAAATTTTTCAGTGATAAAATAGGAGTTTCGATTTCTCACGCTCATCTTTCATACCACGAGTTGTGACCTTTCAACTCAAAACGCAACAAACACTTATGATTTATTTTCGAGGGATTACGAACTTATTTTTCCATCGTGTTTGGGTTTGAATAAAATCTGGAGCCTGGAGTTGGATTCCCTCAAATGTCCACCAGCAGCCTACTAGAAATTCTTTCGGTATTTCCCCCTTTTTCTCCATAGTACAATGCAATCATGCTACATGTATATCATATTTTACATTGTGCCACATGGAAAAACACTATTGGACTGATTAAAATAAAAAACAGTTTCCCCGACCACAATTTTTAAGAAACAAAGGCAATGTCAAAATCAATGTAAAGAAATGAATGTACATTTACCATGAATAGAAAACTTCCTCTTCCCCTCTTACAATCCGGGCCCACGTCCTATTATGTGCTATCAAGAAAGTGGGTCGGGCCATGTTTGATTGGAAAGACAAGTGGAATATCAAATATCAATCAAATCTTAAAAAACCTTAAGAAGGTTTAAAACCTTAGAATATTCTCACGAAGTCAAGATTCTCCCGCAAGCCAGATTTGACTGCCACCGAGCTAGGACTGGGAACTGTTATTTTTCCTTCCATTTAGTATTATAATTAATGGAGTGCTATGTAAAATCAATCAATTATAAGAGGATTGGTGCACAGATATGCTACCATCGTTTTACAATGTGCCGTTGCAATCAATACAGCTTCATCAATCTGTCATTTTCGGTAAAATGGTTACGTTTTGTGTTGATCTCCTTTCTACAACTTCAGAGAAGTTTAAATACAAATAGAAGTTATTTTTTTTTTTATCAAATATGATTTTGAAGTCACTTTTTCTGACTGTGAATCATTTAAAGAAACAACTTTTAAACTTAGTCAAAGGCCTATTAGCACAAAACGTCCCTACACTTAGTCTTTAATATGCAAAACGTCTTTACGTTTCAAATTTTTGCATTTCACCCCTATTTCGAGTTTCATTGTTGGAACGTCATTTTCATCAACTTTTATCCAATTTCTCAATTAAAAATTATAAAATGACAAATATACCGTCTTATTTAAACAAAAGAGAGAGGGTGGGGGAGAAGGAGAGAGAGAGAGAGAGAGAGAGAGAGAGAGCGAGCGAGCGAGCTAAGAGGGTGTTTGGCACCCATTAATTTTTTTTAATTTTTCTCTTTTTTAAATATAGCACACATTTTCCAAATAAAATAATATTACACCCAAATTTAAAACTTTTTACTACTTTTCAAGCACACATTCTTCCATCAATTACTATTCCCAAATTTATAATTTCCCAAAAATGTGCCTAACACATGCTAAAGAACAAATTGCAATCATACTCCTATTTTTTTTTTTCCCAAAAAATACGAATAAATAAAATTAAGAAATAAGAAAGAAATGAAAAATAATTTCTTCTTTCCTTCACTCCCCCCTCCCATTCCCACCCCCATCCCAACCAAGAACTGAAAATAGTACTTCACAATCCTTATATTCCATAAAATTTTTAGGGTGATTTTCTATTTTTGTGAAAAAGTTTGTCTTGAAGGGATATGGAGAACGGTGCTAATGGTGGTTGATCCAATTGTAAGCACGACAGAGGTGGCGATTCAGTGGTTGAAAGAAATTTGCAGCCTTCTTTTTTTTTCGATTTCCACCAAATCCTTCAATTTCTTGTAAATCGGCTCTTCTTTTTCTTCGATGATTTGTTCTTTTTACACTTTTGATACTCGATTAGATGTGGATTTTAAATATTTGAGTGCGATGACTGGTCATCTAGAAAGATGCAAGCGAACATATGACAACAAATGGAGGTTCTCAAAAGAAGTGGTGCCCCATCACAAGTACCGTGAGCGCCATCTGCAGAACGTCATCACCGTTCAAGAAAGCTTGTGGAAGTCAAGAACAACGCCACTGTCAATAACAAGAATAGAAGCCCTCTTTTGTTTAATCCTAAAATCATTCCAAGTATTTTTGCATCATCTAGTAAGAAATAGGAGAGATTGTTCTTAGTATTTCTACATCCTCTAGCATTTTACAATCTATTTTCTGGTTTCGTGGTGAGGGTGAGGCTGGGGGTGGGAGAGGGAGAAGATTTTTCTTTTCTTTCTTGATTTTTTAATTTAATTTATTTGACATTTATTTTTTTACTTGTTTTTTAAAATAGTAAGAGCGTGATTACAATTTGTTCTTTATTTTTTTTCTTTTTCTTTTATTTAAATAGGAGGATATATTTGTCATTTTACAATTTTTAATTGAGAAATTAGATCAAAATTGATGAAAATGATGTTTTTCACAATGAAATGTGAAAATGTGGGTAAAAATGCAAAAAATTGAAACGTGTGAACATTTACACACTAAGAGCCAAATGCAGGGACGTTTTGCGTTAATAAGCCCTTAGCTATAACCTTCATAACTGATTTCGAGTTACAGTAAATTAATAGTTAGCCCATGTTTGGGCTTTAATTTTTTTCAAAAACTCATTTTCAACAACACATTCTCCGATAAAATAATTTTACACATAAATCCAATTTTTTCCTTTTTTTTGACAACATCTTTTTCAAAAGATCACAATTCTAGAATACATTTTCTCCCAAAAATAGAATCAACGAGGGCTTAATATCGAACGTTATGTCATGTTCAGTAGGCAGGAGTTGATTTAGAGCATGGCTGGCCTGAGCTATAGCCCAAAAAATATTTTATGTAGATTTTTTTATTTTTTTTTAACATATCAGTTCAGCATAATTTTTTTTTTTAGTCCAGCTGTGACTCTGCTCTGTTAGGATAGGATAATACCAATTAACAATAAGAGAAAAAAGAAGTTAAAAACTACCAAATATTTAAGATTAATTGCTGAAAAAATAGCATGAAAACATAGCCCCATATCAATTTTGAATTTTAAACCCTGAATTATATGCATTAGACTTTCCAGCTCATGCATTAAGGATTCAGTCAGCAATAAGATGAGTGTTTTTGGATTCCAATAATTGAAATCGGGTATTTCATTTTTGGCCTTACATTATTTTGTGGTATAAAAAGCCCTTATCTGTATGTATACATACTTTATTTCATGCAAAAAGTCAAAAACTTTTAAGCAATATTTGGCTTATTATTAATCATATTATCATCATTCACCGTTAGTCAATTTTGACAAATATAAAAATATA
Source organism: Fraxinus americana (assembly GCA_035079005.1). NCBI lineage: Eukaryota > Viridiplantae > Streptophyta > Magnoliopsida > Lamiales > Oleaceae > Fraxinus > Fraxinus americana. The sequence goes on along the minus strand of CM068710.1, from coordinate 32,744,977 downwards.
AAGAACAAGAAAACAACGAAAAGGAAAAGCCCTCCCACCATCACAACCCGAATCCCAACCTCAACAATAATCCTTGGCTCTTTGTGTGTTTGCGTGTACAACTCTATTAGTATGTGCATGTGTGCTAGTAGCTATTCGTTACACGATATGTATAAAGAACTCGAAAGATTAACTTTATCTATCCAATCTTTTAGAAATGCAATCAACATAACTGGAAGGTCTATTGACAAATCACTAAAGCACAGTGGGCTTGGATGGATAAGGCTAGCCGTAGTAGAATGTGGACAAGTATTTACATGTAGACACACGAGTAGAGAGACGAAGAGTGTGAGTTATGGACACGATTACGATTACGACGGTTAGTGGCTGGCTGCGAGCAAACTTGAGGATTTTTTTTTTCATTCTCTTATTTCTTTTATGTTTTATTTTTTTAATTTAAAATAAGGCTATAGTTTGATTTTCTAATGGTTAAATGACAATTTCCGTTCGCTAGATATCCATATACTACAACGGTGAAAAGTTGGAGATCAAAAATATGAATGATAGATTGAAGAACTAAATATTATTTTATTCTGTAAAGATTGAGACCCGATGTAATTGCAAATGAATCTATGAGCAATAGAAAGGACAATAAACCTTGTTAGACATAGACAAGAAAATATTATTAAACTAAACAAGCATGAATCCAAAATAGTATTTATTTTCTTCAATTCCCCCTTATTGTCAACTTCTGTCTTCTGCCCAGCCGATCTCGTTTGTGACAACTATTTAAAAAGATTATTAATTATCGAATATTAATGTGTGAATTGACAGGCCACGTAATCTCATCATAGACAAGAAGGCTATTTTGACTCCCTTGGAACCAAATGTCAAGCTTACTCCTTGATCAGTGCATTTTGTGCACTTATTAAGACCATAGGACTAAGCTTCTGTGTCGTTTTATTACTAGATTTTACTTAACTTAGATTGATTTTATCTTATTTCAATTTTGGACCTGTTTCTAAGCAATTGAAAAAGAAAGAATGATATATCGGCCAATTGATGGAAGTTTGGGGACTACTATGCATTTAGGTAAAGGTTGAAGCACTACAATTGAAGTAATTTGATGAGGAGGACCAAGATGGAAGAAAGAATGGAGAAAATGGCAAAAAATAAAAGTGAAAAAAATTTAGCCTGGGCAACCGCCCATGTATTTTGCCTGGGCGGCCGCCCAACCTTCAAGATCATTAATAGAACAAAAGTAAATAGCAGGGTGGTTGCCTCATTTTGTACTGGGCTCTTGCCCATGCCATTTCGAGAAAAAAATTCTGGTTTCCTAATTCGACTAAAACTCCTATGGAAGCGAATCTTGGGGGGCATTTTAAAAGCCTAAGGCCGTCCAAAAAGAGGGGGGAGACATTACAACACAAAGAGAACTCGAGAATACATCAAGAAGAAGATTTTGGGTCAAGGATTTGAAGAAAAACCATAAGAATTCTTGGATTTGAAGCAAAACTTTGATTTTGGTGATGTCTTCTTTTACTTTAATTTTGTATTTTCTTAGTTTCTCCATGTTAGGCTAGATTTATTTGTGCTAGGAGATCGATGAACTTTGCTACGTAACCTTGGATTTTAGTTTTACAATTATTGGCAATTAAAACATGTTTTGAGGTTTGAATGACTTTTATTCACTTATTTGTTTCCACAATTATTATGCATGTGATTGTGTGAGTATGGTGGTCTATTTCATGCGTTCGAGAGAAGGGGAGTTTCTGATCCTTTACTCTTTTATTTTGCAAATGTTGTAGTTTACATTGGGGACAATGTGATTTTTTTTGTTTGGGGGTGGGGGTTGATTTAAAATCTTTGTTGCCTACTTTTCAATGCTTACTTTTCAAATGCTTTTCATGTTATTTCTGGAAAAAAAAATTGTGTTTGGTACAACGTTGAATGACTTGCCGCCTATGATGATATTTGTTTGAATTGAGTATAACTTGAGCTAGAACTAGAAAACATCATATCTTATGATTTTACTTGAGTGCTTATCCATGTTAGACGTGTGTTACTTGATCACATAGCCATCGTTGACTTATCACTTATGTTGGAGCATGACTTGATTATGTGGACTTAATGGTTGATTTGTTGACCTAAGTTTGATTAAGACCCTCAATATCTTTGTGTAGAACCCAAATTGCTAAAAAGCAGTTTGGGCGTAGGAATGTTAGTGCTTGTGTTCACAGAAGTTTGATGGTTTGAAGTTCTTGGATCAGATCCTTGGTTGAAGGAGTTTGAGTTAAGAAGTCTAGAACGGGTACTCATCTATGTTAAAATTTGAATCCTATGAAAAAAAAGGGTGATACATCTTGCACTTCTCTTCGTAGCCTTTATGACTCGAGTTATTAAGCCTGTTAGGGTATTCAAAACCCGATGCCCTGTGGTTATCTAACTTGGGAGTCATCGACCTAAAGCTCGCTACATGGGTCATTTAGAAAGCTTAATGGAGAGAAGTCTTGCACACAAGATGTAAAAAAAAATTAATAATAATAATAATTTAGCAATCAAAAATTTGGGTTTCCTAATTCGACTAAACCTCTTATGAAAACGAATCTTGGGGCGTATTTTAAAAGCCTAGGGCCGTCCAAAAGGAGGGGGGAGACATTACAATACAAAGAGAACTGGAGAATATATCAAGAAGAAGATTTTGGGGCAAGGATTTGAAGAAAAACCACAAGAATTCTTGGATTTGAAGCAAAACTGTGATTTTGGTGATGTCTTCGTTTACTTTAATTTTGTATTTTCTTAGTTTCTCCATGTTAGGCTAGATCTATTTGTGCTAGGAGATCGATGAACTTTGCTATGTAACCTTGGATTTTAGTTTTACAATTATTGGCAATTAAAACATGTTTTGAGGTTTGAATGACTTTTATTCACTTATTTGTTTCCACAATTATTATGCATGTGATTGTGTGAGTGTGGTGGTCTATTTCATGCATTCGAGAGAAGGGGAATACACTTGACGAGGTATTTGTCATCGTAAGGTCCGATAGGGGATAGAGATATACCTCTATGCCTTGCATGAATATTTAACTGATCATACAAAAATACATGCATTCTTGTGAATTTACATTCGTCATAGAGATATAGTCGGGTGGTTTACGTGAATAGGTCCAGTAATTCTCGAGAGAGATTGTTGGATAGGTTAGGATCATTGATTTTTCAAACTATCAAGCATGTTGTTGATGTTGTAGAACTAGATTCCAAGGTGAACATTGCATGGGGATTCGTGATCCTAGTACTCGTTTCAATCACTCAATTGCATTTAGTCTTAACCTAAAATTTAACGGGGCAAAGTAGTTATAGTTTAGTCATAAATATTCCACTTTATTACTTCTTAACGAACTGTACACTTGCAGTGTTTTTAAAACGAATTATTATTTTCGTGAACACTCCTATGGATGGTTATCCTCTCGATGATCCTACTCTCTATCGCCAGCTTGATGGGAGCTTGATCTATTTAACTGTGATACGACCTGATATTGCCTATGTAGTTCACTTGGTTAGTCAATTTATGGCCGCTCCTCGCACTTGTCACTTCTCTATTGTTCTTCGAATACTTCGCTATGTGAAGGGGACTCTCTTTCATGGACTTCATTTTTCAGCTCACTCCTCTCTAGTACTATTTGGGTATTTTGATGCAGATTGGGCCGGTGATCCCATAGATTGTCGTTACACCACTGGTTACTATTTCTTTTTGAGCGACTCTCTTATTTCTTGGCACAACAAGATGCAGACTGTCTCGACACGTTGTAGTACAGAGTCGGAATATTGTGCCTTTGCAAATGCAACTACAATGTTACTTTGGTTTCGGCGTTTATTAGAAGATATGGGTCTCCCCCACTCATCTTCTATTGTTCTTTAAATTGCAGTGCTATTTAGATTGCTCGTAATAATGTGTTTCATGAGCATACTAAACACATTGAGATTGATTGTTATTTTATTCGCCATCATGTTATTCTTGGTACTCTCCATTTAGTTTCTGTATCTTCCTCTGATCGGACTGCTGATATCTTTACTAAGACGCACCTGCTTGGGTATTTTCATGACATAGTATGCAAACTCAAGATGACATCTACAATACCATCTTGAGTTTGAGGGGACGTGTTAGCATAATTTGTGTGATTATAACATAATTAATGGCATTGCTTAATTATGGGGATTACAGATTGCTTAACAATAGAGATTATAATTGACTCTCAAATCACTAACATATATTTATTGTATCTTTCCCTTTTATAGCATAGGTTCGGGTTTACCACTTGTATTATAAATACAACTCAGAAATATAAGTCTCCAATTTTTCATGCAACTTCTCTACTTTCTGGTATGGGAATTACCTCTTGCAGATAAAAAGAGAAAAGACCCTTCTGAATCTAACATTTAAGGCTGAAGTAGCTTTTCACAGATTCAGGCGAGTCATCCATTTCATGCTATTTTCTGCGTTGTATTTAACCAAAAACTGAATTTCTGGTTGCAATTCTTGAATTTAGTCGCTTTTATATTAATATATGCAGTTCGCATTTTTAAGGTTATCCTTTTCCATTATAAGATATTTCTGACTGAAATTTCTGCAGATGTGAGAGTTTGTGCTTTTATTGAGGTCTGGAAATGAATTGCACATGGGTCTTGAATGTTAGTTTGATTATTGTTTTTTAAAAGTAGTTTAAGAATGCACAAAACAGCGCAGTTGCTATTTGATTTTGCAAGTTTGTTATTACAGGTAGTTTCCACAATGGATCTGACTAATGATGTACAGAATACTTTATTTTCGACGAGAGAATGAACTAAAACAGATCAGATTTTTCTGGGATGTTGATGTTCGAAATCCTTGAAGCAAAAGATTCATTCTCTTCATAAAAATAGGAGGTAGAACCACTAAAGATTTATTTTTCTGTTATGTCGGCTCATTCAAGAAAAGCCAAATCCTTATGTTACACCATAGCTCCTCAAACTGGGGGTCCTCCCAATATTCCTACTATATAAAAAAAGGATATTAGGGTGCCGGTTTTTGGTACGCGAGAAAATCCTCGTACCTATTTGCGTACTCTTTTTCTCCATTACTGGGAAAATTTGCAGCATCTGAGAACATAGTATGAATCTGTGTGTTTGCTTGTTTTCGATTTTCTTTCTGTTTATTATCGCTTTTGCGAGAAGGGATTGTGGCTTAGTCCTTAACAGTTGATCGGACATAATTTTGCTGTATGTGCTAAATACTACAACTTAATTTTCACAAGTTCTGCTATATAATAAGTTCCTTATTTCAGAGCATTGCTAATGGGGTGAGAATCTGCTGTGGAACACATATGTGCCCAGGTTGCTAAGGTTCTAAAATCTTGCAGAAGTAAAAGGTTTGGTATTTCATTTAGTTGCGTAAACATGGCTATGGCTCCTACTGTAAAAGTGGTTCTTGGCTCAATTGCCTTTGCTATATTCTGGGTTTTGGCAGTTTTCCCGGCTGTCCCATTCATGCCCATTGGGAGGACTGCTGGGTCTCTCTTTGGGGCAATGCTTATGGTCATTTTTCGAGTCATAACACCAGATCAAGCATATGAGGCTATCGACCTTCCAATCCTAGGTCTTCTTTTTGGGACAATGGTAGTCAGAGTCTACCTTGAAAGAGCTGATATGTTTGTGTACTTGGGTAAATTGCTCACCTGGAAAAGCAAGGGAGCAAAGGACTTGCTTTGTCGAATCTGCTTGATTTCTGCCATTTCCAGTGCCTTTTTCACAAATGACACTTCTTGTGTTGTTTTGACTGAATTTGTGCTCAAAATTGCTCGGCAGCAGAATCTCCCTCCTCACCCATTCCTATTAGCCCTGGCCTCGAGTGCAAATATCGGGTCATCGGCAACCCCTATTGGCAATCCTCAAAACTTAGTTATAGCTGTTCAGAGTAAGATTTCTTTTGGGAATTTTTTATTTGGTGTTTTCTGGGCAATGCTTGTAGGAGTTTTTGTCAATGCTTTGATCCTGCTATGTATGTATTGGAAGTTGTTATGTGTTCATAAGGATGAAGAAGATGCCACTATGGAAATGGTGAAGTTGTTATCTGCTCATAAGGATGAAGAAGATGCCACTATGGAAGTGGTTGCTGAAGAAGACGTAACCTCACATCGTTTTTCTCCAGCAAAGTTGTCTCACCACACATCTTCAAAATATCAAGAACGGAATTCCGAACTGGAATCTATAAATATTTGCAGCTCTTCTAATCCCAATGGTTCTACAAATCATAGTGAGACTATTAGAGACCGAGGGACTTTGATTGAGAGTGATAATATTCATCTCTCTCCTAATGTAAATACTTGTACGAATCATGTTGAGACACTTGGGAATGGTGGCAGTCCAACTGAGAGTGAAATCCATAATGTCCTGCGTTTGCAATCTGAATCCGTCAGGTACTCAAATTCTTCGAAAGAAATTGCAAATGATGGATTTATGTCCTCAAAATGTATTCCATCTTTGAACGGTAGCGAACACGGAAACTCAGCATCACCGAAAAATTGGAAAAGAATTTTGTGGAAGACGTGTGTTTATCTTGTTACCATAGGAATGCTAGTTTCTTTGCTGGTCGGTCTAAATATGTCCTGGACTGTAATCACAGCTGCACATGCCATAGTTGTTCTTGATTTTAAAGATGCCGAACCTTGTTTAGAAAAGGTGACACCGATTTAATAATTTCTCTTGTTAAGTTGGATAAGATAGTACTCAACAATACTTAAAAAAAGAAGAAGACAATAATGTCTATTATAAAAATAAAAATTGTCACAATCCTAATACTTCATGCCAAACTTGCATTGGCAGTATATTAATGAGATTAGGCATCTTATTCGGAAAAGGTTATTGATGCTATTTTATTTTCTAAATCAGGTATCCTATTCGCTCTTGATATTCCTTTGCGGAATGTTTATTACAGTCGATGGCTTCAACAGAACTGGAATTCCGAACACTTTGTGGGATTTCATGGAGCCTTATGCACAGATACATCATATTGGGGGAATGGTAGTTTTAGCTGCTGTCATAATTGTGCTCTCAAATTTGGCGTCAAATGTACCTACAGGTATGTCGAATGTACCAGACTTTGAATGTGAGATAATAATTTGTCGCCACTAGAACGAATTAGGAGAAGAAAAGGAGACATCGGATAGAATTATATGTCGAACACTCAAACTTGAAAATCTTCCAGGATAGATTACATGTTTGGATGATTCAAGTGACATTGGACCAAGCGTACTGCTAAGTGGGAAAGTATGTTATCCCGTTGCTACTCGGGTAAATTAACATAACAAAATTTAGTATTTCGAAGCCATATTAAAGGCTTCCTTTCCCCAATTTTAATGATGGCACAGCCTCCCTAGGATTACAAACTGCCATTCTAATTTCACTACCTAATGAAGGAGCATGATAACCTCTTTGTAGTAAAGGAATTCATTCACCCCTTCCATCGGCCAAGAACAATTAATTGGATTGGACATGCGTCACAAAGAAGAAAATAGAAAAGATTAACACTTCAAAGCAGGGACGGATTCAGGACCGGATTACAGGCCGGGCTAATACGAAAAAAAAATAAAATTACACATGATTTATAGTTAGTTGCACAAGGGAATCCAAATTGGAAGTTAATCACTTACTGCTCCTATTGAATTTGTTTGTATATCACACAAGCCACCATTAAAATACTAAAATATTTCATGTCACGGCACTCTTTCTTCAATCTTAATGAAATATGATATTAGGAAACTTGCAGAAGCAATGTATGTACCCTGTCTATAGGGGTGTTAAAGTGAGGCCAGGCTTTAAGTTGTTGCCAGCAGGTCCCTACAGGTCAAATAGATAGATAAATTTAAAACAATCAAAAAGCCCATAGGGATTGCCAATCTTTGGCCCGCTGGGATGGCAGATATGGCCACGGAGAAATGTAGTGGTCTGAGCTTGGTCCGTACTTCTAACTGTACCCCTGGGCCACTCTACCCCGGTTTGGCCTAATTGACACTAGTATAATCAAGTGAATATAACTGTGAGTTTCTTTCACTGTCAGTTGTACTGCTTGGAGCACGAGTGGCAACTTCTGCAGCAAAAATATCTCCTGCTAGTGAGAAGAAAGCATGGCTCATCTTAGCTTGGGTGAGCACGGTTGCAGGGAATCTCTCTCTCTTGGGATCGGCTGCCAACATAATAGTGTGTGAACGGGCTCGTCGGGCTCACTATGGCTACAATTTATCATTCTGGAGTCACCTCAAATTTGGAGTTCCCTCCACTATTATTGTAACAGCTATTGGTTTGACTTTGATAAGAGGATGACACCCTGTGTTCAATACGAGGTTCTCTCCTGTAAATTAGATTATGCTGTTGCGAGATTCTGATGAGCAAGAATAATGTAGGTTTTGTGCAAATGTAGTACTTCTCATGTATGTTCAATACATGGTACTAGATGGGATTAGGATAGTTTTAGTGTGGATTACAATTCGACAACGAGTTTTAGTTGGTGATTGGAAAAGTTTACGAGGATAACTGTTCCATTTGGGCACGGACGGAATTGGTTTCAAGTGGAACTAGTTGGCTCTTTATCTACCGTGGTAATCAAATCTGACCAGGATCAACTGGTATTAAGAGAAACTTAATGGACCAAACTTGAATTCCATGGCTATACGATTCACTACGCGAAGATGAATCAATGCTATAGACATGGATTTGAATTGTAGTGTACATTGCATATACATGTTTTATATTTCTTTAAATACATGCATCTATCTATAACATAAAAAATAAAATTAGTTCTATGTATCATACTGTAAAATTAGAGCACACAAGCAAAATTCCAAAAATAAGTTCCAGAATTTCAGATGAAGTACATGATCATCGTCCCATAGCATAAATTCGACGAGAAAGAAAGCTCAAATTTAAGTGTTTTTTTCCTTGGGGGTGTGGGGTGTGCATTAGTAAAGTACAAAATTTCCCAATCGAACAATGAACAACATTCACCTGATTAAACGTTAAACTAGATAAAGCAGGGGAAATTTGAATTAGTACAGCGAAAATAAGTTGAATATCAAGTTCCCTTCCTCCCATTGCATGTTTGATGAGTAGATTAGATAGCACTGGATGGTGTTCATTATGCTCTTCATTATGATCTAATACTGAATCTCAAACACGCATTTACAGTCTTCCATTTTGGAACTAATTTTTCAGTTTCAGCGTCCTGCCCTCCACAGTTTCGCATGCACTTTGCCGTATGCTCCACCTGCAAATATAGTTTCATGATATGATTCTGACGGGATAGCAAATTTCGTAAAGATAATTTTTGCAATAAAAAATGAAATCAAGAAATGCAGACTAATGAAGTTTCAAGCGAAGGAGAGCAGTGATGTATATATTTTGCTGCATTGCAGCATTGTCTCTCGAAAACAAATAAAGCCGTAACACAAGGCCTTAAAGTCGTGTGCATATTTATTTGCAACAATATAATGAACAAGATTTTGACGACTTTTTTTTTTTCAATACTATCCAGTTCTGTTTAGTACTCCATGTTAAACATACAGTACTTGCTAGATGGTTAAGGATTAAGAACAACCTCCTTGTTCCAGTTAGTTTTGTAAAGAACTAACAAGAGTAGCAATGTCTGCATAGCTGTTCCGGCTATCATGCCACCCCAAAGTCCCTACAATAGTAAAATTATAAGCATATGCAAATTAAAATAATTCGACTTTGAGTAAGTCAAAATTCAAAATTAGCGGTGTTGCCTTTGAGAGGGGACTTGTGCCGTTGTGCGAGCTCCCTTAGAATATAATGATACCACGATTTACGTAAAATGGTGTCTTGTTTGGGTACATTAATTTTTGAATTCGAATGCTCGCTACAGGTTTAGTTGAATCAAATTGCTCGTATGAGTTAATGAAGTTTTTCAGTGATAAAATAGAAGGAGTTTCGATTTCTCACGCTCATCTTTCATACCACGAGTTGTAACCTTTCAACTCAAAACACAACAAACACTTATGATTTATTTTCGAGGGATTACGAACTTATTTTTCCATCGTGTTTGGGTTTGAATAAAATCTGGAGCCTGGAGTTGGATTCCCTCAAATGTCCACCAGCAGCCTACTAGAAATTCTTTCGGTATTTCCCCCCTTTTCTCCATATTACCATGCAATCATGCTACATGTATATCATATTTTACATTGTGCCACATGGAAAAACACTATTGGACTGATTAAAATAAAAAACAGTTTTCCCGACCACAATTTTTGAAAAACGAAGGCAATGTCAAAATCAATGTAAAGAAATGAATGTACATTTTCCATGAATAGAAAACTTCCTCTTCCCTTCTTACAATCCGGGCCCACGTCCTATTATGTGCTATCAAGAAAGTGGGTCGGGCCATGTTTGATTGGAAAGCCAAGTGGAATATCAAATATCAATCAAATCTTAAAACACCTTAAGAAGGTTTCAAACCTTAGAATATTCTCACGAAGTCAAGATTTGCCCGCAAGCCAGATTTGACCGCCACCGAGCTCGGTTCGTAGGACTGGGAACTGTTATTTTTGCTTCCATTTAGTATTATAATTAATGGAGTGCTATGTAAAATCAATCAATTATTAGAGGATTGGTGCACAGATAGGCTACCATCGTTTTACAATGTGCCGTTGCAATCAATACAGCTTCATCAATCTGTCATTTTCGATAAAATGGTTACGTTTTGTGTTGATCTCCTTTCTACAACTTCAGAGAAGTTTAAATACAAATAAAAGTTATTTTTTTTATCAAATATGATTTTGAAGTCACTTTTTCAGACTGTGAATCATTTAAAGAAACAACTTTTAAACTTAGTCAAATGCCTATTAGCACAAAACGTCCCTACACTTAGTCTTTAATATGCAAAACTTCTTTACGTTTCAAATTTTTGCATTTTCACCCCTATTTCTAGTTTCATTGTTGAAACGTCATTTTCATCAACTTTTATCAAATTTCTCGATTAAAAATTATAAAATCACAAATATACCATCTTATTTAAATGAGAGAGAGAGAGAGAGAGAGAGAGAGAGAGAGCTAAGAGGGTGTTTGGCACCCATTAATTTTTTTAAAGTTTTCTCTTTTTTAATTATAAGCACACATTCTCTAAATAAAATAATATCACACAAATTTGAAACTTTTTACTACTTTTCAACCACACATTCTTCCATCAATCACTATTCCAAAATTTATAATTTCCCAAAAATGCGCCAAACACATGCTAAAGAACAAATTGCAATCATACTCCTATTTTTTTCCCCCAAAAAAGTACAAATAAATTAAATTAAGAAATAAGAAAGAAAAGAAAAATAATTTCTTCTTTCCTTCACACCCCCTCCCATTCCCACCCCCATCCCAACCAAGAACTGAAAATAGTACTTCACAGTCCTTAAATTCCATAAAAAAATTTTAGGGTAATTTTCTATTTTTGTGAAAAAGTTCGTCTTGAAGGGATATGGAGAACGGTGCTAATGGTGGTTGATCCAATTGTAAGCACCACGGAGGTGGCGATTCAGAGGTTGAAAGAAATTTGCAGCCTTCTTTTTTTTTTCGATTTCCACCAAGTCCTTCAATTTCTTGTAAATCGGCTCTTCTTTTTCTTCGATGATCTGTTCTTTTTATACTTTTCATGCTCGATTAGATGTGGATTTTAAATGTTTGAGTGCGATGACTGGTCATCTAGAAAGATGCAAGCGAACATATGACAACAAATGGAGGTTCTCAAAAGAAGTGGTGCCCCATCACAAGTACCGTGAGCGCCATCTGCAGAAAGTCATCACCGTTCAAGAAAGCTTGTGGAAGTCAAGAACAACGCCACTGTCAATAACAAGAATAGAAGCCCTCTTTTGTTTAATCCTAAAATCGTTCCAAGTATTTTTGCATCATCTTGTAAGAAATAGGAGAGATTGTTCTTAGTATTTCTACATCCTCTAGCATTTTACAATCTATTTTCTGGTTTCGTGGTGAGGGTGAGGCTGGGGGTGGGAGAGGGAGAAGATTTTTCTTTTCTTTCTTGATTTTTTAATTTAATTTATTTGACATTTATTTTTTTACTTGTTTTTTAGAATAGTAAGAGTGTGATTACAATTTGTTCTTTATTTTTTTTCTTTTTCTTTTCTTTAAATAGGAGGATATATTTGCCATTTTACAATTTTTAATTGAGAAATTAGATAAAAATTGATGAAAATGACGTTTTTCACAATGAAAAGTCAAAGTATGGGTAAAAATGTAAAAAATTGAAACGTATGAACATTTTACACACTAAGAGCCAAATGCGGGGACATTTTGAGTTAATAAGCCCTTAGCCAAACTATAACTTTGATAACTGATTTCAAGTTTCAGTAAATTAATAGTTAGCCCATGTTTAGGCTTTAATTTTTTTCAAAAACTCATTTTCAACAACACATTCTCCGATAAAATAATTTTACACGTAAATCCAATTTTTTCCTTTTTTTGACAACACGTTTTTCAAAAGATCACTATTCTAAAATACATTTTCTCCCAAAAATAGAATCAACGAGGGCTTAATATGGAACGTTATGTCACGTTCAGTAGGCAGGAGTTGATTTAGAGCATGGCTGGCCTGAGCTATAGCCCAAAAAATTATTTTATGTAGATGTTTTTTTTTCAACATATCAGTTCAGCATATTTTTTTTTTAGTCCAGCTGTGACTCTGCTCTGTTAGGATAGGATAATACCAATTAACAATAAGAGAAAAAAGAAGTTAAAAACTACCTAATATTCAAGATTAATTGCTGAAAAAATAGAATGAAAACATAACCCCATATCAATTTTGAATTTTAAACCCTGAATTACATGCATTAGACTTTCCAGCTCATGCATTAAGGACTCAGTCAGCAATAAGATGAGTGTTTTTGGAGTCCAATAGTTGAAATCAGGTATTTCATTTTTGGCCTTACATTATTTTGTGGTATAAAAAACCCTTATCTGTATGTATACATACTTTATTTCATGCAAAAAGTCAAAACTTTTTAATTGGCTTATTCTTAATCATATTATCATCATTCACCGTTAGTCAATTTTGACAAATATAAAATATAAAGAACAAGAAAACAACGAAAAGGAAAAGCCCTCCCACCATCACAACCCAAATCCCAACCTCAACAATAATCCTTGGCTCTTTGTGTGTTTGCGTGTACAACTCTATTAGTATGTGCATGTGTGCTAGTAGCTATTCGTTACACGATATGTATAAAGAACTCGAAAGATGAACTTTATCTATCCAATCTTTTAGAGATGCAATCAACATAACTGGAAGGTCTATTGACAAATCACTAAAGCACAGTGGGCTTGGACGGGTAAGGCTAGCGGTAGTAGAATGTGGACAAGTATTTACATGTAGACACACGAGTAGAGAGACGAAGAGTGCGAGATATGGACATGATTACGATTAGGAGGGTTAGTGGTTGGCTGCGAGCAAACTTGAGGATTTTTTTTTCATTCTCTTATTTCTTTTATGTTTTTTTTTTTAAAATTTAAAATAAGGCTATAGTTTGATTTTCTAATGGTTAAATAAAATTTCCGTTCGCTAGATATCCATATACTGCAACGGTGAAAAGTTGGAGATCAAAAATTTGATGAACTAAATATTATTTTATTTTGTAAAGATTGAGACCCGATGTAATTGCAAATGAATCTATGAGCAATAGACAAGACAATAAACCTTGTTAGACATAAGACAAGAAAATATTATTAAACTAAACAAACATGAATCCAAAATAATATTTATTTTCTTCAATTCCCTCTTATTGTCAACTTCCGTCTTGTGCCCAGCCGATCTCGTCTGTGACAACTATTTAAAAAGATTATTAATTGCCGAATATTAATGTGTGAATTGATAGGCCACGTAATCGCATCATAGACAAGAAAACTATTTTGATTTCCTTGGAACCAAATGTTGAGCTTACTCCTTGATAAGTGCATTTTGTGCACTTATTAAAATGCACTTATTAGGACCATATCAGTAAGCTTTTGTGTCGTTTTATTATTAGATTTTACTTAACTTAAGGTTGATTTTATCTTATTTCAGTTTTGGGCCTGTTTCCAAGCGATTGGAAAAGAAAGAGGATAAATCGACCATTTGATGGAAGTTTGGGGCTCCTATGCATTTGGGTAAAAGTTGAAGCACTACAATTGAAGTAATTTGATGAGGAGGACCAAGATGGAAGAAAGAATGGAGAAAATGGAGGAAAATAAAAGTGGCGAAAATTTAGCTTGGGCAACCGCCCATTTATTTTGCCTGGGAGGCCGTCCAACCTTCAAGATCATTAACAGAACAAAAGTAAATAGTAGGGGGGCTGCCCCATTTTGTACTGGGCGCTCGCCTAGGCCATTTCGAGAAAAAAATTCTGGTTTCCTAATTCGACTAAAACTCTTATGGAAGCGAATCTTGGGGGGTATTTTAAAACCCTAGGGTCGTCCAAAAGGAGTGGGGACACATTACAACACAAAGAGAACTCGAGAATATATCAAGAAGAAGATTTTGGGGCAAGAATTTGAAGAAAAACTACAAGAATTCTTGGATTTGAAGCAAAACTGTGATTTTGGTGATGTCTTCTTTTACTTTAATTTTGTATTTTCTTAGTTTCTCCATGTTAGGCTAGATCTATTTGTGCTAGGAGATCGATGAACTTTGCTACGTAACCTTGGATTTTAGTTTTACAATTATTGGCAAATAAAACATGTTTTGAGGTTTGAATGACATTTATTCACTTATTTGTTTCCACAATTATTATGCATGTGATTGTGTGAGTGTGGTGGTCTATTTCATGCATTCGAGAGAAGGGGAATAGACTTGACGATGTATTAGTCATCGTAAGGTCCGATAGGTGATGGAGATTTACCTCTATTCCTTGCATGAATCTTTAAGTGATCATACAAAAATACATGCATTCTTGTGAATTTACATTCGTCATAGAGATATAGTCGGGTGGTTTACATGAATAGGTCCAGTAATTCTCGTGAGAGATTGTTGGATAGGTTAGGATCATTGATTTTTCAAACTATCAAGCATATTGTTGATGTTGTAGAACTAGATTCCAAGGTGAACATTGCATGGGGATTCGAGATCCCAATACTCGTTTGTTATTCATAAGAAAAATCCAATTAATTTGCATTCAATCACTCAATTGCATTTAGTCTTTAACTTAAATTTAACGTGCAAAGTAGTTATAGTTTAGTCATAAATCTCAACCAAACTCTCATAGATTCGGTAATTAGAATTAAACTACATCAATCCTTGTGGGAACGATATTCGGAATTCTCAATTTCACTTTATTACTTGTTAACGAACCATACACTTGCGGTGTTTTTAAAACGAATTATTATTTTCGTGAACAAGTTTTTGGCGCTTTTGCCGTTGAAAATGGCAAGGAAGAGGTGTGGATATCAAATGAAAAGTGGATCAAAGCAAAAAGAAGAAAAATGGACAAGGCATCAAAAGCCTTCTTTAGGTGCCCGTGATCAGCCGCCACACGGTACAGTCGAGCTATCGTTTCTACCATTTTATTCATTTTGCCTTATGCATTCGATTGGTAATTTCTTCTTCAAGTTTTTTTTTATAATTTTTAATAAGATTACTTTTTCATCGTCTCTACAGGTAATAAAAGAACCTATGTATGGTCCACACTTCTTTTTCCTCCACGCATCCGCATCCACCCTCGGGGAGTTTCTGATCCTTTACTCTTTTATTTTGTATATGTTTTCGTTTACATTGGGGACAATGTGAATTTTTTTGTTTGGGGATGGGGGTTGATTTAAAATCTTTGTTGCCTACTTTTCAATGCTTACTTTTCAAATGCTTCTCGTGTTTTTTCTGAAAAAAAATTTGCATCTGGTACAACGTTGAATGACTTGCCGCCTATGATAATATTTGTTTGAATTGAGTATAACTTGAGCTAGAACTAGACAACATCATATCTTATGATTTTACTTGAGTGCTTATCCATGTTAGACGTGTGTTACTTGAGCACATAGTCATCATTGACTTATCACTTATGTTGGAGCATGACTTGATTATGCAGAGTTAATGGTTGATTTGTTGACCTAAGTTTGAATAAGACCCTCAATTTCTTTGTGTAGAACCCAAATTGCTAAAAAGCAGTTTGGGGTGGGAATGTTAATGCTTGTGTTCACAAAAGTTTGATTGTTTGAAGTTCTTGGATCAGATCCTTGGTTGAGGGAGTTTGAGTTAAGAAGTCTAGAATGGGTACTGATCTATGTTAAAATTTGAATCCTATGAAAAAAAAAGGTGATACATCTTACACTTCTCTTCGTAGCCTTTATGACTCGAGTTATTAAGCCTGTTAGGGTATTCAAAACCCGGTGCACTGTGGTTATCTAACTTGGGAGTCATCGGCCTAAAGCTCGCTACAGGAGTCATTTAGAAAGCTTAATGGAGAGAAGTCTTACACACAAGATGTCAAAAAAATAATAATAATAATTTAGGAATCAAAATATAAACGTAGCAAGAGAAAGAAAAAGGGATTTAGACTATAAGCAATGAGAGGTACCCTATAAAGACTTCAAGATTTGAGCTATGGATACTGACGGTGTGACTTTGAGAAATTCTTACCATTTTTCTTCTAGAGATGTAAGTACCTAATTATGATCACTTTGCGTGGAAAAATGCATCTTAATCATTATTAGAAGCCCACATGTGCGAAAATACCTTGGGATTGGAGAGAAGAGCATAAGGAGTGATTTTGCACGAGAGGTGTGAGGAAAAACTGACCACACAAGGATTGGGATTATGACTAAATCAACAACACTTAATTGGTTGTGTTCTAGTATGAGTGTGAGTTCAATGTTGGATAATCACACACACACGAAGTCGAGCATTGGATAAGTAAAAATTTATTTTTGATGTTGTTTGGATCTTTCTAAAGTGTTATTTAAATTCGAACCTGAGGCATATGGTAAGCCATTTAACGTTGGATTTGTTATTGGAGATTTGTTTAGGTTAGTCTATGATTTATTTCCTAAGTTTTGTTGTGTTTTGTTTTGTTCGAGGACGAACAAAGGTTTTAGTTTGGGGGTATGTGATAAGTGCATTTTGTGCACTTATTAAGACCGTATTACTAAGCTTTTGTGTCGTTTTATTATTAGATTTTACTTAGGTTGATTTTATCTTATTTCAGTATTGGACCTGTTTCTAAGCAATTGAAAAAGAAAGAAGGATAAATAGGCCAATTGATGGAAGTTTGGGGGAATACTATGCATTTGGGTAAAAGTTGAAGCACTACAATTGAAGTAATTTGATGAGGAGGACCAAGATTGCAGAAAGAATGGATAAAAGGGCGGAAAATAAAAGTAGCGAAAATTTAGCCCGGGCAACCGCCCATTTATTTTGCGTGGGCGGCCGCCCAAGCTTCAAGATCATTAACAGAACAACAATAAATAGCTCGGACGGCCGCCCCATTTTATACTGGGCGCTCGCCTAGGCCATTTCGGGAAAAAAATTCCTATGGATGGTTCTCCTCTCGATGATCGTACTCTCTATCGCCAGCTTGTTGGGAGACTGATCTGTTTAACTGTGACACGGCCTGATATTGCCTATGTAGTTCACTTGGTTAGTCAATTTATGGCCGCTCCTCGCACTTGTCACTTCTCTACAGTTCTTCGAATACTTCGCTATGTGAAGGGGACTCTCTTTCATGGACTTCATTTTTCAGCTCACTCCTCTCTAGTACTATTTGGGTATTTTGATACATATTGGGCTGTTGACCCTATAGATTGTCGTTCCACCACTGGTTACTGTTTCTTTTTGAGCGACTCTCTTATTTCTTAGCACAACAAGATGCAGACTGCCTCGGCTCGTTCTAGTACAGAGTCGGAATATTGTGCCTTTGCAGATGCTACTACGGAGTTACTTTGGTTTCGCCGTTTATTAGAAGATATGGGTCTCCCCCACTCATCTTCTATTTTTCTTTATTGTGACAATTACAGTGCTATTCAGATTGCTCGTAATAATGTGTTTCATGAGCATACTAGACACATTGAGATTAATTGTTATTTTATTCGCCATCTTGTTACTCTTGGTACTCTCCATTTAGTTTCTGTATCTTCCTCTGATGATCGGACTGCTGATATCTTTACTAAGACGCACCTGCTTGGATATTTTCACGACTTAGTATGCAAACTCAAGATGACATCTACAATACCATCTTGAGTTCGAGGGGAGGTGTTAGCATAATTTGTGTGATTGTGACTTAATTAATGGGATCGCTTAATTATGGGGATTACAGATTGCTTAACAATAGAGACTATAATTGACTCTCAAATCACTAACATATATTTATTGTATCTTTCCCTTTTATAGCATAGGTTCGGGTTTACCATTTGTACTATAAATACAACTCAGAAATATAATTCTCCAATTTTTCATGCGACTTCTCTACTTTCTGGCATGGGAATTGCCTCTTGCAGATAAAAAGAGAAAAGACCCTTCTGAATCTAACATTTAAGGCTGAAGTAGCTTTTCACAGATTCAGGCGAGTTATCCATTTCGTGCTATTTTCTGCATTGTATTTAACAAAAAACTGAATTTCTGGTTGCAATTCTTGAATTTTGTCGCTTTTATTTTAATATATGCTGTTCGTATTTTTAAGGTTATCCTTTTCCATTATAAGATATTTCTGACTGAAATTTCTGCAGATGTGATAGTTTGTGCTTTTACGAATTGCGTAAGGGTCTTGAATGTTAGTTTGATTATTGTTTTTTAAAAGTAGTTGAACTATCCATAAAACAGCGCAGTTGCTATTTGATTTTGCAAGTTTGTTATTATAGGTAGTTTCCACAATGGATCTGACTAATGATGTACAGAATACTTGAATTTTTGATCAGAGAATGAACTAAAACAGATCAGATTTTTCTGGGATGTTGATGTTCGAAATCCTTGGAGCAAAAGATTCATTCTCTTCATAAAAATAGGAGGTAGAACCACTAAAGATTTATTTTTCTGCTACGTCGGCTCATTCAAGAAAAGCCAAATCCTTATATTACACCATAGCTCCTCAAACTGTGCGTCCTCCCAATATTCCTACTATATAAGAAAAGGATATTAGGGTGCCGATTTTTCGTACGCGAGAAAATCCTCGTACCTATTTGTGTACTCTTTTTTCTCCATTACTGGGAAAATTTGCAGCATCTGAGAACATAGTCTGAATCTGTGTGTTTGCTTGTTTTCGATTTTCTTTCTGTTTATTATCGCTTTTGCGAGAAGGGATTGTAGCTTAGTCCTTAACAGTTGATCGGACATAATTTTGTTGTATTTGCTAAATACTACAACTTAATTTTCACAAGTTCTGCCATATAATAAGTTCCTTATTTCAGAGCATTGCTAATGGGGTGAGAATCTGCTGTGGAACACATGTGCCCAGCTTGCTAAGGTTCTAAAATCTTGCAGAAGTAAAAGGTTTGGTATTTCATTTAGTTGCGTAAACATGGCTATGGCTCCTACTGTAAAAGTGGTTCTTGGCTCAATTGCCTTTGCTATATTCTGGGTTTTGGCAGTTTTCCCTGCTGTCCCATTCATGCCCATTGGGAGGACTGCTGGGTCTCTCTTTGGGGCAATGCTTATGGTCATTTTTCGAGTCATAACACCAGATCAAGCATATGAGGCTATCGACCTTCCAATCCTAGGTCTTCTTTTTGGGACAATGGTAGTCAGTGTCTATCTTGAAAGAGCTGATATGATTGTGTACTTCGGTAAGTTGCTCTCCTGGAAAAGCAAGGGAGCAAAGGACTTGCTTTGTCGAATCTGCTTGATTTCTGCCATTTCCAGTGCCTTTTTCACTAATGACACTTCTTCTGTTGTTTTGACTGAATCTGTGCTCAAAATTGCTCGGCAGCAGAATCTCCCTCCTCACCCATTCCTATTAGCCCTGGCCTCGAGTGCAAATATCGGGTCATCGGCAACCCCTATTGGCAATCCTCAAAACTTAGTTATAGCTGTTCAGAGTAAGATTTCTTTTGGGAATTTTTTATTTGGTATTTTCCGGGCAATGCTTGTGGGAGTTTTTGTCAATGCTTTGATCCTGCTCTGTATGTATTGGAAGTTGCTATCGGTTCATAAGGATGAAGAAGATGCCACTATGGAAGTGGTGAAGTTGTTATCTGCTCATAAGGATGAAGAAGATGCCACTATGGAAGTGGTTGCTGAAGAAGACGTAACCTCACATCGTTTTTCTCCAGCAAAGTTGTCTCACCACACATCTTCAAATTCTCAAGAATGGAATTCCGGACTGGAATCTATAAATATTTGCAGCTCTTCTAATCCCAATGGTCCTCCAAATCATAGTGAGACTATTAGAGACCGAGGGACTAGGATTGAGAGTGATAATATTCATCTCTCTCCTAATGTAAATGGTTATACGAATTATGTTGAGACACTTGGGAATGGTGGCAGTCCAACTGAAAGTGAAATCCATAATGTCCTGTGTTTGCAATCTGAATCCGTCAGGCACTCAAATTCTTCGAAAGAAATTGCAAATGATGGATTTATGTCTTCAAAATGTATTCTATCTTTGAACGGTAGTGAACTTGGAAACTCTGCATCACCGAAAAAATGGAAAAGAATTTTGTGGAAGACGTGTGTTTATCTTGTTACCATAGGAATGCTAGTTTCTTTGCTGGTTGGTCTGAATATGTCCTGGACTGTAATCACAGCTGCACTTGCCATAGTTGTTCTTGATTTTAAAGATGCCGAACCGTGTTTAGAAAAGGTGACACTGATTTAATAATTTCTCTTGTTAAGTTGGATAAGATAGTACTGAACAATACTTAAAAAAAGAAGTTGACAATAATGTCTATTATAAAAATAAAAATTGTCCAGTACAATCTTAATACTTCGTGCCTACCTTGCATTGGCAGTATATTAATGAGATTAGGCATCTTATTCGGAAAAGGTTATTGATGCTATTTTATTTTCTAAATCAGGTATCCTATTCGCTCTTGATATTCTTTTGCGGAGTGTTTATTACAGTCGATGGCTTCAACAAAACTGGAATTCCGAGCACTGTGTGGGATTTCATGGAGCCTTATGCACAGATAGATCATATTGGGGGAATGGTAGTTTTAGCTGCTGTCATAATTGTGCTCTCAAATTTGGCATCAAATGTTCCTACAGGTATGTCGAATGTACCAGACATTGAATGTGAGATAATAATTTGTCGCCACTAGAACGAATAAGGATGAGAAAAGGAGACATCGGAATGAATTATATGTCGAACACTAAAACTTGAAAATCTTCCAGGATAGATTACATGTTTGGATGATTCAAGTGACATTGGACCAAGCGTACTGCTAAGTGGGAAAATATGTTATCCCGTTGCTACTCGGGTAAATTAAAATAACAAAATTTAGTATTTGGAAGCCATATTAAAGGCTTCCTTTCCCCAATTTTAATGATGGCACAGCCTCCCCTAGGATTACAAACTGCCATTCCAATTTCACTACCTAATGAAGGAGCATGATAACCTCTTTGTAATAAAGGAATTCATTCACCCCTTCCATCGGCCAAGAACAATTAATTGGATTGGACATGCGTCACAAAGAAGAAAACAGAAAAGATTAACAGCTATCTCCCAGCCTCTGCTCCCTATGGCGTAGATGAAGAAGCGAGTCCGTAAGGAATTTATAGTTAGTTGCACAAGGGAATCCAAATTGGAAGTTAATCACATACTGCTCCTATTGAATTTGTTTGTATATCACACAAGCCACCATTAAAATACTAAAATTTTTCATGTCACGGCATTCTTTTCTTCAATCTTAATGAAATATGATATTAGGAAACTTGCAGAAGCAATGTATGTACCCTGTCTATAGGGGTGTTAAAGTGAGGCCAGGCTTTGCGTTGTTGCCAGCAGGTCCCTACAGGTCAGATAAATAGATAAATTTAAAACAATCAAAAGGCCCATAGGGGTTGCCAATCTTGGCCTGGCCTGCTGGGATGGCAGATATGGCCACGGAGAAATATAGTGGTCTGAGCTTGGTCCGTACTTCTAACTGTACCCCTGGCCTCTCTATCCTAGTGAATATAACTGTGAGTTACTTTCACTGTCAGTTCTACTGCTTGGAGCACGAGTGGCAACTTCTGCAGCAGCAATATCTCCTGCTAGTGAGAAGAAAGCATGGCTCATCTTAGCTTGGGTGAGCACGGTTGCAGGGAATCTCTCTCTCTTGGGATCGGCTGCCAACTTAATAGTGTGTGAACGTGCTCGTCGGGCTCCCTATGTCTACAATTTATCATTCTGGAGTCACCTCAAATTTGGAGTTCCCTCCACTATTATTGTAACAGCTATTGGTTTGACTTTGATAAGAGGATGACACCCTGTGTTCAATATGAGGTTCTCTCCAGTAAATTAGATTATGCTGATGCAAGATTCTGATGAGCAAGAATAATGTAGGTTTTGTGCAAATGTAGTACTTCTCTTGTGCATGTTCAATACATGGTAATGGATGGGATTAGGATAGTTTCAGTGTAGATTACAATTCGACAACGAGTTTGAGTTGGTGATTGGAAAAGGTTACGAGGAAAACTATTCCATTTGGGCACGGACCAAATTGGTTTCAAGTGGAACTAGTTGGTTCTTTATCTACTGTGGGAATCAAATCTGACCAGGATCGACTGGTATTAAGAGAAACTTAATGAACCAAACTTGAATCCATGTCTATAGATTCACTACGCGAAGATGAATCAATGCTGTAGACATGGATTTGAATTGTAGTGTACATTGCATATACATGTTTTATATTTCTTTAAATACACGCATCTATCTATAACATAAAAAATAAAATTAGTTCTATGTATCTTACTGTAAAATTAGAACACAAGTAAAATTCCAAAAATAAGTTCCAGAATTTCAGATGAAGTACATGATCATCGTCCCATAGCATAAATTCGACGAGAAAGAAAGCTCAAATTTAAGTGTTTTTTTCCTTGGGGGTGTGGGGTGTGCATTAGTAAAGTACAAAATTTCCCAATCGAACAATGAACAACATTCACCTGATTAAACGTTAAACTAGATAAAGCAGGGGAAATTTGAATTAGTACAGCGAAAATAAGTTGAATATCAAGTTCCCTTCCTCCCATTGCATGTTTGATGAGTAGATTAGATAGCACTGGATGGTGTTCATTATGCTCTTCATTATGATCTAATACTGAATCTCAAACACGCATTTACAGTCTTCCATTTTGGAACTAATTTTTCAGTTTCAGCGTCCTGCCCTCCACAGTTTCGCATGCACTTTGCCGTATGCTCCACCTGCAAATATAGTTTCATGATATGATTCTGACGGGATAGCAAATTTCGTAAAGATAATTTTTGCAATAAAAAATGAAATCAAGAAATGCAGACTAATGAAGTTTCAAGCGAAGGAGAGCAGTGATGTATATATTTTGCTGCATTGCAGCATTGTCTCTCGAAAACAAATAAAGCCGTAACACAAGGCCTTAAAGTCGTGTGCATATTTATTTGCAACAATATAATGAACAAGATTTTGACGACTTTTTTTTTTTCAATACTATCCAGTTCTGTTTAGTACTCCATGTTAAACATACAGTACTTGCTAGATGGTTAAGGATTAAGAACAACCTCCTTGTTCCAGTTAGTTTTGTAAAGAACTAACAAGAGTAGCAATGTCTGCATAGCTGTTCCGGCTATCATGCCACCCCAAAGTCCCTACAATAGTAAAATTATAAGCATATGCAAATTAAAATAATTCGACTTTGAGTAAGTCAAAATTCAAAATTAGCGGTGTTGCCTTTGAGAGGGGACTTGTGCCGTTGTGCGAGCTCCCTTAGAATATAATGATACCACAGTTTACGTAAAATGGTGTCTTGTTTGGGTACATTAATTTTTGAATTCGAATGCTCGCTACAAGTTTAGTTGAATCAAATTGCTCGTAGGAGTTAATGAAAATTTTCAGTGATAAAATAGGAGGAGTTTCAATTTCTCACGCTCATCTTTCATACCACGAGTTGTAACCATTCAACTCAACTCAAAACACAACAAACACTTATGATTTATTTTCGAGGGATTACGAACTTATTTTTCCGTCGTGTTTGGGTTTGAATAAAATCTGGAACCTGGAGTTGGATTCCCTCAAATGTCCACCAGCAGCCTACTAGAAATTCTTTCGGTATTTCCCCCTTTTTCTCCGTATTACCATGCAATCATGCTACATGTATATCATATTTTACATTGAGCCACATGGAAAAACACTATTGGAATGATTAAAATAAAAAACAGTTTTCCCGACCACAATTTTTCAAAAACAAAGGCAATGTCAAAATCAATGTAAAGAAATGAATGTACATTTACCATGAATAGAAAACTTCCTCTTCCCTTCTTACAATCCGGGCCCACGTCCTATTATGTGCTATCAAGAAAGTGGGTCGGGCCATGTTTGATTGGAAAGCCTAGTGGAATATCAAATATCAATCAAATCTTAAAAAACCTTAAGAAGGTTTCAAACCTTAGAATATTCTCACGAAGTCAACATTCGCCCGCAAGCCGGATTTGACTGCCACTGAGCACGGTTCGTAGGACTGGAACTGTTATTTTTGCTTCCATTTAGTATTATAATTAATGGAGTGCTATGTAAAATCAATCAATTATTAGAGGATTGGTGCACAGATAGGCTACCATCGTTTTACAATGTGCCGTTGCAATCAATACAGCTTCATCAATCTGTCATTTTCGATAAAATGGTTACGTTTTGTGTTGATCTCCTTTCTACAACTTCAGAGAAGTTTAAATACAAATAAAAGTTATTTTTAATTTTTTTTTATCAAATATAATTTTGAAGTTACTTTTTCAGACTGTGAATCATTTAAAGAAACAACTTTTAAACTTAGCCAAAGGCCTATTAGCACAAAACGTCCCTACACCTAGTCTTTAATATGCAAAACGTCTTTACGTTTTAATTTTTTGCATTTTCACCCCTATTTCTAGTTTCATTGTTGAACCGTCATTTTCATCAACTTTTATCCAATTTCTCAATTAAAAATTATAAAATGACAAATATACCATCTTATTTAAGAGAGAGAGTGAGGGGGGTGTTTGGCACCCATTAATTTTTTAAATTTATTCTCTTTTTTAATTATAACCACACATTCTCCAAATAAAATAATATTACACACAAATTTAAAACTTTTTATTACTTTTCAACCAGACATTTTTCCATCAATCACTATTCCAAAATTTATAATCCCAAAAATGCGCCAAACACATGCTAAAGAACAAATTTCAATCATACTCCTATTTTTTTTTTTTCCCAAAAAAGTACAAATAAATTAAATTAAGAAATAAGAAAGAAAAGAAAAGAAAAATAATTTCTTCTTTCCTTCACACCCCCCTCGCATTCCCACCTCCCATCCCAACCAAGAACTGAAAATAGTACTTCACAATCCTTAAATTCCATAATTTTTTTAGGGTAATTTTCTATTTTTGTGAAAAAGTTTGTCTTGAAGGGATATGGAGAACGGTGCTAATGGTGGTTGATCCAATTGTAAGCATGACGGAGGTGGCGATTCAGTGTTGAAAGAAATTTCCAGCCTTCTTTTTTTTTGATTTCCACCAAACCCTTCAATTTCTTTTAAATCGCCTCTCCTTTCTCTTCAATGATTTGTTCTTTTTACACTTTTGGTACTCGATTAGATGTGGATTTTAAATGTTTGAGTGCGATGACTGGTCATCTAGAAAGATGCAAGCAAACATATGACAACAAATGGAGGTTCTCAAAAGAAGTGGTGCTCGATCACAAGTATTGTGAGCGCCATCTGCAGAAAGTCATCACCGTTCAAGAAACCTTGTGGAAGTCAAGAACAATGCCACTGTCAATAACAAGAATAAAAGCCCTCTTTTGTTTAGTCCTAAAATCGTTCTAAGTATTTTTGCATCATCGAGTAAGAAATATGAGAGATTGTTTTTAGTATTTCTACATCCTCTAGCATTTTACAATCTATTTTCTGGTTTCGTGGTCAGGGTGAGGCTGGGGGTGGGAGAGGGAGCAGATTTTTCTTTTCTTGCTTGATTTTTTAATCTAATTTTTGAGAATTATTTTTTACTTTTTTTAAAAAAAATGGGAGTATGATTACAATTTGTTCTTTATTTTTTTCTTTTCCTTTTATTTAAATAGGAGGATATATTTGTCATTTTACAATTTTTAATTGAGAAATTAGATAAAAATTGATGAAAATTTCATAATGAAACGTGAAAATATGGGTAAAAATTTGAAACGTATGAACATTTTACACACTAAGAGCCAAATGCAGGGACGTTTTGCGTTAATAAGCCCTTATCCAAACTATAACTTTCATAACTGATTTCGAGTTACAGTAAATTAATAGTTAGCCCATGTTTGGGCTTTAATATTTTTCAAAAACTCATTTTCAACAACACATTCTCCGATAAAATAATTTTACACGAAAATCTTTTTTTGACGACAAGTTTTTCAAGAGATCACTATTCTAAAATACATTTTCTCCCAAAAATAGAATCAACAAGTGCTTAATATCGAACGTTATGTCATGTTAAGTAGGCAAGAGTTGATTTAGAGCATGGTTGGTGATAAGTGCATTTTTGTGCACTTATTCGGGGCCATTTTACTAAGCTTTTGTGTTGTTTGATTATTGCATTTTACTTAACTTAGATTATTTTTATCTTATTTCAATTTTGGACCTCTTTCGAAGAAATTGGAAAACGAAAGAAGGATAAATTGGCCAATTGATGGAATTTTGGGGATTAAAATGCATTTGGGTAAAAGTTGAAGCACTGCAATTGGAGTAATTTGATGAGAATGACCAAGATGGAAGAAAAAATGAAGAAAACGGCGGAAAAGTAAAGTGGCGAAAATTTAACCTGGGCAATAGCCCATTTATTTTGCCTAGGCAGCCGCCCAACCTTCAAGATCATTAACGGAACAAAAATAAATAGCCGGGGCAGCCGCCCCATTTTGTACTGGGCGCTCGCCCAAGCCATTTCGGGAAAAAAATTATGGTTTCCTAATTCGACTACAACTCTTATGGAAACGAATCTTGGGAGATATTTTAAAACCCTAGGACTGTTCAAAAGTGATGGGGGCGATTGGAAAAGACTTTTGAGAGCAGAAAAGAAGCAAGAACGCGAAGATCAACTCGAAGAACATGAAAATCCAATTCAAGAATCGAGTTGGTGTTGTCGTTCTTTATTTATTTTTCTGATTTTCTTCTTTCCACCATGCTGGGCTAGATTAATTCTGTGCTAGGACTAGATGACTATATAATATGATTTTTATTTCTTAGTTTTATATTCTTGACAACCAAAAATACATTTTGGGATATTTGAATGATTTATATGAATTTATTTTTCTCCACAATTATATGCGCAATGATTGTGTGAGTTTGGCGGCTTATTTCATGCATTCGAAAGAATGGGAATAGGTTCGACATATATAAGTCATCATAGGGTCCGATAGGGGATATAAATATACAACTATGCCTTATGTGAATCTTTAAGTGTTCATAAAAACTCATGCATTCTTGTATGTTTACATCCGTCATAGAGATATAGTCGAATCACATATTTGAATAGGTTTAACTCTACTCGAGAGAGATTGTTAAATAATTTAGGAGCATTGATTCTTCTTTATTCCAACCGTGTGTCAAGGTGTGAAACTAGGTTTAAAAAGATTATTACATAGGGATTCGTGATCCTAGTACATTCATCACATATTAGAAAAACTCAAATTTACATTCATTGTCAAATTGTATTTAGTTAATTAATTCATTCATATTTGCATATTTAGTATTAAATTAGTTATAAATTTATCAAAACAAACATTCTCATCTTTTTATAGTTTCGGTTAAGATCACGGTAATTAGAATTAGAACTAATCAATCTTCGTGGGAACAATACTTGGACTCAAAATCCATTTTACTACTTGTTAACGAACCGTATACTTGCGGTGATTTTAATTCAACATATTTTCGTGAACTATAGCCCAAAAAATATTTTATGTAGATGTTTTTTTTTTTTTAACATATCAGTTCAACATATATATATATATATATATATATATATATATATATATATATATATATATATATATTTTTAGTCCAGCTGTGACTCTGCTCTGTTAGGATAGGATAATACCAATTAACAATAAGAGAAAAAAGAAGTTAAAAACTACCTAATATTCGAGATTAATTGCTGAAAAAATAGAATGAAAACATGACCCCATATCAATTTTGAATTTTAAACCCTGAATTATATGCATTAGACTTTCCAGCGCATGCATTAAGGCCTCAGAGTCAGCAATAAGATGAGTGTTTTTGGAGTCCAATACTTGAAATCGGGTATTTCATTTTTGGCCTTACATTATTCTGTGGCGTAAATAATCCTGATCTATATGTACACATACTTTATTTCATGCAAAAAGTCAAAAACTTTTAAGCAATATTTGGCTTATTCTTAATCATATTATCATCATTCACCGTTAGTCAATTTTGACAAATATAAAATATAAAGAACAAGAAAACAACGAAAAGGAAAAGCCCTGCCACATCACCGCCACTACTCCCATCCAAATCCCAACCTCAACAATAATGCTTGGCTCTTTGTGTGCTTGCGTGTACAACTCTATTAGTATGTGCATGTGTGCTAGTAGCTCTTCGTTACACGATATTTTAACTCGAAAGATTAACTTTATCTATCTAATCTTTTAGAGATGCAATCAACATAACTTGAAGGTCTATTGACAAATCACTAAAGCACAGTGGGCTTGGACGGGTAAGGCTAGCGGTAGTAGAATGTGGACAAGTATTTACATGTAGACACACGAGTAGAGAGACGAAGAGTGTGAGTTATGGACATGATTACGATTACGAGAGTTAGCGGCTGACTGCAAGCAAACTTGAGGATTTTCTTTTTTTGTTTTTATTTTTCATTCTCTTATTTCTTTTATGTTTTATTTTTTTTAATTTAAAATAAGGCTATAGCTTGATTTTCTAATGGTTAAATGATAATTTCCATTCGCTAGATATCCATATACTGAGATCAAAAATATGAATGAACGATTGAAGAACTAAAAATTATTTTATTTTGTAAAGATTGAGACCAGATGTAATTGCAAATGAATCTATAAGCAATAGACAAGACAATAAACCTTGTTAAACATAAGACAAGAAAATATTAATAAACTAAACAAACATGAATCCAAAATAATATTTATTTTCTTCAATTCCCTCTTATTGTCAACTTCTGGCTTCTGCCCAGCCGATCTCGTCTGCGACAACTATTTAAAAAGATTATTAATTACCATATATTAATGTGTGAATTGATAGGCAACGTAATCTCATCATAGACAAGAAGACTATTTTGACTCCCTTGGAACCAAATGTCAAGCTTACTCCTATGGATGGTTCTCCTCTTGATGATCGTACTCTCTATCGCCAGCTTGTTGGAAGCCTGGTCTATTTAACTCTGACACGGCCTCATATTGCTTCACTTGGTTAGTCAATTTATGGCCGCTCCTCGCACTTCTCACTTCTCTACTGTTCTTCGAATACTTCGCAATGTGAAGGGGGCTCACTTTCATGGACTTCATTTTTCAGCTTACTCCTCTCTAGTACTATTTGGGTATTTTGATACAGATTGAGCTGGTGATCCTATAGATTGTCGTTCCACCACTAGTTACTGTTTCTTTTTGAGGGACTCTCTTATTTCTTGGCACAACAAGATGCAGACTGTAGCGACCGAGAAAAATTCAAAATATCTTGTGTTTCGTTTTAAAATAAAATTTTCTTGTAGAATTCGAAAATAATTTGAGTTATATTATTAAGTCGCTACCACCCTTCCTAAGAGTTCAATTTAAAGTTTTGGTCACGATAGTAAAGTTGTGTACACTTGCCTTAAAATTTTGTAAGGTGTCAAAATTTTCTTTTTAGAGACTCATTCTATATTAATTGCCGCCTATGTAAAGTCCTTAAAATCAAGATTTGATACATTTATTGTGAATGCCAAACACCCTTTAAAATATAATTTTTCCCCCTATAAACGGCTCCAATTTTCAGCATTTTAAACCCCCAAACGTGATTCTTTTCTCCACTATAAGCACCTTATTTAGTTATACTACCCACTAAATGCACTCCCCACCCCCACTTACATTTTAACTCCTATCCGTGCAACTACTAGAAACCGTCCATTTTCATCCAATTAAAGACATTATCTCTTTCAAAAAAAAAATCTGTAGCAAACATCTCTCAAACCACAATTCCAAATACATAAACGTCACTCACCAATTGCTACTCTGGTGTCCAAAGCTCCATACAGAATGGCACCAAAGGAATTACAAGAGTTAAAGATGCAGTTAGAAGAACTTCTAGACAAAGGGTTTATTAAACCGAGTGTATCCCCATGGGGAGCTCTGTTACTCTTTGTAAAGAAGAAAGATGGGATTATGAGGTTGTGCATCGACTATCGCGAACTAATAAGTTGACGATCAAATATAAATATCATTTACCTAGGATTGAGGATCTATTTGATCAGTTGAAGGGTGCATCTATGTTCTCGAAAATTGACTTAAGGTCAGGCTATCACCAGCTAAAGATTAATTCGGTCGACATACCAAAGATGGCATTTAGGACTCGATATGGGTATTATGAGTTTACTATGATGCCTTTTGGCTTGACAAATGCCCCTGTGGTATTTATGGACTTGATGAATCAAGTGTTCCATCAGTATTTCATTGTATTTATGGACGATATACTTGAGAAATTCTCAACAACATGGAGAACATCTGAGGATAGTTCTAGAGATACTACGTGAGGAGAAGCTTTATGCAAAATTCAAGAAATGTGAGTTTTGTCTGGTAGTTCGGATAACCTCAGTTGCCTGCGGAGCCATCTACAATAGAAAATACAAAGCGTGAACAATAAAGTTCAGTAAATATGATGGTGCAATGATGTCACTCAAAGACACTTGGGCCCGAATCCTCATTATAGTGTACCGTGTGAGCTCACAATAACATAGCCTTTACTTGTGCACAAATCAATGCCAAGGCATCCGTCCTTGCCCACCGAGACTCAGGATACCCCATCAGAATATATATAATATGAATTAAGGTCTGGCCTCGTGCCTATCCGCAGTCCCAAGGCCACCAAGGGACCTCCTGACACCGCCTGTATACAAGTGCCGAACCCTAAATACCTTATCCTTGGCTACCCTTAGTGACCGTCAGGAGCCTCAAAGTGGTATATTTATTAGGACATCATAGTACAGTACATCTATAATGGGATTCACATTTAAAATTCACAACCACACACTCCATGAAAATGATAACATAAATATGCATGGCCTTGAAAACGTACTATCCATACGTTTTCTAAATAAACCCAGTAAACAATTGTCACATCACCATGTCACATAAAGACAACAAACACATATAAACACATAACCTCACATAATCACGTATTTTGTATTGTAGTTGAAGAACATCAATATTTACCTTTTTCGCGACCTTCTTGCTCAATATCTGCATTAATAAAATAACCTCCATATTAATCCTAATTTATCATGTTATTTCCATGTTATCAAATCTAAACTAAACTTATAAGATGATATACTTTACTTAATAGAATACCCCTTGTAGCAATACTAATAATGATCTTACTTTATTACCAATAACCTAAATGAGATTTTCTTTATTGTTATAATAGAAATTCCATAACT
Source organism: Fraxinus americana (assembly GCA_035079005.1). Classification (NCBI taxonomy): domain Eukaryota; kingdom Viridiplantae; phylum Streptophyta; class Magnoliopsida; order Lamiales; family Oleaceae; genus Fraxinus; species Fraxinus americana. Next base: position 32,713,205 of record CM068710.1, on the reverse strand, counting down.
TCTAAAATAAAATTAATACATATAGACATCATTCTAGCAATACAGTACCATATTAATTTTTCATTTCATGTTTGGTCCATTTTTCATTTCATCTATCACACAAGTGTGTGTATGTTTATATACACTAATACCTACTAATTAATTTCTTATCAAATCTATATATTATAATATTTTACTTCTCATCATATCATGTCACCAAATCAAAATAATTTAAGTTTAAACTTCAAATGCTAAATGTTCTCTCCAATTGACCATGTCCACATATATACATATATTAGTGGCCCAATTTCCATGACCAATATTATGATGATATTAATAATTATTATAGTAAATCATTTTTTTTATCCCTACTTTCTTTCTTCTTTAATTACTTCCATCCATTTTTTTTTTCTCAATATCATCATTTTACTATCTTTTTCCACAAATCTCTTTCACTCAATCTTTGATTTAATTAATTAAATTTAACACCAATTTTATCTTCCTTCAATTATTAAGGAACCCTAAAACAAGAATTTTAAATTCCCACTCATGAATCAATTAAGTACTTAAACAATTAATTAAATTATTATCTAAAGAAATAATTAATTAACTCAACAATTAACTAAACAATTAGCTAATTAATTAACTTATAAGAAATTGGACCCTACCAAACAATTGATTAATTATATTATTAACTAAATAAATAAATAATTAACTAAACAATTAGCTAAATAATTAACTAACTAATTAAATTATATAAAGAAAATGAAAGTTGAAAAAACATACCTTAAAGGAAAGGAAGTGGAGGTGCCCCACTTCTCCCAAATCACCCAATATTTATAGTGTAGGAAAAGGGCTTAAAGTGCAATTTCTCAAATTGCACTTTAACCCTTGGGGTAAGTATGCAAATTTCCTTTTTTACTTATAAAATTTCACTTTAATCCCTAGGTAAATATGAAATTACACGTTTTTAAAATGAAATTGCATCTTCCATACCCATAATATTATGTTACTTATAATTTCTATATAATTTATTTTATCAATTCAATTAAGTCCCTAAAATTTTTAAATCATTTCTAAAATATTAAAATTTTTACTAGAAAATTCCGGAATGTCACATTCTTCACCCAAAAGGAATTGAATATGAGATAGCGACGGTGGTTAGAACTAGTGAAGGATTATGATTGCACTATTTTGTACCATCAGGGTAAGGCTAATGTAGTCGCTGATGCACTAAGCAGAAAGAACATGGGACAATTGTTAGCTACAAGACAAGATCATTTAATTAGAGACTTTGAGAACCTAAGAATTGAAGTATTAACGTGACCAATAAGGACAACGGCAATGTTAAGAAGTTTTATTGTGAAACCAACACTCAGGGATAGAATAGTAGCTGCTCAGAAAGACGATCCATTTTTGGAAAAGATCAGAGCTGATGTAAAAACTGAGAAGAGAAAAGGATTTGACATAACTAAGGATAAGGCTATGATGTTTAAAGGTCGTTTGTGTCTACCAAAGGACGAGGTATGACTGAAGCTCATTTTGCTCCTTACGCTGCACACCCAGGTGGATCCAAAATGTATAAAGATTTGCGTAGTATATTTTGGTGGAGGAATATGAAGGGGAAGATAGCTTTGTTTGTATCCAAATGTATGGTTTGTCAATAGGTGAAGGCAAAACATTAAAGGCCATCAGGCCGTTGAACCCCATGGACATACCCGAATGGAAATGGGAGAATATTGTAATGGATTTTGTCATTGGTTTCCCTAAATCAGTGAGAGGTCATGATACAATCTAGGTGATCGTGGATCGATTAACAAAATCAGCTCACTTTTTGCCAGTTCGAACAACCTATAGCTTAAAACAGTTTGCACAGATTTATGTCAGAGAGATTATGCAGCTTCATGGTATTCCAATTTTTATCGTATCGGACAGAGACCTGAGATTCACTTCGAAGTTTTGGATAAGCCTTCAAAGAGTTATGGTTACTAAGTGAACATTTAGTACTGCATATCACCCTCAGACTGATGGACAATCTGAATGAACTATCCAGGTTCTTGAAGATATGTTGAGAGCATGTGCCCTAGATTTAGGTGGTAGGTGGGAAGAACACTTGCCGTTAGTTGAATTTCCATAAAACACTAGCTTTCAGGCCACAATTGGCATGGCACCATATGAGGCTTTGTATGGTCGACGCTGTCGCTCACCATTATATTGGGATGAAGTTGGTGAAAGGAGAATTTTGGGTCCTGAATTTGTCGAGAAGACTATAAAGGCTATACATAAAATTAAATCAAGAATTAAGACTGCCCAAGATCATCAGAAGAGCTATGCCAACAAAAGGAGGAAAGAGTTTACTTTTGAGGTTGGCGAGAAGGTATTTCTCAAAGTGGCGCCGATGAAGGGAATACTATGATTTGGAAAGAAATGAAAATTGAGTCCTAGATTTATCGATCCATTTGAGATTCTTGAGAAAATCGCGAATGTGGCATATCGTTTAGCGTTGCCACCTGAACTATCAGCAGTGCACAGTGTATTTCACGTTTCTATGTTGAGAAAGTATTATCGGATCCTAGCCATGTGGTGAATGTTTGGTCCCTAGATGTCCATAGTGAGATGATATACAAGAAAGCTCCTGCAGTAGTTCTGGAGAGAAAGACCACGTTCTAAGGAATCGAAAGGTTCCACTAGTCAAAGTCCAATGGGGTAGACATGGTGAGGATGAGGCTACTTGGGAAAGAGAAGAAGATGTTTTAGTCAAGTATCCTGACCTACTTAAGCAAGCAAGTTAAATTTCGAGGATGAAATTATTTTAAGTGGGGAGAGTTGTAGCGACCAAGAAAAATTCAAAATATCTTGTGTTTCGTTTTAAAATAAAATTTTCTTGTAGAATTCGAAAATAATTTGAGTTATATTATTAAGTCGCTACAACCCTTCCTAAGAGTTCAATTTAATGTTTTGGTCACGATAGTAAAGTTGTGTACACTTGTCATAAAATTTTGTAAGGTGTCAAAATTTTCGTTTTAGACGACTCATTCTATATTAATTACCGCCTATGTCATGTCCTTAAAATCAAGATTCGATACATTTATTGTGAATGCCAAACAGCCCTTAAAATATAATTTTTCCCCCTATGTTTGGCTCCAATTTTCAGCATTTTAAAACCCTCCACTGTAAGCACCTTATTTAGTTATACTACCCACTAAATGCACTCCGCACCCCCACTTACATTTTAACTCCTATCCATGCAACTACTAGAAACCGTCCATTTTCATTCGATTAAAGACATTATCTCTTTCAAAAAAAAAAAAAAAAATCTGTAGCAAACATCTCTCAACCACAATTCCAAATACATAAACGTCACTCACCAATTATCCAACACATTGGAATCTGAAAATTTATTGAAGGACATTAGCATCACGTTGTATTTTTTAACAAATTGAGCAGAAAATGGTATTCAAACTCCAAGCATTTAAGGTAGGGGTGTTTTCTACACTTTTGTAAATGAAGTAAAAATTTATTTGTTTTTTTTTTCGAATTGCGTTAAGTATGTTATTATGTTACTTATGAGAGAAATGGAAGCACCTTTTGGTGTTTTAAACAAGAGATAAAGAGATGATGTATGATACTTGAATGGGATTATCAAAACTCGAAGAGTAAACGACTAACTGATCACCGTTCGTTTTGCTAAATTGACGGTGACACAAATAACCAAACTTTACGTTTCTAAAAAATACATTTATATTTTTACCATTTACTTAAGTATTTCCCTACTGCGTATTACTTGTGATACTCATCCCTACAAAATTTACAGGTTAATTGAAGGCATAGTGGTGGCATGGCTTGGTGGCGAGTGTTCAGGCGATTCGAAATGCTTTTAAGTTCTAGTAATATTTCCATTTGTGTAAACCTTGCATGTAGAGGTGTTAAGACGGACGGGCCGGCCAGACCCGTGAAAATAGGCTCGGATCGACCCGGGACAGCTGGCCGTGACCCTAGCGGGTGGTTCACTGGTCAAGGAGGTGTGACCCGCAGGTTTCGCAGGTTACTCCTTCACGGGCCGCAGTTAACCCGCTGGCCCATGAAAAAAAATTTAATTTGAAAAAAAAGGGGGGAGACTAATAATCTTGTACTTTTACAATTAGTAGAAATTGCGGACAGTTTTCATCATTTAGAGACGATCCATTTTTCTTTCAAATTATTCACTCAATGGAGGAAAAGTTTAAAAAATATTATGAAAACATGCCACTAATTTTTCCAGTGGCAGCTATAATGGATCCTCGCATTACGTTGTTTGGTGCTTTAAAATCACTTTCTGAAACATTAGCTTTTAACATAAATATTACAAATCGGCAATTGGATATTTTCATTAATGAAATGTATAACAACTATTTTATTAAATATGGTAATAATGAAAATATTTCTTCTTCTACAAACTCTAGTACAACTTCTAAAGGCAAATCTTCTTTTTTCTCCATAATAGCTAAGAAACGTAATGTTCTTGGTTCTTCATCTACAACTTCAACTGCAAATCCAAATACCACACCTGTTGAATTAGAAAGATATTATCAATTTGATCATTATAGTTTAATACCTGAAGATGAAGTGAATAATTTAGATATTTTACGATGGTGGAAATTAAATGAGCGGACATACCCTGTATTATCTAAAATGGCACGAGATATACTAACAGTTCTAGTCTCAACAGTGGCATCCGAGTATGCTTTTAGTGCAAGTAACAGGGTATTAGATGAAAGATGATCTAGACTTAAAGAAGATATTTTGGAAGCTCTCATATGCCTGAAAGATTGGATATTCGCGGATCGAATGATACAGATAAAATTATTGATGATATTGCTGAAGACTTCAAAAATCTTGCAGTTCATGAAAATTGATTGGAAAACAAATATTAAAATATATAATTTTTGAACAACTAAAATATAGTTAAGACTTAAGTAGGTGTCAACCTAGTTGGGATGTACTTAAACTATAAATTATAATAAAAGTGGGTGCCAACCTAATTGGGATGTACTTATACTATAAATATTTGATAATAGTAATTAGAAATGCATTTAGTTATTATTTGTTTAAGTTAAATTTAACTTTACAAAGTTATAAATAATTCATGTAACATTAAATTTGAATTCTATGTAAACATTTCTTGGTATAAATATGAATTTATCATTTTGTTCAATTCTTAGTTTACATTTAACAAAAAAAATATTTTTTGCTATAAATATGAAAAATTCTATATTTTTATAATTTTATTTATACAATAATACGGGCCAAATTGGAACAAACTGTGACCCGCGCAACCCGTGACCCACATGGGCTCGACGCAGATGGGTCAGCGAGCGGGCCTGAGTTGTAGTCCAAAATTTGTGGACCGACCCGGAACCGGCCCAGAACTCGTAGCGGGCGGGCTTTTTTTCACGCGGGCCGTTACCGGACTCATATGTTGCATGAACCTTAGATGGCACATTTAAAAATGTTTAATGTTTATTTCGTCTAATTTTAATTGCATTGCACGTTGACTACAACATATGAATGTTGGATTGACTAAGTATCAAGTTTCATTATTGCTGAATGAATTTCCAGATTCTGTCCTCTTATTTGAGAGTAGGATAACTTGGGCTATGGTACATTTTTTTGAGTGAAATCGGTTGGATTCGAAAGATACAGTAGCCTTTGGAATTTCCTCGAAATATTTTTCTAAGGAAAAAGTTACGCCTGTTTTAGTAAACTGCGTTGGAACAATTTCGAGTTTTCTGTCCAACTTGGTTGAAAAATATTTTCATGCTTTAAACGTTATCGTTGAGACCCTAAATTTTTATATGTTGTTCCTACATGAATGTAAATGTCTCTATAGAAATTTTACAAGTTTTTGGTACGTTTTCTAGGTCAAACAATTTTTATCTTTCCGCTGCTACGCTATTAGTATTGCTGAGTTTCTGCCGAATGTTTTCAAAAAATCAAATTTTATCATAATTGTCTAAGTCGATATAGACAATAATCTCCCATCATATTTTTATAATATATTTCAAACTTCAAATTTCCCTTATTTAAAATTTATTTTGGTTGACGTTAAAGAGCTCAAATTAAGAAGATTTTTTTAACACTTCGAGTTCCTAGAATTTGGGGCGTTACACAGACGGTCTCCCCTCGTTCTAGTACAAAGTCGGAATATTGTGCCTTTGCAGATGCTACTACAGAGTTACTTTGGTTTCGTCGTTTATTAGAAGATATGGGTTTTTTCCCTCTCATCTTCTGTTGTTCTTTATTGTGACAATTACAGTGCAATTTACATTGCTCGTAATAATGTGTTTCATGAACATACTAAACACATTGAGATTGATTGTTATTTTATTCGCCATTATGTTACTCTTGGTACTCTCCATTTAGTTTCTGTATCTTCCTCTGATCGGACTGCTGATATCTTTACTAAGACGCACCTGGTTGGATATTTTCACGACTACTATGCAAACTCTAAGATGACATCTACAATGCCATCTTGGCTTCGAGGGGAGGTGTTAGCATAATTTGTGTGATTCTAACATAATTAATGGGATGGCTTAATTATGGGGATTACAGATTGCTTAACAATAGAGATTATAATTGACTCTCAAATCACTTACATATATTTATTGTATCTTTCCCTTTTATAGCATAGGTTCCGGTTTACCACTTGTATTATAAAAACGACTAAGAAATATAATTCTCCAATTTTTCATGCAACTTCTCTACTTTCTTGCATGGGAATTGCCTCTTGCAGATAAAAAGAGAAAAGACCCTTCTGAATCTAACATTTAAGGCTGAAGTAGCTTTTCACAGATTCAGGCGAGTTATCCATTTCACGCTATTTTCTGCGTTGTATTTAAAAAAAACTTAATTTCTGGTTCCAATTCTTGAATTTTGTCGCTTTTATATTAATATATGTAGTTCGTATTTTTAAGGTTATCCTTTTCCATTATAAGATATTTCTGACTGAAATTTCTGCAGATGTGATAGTTTGTGCTTTTATTGAGGTCTGGAAATGAATTGCGTATGGGTCTTGAATGTTAGTTTGATTATTGCTTTTTAAAAGTAGTTTAAGTATCCATAAAGCAGCGCAGTTGCTATTTGATTTTGCAAGTTTGTTATTACAGGTAGTTTCCACAATGGATCTGACTAATGATGTACAGAATATTTGAATTTTTTACGAGAGAATGAACTAAAACAGATCAAATTTTTCTGGGTTGTTGATGTTCGAAATCCTTGAAGGAAAAGATTCATTCTCTTCATAAAAATAGGAGGTAGAACCACTAAAGATTTATTTTTCTGTTGTGTCAGCTCATTCAAGAAAAGCCAAATCCTTATATTACACCATAGCTCCTCAAACTGTGGATCCTCCCAATATTCCTACTATATAAAAGGATATTAGGGTGCCGGTTTTTGGTACGCGAGAAAATCCTCGTACCTATTTGCATACTTTTTTTCTCCATTACTGGGAAAATTTGCAGCATCTGAGAACATAGTATGAATCTGTGTGTTTGCTTGTTTTCGATTTTCTTTCTGTTTATTATCGCTTTTGCGAGATGGGATTGTAGCTTAGTCCTTAACAGTTGATTGGACATAATTTTGTTGTATGTGCTAAATACTAAAACTTAATTTTCACAAGTTCTGCTATATAATAAGTTCCTTATTTCAGAGCATTGCTAGTGGGGTGAGAAAGTGGCGGACCCAGCACAAAAGTTCAACTCGGGCGGACGTTGACCATTGACCGTCAACAATCAGTGATCGTAAGAACGAGATCGTTTATTAATATTTAATTAAATAATATTAAAAATTATTCAATATATATATATACTAGGTGCAAGCAACGTGCAATACACGTTTGCGTAGTTTATATTTAATAGTTTTGTTTAAAAATTAATTTGTTATTAATAAAGATGTAATTTTTTTGGTTAATTAAATAATTAATGATGTAATGTTTATGTAATTGATAAATAATTAGATGTCTGATTTTGATGTTGTGATGTAAGTTGGTGAGATCGAAGAAAATAAGCAAAAATTGACAAATTTGGAGAAATGACTAAATTGTAAGGGATCCAAAGTTCGGGGATTAAAATGTAAATACTTAAAAGTTGTGCTGAACCTCACGATAAAGATTTGAGAGTGCTCGGAGTCAATTGGATAAAGGAAGATTTCAATGGAATCAAATTTAGGCAAAAGATGATCACAAATCAATTTTCAACCGAAAAGTTATGCTCCGATGTTTTAGTCTCATATTGAGATCTATTTTTGGCATAAAAAGTGATCAAATTGGAGAATAATGTCTGAATCAAAGTTGTAGCCAGATGAGTTATCTTTCCAACGCATTTTGAATCGCCTCAATCGGGTATCGGAATACAAAGTTATGATAAAAACACTGAAAGAAGGTGTAGCTGCCTGTTTAAAACAAGAAATTTCGTTACACGATCCGTTAAAACAACAAATTCCGTTAGTTTTTCCGTTAAAAATAAGAAATTCCGTTACATAGCCACTTTTAATATATAGAAGATATTTGGGCGCAATAGGCCCAATTACAAACAACAAAGAAAAAAAGAAGTTAAAAGGCTTTCAGCCAATTGAGCCCAACATAGGCAAAAGTTCAATTACAAAAACAAAAACAAAAACAAAAAAAAGGGGGGGGGGGGGGGGCGGGGGGGAAGGAAGATTGCCAATGACAGGAATCGAACACCAATCATCTTGCTAGCAAGGTAAGCACTCAACCAACTGAGCTACCTAACGTATCCTTAACTAATTATGCGCTAACATTTATATATATTTAATATAAAATCTTCCTTTAATCTTTTTTCCAGCACTGGCTACCGCCCCAGCTCGCCGGGTGCTGGTTCCGCCCACTGAGAATCCGCTGTGGAACACATATGTGCCCAGGTTGCTAAGGCTCTAAAATCTTGCAGAAGTAAAACGTTTGGTATTTCATTTAGTTGTGTAAACATGGCCATGGCTCCTACTGTAAAAGTGGTTCTTGGCTCAATTGCCTTTGCTATATTCTGGGTTTTGGCAGTTTTCCCGACTGTCCCATTCATGCCCATTGGGAGGACTGCTGGGTCTCTCTTTGGGGCAATGCTTATGGTCATTTTTCGAGTCATAACACCAGATCAAGCATATACGGCTATCAACCTTCCAATCCTAGGTCTTCTTTTTGGGACAATGGTAGTCAGTGTCTATCTTGAAAGAGCTTATATGTTTGTGTACTTTGTTAAATTGCAAGGGAGCAAATGACTTACTTTGTCGAATCTACTTGATTTCTGCCATTTCTAGTGCCTTTTCACTAATGATACTTCTTGTGTTGTTTTGACTGAATTTGTGCTCAAAATTGCTAGGCAGCAGAATCTCCCTCCTCACCCACTCCGATTAGCCCTTGCCTCGAGTGCAAATATCGGGTCATCGGCAACCCCTATTGGCAATCCTCAAAACTTAGTTATAGCTATTCAGAGTAAGATTTCTTTTGGGAACTTTTTATTTGGTATTTTCCGGGCAATGCTTATAGGAGTTTTTGTCAATGCTTTGATCCTGCTCTGTATGTATTGGAAGTCGTTAAATGTTCATAAGGATGAAGAAGATGCCACTATGGAAGTGGTTGCTGAAGAAGACGTAACCTCACATCATTTTTCTCCAGCAAAGTTGTCTCACCACACATCTTCAAATTCTCAAGAATGGAATTACGGACTGGAATCTATAAATATTTCCAGCTCTTCTAATCCCAATGGTTCCTACAAATCGTAGTGAGACTATTAGAAATCGAGGGACTTTGATTGAGAGTGATAATATTCATCTCTGTCCTAATGTAAATAGTTATACGAATCATGTTGATACACTTGGGAATGGTGGCAGTCCAACTTGTTAGGTTTATATTTTGTATTGGCGATTCTGTGAACAAATTGACCAACTTGAACATTTATAAAAGTTTAGGGACTAAATTGTAAAGTTTCATAGTTGGTAGGTTAGCTTAGGGTTTGGGGTTATGTGTTTGGAACAAGGAGAATTCACGCCGAATTTTCGCTAGCTGCTCGCCGGAGTGTTGCTCGAGCGACTAAAACAGAAACTACTTCGCTCGAATTTTGCCCTACTGTCGCTCGGGCGAAGAAGCCACTTCGTTCGCCTGAGTTGCCTGACAACCCCATCGTACATCCTGATGGCTATGTCACCAACTCTAACTACATCCTAAGAGTTGTTATCTCCCATGTAGACTTTCCTAGGCTCAACTTCTCTATAGTTATAGAACCAAGACCTTTCAGGGCACATGTGAAAGGTGCACCCCGTGTCTAGGATCCAATTATCATCAAATTCCCCCTCAGACACATTCAGGACATGTAAACTATCAAATTTCGAAACAACAGCAATGTTGTTTTGATCAGTGTTATTCAAGTCTTTCTGTTTCTTCTTCCAGTCAAAGCAGTCTTTCTTGAAATGCCCTAACTTTCCACAGTTATAGCATTTCTTACCACTTTTGTCTTTTGATTTTGATCTCATCTTAGACTTTCCCCTTCCCTTGTTGTTATGGAAGTTAAATTCTTTCCTTTCAGTTCTTCCCCTAATAAATAAGGTTTCTTTTCTCACATTTGTTCTATTATCTCTCTTTAGTTCAAGTTCTCTCGATTTCAACGCATCTACCACTATAGCCTGCGTAAGAGTATCCCTGCCATATTTTATTGCGTTTCTGATTTCTTTATATGATTCGGGCAATGAATTTAACAATATGACCGCTAAATCCTCATCATCGAACTTCTTATCATTATGAGCCAAACTCTTAACGATTATGCTTTAATCGCTCAAATTCCCCTCTACATCCTTTCCCGGGTCCATCTTAAAACTAAACAGCTTTTCTAACAAATAGATCTTGTTAGGTAAAGTCTTAGTCAAGAATAAGGCATTTAAGGTAGTCCATAATGTCCTAACATCTTTAACATGATCAACTTGTCTAACAATGTTATTAGATAAATGCAAGATTATGGAACTATATGCAATTTCATTCATTTCTTCTATTTCATCAGGTTTAGCTTTTAACTCGTCAGAAAAAGTCAAAGGATCATCGAGAGCTTTAGCAACTCTCTGTTGGACCAAAATGGCCCTCATTTTTTGTTTCCAAATTGAGTAGTCCCCCTTTCCATCGAATTGCGATAATTCGACCCTCGAACCCATTCTAGATTCTGTAATAGAGTGGCCCGTAATCATGGACAGAATAGAAAAGGTTTTGAAAAAATATTTTCCAGATGATCAACACACAATATGAATCCAGAGTTAAAACCGATGTCCAGAAATGAAACACAACAACGAATCAATTCGATCACTTAAACTTCAGTGTGATGTGTGTGCTGGTGTGATTCAAACTTAGGCAATGCACAGGTATATAATGCAGATAAACGTGCTTTTCAGGTTACAAATTAATCACAAGAATTCAGTAACCAAGCAATCGTGCATAAAATGGTAAAAGTACCAAACTTAACCTATCGGAGAGTTTGGAATAATCTTACCAAACTACTGTTGAAAAACAGTAACAATATACCACCAACCCTCGAGGTCAAACAAGCCCGCCAATTTCTAGAATCACCAGTCACCCAATCAGTCAACAACATGCACAACACAAAGTCACAATAATCAGTATCGAATTAAAACACAAGATGCCACGAAAAACAATGAACCCTAAATTTTATGAAGGATGAGTCAAACCCTAGATCGAAAAATCTAGCTTTGATACCAGATGTTGGGAATATATAGCACAATGTAGACTTTCAGTAGCAAAATATAAAGTGCAACAGAGTTGAAACTAGCTCAAACATGCAATGACAAACTCCAATATCCAAGTTCTCTGATTTAAAGCGGGCTCCAAAACCAGAATACAGATTTCCCAGAATGCTCAGAAATCCTAATGCTAGAGTTCAATACACATTAACATATATAATACCCTCTAACATACTAATTGTAATCTGGCATAATCATAGACATATAAACCGGAACCTCAACATGTAGAAATCAACAGAGAACTGAAATCATAAGAACTGAAAATATAACCTATAGAAACTGAAATTAGAACTTATAATTGGACAGAAAACATAAGGATTAAAAGAAGAGAGGAACTTCCCTTTTACCGTGCTGAAAAACAGCCTTCTCCAGCATTCTTCTTCCCTTATTGCTGGTGGAATGGATTAGGCTCGGGAACAGCCCCTTCACGCTGCAAATCGCCGTCCAGAGAAAGCTTAGAGAACCGGCAGAACCTTCCCTTTCTTTGGCTTGGATCATCGGTCAAATGACCTTCCCAAATCAGTCAAGAACACCCCTAAAATCACCACTAAGCCACCGAGAAATACCACACAACTTAGCCACTCTTTCAGGCCTAAGTGTCCCAGAGGTTTCCCCTATGAAACTGGCTCCAAGGTCGATTTATGGAGCACCAAAATGAAAGGCCAAACTGGAACGATTCTGCAGAGGGGAGTTTTTAAAGAGAGAGTAAAGAAGTGTATATAGGAAGGAAAAAGTCTAGTCTCTAGGAATTGAAAGTGACGTGCCTGGGAAAAATCAAAAGGAGTGGAGTACCAAGGAAGGAACCCATTTGAATTTTGAAAGTAAATGCCCAACCGGGTCACAACAAATACTAGCCCATTAAGTAATATGGGAACCACTTAAGCCCACAATTCGGATAGCTAAACTGGGAAACTTTATGCCCCTATACAATTATTTTGAGACTAATGAACCAATCCGTTATACACACTAGAGATGTTGTAGTCAACGAGCAACTAAGGATGAAAGTTTCAAGATAAGTAACCTGCAAACTATTTCTTCTCTTTATTTTTTCCAATGAAATAGATGGGGAAATTTTGAGATGTTCGCCTAATCTTATTGAAGGTAATAAAAGCTCACAAAATTCTTTCAAATTTGTTCATTTTGTGTTCATATGCTCGTTTAAAGCTAATAGATTGGATTAAATTGCTTATTATGGATTTTGGAGCTTCAATATGACATAAGATTATTTTTAGTGTAATTATTTTTAAAATTTCTCTCATAATGTTATGCCGTTCTATTTGCTTTCATAGACCAATGTACTAAATTTTTGCCATTCTTTAATAGATTTAAGCAGTGTTAATTGAAAGTGGATAAATTAATCAGTAAAGTAGTTTCCTTATTCTTTTAAGTAATTTTTGTTTTCTCTCCTTTAAGTATCATGCCTCCCTCGTTTGAGAAACTTTTGAGAAAGTCCAGAGGAAAATTGCATGTTTAGAATGAGGTTCAATATGATCACTTGAAAAGGAACCGGCAAATAGAAGAATAGAAAATTTAGTTACCACTTCAAATATCTTTAGGTTCTCAACTTGTTAAATCTTCCCTTTGAAGGTCAAAGTTAAAAAATCCAGTATTCTTGAGTCAGAATTATACACGAAATGGTCAAGTACTAGATAACTTCCCCACATCAGTTTGTCATTTGGATTTACGTCAATTCCTAAGGTCATTTGGATACAGTCATTAAATATTCGCCATGATCATTAAATTCTAATTAACTGTCGTATTTGCTACTTTCAGGAAACCTTGTTCAGGCTATCATCAACTAAAGAAGATGACTGACAGCAAAATAATTGCAGCTGATGGTGAAAATGGGGAATTGGAATGTGGAACTTCTGATAATCGACATTTGTGCACATTGTATAGGAATAAAGCATACCTTGTGCTGAATAAAAGGAAATAAAATTACTCTTTTCCTGATTCTTTCTGTTTTGATTTCAAGAAGCTACAAATGATATTAGTCAAATTTCCTTTAGTACGAAATAAAAGGTTTCTCATAAGAAGCCAACTATTGTTCCCTAGGTTGAAATATGCTCTTTAAGTTTTTGCCTTTTTCCCTTCATTTCAAATTGTTCTTTAGTTTACGTAATCTGAATTTGATTTTTTTTTTTTTGGAATATAATACTGCAATATGTTCGTCGAAATCAGAATTATTTGTTTGTCTATAAATCTCAGCCATTTGTCTTAGGGTTACCATTCAAGCACAACTATTTGTTTATATGTATGCATATATGCCTGTAATTTCTTTTTGGGCAATTGGCTATCTGTTTCTCATCATAGATATGTTAAAAGTGATAAATTATTCAAAATTCCTTCAAATTTATTTTATATTCTTTGGGTTTTCCTTCATCTTATTCTTCTTTGGAGTCTTATTATTGAAATTAGACGTAGATAGTAAGGCCCCTTTTCTGTTTATGGACAATTCATATGATAAAATTTTATGTTTAGGTTGTATTTCACTCATTCCCACTGTAATGGGGACGTGATTGCTTTCTTTGGGTTCAGAAAGAAATGCTTCATGCACTGCACATTTGCCTTTGATTATGGACATAATTCGCTTTTATTAAATTCAAAAGCAAACACTAATTGCTTGACGAGTTCATAAATTTCTAATTTCTGCTCTAACCATGTGCTAATACGATAAATTTAGAGCAGTATGGATCAAAATTATCCGTTGATGAACTCAAAGAATTTGATGTGTTCAAGGCTGATTACTAAATCAATTGGCATATAAATGGGTTAAAAAGTCAGTCTGCAAAGATCAGGAATCGGATGCTGGCATATATGGATAATTTAATTGCAAGTGGGCAATACTTGTCTGAGGATGCAACAAGGGAGAGAGTTATTTGCGTCATGAGTACGTGGAAATTTTTCAAGACCTTAGTGGGAGAAGCATGGCGAGGACGGGAGAGCAGTGGTCAGAGACTCTGATGAGGTGATCTGCGGAGGAGTTACTAGTGGAGAAGATTAGGGTGGAGCAGCAACGTTTGGGTGTGGATGAGTGTTTGGTTGGAAATGAAAGAGAAAGGCAAGAAGAGGAGGAAGAGGAGGAGGAGGAGGAGAGCGAGAGGACTTGATAGTTGGCCTCGGTACTAAAAGCTCTAGGAGCCTTGACGTAAAAAATATTTGGTCTTTTGATCACTTCAATTTGCATACTTAATTTCATAATTTTGAATTTTATTTATGTCCATCATATGGTAAGAACCCACAAAGTGATTATGAAAATAGATAAATTCATGGGTACAACATGAAATAATATTTCAATGTTTTGACATTGCTACTTCAGTTAGAGTCTCAATATCTATTTTATAGTTAAAGAAATTTCCAGTGCCTTTCCTTCTGCTTGTTCCAATATTTACCTAATGTCACCATGCATGTAAGATATCTTTAATTTTGGTCGTGTTTCAATTAAACTTACAGGTTTTTTGTAGAAGCTTATTATTTGTTTTATAGTCTGATATAGAGACGAATGAGGTCTATGCTCAAATGACCTTGCACTCATTGAGCCAAATACATCAACTCTTATGTTAAGATTAGTTCATCACTTATTTCAAGTTTCATTTCTATTTTGTTAAATCCTAACACGCCTATAATGCAGTAAGAGCAAAAGGATGTTACCTTCCTGCATGGGTGCCCCCAGTAAACAGCCAACAAATTACATCTGCAAACCATCGACGACAATTGATACAAGTACTCATGGTAGATTTTCAATTCCCTGCCAGGCAACTGAGAAAGTGTTCCACTATTGGTAAATAAATTTGATTTTTAGAAAATTGTAACCCATCCAGCTTTTGTTCATTTATCTTTGATTTCTTGTAAATATGTTCTAATATTCTCAGCCTGGAGGACTTTTCTAAACAACCTCCAGCTCAAGAGTTGATTGCACGGGATCTGCATAACAAGAATGGAATTTCAGTCATATTTTTTCGCAGTACGTTTCTTAACTGTAGGTAGGGTTAAGGGGTGGGTTGGGGAGAATCTACTCTTTTTATTGGATATTTGCTAAATGGGGATTATTGGATTAAGCTTATATATGTTTCCATTCTACTCTACTGTTTTTGGTAGTTCTCATGGACTAAAAAAACTATCCCTTTTTAATGTTGGGTGATTTTATGCATAATAAATACTGATTTTTGTCAATGAACATTTCTTTCATATCAATTTATGATGTTTCTTCTGTATCTTACGAGTCTGACAATAAGATGTATAAGTACGAATTTTATGCCAGACTTCATTTATTTCAATATAAAAGAAAAGCGAAAACTTTGAGGCATCATACACTTTGAGGCAATTTGGGATTGCTTTGAGCTTGAAGATGCTTCAGAATTATGCCTACATTATTAAATATTGAATTGAATACATCTTTTAGAAATTTGAGAAGTAGTATTAAATAGATCGAAAATCATTTTGGAACTATGGACTTTCTCCAATTATCATAAGATGTTCATTTTTATTTTATTTTAGGAACCTACATGTACAAACATAATTCTTTAGTTCATTTGTCCCTTGTAGGGAGTGCCTGCCATTGTTCAACTGTGATTGGCTAAGCTTTCATACAATGTCTAATTAAACTTAAGCTCTAATTTTTTATTTTTTATTTTTTCCTTATTTTCCTAATGAGCATGTAGGTGGATTTCCATTGGTTCAGGCTTGAAATTTTATTCTAAGAGAAACTTGGATGACGTGGGTCAATATGTATAAAAGGTACGTGCTGCTTTTGTATATGAATTCTTCCTATTACCTATCTTGAAATTGGGCTTATTATTTTCTCGTGTTCCTATCTTTCCATATATGTGGGTCATTGAGTTTCTTTGTATGTTATTGGAGGGAAGGGGACATTCAGTTGCACGGACGTTAGAACTTAACTATTCTTTATCAAGATGAACACGATCATAGGTGATTTGTATGTGTTATGTCTATATTTTTTATGTAATGTTGCAACTCATCTTGCCTTTTGCGGAGTTGGATATAAACTACTATGACCTCGGTCTTTCCCGTCGGGATGCTACTGATGACAAAGTAACCGTTCAAAGTGCACAAGCTACTTTTAAGTATGACTTCCCTTGTTCTTGATTTTGAATAAATATTGAACTTCTAATAATAAGACTTCGATATCTTTATTGTAGTCTGCATTGTAATCTGCACGGTTTATTTTCCTTTCAATTGAAAAAACAATTAGTTTTAATGTGTTTTATTTTCACCGTATAAAGTCATTTCAGTTAATATCTTATTACCATAATCTTTAAAAGATAGTTTAATATATACATTATTTGATGCTTTTAGTTCTTACTATTTGTCATTTGTAGTATGTCAACAAAATGTAATGAGCACACTCATGTACAAAAAAACATTGGCAGTCGTTCAAGATGTCATAATTTGTCATGATGGCACTACAATAAATATGTGCAGTAACTCGATTATTCAATTTGAATATGGAGTTAACAATGCCAATATTACAAATGATTTTACGACTGGTGACCTTGTGAAAGTGTTAGTTCCGATTACCATACAAATTGTGCATACAAAATTGTTGTTGATTTTATAATCTCGAATTGCGTTCGTTCAAAACTTCTTTAATTTTTACATGAACAAATTATTGACATATATTACCTATTGTTTCTAATTTTAGGAAATACTTCTTTGTGGAGTCAATTGAAAAAAGGATACATCTCACAGATGGATAATGCCATATTATATTTTTGTAATTGCGGAAGAAAGCATTGCCAAGAGAAGGTTCCAAACATGGTGAAAATTTAGTTGACAAATGTCAAGCCTAAGATGAATCAGTTTTGGTACCGGCTCATGCTTCTGGATCAACGATGTAGTATATGCAGATCCATCAAAGTTTCCTTACTCCACTATCTTCCGACTATATGTGTGTATTTGCATCTATATATGTTTGAGGTGATAGTTTTGGATTTTTCAATATAAATTTTTAGTTTTATTTGTTTATGTTATTGATATATTTGTTGCAGAGGAACTAGAAAATCCCAAAGAAAACAGATCCTATGGCTCTATTATGATGGAGAGACTAACCAGAAGCGAAGATGAGCAAATTGGTCATGTTTTGCAGGTAGGTGCTTTTACCGTCTTCACTTCATGCTCAATACAATTGAACTACACGCGAGCAATTTAAATTCGACGTGTCATTGGTTTTTACCTCCTTCAGTCTTCCTAATGTAGAATAAGACTTTTAATCGTCCATGCTTACCAGTAATTTCATCACATAAATACTCATTTTCTAATGTGAATATACTTCTCCTTTCATTATCTTGAAAGACTATGTAGCTTTAATATGTACTACGACCAAAGAAATAGAAATTTATTCTCATAATCATATATATATTTACAGAAGCTACTAAAGAGATTATCATATTGATCTCTTTACATTAAAATACTTATATCAATATATACCAGTGTTAGATTTTAGATATTTTGTAATTGGCAATTCTGTAAACAAAATGACTGAATTGTACTATATTTAAAAAGTCAAGGAGTAATGTGCAAATAATTGAAAATATGATTATTAGGTTTAGGGTTCGGGAATGGTAAAAAGAGGAAAACGGCGCGGATTTTCGTTAGACTGTCATCAAGGTTTGGCTCGAGCTACAAAAGCAGAAACATCATTGTTGGACTGTCGCCCCTCCTTCGCTCTAGCGAAATGCTGTCGCTCGACCTACTCTAAGCCCTCGCTTGAGCGACGTGGTTATTCGAAAAAAATTTATTTCGTGATTTAAAAGCTTTTTACCCGATCCATTCCTTTTCTAACCTACTTATATATACCAAAACACATCTGCACGAAAACTACAGAGAGGTTGAACATTGAGAGAGCTTTATATGTGAGTCGATTTTATCTTTCAACGTTCGTCTACTTTGATTGTTTTAGTGATAAAAACATCGTTCCTATAATCTAAATATCAAACTGCATTTCCTCTACATCTGGTCAGAGTTTTGAAGATCGAGAAAATTTAACTGGAGTTCCAGTCTGTGAAGAACAAGGTGTTCTTCGTTAATTTACGAGAAATAGACGATTCCACAAGGCTAGGAGTGCTGCCGGGTAGCAGATTCTACGGAGAGCTTTGGCAACAGTAGCTAAGGATTGTGCAGGGGAGCACGGGATCTAGGGAGAGCTGTAAGGAGTGCAATCGAGAAATCAAATAGTACGATTAGTATAGTCTGATAGACTGTAAGTTGTTTGAATTATTTATAGTGGATTGTCAAGCAAAGTGCCAAGAGTTTTTCCAGTTGGGTTTCTCCATGATTATCCTGGTATTGATTTACTACTTTTGTTATTATTTATTGATTGATCATATCAACTGTGGTATTCAAATGTAGGACTAAAATGACTTGCATGTTTAATCATCTAGAAAAGAATTAAAAAGTGACTTGTTTCTATTTAATTCATAAAAATATTTTTAATTCCGCACAATATACATATTTACCCCCCTCTAGGTATTATTAGGGTCGAACTGTATAACTTTCAATTGGTATCACTGCCTTAATTCGATTCCTGGCCCTTTATAACATCTAGATGAATCAGTCATTGTCTTATTTGTGCCTCTGTTGAACCTCCATTTTTCAACGGTAGCAACTATGCCTATTGAAAAGTTTGAATGAGAACCTTCATTAAATCTTTGGATGAACGTTTTTGGATTAGCGTTCAAAATGGGTAGAATCTACCTTCAACAACTGTTGCGGTGTAGTCAAACCCACTGACATATCTTTATAAACTAAAATTAACCTAAATGAATGCAACTAGAACAATAAAGCATTGCATGCTCTATTCATAGTGGCATCTGCTAAAGAGTTTAGGCAAGTGTCGATGTGTAAAATTGTTAAAGAAGTTTGGGATATACTAGAAACCACACACGAGGGAACTAAGACGGTTAAGAATTCTAAACTGCAGATGTTAACCAATAGATTTGAAGAGATTGGGATGAAGGACGATGAATCGTTCAATGAATTCTATGTGAAACTGAATGACATAGTGAATTCGAGCTTTAACGTAGGTGAAAGAATCCGTGAGTCCAAAATCGTT
The DNA here is from genome assembly GCA_035079005.1 of Fraxinus americana. NCBI lineage: Eukaryota > Viridiplantae > Streptophyta > Magnoliopsida > Lamiales > Oleaceae > Fraxinus > Fraxinus americana. Next base: position 32,693,368 of record CM068710.1, on the reverse strand, counting down.
AGAAATGTTCTTATATCCCTGCCCGAGAGATTTAGATATAAGGTTACTGCAATAGAAAAATGTAAGGACCTAGATGCTGTTAAAATTGAAGAACTCGTAGGATTTCTTCAAACTTATGAATTCACTGTCTCTCGGCCTAAAAATGTTAAATCCATCGCCATGAACACCATTGGAGAATAAGAGAGCTAGTCCACTGATACTGAGACCCTTAGGGACGACGAAATTTCTTATTTCGTTAAAAAAGGCATTTTATATTTTTGCTTTAGTTCTACTAAATTAAATTTAATGTTTTATTAGTATCAATGTGTTTTCGTGGTATGTTGGGTTGCATTGTTACTACGTCTTGATTTAGCATGCATATTAACACTAAACTACTTAAACTGTTTTATTATACTGTCTTCCACACATTTTACACTAAGTGTCAAATTATTTGTTTCAGGAAACAAGTGTTGATTAAACTGTAGAACTGTTCAAGTCAGTCTGGTGTTGAGTCTGTACCTTATGTTTGATTACTAACTTGACTTAGTTAATAGTATTGTCACAGAACGCCAAATTGGAAGTTTGTTAGGTTTTAGATGTTTTGTAATTGGCAATTATGTAAACAAAATGACTGAATTGTACTATATTTAAAAAGTCAAAGAGTAATGTGCAAATAGTTGAAAATATGGTTATTAGGTCTAGGGTTCAAGAATGGTAAAAAGATAAAAACGGCGCGAATTTTCGCTAGATTGTCGCCGAGGTTTGGCTCGAGCTACAAAAGTAGAAACATTATCGCTGGACTGCCAAGAGCGACATGCTGGAGCTGAGCCCTCGCTCAAGCGACGTGATTATTAAGGAAATTTTTATTTCGCGATTTAAAAGCTTTTTACCCGGTCCATTCGTTTTCTAACCTACATATATATACCAAAACACATGTACGAAAATTGCAGAGAGGTTGAACATTGAGAGAGCTTCATATGTGAGAAATTCATTCGATTTTATCTTTCAACCTTCGTCTACTTCAACTATTTTGGTGAGAAAAACATCATTCCTATAATCCAAATATGAAACTATCTTTCATCTACATATGGTCAGAGTTTTGAAGATCGAGAGAATTTGACTGGAGTTCCAGTCTGTGAAGAACAAGGTGTTCTTCGTTGAACCACTGGAAATAGACGATTCCACAAGGTTAGGAATGCTGCAGGGTAGCAGATTCCATGGAGAGTTTTGGCAACAGTAGCTAAGGATTGGTGTAGGGGAGTACGAGATCTAGGGAGAGCTGTAAGAAGTGCAGCCGAGAGATCAAATAGTACGGTTCTTCTAGTCTGATAGACTGTAAGTTGTTAGAATTGTTTATAGTAAATTGTCTGGCAAAGTCCCCGGAGTTTTTTCCAATTGGGTTTCTCTATGATCATCCTGGTGTTGATTTACTAATTTTGTTATTGTTTATTGATTGATCATATAAACTGCGGTATTCAAACTTAGGACTAAAATGACTTGCATGTTTAATCATCTAGAAAAGAATTAAAAAGTGACTTCTTGTTATTTAATTCATAAAAATATTTTCAATTCGGCATAATATACCTATTCATCTCCCTCTAGGTATTGTTAGGGTCGAACTACGTAACTTTCACATAGTAAACAAGAGAAAATCTAAAAGACAGTTGAAAAAAGGAAATAATTCAAAAAGCTGGTCCAATCAAATGGATTTAGCCACAAGAGAAACAACTAAAAAGTGGCTCAAGTATCTTACAGATGAATTACCTATAGGTGCTTTTAAATATAGCACACAGGAGCACGAATCTAACCTTGGGTGGAAATCAGTTTGAAGTCAGGAAAGAATGTTCAAACTGGAAAAGCAAATAATATTCTCCAAACAAGTGATACCTTGGAGCTGAAACTCTTATAAGGTTATTGAAGAACTATTCAAGAAGCCAAGAGGTTATTCATTTTTCTTTTCGATCTTTCCTGCATTTTTTACTTGTAGTATGGCTACTTGTGCATTATCCCATCTTTTCTATTTTTCTGTGGCTTATTAGCACAAAACGTCCCTACGTTTTACAGTTAGTGTGCAAATCGTCTCTACGTTTCATTTTTTTGCATTTTTGCCCTTATTTCAACTTTTCAGTGTGGAAAACATCCTTCTGTCCATATACCGTGAGATTTCCCGTTAAATGCTTACCTGGACTCCTTTTAATTTGAAACTCCAACGGTAAAATGGTCAGGCCACTTCACAAACCTCTTCTTTTCCCATAACATGTACGATTGATCTTCCATTCCATTCCATTCTTCTCCACTGTTCACATCCCTTCGAGCACCCATTTTCGTCATCATCTTCTCGAATCAACCCAAAATATCTCCTCCCGTAGGAGGGTAGTATATGCGCACAGTGGACGACGAACTGAGAAAAGGTAAAGTTCACTGTTCGTGCATTATTTTTTTGATTTCTCAGTTCGAAATTTCAAAATTTGAGTTGTCGAGGCTTACTTGCTATTTTTGATGGATTATATTCTTGTTTTTTACAGGAAATTTTGTAGAATGAAAATGCCTCCTCCGTTTATCAGAGAACCCGACGACGGTACACCACAATACGGTATAAACGAAAATACCTCCTCCATTTGTCGAATGAAAATGCCTTCTCCGTTTGATTTTCTTTCAAATTATACTTTGGAACTCTACTAAAATGGGTTTGGGGAAACACCTTCAACACTGTGAGGGTTATTTTTGGGGGTTTGTAGATATTCATCTGAAATTTGCATGACAGTGGTTGAGACTTGAAATTTACGTGGTTCTAGTTGGGTTTTGATCATTGTGTGATGTGCATTCCATTATTTCCAGGATTCGATCAGTGTACATTACGTTGTTTACATACCACATTTCACTGTTCATTCCCTCATCTCCGAATTTTTTTTGCATGCAGTTGCAAATTATGGCTACTTTATTATTGAATTGCATCATGGAGGCAATTTCTATGTCAAGCCAAACAATTTGACATACGAACATGGTTTAGTGATTTTCTTTGATTTCTTCCACGCCTCATTGTTTACTAAATCTAACTTGATGAAGTTCTTGAACCTCATTGGTCATGATATGAAGTTGGAGTTTTACTACAAAAAACGAAGAATGAGTTTAGGGCAGGGGTTAAGGAGATTAGAGAGTAAGAATGATATCAAAGAAATGCTTAAGGATAGAAATGGGCATCCAATAGTGTAGATATATGTTGTAGCCCCATCGCAATTGCATGCATTGCCATTGTATGCATCGATCTCCGAGGTTGACACTCAATGCAATGAACCACAAAATTTGAAGGTTCTTACATACCTTGTGTGGAAGAGAACGAGGGTGGAGAGCCTGAAATTGATTGGTCAGATGATTTTTTGATATGGGTGTTGAAGATATGGGTGATATGGGTGTTGAAGGTGTGGGTGATATGGGTGTTGAAGATGATGAAGTCGAGGTTGAAGCTCATAACGATGAGGAAAGTAGGGAAGATGAGGTTGAAGGATTGGTAGAATATGATTACGAGACTACGGATCAGCCGGCGGGAAATGTTTAAGTCGAGAATGAAAGGGTTAATTTTGATTTTGGATTCGGTGTGGCGGATGAGCATCAGGATAGGGGTTCAGATACTGACTACGGGGACTCGGACGAGTTGCGAAGCATTGATAGTACAGATGATGATGATACAACTTCTATTAACCTTACATTATACTTACTATTAACCTTACATTATACTTACTATTAACCTTTCAATTCAAGGACTGATATTCCGTTTTCTAATTGTTAGGGTTGGTATTTGAGTCCAAGGCTTCGTTGAAGGCTGCCATCACTTCGTATTCAGTTAGAAGCAATAGAGAGATTAAATCACTACAATAAAAATGGGTTTTTGTAACATTTAAAAGGCAACATTCATTCATTAAATGTTGCTAAAGGAGGTCTATTGCAACGTTTGGGTGAGTGAATGTTACTAAAGAAGTCTATGGCAATATCTTTTAAATGAACGTTGCCAAAAGTGACTTTTCGCAACGTTTATTGAATGTTGTGAAAAGTCTCACATTTCGCAACGTTTTTTAAACGTTGCAAAATATTACTTTTTGCAACGTTTTTTTAAACGTTGCAAAAAGTCACTTTTCACAACGTTTTTTAAACGTTGCGAAAAGATAAGTCCATTATTTAGCTCAATCAACGTTAGCCCTAATCTCGTATCTGCCTCTCATCCACCATTTTCCTCTCTTTTCTCGCTCTTTCATTTAAATCCATCATTTTCTTCCACTACCAAGATGGCAATCGCCGACGAGAGAGGCCTCCACATGTTGCGGGGAGTTGGGCGGCTAGGAGGAACTGGAAGAAGAACTGAGTGTCACTCTCGGCTGTGATTTCCATATTGCAAAGGAACCTTTTCTCTCTTTTTCAAGGCCAGAGGAGAGTCCAGTGCAGTGGATCCAGTTATTTCATGTCTTAGATCAGCCAGGTACATGAAGAATATTTTCCAGAGTTCTAAAGTTAATTGCACGGTGTGGTGGCTATAAATTATTTTGAATGCATCTCAAGTCTTTGGGGGTTTAGGGTTCAGTTGCCATTTGAGATATGGTGGACCTGTGTGTTGTGTTGTTGGTAGAGTAAGAGTGGTACGAATTTTTTTGTGGAGATACCAAGTGAGCTGCAATAACAAGGCCGACGTAGCTTACAGCCATGGTTCACGTCAGTTTTTACCGCAACGGTAAGCCTTCTCCCCCCTCTTTATGGGTTTGTGTGTGTTTGCGGTTGTGGGTTATGGTGCGTGTGTGGGTGGGTGGGTGCTTTTTTTTTGTGATTAAGTTCCGTGATCTCCATTATGACATATGAATCAAGCTTAAAATCTTACTCTAATAATGCAAGTATCTTTGTGCATCATTATTTTTGTTGATTAATTCTGGGGTGGTTTAGTTTTTTAGAGATCCAGTGACATTACACAATTAAACAAAAAATGTCTTTTATTTATTCGACTTTGTTCTAGGTGGATTTGGTTCATAATTTTGGAGAAAAAGGGAAAATTCTAGGGTCAAATGGAGCTTTGGACTCCAAATCCAATGTTCTAGTAATAAGACTTCGATGGGCAATTTTTAGTTTTAACTATGTCATACATTTTTCTAACGGCCAATTCACTAAGAATTGTTTCTCTGTGCATTGTATGGCTTTTATTTACTGGGTTCGTCGTGTTCCACATCTTACATTTTTTTGCATTTGAATGTTAATCCTTTTGGTTTATTTTTAAGGAGGATTATGAATGTAGATTTTGTTAGTTTTTTGTTTGTTAAATGTGGTCAAAAGAAAATCAAATGAACAATCCTCTTCACTTTGTAATTGTGGGGATTGTTGGGCTCCAATTGCACCAAAAAATGCCGAGCTCAGATAAACCAATCAACACCACAACACAAATCCATCTCCTCCAAACCCGACACCAACCCATACCGGTTGCTCCAGCCAAACAGCCCACATAGGACTCGGTGTGAAGAATAAGGCAGCCTCAAGAAACAGCCACAAAGGCTAGAGAGGAAGGAGAAGACAAGGCAAGCACATAGCAACACCCAAGACACAAAGTCACGGCTCTCTCCACCAAACTCACGGCTCCTACATTCTCCCACACTTAGGGCAAGACAAAATCGAGCCCCTTATAACCCAACCAAAGTGGGCTCTTAGGTCAAACATAAGTGGCCCAATAAGTACCAATAAATGGGCTTCCAAACCTAGAGCCGTCCAAGGTAATGGGCCGGGCCATGAGCAACACTAAGCAAATTAGGCTACTTCAAATGGCCAACTTAGGGTGTCGGGATGGTACGTTCATTGTGGTGTCGACATTCCACTTCAATCACCGGTCGAGGCCTATGAAGACTATTCCAACAAAACGGTTTAACATCATCGCTCGGATTTATTGGGTATCAAAAAACCCAACAAATCTCCACCTTGATCCCAATAAATCTGCAAGTAGACAAAACACACAGTTTATACTTGCACAATCAAGGTAACCAATAAAATTGGTATCACAGACCTTACCTCGTGTCTCCACCTGAAACACATATCATACTTGTTCCATATACTCACCAGGGCTAAGGTCAAGAACATCCAAGTAGAAGCAAATACTTACAGCAATCAGTCAAGAGCAAATAAACATGCAATGGAGATATCATATAGGATAATATAGATCTTATCACACACGTTCACACAGAACAATAGATTAACACAAAGTCAATCAACAGGCCAACACATACGCAACAAATGCATAAATAACCTCACAAAGATCTCACCACACTTATCCTATCCCATTCCGTGTTGCTCACTTCTCGAGAACACATATCTCACCTCATCGCCCACAATGCTCACTAGACTAATCACTCAACTCATGTCTAACTGGTAAATCTCTATAGATCCTAAATTCTTGGGATAATCATCTATCAACACATCACTTCTTCCAACCAACGTGGATAATGGGTCTCCACCTAATAGAAGTGATAGAAGTGCCTCACTCGCACTCCACCTGATCAGGGTCTCTTCCAGATAAAGGATTCTAACATTTGATCACATCTCCACTCGTGATCCAAATGCCACACTCCACATCCCACAGTACAAACCACAATGTACCCCTAGGCATCTATACTCCACCTTACCAAAAGACATACTCACACACCGCAAATGCATCACAACCCCACTATGGCAAATCAACACCTTTCAGCGACCACAAAGGTTAGGGTTCAATCTAAAATTGGCCCACGCACCAACAAGGTTACTCCAAACACTAATGCTCAAAAAAATCCACAAAGGACTAATCCCACAAGGGGAAGGGTGACGATGGCACTCACAAAGAGGATAGAAGAAAGAGTTTGGTTACTTCACAACACTCACTGAAGAGTCTCACACAGAGAACGAAGATAACCCTCACAGGCTGCCCCACATAATCTCACAAACCACACAGGCTCACACAGATGAAGGAGAAAATGGCTGCCCCTCTTACTTCGGGATAATCTATCCGCCAATCGTCTTGTACCGCCGTTACCAAACGGGACCCGCCGCCTGACCACCAATGTCAGGAAGACTTTCGACACAATCTTACTTCTCACTCACAGAGCAAACGGAGTACGCCATAGATCTCAACCCACTATGCATGCAACCAATTACACCAAGTAATAAGATCACTCCAATTCATGCCGATGCACATATCAAACACATTGAATAATGCACATATAACCACGCAACCGAATTGAGCATCACACACATGCAGAAAGGATTACACACAAATGCACATAGCAGTAACCAGGTTTACACTCAATAAACCTCACACGGGTCATCACTCGACCCAACGACAGAATTCGCCTCACCACTCTCATCAACTTTCCTTTTATCATCCCTAGGACAGTCTATTTCAACAATATCCAAATAACTGCAGTTAAAACACATATTACCTTTCGCACATGCCTTAGACCATATTTGCCAAATTAAAATATCATATTTTTCATTAAAACATGCACAACTCATAATGTGTCGTCATTTTACCCAAAAATGCACAAAACACAAAATACAACCAATAACGACCACAAGTAAAGTACCGACACAATTCACATAGAATAGTCAAGTAAACTTTCCTAAGGTCACATGCAATTCTAAATAATGAAAAATAAATCGACAACAAATTCACGAAGAATTTAAGGTAAATAATTAACAAGTAATTCCTAGGTCTAGCAACAGGCAATGGTTACCCCTTCACGGTAACCCCAAACCTAATGTCACCCCACACGATGACTTCTAATGCGAAAAATAAATCATCATACACAATAATTTTAACTGCAATAATAAAAGGCAAAGAACACGATACCGAGCGGACCACTTCTGAAGGTCCGTAAATATCGAGAGCTGCGAATTCAACACTTTAGGACCGTCACTCTTCGTCCTAAAATCACCGGCAACCACGGCAACACAAAACGACACTCGGCACCCGAACGTCCAAACGGAAACTGGTCTAACTTTCACCGTAGTGCCCCAAAATGAAATCCGTCAACACCGTTGGGTCCGTTTCGATGTCCCCAACAAACTACCTGAAGAAGTCAACCTCAGAATCGGACCCCACGCGCCGCCACGGTGGCGGCGCGTGGGCCTCACACGCCGGCGACGCGCCGGCGCGTGACCTACACGCGCCACTCCCCCAGCAGCTCCTCGACCTGCTGAGTCTGCCAGTGGTGTCCGTTTCTCCAAATTCCTTCTGGTTTGGCCGGAAATCACGATTGCAGGTCCGATTTTCGCACAAGAAACTGGGCAGATTTCCTGCTTCGATTCTGCTCCGTTTCTGGTCGATTTCTGGTCAGATTTTTTCGCCCAAACCACCATAAACCTTGCTCTGATACCATTTGTGGGGATTGTTGGGCTCCAATTGCACCAAAAAACGCCGAGCTCAGATAAACCAATCAACACCACAACACAAATCCATCTCCTCCAAACCCGACACCAACCCATACCGGTTGCTCCAGCCAAGCTTGACCCACATAGGACTCGGTGTGAAGAATAAGGCAGCCTCAAGAAACAGTCACAAAGGCTAGAGAGGAAGGAGAAGACAAGGCAAGCACATAGCAACACCCAAGACACAAAGTCACGGCTCTCTCCACCAAACTCACGGCTCCTACATTCTCCCACACTTAGGGCAAGACAAAATCGAGCCCCTTATAACCCAACCAAAGTGGGCTCTTAGGTCAAACATAAGTGGCCCAATAAGTACCAATAAATGGGCTTCCAAACCTAGAGCCGTCCAAGGTAATGGGCCGGGCCATGAGCAACACTAAGCAAATTAGGCTACTTCAAATGGCCCACTTAGGGTGTCGGGATGGTACGTTCATTGTGGTGTCGACATTCCACTTCAATCATCGGCCGAGGCCTATGAAGACTATTCCAACAAAACGGTTTAACATTATCGCTCGGATTTATTGGGTATCAAAAACCCAACAGTAATACTGTGTGTCAGAAAGCTTTCTTTGTTTTAATTCATTTTGAAACTAATAATGTTTGATTGTAATGCAATGAACTTTTAGAAAATGAACAAGATAATGGAAAATGCATCAAACTGAAACCAAATACTCAGTTTAGAAATTTAAATGTGATTGTGTTGTGTTATTTAGAGTTTATTTTACGAGTACGCTGAACTTTAGACACCATTATTGGTTTAATATATGGAATTGCACAGCTACCTAAAATGCAGTGATTCTGTTTCAGTAAAAATGGTTGTACGGTCACCTTAAACACAGTGATTCTGGTTTCCCTTTTCTGTAATAATGGTCATATGGCACTTATGAATACACCTTCCGCTGCGGAGGTTTCATAGACCAAGGTTGAATATGGGGGATTTTTCTGACCAGAATACAAATAATCTTCATCTTTATTTCCACAAAAAAAGGCCTTGAGTTGAGGAACTTAGTTGCTTGCATAAGCTTCCTTTTTGAATATTAGCTGGTGTTGTTTTATCAGAAACTGCTTGTGGCGGAGGCTTTAAGTTGTTATGCTTATGTGATCAGGTGAATTAGGAGTTTGCACAGATACCATGATTTTTTGCTAATCTATATTGTTTGGTTCTGCTGAATTCCTGTTATAAACACCTTAAAAGTTCTTTTGTAGGAATCTCAAGAGCTTCACTTTTGTAGGTTTCCATGTGGATGACTCAGAAGTCACGTTAAATGTCTGCCTGGGAAAGTAATTTTCTGGAGGTGAACTATTCTTCCGTGGTGTGCGTTGTGAAAAACATGTAAACACTGAAACCCAGTCGGAGGTAAGTGGTCTTTCCTGAAGTTACCTTTACTAGTGTACTTTGGTGCCTTTAGGGACATTAATTTGTTTTCTTTCATGGACTGGTCTTACTGATAATAAATTGTAATTGAACTGTAAACGCTTGAAAAGTAATCTTGATCAGTGAAAATTGCAATTACTTTCCGTTATCCTGTTTTATTTAGTTTAGAAATTGCAACTGTGCAAAAAGACCTACAAAATGAGTTTTTACTTTCTGTCTTATTTCCAATCAGGTTGGACTTTTCTCCATGTTGGATTTGTCGTGTGTTTTAACTGGACCTAGGGAAACTGGTTGTTTGAACTACAATGTCTTTCACTTTTCAAGTAAAGCGCCTTGGAATTTACTCCTTGTGATACTTGGTTCTATGTGTTTCTGACCAATTAACAGATTGTCACCCACTTATTGCCTGTTATAAGTTCTGATCCACCAGAGTATGCATTGCGAACTTTCTAAGTTCAGATTGACATTGGAGTAGGAAAAGACCTTAAAGAAATTTTAAAAATCTAAAAATGGAACAGTCAACTCGGTCAACGAATCTATTCTAACATTGCATCTTAAAGCAATTTTAAATTACACAACCACAAGTTTAAAGTAGAAAGTTTGTGTGCCAAGAAGCCTAGCAGATTTATATCGGCATTTGACGACTCAATTGGAATCTGTAATTGTATTTTTCATAGGAGATCTTCGATTACTCTCACGTCCCAGGACGAGCAGTTCTTCATCGTGGCCGCCATCGGCATGGTGCTAGAGCCACAACATCTGGAAATAGGATAAACTTATTGCTTTGATGCAGGAGGTAATTTACTCCCTAGCCTTTGCTCCCTTTTTCTATCGCTGGTTCAACATCTGAGTGTTAGAAAATACCGGATTTTTATTAGATTGTGTATCAACAAGAATAAATAATTTGGAACAAAAATAAACACATAGGTGTTTCAGGAATTACCCTTGTAGCGTGCTTTACAAAATTCCTTTATCTCCTTGATTCCACCTCCAAGCCCCTTGTTTGAAAATCCTTTCTTCAAACCCTTTGGCCTTCTCCCGTGTTCTTCAAGAACCTAATAGAAAATGTAGAGAGATGTTTTTTATCTTGTGTGTGGGCACAAAACAAGATAAATTTTTATTTATTAATTAAACCCACTAGCATGTACATGTTGGTTTGATTTACAAGACACCACATCCCACTAGGACACTCTCTCTCTTTTGATTGGATGATAGGTCCTTGTCAAGTAGGAATCTCATTTTTGTCTTTATCCAAATCATAACCTCCATAGTACATGTTTGGCACATGCAAGACATAATTTTTGGTTTAATTAATTTATATTTCTACATTTAATAAATCATAACTCTTATAATTTATTCTGATTCTTATTTTGAAGCCACTGAAGGGACCAAACGGACCCAATTAAATCAAGCTCCAATAAATTAATCTTGACCCAATCAACTCTTGATTGGTCTAGATAATTTATTAATCACGTTCTATTCCACTAAAAAAATGTGATTGCACTCTTGATTTAATTGAAATTACTGAAGCTACAATAATTATATCCTCTGACAAATTGCTCTTATATATTACCCCCGTTAATCACGTAGAATATTTGGAACTAGGTAAAATTGACCAAAAAACTATTTTCCAAATATGCATTAAATCCTCAATCCCATTTTCTGTTTGACAGTTCCTTGTGATCACATCACAACATTAATTCAACAGTCACGTCGAATTACTGAGCTCAGATTTAACTGTTCCTTAGAAAATCTCTTGAGGTCGTGATCGTGCCTATTAAATAGGTTACGGATTCCATATCGCGAATATATGTTATCCGATTATTTTACTTTAATTTCCAAGGCATCGAGATATTGATCAGTAATTTAATCTCACTCATTGATACCTCAAAAAACTTCAAGTTAGTAATCAAAGTTCATTACTCGCTCAGGATTAAGGTACTACATACAATAGTCAAGTGAAAATAAATTCAAGTGGTCAACTACATAAATTAATTTCACGTGGTCCAGTCCAATACATTCCAAAAAATGTACAATCAATTTTATTGCTAAAGTCAAGATCAACTTTAAATAAAATTGAGACAATCTTATCAAAATGAAGTGTTCGTCTTCATTTACCGATAGTGGACAATAAACTTTTAGATTGAATTACAAATCAAATCTTTCCGTGTTTAACAACTTAAACACTTGATTTATAATATCAAGCAATCCATGAACAAAATGCAAGCTCGAATTAATACAAATAATTCACTAGAAAAATAAATTATTATTTCAAAATGTCAGAAATAAATTTACTCGAAGGGCTAAAACTAACACTGAGAACCTAGGGTATGCTTCCTGATAAAATAAGAAAATTGACAGAAGGAATTCTAATAATGTCATTGTGATTTCGAGGAAAAAAAGTGAAAATGTTTTTACGGCAAAAAGAAATAATAAATATCATGACTCCCACTCTAATCTTATCTTTGACAATTCAGTTATGGAGGGCTTCCCTTCTTTTTATTGAGTTAAGGATTTTATAACTGGCATTTCCTTGTGTAAAGGATTACAGATCATCTTCTTCCTTAACATACCTGTAGAAAAAATAGATTTTGCTTCATATCTTCAAATGCCTTTTCGAGTCTGTTCGCGTTGCATGCTACAAAAGTTGGAAGATGAATCTTCTTTCTTTTTCTGTATTTGTTCTATGATTAGATGTACTATGAATTATTCTGATTTTGTACTTATTTATTATCTACTTTTGTTTGCCATTTTACTGACAGTTGGTCGAGAAGGAGAACGAAGCTGCAATAGTTTTAAAGAGGCCGCCAAAAAGAATGCTCTCGGAGAAGTATAAGAAGCTGCAAAAGTTGGTTGACACTTGCTGGTTTGTTATTGCATACAGAATCCTGCCGAACTTGATGACTGGCTTGGTGATGTGTAGAACACGCATTTGGGGATGATATTTTATGTCTCTACTTCTTCCAGCAATCTAGTTAGTGGAATGATGGATGAAACAATTGTATTGTTTATCTTACTCTTTTTTAGATAGGTTGTGTTGTATCACATTCGAATTTTATATTGATTCAAAAATTTATAATGAAATTATCAATTTTTATGCAATTTCAAAATGTGTTTACAAAGTGTTAATTTTAATTTTGTGAGCCAATTACTCAATTCCCATAACTGTAATAAAAAAAAAAAAAAGTCTACCGCAACATATAAAAAAAACTGTAAAAGGGTTCACCGCAACGTTTAAAAAACGCTGCAAAAGAGTTTTTCGCAACATTTAAAAAACGCTGCAAAAGGGTCTACCGCAACGTTTTTTAAATGCTACAAAAGGGTCTTACACAACGTTTAAAAAACGTTGCAAAAGAGTTTTTCGCAACGGTGAATAAACGCTGCAAAAAGTCTTCCCTCAAAGGTAACACCGACATCCACAACACTTGGAAAAACGCTGCAAAAGGTCTTTTGCAGCGTTTTTTGGCCGTTACAAAAGCCCTTTTTTGGTGTAGACAATGCTTTGAGGGTGAGAGCCAAGTGTAAGGGAGACTGTCCCTGGGTGTTGTATGCCACTAAGGAGCACAAACTGACAAACTGGGTGATCAAATCATATGTTGACGAGCATACATGCCCCATGGTGTACAAGAATTTTAGAGTAAGCTCTACTTATTTAGCAGATAGATACTTATCTGATTGGAGGTCTGTACCAAATATGTCGATGAGCACATTCATGGAGAGGGTCAAAAGGGATGGTTTGTGTGATATATCACATTGGCAAGTGTATAGAACGAAGGAGAAAGCACTTAAAAAGATAAGGGGATTGTGGTGGACCATTACAAAGTAATGTGGGATTACTGTGAGGAGTTGAAGCGAACAAATAGTGGGACCACTACTTTCGTTGAGGGTGTTGCTGGAGAATTCAGACGTTTGTATATTTGCCTTGGAGCTTTGAAGGAGGGTTTCAGTAGGGGGTGTAGAAGAAGTACAGAAGGTCTTCGCAACAGGAAATCCCCTCTGAGACAACTTCAACGGGCATGTCTAGTGCAGGGAAGAGAGCAGCCCAAACTCAGACAAGTCGGAAATGCGGTGAACCAGGGCACAATAGAAAGAGCTGTAAAGGGGCGCCACCACCACGACCAGGCAATTAGGAACACATTTTCTGCGTTAATATGTTTTCTGTCTACAACTTCTTCTTTTTTGGGATTTGGCAGTTTTTGCAACCAAAGGAAGTGGTTGAATTGTAAATGCTTAATTCTATTCAGTTTAGCCTAAACTGGTGCGTCTAAAGTCTGCCAATTGTATATCCAGTTTTTTTGTTCAGTTTTTTTTGTTTGTTAAATACCGTTTCTGCTTTAAATTTATAGTTTGATCTATTTGTTCAGTTTGCCATGGTTGATTGGTGTTTGAGTTGCTGCAGTTGATTTCGGTGTATGTGTTGCTGTGAATGGATGAAGCTTACATGATATAGCATGGACATTTTTCACAGATTCTTCAAACGTAGGGACATTATGTGCAACACATGTCTAAACATAGGGACGTTATCTGAATAAATTGTCAAACGTAGGGACGTTATACGCACTATATGTTTTAACGTTGGGATGTTTTAAGCAAAATGTTTTGTAACGTAGGGACTTTTTCACATGTTCAGATTTGGGGAAAAACAAATTGGCAGCTTCTTGTTCTGATGCGCACATTTCTGGGACTACAGACGAACAACGATTTCGGCCATTTCATAACACGAAATGATTTTTTTTCCATGTTTAGAAGAACCTGTTTATTACTCCATATATGTGGATTGCATCCAAGAATATGTGGAAGAACCGACACAGAAGAGATGAAGAATTTGGTGAATTCTACTGTGATGCGTTGAGTTTGAGAAGTTTCAAATTCAGATAATTTGAAAAGACAGGAATTTGGTGAATTCTATTGGACGTGATAAGCTTGAAATTTAGATAATTTGACAACGCCTGGAATTTGGAAATTCAGTCCCTTTGTTGCTGTTGTTCCTGAGTACGCACGACCCTTGGGTGATGGTGGGAAGAGGTTTGTAAAGTGGCCTGACTATTTTACCCTTGGAGTTTCAAATTAAAAGGAGTCCAGGTAAGCATTTAACGGGAAATCTCACGGTATATGGATGGAAGGACGTTTTCCACACTAAAACGTTGAAATAAGGGCAAAAATGTAAAAAATTAAAACGCATGGACGGTTTGCACACTAACTATGAAGCGTAGGGACGTTTTGTGCTAATAAGCCATTTTTCTGTTCAAATTATTTTGTTCCCTATCTTCTTTTACCCAATTATTTGCAAATTCTCGTTGCTAGGGTCAATTCGGTATAAAAAGAGAGATCCTCTTTTGCAAATGAGATATTCTGCACAATTATATGTTTGGCTTTTTTTAAAGGTGATTGAAAAATTCTGTACTTGAAGATTTGTGGTGTGATTATATCACTTGATTACTATAACTTGGATCCATTTCATTAACAAATACAAAGTTCTCTTCCTTTTTGTTCTCAACTTTTATTTTTAGCCTTTATATCCGATCTTCAAATTACTTTTGTTTCTGGCAGTTCAAGCCATGTTTGAACTTTACGACTCAATGGAAGAGGCAACAAAGTGGGATCTTGTTGGTTGCAAAACATTAGACACATTAAAGCAAGTAATAGGCTAACCAATACTCAACCAACCAACAAATGTTGCTCAAGTGATATCTATCCTTGAAGCAGAACTTCAGCAGGCTCGATCCAGAATGAACAAACTTCAGCAATGGGAGTTGGTGCCTCGACGTCTGGTGCAACGGGGAATGCTTCTGGCGTGAGAATAGTAGTCACTGGGGATGCTAAGACGAGGGAATCGAGCTTCATAGTTTCGGTTGCAGTGGAAAATTGTCCAACCAATGTTCCTCCGATGGTGCCACCTACAAGGCTGCCATTATTGATAATTATTCCAGGTCCTCAATTTCCTAATATATTTCTTTATGCTTTTAATCCCAATTACAAATTCCTTTATTTCTACAGCTTTACACAGCACATAGTGAATGTGCTTGGGCAACTAAGTGAATTTGAGCTTTTATTCTTCTTATTATTTTGTTGCTTGTTTCTACTTCATTGTATTGTGATTTTAACCTTTTTTCTTATTTTCTTCTGTATAAAAGGATCGTTTCACGATTAAATGTTACCTGAACACATAGATCTATAGGTACCTATTCATATATGTATACAAATGCATGTGGTTATTAATTAATAAATAAATATGCAAGTATACTCTACATTCTAGCATATGCATCTACCAATCAGCGTATCAATTAGCGCACATATCGTTCATTAACCCTTAACATTGAAGACGCTAACATTACCTTCAAAATAACACAACTCGTCATTGCACGGGCAGAAAACTTGTATATATAAAATATCCAGCAAAGTACGTGGAAATGTACTTTACATGTTATTGTTATTTTAGAGGGATAACAAATTTTGTTGAAAACAACATTCTCAACCTTAAAAGGCTCCATTAGACAACTGCTAATTATTTATGGTAGAAGATCTAATAAGATTGCTAAAGATGTAACGTTTGTTGTAAACCACGTGTTAATAATGGACTTTGTTAGGTATTGTAATCTCACAACTTGTAACTCGGACCTTCATAATGCGGTTTTAGCTTTGATCTAACTAAAAATAAAAATAAAAAAATGTTGATGACGTTGAAATTTACTTAAAGCGTCATGTTATAATAGTAGTTGTTGGTTAGTTTATTCAGTCATACCAATTCAACCCAAACAGTCAAGTAAGTTGTTGTAGTTGTGATGAAATCCAACATAATTTCAGGGAGCTTTATTTATGAAGACACAAGTTCGTTAGAGTTTTGCGAAGTCTCTGAAATATTTTCAATTATTTCGTTTTTGTAACGTTAGTAAGCATCATCCTACTAGAACATAAATCCTCGTAGGTTGTGTTGCCCAACTTACTGAGTTTAGAGCATGGTGTCGTGCTAGTGCTAGTTTGTGTATAATAATACTGTTGGATTTTTAGATACCCAATAAATCCAAACGATGATAAAAACAGTTGTCGAAAATTTATTGACACCATAAACTTGGCTGGACTTGGAAACGACCTATACTTTTGAATGGCCCAAGTTTGGGTTGGATGGCAATAGGTATTAGCCCATTTAGTTGGTGATCCATTTAATGTCTTTGTCCCATTTTGGAGAGAAGTGTTTGGGCCAAGTGAGTAACTTAATTGTGCCCTATATATTTCCATGTACCAGCCATGTGTAAGGGCGTGAGTAGTGCAATAGAGAGAAGAAAAAGAAACAAAGGCAGCCGGCCATTTTGGAGATAAAATTGAGAGCCTTGCTTGATTATTGATATCTTTTTCCTTCTCTTCCTTTGCGATATTGCATACCACCATCATTAGAGTCTCCTTTGTGGAGTGAAACTTGCGGCAACCGGGTGTATGAAGTTTTGGGTCGAGCTTGCGCATGTGGTGTCGATTTTGGTTGTTTCTGAGCCCGGGAATTGAAGTTTGGAGCACCAATATTCAACAAATACAATTAACTTGGACTTTTGTGATTGACTTGGGAGCCTTGTTGATCTCTCCTAGCACGAGTTTTGATTTTCATCTTTTATAAAATGAGTTGTCACCTTTCAACTTGAAACGCAACAAATGCGTCGACTTATTATGTGCTATCTAGAAGAACCGTGATACTTGGTCAGGGCCACACGTTATCCTATCAAGAAAGTGGGTCGGGCACATGTTTGATTGGAAAGCCTAGTGGAATATCAAATATTGATCAAATCTGAAAAAAAAAAATTAAGAAGGCTTCAGACCTTAGAATATTCTCACGAAATCAAGATTAGCCGGCAAGCCGGACGTGACCGCCCCTGAGCTCGGATCGTAGGACCGCAATTGTCATTTTTGCTTCCATTTAGTATTATAATTTAATGGATCAATCAATTATTAGAGGATTGGTCCACAGACAGTCTACCATTGGTTTACAATGTGCTGTCGCAATCAATACAGCTTCATCAATCTGTCATTTTTGATAAAATGGTTAGGTTTTGTGTTCATCTCCTTTCCACGACTTCAGAGAAGTTTAAACATGAGTAAAAGTTATTTTTAATTTTTCTTATAAATATAATTTTGAAGTTACTTTTTTCAGACTGTAAATCTTAAATATACGAATTTTAAACTCAGCCAAACTAGAACTTTCATAACTGATTTCAAGTTACAGTAAATTAATAGTTAATATCAAATATTATAAAATAGAATAATAATAATAATAAATAAACAAATAATCAATTTTGGAGGGGGAAAATGTTGCATTTTAAATCTTGAATTATATGTATTATTTTCCAGCTCATGCATTATGGACTCCATTCAGCAATGAAATGAGTGAATTTGGAGTCTTTCATTTTTGGGCTTACAATTATTTTTGTGGATAAAACGTCCTGATTAATATATAGAAATACTTTATTTCATACGAAAAGTCGAAGCTTTTGAAGCAATAATTGGCTTATTTGCCGTCCATCAATTTTTGAATCATCAACAGTTCATTGACTCCCAATGAAAGCAACACGTTTGGATACTTTATTTGAAGGTTTTGTCTTTCTATGCTCAAATAGTTGACGGTTCGGTTTTTAGTCTTTTTAAAATCTTTTATTTTTATTTTATTTTCTAATTAATAGTAGAGGTTCTTGTCTAATCTCAATGTTAGGTATCTATCGCTACGAAGTACGTATTTTATTCTCTTATCAACACAAATTATGTGAAAGACATCCTTAACTATTGGACGCAGTGATTTGGGAATATGTACACCTAAGGTTTTTAATTTAGGTAAAGTGAACATTTTGGCCCTCAATCGTTCATCTGTAGCGTCTATGTTTGGAACTGCAGAAGAGATGTACAATTCATTTGATTGTGAAAAAATCGACTTTTATTAAAAATTTATAGTTAAATAAAATAAAAAGAAAAGAAACGATCATTGCACCCCCATCCACCACCACCAGTTATTGCTCCCACCTACAGGAACGTAGCAGGGAAGGACAAAGTTTTTTTTTTTTTTTTTTTTGCATTGGATTACATAGAAAAAACTTTATAAAATTTTATTTTTACATATAAAACCCTATCTCTATGCACTCTATCTATGCCACTGCCCCACCCAAATCCCTACCTCGTCAACAACACTAAGCTTATCTGTACAACTTACTTAGGTCCCGTTCGGGAATGATTAAAATCCAATTAAAATTGAAAATATGGCCGTTATTGGATCCCACCCGTCTAATAAAAGTCAACAATAACGACTATATTTTCAATTTTAATCTGATTTTAATCCCTTCCAAACAAGCTCTTACTATGTGTATGTGTACTAGTTGCTCTTCGTTACACAACATAGCTAGTGAACTCGAAAGATCAATTCTTTCTATCCAATCCAACACAATTGGAAGGTATATTGACAAATTACTTAAGCATGGTGGTTGTTGACGATGGGCTGGATAAAGTTAGTTGTAGTGAGATGTGGGGTATTTTACATGTAGACACAACCATTGAGAGAGGAAGAGTGTGAGCTATGTACACATTTATGATTAGGAAGATTAGTGGATGACTGCAAGCAGACGATGATTTTATTTTTATTTTTCCTTTTCATTCTCTTATTTCTTTTCCGTTTTATTTTTCATTAAAATAAGGCTATAATTTGATTTTCTAATGGTTGACTGACAATTTTCATTCACTAGATATCCATATACTGAAATGGTGAAAAGTTGGGGACTCAAAGGGTAGGAATGAGGATGAAAACCTAAATATTCATTTTATTTTATTTTGTAAAGATTGAGACTTGGCGTAATTGCTAATGAACACGGGACTTTGCTAGACAATTTGATAGAATGTCAGGTGGCAACACGGTATTGGACAGTTTAAATCTATTTTTGTTCAATATCCAATGCAGTTTAAATCTATTTTTGTCCAGTTTTTTTTTTGTGAGTTTAACATTATGGCATTATCCCCAACTCCTTTGTACAAGTGTATTAAGTGTTTAAGATAATACAAGAAAAAAATATTAAACTAAACAAACATGAATCAAAAATAATATTTCTTTTTCTTCGATTCGCTCTTATTGTCAAATTTTGGACGGCAGATCTCATATTTGACAAATATTAAAAAATTGTTAATTTATTAAAGACGCCTAATATTAATCATGTATGTGTCCTGGTAAGCTTGTCCCAGATGCATACTCAATCTCAATGTCTCAATCCACGTAATGTCGTGTTAAATCAACATATTATTGTTTTTTTATTTTTCTTTTTCATTCTCTTATTTCTTTTTCCCTTTTATTTTTCATTAAAATAAGGCTATAATTTGATCTTCTAATGGTTAACTGACAATTTCCATTCACTAGATATCCATGGTGAAAAGTTGGGGATTCAAAGGTAGGAATGAGGATGAAAACCTAAATATTCATTTTATTTTATTTTATTTTTGTAAAGATTGAGACTTGGCGTAATTGCTAATGAACGCGGGAGTTTGCAACAGTTTGATAGAATGTCAAGTGGCAGCACAGTTTAAATCTATTTTTGTCCAATATTTTTGGTCAGTTTAACTAACTCCTTTGTACAAGTGTATTAAGAGCTTGTTTGGGAGAGATTTTTATGGGAAGAATTGATTTTGAATAGTGATATGATGGGAAATGTGTGGTTGAAAAAGAAAAAAAAATTATTAATGGGATGGAAAATATTATTTTATTGAAGAATGTGTGGTTGAAAATGAGAATTGATTTACTGTAGAAAAATTTAATCCCTCCCAAACAGAGCCTAAATGTTTTAACATACTACAAGAAAGAAATATTAAAGTAAACAAACATGAATCAAAAATAATATTTCTTTTTCTTCGATTTCCTCTTATTGTCAAATTTTGGACGGTAGATCTCATATTGCAAAAATATTTTTAAAATTGTTAATTTATTATAGACGCCTAATATTAATCGTGTGAGCCATGACGTGTCCTGGTAAGCTTGTCCTAGATGCATACTCATCTCAATGTCTCAATCCACGTAATCTCGGTTAAATTAACATATTATTGTTTTTTATTTTTATTCTAAAGTTGCAATTTCTTTTCATCTAATATAAGAGACGAGTAACAGAATCAGTAAGCAGAAGTGAGAACAAATGGGGAATGCCTTTTGCCGATAAAAAGTGAAAAGACCCTTTTGAATCCATTTAAGGCCGATTTCACTATGAAAGTAGCTTTTCACAGATTCAGGTGAGTTATCCGATTCATGATTTTTTCTGGATTGTATTTAACACAAAACTGAATTTCTGGTTGCAATTCTTGAATTTTTTGTTGCTCTTATATCAATATATGCAGTTTGTCTTTTTAAGGTTATATTTTTCTATTACAAGTTATTTCTGACTCAAATTTGTGCAGATGTGATAGTTTATACTTTTATTGAGGTCTGGAGATGAAGAATGGTGTATGGGTCTTGAATTGCTATTTGATTTTGCAAGTTTCTAATTCAGGTAGTTTCCACATTGGATCTGACTAATGATGTACACAATACTCGAATTTTCCACAAGAGAATGAACTAAAACAGAGCAGATTTTTCTGGGATATTGATGTGCGAAATCCTTCAAGGAAAAGATTCGTTCTCTTCGTAAAAATAGGAGGTAGAACCACTAAAGATTATTTTTCTGTTATGTTGGCTCATTCAAGATTTGTTTTTGATCAAGTCGCTAGGAATCAATAGAAAAAGAGAAATCGCCCATTGTTCCTCGACTGTGGATCCTCCCAATATTCCTACATTAGGGTGCCGGTTTTTGGTGTGTGAGAAAAACCTTATACCTATTTCCGTACTCTTGTTCTCATTACTGGCAAATTTTGCAGCATCTGATGAACATAATGTGAATTTTTGTGTTGGCTTGTTTTTTGAATTTCTTTCTGTTTATTATTGCTCTTGCGAGAAGGGATTGTGGGTTAGTCCTTAACTGTTGATTGTACATAATTTTATTGTATGTGCTAAAGACAAACTTAATTTTCATGAGTTCTGCTATATAATAGTTTCTTATTTCAGAGCATTGCTAACGGGGTGAGAATCTGATGTAGAACACAGATGTTCCAAGGTTGCAAAGGTTCTGAAATCTTGCAGAAGTAAAAGGTTTGGAATTTCATTTAGTTGTGTAAACATGAGTATGGCTCCTACTGTAAAAGTGGTTCTTGGGTCAATTGCCTTTGCTATATTCTGGGTTTTGGCAGTTTTCCCGGCTGTCCCATTCATGCCCATTGGGAGGATTGCTGGGTCTCTCCTTGGGGCTATGCTTATGGTCATTTTTCGAGTCATAACACCAGATCAAGCATATGCGGCTATTGACCTTCCAATCCTTGGTCTTCTTTTTGGGACAATGGTAGTCAGTGTCTATCTTGAAAGAGCTGATATGTTTGTGTACTTGGGTAAATTGCTTTCCTGGAAAAGCAAGGGAGCAAAGGACTTACTTTGTCGAATCTGCTTCATTTCTGCCATTTCCAGTGCCTTTTTCACTAATGACACTTCTTGTGTTGTTTTGACTGAATTTATACTCAAAATTGCTCGGCAGCAGAATCTCCCTCCTCACCCGTTCCTATTAGCCCTTGCCTCGAGTGCGAATATCGGGTCATCGGCAACCCCTATTGGCAATCCTCAAAACTTAGTTATAGCTGTTCTGAGTAAGATTTCTTTTGGGAATTTTTTGTTTGGTATTTTCCCAGCAATGCTTGTAGGAGTATTTGTCAATTCTTTGATCCTGCTCTGTATGTATTGGAAGTTGTTATCTGTTCATAAGGATGAAGAAGATGCCACTATGGAAGTGGTTGCTGAAGAAGACATAACCTCACATCGTTTTTCTCCAGCAACGTTGTCTCACCTCACATCTTCAAATTCTGAAGAATGGAATTCCAGACTGGAATCTATAAATGTTTACAGCTCTCCTAATCCCAATGGCTCTACAAATCATAGTGAGACTCTTAGAAACCGAGGGAATTCGATTGATAGTGATAGTATTCATGGCTCTCGTAATGAAAATAGTTATACAAATCATGTTGAGACACTCGGGAATGGTGAGAATCCAATTATAAGTGAAATCCAGAAGGTCCCTAGTTTGCAATCTGAATCTGTTGGGCATTCAAATTCTTGGAAAGAAATGGCAAATGATGGATTTATGTCTTCAAAATGTATTCCATCTTTGAAGAGTAGTGAATATGGAAGCTCAGAATTGCCGGAAAAGTGGAAAAGAATTTTGTGGAAGGCGTGCGTTTATCTTGTTACCATAGGAATGCTAGTTGCTTTGCTGCTTGGTCTGAATATGTCGTGGACTGCAATTACAGCTGCACTTGCCCTAGTTGTTCTCGATTTTAAAGATGCCCGACCGTGTATAGAAAAGGTGACACTGATTTAATAATTTCTCTTGTTAAGTTGGATTAGATAGTACTGGACAATACTAAAAAAAGAAGATAAAATATTGTCTATTATAAAATAAAAATAAAAATTGTCCATTACAATCTTAATACTTCATGCCAAACTTGCATTGGCAGTATATTAATGAGATTAGGCATCATATTAGGAAAAGGTTATTGATTCTTTTTTTTTCTAAATCATCCAGGTATCCTATTCGCTCTTGATATTCTTCTGCGGTATGTTTATTACAGTCGATGGCTTCAACAGAACTGGAGTTCCTAGCACTCTGTGGGATTTCATGGAGCCTTATACAAAGATAGATCATATTGGAGGAATGGCTGTTTTAGCTGCTGTCTTAATCATGCTCTCAAATTTGGCATCAAATGTTCCTACAGGTATATCAAATGTACCCTACTTCCTGACTTTGAACATGAGATAATAATTTGTCGTCACTTGACCAAATAAGGAGAAGAAAAGGAGACAGCTTATTGAATTATATGTCGAACGCTCAAACTTGAAAGTCTTCTTGGATAGATTACTTATTTGGACCTATGATGCACCGACACAAACACGTGTGTCCAACACGATACGTGTCGTATCATTTTTTAAAAAAATACAAACACGACACGTTGATTAAATTCTTAAAAATTCTTCATTTATATAGTAAATTTAGTTTTATATTTGTTATTAATTTTTCTTGTTGAAATCTTTTAAACATGAGTACATATTTGTTACTTGCTAATAACTTTGAATTAACAATATATAATATATCTAATATAAAAAGAAAAATGATTACGGTTGAGTGTCCGAGAAGTGTCGGTATCGACTCGTGTCCGACACGGACGCGCTACCCTAATTGAAGTGTTTGTGCTACGGAGATTTGGACGATTCAAGTGACATTGGACCAAGCATATTGCCAAGTGGGAAAATATGTTATACAGTTGCTACTCGGGGTAAATTAACATTACAAAATTTTGTATTTGGAAGCTGTATTTAAAAGCTTCCTTTCCCCAATTGTAATGATGGCACAGCCTTTCCTGGGATTACAAACCACGCAAGGCGGGCAATGCTGTTCTAATTTCACTACCTAATGGAGTAGCTTGATGACCATTTTTAAATAAAGGAATTCATTCACCCTTTCCATCGGCTAGGAACAGATGGTTGGATTTGTCATGCTTCATAAACAAGGAAACAGAAAATATTAACACTTCAAAGCGTACAGCTCTCTCCCAGCCTGCCTCTGCTCCCTATGACATAGATGATGAAGTGAGTCCAGAAGGAATTCATAGTAGAAATGGGCATGCTTGACATAACCTAAAGAGCTTGGGAATTCAAATTGGAAGTTGATCCCAAAATATTTCTTATAATCACATGTTGCTCCTATTGAATCTGTTTGTATATCACACAAGCCGCCATTAAATACTAAAATATTTAAAATATTTCACGTCATGACATGTATTTCTTTAACCTTAATGGAATGTACTAGGAAACTCGCAAAAGCAATATATGTACCCAGTATATAGTGAATTAACACTACTTCTACTTGTATGGTGAAGTAAATATAATTGAGTTGCTTTCACTTTCAGTTCTACTGCTTGGAGCACGAGTGGCAGCTTCTGCAGCAGCAATATCTCCTGCTAGTGAGAAGAAAGCATGGCTCATCTTAGCTTGGGTGAGCACAGTTGCAGGGAATCTCTCTCTCTTGGGATCGGCTGCCAACTTAATAGTGTGTGAACAGGCTCGTCGGGCTCACTATGGCTACAATTTATCATTCTGGAATCACCTCAAATTTGGAGTTCCCTCCACTATTATTGTGACAGCTATTGGTTTGATTTTGATAAGATGATGACACCCTGTGTTCAATCCGAGGTTCTCTCTTGTAAATTCAATAATACTGTTGCGAGATTCTGATGAGCAAGAATAATATAGGTTTTTGGCTGATGTAGTACAAATTTTTGATATATTCCATAATCGCTTAAAACTGAGAATGCTACATGTTTTCTTCTTTAGTGTATGTTCAATACAGGGTACTATATGGGATTACGATTGTTTCAATGAGTTTTGAGTTGGCGATTGGAAAAGCTTATGAGGATAGCTGTTCCATTTGGCCACGGACCGAATTGGTTTCAAGGGGAACTAGTTGGTTCTTTATCTACTGTGGGAATCAAATTGGACCAGGATCGACTGGCATTTACAGAAACTTAATCAACCAAACTTGAATTCCATGGCTATAGGATGCACTACAAACTATTAAATCAACGCGAAGATGAATCAATGCTATAAACATGGATTTGAATTGTAGTGTACATAGCATATACTTGATTTGCATTTCTTGAAATACATGCATCTATCTATAACATTAAAATAAAATTAGTTCCATGTATCTTACTGTAAAATTAGAACACAAAAGTAAAATTCCAAAAATAAGTTCCAGAATTTCAGATAAAAGTAAATGATCATGATGCCATAGCATAACTACAACAAAAAAGAGAGCTCAAATTTAAGTTTTTTTTTTACCCTTGGGGGGTGTGGGGGATGCATTAGTAAAGCACGAAATTTCCCAATCAAACAGTAAACTACATTCACCAGATTAAACCTTAAAACAAGATAAAGCAGGTAAATTTTGAATTAGTCCAGCGAAAATAAGTAGAATATCAAGTTCCCTTCCTCCCATTGCATGTTTGAGTAGATTAGATAACACTGGATGGTGTTCATTATGCTCTTCAATATGATCTAATATTGGACACCAAACACGCATTTACAGTCTTCCATTTTGGAGTGAAAGCTGGTCAGTAACTAATTTCTCAGTTTCAATATCCTGCCCACCCCATTTTCGCATGCGCTCTGTCGTCTGCTCCACCTGCAAATATAGTTTCACGATAGTAACTTTCATAAAGATAATTTTTGCAATCAAAAATGAAATCAAGAAACGCAGACTATCGATGTTTCAGGGGAAGGAGAGCAATGATGTATATGTTTTGCTGCATTGCAGCGTTGTCTCTCGAAAACAAATAATGCCGTAACACAAGGCCATAAAGTCTTGTGCATATTTATTAGCACAAGACTGGAAAATATAATGAACAAGATTTTGACGACTTCTTTTTTTTCAACGGATATTAGTATTCCATGTTAAACATACAATAGCGGCTAGATGGTTAAGGATTAAGAACAACCTCCTTGTTCCAGTTAGTTTTGTAAAGAACTATCAAGAGTAGCAATGTCTGCAAAGCTGTTCCGGCTATCATGCCACCCCAAAGTCCCTACAATAGTAAAATTATAAGCATTATCAACTAGACGGGTCTTAAGAAAAATGATAGGCTATAAATTGTCTTTGCGACTTTCAGTTAATTCAACGGAAAGAATTTAATAGTGAATCAGTCTGATTCAAAAACTAGTATTGAGATTCTTTGAAACATATTTCCCAGTATAATCTCGATTTTCATTGTTATACTAGTATTTGCTCCGTTATGTTCAATGGACGAGGAATATACCATTTATCACAGGCTGAATTTTGAGTTCGGGTCATTTACCTTCACACCCAGATTAGCAACATAACCAAGAACGTATCCGAGAGGCAGACCAAAAAGGTAATAACAGGCCAAGTTTATATAAGCAACTGGGGCTTGCCACCCACCTCCAACAGCAACACCTGTGAAATGGCCCCGGTGAAATTAAGGTCAGGGAAGGAAATGGCTGTGCACAATAAATATATAGACATTCAGTCAAGTACCCGATATCACTGGCTGAACACTATTCAGAACCATCGTTATTCCAAGAAGGCCCGAAAGGTGGGAAACAGCCCGTTGCATATCTTTGCTGCTGGTAAAGATAATGCTAAAGTGATTTCTTGCGGCTAGTATAATAATCATGCAAAGAATCCCAATCAAGAGTGACTGAAAAACTGTGATGTAGACGGAATATTTGGCTGCTCGTGGATGTCCTAAGCCAAGCTCATTCGAGACTCGTACACTGAAATACGAAGGATTGGGCTGTTAGGACTTTCGGATGGTGGATGACAACATCAGAGGAAATGCAACAAGATAAACAAGAATCAAGAATATAAACATTTTCTCCAGCTGTGAAATCTCAAGTTTATCAGGAATAAGGCTTAGTTTTCTTGTTTTGTACGTCATTTTAACCATACACGATTCCATACGTGATCTCAAAATTCACTTAGATTGAGAAGAAGATATAAATTGTCTACAGGATGTGGCCCTTTTACCTTATAGCAGCATTGATTCCAATGAAAATCATGGCTTCCCAACCATTGACGTTCATGCTGAAAGATAAACCATCAAAATTTTGTGAAAAATCTCAAAACTGGGAGAATGACAAAAACTAGTAAAACTTGTGTTCATGACATAGATCAAAAAATGATTGTTGCTCATGACGAGCTCGAGTTAACGTGAGTAGACCGATCTATTCATTTAGTAATCTGCCTCATTTACGATTCATAGTGATTTGATCACTTTATCAAGCTGACAACTAGACATGTGCTTCCTCGGACATGCAATGCATCAGCGTCAATGAAATATCCGTATGCACAATCAGAATGCTAAATTTAATATCTTCCAGATGCTGGAAGAATGCTGCTGAAATCTTAAATCCTGATTTTTTAAGCATTGAGCATTAAAGGCCGTGCAGAAGCAATTGAATACTGAACAACTAAATGTATTTGATGAAACGACAAATATAGATTAATATATGTGGGGGCATGTTGAAAACCAAATTTATATAAATAAATGTGTATTCTAACAACTTAAGCTTCTGGACGAGCCAGTAACAAAAACGCATTAATACTCACCAAATGGAAAGGGCACCAACTGCAGTTACCGCGTTGTCAAGATGTCCGGTGAGGATAATGATGCTCATCATATACCAGATCTCAAGGCAAAGCATAACAGCAGAGGCAAGAGAGAGTCTAACAAATGCCCATATCTCCTTAAAGGCGGACCCTGAAAATCCCTTCCAACCATCCTTACACCAACCAACGACATACACAAACTGTGCAATCACGATGCCCCAACTCGTAAGATCAAATGCTGCGGCTGCACCAGATGCACCCCATTCAAATACATAAACAAAAAGCCAACAGATGAAAACTTGCAGGACTAGTGCAAGGAATGCGATCCATGCGAGCACAGAAACTTTGCTCTGAGCTTGAAGAAACTTCTGAGTCGGGAATGTGACAGCAAGCGAGAACAGCTGAGGGACGATCATCAGTGTGTATACTCCAGCCAGATTCGCAATTTCATCACTTTGTCCGAGGATCTTGAGGATTGGGGTTGCAAATATGTAGAGCGGCAAAAGGATACAGCAAGTGGCAAAAAGAATTATCATTGAGCGTTGCATGTAAACACCAAGCCTATGAACTTGTCCTGCACCAAATGCCTGCCCACATAGTGTCTCAAGGGCGCTCCCCATGCCAAGCTACGCATTGCAAACTAATATCAGACTCTGTCTAATTGATCAATATATGCAGTATATCTCAATGGCATGTTTGGTATGCTCAAGAAGAAAACACTAGCCATTATTATTATTGTCCATTATCTTGTGCAGTTTTGTATAGTACTACGTACCAAATGTGTCATAATAGAAAAAACAGTTAGCCAAGCCTAGGATATAGTCTACATTTCCTGGACAATCAAAAAACAAAAGACAAAACTATGAACTGGAGGCCTTAATTCACCAGTGAACTCCCTTCTAGTCTCTATTCTATATCACTCTATGCTCATTCCACTAGCAAAAAACTGCCATGGTACTTCGAAATAAAACCAATCACCTGTTTGGTGGGATTAAAATTATATTTTTAGTAAATTTTGATAAATGTTGATGAAATGTATGATTGAAAAGTTGTAGATCCCATAAAATGTGTGGTTAAAATTAATTGTTGAATTTGACTTAAATTAAAATTCGAATTTTAATTTCCACCAAACGTGGGCTAAATGAATTCAACGACTCTTTAATGTCATGTGTGTTACTATAGCAAACAAAGGTTTGTGCATTCAAGTTTCTGCTGCTAGCTATTTATAAGAAAATCGACATGGCCTTGAGGACAATATTGAATTTGGTCAATATGAGAAGGAAAGCGCGAAGAATAACTAATTCTTATTTTTGTTTTTTCAAGTTTTACCCATATTTAAACCTCCTCTAGGGGGACTTGAAGCAGATTTTGAAGCCCTAATCATGTTTTGTCTAGACTTTAAAAGTTTCAAGTAAACAAGTCTTAAATTCACATTCTTTAATTAAAAAAATAAAAGAATGGGGTCAAACTTGTGAAATGAAAACTATGTAATTTAAGACTTGTTTACTTGTAACTTAATTTTTAAACTAAGCCAAACACGCTCAAAGGATTCATAGCACATGCTTGGCTTTGAATTTTTATAACCTTCTTCAACAAAAAGGTTGTAAAAATGTGGCTTATTCTTGCTCCATACAGACAATAAGTACATATATTAATGCCTTTGATGTAACACACTTGTTGAATTTCAAAGCACAAATTCAAGAAAATATTTGAGAACACTATATATTGCCAAAATAAAAACAAATTCCAAATCATCCCTAAAAGGGAGGGGGGGAGGAATCCAATAATTCCTTCGTCTATTTACAATCTACGCTCTCTGAAAAAGTCAACACCGACTTTGGCTTCCAAATTACTTCATAATTTAGACTTTTCCTTTTGCAGCAAAACTTAGAAAAACTCTAGAATATTCCAAATTGGTAAGAATTATTTGCTCCCACCGATTTACTACAATTGTGTATGGAAATCTTCCACCGACAATAGCCCACTATATATATATATATATATAGTGGATAGGGAGAAGGAAATAATTAGTTCTTCCTTTTAATATAAAAAATATTGTGAGAGTTGTGTGCTTGGTTTGTAAAAATATTTTGTTAATAAAATCATTTTCGTTTGGTTTTTAAATTCAACAATTTGGTATCAGAGTAATCTTGTCGGGGGCAAATTTTTGAGCTTCTAGAGTTCGTGCACAAAGGGAAATTGTGAAGGATAAAACTTGCTTGATTATGAGGAGGTAAATCAGGTCACAATAAGCGACTTACTAGTGGTAAATAGAGTAAAGAAACTCAATAATCAAAACTATACCACATGACAGATTTGCATGAAGTCATATTTTCAAGGGCAGGATTTGTGGGAAGTAGTTGGAGGAAGTGATGTGATGCCACCATTGAAGGTCAGAGCTCTGGATAAGTGGAGAATCAAAGCAGGTAAGACTATATTCGTTATAAAGACAACAATTGAAGAAGAGCACATAAGAGACAAGACCACACTAAAGAAAGCATGAAACACTCTGACTACAATATTCTCAAAGAAAAATGACTTGAGATTACAATTGATAGAAAATGAACTGCTCTCATTAAAGGGTGAACTACCAAACTCAAAAGAGGTGTTTGAAGAAAATTCTTGGTAGACACCGCAAAAGATTGAACTGCTAAATTTAAAGGAAACAGAAGACAAATTGAAAAAGGAGATCATTGAAGCAAAACGTATGGTTAAGGAATCTAAAGATCTACAAGTGTTAAGTGATAAAAAGGAGTTTATTAGTGAGACACAAATTTCTGAGCAAAATGATATGGCCCATAAAATACTAACGGGGGTTTGAAGGTGTCAACAAGAGATTGAAGTACGTAAAAGTTCACAATCCCAAATGAGAATGTTGGATAGACATTAGAAATCAAATATCAATTATCATAATTTAGAAATCAATGAAGAGGAAAATATGAGATGCTCAAATATATTTGAAATCATGGATGTGGTGAACGAAGGATCGATCACTTCAAAACTTGTCGAATTTGAGGTAGAGTTGGGAGTGACGAAAAAAAAAGAGTCAAAATAAAAAGTCGATATTAAAGGGAAGAATTAAAAAAGTCAGCACCGACTTTGGCTTCTAAATTGCATCATAATCTACACTTTTCTTTTTGCAGCAAAGTCTAGAAGAAGTCTAGAATAATCCAAATTGGTAAGAATCATTTGCAGCCACCGACTTACTCCAATTATGTAGAGAAATCTTCCATCGACAATAGCGTGCTATAAATATGCATGTTTAACCTCTACATTTTGTGGATGAGTGATGAAAGAGAGAGAGATACAAAGAGATGCATCTATGAGTGTGTGTGTGTGAGAGAGAGAGAGAGAGAGACAGAAAATAATTAGTGATCCCTTTATTATAAAAATTGTGAGAGTTGTGTTTGGTTTGTAAAAATATTTTTGTTAATAAAATTATTTTCGTTTGGTCTTTAAACTCAAACGTTCATAATATCAGAAAATAACATTCTTGGAAAAACTCATAATTTGCCAAACAAAGAATTAAAACTCTAATACTAACCATGAATCCGAAAGAGAAGGTTGAAATGACTGAGAGAGCAATAGAAAATGCAGAGAGCTCAATATCTCCAAGATGGCCAACAAACATGGTGGTAACAGAATTGATTCCAAATTGGCAAAGAATTTGGAAGGCTATGGGACCTCCAATTCTCCACAGTTTGAGTGACTCGATACAGAAAATCTTCCACCATGCCTTGAGCCCTTTGACCGGCCTGTAGTCTCCGTCGTCTCCGATCAACTGGAGCTCACCATAGTTGTTCCGGTCGAGCAGCGGCGCCTCCATTCAATAAAGATGAAGTAGGTAAAAGAATGCAAGATTATTGACAGGGTTAATCTCTCACTCACTCTCTGTTTATATCTATATAGATGTAGGTATATATAACTGTGTACGTATAGGTGGTTAATAAGTCTTGCGAAGCTCAAGCAAGAGAGTGTAACCATAAAAGAAAAGTTCGGGTAAGTCTTACCTAACCGTAGGATGCAACCCCCATTTTTCAACTTCCCATCTTGGACTTGGGTTGGTAGAATGCGTGGTTGAGGCAGGGACGTACGTACGTGACATCTTCATTCAAATCATAGGATGCATTTAAATAAAAGAGCACTTGATTTTTATAGAAGTTATATGTTTTTAATTTAAAATTCAAAGAATAAACGACACAAATTTAATATATAAACTATAAATATCTTATAATCAAATAATAAGATTAAAATATTTTAAACAATCATTTAAGTATTACTCGTCGTGCGATTTTAGGGGCAAAAATATTAATTAAAATTGTATAATTTGGTTCTAGAATATTTTTTCAATCCATTTGATATAGTTGATCGAAATTAAGTCTTGAACAATTTCTATTTCAAAAAAATTCTTTCTGCAAATGCAATTGTAATCGTGTGCTTAGCAAGATTTTGTAAGTAATATAAGCATTTGATAAACAATTCTCTATTTTCTTCAAATAATGTATGACATCAATAGCTCTTTCTGCTTTTATTGATTGATAACACCTTAAGAAGGGTAATTTTGAAATAAATCATAGTTGCCAATGCACATAAATTATGGGGAAATGGTATAAATTATATTTTGTATAAAAAAAGGGTCATTCTTGCAAAACTTTTCAAAAGTTATCATCATAATGCATTCATTGATTTGGGCTCCATTTGAAAATGACCCAATAATAAATTTAAAAATGCTGAATATACAGCATTTTTACACATTAAGTTTGACAGCTCTCTCATATGGGTGTGGGGCCCGCGATTGTGGGCCACACCCCCTATGTGAGAAGGCTATCAAAACGTATGTGTAAAAAGACTGTAAGTGTAACATTTTTCTAATAAATTAGGGGTTCCCTATCACATAAATGATGGTGAGTGAAACTAATGATAAATAACATTATTCATTCACAAATAATATTGACAAAATGATGAAATCAAACCAGATTAAATCAGAATCAAACCAAATCGAGCGGTTTGATTCGATTCTACAAAAAAAAAGTTCTTATTCTTAGAACTGAAAACCATTTGGTTCTGGTTCTGGTTTTGGTTCGGTTTTAGTTCTAAAACTAAGAACCAAACTCAATATTTAAGTTTTATTATTTTATATATATTTACAAAGTAGTGAATCACAATTCACACCAAAAATCAATTGAAAATCGAGACAAAAGGTCATGTACCTTCGATTTCTCATTTCTCAATGTGGAGACCGATACCCTAATTTATTTTGGAGACACGAACCCTAATCAGTTTCTCATTTTCTTTCCTTTTCAATTTATACACTGATTCTCAAATGGAAATCAATAACTATCATCTGATGTCTACCGTCGAGCTCAACTACCTTCGTTGTGTGGATTTTTGAAACTGAAACTTGAACCTTGATTCTTCTTCAAATGTTATTTTCTTTTTTTTTTTCTCAATCAATAACTAACTTAGAATCAAAACAAATCAACCCAAAACCGAATGGTTCAGTTTTGGTTTGGTTCCATATCTTAAAAAGAAAAACCACTTAGCTCCATTATTTAAAAAAATCATTAGCTCAAGGTCAATTCAATTCTCTGGAATCAAAATCAAATGGAACCATGTAAACCCCTAGCCCCTACTCATACAATTGAAACTCCTATTTCACAAATAACATTGTTACTCCTATAAATCACATGGTCCATAAGAGCTTGTTTAGCACCTAGTATTGGGTATTGAGAATTTGATTTGAAAATAAACCTTCTTAAAAAAGTAGCTTAAACATTTATAAGTTAGTTCTTTGTTTTGGATCGTGACGTTTTATCTTGAAAGATCAACTTTATTTAAAGGATTGATGTAAACCTTAGTTTATCATTAATAATATAATTTTCTTTCAGTGTCTTTTTCTATAAGACTCGCTTTGTGTGAATTAACGTGTATTTTGCTTGAGATTGATTTCAAAGACTTCCTTCTTGTGAAGGTATTGAGAGCTGAATGAAGGGATGGTAAATTTCTTGTTTCCATCCTGACGAATAATCTGGTATTTTGTGATTGAACCTCGATCAATCTGGTATTATTTACATTCTTTGCGAGTTTTCTGTTCGGATTTTCAATTTTTACATAAACGAAAACGAGAGACTCTATATCTTAGGTTAGCATAATGGTAAATTATTATTTGAAGGGGACTCAAATGAGTAAAAGTTAATATTTAGCAATTTTTACCGTGGTAGAAAATTGTTGAACTTGAACAAGTAAAATATATTTCCTTATGAATTAACTCATGAAGCATGTATTTATGGAAAACTTTACTAATCTAGTTTTACCCAAATAAGTTTTACTAAAAATTCCTAAAACTTCGATAGTTATTTCATTGTCACATAGCCTTCATACATATAAGATAGGGTTAGATGATAATTTCATAAAAAAAAATTGGACTATATCTGTGTGTAGGGATTAAATATTATTTATGCAATGTGATAAATGTAGTGATTATATTCTAATTCAATACCCTAGATGTGAAAATATGCAGAATTCATTAGATAGGGAGAGAAAAAGATTGGCACATTTTGTATCATACATCTGAATTTACATATGGTAATGTTCGTCTATTACCAAAAACAGGTCATTTATGGATATTATTAGGAGGGCTGTGCAGATCCAGTTTAGTCTCACTTTCGCTCCATAAGGATCAAGATCAAATAAACGTGCATTCTCATTCCATCAAGCGAAGATATACTTCTAACTTTTCAAAAACTAATTATCCGGAGAGACTTTTGGGAATCCAAGAGGATCTTTTTTTTCTTCTTCTTCTTTTTTTCAACTCTTCTAATTTTTAAATGCTAAAATGAACTTGACTAGCATACATTCAAAATGGGTTTTTAATATTTCGATACAAAACTTATCTGTCACATTGCATAAACGTAAACACCGGTAGGCCATAATTGTATGGTTTGGTAGGAAAAAGGAAAAAAGAAAGTGGTGAAAATTTGCCGTATCTACTATCTACGCTTTTCTATTTTCTTTCATTCACCTGCCCTATTGTTCCTTCTTGTTCTCTCTTTTATGTGCCTTTCTTTTGGGAATGAGGGAATGTGGCTTAGCCTTATATCTTGAGAAATGTACCTTAAAAGAGCTTATTTATAATATTCAATTAGAGTTTTGTAATTGCACAATTTCTTTTCAACTTTATTATAGGTCAATTAGGTCTCGCTCTTATGTTAGCACTAGAGAGTCCTAATCGAACTCACAAGACCCTAATTTCACTAGATATTTCTAATTGGGTCAACTCTTGACCAATTAAGACACATTCATTAATCCCAACTATTCTACCAAAAAGTCAAAATTGTACTCTCAATTGGAGTGATAATTATGGTAATAAATCATGATTCAATAATAACATCCTCTTAGTGGTGTCAAATGAGCCGAGCGGCTCGTCGGCTCTCCCGCTCGGCTCGTACTGTTCTCGCCCGCTCGGCTCGTACTGTTCACGACCACGAGTCGCTCGGGCTAGTCAAAAAACGAGCCCGAGCACGAGCTGAGCGGGCTGGTGGGCTAGACGGGCCCGCTCGGCTCGTCACTATTCACGAGCAGCTCGCCGAGCCTCTCGTGAGACGAGGCTCGTGGGCTCGTCTAAACGAGCCTGCAGGCTCGTCTAAGACGAGCCCATCAATTAAAAAAAAATGTTTGGTGACCAGAACGGTCACTGAAAATCAGTGGACCGTCTGGTCACTTATTTAAAAAAAAAAAATTTTTTTTTTTTTTTACTTTTCTTCAATTCTTCTCCTATAAATACCCAACCCATTACAACATTTTTTTCCCACCAAACTTTCATTCTATACTCTCTACTCTACAATTTACAAATCATTATCAACAATATCATTCATTTATTCTATAATTCTCTTCTACATTTTTTTACATTATTATTTTCATCTTACAACTCATTTTATACACTAGCCACTAGTACATAATCTTCATTCACTTTTCATTTCTACATTTCTACATTCTATTTCAACAATTCACAAATGGATTCACGAGCATTTGTTGAAAACTTGTTCGGTATGGAAGGCGAAACACCTGCCCAAAATCAATTTGGGAATGAATTTGCCAGTCTCAACGAACTACCAATTTCAGAAGACATTGAAGATTTCGACGTTCGTGAAGCCGATCCAATTGATTTAGATGACGTTGATGTTGATCCTAGTGTTCCTATTGATTTGGAACAAAATGAAGAACCTGCATTAAATATTCCCGATGCAAGAGGGAAGAGAAAGGGGAAGAAGCAGGCAAAATGTTGGGACCATTTCAAATTGGTTAACACTGGTCGTGTGATTGATGGACTTCCAGAAACGAAAGCAGTATGTAAATACTGTCAACAACGACTAACATGGCAAAAGGGCATTGGAACCACTCACCTCAACCGTCATTACAAAGCATGTGCGGCCAAACATGGGCTTCTTGAACGTGGACAAACGCAATTACAGTTTGGTACTAGTAGAGCCGGTGCTACTACTGCGCCACTTTCTACGTGGATGTATTCGGAGGAGGAAGCACGAAAGGGAATGGTGAAGTTCGTTGCCGCGGCGGAGCTGCCACTAGCAATAGTGGACAACGAACATTTCGTAAATTACGTCAAACAATATCTTCAACCAAGGTACGTTGAGGTAAGTCGAAATACTCTTCGTTCTAATACAATTGAATATTTTCTTAATGCAAAGCAATTATTGATTGGGGATTTAGAAAAATACGGGGGTGTCATATCTTTAATTTCGAATTTATGGTAAGGGATTAATAAGAGATGTTATATAGCTGCAACTGCACACTATATAGACCCACTTTGGGTTATGCATAAAAAAATTATTGTTTTAAAATTGTTGAGTATCCTCATAATGCTAATACTATATTTAATGCAATTATGTTAATAATTAAAGAATATAAATGCGAGAGTAAAATTCGTTCTTTTACTTTTGACAATGCTTCTGTAAATAAAGTAGCTATCGATAAATTGCATAGAGTACTTCAACCCGATTTTGGTGGTTATTTATTCCATATTCGATGTGTGTACCATATTTTTAATTTATTTATATAAGACGATTTAAAACATGTGAATGACGAAATTATTCGAATTAGGAATGCACTTACGTATATCACGATTACACCTAGTAGAAAACAAGCATTTGAAGAATTTTGTGAACAAGCTGGGAACTCTAATACAAAAACTTTTATTACCGACGTAGGTCATGGGTGGAATTCAACTTACTTATTATTAAAATCCTGTGAAGGTTTTGAACCGTTTATCACTGAATTTTATAACAGTAGGCATATTAGAGACGAAGACGATGATATCTTAAATGAATCCGATTGGAATACAGTTTTTAAAATTAAGAAATTTTTGAAAAGTTTTTATACGTCTACGAATATATTGTCTGGTGTTTATTATCCAACTTATTGCATGGTTCTTGAACGTCTTTATATAACTAATAGAGCTTTTAATAGATATCAAAATGACCCTAATTTTCATGCGGTTATATATGCTATGGAATTAAAATTTAGAAAATATTGGGAAGAATTACCTATGTTATTTCCTTTAGCATGCGTCATGGACCCCAAATATAATTTATCGGGTACTAAATTTATAATTGACCAAATTTCAAATGCTTTAACTTTTAATATGCCTATTACTTATAGGAATTTGGAACAAACGTTAACTGAAATGTATGAATTATATGCTTCAACAATAGGTACACAAGTTACTCGTGTACCTACTTCTCCTCCCACTAATATAAACGATGACGACACTGAAGTAATTAATTTATTAGAAAACATAGACTCAATTAGATATGATTCAACTGCATATGCATATGGTTCCTCTAGTAGTAGTAGTATGTGTTCCACTGCATGTACTCAAACTTCGAGTAGTAGTCCAAATGCGTTGCCATCTGAATTAATTGATTACTTTCGTTATACTATGCCTAGCAACAAATCAGTTAAGAAAAGTTCAGAAGATGTAATCGAATTCTGGCGAAATAATGAACGTCGATGGCCAATTGTTTCTGCAATTGCAAAAGATCTACTAACACCTCCGATTAGCACTGTAGCTTCGGAGTCTGCTTTTAGTGCAGAGAAGATGGTTCTCTCTGATATTCGAAATCGACTAAAAGAAGATATTTTGGAAGCGTTAATGAGCGTGAAGGATTGGGAAGACGCTAATTATCGAATTCAACATAAATATGTCGAAATTGCATGTAATCAAGTAAGTGATATTTAATTTCAATACATTCATTACAAAATTTTATTTTCATACATTTATAATTTTTTAAAAAAATTGTACACGTAAAAAGTTTTTCGTGTACAATTTTAACTCCGCCTACACGAAATTGAAGTAGCCGGTCCCAAACCCGGATAAAGGAGGAGGGTTTATCTTTTTTTTTTT
This sequence comes from Fraxinus americana, assembly GCA_035079005.1. NCBI lineage: Eukaryota > Viridiplantae > Streptophyta > Magnoliopsida > Lamiales > Oleaceae > Fraxinus > Fraxinus americana. Next base: position 32,654,970 of record CM068710.1, on the reverse strand, counting down.
AAATAAATGTATATTTACTATTTTAAAAATTATAAATGTTTTGACGAGCCCCGATAAATGTTTTGAAAAATATATATTTAAAAAAAATAGATTTGTAGTACTAGTAGCGTTATTTAAATAAAAAAAAAAAGGCAAGCCGGCAAGCCGAGCCGCTCGCTTTGGGCGAGCTCGGGCACGAGCCGAGCTCAAGCTCGGCTCGTTGCCAACGAGCCACGAGCTCGGCTCGGCCCATTGACACCACTACATCCTCTGATTATCATTCAACAAGTCAATCCTCGTTTGATAGTCAGCATGTTGGAATTGACAAAATGACTGTTTTGCCCTTCCGACATGTATAGAGCCCTTCAAATTCCATTTTCATAAGGCAAATCTATTGTAAACAAATCACAACATATAGCACGACAATCTCATCATCGAACTACTGAGCTCAAGTTCAAATGCTTATAGAGAATGTCTCGAAGTGACGATCGTCTCATCAGAATTATTAACGGATTCTTCTATTGAAAGTATATGATCTCTATTTATTTTGCCTCGATTCCCAAAGTATCGAAATCGATCTTCCAATTAAGACTTCATTCGTTGGCACTTCAAATAACTCGAACTAGCAATTAAAGGTACATTACTTGCTCATAATTTAGGTGACTCGTTTCATGGTTGAGTAGAGTTTAATTTCTCGTGATCACAAATGAATCATTTAAGCCGTCCAGTTCAATGTAGACTAAAAACATTATTGTTTTTATTTTCAAGATCTAGACTAATCCCAACAAGAACAATGCAAACTTATCAATATAAAACTTCCAACTTATGTATCGACTATGAATGTTATAGTTTGATCACATCACAAATTGTATCTCGTTATACCTAAACAATCAAGTTTACAACTTGTGACATCTTGTATTATTATTATTATTATTATTATTATTATTATTATTATTATTATTATTATTATTGTGAATAGCCGAATCAAAACTCAGATTGTCGTTCACAAAATAAAACTCAAAAGGGCATTAAACAAACAGGGTCAACTTCCCTTGCGGAATTTGAAATTTGAAGGAAAAAATGTATATCTCTGTAAATGTAAATGGTCCTCGCAAAAATTTGAGAAAAAAATCACTGGAATTAGAAATTATGAGGAAAAATACATAATATTATTTTATACTTAGCAAATGTAAATTGAACCCCTTGAAAATTTGAGGAAAAGTTTGTGCATATGTTTAAACAATCTTAGTTTATAGTAAAAATTTTAGCTCTGCCCTTAATACTAACCAACTTTATTGAATCGAGATTCATGACCGATAAAGACTGCTAAGTTCGAATCGAGTTTGTCCAAATCAACTTCAAATCTCTCAACGAAGTTGTATTATTTCTTGGGTTAATTTCAAAAACGGTCACTAAAGTTACGTCAAAATCACAAAATGGTCACTGAAGTTTAAAACTTACACTAATGGTCACTGAAGTTACGTTTGGTTTCACTAATGGTCACTGAAGGACCTTTTCATTTTAATTGAAACTTAATATATCAAAATAGTTGAAGCTTGAACCTTGAGGACCTAAATCGAAAATTTACAACAACCCCCCCACCCACATCAAGAAAAAAAAAACCCCATTTCTTTTGGCCTGAAACATATCATACAATGGAAGCCGATTTTGCCCTAATTCCCAAATTCCTCCATTTTCTCTCTTAAATTTTTCAATCTCATTTCCTCATTGATTTCCAATGACTGCTCAATCCAAAACCCATCTCAAGAAACCCCGAAACAAACCCTCAAAAACCCAGCAAAAAACAATGGTCCATTGCCGATTTCAAAATCGGCAAACCCCTTTGCAAAGGCAAGTTCGACCGTGAATACCTCGCCTGTGAAATCAAGAGTGCGTCCTTTGCTATGAATTTTTGTATGGAGGCCCTCCATTTGAGGCTGAAAGCCAGAAGGATACATTCAGAAAAATTATGAAGGTCGACCTAAACTTCCCTTCCACCCCGCATGTTTCTGCTGATGCTAAAAATCTCATTTCACAGCTTCTTGTTAAGGACTCAGCAAAAAGGATCTCTCTTCAGGAGATCAAGAAACATCCTTGGATAGTTAAGAATGTTGATCCCGTGTGAACCTGCTCGAATTAAAGTTTTGCATTAACCTTCTAGTTTAGGACTTGGGTGGATTCAACTTGTTGAATCTGAAGTTTGACATTCTAACAACTTGGCGACAAAAATATGAGTCTGTTCATGGATCTAAAATCCTGATTATCTTATGTCAATGACTAGGAGTATTAATTTCATTTCAATGATTGTCCTTTAATTCCTCAAGGTGTAATTTCACAGATTGATCCTAAAGATTCAAGCTTCAACTATTTTGGTCCATTAAAGTTTAATTAAAATGAAAAGGTCCTTCAGTGACCATTAGTGAAACCAAACGTAACTTCAGTGACCATTAGTGTAAGTTTTAAACTTTAGTGACCGTTTTGTGATTTTGACATAATTTCAGTGACCGTTTGTGAAATTAACCCATTATTTCTTCAACATACGTTTTGCATTGCTACAAGTGGTTTTGGTTTTATTTTAGTTAAGTAACACATCGAGTCTTGAATTTTCTTCCAGCCCAAAGGATTTAATTCGGTAAAAGCCCATTGGATGGTTGAACAGCCCAACTTGATACACCTTCCAATAGAGTAGCTTCGAATAAAATATTTTTGAATATTTATTTCGACTCCAATTATTTCCCAAAAAATAATAATAATATGTATTTAGTATTGATAAAATTAATGTAATTTAAGTATTTGATATTTTTTCAGATATTTTAGAAAGTAATCCTTTCAAAAAATTAAAAAACAAAAAAACCAAAAAATCAAATCAATATTTTAACATCACTAGTTGTCAAGGCATTTATGAAAAGAGGAGAAAATAAATTTTTGAAATGGAAATTTTTTTCACTAAAATCATCAACAAAATAAATGATTTCAATCTCATGCCTTACACTATATTTAGCTTCTATTTGACAATCATTATTTTCAAATTATTTTCTCTACATATTCATTCATTCTTTTCAAAATATCATGCATGTAAATTCAAAAAATTTTCCTACCTTTTTAACCACGTATTCTCTTAAATCATTTACGTTCATGCACAATATTACGATATTTTATTTTTTTAATATTATCTAATACTATTTTAAATTTTACAAAAACTTTCGTCACACGAATAAATGTCACATTTTCACCTTGCATATTTCGCTCCCTGTTTGACACACATTCTTTAAAAATACATTCTTTCAAAACTCATTTTCAACCACACATTTTTCGATTAAATAATATTTTTCATCACATCAATAACTTTTTTCTTATTTTTTAACCACATATTTCTCATCATATCACTATTTAAATACATTATTTTCTCAATAATATTCATCAAACACACCATTCGTAAAAGAATTTATAAATTGTTTTCACGCGGATTCTGAATCTCAAAGTTAAGCCCCTGTTTGACACAGATTATTTCAAAATACATTATTTTATAACTCGTATTCAGCCACATATTTTTCAATAAAATAATATTTTCGATCACATCCAAAAAAATTTCTTATTTTTTAACTACACATTCTACATCAATTTACTATTCCAAAATACATTCTTTCATCAATAATATATATCAAACACACCCTAAGTTATGTTTATATTACCATTTTTAATTTAGCTCATATTTTATTCACATTTTCAAAAAATCATTCTTTCAAAACTCATTTTCAACCACACATTTTTTAATAAAATAATATTTTTCATCATATCCAAAACTTTTTCTTATTTTTTAATCACACATCTTCTATCAATTTACTATTCCAAAATACATTCTTCCAAAATAATATGGCTCAAACACATCCTTAATTTTATCGTTATAAAATATTCAATTTTTATTTACTTCTTGTAATACAAAAAGTAGTTCCAAAAATTACGTACTAACAACTTGTCATCTGCTGTCAGGCCGCAGTAAAACCATAATTTAAGCTATCAAATAATCACTTGACACGTACACTGACAGGTAATCTGCTGAGCGGATCGAACGGCTGAAATATTCCTGATCAAATTTCACTTACGGCGCACAGTATATACACACACTCTATAAAAGGAGTAAAAAGCAAAGCGCCGGTGCCAGTGGGTCCCTTCCAGTCGGCCGCCGCAAAATATTCTTTCGATTTGACAATTTGCATTACTGGTCACCTGCTGCCGCCGGTTAATGCGACCTTACCCAGTTACTAACGTACTTTTATTTTAGCCTATGTTTGGGAATTTATAAACACTTTAATTTATAAATAAAATAAATATAAATAGTGAATAGTCCTTATAAATTCAATAAAATATATAATTAAAAATAACAGATAATCATTTATAATTATTATAACTTTTATCAAACATGACTTAGTAGAATATTATAGTGAACAAATCAAACTTGTACGGACAACACTTGATAGAACAAAATGGAAAGATGACTTGAAATAGGTCGTCTCAAAATTAGGATATCTAGTTTCAACATGATCTAGTTTACGTATTTAAGTCGATCTTCGTAGATTCTTTTCTAGGGACTTGAACTTTACAGATAAGTTTTATTAAGTTGGAAAAAATAAAATTTATTTTCAATTGAGAGAAAAAATAAAGATATTTATTTAAAACTAAAAATTGATGACATAAAATAGATTCTTTCATTGAGTCATTTTTTTCAGTTTCAATTTGTTTTTTCTGCAATCTAATTATACTATTTACTTTTTTCTTCAATGATAGAGCACAATATTAATCTCGTAAAGTCCTTGTTTGGTATTGATTTAAATCATATTTTAATTTATATCAAAATCAAATAATCAATATTAACCACATATTTTATAGATCTTAATTTGGTATATGTGTTGTTTTCTTTATTTCTTGCTAAACACGAACAAACTCGTCGACAGGGTTTTAAAGTCAATTTCCAGATATTAAGGTATAAAATAGAAATGAGTTTTAAATCGATCAATTATAAGACTAAATTGTTTTTTAAAGTGCCAAAGACCAAACTTGTTAGAACTAATTGTATAAAAGACAAACTATAATTTGTTTTAAAGAAAAGGGATTTGGGGGGGGGGGGGGGGGGGGGCCCAAATTAATTAGAGAACAAATATTGAGCTTTTTTACGCAATATTGACAAAACAACAAGACGAGATTTAAATAAAAACATCTATATTTAATGAAAGCTAAATAGTCTTTAAGGAAAAAAAAAAAAAAGGTTGAACCTCAACCTTGAGAGCTCCCATCGCCCCTCCCCTAAAGCATTGTGGAGGAGGTAAATCGCGGGATGTGACTTGACAGATCAGGGTATAAGAGTTGTCATACTGATACCCACAAAGAGTCCAATTTCATACCTTATAAGAGGCAAGAATCGAACCCTCACATTGCGTAGTCTTTAAGTATTTAAGAATGTGGAGACGTTGAAAGGAAAAATCGTTCTTAAACCTTATATTTGATTGTTTTTTTTGTTTTGTGAAGGCTTCGGCACATAAGATTAATAAAAAAACTAAATGCACATAAGATAAATTACACATTTCAAATTTAAGGTCAATCTCAATATTTTGAGCACAAATGTATCACACTTCAATAATATAAATTCTAATTAATAAATAGGCACACAAAAATTAGTGGAATCATTTAATCAGAAGTAAATGGGTTCATATACTCCAGTCTACACCCGATTTCTTATTCCTTCTACGAAACGACAACACTTTAAGTAGGTCTCAATCGCAATCCCCACGTTCTCACTAATCAATTTCATTTTTTTTATATATATATATATATATATATATATATATATATATATATATATATATATATATATATATATATATATATTTATTTATTTATTTATTTTTATTTTTTTTTTTTTTTTTTTTAGTTTACAAAAATTTCGTCGAATGTAAATATCTTTTGGTAGAAAATTTAAATTTAACGTAGCCTATAACATTATAGTACGGATGAGCATTCTTTCATTAATTGGACCTAATGGATAATTTCGATTTGATTTAATTCGAGTTTGTGATTAAAAATTGGACGAGTTTTATTTGATACCCGATTAACTAACATTCACATATTTAAAATATTCTAATTTTGTTCTCTAAATCCTATTTTCTTCTTCACATATATAAACTCGATTCTCTCAAAAACTCGACAAATAGACCTAAAGGAAAAATGTAAAAATCATAGGATAAGTGAAGAAGTAAAAATCCGTTGTGAACATTCTGTAGTTACTATTCTGTCAAATATTCATTGAGGAGACAGAGAAACACAGTTGCATATTAATGGCTGAAACCACATTTTGTAATGTTAAAATGTATTCATAGCATCCACATTCTTTAACTCCATTAATATTTTCCCTTATTACATAAATGTTCTATCAATTTTTACATCTTTGTAGTTGGAAATAAATGAGGTAAACTTATAAAATGTCTCGATTAGAATAGTAACTACAGAATGTTCACATCCGCCTATTACTCGATTAGAGCATGTGTAAATTATAAAATGTCTAAGCTCACAAAAAATTACCTTATAGAAGTGATATTTTTACTCTAGGTAACTCATGTTCACATATTTCGCTTAAATTTTACACAAATCGGCATGAAACTATAATTAAAATTGAAGTACAAAATAAATCACTTTAAAAAATATATCACGAGGGGCAAATACTTAATCGATATATCAGATAAAATCATAATTTTAGTCGTAAACCTAACAATTTTCGGCTAGAATCTTGAGAACCCCATAAAATATTTAGTAATGATGGAAATAAAATCACATCAAAAGCACAGAAAAAATAAAAATAAAAAATGGCCCACCTCTTAAACGTTGAAAAAGGAAGATTACAAGAATATCTTCTTTTCTTAATTTTTTGAAATTATATCTTATAACATATTTGATGATTAGACACTAATAAATAATATTTTTTTTAAAAAAAATGTACTAGTATATCATAGGTGGCTGCCAAATATAAAAAATTAAAAGGAAATACCATCAAAAAATAAAAAATACAAGAAAAATCCAAAGGCCAAAGGAAGGAACCAATAGTTGGTGTTCGTGCGCCGACTAAATCATCACATTACTTCCCTCCCATTCCTACGTTTCATTTTATTATTATTATTAAATTGAAGATAATTTATTTTGTAATTGTGATTGTTTTTGACATAAATGATTTTTTTATGTTTATTGTTGAGCCTAATACAAAAAATATAAAATATCTGAAAATAACCAAGAAAGAAAGAAAGAAATTCATTCAAGAACAATTCTTGAATTTGAAATCCAAGAAATTAATTTGTGAAAAAAATGAAAATACATTAATAAGCAATAACTCAAGCCTATAAACCAAAAAGTCATGTTAACCTTCAAGATTTATTTAAGCCCATTAATCAATCACCTAATTCTAAATCTGAAAAAATAAAAACTAATTAAACTTTTCGGTGGGAGGGATGAGAGGGAGCCTGATTTTATGACAAGCAGTGATAGAATTGATATCTCCAACGATACAATCGAGAAAGAAGACGATCTTAATCTTGAAAAGAATGGAATCTAGAGAGAGAGAAGAATTTGAACATAGTAACGTTAATCTTATAATAGTTAGAAATTTAGAAGGAAAAAAAGAGTGATGTCTAATTCAATACAAATTAAGTAACAATGAAATAATTCCATGGGCCCACACCAAAATTATAACACCAAATGCATCAAATTCAAATTAAAATTTATCAATCTCAAAATATAAATACCCTTAATTCTAACGCGTTATTTGCTGTCTGAGCCCAATGAAGTTCATGATTTCAAATCATCTATAGACGCATAGACTAACACGTAATCTAAATAAGTAAATCTAACGGCTGATAGAAATCCTCCATCAACGGAGCACACATACACAAATGTTATAAAAACAGTAAAAAGTAGGTCCCTTCGAGTCGGTTGCGGAAATATATTCTTCCAAAATACATTACAACTTGTTACCGGCTGCTTCCGGTAAACGCGTTCTTATTTTAGAATAATGCTAGAGGTACATATAATGATACACATAATAGTGATGTGTCAATCATCCAGTTGTTGATAGGTAAATGTGAAATTTGAATTAAAGGTTGGATGATGTACCACGTATAATCATGTGAAACCTTATGTAAATGCTTATGTACCTGTAGCATTACTCCTTATTTTATTCCATCACGTCATGAGAAACAAACTAAACTTGTAAGTTGGACCTAATGGTGTTATAAAATATGTTGAGACACAAAACTAACTTTCCGATGGTATTGTGGGTGCTATCACAGTTCACTAATCTTTTTCATTTTAATCCATCTTAATATTTAGTTTTTAATCTTATTATATATTCTAAATATTTCTATCAATATTTAGGTTTCATCTTATATATTCAACATTTTCGAAAAGAGTATTTCACTATTTTAGACTTTGATTATTCTTTTATCAAATTTAAATAAAATGAGAATAGTGACTTGTCTAACGGTGCAGACCATTCTTGGAATTTGATTGGAAGTTTGAGCAAAAGTTGATGAAATTCATTGTAATTATAATTGTGTGCGCGCATACCAACCTTTTGTCTTCGACTACATTCATGCTGTATTCCACTTTGACATTTTCGGATTCCACCAGAGATTCATTTTCCACGTCTTCCATCATCTATTCTCCTATGACAAAATTAGCACACTTTTTGCAAAACAATTCCACATTTACAACAAAATAATGATTTCAACATAAACAAAAATGGATTGAAGTAGCCATTCATTGTTGAAATTGTAACAAATATAATTCAAAAATGTCACATTCAAATACTGAACTATGAATTAAACGAGTTCAAACATCATAATGTTATAGTGGTTTGCACATGTTCTCAATATTTTCAGAATATGACCACAAACAATAACAAGTATTTGAAAACAGCAATCATACCTTCAATTCAATATACCCGGGCAATGCTGGGATTTTCGCTTCATGGGGAAAATGAGTAAGACAGAATGCTACTGAAAAAAAAAATGCGTGATTCAGGATCTTGATATATCATATTTGGGGAAATTGCTCAAGCTGGCTTGTAATTCGAGATCGGAGTAACCTAAGGTGGTCAAGATCGAAGTAATTCGAGATCGAACTCAACGCCGATGATGTTGACGATCGCAGAAAAATTAGGATTGCAATTTTGATGTCGCGGGATAAGATTAAGGATTGATTATTTGATTTTTTTTCTTCTCGTATTATGACTCCTATAACTCATTTCCCGCCTTCGTGAAGTGAATTTTTTCTCTCTCTTTTTGCATCCTAGCCCTGCAAGCCCATTGCATCACCCCTGTACACATAATGTTATGACCCAATGTTGTACAAGCATAATTATTATTAAAAATATATGTTATAATTTCAGATAATTAGTATATAACGTCCTTATCTTTCACTATTATTGTGGAAAACGTCATTATCTTTCATTTTTTGATATTTTCACCATTATTTTCACTTTTCATTGCCCAGAAGTTATTTTCATCAATTTTCTCAATTAAAAACTGGGAAATGATGAATATACAATTATGTTTAAATAAATCAAAAATAAGAAGAAAGAACTAATTGCAACTATATTCCCAAAGTTTTTAAAAAAGTAAAAACGAGTTTCAAATAAATTATTAAAAGGAAAATTAGCATATAATGTATCTACATTTCACTATTATTGTGAAAAAATCATTACCTATCATTTATTGGTATTTTCACCATTAATTACATATTCGATTGCGAAAATCATCATTTTTAGCAATTTCATCCAATTTATCAATAAAAGCTGTGAAATAATGAATGTACACCCCTATTAAATACAAAAAGAAAGAAAAATAAATATTTTAATTTCTAATTTGTTTATAACTTATTTGAGATTCGTTTGTACTTATTAATTTTTAATAATTTATTTGGGACTCGTTTGCAATTTTTAATAATTTATTCAAGACTCATTCGTACTTTTTTAATTTTTAATTTTTTCATAATTTATTTGGCACTCGTTTGTACTTTTTTAAAATTTTGGAATTATGGTTGCAATTAGTTCTTTATTTATTTTTATTTAAATATGATGGTATATTCGTCATTTCATTTTTATTTTTGTTGAGAAATTGAATCAAAATTGATAGAATAGATAATTCGCGCAATCAAATATGTAATTAAGAGTGAAGGTGCAAAAAAAATAAAAATGAAAGGTATAGATTTTTTTACAATAATAGTGAAATGTAGAAACATTATAAACTGATTACATTTTCAATAATTTATTTGGAACTCATTTACACTTTTTTTTTAAATTTGAAATTATGGTTACAATTTGTTCTTTCTTTTCCTTTTTGATTTATTTAAACAAAATGGTATATTCGTCATTTCACAGTTTTTAATTGAGAAAATAGATGAAAATGATCTTTTCCACAATAAAATGTGAAAATAAGAATGAAAATGCTAAAAAAAAGTATGAACATTTTTTACAATAATAATGAAATGTAAGAACGTTATGTACTAATTACCCTATAATTTCCACAAAAATGGAATATGGATATTGTGTTTTAGCACATGCCAACGCGCCTACGTTGCAGGTGAAACTTCTCTAACAGAAAACTAATGGGTCCATTGAATTACATAAAGGCTAATGTTGATTTTTCATATAAATTAAATTTGTGCGAGGAAATACTTATGTTTCCATACTTTCCCTATTTTTTCCTCGTCGGATGCCCATAATAGTGGGTATAGACAAAATTAATTCCAACGAGCTCTCAACATCGCCATTATATGAGGAAATATAGAAAGAACATTGTGGCCTCCAGGGCACATCTCCAAGTGGTAAAAGGGGAATGTGAAAAAACTTCAACTTTGTTTGAGATTGCAGCGTCAAGGGTTCGAATCCTAAAATATGGATTTGGCCTTTGGGTAAGTGAAAGTGTACAAATAGCTTTCCACCTTGTACCCTTGAAGGCATAATCTGCGATTTACCTTCTTCACCAAGGTCCAGGGCAGGTGGGGGTCGCCAAGGATGTTGTTCATCCTCTTTTTTTTTTTTAGAAAGAACATTGTGATTATTAAATTTTTATTTGAAGTTACTGCAGTCCTAACAAATTTTAGAAAAGATGTAACGCTTGAATATTTCAACCGGCTAAATATCAAGAACTAAACTCAATTAGAATCACATAAGAATTAGCTAATCTGATTCGAAGACCAGCCGATTCAATTAGTTTGAATATTTTCACGACACTTTCGTACAAAGGTTATCAAAATGTAACTGTCTGTTCGAACCTCATTTTTTTTGCCAAAAAAATTTTGGAATAGTGATTTAATGAAGAATGTTTGGTTAAAAAATAAGGAAAAATATCGGAGTTGCTTGTAATATTATTTTATTTAAAAATGTGTAGTTGACAATAAGAGAGAAAAAAATGTAGTTTGAAAATAATGGGGATGAAGGCTTAGTCTATTCCATTACTTCACTAATTACGTGACTTCAATTTTACAGGAAAACTGTGCTTCATAATGAATTAAGAATAAAAGGCGACTAAAAAAAAGTCTCAAGCCGTGTATTATTGACATAGTTTACAAAGTTTTATTACTCTTTAGTTACAATTTAGGTAGAGAGAAAAGCTGTGTGGATCCAAATCACCAGCTCATTGGAGGAAGACAGGAGAATTTGTCTTTACAAAATATGAAGGATTAGGTAAATATAAGATGTCATGTAGTGGAAATGTAGGGAAGGGATTTAAGTGGTTCATTTGCTCTATTATTGATCATAGAAGTTTTAATTCCATAGTGGGGAAGGAAACAACAGTGTTGTTGGGAATTACCCTACCTTTTTTTTTTCTTTAACAATTTCGTGCATGTCGGGAAAAAAATTAGTGCAAGAAAATGTTATTTCACTCTAGTAAACGTTTTGACTTTGTAAGATATGACACAATTAGCAAAAGACGTGTCAAATCGTGCACATCGTTAATGCAAATCAAACCGTATCTCGAATTTCATCTTTTATTCTTTGGATCAACGTAATGAACATGTTTAGCACATAACATCCTAAGAAAACTGCAAGAATCCAAGATAAATAGTGAACATATTTTTTATAATCTTTATATTATATTAGCCATGAAGTTAATTTATATAATTTAAATAAATTAATATATTTCAAAATGATCCAACACTCAAATAGAAAGTACAAATCTTTTCATCTAAAGTAGTATAAATGGGAAATGGATTGGACCGAACTAGAAACAATTGGTTCTCATTAATGCCTGATCTACTTCGATTCCGATTGGTTCCATCACGGCACATGAGCCGTTTTGCTCAATATGTTGAATTCTCATCAATGTCCAATTTACTTCGTTTCCGATTAAAACCAAAACCCAATCAGAGCATGCTCTTTGTTACATTTTCGTCCTGATCTCAAAATTCTATTTTATACTTCTACATACAATAAAATCACAGTACACTGATAAAGTAAAAAAGTTATGGTGATTAAAGTTGGGAACCTTTAATACTTACCATTCTGTCAAACATTCATTGAGACACGGAAAGACAGTTGCATTTTAATGGCGAAACCACATTTTGTAATGTTAGAATGAATTCGAAGCTTCCACGTTGTTTTACTCTCCATTGATATTTTTCTATGTACATAAATATTCAATTGATTTCACATCTTCTTTTTAGTTGGAAATAAATGAGGTAAATCGAGAAAATAAAACGGTATATACATTATACGAGTACATGATATTACTTACATATGCATCAGTATATACACTCATAAGTAACTTTACTAGAGATTACTGCATGTTCGACGAGAGTTTATAATTTATTTATTGATGAAATCAAGGAAGGAATGAAACTGAAGCTGAGATTAAAGGATAAAAGACAGGAAACGAAATTAACAGAAGGAAAAAGGGGAAATGGACCTGCTGAATTACAGCAGGGAAGATGATGAATATTTCATCCATTCAACTTAAGGAAATACAATGTAAACTAATCTATTTATAGAGAAAATACTAACCAATTATCTAACAAATCTAACAAGATAACAAACATAAGAACAATCTAGAAGAAACTAGAATAAAGAAGCTGAATTCTGTTGTGTTGAATGTGAACTGATGGATATTCACGTGCAGGCTGGAAGAACTGGAACTGAACACGTGAGAAGCTGTTGAACTGAGTTTCTGATTTTCCTGAACTGAAGTGAATGGCTGGAGGCTGGAGACCGTGGGCTTGCTGGTGAACTGGAGCTTTGTTAACTGATTAATATTCCAACATTTATAACAGTCAAATCACTTTTTATTCACAAATTTCTTAAATCACACTTATTTCAATCTAATTATATTTTAAATAGATTATAAACAACTTCCAAACATGCTTGGTTAGGAAGGTGGCTAGGTATAAAGGTAGTGAAATTTATAAATGCTAACATATAATGGCGTGCAATACATTTCATTATATCTCTAACTTAGATGTATTAATAATGTATATGCTATTCATCCCCACCGAGTTGAACACCAATTTAGGTGGCATTACACGACATTAAATAATAAACTCAATTAAACGAGTCATATGACTTTGCATTTAAATGTATCTATCATTTAATATCATGTAATTGTCACCTAAACTGATGCCCAACTCCAATGGGGATGAATAACATTATTTATAAATAATATACTATCTATCGAGGTAATTTCCTATATTGTAGAAATAATAAAATGTAAATGTTGCTTTAAACACTGTATATTGTCTTAAAACAGTATAATGATGGATATTATTTAAGAAATAATGTATTTTAAATAGTATTATAATGGAAAATACGTGGTTAAAAAGTAAAGAAAAGTTATTGATGTGATGGAAGATATAATTTTATGGAAAAATAAGTTTTGAAAGAATGTGTGTCAAACATGGACGACGAAATGTCTAGATATGATTAAAAGAACACTATGAAATAACTAAGAGTAGATAGATGAGCACTGAAGCTCCTCAAAACAAAAAGTCTAGTACAACATGGAGAAGCATAACTCCGTGTACATGCATTAGGATCGACTAGGTGCAAAACATAATCTTTACTCAAGCAGCGATGGTCATTTACAAATTTCAGAACGTGACAATTTATCTTCTCTAAAAGTGATATTTTTACGTAACTTGAAAAGTCAGCGGCGTTTTGATACCATTAGGAACATGAAAATCAAATTCCAAGAAATCCAAAAGTTGAAAAATTGGATCTATGTTCAGCATATCACGCCTAGTAAAAAAATGTATTTTATCTTGGTTTGACCTTTCGTCGGAATATGAAAAACAGATGGTATAAATTTAGCAACACTTTTTCTCCGTATCTTTGCAAGAAATGGGTAATGTACAACTTCGTGTTGTCAATTATATCTTTGATGGAAATAGCAAACCAATTTGAGTAATTTCTGACTGTTTACTCCATTAAAAACCATTTACATATCATCAAGGTATCGTCTACTCTAGGTAGCTTAGTTTTATACTTCTCACTGAAATTATGTCGAAGTTCTTGAGGAGGTAAGTTACATTTCCCTATCGAAGATAGTAGTTGAACTCCCTCAAAATAGCAATGACGTGAGAAATTTTCCAAACAATCGAAACATACCAATAATCAATGAAAGATTATACAAAAGGTAATGGCTTCTCCATCAAAATTTCAATTCGAAGCAATTTACTTTAAGCCACTTTCATCGTGCACTTATTTTGAATCATATATTCTAAAAATGAACATTTTTCATGTTGCTCTATAATTTTTTCTTACCTTTGAACCATACATTCAAAAAAAGATTATGTTGACCCCAAAAAATGTTGCCAATAGATACCGGGCCCACTCGTGCACGTGCAAGCCTTTGTCCAACACGCGTGTGCCGAAGAACGGTCAGAAATGCTCCAGAATATGGGCGTGGGAGGGGCTCGCCGCACGAGACGTCAGAGTTCGGGCCTCCGGCAAGATAGGTAGAACGATCGTGTAAGAATCCGATCGATAAATGACGAGATTTGTGATCGTAGTTTAAATATATGTTGAGAAACAAGAGAGAGAAATAATGCTCCCAGTATTTTGTGTTTGATTTTGCATTTGTATTTGGCATTAGCCTTATTGTGTTACATGTTGGGGGTATTTATAGTGTTACAACTCAAATGGTGACCTTTGGATCAATTTACACGTGACCTCATCTCCTTTGCCAAGACATCAAGTCCTAGCCATCAAGTTGACTCTCCTAACTTAACAAAACATTAAATACTCTTACATTGACAAGACAAGACACAAATAAACTTTACATAAAAGTCATGTCAATCATTCACCAAAGATCTCCATCATAAGCGGATCTTCGCACGTGGGTCTTCAATGGCTGCTAAGGAGCCTCAGACGATGTATTTTTGCCGAACCGTGGCTCATCGTTAGCAGCAGTGGCCTCGGAATGATAGTGAGGGCTCGGAACCCACGTCTGAAGCTAAGAAAATATGTTCTGATTTGATTAAGCTGGTCCCACAGCTAAAATACGGTGCCACGTGTCGCTTCCATCTATTGACTCGTAACAGATTACTATTCAAATAATTACTTTCACACAAGCACACATATTATGAAAAGACTTTAGAAAATTGAAGATAAACTAAAAATCTGACATTAATACAAGACGAAGCTGTGTATAGATATGTTAGGTTTTGCTTGAATTCATCTCAATTAATAAAAATATTCTAAATAAATAAGGTATTTAATTACACTTTACTATAGAATTCAGGACCGAAATTTATTATTTGTTTCTGCATATCACATGTAAGTTTAATTACGCAGCATTTCATTTAAATAAATTTTAAAAGTCTCACTCCTCAGAATGACAAAGCATATTTCTCGTATTCAATAAATATGAAATATAATCCTCTACTAGGAATTCTTAGCCATCGGAATTGGTTAGAGTTACCAAATAAAATATGGATATATTCTTAAAATTAACCCATGCATTTGAAATCATTGCCACAATTAGTAGAGAAAATTCTAACAATTGAATGCAAAATTAACTTTCATTTAACTACGATTTTCCTCTTCAATGTGAGGTAAATATTGAAATCGCGAGTGCATTGCCAACACGACAACCTTTTATTTTCCAAATTCCCCGAATCCGGGCGCACAACAATTAAACCACTAACACGTGTCAATCAATCACATCCAAAAGTAATTCCGAAAATGAATGTTCAATATAAACAAACTACTCGTCAGTAATGATGTTTAACGTTATTGATGTTACAATATCAATCTAAGTGGCACTACCTAACATTAAACGAGAGGTACGCTTAAACGAATCAAATATTTTTAACTAGAATTGAATCTATTATATTGTACCACCTAGATTGTTGTTGCAGTATTAGCGCTATTAGATAACATTATTCAACAAACAATAATGCTACATGTACAACACTTGGGTTACAATAATGGATGACAATCTTTCACAAGGGAGTGGGGCCAGTGATTATTTAATCGTGGGCTCCACCCTTTTGTGAGAGATTATCATCCATTATCGTGATCCAAAATTGTATAAGGAGAATTATTCTTCAAGAAATTGGTTAACTGGATTGGAAGAGTCACAATGCCAGGATTTTAAGAAGTCCGAAATCATGCCCATAATCGCCCACGCGTAAAATACTATGTGATGATGTTGCATAATCGATCTATATCGACCCTTATAACAATCAGCTAACCAACCCTATATTTATAATATTTGCGGCATGACAAATTCATACCATCATTATATTCATTGCAATAATTTAAAGTTTGGTAGGAAATTAAATTTCTAAAGTTCACATTATAAATGTTACCAAGCATATTTAGAAAAAAAATACATATATACAGACTCACACAATGAACTAATTGGAAGGTAGAAAGCACATCACACTAATAACGAGCATTCCAACGTGTAAATGCAGGGGCAGGGAGAGGGAGAAGGGAGGTTTAGCCCCAGGCCAAATTACTTTGTAGGGTTAAATATTTTTTTTAATCTTTTTCTATGTATCAATCTAATATAATAATAATAATATTTTTTCCCCTTGGCTCCACCCCTGTGTCAATGTAACAATCCCGTAATGTTGTCACAAAATGAAAAGTCATGACAATCGCAATATATATTTTTGTCATGTAAATTTTTACTCCGACTAAAATTACACAGACCACTGCTGAAATAGAAAAATGATAAATCTCAATAATTCATGCTATATATATAATTATAGTTTTAAATTTCAACAACAAATAATTTAATTTTTATTTTTTAATGAAAATGATTTAATTTTTTGGCCTATGATTGGAAAATATAGAATTAGAAATCATTGAAAACTTGGTCAGTTATAACACTTTAGCGACCTTTACATCATTACAAGATTCTTCCAATACAGTAGTGTTGTGTGTGAATTCACGTGATGACATTGAGCGTGGTTATGGTGTCTCAAAGGTCAAGAAACCACTCAAATCCAACCGTCGACTTAACCTCGAAGTTTTGAAAAGACTAATCTGAGGATCATAAAGAGAGACACGCGTACAGCATTTGTCGTAAAAGAAGCAATTTTCAATTAAAACCACAAAACCTGTGGACTTCGTAGCCAGCTGGAAACCTCACCCACCCGACCCTCGTATCTTTATATGTATATATATATAGTCTCCCCCCTCTCTCTAAAACTAAACTACAGCCCTTTCTTATAAAAAATGACAAGAATTTCAATCCAATAGCTTAAAATTGAAAACCTCTTCACCTACCTGGTCCCCCTTCTCCCTCTTATTTCTCCCTCTCTAAAATCTTTTTTTTTTTTTTGGCTTCTAAATGCTGAATTTTTCAAAGGATCAGACATATTTTATGTGAAAGTATACAAGTTGTAAGCGAAATATTCGATTTTGCCGGTGTTAAAATGTCTTCTGGGTTCTCCGGAGGAGGTTCCGAATTCTACACCGCCGGTTTGAGGCCCACAATGAACAACCTTAACCCGCAACAGCAATTTTCTTACAGGTCCCCCACCGAAACGGCTTCTCAGATCATGCCTTCACGCCGACCGGATTTGATCGGAAAACGATCTCTGGCAGATTTTCAACAGCAAAGTCTTCTTCAACAGCAGCAGTTACAGAATCAAAACGGTTTGGGGTTTTATCTGAGGAACGTGAAGCCCAGAACCAGTTATCAGTATGCATCTCCGGTATCTCCTTTATCTCTTGTTGAATTCTCTCCAGTTTCCTCCATTTCGACCGATGTAGCCGCGATATCTGCAATTTCGAATTCCCCGGCGATAAACCGAAACCCGCGGTATGGAGTTCCAATTCTTCAGCAACTCGGACCACAAAATATGAATAACCCTCATATGCGTACTTCCTTTCCGAATCTAGCACAGAACGGAGCGGGTTCGGGTATAAATACGGGTACAGCTCCTGGTCGGGAATACTTTTTAACGCAAGAGTCGGAGAAGAAGATGATGAATAATCGGTTACAGGAGTTGGAAAAACAGCTCTTGTGCGATGAAGATGAAGATGAACCGGTTTCTGTGGTGACCAACAGTGAGTGGTCTGATACGATCCAGAATCTGATAAACCCGACCCAGAAGCCCATTTCTCCCTCTCCGACTTCTTCCTCCTCATCATGTGCCTCCACTTCTGCTTCTCCGCTGCCTTGCCCCAAACAGTCCATGATCGACGCTGCAGTTGCTATCTCTGAAGGGAAGACAGAAATTGCGTTGGAAATTCTCACGCGCCTCCGTCAAGTGGCCAACGCAACAGGCACTTCTGAACAGAGGCTCGCCGCCTATTTAGCCTCCGCTCTGAAGTCGCGCGTGAATCCATCCGATAATCCACCGGCGGTGTCGGATTTGTACACTGA